>RQWH01000003.1:2453902-3680853 GCA_003934905.1 Neonectria sp. DH2 | reverse complement strand
GTAGATTAAAAGATAGATTTCTTTTATTTTCTATATTTAAACTTTAAGATAATCTTATAAGATACTTCTTTATTATATATATATTTCTTTAGTCTAATTTAAAAAGAGAAGAAAGTTCTAATATTTATAATCTTATTTTAATTAAGAATAATTATTAAATTATAAAGAAGATATATAGTAAGAGTAAAGAACTAAGTAGACTAGCTAGTTATTAGTAGGGATATAATTAGGTATAAAAAGAGGGTTATTATAAAAGAGGATAAAAAGGAAAGGGAAAGAGTAGTATTTTTTATAGAAATTATTATCTTTAAAGATAAAAGACTTAAGAGATTCTTACTATAGAAAGATAAAAGATATAAGCTTATTAAGCTTAAAGCTTTAGCCTTTATCTTTATTTTCTAGGAGTTTATTCTATATTTTATATTTAAAATTACTACTTAATTCTAGATTAAACTTCTATCTTCTATAATACTAATTACTAAACTAACTATAAGCCTTTTTAATACTTTATTAATATTCTTTCTTACTTTTAACTTAATAATCTACCTTATAAGATACTTTCTAATTTAAAAAGTACTAAATACTAGACTATCTAACTATATATATACTATCTAGTATAACTTTAGGCTAACTAACTAAGATACTTATATAATGTATTTCTATATACCTTTCTAAGGGACTATTATCCATTTAGAGTGTTATTTCTTATCTCTTTCTACTATTAAACTAGTAAAAGAGTATTATTTAAATCTATATAAAATAGATATAAAAAGAGTGATTTTTAATCCTTAGTTTCAATTGAAGAAAGTACTTTAATTGGCTCTTTTTTAGCTTTCTAATCCTGATTTCTTTCTAAAGAAATAGGTTTTTTATTAGTAAAGATATAGGATATATCCCTTATTAAAAGGAGTTATACCTTAGTTATTAGTTGCTTTAAAGCATCTAGTGCCCTAAGGAGGAAAATAACTTCTTTTAGTAGCCCTAGGAGCTTTAGTCTTAAAAATTAGCTTATAAAGACTAATTAGAATAGAGAGATTTAAGGGTTCTTTAAGAATATCTTCCTAGAAGGCAAATTAGTATATAAGACTTATAATAAAGTCTTTAACCTTTATAGTAAAGGTAGAAGTTATAAAGGATTGAATTCTACTATTTAAAGTAGGAAATTCAAGTATAAAAGGTAGGCATTAGCTAGAGATATTAATCATATGATTAAATGTATATTTAGGCTTATAACTTATTAGGTATAATAGAGCCTACTTAATAGGATATTTAAAGTTAGTAAAATAAGTAACTAATAAGATAGAGAACTTCTTATAGCAATTAGGATCTCTAAAGAAGGTTCTTAAGATAATAGAATAGCTTATTAAATAGAGTAAGAAAAGTAAGTCTTAATGATATTCTTATTGGTTAAATTGAGTAAGAATTGAGTGTATAAGATACTTAGATAGCTTTGAATAGAGCGGGTAGACACTCTCTCTTTATAGACAATTTGCCCAAGATCTAATAGACTAATTGCAGCTGGGCTAGGCTCATTAGATAAGCTGGAAGCAGTTTGTTATTATACATTATATATATAATAATTAGATAAGTTACTATTATATTATTAGTAGTTTAGAAAAGAGGTTTTTAAACTTTATCTAAATAACTTAGAAAGCTAATTAAAATATAATTGAACTAATAGAGTAATAGTAATAAACCTATATAATATATATATAGTATAAATAGTACTATATTATATAATATCTATAGATATTTTATTAGGATTTATTAAGCCTAATTATAGTTTATTAGCTTTAATACTATATATTTCCCTAAGGAACTATTATCTATTTAAGGTATTATTTCTTATCTCTTTCTACTATTAAACTAGTTAACTTTAGAAAGCTAAATAGCTATAGGAAGGGTTATATACTATAATATAAATTCTTAAGAGCTATAACTTTTAGTAGTATATAAAATAAGTAGGACTTTATGTATTTTATCTTACTTTTGTTTTTATTAGTTTAAATCCCTACTATTAGTCTTACTATAGTCTAAGGGATAAATTGTTTTAAACTAAGGTTATTTTCTAACTAATATAACTAAAGTATAGTATATATACTATATAAGGCTAGAACAGCTATTAATAGCAGCTGAAAATAGTTAGACTTTTAATAGTAATTATCTAAAGTATTACAGCCCAGGTTGACCCTGGTTATATAGTGCATACACATCATGCCTACCCCTACCAATTTCCTACTAATCACAGATGGATCACAATTCTCAACCATGATCCATAATGGATTACAACTCCAAACCATAATCCAACGAACAGGATTACAATTCCAAACCATAATTCAATAGAATACCCCAAAGTATATCTATACATTCATTTAGTACATTAGATAAGAGCCCTAAGCTCCTTAGCTATTAATACTCCTACTTGATTATACAATAACTTACCTTTGTATATTACCATTATGACCTATATTGCTTACTACAATGTCCTAATCCACTCAATCATCAAACCATACACCTTAGACCTACCCTAGACCCCTAGGTTAAGCCTGACTGTTATACTTAGGGGGGAGAATAGCTTCTCTTTATCCTACCTAGGCAATACTAACTTCTAAGTTAAAATCATAATAACTAGCTTCCTTATCCTTCTTTAACTTATAGCATTAGTTAGGGAAATAACTAATAATACAATAGTAAAAACACTTTAACTATTTCTACCTATAGCTAGTATTAATAAGAATATCCTAGTTATCTACTCTAAAGGATCCTATGTACATAGAATAGTTACTATTAATAAAAAAGTTAAAAAACCTTTACTTATTAAGATTCCCTTAAAGAATAGCTACTAAGTATACCTCTAAGTCCTTATATCTCTTTAAGACATTAATGCTTATATTTTAGACCATTTAAGTAAAAGAGTTAATTACTATATTTATGTTTAACTTATTTAAGAGCTAGGTTCTTAGTTCTATATCCTTCTTAGGGAATTATTTATCCTAATCTAATTCTCTTTCCTAAGGTTCCTTAATTAGATCTTTAAAAGATTAATCCTATTCTAATAAGCATAAGATAAGATTAACCATTATATTATATGATTTAGATTGTAGGTTTTAGACTAGGATATTCTTCTATTAATATACCTAGATAATAACCCTATAGGAGAAAGTATAAAAGACAGTATAAGAATTTCCTTCCTTGAACTTTCTACTATTATTAAGAGTATTACATAACTCTCTATAGGTCTTAAGCTAGATAAGGATCTTCTTATCTATTGTATTCCTTATGGACTAAGTATTCATTTTAAGGACTTTCTAAAGAGGTTAAATCTATTGTTCTTTATCCTTTTCCTTAAAATCTTCCTAAAGCTTTACCTTAATCATCTCCTAAGTACTACTTTTATAGGCTTTTAGTACTTTTATTCTAATATCCTTATAGATAAAGTATATTATTAGTTAAGCCTTCTTTTTATTTAAGTAGACCTATCCCTTAATATAGTTCTTAAATATCCTTAGGTAACTAGAGATATTAGTCCTCTTAAAGATACAATTGAATATATAAATAGGAAAGAAAGCATTAGGTTCTTTACTTATCTTTCCTCTTTTTATTATATCTAGAGACTTTATACCTATCTTATTAGCCTTAGTATTAGGTTCAATCAGTATCTAGATTAGTAAAGAGTCCTTATGTAAGAGTATAATAAATACTAATAATAACTTTGTATATTTATCTAATTAGCTAGGGTTCTAGTGTATTATCCTTATAGGTATTACATAAGATGCCTCCTTTCTCTTCTTTCTTATTTTTCCTTTGGTAGTAGTAGTAAAGTTAAGTCTATTATCTATAGAACTCTTACTTACTAGAGAGTAATTCTTTCCTCTAGATATAGCCTTAGCTAATTATATTAAAACAAAAGCTTAGTTATTATTATATTTCTCTTAAGGAAATAAGAAAGTAACTAAAGAATGAAATGAATAATAAATGAATAAGAATATAAGATAAAAATTAGGTTAACTGTCCAATTTAGATAGCCTATCTTCATAGTTATTATAATAATCTCTTTGTATAGATTGATTCTCTTGATGTTCCTTAGCCTACTTATTAATCTCTCTTCTATTCCCTCTCCTTCTTAATAAATCCTCTCTCTTACTCTCTTCCTTTAGCTCCTAGCTTCTTATAATATAGAGAGTTATTAAAGCTAGAGTAGCTAAGTACCTATCCCTTATTAAGAACTATATTATAATTATTCTAGTAATACTCTCTTATTATATAAGCTAATGTATATTCTCTCTTTACTTATAGCTTAATAGGGGAAAATAGTATACTTTTTCTTATAAAGATTCCCTATGATTATAGAAATCTAGAGATATTATACTATAAGATCCTTCTAAGTTTAGGTATACTCTATTTTCCTTTGGAACTTATAGGGTAAAGGAATAAGCATAATAGTAGATAGTATAGTTTAGAGTTTAGGTATTTAATATTATCTTACTTCTTATAATAGTCTTAGTCAAGCCCTATATCTCCCTTTTTACTAGGTTGATTTATTATTACTTTTTTAGGTTTATAGGTCTATAATCCTTTTAGGGAGGTCTTAATCCCCTTTCTTTCCTAATTCTTATTATCTTTCTGCTTTCCTTATATTTAGTAGTAGCAGCTTTAAAGTACATCAATTGATCCCTTTAATAGGCTAGATCAATTGACTTACTGCCCTACTATAACCTCCAAATTTAACAGCAGAAAGGGACAAGAAACAATACCCCAAATAGATAATAGTCCCTTAGAGAGGCATATAGAAATGCATTGTATAGGCATCTCAGTTGGTCAGCCTGAAGCTGCACCAAACAGCATATATATAGTCAGGCAGTCTAGTGTTTAATACCTCCTAATAGGAAAGCATCTCATAAGGTAGATTATTAAGTCAAAAGTAAGAAAGAACATTAGTAAGGCATTAAAAAAGCCTATAGTTAGCTTAGCAATTAGTATTATAGAAAATAGAGGTTCAACCTAGAATTAAGTAGTAATTTTAAATATAAAATATAGAATAAACTCCTAGAAAACAAAGACAAAGTCTAGAGCTTTAAGCTTAATAAGCTCATATCTCTTGTCTCTCTACAGTAAGAATCTCTCAAGTCTCTTATCTTTAAAGTTAATAATTCCTCAAAAAAAACACTCCTCCCTCCCTTCCCTTCTTATCCTCGCTTATAGCAACCCCCTTTTCCACACCCAATTACATCCCTGCCAGCAACCAGCTGGCCCACTTAGTCCTTCGCCCCTGCCATAATAGCTTAAAAATATATTAATTAATCCCTTTAATAGACTAGATTAATTAACTTACTACTTTATTATAACCTTCAAATTTAATAGTAGAAAGAGATAAGAAATAATACTTTAAATAGATAATAGTCCTTTAGTAAGATATATAGAAATATATTATATAAGTATCTTAGTTAGTTAGCTTAAAGTTATACTAAATAGTATATATATAGTTAAATAGTCTAATATTTAATACCTTCTAATAGAAAAGTATTTTATAAGATAGATTATTAAGTTAAAAGTAAGAATAAATATTAGTAAGATATTAAAAAGGCTTATAGTTAGCTTAATAATTAGTATTATAAAAGATAGAGGTTTAACTTAGAATAGAATAGTAATTTCAAATGTAAAATATAGAATAAACTCCTAAAAAACAAAGGCAAAGAATAAAGCTTTAAGCTTAATAAGCTTATATTTCTTATCTCTTTATAGTAAGAATCTCTTAAGTCTCTTATCTCTAAAGATAATAATTCCTAAAAAAAAAACCACTACTTTCTCCCTTCCCTTCTTATCCTCCCTTATAGCAACCTCCCTCTTCTATACCTAATTACATCCCTACCAGCAACCAGCTAGCCCACTTAGTCCTTCACTCCTGCTATAATAGTCCTTAGTAGTATATACCTAAAGAAGGGACTAAAGGTTAAATAGTATAAAAGAAAACAGAAAAAACAATAATATAATAGGCTTAATACATTATAAAGTATATATATATATTTACTTAGTATATTAAATAAAAGCTTTAAGCTTTTAGCTATTAATATTATACTTTAATTTACTTTATACTTAGTTATATAATAACTTATCTTTATATATTATTAATATAATCTATACTACTTATTATAACATTCTAATCTATTTAATTATTAAACTATATACCTTAGATCTACCCTAGACTCTTAGGTTAAGCCTAACTATTACAAGTAGTACTAGCCCCTTCTTTTGCCTATAAAGAGTGTAAAGAGTGTAAAGAGTGTCTCTATTCGCACTATTACTACTGCATTACAGTTGTTAGTTATAGTTATAGCCGAGCTTCCTGTCTTACACAATACAGAGACCCATAAGTTGCCTGTCTGCTAGGCATTAACCAAGGCAGATAAGACGGCCAGGATACGGTGTTTCCTTGGCCAACGTTGCCGGAAATGCATTGGCCCATTGCTGCCTGATGCCCAACCCTCCAGCAACACTAAAACAGTCATGCACTTTGCAGTCCGAACTGCACGTTGTCTTAGTCGAGCTGAGGTGGCTGACCGGGGTTTCGGGGGGTGCGCGTGACCGTCCGTGAAACGTTTGAGGGGTGCTCGAGTGGTGGTCAGTGATTAAACGACCCTCTTTGTGTTGTTCAAGACTTGTATCCCGACGAGACATTGGATCCGGGAAGGGAGACCATTCCGTGGGTATTGCAGCTCTTGGCGTTGTGGATCATTATTGTGGATCACTCTCTGTGGCTCAGATTACAACAGCGTGTCCGCGATTAACTTAGCTTGTTAGGTTGACTCGCCTGCGCCGGAGGCCCACATGAGCCAACGGGTAATTATGAAAGCCCCAACTTTAGTGATTTAAATTGGGTCCTTGCTTGGCCCTCTCCGGGCTGACCCCGCGAATAAAGCTTCTCAAGCCGGGCGCTGCTCTTGAGTTGTGGTACGGTGGGGGAATCTGTTGAATAAAGTGTGTGAGTTGCCTTAACGTACTGATTCATGTTACCCTGCCTTCGGTCTACCTCTTCGGTGGGATTCGTTCGCCGGCGGTCCCCGACCTCCACTCCTCCCCTCCGAATGATCGGGCGGTAATCCGACACTGCAGAGGTGCTACTTGGCTCTCCACGGTTGGAAGCAAAATGTGGTTTGGGTGGGGCAGAATAATTTCCCGAATCGTCGTCTGACGAGTGGTAAGGCTTACTACGCCCAACTGCATACAAACGGCTCAGCCTGGTGGCTGCATGGCCAGGCTGACTGCTTGCGCCTCCTTCTGAAATGGTCAGTACCAGATCAAACTCTTACCCAAGACGCCCAGGAACAATTCCCATCATGACAGTTTCCAACAACTAGATTCCAACCGCATCGAGCCTCAGGTTATTAAGAACACCTTCCATTCGTCATCACAAAGTGAGTAACCATCACTTCATGATCAGCGGGGATGGAAGCGTACCAGTATTCTCCACTACCTCCCCGCAATATCAGGCTGCTCCACCTCCACACTGGATCTGGTGACGACGAACTTGTTGCGGAACTGAGGACGTTACCGCTAGAACCTGCTGCCATTGTCGAATTTTCTGCTCTCTCATACGCTTGGGGCGATCCCCTTCCGCGAAAGAGAATTATCTGCTCTGGGCGTGCGGTCGAAATTGGCCCAAGCCTGCACAATGCCTTGGTCAACATTAGATCCCGGCAATACCGACGCTTGATCTGGGCAGACGCGTTGTGTATCAACCAGAACAATAGAGCCGAGCGTGCTTCCCAGGTTCGTCTTATGGGCGAGATTTATTCAGCAGCGGCTACGACCGTGATATGGCTCGGCGCGGAATCGGACAGCGTCGGACAAGCATTTGAGTTCCTTCGCAAGTTCGACTCGGTATATTCTTGCAAATCTACGAGTCTGTCGGTCGATGATATCGAAACGCCACATAAAGCTGAAGTCGAACTTATTACTGCTGCCTTTGCGCCTGACCCTCTGTCTGCGGCTCAGCACATTGGGACTCTCCTTCAACAAAGTTGGTTCACTCGCAAATGGGTCCTGCAGGAACTGGCCAAATCTTCGAGCCCAATACTTGTGGCCGGCACAGAAATACTCCCTTGGAAATTCTTAGCCTCCTGGCTTAATTATGTCATGGATCATCCCCAGACTTTCTGGTACTTTGAAGCCGCTTGCCCTCGAGGAGCTGATAGTAGCCCAGAGAGCGACAGCGACTCCCAGCTGCCGACATGGTATCAACGGGCCTGTATCCTCGCGTCCCTGAAGGACAGACAAGAAAGTCTCTGCGATCTTTTGAATACGACCTTTCTATTCAACTGTTCAGACTTTCGAGATCACATTATTGCGCTGCTCGGGCTCGCCTCTGATGTCAACAGTTCTGACCTCAAACTGTTGGTCGACTATAGCATCCCAGGCATTGAACTATACCGGCGATTTGCTAGATTTTGCATCCGGAATAGCAGGAGCCTCACAATACTATGGTCTTTCATTAACGGCATTTCGCCAGACCACCACGGCGCACTGGAGTCTTGGATACCCTACATCAAGCACGCACCCAGGAGTCCCCGTGCAGTTGGTTCTAGACTCGGTGTATTAAACTGGACCCTTTTACATGCAGCGGGTGACTCCTCGCTGCAAGCTTCGGTCGATGAACAAGCCGGCTATCTGAGCATCCGTGGCAGGATCGTTGATGTCATCGACTCGATGGGAATGACGCCCAACATTAACCTTACCAAGTTATGTGAACAACCTGGCCCAGGGATATCCATGACAGACTCCTTGGGGAAATACGCCTCAGAAGTCCACCACTGGCTGAAGGACTGTGAATCTGTCACGAAAGTCGGTAATGATATCAATCACCCATCAAATAACGGCGAGAAGAAGTTCATCAGCGCCATTTTATCGCACTTTAGTCATGAACTTTCGCAGGAAGCATCGGAAAGCTTTCGACGATACCGCGCGTTCATTGAAGCAATATGCGACGCCAAAACCACTACTGAAGTGCAAGAGGAAGTAGGTAAGATATACAAGTTGCCTCTTTTTCAAGATATACATAATATCTTAGTCGAGAATATGTGCCGACGATTTGGCGCTTCTGGGAAAGGGGCCGTGGGATGGGTGCCGAAGTGCGCCAATGTAGGAGACGTTGTCTGTGTTTTCGATGGAATGAGCATACCGTATGTCTTGCGTTTGGGCACTGAAGGGCGACATAAGCTGGTCGGTGAGGGCTGTATGACGGGGCTCATGGCGGGCGAAGCTATGGAGTTAACGGATTTTGAGGCGAGGGATATTGTACTGGAATAATCATTCAGCGGGAACTGTGAGCTTAAGCCATCAACAGTGGCCGGACAAAGAACGAAGAGAGCAAACAATGTATCTGACTAAAAAACCAATCTGCTTCAGGTAGTTGACTTTGGCAAACACTAATGGACCTCCTTGGATGGTCCAGCACTGCCAGTTGTATCTTCGAGTCAGCCGCAGACGCATTCGAAACAGTTTCAGTGGATCCCCTTCACAACCCCAGAGCAACCACAGCTACCCTACTGTACCAATTACCACTGGTATTGGCACCCGATACCTCGACAGCAGACTCTCATTTCGGACTCACGTGGAGAAGTGGACGGCCAAAGCGCGGGCTGTCGCACACCATTTACGAGGACTTACCAATACCGCACACGGCCCATTGCCCGGTGCCGTGCGCAGCGCCATCAGGGCTTGCGTTGAGCCAGTACTACTCTTCGGTGCTGAGGCATGGTACCCCGGAGCAACCCGGCCGCGATGGACCCAACCGTCGAAGGATCAAGCGTCAGGCTCATCGATCATGCTCCCGATTGTGTCTCTGTAGTAACCCAGGTAGTCGATGGCATCACGGTATGCTGTGAGGGTGATATCGGTGGAATGGCGAGCTTCGAAGTCGGTTCCAGCCCTCATGACTGCAACAACTGGGCCTTTCCAGATGAACTCGCCCCAAGTATCTCCAATCAGGGTTGGGATTGTACCATGGATGGCCTGGTTGGTTATGATGTTGCGGGGCGTGATGTCCGGATCCAAAAACCATATGTGTAGGATGTCCTGGTTGGTTTCTCTTCCACGAAGGATATTGCCCCTAACTTGGCGTAGGCCATGACCGATGTAGTCGTCGTTGCCGGGGATGTGCAAGAGGTGGTTGAGAACCGGGTGGAAGTAGTCCCTGACCTCGTGTTCGTCCTTTTTGGAATCCACCCACACCAGGGAGGGCCGCTTCTCAGTCATGGGAAAGAGAATGGCGAGGTAGTGCTTGGGGGAAGGGCGAGTGGCAAAGTTATCTTGAGCACATGCCGCGAACTTGCGGCAAAGAAGCCGATGGGTTCGCCAGTCGGTTTGCTGACACTCTAGAGAGCAGTAGTGTGACGGTCGGTCTTAACCTAGGGGTCTAGGGTAGGTCCAAGGCGTGTGGTTTGATGATCGAGTGGATCAGGACATTGTAGTGAGCAATGTAGGTTACGATGGTAATGTGCAAAGGTGAGTTATTGTGTAACCAAGTTGTAATGTTGATAGCTAAGGAGCTTAGGGCTTGTGTTTAATGTGCTAAATGAATGTATATATACTTTGGGGTGTTCTATTGGATTATGGTTTGGAATTATAATCCTATCCATTGGATTATAGTTTAGAGTTGTAATCCATTATGGATCATAGTTAAGAATCATAATCCATCTGTGATTTAGTAGGAAATTGGTAGGGGTAGGTATAATGTATATGTGCTATATGACCGGGGTCAACCTAGGCTGTAACATTTCTACTATTACTCATTTTTACCTCTAAGGGTAAAACTAAGTAGATAGTTTAAACTATACTTTAGCTTTTACTCTTAAGGATAAGATTTTTAATTGAGTATATTACTTTCTATTAGTATAGTCTATCTATTATTCTAATAACTATTTTTACTCTTAATGGTAAAGTTAAGTAAGAAGTTTAAAGTATACTTAGGGTTTACTCTTAGAAGTAAAATTTATATTAATAAGTAGCTCTAATTCTTAGCTTTAACTATAACCCTAACAACTAATATAGCTCTTACAATCTAACTATAAAATTAAATACAGTTTAGTTTTAACTGCTAAATTCTAATTGAGTGCTAAATACTAAGTTAATAATAAGGTTAACAACTTATAGAACAATTATCCCTTTAACTATTATAAGGTAATACTTAAGTTATAAATAAGGATTTAGTCCAACCAGGAAATAGCAATTGAAAGATACATTAGACTTTATATGAATTTATATAATAATACAAGTCCTTACACTTCTTAGATCAATATAAAGATACATTAAACTTAGGAGCGATCTCTATTTCTATAGCTAATTTGCAACATTAGTAGCTACTCAAAGTTACTGTATATATCTCTCTGCCTTAGTTAGGCTTATATAGGGCCCGGTATAAAAGTGTTACCTTATAACAGTTAAAGGGATAATAATAATAAGAAGGAAAAGAATATTAATATATATAATGAATTAAAAGTTCTTATTGTATATTCAGATCTTATGCTTAGTCATTTTACTATCTATTTAGCTTTTAGTCTGAGTTGATTAAGTAGTAATAGTTTAGAGAGAGAGAATCCCATTCCCTAGAAATGGCTATAACAATCCCCTCCTCCACATTACAACTGGACCACAATGGCACCTAGCCTCCCCCCCACTACGCGCTTGTCGATTGCGTACATAATACAGAGTCAGAGTAAGTCAGAAGGTGACAAGAAGCTCAAAGACAAAGACATCGCCGAAGTCAACCAATGCACTACCCGTCATTGACATTGAAGCTCTCTCATGACTATAGATAGAGTGTCTAGCTTAGCTGAATGGCCAAAGGCTAGTCGCTGTCGAAGATTGTAGTAAGGTTGTAAGGTCCTTAAGAGCCTGCAAGCCCGCTAGGCTCTACGGCAGCACAGGCATAGCAGTGTGTTTGTAAAGCAGTTCCTTCGGGATGCCCCTTGCTCTTTTAGGCTCTTGGCGCTGACCGTAGTAGAGCGACAAAACGCGGGGTCACTCACCTCGCCATGTTATTTCAGTCTCTGTTGTGAAGTGTTAGATGAATCGCTGCCATCACTAAAGACAGCCCACAAGATATTGAGGAGAAATAGTAAGAACACTGCCAGCATGAGCGTTAAGTCAAGCCTCCGTGTTGGGTATTTCTCTAGGCTTTTGAGCTCGCCCTCGTCAAGATCTGCAGTCTCTTTAGGAAGCGGCAGCTCATTTGGAAGAATAGGTTGCAACTTCTCAAGGCGTTTTACCTACTCCTGACTATGAATGGTACTAACTGGGCGGAGGCTGATATCCAACAAGGTCTACGTCGTTAGAAATCGACGATTTGTAATCAAGATGCATACCAAGACATAGTCCAAGATTTTAATAACTGTTGCTGTAGATGTTTGCCTGTATGGCAGGGATATCATTGGTCACTTCCAGAGCAACATTCTCCACGCGACAGGGGCTATTCGTATGTTGAAGACGCAGTCTGGAGATTCTACGTGATCTCAATGAAAATCATGAGGGTTATTCTCATACAGCCATATGATGTCTTTCTTAACTTAAGGTATATATAGACGCGCTTCCCATGCTTCAGAACCAGATATCAAAACCACAAGGCTGAATTCCAATCCAACGAACGCCAAAACGTTGCACCGATGCCCCCAATGTTCTTTCCTTATGAGCCAGACCTCGCTGCCGGGACCACCGTCCTTGTGACAGGTGTAAGCGGATTCGTTGGAAGCCATATCGCAGATCAGCTCCTTTCCGGAGGTTACAACGTCCGAGGCATTACTAGAGATGCTGCCAAAACTTCGTGGATAGCTTCGCTGTTTGAGAAGAAGTATGGTCCAAACAGGTTTCAACTCTGTACTGTGCCCAACATTGTAGAGGCTAATGCCTTTGCTGTTGTTCTGAAAGGTGCATTCTGGAAGCATTTCGTATCATACTCAGTTGCTGATCTTTTATAGGAGTTTCGGGCATTGTTCATGCCGCATCGGACATGACGTTTGATTCAGACCCAGATCAAGTTATCCCTCCAACCATTGCCATGGGCTTGAATATCCTTCGTTCAGCGGCGCAGAATCGAGATATTAGGAGATTTGTGTACACATCATCTTGCGCTGCTGCAACGACTCCGAAGCACGGGAATTGGCCGAGAATCTCAAGCGACACGTGGAACGAAGAGGCGATTGAAGAAGCCTGGGCCCCGCCTCCATATCTTGCAGACAGGGGGTTTGCAGTCTACGCGGCTAGCAAAGCGCAGGCTGAGAGAGGCCTGTGGAAGTGGTATCATGAAAACAAGCCTGGCTTTGTTCTCAACACAGGTGAGCCCATCGTGGTAATTCACTGGTAGTGGTGGTTTGAGGCTTCTGAAGCTAACGAAGGCTCATATATGCAGTTCTTCCAAGCATGAACATAGGCGAAAGCCTCGACCTGGACAACCAGGGGCACCCATCAACTTCTGGCCTCATTGAGGCTTTATTCAGGGGCAATCACGAGCCGGTTAATGCGGCTCATCAGTGTGAGTAGATACTTCATCACTAATATTTATTATATATGCTAAAACAATTTCTGCATTAGACTTCTACGTCGACGTGAAAGACACTGCGCGCCTTCATCTGGCGGCTCTTCTTCACCCTGACATATGTGGCGAGCGAATCTTTGCTTATGCAGGGCCATATACTTGGCACATGATTCAAACAGTCATGAGAGACATTTACCCTGAGAAGGAGTTCTCTCCTGGTATTGCCGAGGCTGGGTTGGACCGGAGCGAGATTGTACTGGCTCTGAAGGCTGAGGGGTATTTGAAAGAGATGGGCTATAAGGGTTGGACAACTCTGGAAGAAAGTGTGAAGATGAATACGGAGGACTTGGTGTGACTTTGATAACTGACTATCAAATGATCTACATTAGGCTGCAGCCTTATAGACCAGCTTCTCTACACTAATTGGTTTCATCCAAGGCTCTTCCCTATACTGCTAACGATCATATATAGAACCCGAATCAAGTAGGGCAAATCCATCTGGCACAATCCTCTCCAAACCCTCTGGGTTGTCTGGTCGTAGCGGGGCCTCTTGTAGGGCGTTTAGTAAGACGAAAGGAACTACTAAAAAGAAAGCTGATTCTATAAGTATTAAGGCAATAGGCTAGAGGTCTATTATTAAGGTTATAAAGCTTAACTTATACAACCTATAAGAATAAGCAATTACTAATACTTTAATTAAGTATTTTAACTATAATTACTTTTAATAGCTTCTAATAAACTAGATTATTACTAGAAACTATTCCTGTTCTATTACAGAAGGAAATGAACTATAAGAAATATTCAACTACTTGAACCCATTAGTAGCAGTTCATGACTCCAACCTTACCCATACAATAATCAAGAAAAAAGTCACTTTAGCATTCGAGCAATACAAGCAGAAGGTTGTTAAGGTACTCCGCAAGGTGCCTGGCCTTATCCACATCTCATTTGACGGCTGGAGGTCTAGAAATCGGCATGCTTTCTATGGGGTATGTTTTTTTTTTAGGGACGAAAACAACAAGCTGTGCAAGGCTACGATAGGGGGTCCCCGAGCTCAGCGTTAGCCACATAGGTACAGTTCCTTGCCAAAAGCCTCCGTACACCCGCACCCCACATGCGACACCGTAATCATCACCATCAGCTTCAAGGCGCAATTGCACGCTCAAATGAGATGCAATTTATTAAAAGAAACCTTCACTAGAAAGACCCGATCTTGCCATTCAATATCGTGTATACCAACCATGCGCACGGCTAACAGCGAATAAGCGCCGCTCCATAGAGTCAATCAGCTCCGAGATCTGTGCCTAAATCTAGGGCACCCCACTCCTCTTATACACATCTCGCCAACTCTGCTCTATCTGCTGCATTATCTTTAAGGTGCCAAATGTGAGGGTTCATCAAGCGTAACTTAGCTTTAAGCATTCTCTAAACATACTCAATTGGGTTCAAATCTGGGGACAAAGGAGGCCAGTTGATACACTTAATATGATGGGTCCGCATCCATTCGATTGCTTATTGCGGTATAAATACGTACGTTATCCTGCTAGAAACGTCGAGACCCATCAATAACAGGAAGGAGACCCTGTTCCAGTGCCAACTGATATGACCAGGTTGTATACCCATTTTTGGGAGATTTTGGATCTCTGACCATCTTAATGAGGGATGTTTTTCCCGCTTTCCATACTGCTACCCAGAACATGAGGGAAAATGTTGCTTTCACATGTCTCCTGGTTAACATATTCCTTATTATACTTTTCATGGGGCTCGCGGAACTTCCAGGCGTTGGGATTATTTGATTGGGGCTGCACAGAAACCTCGTCGGAAAACATCACCTAGTCCTAGGTTAGTATGTCGAGAGGCTGCAACTTCAAGACCACATGCCTCTACCAACTCAGCGACTCTGGGCATTCGAGTACTCGAAAAATGACGCCTGGCTCTTGCTACATTTTCCGTAATATCTAGCCTCTTCAGAGACCTCCATTTACGCGCCCAATACCGCCGTACAACCCGGCGGACGGTACGGGTGCTTACTGTGCTTTCCGACTTGGATTTGAGCGCGTCCCATGTGATGTCTCGGTCTTTCTTAGCCAATCGTATGATATATCGTATCTCTGCTCGTTTAAGACTATTAGGCCAGCCGGATCTATGTAAATCCTGTCGTGTTTCGTGGTCTTTGAAGTGTTTTTATACGTATTGAATTGATGAATGTTTTGTGCCAAACTGGACTGCGACATCCTGTAGGCTTAAACCGTCATCCAGCTTGGCGAGGATGGCAGCTCTGACTTCGGGAGAAGACCCATAATTATATTGGCAATTTCCACTTAATATGGTACCAAATTGGTGTGGTTGTGACATCTGGATGTGATGTTGTTGTTGTTTGAATATACAGAGGGTGTCGCGAGGAAGATGGCACGTTGGCACGTAATTGCGGGGATGTACGGAGACCTTTGGCCAGGAACTGTACCAATATCGCGGCCGAAATCCTCGACGTTATCGAAGCGTATCAGATTCAAGACAAGACTGGATATTTCACACTGGATAATGCGGAAAACAACAACACTGCTATGGAGATAATTGGTGGAGAGCTGGGCTTTGTTGGCAAGGCCAGACTACGTATAAAAGCAGCCTGCGCAACTCGAGATTGGCTATTGCCTCAACGAGCCCTCCGACGAGCAGTGCGAGTTCTTCTGCCCCATAGAGCGAGACGATATCCGATACGACGGCATCGACTGGCTGAACGAGACGAAGCGATCGTGCATTGCCAAGGTCCACAAGTATAACAAGCGCACAGCAGTACCTTGGGTACCTAGGAAGCTGATTTAGGGCTGGGCAAAAGGGAGCGTCTGCATAGAGGAGGACAATACGGTGCTAAGTGCTCTCGTTTGTGAAAGGGAGGCTGTCAACGTAGCGTGCGTTTGTAGCAATGGGAGACGGGGCATGATCCTTCTAGGGAATTTCTGCCCATCCCAAATACGCAAAATACGTCTTCGTTCCGCTGATCGAACCCAGTCGTTGCCAAATACTACACCTAGAAGGCAAGGCTTGCTAGTATTACGGGCCAGCTATGACTGAAAGTTATTGAAGAAAATCCCATTAGGAAAGCACTTAATGCTTTCTATGCTTTTCTTTTACCTTAATCAGTGTAGGCCCCTAAGGGAAATTTCTTGCTTATTAGATATACTTAGCTAGCTTAGTTATAAAGGTAATCTATCTAACATTTGTCTATGTGTTCCTCTAACTGATGTATAGATCTCTGAAATCTTAGGCTTCTTCTTCTTCTTACTTTATAAAACCTTCTGGTTGCTGGTCTACTCCATTCAAAATCAGGCTGTAGTACCCTTCGAAGCAATCTCCTTAGACTTATTTCTACTGCCACCTCTGCTAGCTTTGAATTCGAGTGTGTCAAATCTCTCCTGAAATCAGCCCTCGCCGATGAACCAGACGATGCCCTTACCTAGGATCAAGTCTACAATGCCGTCACCGAACCCACCCTGCTACCCCAACCGGTAGCCTCTTCCATCCAAAAACCCCATGGCTGCGTAATACCAGCAGCTTCGGCGAAGCTTATCAGTGTCAAACCTGTTGTCTTATCTGAGCATCCTGTCTATATCTCAAACACTAAAAATTCGGCTAAGGAGGGTGTCGCTGGATACTGAACTCATCTTAGATTGATAGTGAACCACCTAAGGTACTAAAGGATTGGAACTCCCCTGTGAAGTTAACGGGACATGGTGACAGAGGTACATAAACGTCCCAGTACTACAAGAACAAGCCATATTTGTGACATCGACGCAATATGCATCGTAGACGGCGGTATGACATTTTGGGGGCCTTCAGGCCAGCAACCTTCTCGTTTGCTCAAACGATCGCCTGGTCTCTTTGTTTTTTGCCCAATCCCTGCCATTTCGATATGCGGTAGCTCCCTGTCGAAATATTCAATCTATTTCTGACCAGTCCACTTCTCTCCTCCTGTCCACTTCTCTCCTTCTGTCCACTTCTCTCCTTCTGTCCACTTCTCTACTTCTGTCCACTTCTGTCCTCAACTTGATGACTAAAACTGGACATTTGACTAAAACTGGAAACAATTCTCCCCCCCGCACATTTTAAGACCTTTTCACCCCAGTCGACCCCCGATTTGCAGCCCAGCCTATGCATAACTATAATAAACGTCTGCAAATTGTAATGCAATGCCAATGCTGTAAACTGACTCTTGCTAAGAGTATTAAGAGCAAGGTTAGGCGATGAATCGAGTTGGCGTCCGAAGTGAGACTTCAGGTCTCCTGTAGTTTGTCTGAGGCATGGCATTTCCAGATGCAGTTTGCATATACCACTGGTCCAAAGTCTCATTCATCGGTGATAGGATCTTGGGGTCGGGATTGCTTGCGTGCTGGCCAGCATCATCGCGATGTTGTAACCAATAGAAGTCCGGACAAGATTCGTTTGCCATTGAGCGGCTGAACCGCGTCAGGTATTTGGCCAGGGAAAGTTCCATATCTTCAATGGGTTTGAAAATAAAATCCCGCTCTCCCATCCATTGCGTTATCCAAAACGTACGATGATACACCTTCATAGCCTCCAGCATGACCCATGGGACCACGGCCCCACAGGGGACATGATCATCACTACTGCGACATGGATCATCATCACTTTTAGATGAATTATTATCGCGGCAAGATAGTTATCGTCGCGGTGACATGGACCATCATCACCGCGAGATAGATCATCAGAACATATCCTGTTCGGTGCCCACCTTTGACAGTCGTCGACTCATCGGGTGACATACGGACCGCGACACTACCCCGCACGGGTTAGAAAACTTAGCGACGACATAACCCGACCATACAAAGCTCCAAAGCCCCCAGGTGATTCAAAATTGGTGCTAGAATATCATCAAGAGATGCAGTACCATCGAAGAGGAGTAGAGACAAACTGTCAACACTGAGAGCTTTACAATTTCAGCAGTTCTTTACTTGGTACCCAGTCCTACATACGATTAAGGCAGACCTTTATTATCCTCCTAGTGATTAAATCCTGAAGAACGAGACTTTACCCGTTTCCTGTGGTTACAAACTGATGATCTTCCGATGATTGTCATATTTCAAGACCAAATGCAACAATTCGTCGTTCTGCCCCGTGTCCAACTTACTATTCGCCTTGTATCCTGGCCCGCCAACCCCGGCGACAGGCCATTATTTGACCGGCGGCTCCATACCAATCTCAGTAGAAGAAGCAGCCTTCAGGTCTCTGAGAGACTCCCTTTTCTTTGGTGGTGAGGACACGTACGACAGACCCACGGCAATGAGCAGAGCTGCACCTCCAAGTCGAACCCTATGTCGTGGTCAGCGCATGGCAGATCCATGGCCATCGGGACTGTACCAGTTTTGCTTGATGAAATCACGACTGCCGCGGCTGGGTGGCGGGATCTGCTGCCCTCCCAGGCCGCCGATGTCGCCGTCACTGCTGACGGTGGATTGCTGCCGGAGCTGGAATCGGCGAAGTGGGGCCACTCCGGCACCGGACCGGATACAGGAGCGGACCACGCTAAGGGATGCTAGGTGGATGGTCATGTTTGTAATGTAGATTTCAGACTGTCTCGGGATTTAAGATATTTTGAAGTTATCGAGGGAAAAAAGCATGGAAAAGACTGCCTTTGATGTAAGATGCTTCCAGTCGACATCAGATGGGAGAGTTTGCAGTGTGATGTCGACATGACGTCGAGACTTGAGGGGAGACCCCGCTCCCGTCTAAGATGATGGCATCGTGTGACTTTTCTCTATTGCGTTGTTTCTGGCCTATGCTGGTTGACTCTACACTATTGTGGCTCTTGCAACTGCACTCTGGACCGTTAATTCTCAATCTTTGGCTAAAGAAATTCTTCTACGGTGTTATTTCATGAGTGCCCACAAGCCTGTACCGCCGTAGCTACTCTACATAACTAGAGCATGAGCGCGTTACAGCGAACCTAACTGATATGTAGGGAGATTGGGTGACTATGTCACGGTTAAGGTTACGTCCTGTAACTGCTGATATTGAGAGGGCTTCTATTACCATGAAGATGAGAGAGGGAACAGTGTACCTCTTTCTGGTGTATTCTGATTAAATCGACCCCGCCTACGCGTACGTAGGTGCAGGCTTGTGGGCACTCATGAGATGGGGAATTGGATTTTCTATGCTGCTAATTGTATGTTGGAAACTGTGTTCTTTGCTGTTATTACTAACTCTTTTTCCGTTATAGAGAAAGAAGGCATCGAATAAAAAAGAAATGCTCCTTCTCTGTCCAAGCCGTGCTTCAGCACTATGGCAAACCTCCAAGTCCATATCGTTAAACCTCAACTGCACCTACAGGGGATGAGATCGCATATGCGAGGAATTTCCGGGCGCCCCGAGATCCCAAGGCTGGTGTATTAAAACTAATGTGACGATGCTAAGAATCCGTTATCTCAAGTTGAAGCTCCGCTGCCCGGATCACGTCTATCTTCATGCTTGACCACCATCTTTGTTGCCAGGCCACCGGTCGATCCGGCCACTATCATCTATAGAACCAAAACCCGGCCTGTGCTCGAAGCGTCCCCCTGGCCGGGCCTGACATTGTCTTCCACCATCGCTCTGTCTGCGACTATGCATTCCGCCGCTGCATTCGGTACTCTGAGTACAGAAGCTACACTTTCGGACCTGCGTGACCACGATCAAGCGGTTGAGGATGCTGAACTCGATCTTCAGCTTGACGCTGTACGCCAAGGCTTTGTAACTTGTCTGCAGGTGGTAGAGGTCCGCATATTCAAAAGCAAGGATGGTAATGTCGAGTATGACGACAATGATGCTCACGACGATGAGATGTCTACCAGCAATCTATTAACGGACTCTTCTTAGAGGTCATTTAAATTCCCACATAAACTGAAAACACGCTACTATTACTACTACCACTACTACTACTACAACTGTACAAAGGACTTGTCGTTTTCTATCGCAATCCTACTTTTTCCCACAGGAAACCACATTTTCGTCTACGCACCCTCTATAAAAAGCAAGTCCATCTAACAACAACCGAACATATACTGACTATAATGCCATCGGTTATTATGAATGATTGGTAAATTATTTATTGAAAAAAGGTGTAGCACAGCGAGCCGCCAGCTCTCACTCTTTAGCTGTCTCACTCTTATCTTACTTTCATCTATAATGCTAATTAGTGATTTCCGACTTCTATCCTTAAAGCTTTTTAGTCCGTATCAACTGAATAAAGGCGGTCGCATTTATTTTATATCTTCTGCAAAGAATGGAAGCTTATCATTTTCAAGCTAGGGGTTACAAGGTGAAACAATGTGGGAAACGAGGATTATGGTTAAGATGACACTGCAATGTGGAAGGCTGATTCATCAATGAGACTATTTTATGTCCTATCCTCAGACAGTTCCTTCGAGAGCTATTAAAATCCAGTAACGTTCCTATATATGTAATGACTTAGCTAGTAAACAATGAGCGGGCATCTCTGCAAGCTGTAGTAGTACTGGGCCATTAATGAGGTGGGTCGCTGGGAACGGAGAACGGAATGCCGATAGCGTCATTTTGCGGTTGGACACTGGGACGAACCTAATCTGAGATCTATGACGCTACGAAATTTCCCATCAGCTATGACGACATGTACGTCAACGAAGCATGAGTGGGCTAATAATGAATTCAATTCCAGATTTTCAATTGATTCCTAATTATCTCTCCAAGCAACAACTTAGATACTACTCACATTCTGATTCACATTAACCTCGCAAGTCTACATCCACAATGAAAGGTCAATCTCAAGTCCTCGAGGAGTTCAACACTCTCGTCAACATGACGGCCGCCGAGCTAGAGAAGTGGCTTAAATCCGATGCTTCCAACAGTGCCGGCTGGCCAAAGCAAGACGACAACGGCGAGACTGTAGGACATGACAGTGGCCGCAAGATTGTCGAGATCTTGAGGGCCAATCCAAACAAGGATTCAAAAAAGTACACTGAGGAACAGGTAGCGCACATGCGCAAGGTCGTCGCGTATTGGTGAGTCCAGAGAACCACAGTCCCCTTTCAGCTGTCTGGGTTTCCCAATATTTTCAACGCTAATTTACTTCCGTTAGCAACCGTCATCTAGCGCAAGAAGAAACGGCAAATAACGACAAGTCTGCCGAGGACGTCAAGAAGACCAAGTCGTACGCATCTCTAAAGAATTGGGGCCACGACTTTTTGAAGGCTCACAATCAGGGAGGGGGGAAAGATGACGAAGACGAGGATATCGGAGAGAATGAGAGGCAGGTTGGCGAAAAACGAAAGTCGTCTAGAGATCAACAAGGGTCGACCAAGAAGAGGGAAACGCGAAAGGGTAAAGGAGAGCATACAAGGGAGGAAGAGGAAGAGAAGAGCGAAGACGGTGACAATCATGAGGATGAGGACTTGGAGGAGGCTGAAGGGGATGAAGAAAGCTTTGTTGAGGACAACGATGGAACTGAGGAGGAAAGTGAAGACGCAGACAAACACGATGGCGATGGCTTCAACGCCGCAAAGAGGAAGCTACCCAAGGATCAAGCCAATGGCAAAACTAAACAGGGAACCAACCAAAAAGATGTCAAGCCTGGAGATAAAGCCGGTTCAAAGACAGCGAAGGGTCCCAAGAAGGGTGAAACAGTTAGCTGGAACTGGGGTAGTGGCCAGCCCGAGGGCGAAGTGCTGGACGTCAAGTGCAAAGAGTAAGCCTCCTATGACTCATCTGTTTATTTTGGCTGACTCAAACTAGTACTTCGATTACGACTAAGAAAGGGAACCAGATCAGTCGCAAGGGAAGGAAGGAGGACCCAGCGGTTGTCTTAGACACAGGGAAATCAAAGGTGATCAAGTTGAATCATGAGCTGAACTAGAACTACTTTACAGTCCAATGATATGCATCAGCTGTTAGGTAAAAATCGCTTGTCACCATAGAGCTGTATATCACTTCATGGACTCGTGGGTTTGATCATTCATTAAGAAAACAGACTAGTCTCGAAGTATTGCCCTGCATGTAATCTGCACTCCGTCAAAATATTGGTACTCTATCGGTGTGGTATTTGAATATGTGACTCCTCCTCATGTCTAATCCTACGAGTCTAAACGCCCTGAAGCCAAATTGACTCGATACCTTGCGATGACATTATAAACCGTCAGCAAACTGTCAGGGTCACTACACGAAGAAAAGTTGGCTAGGTGGCTACCAAACCTGCTGACTGTCCTGTACTTCCCACTCCTACTCATCCTCTCATCTTCACCACCATTAGGGAAGTTTTGAAAATCTTGTTTGCTGCATGCGCAGCAGCCACCATCCATGATTAGAGCTTGCGTGTTTCCAGTCGGCACCTCGGGATGTATGCTGCCATCAACAACAAATAGGTTTTCAGTAACCCAGACACGAGTGTGGGATCAACCACATTACGACCATCGTTTTTAGTACCCATGTTGACGGTACCGAGATGGTGGTTCACGCGGTATGCAACTTCGAGGATCGTCTGTGCTGTGACGTTGCTTGCGACAGTTAAAGAGCTCCCGGGCTTTTGCCCATGGCTCAGAAACTCGTCGAGAAACGTCGTGACCGCAACTGCTTTTTTGGTAATGTTGGTCTTTCCATCAGGAGTAATTCCGAAAGTGCCCTCGGATGTCAGATCATGAGTGAGATACACCTTGGTCTCAACGGTGTTGTTGGCTGGCGCGTTGACGGTGCCTTGGATGGTGCGAGTCACGCCTTCGCTGCACTTCACTTTTTTTTTAGAAGTTGAGGCGATGTCCCGACTGAGAGAGAAGACCACTGCGTTGAGCGAATAAGTTGATTGTCTCATGGTTGGGCATCGTGAAAGGGTCTCTGAGCAGAGCTGAAAGGTTCTCCTTGGTCTGGAATTGAACGATGATCATGGGGTGATCCTTCAAATTCTAATCAACAGGCAGATTGATCCATTCAAACCTAGGAGGTAGTGTAATACTCGTAGAGCCAGACTTGACAATATTATTCGGTCTGTAAGTCCGATAGTAGAGTTGAGAAGAATGCGAGTTGAGTGAGTACCGGCTGAAAGTACTAGAGAGCCGCCCTTTTCTAGCCGCATCACCTTTCGAAACGCTTATGTGCTTACATAGCGACAAAGAGAGCCTCCCTCCATCAACGACAATTAGTCAATGGAAAAGCGAGATTCTAATATCTTTCAGCAGCTTGCGAGCGTACCGTCTGGGGCTCGATTTTGGACTTAACCCATGCTAGAATTATAGCCAGTTCGACGTTTCTGAGTGCTGATGACTCAGGTACCCGCAGATGATAGTGTTATTGCCGGCAATCACGTAGATCGTTATCCTGATAGTCGAAGTCGCTTGGCTGACAGAATCCGCAGAATGAATTTTCGATTTTTTGAGGAACAGACACGACATGTATTGCTAATCGCTAGAAAAGACTATCCAAGTCTTGAAGTGCTCCTACGAACTAGATTAAGTACCCGCTAGATATTCATGTTGGTATCGAAACGAGTGACGGTAAGTTGATAGAACTGAGCTTTGAGAGGCCGACAGACTTACATTTGTTCCGACACACTCCCCTCGGTAGCACAAAGAAAGTTCGTTTAGGATCGATTTCCTTTGGTATGGCTGATGCAGCTTTTACTAAGCAGTTCTTCACCTAGGGATCGGGTAGTTAGTTGGTCGATCAAAGCCGCGTGGCGACGACGCTTGGAATGTAAGGTACCTCCAAATCATGTGTCTTGTGTACCAAGAGATAAAATATAATCTAGCGATAAGCCAAGCTGAACTCCTGCATTGGTTTTCCTAACATGGAAGCGAGAAGCTGATGCAATGTCTTCCCGACTACGCCATGTGGGTTGAGCTTTGAAGCCGTTTTCACACCATTTTTCTTTTTGTCGGCCGCTTACGTCCAGTCAACCTTACTGCACCGCCCTAGCAACGGGACTGGTGGCATACGCACTACAATCGACCACCTGTGATTTATCTCGTTCCAGGCATCATGCTGTTCCGACATTATGACCCACTCGCTCTGGCAGGGCTGTGCACGCTAGTAAAAGGCCAACAGTTTCACCGTTGTGCCTCCCCTTACTGTTTGTTTGACATTAGCGAAAATTATTTCAAGGCCATCAACACTTCCTTGGACGCCATGCTAGCAAAGACTTGTATGTAACGGCTCGAAAGACATCGCTTCCAACTACCCGATTGACTTGAATCAACCAAGATTGCCTTCACTGAGCAGACTCGATGGCCGCACTCTGTCCGGTTTGTGTAGAGTAGAATATCGAGATGAGCTCGTCGACTTTCGTGAGAATGTCATCTCTGCATGCAAACCATCGGATATCACGGTTCTCCATGACATTGCATACCCTGGTGAGCATGCTTCACGTATAATCTTCAACTATTTTGGGGAGCCGGATTGAGACTAACCGAGTATACAACAACTTTGATAATCGACCGGTTCCTCTACGCGTTTGATATCAGCTGTTTAAAGGACAGGTCGGTCTCTACGCAGTTTACCATCACGCACACCTCATAACTTGATAGCAAGACAATGGAGTTTTGCGACACTATTCTCCCACGGCGATGGAATGAACCTGGTTTTCATGAGGATGCCGACGAGCCGGAATTAGTGGCCTGCACCGACTGCCGGCTGAGCACATACAAATTCCCTCTTCAATCCCCATTCAGTTACAACGAGATGCACGCTGAAAGGGTGACTTCCGTCACTAAGAGCTGCGCTGCGACAGGATACGAGTATACAATACCATCAAAGTACGCAGTACCAACAGAGTACGCTCTCAACAACACAGCCACAACAACCTCTGTACGACCCAGGCCTACTTGCACCGAAGCGGCATGCGCACCCCAAAAGGAGAGTTGGGCTTTGATATCATTAGAAAGTACCAGATACCTGCTATGGAATTCATCCAAGCAAACGGACTCAATCATTAGGTCCATATCGACGGCAGGAAGAAGCTGTATCTTTCCGAGTTGCCTCCAAATTGAATTCGCCTTCTTTGTTCCTAGGAGAGCTCAAGATGTTTTGTCGTAGAGTCACGTCAACTTGAGGCGGCTTGTTGCTTGAAATGTGTTTATCGACTGCGACTGCGGTAGTGTCGAGAGCTATAGAGGATGCTATCCACGAGTTGTATGAGCCGTAATTCCATCCCGTTTTCCACATGATCTCTAACAACCATGGAGGCCCGAGAAGAGATGATCTCCAAAGAAAAATCGGCTACCTCGCAAAAAGATTCTCAATATAGATAGACCGGTCCCCAAGTGTGCAGCTTGCCATACGGTGAGTTGAAGCACTCCACCTCTGAAGACCCAGTACTTACGCAACGCAGGTTGTCAAGGGAAACCTGTACTCTCGTAAAAAGGGACTACGAGTGCAGCAATATTGAAGCGGGACGCCAATATTGCGTGGAGCACTACATGCCACGCCCGACAAGCTCTGCGCCCATGGCTACCGCCGCTCCCACACTAGAGATCTCAGGCCTTAGATAGTGGGGAAGGGTGGTCATCAGGATTCTGTATGAAATACTGAACTACGACAAGGTTGATACGGCTAGATGACTAGATGAGACGGATTTGGTTATAGCGATGGATGGGAGGCGGGAATCATATCCTAGTACTGAGTGATGATTTCCTTCTAAAATCTATGCGTGCCTAAGATCTGTTTGCTACTCAGCTGCACTCATCCGTACAAAGCTTCATGTGTTAAGAGTCCAGAAATTTCCAGGCAGATACGATGGGTGGCTGGATCATCAATAGACCCTAGAGGGCTAGGCCTCCGTATGAATGTTCCAGAGTTTGGTATTTGTAAAACGGTAATAGTATTATAAACTGATAATACAGGACTCTGCCATTAAACAGAGACACGATCAGATTGAAGCTTAAGCTTCGCGTGTACAGCATTAGAATCCTCTCAGAGTAACAAGACCCGGAACTCAGTCAAGCAAATTTGAGCCAAACTACCAAGGCTGAAGCGCAGGAAGTCTCTCAGAAGCAAGTTGCTTATTGACCTCGACGGTTGTAACCTCCCACAATCCTTTGACTTGTCGGTCGTCATCGACAACGGGGTTGGGAGTACCGATCTTCCCAACCGGTACAATAAATGAGCCTTTGAACTTTTCGGCGTTGTCTCGCACTTCAGCGGCCGTTGCCGCAAAGAGAGGCGTAGCAGCACCCTGCTCGGCTGTCTGGAATGACAGACGTGCTATTGTCTTGACCAACGCATTATTGACCGTCAACACGCCTTCGGTGAGTACCTCACCCGGATGAACAGTAACGCACAGGATAGGAAGACGCTGCTCGTCTAGTCGACGCTGAAGCTCCTTGGTGAAAACGCCAACCGCAGCTTTGGACACAGCATAGCGAATGATATCAAACGCGCAGAGAAATCTACCGAAATAGCGCCATTGCCAGGGGTACACAGAAACTGGATTGGTCAATCCGTTTGTAGATGTAAACTGAAACTTGAAGTTGGCCGGTAGCATGCTAACGTGGGCGATAGAGCTGAGGTTGATGATCCTGACGTCGGCCTTTTTGTCTCTGGTGGCATTCTTCAGAAGCGGCAAGATACGGTTGAGGAAAAGGAAAGGTCCCATGTAGCTAAATATGTCAGCTGAATGCTCATGGGCCCAGAAGTGGAAGGTACACTTACTTGGCAGCCATATGTTGTTCATATCCACCAGCCACCAGCTCAGTTGACGGCGTCGAGGCAGCGGCATTATTAACTGACGAGTGTTAACAAGTGGTAACACTCTAGTTAGACTCAAATCACTTAAACATACTCAAAATGTCCACCTTGCTTTCCCTTCTCTTCAGCACGTCGGCTGCATCGCTGGTGGACTTTGGATCCATCAGGTCCATCACTAGCCAGTTGATATTCGCCATGTCAAGACCCAGGTCATGGGCTAAAGCTTCCTTGGTCTTTTGGGCCTTAGATTCGGTACGTGTGGTAAAGTACACCTTTGCTCCTTTTCGAGCAAGAAGTTTGACTGTTACGAAACCGATTCCGGAGCTACCAAGTCAGTTTTGTTCGCTTCGTGGACCCTCGATCTATGGACTGACCTTCCACCCGTCACAACTACGACTTTGCCATGAAGATCCGGCATATTTGTGGCCGGATCCCATTGTTTCGTCATGATTGGGAGTAGATATCAGCAATGTTGTGGGTTATTCGAAGAATAATGAGCTATGACTATTATGGTGTAAGAGCCGGAGTGTGAACGACAGTGATAGTTAGGGATATTTCTCAAGAAAGGTATTTGAATAGCAAGACCAGTGTTCACCATCATATCCAATAGCGTATCTGCAGCTTTAAATATATCCCCCGGTGCTTTTAAATTTCTTCAATTTTGGGTTTGTGTTCGTATTCATCTCATCATATTCACACGGTCCGCTATGCCTGATTGGTGCGGAGTTGGCTACAGGCTTGCGGGACGCTTGCGGGTGACTAGCGGAGATGAACGAGTCAAAGCACGACAGCAACCTTTACGTCAACTTGTGATGACAAACATTGGGTGCTATTTCTTTTTGTTTCGAGCTCATTGCGAATCTCATACTGAAGACGATTCAAATTTTCAGGCATCTAATATGTCTACCACTCGCTTCTTATGATGGAAATTCCTGGCATTAATACGTGACTTCAATAGAAGTTCCTGACCGTACAACCCAATCTTCAACCTTGTCCAGTCCCCACATGACTGTGAAAAGATGCCGTGCAAATTCGTCAACTTCCAAGGCACTCACACCGCGCTCTACCAGAGACCAACCATGCAAGCTATAAAGAAACAACGGATCTTGACTGCGTGCCGCGACCTCCCAGCGTGCCGGTGAAGTCGCACTCCATAGTTCAGCGCGAACGGTCATGCAAATATCACCCGCGCAGCTATACGACTAGTCGCCCTTATGACCGTGGTAGACGCCGAGAGATAGACTGCAGAGTAACCAGGTGCGCCGAACAGACTCGGAGAGGATGAAGCTATTATGCAAGGCCGATACTGAATCCGGAGCCAAGTCGCCCTCGTCGCCAGTTAATAAGAGCATATTTGGACAAAATTGCGTAGCAGTAGCGTCTCGGGTTGCTGACTCCCAAAGCTGGGTTTTCCAACTGATGAGAGTTTCTATGAGGCTCTCCGCCTTAGCTCGGCGAGGTATTGATGGGGAGAAAAGCGCCAATAAGAGATGAATAAGTAGGGCCTGTGTGCGAGCTAGGTGTTCCCTAGTCGAAAGCCAAGAAACAGAGAGGGGACTATCGTCAGGATGGCAAGCAAGCAAGTTAGAGATATGAGTAGATAAGACATCATCAACAATGTGCTCGTTCCCTGTGGTGACATGCTGCGATACGGCAATGGCGGAGTAGGCGTCTCGCATGCACTGCGGCATACCGGATTCGGTATAGAGGTTGCGGTGGATGAAGGGATTGTGACCCGCGCGGAGGAAGCGGGAGAGCCAAGACTGTAGCCCGCGGATGAAGTTTGAGAAGACGGTGCCGGGCGGAAATGACGCAGGGGGTTGGTAGTGATACGCCACGGTCCAGGCAGAGGGAGGGAGAAACCAACGGAGGTTCGACGAAACCGTAAGCTGACTTGATAGTGTTACACCTCCAGTTGCGCAAGACGGCACGGCTGATGATGCAAACATTGGGGTAGATAGTGCGCCGGCGAGGTCAGTAGACGATGCCAAATCAAGTACAGCGCTGTGGCTGCTGTAATCCATTTCTTGTGAAATATCTTCATATAGGGTATCCTCTTGAATTTGATCTCCAGTATTGAGGCTCGACACGGCCCAGACGTCGCCCAATATCAAGTCGGGAGCAGCCGTCATGCCAGTTCCGCCAAGCGTGAGACGCTGTCGCCGGGGCGGCACGGGTGAGTAGACGCAGCAGATTTCGCGATCAACACAGCGCGAGCAGTAGGGGAGGATCTTGTCGCAACGTCGCTTGGCATCGACGCAGCCAAAACAGGCTCTTTGCTTGGACTGGCGACCCATGCTGAGTGACAGTATTCGAGACTCTGGCTGTGGACTTGTGAGAAAAGGGACGATGCGAGTTCGAGGTTCTGAGAATGAAGCGAACTGAATCAGGTCAAGTTAGACTTTACTCGCGAAGCCGCGGCGGAGTCTTTGCGGAGATGCGGCGGAGATGCGGCGGAGAAAGTGGTCTTGGTCTTGCCAGGGAGCTGGGGCCACGAACTGCCGGTAGTGTCCGAAGTTATTCGAAAGTGACCAAGTCAAAGCTGTTGTACGGTCTAGAGTGCAGCCATTTGAAAGATATAGTTTTGTCATATAAATTACGTTGAAAGGAAAAGCTAAAACTTGCAAAGTTTATAAAAAGAGACGCTCTCATCCGCCTTCTAGTCAAAACAGCCAATTTCTCATCACATTAAGCCTATCAAACTTCACTCTCAAGCGCCTACAACTTCTTCATCCTATAACCACAACTGATAATCATGGCATCTTTTGCTAACGGTTTGCCCTTCGGCTTCGCCTTCACCAAGACCATTCACCGTACCGCATACCCAGCCATCTCGCCCTACCGTGTTGAGCTCTCCCAGAAGGGGAAGACGGTGCTCATCACAGGCGGTCATACTGGAATTGGGTTTGCCATCTCGCGTGCCTTTGCTCAGGCTGGGGCAGACAAGATCATCATCGTTGGCCGGCGATATGACTTAGTTGCATCTGCCGCGTCTCGTGTGGCCTCCGAGTTCTCAACCCAAGTCGTGGGTCGTGCCTGTGATATAGTCGACCTTGCATCGGTTGAGCAGTTATGGAAAGACCTGGCCATGGATGGAACGCTGGTTGACGTTTTGGTCCTTAACGCCGGAAAGGTCACGATGCAGCCAATCCTAAACATCGGCAGGGACACGGCCTGGGGTGATTACTTTCTCCATGTTCGGTCGAATCTCGATTTTGTGGAGAAATTCTTCAAGCAGCCAGGCACTGAAAATCGCCCAAAGGTAGCCTCTCGTCCATGAGCAAGCACCGGGCCATTTGCCAACTGATGCGCGATAGGCACTGCTCCATCTAGCTTCAATTGCAATTCACGAGAGCAAAGTTACCGGCGCCTACCCTCTTTACGGCGCCTCCAAAAGCGCGGGGACAATGCTGTTACAGCAGGTGGCCAAGGATGTCAACCCAGAGCACCTTCAAATCATCAGCTTCCACCCGGGCGGCATCTTTACAGAGCTAGCGGAACAGTCAGGCTTCAAGAAGGATGAGGAGCAATGGGACGATGGTGCGTCGATACGCTAATATTTTCTCTCTACCCACATCGAACGCTTACTAACGCCCACGTAGAGAGCTTACCCGGACAGTTTGCTGTCTGGGCGGCCTCTCCCGAGGCACGCTTCCTGCATGGCCGATTCGTTTGGGCAAAGTGGGATGTAGATGAACTTCGCGAAGGGCCGCTGAGAAAGCGACTTGATGAGGATGATGATTTTCTCAAGGTTGGAGTTGTCGGAATTCAGGACTGGGAGAAGGCTAATAAGACTGGATAAGACGGCAACTTGATTGCTTCAGCGTTGCTCAGTAATCCCAAGAGGTAGCGAGGCTCTGAACACTTGATAAATGTGATTAGTTACAACTTTTCAATATAAAAATATTAGTAGTGGACGAAGTTCAGCACATTTTAAGCGTTGATTAGTAAATAATTGTTTACTATTAGACGGGCGCATTTGAGCATTACTATTAATAACCTAATACTAAATTATAAAGAACTCGACATAAAGTTCTTTCAAAATCCTATATTAACTAAAAGTGTACTGTGATTGTTTTCAGCGGGCCAGTGACAGTGATAGCGCTGAACGATGCGCTAGTGGACAGTGCTGGACAATGCGGCGGTCTGGGGGGCAGCGGTGCAGTGATGGTGATAGCGCCAGGCGAGGCGATGGCTCAGTAGACAGCGGGATAGTGATGGGAGACGGTGCTGTGGATGTTTAACTATCGCGCTCTCGCTAAACGGATGGAGATTTTGGGACCATACTCTGCTCAGCATAGTGTCCCTCTAGAGCCTTATATCATACGAAGGCTAGGGTAGTTGAAATGCCTTTTCCAATACTGTTCTAGTGAAAGATCACAGTGTCTCACTCACTACTCTGGCTCAGGAGAGAGATCATTCTCCCGTCGGCTAAGATTGAGATGTGAAATCTTCCGTTTGTGTGAAGGGTTTCGTGTACCCTTTGAGACCCGAGCCTGAGATCTCGTACATAGCCTGGTCAAAAATAAGTTCCCTGGGTTTATCCATTCAACTCATATCTGTGTGGCCCATGTCACACATAGATGCTATGAAAGCCAAGGATACTATTGTAAGGCTTAGTAGTGATGACCTCCGTGTCGCTAAAGCGGTCACGGTCTTCTGGAAGAGCTATAGGCGCTGAGAAGCTGAGAGCAGATACGACAGAAGGCTCAGTCGTTGTACATAATGTGGTTGGCTATACAGTGCGACTAGAAGGTATGATTGCAGGGGCGGAAATTGATGGATAGTTTAGGGTACGCACCCGAGCTTGATTCGGCTTCGAATTCGAAAGCATTGGCCGAATTTACCAAAATCCTTTTGCTAGTTGGAGGAGCTGTCCATCAGCCTTACTTTCGGTGAGCCTTGGCAGTGGTACGCTGCAGGAACAGGAGCAGACGAAGATCTGGAAACACAGGGACCTCGATCGCGCGTCTACGAGATGTCTATCGTCACTGGGTCGGTAACAGCTCGTTAATGCATGTCAAAATTTTCACATGCGAGTAGAATAAATAAATAGTGTTGGTGATGACTACTCAGAGGTGGAACGCAGGGTCTACTATCATTTACTTTAGTGCAACACGTAGGAGATTGTCTATCTAGACCGAGTCTGCCCAGTCCCTCAACTTTTCCCAAACAAGGTCCTCATCGTGCAGTACTTTGCCGTTCCCCGGACTGCAACCAAGAGACAGATGTATTGCAGGGTACTGCAGTGATTGCGGGAAAACTGGTCTAAATGCAGTACTGAGTAGGTCGGGGGTTTTTCCAAGAACGGCTAATGTCGCATCGTATGCCGATCCCATAACTGCTGATAACATTCGGCAGTTTTGTTACAGTCCATGATTGGTTCGTGTCAAGCTTCTCCTCTCCATCTGACGACATGATATATGAAAGTGGGCGGATGCGACCCGGAAGATCTTACCCTCGGCGAACGATATTGAAGACCTCGCGCTTACAAATGACCAAGACATTCTCTCCTAATTTCATGAAATGTACCATACTTGATTGAGTCTACATATTCACCTTCGCAGTTTTCTCGCCCTAGTGCAGCCGACAGTGGAAGATTCAATATTCATCCCGTTTGTTCACACGCCGCTGTCAAATATATCATGGAGACAGAAAAGGCGTCCGCCGAGCTAGAGGAGGCCAAGAATATGAGCGTCGGCGCTGCAACCTCCCCATCTGACCTCGGCGTCTGGACAGAGCGCTTCAATAGCCAGAGTCAAGAATGGCGAAACGACTTCGACAAGAAACTACTCAGGAAGGTTGACTTACGCCTCATGCCCACCCTCGTCATCATGTACCTCCTCAACTTCCTCGATCGCTCCAACCTCGCTCAGGCACGCCAAGGAACTCTAGAGGAAGATCTCAAAATGTCAGGCACCGACTTCAACTTAGCCACCTCCATCTTCTTCGTCGGCTATCTCCTCATGCAGCTCCCGTCCAATCTGGTGTTGACCCGTCTGCGGCCGTCTCTCTATCTTAGTGCGTCATGTTGCCTGTGGGGAGTCGTTTCGACCTGCAATGCCGGTGCGCACACTTTTACGCATCTCGTCCTCATTCGTTTCTTTCTTGGTTTTGTGGAGGCTCCATTCTTCCCCGGGGCCGTGTTTCTCATGAGTTCGTGGTACACACGCGCTGAGCTTACCCGCCGCATTGCCTGGCTCTACGCTGGAAATGCATTAGCAAATATGTTTGGCGGATTGCTGGGTGCGGCAATTTTAGGAGGTCTTGAAGGGGCTCAGAGTATCAAAGGATGGAGATGGCTGTTCATCATCGTGAGTTTTGTTATCCTAGCAACCAAACCGGCTTAGGTTTAAGATACGGATGTTTGGGCTCACATAACAAAACTCCCATAGGAAGGCGTGATCGCAATTGTTTTCTCTATTCTAGCCGCCTTCATTCTCCCCAACTATCCTCACACGACGAAATGGCTATCCGAGGAGGAAAGCGCGTTCGCCGCGTGGAGGCTGAGTCGGGATATCAATGAGCTTGATACTTATGGGGAACAGACTGTCTGGGATGGCGTTAAGCTGGCAGTCTGTGACTACCGCTTGTATGCCTTCATTCTCATGCAGCATGTGAGCCTACTCTCCCAGACGTTCCAGTACTTCTTCCCGACCATTGTGGGCACACTTGGTTATGGCAAAATCGCTACGCTATGGCTTACAGCTCCAGCTTGGGTATGTAGTTCCTTAAGTCAAGTATTGGCCTATGAGTTGTTGTGATTGTGTGTTTACTGACAACATGGGTTACGGCGATAGTTTGTAACCTTCCTCCTCTCAATCTGCGTTACCTTGAGTTCGGCTAGGACAAACGACAGATCATTGCACATCATCTGTCTCATGCTTGTGGCAGCCGTTGGTAACGCCATCGCAGTGGGAACCGCAGTTGTTGGAGTACGCTTCTTCGCCATGTTTCTCATGCCAATGGGTGCCGTATCTTCCTGTGAGTGAATACACCATGGTCACGCATCTTGATGTATTTTATCATATGAGACACTAACTGATGGTTATTTGCGTCCTCTTCAGACCAAATCATTGTCTCGTGGGTGGCGAATTCCTTTCCCCGTCCACTTGTCAAACGCTCAGCCGCCATTGCCATTTGCAACATGATTGGCAACACTGCAACTATATACGGAGCATACATGTACCCCAGTAGCGATGGTCCACAATATAAACCCGGGGGTAGTGCTAATGCGACAGTCTGCGTGGTCGTTGCTCTGCTCGCACTCTTATTGCGCTACCTCCATAAATGGGAAAACAAGAAGCTCGAACGGGTTGAGAAAGAGACAGCAGAGGCAGGAGAAGAAGGTAAAAAGGTAGCCGTGGGGCCAACTAATGGACTTAGGCGCCCAGGATTCAGATACGTCGTTTGAGCTATGATACCATCTAGATTCTCTACCATGATTATCAGAGTCGTGCTATTCGAGCTACACGGTTGCTCTGTTCATATCAGCATCACAAAGAGAACGCAAGAAATAAGGGCCATGTCTACTTCAACGCTACTCAAGTAATACAATATCATACCCTCGAAATGACAGCTTACTCCCTTGTCCCTCGGTCCTGAAAAGATTCGACTTACGACGCTCGGAACAATGCCGTTCAGATGCCCGAGATTCGCGGAGGTTCAACTCGGTCTAAATGTACAAGCAGCCCTCACGATACTGGATAATGGATTTTGTATTCGTAGTCTCCGGCAATCATGGTGGCATTCTTTATTTCGGCGACTATCCTTGGTACCAGACAGGATGCGCATTGTACCACACTCCATCGACACAACGGCCAGATGGCATTTGACCACCATACGAAACGGAAGAGAGTGAAATATTTGATTCGGGTAGATATTTAAACATCTGGTGAAGCCCAATTTTGCCATAGTAGTCCTTGTCGTTGTCACCTTTGAACAGCGAGCCTGGCACACTGCAGGAGCAAAGCGATTGGTATCGCAGACCTTGGCGTCATAATTCGCGCAGCCAAGTATCCTCTCAGTTTCTTCAGCGCCGCCTTTCTTGGAAACGCCAAGCTGGAAGCTGCCTTTACCCTTTCGGTACGGTAAGTTTGCTACTTGGCGTGGCGTAGCAGGCTGCCGTTTGACAAAAATTATAACCATGACGGGGAGACTGAAGTGATCTGAGGGAAACTATAGATCCAATCCGTTATCAACCATCATCAAGGTGGCTTCATTTACCGTTGCGCCCTTCACCTTCTCAGCCTTCAAGAATATGTTTATTGCTTCGATCGACTTCTACGAGGTTGCACCACAATTCAATGACCATCCCAGCGCCATGGAAACCGATGGACATCGACTCATAACAGTAACAAGCCGTATCTTTCTCGATTGAATGCGTCAACTGCCTCATTTTCACAAATCTTACCGGTGAATATGGCGATGCCTAACTCCAGATACAGGATCAGGACGACGGTCCCTTATTTCGATGTCATGAACCTTGCTCTCAGCAAGAAGAGACCGTTTCATGATGCTACATGCCATTCTGTTTTCTTTTCCTTTCTTTTCTTTTCTTCTCTTGAAAGCATGGAAGGCTCTTTCGAGTCAAAATTGGTTCCGCTTGCTTCACGCTTACGCTAGCACCGTGAGTAGCTTTGACCATTAGGATCCAGGACAGCAGCTCTTTTCAGACAGTTGGGAGACCTTCTTGAACTTTATTATGTCGCACGTTACTCGACCTATGAACCTACTTGCTTTTTCGGACTTACTAGGCCCAACTCTCTCGGACTGAATTATGACTAGCGATGGAATACCTGGTAAAACCGCAATAGCCTTAACGAGACATAGAAACCTAGGCCTGCTCAAGATTTTGTCTTAAATGCTACTTACGATTGCGTGCTAACTAATACCGAGTCTGATGTCTGATTTTCTTCCACTGAGAAGAAGCAACGCGTGGACAGTGCATGCAAAGTGTGGAAACCCCACGCCGAACAAACGCGCTTATCCTAGATGTTGAAAAGGGGAAATTGAGATGGGGATTGCTTTACTGGGTATAGAAACGGATTGAAAGAAAGAAGGAGAAGCTTGGCTAATTAAATTTAATAGCACAGAATGAAACAAAATAATGATTTTGTGTTTCCAGTATCATATAATGCGGCTTCTGGAAGCTAATGAAGGAAGAACTTTCCAAGTTTGCGGTCTACAAACGCTAATAGGTCTTTTACCGATAGTTCACTAAGCGAGGCGTAAACGTGATGTAGGCCTAGAACGGGGTTCTAATTAAGAGAACAGCCTAGTCGAATTGGGAGTTCTCCGCGCCGATCCGTCCCCTCACCTCCTCAAGCCCCCTCTTACGGTCTTAGCTCCTCATCCTGTCTGATTTCAAACATCCTGCCATCATATTGCTCGGCTGTGGCAGTTTCCGCATAGCTCATTGCTTGTAACTCTTTATAGTATGGGCTTCCATGCTCGCTGCAGCGCGAAAGAAACTCATATCTGCCAGTAGGATGCAAGCCACTGGGCCATCAAGGAAATCCAGCAAGAAGAGGGTCCGGAAGTTCACTTCTGATGATCGGGCGGCTCATCGACTCTTCGAGAAGAGCCGTCGGGAAGCCTTTAAGGAGAGGTTAAATGTAGGTCACTTCCGATCACACTGGCATCCTATCTAGATACTGACAGCCATTTCAGGACCTCGCTGGCCAGATTCCGGCGCTCGCCGAGTGCGATCCACAGCGCCTCTCAAAACACATTGTCGTTGAAGAGAGCATCACTCGCTGCCAGACTCTGCATCAGACATGTCTTGGTGCGCTTGGAGACATTCGGGCATTGCTTCAAGAACGCGACGAGATCCTGACAGAGGTGAACACCCGTCGCCAGTTGGAGGGCGCGCCACTCCGATCGCCAAAGGCGGTTCCCCTCTATCTCGATGACCTTGTGGAGTTGGAGAAGGAAGCAAAATTACCAGCAGAACCAGGCGCATTTCGGCAACCCGAGACCAATCAGACTACGAGTTGTAGTCCCGATGATGAAGGGACCGATAGGCAATATCACAGTAATGACGATGAGGCTATCAGTAGTACTCAGGACGCAAACCAAGGGTTAGCGACAGGATTGACCACGTCAGTACCTATGCCATCGACCGCTCCACTGTTGCTGGGCCCCGAGTCAAGTAACGAATGTATGTCTGTGGATTTGGGCTGGAGCTTAGCGAACGATGATCCCATTCCTGAATCCTACTCCAACACTATACCACCAGGAAGCCTGCGCCCAACTCAAGATGCGTCGGGCATCAACGAGTTTGTCCCCGGGGTGTTCCCAATCCCATACGCTGAGCCTTTCGACTTGATGGATTCGGGAAATGTATTGCCTTGTCAAAATTTCACGTTCTACAACGTGGAAACAATGGCTTTTCAGCTTGAACCCGGAGTCGCAAATCCCCGGGTCGAAGATGTTGTATCTATCCCACTGGGGTACATTCCCGATAGCGAAAGACACCTGGGCGCTGGAATCAGCTAGAAAAATAACCGAGAGTGGGTTCGGATCACGAACGGGGGTTGAGAGCAATGCATTCATGCGACCTAGTTACACTACTATCCTTCGATCAATTCGTGGCGATCTTGGCCAGACAAAGTTAAATCAAGTTCAGAACCTCTTCCACCTTGACCTTGCTACGTTCCTCACCGCCAGTAAAAAGCTTCAACGCGTCCCCCAGTCGAGCAGTTGTCACAGGGTCTGCCTCAATGGCCTTCTGCAAAGCCTCGCCGCCATTGGCGAGGTAGTCAACGTCAGTCGAAGCGAGCTTGCCATCCCACCCAGCTGCCGCAAGAGGATCAATGTTGGCAAGCTTCTTGAGGCGCTCAGGGCATGGTCCGGCGTCCTTGTATACATCAACAGGCTTGGGAACATGGGCGCCGGGCTGTTTGCTGCCATCCCACGGCAGCTTCGCGAGTTCGTTCAAAACAGTGTGGGAGATGGTGGCAGAGTGGCAACCCATTTCTCCTGCTGCCATTGCCTCTTGAACCGTGATGAAACTGTAAAGGGTTAATTGACGATTCCATTATCAAAGTGATGAAGAGCCTACCTGGCATTTTTCACCAACGGCTGCGCCTTTCCGGTTTGTTTGTACAGCCGCTTGTATGTATCGATGATTTGGACGATACGAGCTGACATGGGGTGCTCCGTTGCGGGATCTTTGACGTTGGGCCAAAGCTCAGGTTCGTCGTGCGCGCGAACCTCTTCATCGACTGTCAGCGGATTCTCGAGTGGCTGTGTTTAGCGTAGCGGCTCACCGTTGTAGTACGGGCTGATGTACAACATCCCGGCTTGACTGCAAGCAATTGCCTGAGGAAGACTGAAGAGTGCAGTTCCAAGAGTAGGAATGCCCTCAGCTGAAAGAATCTTTGCGGCGTTCAAAGCTGGTCCAGTGGAAGGGATCTTGATACAGAAGCGATCTCGCCCAATACCCGCGAGGGCAAACTCACGGTCGTAAAGGCGAGCATGATCAAGGGTGTCTTGGAATTGGTAGGCCTTAGAGGGAAGTGTCTGGAGAAGGACACGGCCTCTGATTGAGTTGATGTTCTTCTTGCACATCAAGACAGCCTAGGTAATACTCTTGTCAGTACGGTTTCTCCAGGCTGAAGGGTGTTTGCCATGAAAACTGACCATGCGCGTGTAGATAGCTAGCCACCCCTGGTCCTTGAGCTCCTTTGCAGTTTCGAGGAACATGTCCCGGTTCGAGGCGTCTCCGAGTTGGATGTCCACCCAGAGCTGGTTGCTGGTTTGGTCATGGGGCACGATGGGCATTCCCTTGATGTACTCAGGGTCCATCCAGTCGACGTCGACATTCACTGCATTTTGTCAGACGGAAAATTACGAGGACATGTAGTAAAGAGAAGGGCGACTGACATTGCTCCTCGAGCTTGTCGAGCCATGTTATTGTGCCGATGCTTCCCATGGTGGATGATAGTGGAAAGGCTTGTATTGATTGGTTCTTGGTTGGTGACCGTTGGTGAAGAATTGCGTTAGAAATGGAACTTGGCTGCTTGTGACCTTCTAATCGCACAATGTGTTGGGCCAGGACTTCTCACACTTTATACAAACCAATGCTTTCTCATTTCATGTGATAGTTTTCACGGACGGTTGTAAACGTCACTATCCTCCTCTGTAGTCTATGCCCTGCGTGTGTCAAGCCGCAAGACCACCTCGACATGCGTATGTAAATGATTCTCGGCCAATCAGGCTGTATGGTCAGCTTGGCTACCATCGGTGTGTTTGCGTCGTTCCCCGATGCCCCACCTCACGCTTCAAAGCGGGGAACTTGGTGAGGGTATCCTTAGCCGCCGACGAACCAGCCACTCGGATGCCAGCAATGAGATGTCCGGTAACTTGCTAGCCATCTTTGTCACTCGCTATTCTAAGGTTGGAAGTGAAGCCCGGCCTGATGATTCTGGACACACGCAGGGCATTCCCCACACCCTACTCACATGACCGAAGCCATGTGCAGGGAACCATGCCGCCGCGTTCCCTGCACAGGACCAAGTTCCGTGTATGCCCTGTACAGGACCTTGTTTCCGGTGCCCTGTACAGGACCTTTTGCCCTGTGCAGGCCGTTGTTCCCTGTGCAGGACCTCCCCACGTCATGTAGGATTACATACGGTTGGGTTTTGACAATCCATGCCTTGGACTAGCTGCAGTGGGCTTGGTGACAAGCCCTCGGTATTCTGTTACCCCGTGGGGCAGATCGTGTCTACCCCATGGGGAGATCGTCTTTACCCCATAGTGAGCCCGCCCGCCCACTGCCCCAATTATATAAGAGCCTCCAGAACCTCATTCGCACTTCCCACCAGATAACACCAACAGACCTTCTATCATCAGAGTCAATCCCCTCCGTCCATCGTGTTGAAGCACTGCTCCAGTCATGTCTCGTGTGTCTGATCTCGAGGGAGATGCCAAGTCGGGGCTCGAGGCGACTCATGTTGAGCACACCGAGCAAGACTACACTCGCAACGTCAACGCCAGGTAGGAAACCTACCGCTCTCTATATGCCGAATCTCCCTCTGACCACACCTCAGAATTCGTAACCCTCTTATTGGCATTACAAAGGAGGACCTCAAGCTCCAGACCGACGCATTCTGCCAGGACCATGGCTTCCAGGGCAAGGAAAATATTTTCTATCGCGGCGCGCTCGCGGCCCAAAACCCCCAATCCTACGAAGAACTAGAAGACTTGACCGAAGAAGACAAGCACATCCTTCAACGCGAAGTCACGCACAAGTGGCATTTGCCGCGTCAAATGTACTATGCCATCGCCATATGTTCCCTTGGGTCTGCGATTCAAGGCTGGGATAACACTGGTGCCAATGGCGCGAACCTGTCGTTTCCCGTCGAGTTCGGCATTCAGGACAATCACATGCTCGTCGGTGCCATCAACGCCGGTCCAACCCTGTTCGGTCTTCTTTCTGCCTGGGCAGCTGACCCCATCAACAACTTGCTGGGTCGTCGCGGGACTATCTTTTTGACGGGTCTTTTTGCCATCTTCCCGGTGCTCGCTCAAGGCTTCACTCAGAATTGGTGGGGCCTGATGCTCTGCCGGTTGTTCATGGGTATCGGCATGGGCATAAAGATCTCAACTATCCCCATCTACTGTGCTGAGGTTGCGCCCGCTGCAATTCGTGGCGGAATCGTCACCAGCTTTCAGCTCTGGGTTGCGTTTGGCATCTTCATCGGATTCTGCTCCAACTTGCTCTGGTTCCGCATTGGCGACCTCGCATGGAGATTTCAGTTGTCTGCTGCTTTTGCGCCTGCTATCCCTGTTGTTATCTTTATTTGGTGGTGTCCCGGTAAGTCGTCAATGCAGTCGATCTTTGAAGGTCAAGTCGGGTCAGCGTTAACGAGAAAACAGAATCCCCGAGATGGCACATGAAGAAGGGCCGCTTCCAGGATGCCTTCAAGTCATTTTGCCGTATCCGCAATAGCGAGACCATTGCAGCCCGTGACCTTTACTACGCATACCGACAGGTCCTAGAAGAGGAGGATGCTTTTGGCGGTCAGACTTTGGGAAGACGAATGCTGGATTTGGTCGTCGTCCCGCGCCTACGTCGTGCCACTGTCGCGAGTGCCTGGATCGTCATTAGTCAACAATTCTCTGGTAAGGACACGCACTATGAACACGATGCACAGCTCAGACCTGACTCCTCTCTTAGGCATCAACATCATGGCCTTTTACTCCTCAACAATCTTTGAACAAGCTGGATACTCTCCTAAACAATGCCTACTAGCGTCCATGGGGTTTGGCCTTGTGATGTTCGTCTTCGCATTCCCAGCTGTTTACATGATGGACACGTTTGGCCGCCGGAATCTGCTTTTGATCACTTTTCCGAATATGGCCTGGTGCCTTCTGGCTGCTGGTTTGTGTTTCTTGATTGACGATAGCGTCGGAGCGAGAGTACCGTTGATTGCCTTTTTCATTTACCTTTTTACAGCCATGTACGGGCCTGGTATGTTGTGCCCAGCTAACCCCGCTGGAGCGACTCGCGGCTGACAATGGCACTAGGTATCGGCCCTCTGCCCTCCATCTACTTCTCAGAGTCTTTCCCTCTGTCGCACCGAGAAATTGGGGCTGCTTTCACCATTTGTGTGAACAATGCAGTTGGCAGCGCGCTGACCCTCAGCTTCCCGTCGCTACTAGCCGCTATCGGGCCCACTGGAGCATTTGGATTCTATGCTGGCCTTAATCTGCTTGCTTTCTTAGTGATCTTTTTCATCGTACCCGAAACAAAGTGAGTAAATGATCAACGTTGCATGAGCTGGTTGACGCAACTGACAGACTGGGAAAAGGCAGCGAACCCTTGAGGAACTGGACTACATTTTTGGCGTCCCGACACGAAGACACGCTGCCTATCAAGTACGCACCTGGCTTCCTTGGTGGATTCAACGCTACGTTCTCTTCCAAAAGGACGCAAAGCTGGAGTCTCTATATCAGCTTGACTCCTAATCTGAGGTCACATCAGCTCAATGACTTCACAGTGCGGTGTCTGTCAATTCGACCCCTTTTCTATTTGTTGTTCTTTGTGTATTGTATTATTGAATATCAGTCTCTTTGGGCATTGTCTCTCGTCTCCCGTCTTGTGAACGGATCTGTTTCAGTTGTTGATCTTCCTGTCTCATCAAGCTATTCCAAGCATTCGTCTACTTCGTCACATTTCACGTTGCCATCGGTTGTGACTGTGCAACAAGAAACTCTAGTTGCTCCGCTGACAAAACTACTTTCCATATTCTTTAATCTGCGATGAAACTGTCTGTTTAACCAATGACATTATTTACACCACAGCCAACATTGAAAAGTATTGCGCACCCCGTTTCCGCCAAACAATTAGCAAGTGGCGGGGCTGGGAACAGCCTTGCAGCTCGCGTACTTCTTGCCTCCAGTGACGGAGACCTTAGACCAGGTCCAATTAGAACAACCAGTAGTACCACACACTACTACGATGTTGTAGCCACTAGCTGAAACACCATTGGTGCCAGTGATGTCAGAGATGGTCAGATCAGTGATAGGGACGCCACTGGTAGGGTCACCCTTAAGGTCCCCTCCATTGTAGTTCTGCTCGATGAGGATACCATAGCTAGCAGATGATTTAGTGAAGAGCTGGAGATACAAACCAGTAAGAATTAGACTTACCTGGTTATTCCAGACATAGTAATGCCAGAATAGGTGACGCCAGACACCGAGCCAGTAGCACCAGCAACTGTCTTAATTCGAATAGCTACTCCAATCAGTACTGGTTGAAACACTAGTAGGCTGCATGAAAGATTGTTTCTCACCTTGTACGGAGTTCTTAACTTGGCTGTTCAGAAATTTGACATTGGAAACCTTGTTATTGTCACGGTTACCAACGCTACCAATGGACAAGCCATGGCCGCCAGAGCAAAGGCCTCCGGTGAAGGTAATGTCCTGGGTGGCAGTGTCAGTGGGTGCTGGGAAATATAGAGGATGATTAGCTTACGCTTCCAGAGTTGACAGCCACGCAGTCATCCTGATTGTAGACCTTGGCATTAGTAATTGTGACACTCGAGCTATCACCAATGTCAAAACCATCGGTATTGTGACCGCCAGCAGAGTCACCGGCGCTGTTGTCAATCGTCATATCGTTGATATTCAGGCCATTCACATCAGAAATGCTGACAGCCATAAGGGGGGTGTTCAGGATATGCAGGCCGTTGATGGTTGAGGTGGTCAAGTCATGAGCATAAAAGAACTTGGGCTTTGTCTTTCCATCAGTGCCCTTGCCGTCCCACCATCGAGATCCTTGGGCATCCAAGGTAGCACCAGCGCCGTCAACAGTGATAGTTTTTCCGGAGATACGGAGCAGAGGACCGGCCCATTCTTTGTAATCCCAGGTGGTCGTTCCCTTGAAGATAACCTAAGGACAAGTTGTCAATATTCACAGAACACATCGTCATATCGAGGTGAAGTTTCGCACATGGGTGTTATCGTTCAAGCTGCCAAGGTCGAGAGTAACGCCGGAGGGAACGGCAACGTTGCTCAGAACAATCGTCGCACAAGACTTCTGCGAAGCACTGGCCTGAGCCGCACCGTTCGATCCCGTAAAGGTGCAGGTAGTCACCCGCTTGTCAAGGCTAGGTGCCTGAGTAACAGCTGGTGGAGCGGGACTAGCAATCGCGGAGCTTGCGAGAGCGGCAATGAGAAGAGGAAAGAACTTGGTCATAGTGAGTATATAGGAATCGGGGAATGAGGAGTGAGTGTTGTTGGAGGTAAAGTTAATAAATTGCCTCGCTGCTGAATCGCGGTACAAGAGCCTTTTTATACGACTTTAAGAGGTCACAAACCATCTCAAACAATGATACAATGAGCTAGTAGCACAGTTGCCTCCTCGGAACTCCCGTATCAAGGCGAGCTACTGTTTACTGGCTGAAAATGCCATTCCTCCAATCATCTGGAACCTATCGAATCCTTCATGATTTTCTTAGGCTAGAACAATCCAAAATAGGATGATTCGTAAACTCATCAGGTCCCTGAAGTATACTAGACCTAGAGAAACGTCAAGGTTTGGTACTTGTTGCCGGACCCCACTTACCGGACAAGCATCGGCCCCTGTAGTGTGTGCCGCGGACCGAGACGCCCTTTGTTTTCCGCCATTAAAGGGGGGACCAGGCTTAATTGCTTGTTCATAACATAGCACAGTCTAGTCTAGTTATTTCCCGATTAGGGTTTCGGAGTGGACGGGGCGCCGTTAGCATAAGTTATTAGGTTTTTTTTTTTTCGGCGTTGTTAAAAGTTAGAAGAAAGCTTGGATGATATCAAGGCCGAAGCTCCCCTTGGTGCGACAAGCCGCCAGACACTGTCAGCATCAAACACTTCCCAGAAATCTAGAGCTCCTCAGTAGTCTCTTCCTGAGAAACAGAATGTGATGGATGATATGCTAATCTGGTTCAGAAAAGAGACTGGGAGATTGTGTGCACAGGCTGATATTCCCCAAGGTGCACATATAGGCATCCTAGTGCTGGTATAAATGTGCCGTTGACGCGTACTCGGAATCCGGCTGGAATCTGCCGTTGATACGTACTTGTAATTTGGGCAATGGGTGGGTATTTAACTTCGACTGGAGTGGTGGCAAAGGTGACCGTGACCAGCTATTCGTATTCAGCTTCTACGTACATACACTTAAAGCGGGCTGCAACGTGGACAAATCTTAAAGTGTTGATAGCTTTAGATGCCGTGTGCAGTACCTACAAACCCACACTAGCCTCGACGAAAGTGTGCTGAACTAATCACCACCACAAGCGCATACCTCTTACTAACACCGACGAAGCTTGTTATATGTGTCGGAATGTTCTCTGGAAGCTCGTAAGTTAAATTAGAAACCGTAATACGATGTGTCATTGACTCTAGATGTCAAACTGCGTTTGTGGAGAACCTAACTTGCGCCTCATAACTGATCGGTTAACATAAAAGTCAGTGGTAGTAGTCATCCGCCCAGCCCTCAATTGAAAACTAACATGGCAGGAGTCCCGGAATATCAATCAGCCCAAGCTATTGAGTTCTTATATCCACTAATACGTAAATAGTGCCAGGCTACTTTCTTGCCCGGCTATGTCAGCCTTAAAGATTAGGCGAGGACAAATTGCGAGCTCGGATTCGATGTGGCGAAGCTTTTGACATAAAGGACTCAGAAAATATTGCTTAACTCCCCTAGCAAGCTTATCTATGCTTCTGCGTTTTGAGACGTCCACAGCCTCACTTGCAGCCTATCCGTTCCGTCGCGTGACTGTTGAAGTCCACGTTTCCGACCTCGTCCTATTCAGTGACCATGTTATTCACTACCCCTCCGTCCATAGCTTCTTGACAAACTGCTCAACTTGAGTAAACTCATAATCAGGCAAGAGCTGATTCCACTCGTCGGTAACCGTCCAAACACCCCGACTTATGGCAACTAATATCCCAGTTGTAGCCATCTTAGAAAAGGCTTCGACCTGGTCTTTTGGGATAGAAGGGAGGTCTAGTCGAGGATAATTGTCAGTCTTTAGTATTCCTGCTTCAAGGTCCTCCATCTTTAGCCAATCAATCGTAAATGGCTTGCCTGTAACATATTAGTGCTATATCATACGAGTAAAATTGCGAGAACCGCAGACACTTACCCCGAATGGCCTCTCCTATTCGGAGGTGTTCTGCAACAGTGATTCGACTTCCACGTATGCCTCCAACTGCTGGCCAAACACCCTTATGATCGACGGCACGAGCGACCACATTCGCAATGTCTTCAACAGTCGTGTATGTAACCTGATCATCCAGAGAACCTTCCACTACTATGGCGTGTAGCTTATCAAAGTCAAATTGCACAGGCAGAGTAGTTATATACTTTGACACCTTGTGTGGGTGACCAAGGTAGTTCATGAACGAACCGGGCTGGAATCTCGTGTATTCCAGAACCTTTCATGAACAGCTTAGCATCTCAACTGTGACAGCTAGAGCCATATTGGGGAGTAATACCTTCTTGTCTTTGTTGAGGTTTTCCAAGTAGTGACTAATTTCAACCTTGCCGGTGTACCACGGCATCACATCAGTCGAGGATTCTAACTTGACGCCGCTAGTTAAGTCAGCACACTGCCTGGCATTCCTTTGATTGAGATGTAGAGATGTAGTAGCTACGTACGTTGACCATTCAGATGGTGCGTAGCGCTTGACTCCAGCTTCAACGGCCGCGTCAATAATCCGTTTCTGGTTTTCGTTGCCCGGGTCAAGGTGAACAGCGATGAAGCAGAGGACTGTATGTACGCCCTCAAACAGCCGAATCAATTCCGATTTATCCTCGTACGTTGTCTGCACCCATTTGACACCGGGAAGGGACGGGAACCCGGAAGGATCCTTATGTTCATATTTAGTTTCAGGCCCTAGCCAACAAAAGGATAATGGGGAAGTTTGGATGATTACCTTCCGAACCAAGGCGATAATTTCGTGTTTTTGGGTTGCCACGAGTGCATCCAGAACTTCTCTGGCGAGCTCTAGAACGACGATTGAGCTCTTGAAAGGGAAGGAATAGGAAATGCAAGGCTAATAAAATAACTCACCACTAGAGCCTCCTGCAATAGCTATTTTCACCATTTTAGTAGAGGCTGTTTATGAATTTGAACCTTGGATACTGGGTGGGTGGAGGGAGAGGCGAGTGTCTCTTTCGTCGAAGAACTGCCACATTTATAAAGAATTTGGGTGACCTTGATGCGGGTTGAAGATGGCGGAATAATGACAACACGGTGTAATTCTCGTGCCTTTCCGAACATGGTTCACGTAACTGCACACATACTTCATCACTGTTAGAACCACCACGGCCCAATTCCTTGGCCGGTTACGTGATCGGACGGAATGTTGGCCGTGCCAAGCCGCTAACGATGCCGCCTTTTAGACTACATTTGGGGCCGTTTCGGCTGGCCGGAGTCTGACAAATCCAAGCTTGATGGCTGTCACGTAACGTTCATGCCACCTTGACAGAATCGGTTCAAACTTCAACCCGATTCTACGCATGCAGGTTTACACAACAATATTGCTGTGTAAATCCAATAAATATGTCAAGCGCCGAAGTTGAACTCCAGGTAAGAATGCCCAGTCCTTCTCCCGAGCCATCAATTTCGGCACTGACCAAATCACAGCGCCGACGGGAGCGGGGCCGTCAATCTCAGGCGAGCTTCCGGAAACGCCAAGCTCAGGCCGCCCAGCATTTGACTGCGAACAATCGCCGGCTCAAAGATGCAATTGGGAGAATACTCAATGCCACCCATACCAATAAGTACCTAGAGCTACTGGAGACTATATTTGACGCGGCCGAGGTCGCTGGCATTGATTCCAAACGACCCGTGGAATTGGAGCCTGCGGAGAGTTGCTCCAAGTGCATCGCCAGGGACAGTCAGATGCTTCTGAAACATGTCGATGACGGAAATGTCACAGCTATTAACCAGACAACTCCCAGCTCGGCGTTGTCAACTCTGCCACCAGTCGCACCACCAAGACTGAGCTGGGGCATATTCCTAGATCCCCTGCATTATATGCGAGTTTCCCTACCGCCCTCGGACATCATACCCTACCTCGGAAAAGGGTCCTTGACCTTTGCGGGGCGGCTTTTCTGGTCCGTCATGGAGCACAGCCAGATTGAATGCAGGCATCAGCACTCCGATAGATTCACCCTCATCCAGAGGGGGTTGCGTCATTCAAAGGCTACACAGAATTTAGGATTCCCCTTCATACAAGCTACAGTCGAGGCAAGACTAGAGTACAAGCGAGTAGGGTCGATCAGTCCACAGTACGCTTTGGCTGGGGAGGCAGATATGGGGTTGGTGCTGCGAGATCAAATTGAGAAAGATTATCGTTCGAGAGGGAAGGACCCGAGTCTGTGGTTGTCAAGTCTAGCAATTGAACAACGCTTGAGGAGCATGATAGGTAATGCCACCTTTAACCTCCTGGAGATGGCGGCAAGAGGCGAGGGAAATCCTGCTCTACAGGATTTGCTGGATCGCATTAAATGTGCTCTGTATGAGACATGTGATTGTTTCGGAGATGGGCCAAGGTGGAATGTCGATGTTGTAGATGGTCTTTTCCTAGATTGGATAGTTGAGGCCTCTGCGTTCTGAGGGGTACCATTGAAGAACACAATATAACCTCTCAATGTGCGGATTCTTTGCTAATACTTTGCCAATACTCGCTTCCTGCTAACACAAAGTATCCGGAATTTGGTCTTGAATTGGACTCAGAGGTGATGGGCTTGTACTGCAGTGCCCGGAAAAGGTTCTTCGACATCCAATTAGCGCCAGTCGCCACATATTTAATTTCTAGCCTTTACCCTCACTACCAACCGTGGGAATGTCGTTATGAGACAATTCTTCTCAAACAAATAACAGTGACTTCGTGACTGGGACGAAGGTCTTCTACCGGGTTGATGTTGGTGATTGTATTGTCCACAATGAGCCGATACCTTCATGGTGTTATTCCCCTGATTGACCTCAATCAGTCGGTTAGTTGCGGCCTCGGTGATCTGACCCACCAGCACCCCGAGCCGCGGTTTTCGGCGCCTGTGGTACACACGCCAAATGCCTCCTCGCCTAGCATTCACCATATGATGATGATGATCTCCTCTCTCTCCCGGTTCGGAGCTTGAGGTCATGTCGGGAAAGGTTTGATTATTTCCCGCGTTGGTCCTCTCCTCGTTACTGTCGGTAGTCATCCCTGGAGGATCCGGCCTGGTTGTCGTGGACTCGGAGAAGGGCACGCTTCGTCTTGTCTACGAGTCAAGGACTCGTTCTTGAATGAGCTTTTAAGGCAAACTGTCAAGGCAAACGTAATCATTCGTGCGGCACAGAAAGGTAGGGAGGTGGTGCTTGGGACTGATAGAATAGTCTAGTACTGTAATAATCGCTCAATTGATAGGAAGTGGGAGAGGGGCTCGTGCAATCGTGAGATTTGAATACCCGGTACCTTGGACTGTTTTAGGACGAGCTCAACGATATATTCATTCTTAGACGTTAACCGTTGATGAGTACTCTGGCTTTATTTGTACTTTAAGAAGACGGAAAATCACCTACGCATCTTTGTGCTCGGCCAATTCTGTCATGTCATCATCCTAAATCGTCAGGGGTCTCTAAAAATTGTCTCGTTCCCGGAGAAACTTGCCCGTCGCCGCAGCATCCGACGTGTACGAAGCACGGTGACGTGGTAATTTGCTGAGTCAGAGAGGAGGAGCTAGCGACGTGAAACCTCGGTCCTCGCACACCAATCTGGCCAAATCCACGTCGAGCCACCATCCGGACACTCTTGACACTCTTGACACCCTCAGTGCCAGTTCATCATCTGTCTCTTCCTGCCTCAACTCTCACTCGCCATTCTCTCGGTTGACGTTCCAACAATCGACGACACTGGCCACGCATCAGACCGCGAGGCAGGGCCGGCCTCAGACAGGCCCGTGCTAGGACGATGCCAATCCTGCCCGACGACAAGCTCGATCGAGCAGCCGGGAGGCTCGCCGAGTATCGGAGAAAAGATGACCTCTCGGACATTCTGGAGCAATATGCCTCCCTCATTGAGAGTTACAAGCGCCTGAAGAGCGACTACGAAGAGGAGCGGGAGGGACGCGAGCGTTATAAGCAGCTGGCTCGCGGCCACGAACGCAATCCATTCGCTCTGGTCGTCGTTGACGGCGACGGCTATATCTTCAACGAGGGCCTCGTCGCCGAGGGAGAAGAAGGAGGTGTTAAAGCCGCTAAACAGCTCAACGATGCCATTCAGTTGAGTCTACGTCGGAAGGGCCTGGAAAGCTGCGAGGTCATGGTTCGCGTATACGCAAACCTCGTGGGCTTGTCCAAATGCCTGAGCAAGAATGGGCTTTGCGGCGCCGAGAAGCGATCGCTTGCATCATTCACATCTGGCTTTAACAGATCATACGGCCTGACCGACTTTGTTGATGCCGGTGAGCTGAAGGAGAACGCCGACCACAAGTTGAAAGCCATGTTGCGGCTCTACGCCGACAACGCCCAATGCAAGCACATTTATTTTGCCGCATGTCACGATGTGGGTTATGTTGCCGATCTTACTCCCTACAGGGGTAACACCGGCCTATTTACTTTGATCCGGACACCAAGTCTGCTATTCCATAACGAGTTCAACAAGCTCGGCATGAACATTGAAGAGCTCCCTGGAGTGTTTCGCACTACGCCTCTGACTTCGTACTCTTCCACCCAAGTTCATGCCTCAAAAAATACATCCCTAGTTATGGGGAAACTTGCCGCACAGTTACCCGATAACCCTGTGCAATCTCTCGGAGGGACCGCGAATGATGGTCAAGCGCGCTGTACATTTTACGCGGCTGGTAAATGCAAATATGGCAACGGCTGCAAATTCGCGCATGGGAGCATCAAACCGTCTATACCAGAGCTCAGCTATGGTGGCCCGTCGCGGTCTCATATGGCCCATAGCTGGAGGTCCAACGACGACGCCACGGATCATTTGACCCGTAATCCAGGATTCAATCGCATGAAAAGCGATACCGCCATGTTGCCAAAGCACGACGACATCCCCGATGGGTATGTGGCGGTGAACAAGAACGGTGATCGCCTAGACCCTTATATACCTCTTGCATCCACAAAAGCGATGAAGAGGTTCAAAGAATTCTCTGGGCCTACTAAGCTTTGCAATAAAAAGATACTCGCCGACTCCTGTTATGACGACAATTGCAAATATAACCATAACCCAATTCCCGAAGAACTCAAGCCGATTCTAGAGTTGCTTTCACGCACCGTGCCATGCCCTAGACGTGGTTCTTGCAAAGATGCCAGTTGCACCTATGGTCACGTATGCCAAAAGATGGACTGCAAGCGCCGCGGCGGCAAAGCTCCCTGTCGTTTCCCGCCTAGCATGTGCTCGGGAGACCTTGAATTGGATAGCTTCGTTCCCGCCACCGTGTCCGCCATGACATCTCCGTCTATGAGCTGGGAAGACACGCAGACTGCAGAAAATGGCCCGCTTCATATGGAGGATGAAGAGGACGGCGCAAGTCTCCTTCATGAGGGCGATCAACTCTCATACGACGGATCAGTCTATGCCTGAAATCCCGATTTTGCTGCTTATATTGGCAGTAGTCGCCCTCTTCTCTCTGGTTGTCATTTCTGTCTCTTATACTGCCGTTAGTTACCCCTATCATTTGAGCGAGGAGTTCAATCGTTCATGCTCTCTGGTATTCATAGTATAGTTTGTAGTGAATGTATGCTGTCAATGCACTTTCACACATTGGTTCCACTGTACTCTGAGGGAGACTTGGCAACAAGTTGTGCTCGGACGCAATTCAGATGGCTCAGCATACTTATTCGCTGTAGTTGAATGATCGGAGCTGATCACTGTTCCTGGGATGAACCATGAAGAACCAGAACTAACCAGCCTACCGATCTGATCATTTTGGGAGCTCGCAAAAATGGCTTCCCAAGTCAACATACCGAGTGGTGTACATCCAATGCCTTAATTCCGATCATACATCTATCTAACGTGATTCTCTGCAGTCCGTATTGTGTCATCGCAAGGAATCTGTTTGCCTCCATGAATATTAGACCCGTACCTATAGTGGCTACATCAATGGCACCACTGATGCGAGTGGCCCTGCCAATGGATATGGCTTGGAAATTTCAGGAGCAAGGTGGTGAGCAAGCTTTCATTTCTCGAAGTGGGATATAATATGTTCCTAAGTTGTTCAATGTGTTAAGGGGTTATCTCAAGGAACTTTCTTCCTCAGCAAATCTTATTGCAAGACAACATGGCTCCTTTTAAAGAGGGTAGTCAGCCCGACCTACTGGTGAAAGAAAATGCCGTTGTTGATATTGAAATCGGCTCTCAACTCTTTCGTCAGAAGATCCGTTTCTTTCGGGGCACAGCCTTTAAATTCCTCCGACTCATGTCGTTGGATTTTCCACCATCCTGTCGGAACTGGAGTGACGGGACCCGCGTTCTAGGGTTTTGCGGCTGTAACCAATCCACTAAGATACTCGCAGGAGCCGTTCGTTGGTGCTGGAGATTAATTAAAGGTCCCTTGCTAGCCAGTATCACCAGTGGCATGCAATATGGGATGAATTGTTTCCTTGCCTTCTTCGCTGGCGTCTTCATCAACGTTCTGAGCGTCAAAGGTGCCCTATCATTTGGTCGCTTTTACTTTCCAGTTCACCAGTTCAGGGAGCTGCTCTATGTTACGCCGGAAAGTGTAAGACTGTGTAGTTCATGTACTTTCAAGCGCCTTTAGAGTTTAAACATTGTCTACTTTGTAGTAAGGACAAAATGTTCTAAATGTTAGACCCTAAGGTACACAATCAGAATTATGACTCCTCGCTCCGGAGAAACGAAGCTTCTCAGACCATTGTCAGAGTCGCTGAAGCGTTTACGCCTCTCTAAGCACGATACAGTAGAAACCCTCCCAACCAGAAGACTTGCCATCTGAGATGTGTTTGCTAAGCCCTTGCTCCAATGATCCCCCCGGCGGCCCGGCCATTCCATTCCCATGCAGCACGCCATTCAAACCGCAATGACTACCATCGAGGAAGTGGGATATCTTCAAAGACCCCCACACTTTATTTCCATCAATCACGCTGGTTTGTTGTAGGATGAGTACACCTCGGTGACGGAGTATTCTTGATCATGGAGAAAGCATATCACTCACAGCGAGCTAGAGTCATATACCACCCAAAAGTAAAAGGGAATCATAGGGCTAGAGTATCACAATTGAGACTCGTCGTTGACGGAGACTGATACACCGACACGGCTAGGATAGCTCCAGTTATAGCCAAGTAATATCCGGTTTTCCGCCTGGTAGCATCATACGGAATGGCCACCCTCGTGTTTGATGAATCGAACTGACAATCTTCTGCAGCCAAACAGTGGCAAGACCTGGGATGACATACTCGCACCTCTCACTCCTTGACATCTCTACAGCAGTAGCCCACGACTGCTGTCCATTTCCTTCGTCGCCAAGACTCAACTGAGCGTGTGCTATAGATAAGTGGATGACAACCGCTGTCCATCTATGCCTAGATCTGAAAATTGAGAGCTGTTCCATCATCTGTAGAGCAAACTTCCACATCCGTAACGCTGCTTCAAATTCAAGTCTGTCGTGGATCGTACGGGCTGCCGCCAGTAGTCTTCGCATATGAAGTACCTGGTCGTTAATGTCGTCTAGTTCAGGCGGCTCAATATCGGCGAGCTGTTGAAGGGTTGGACCTGCGGCGTCTAGTTTTCCTTGGCCAATATTCGCCTCCACCAATGCGAGCAATAAACGTCTGAAGGGGCGGCCCTTCTTTTCACACTCTGCTCTGCTATCGAGTTCTGGTTGCAAAACCTCGACTGCCTTTTCCCATTCCAAGAGTTCGCAGTGTATTTCTGCAAGTTTGCTAACGATTAAAACGCGTGTGTTAGGTCGTATAGGCGTCGTCGAGTTTAGCCATAGGTGTTGCTCCAAAGAGGCCCGGGCGGTTGAGAAGTCTCCAATCGACTGAAAGAACCTTGCTGCTGTTCCCTGAAGCCTGCGGGTTACTTCAATCTCAAAAGTTGAGAGTGGATGTAACCCCTCCCACCTGTACATGTGGGAGGCGACGTCATTATCGTAACGGTGAATCTTGTTCTCGATGTGGGAAATATGAAGCCGTCCCCGTAGGGCGTTGTTATAGTGGGTCAGAGGGTGATGTGTTTGACTGAGAAAAGAGTGTATCTTGGCATCGGACTTATCGAGACTTCCGCTCACACGATAAATGATGCTTTCGTAGAGTGCAATTGAAGCGTGCAAGTAATTAGGCATGGATTTTCGTAAGAACATCCTCGCTCGTTCGACGGCGACTTGGCGGATGGTGAAGAAGTCCCTCTCGACGAAGAATAAAAGTGCCTCGATGACCTGGGTTCTGAGCGACAATGGGACTCGCTGGTGTTCTGTAGCCCTATCTAACAAAGCCCAGATAGCCTTTTTGAGCGGCAGGGACCTATATGTAAATGAGCAAAGAACAAAATCCAGGTTCCAGGCACGGGCGTCATACCAGCTAGTTTTGCCTTCGAAGCAAGGAGGACAGGCGAAACAAATCACTCTCAAGGCCAGAGCTGCTAGGTCTTCTTTTATTTGGAGCGACAGAGCACCAGGAGACAACAACATTGATTCAGGGCGGATCGACCAAACAGGCGTGCCATCCTCAAGAGTGTGGTGAACAATTTCCGAGTGTTCTCCAGCTCGAGCGAGGCATTCTTCATCCGACAAAAGTCTTATCATCTCGGTAGGAAGACCAAACTCAGTAGCGGTGGTCGTTTTGATCTCGCCGTCATCAGCCCAACGTCGTTGTAAGTGGCGCACACTTCTCAGCAGCTCAACAGGAACTTCAGAGCCGCCCAGAGCGAGTATGAGGATGATTAGTTGGTCTGATATCGGAAGAACATCTCCATATTCGAAAGAGAGATTGTGATAAGAAAATGAAAGAACAGGATCTAAGATACATTTAGTGGATAGCGAGGGTGGAAGAAATGGAATAACTACTGACCGTCAATTATAATCGAAACCAAGCGTCGTACAAAGTGGTTATAGTCTGGAGCCTCTGAGCCAAGCGAGCACAGATGATCAAAAGCATCGTCATCATCCATACTAAGATATCTCTCATATCTAAGAAACGTAAGTGTTTCGTGGCATTGTCTACAGAGAAGGCTACTTACGTTGAAGAAGGTATGCTCAATGGAAGCCAAAACACCGAACCAATGCCACCAAGCCTACGTGCCAATTTGATGTATTTTTTCCCCGCATAACGAAGCTCTGAGGGTCTTGACCCCTGAACTAGGTCAGAGATGCGAGATGAAATCCAAGCGTGAGAGTCTTGGACATTTAGTTTCGATCTGAGAAATATCGTTACACAGGCGAGTCGTCGGCGAAGTTCTGCGTGCACAGGGTCATCAGAGGACTTCCAAAACCCATCGATATCGTCTTTGAAGTCGACGAAGATTTGATCCACCCGTGACGTATCAACAGACTGCAGAGACAATATCTTCACTGTCCGCTGATTGTTTGGTATGACCTGGTACCTAACATCGCGTGCGAGTGGTTTTGACTTTGCAAGAACGGCCCGAGTTGCTGCCAAGTGCTTGTTGAGATCAGCTGCAAGCTGGTTGGCTTTGCTTTCATCGAATTCTTCTGCCAGTTGGCGGATGGTGCCGCATAAACACATGATCGTAACCTTGTAGGAGTGGGCGTAGAGAGTTCAAAGACGGAAGAAGTCAACAATCTGATCTCGGTTTTCGAGGCCGAGCTTCGGCCTTGATCTGGGGACCCACTGGGACAAGATCACGTGAAGGCGTAGAACACATCTTTATGTCAAAATGAGTATGAGATGCCATCACCAAAACGTCCACTTGATGTGAATGAGAAGACAGATTCATTCGTGAAGATAGACGTGGTGCTATTAAAGTGGACATTTTTAATTATCTTTCAGGAAAGCAAAATGTTTATTTCAGGCTCACCTGCGAGCGGGATGTGAAGCGCTAGGAATCCGTTGAAGACAGACAACATAGAAAGAGCGTGAGAATAACGTGAGGTAGAAGATTTCGTGATTCTTCACCAAGCTTATTATAGGCTGTCGTGCAATTTTCTCCAAGACAACCCCACTCATCGGACAAATGCATCCCTAATAGCTCATTACGATATTTAAACACACGATAAGGTGCAATGGTACCGGAAAGGCTCTTCGCAGATCACTGAACCCCGCCAAGATGCAAGTAATTGCTCTTCCTAGATTATACTATACGAGGTATTGAGTCAAAACGATGATGCCCTTCCACTTCCAAGTTCTTTGGGCGGTAGCACCAACGAGCACCTACAGCGCCAAGCCCGATATTGCGCGATGAATGGCCTCGCTAAATGACCTCGCTAAATGATTCCGGTTTTTTTTTCCATCACTGTGAAAAAGGGTTGCTTGTGGAGTCCCTGCTAAGTGGGGTCCGAGGAGCTAGCAGATCTCTCACATTGAGAAATTTCATAGCAATGACAGACAAACTGTGGAGCCGCAATTCTGGTGGCCCAGTCACAGCGCTCCAAGGTTGGATTGATTAGATAGTGTTTGTCAGGATGGGCTTTTATCTGATCTGTACAAAGTACATGTGTCCTTTGTTGACAGTTATTGAATCGTGCTTGATTCCACATGTCCAATTTCCTTCGTCACCTGAGGAGCTTTTACTATGAGGCCTTGAACCTCACCACTGAGATTGCTTTCTCAAGCTAAGTCGAGGCCCTGAATCTGCTCTTCCGTCGAACCTCGATCCTGAACCGGGAACCAAATGCAACACCATCGTACTATGATGGACTTCTCCGGGTGAACTGAATGATCCTAGTCGCCGATGTCGGGTCCGCATGACGCGTCTCCATCCAAGTGGGCCTCGTGTATTAGCATCCGAGTGCCAAGAAGTGAAAACCCAACAGGGCCCACAATTCCTCATCTGATAAAGTCGCGACTCCCAGTGCTGATCTGATAAGACGTTCCCTAGATCATCGTGTTTTCGTTCTACACATCTCCATTGCATACAACTAGACGCCTCTAACAATGGAAGGCCCTCACGAAAAGCACCCTGAAAGTGGGACATCCACTGTCTCAACTGTTGCCCACGAAAATGATGACAGCTCAGACAACGATGGCAAGACATCCATCCCATTGAACATGAAAATCCTCTCGGTTGTGGTTGTTAGCATGATCGGGTTCGGAGGTCACTGGAGTAGTGGTGTCACGGGAGCCTTGAAAAGCACACTGAAGAAGGTAAGCCAACTCGACAATCGCACACCACCCACTTTGTCTAGTCACTAATATGGCTCTCTGTCCAGGAGCTCGACATCAGCAACACACAATACGCTGTCCTCGATTCAAGTGAAAGTTTTATCAAAGTGACGCTGATTCTCCTCAGTGGCGCTCTCACCGACCGCTATGGCGGAGCCAGTATGTACATCCGTTATGTTGTAGGCGTGTTGCTGTAGACTCATACTTTCTAGGCACTATGCTCTGGGGTAACGCTATTTTCAGCTTCGGTGCGATCCTGATTGCCGCGGCAACGACTGTCCGCAACTACAAGTTCATGATATTCGGTGTTGTTGTTCAAGCCCTGGGCGATGTTGCTACTCAGGTCGCTCAGTACAAAATCTTCTCATCCTGGTTTCCGCCATCCTCTGGCTTCGCCTCAACTCTGGCGTTCGAACTTGGCATCGGAAAAATCGGCTCGTTCGTTGGTAAGGCCACGGCTAATGTTATCTCCACCAATCTTGGCGATTTCAGCTGGGCTTACTGGATGTCCGTGTTCATGAACCTCTTTACCAACGTGGCAACGATATTCTTCTGGTGGTTCACTCGCTGGTGCGAGAAGCGCTACACCGGCACACTGGATCCGGCGACGGGCGAGAAGTTAACCGAAAACAACAAGAAGTTCGAGATTACCAAGGTTCTGCGTCTTCCTTGGTCATTCTGGCTTGTTTGTTTGTTCTCGCTTTTCCAGACGTCGACAGCTGGTGTCTTCTCCTCCAACGGCACGGAGCTAGCCGAGCAACGTTTTGATATATCAGCTGTACAAGCGGGCTGGTATTCAGCTATGTCGCAGTACTTAGGCTTCTTTTTTGTGCCTCTTGTGGGCATATTTATCGACATTCTCGGACGGCGACTCACTGTCATGCTCGTGTGTGGACTAGGAATGCTGCTGTCGATGTGTCTAGCGGCCTGGGGGCCGTCTGTGTCAGGAACGGCAGCTAGTTTTGGTATCTATGCTGTCGCTTCTTCACTTGGCCCAACCGTCATCATCGACAGCATCCGAACAAGCATGTGGTACCAGGAGGTCTTTGGCTCAGGCTACGCCATCAAAATTGCCATTAACAACAGCATGACCATTATTGTCGGTATCATCGCAGGTGTTATTCAGGACCGGGATGATGACAGCTACGATAATGTGGTCATCCTGTACGTGGCTCTTGCAGCCGGGTCGGTCGTTGTTGGTGCTATTATGGTCGTGTTGGGGTGTACGAGCAACATTATCGGTCTCCTACAGTGGAGTCGAAAAGAGCGAGTCCGGAACGGCGACATCATCAACGACACGAAAGAGAGGTTTGAGACCGACAAACACGCCGAGTGGAACCGAAAACTCAGCCTCGTAAACTTCATTTCGGTTATCGTCCTGATTGTCGGCGCTTGGATCGCGTACTTCTGGGGTGTAGGCACCGGCAATAACTATTGAGAATGCCCTAAACTGTAGAAATTAGTATTAATATGCCATGTAGCATCAGCAATAATCATCGGTGACGTCAAAGGGAAATGATGACGAGTTGAGACGCCAACAGTGTCAGCTACGCAATAATTACCTTGACGCCTTCGCACTTTCAATGTCTCATCGTCACTTTAAGTTATCTCAAAATTCTGCATGGAGGGTGTGTGAAATTGATGAACTAGTTGTTTTTTGAAAGAATGTGTAAGTTAATGTAGCAAGGTCCTGAGTTGCCAAATTGTCATGATGTGTCCAGCGTTGACAAGCTCGCAATTATGCAATTTCTGGGCAGACACCCGCTGATCTGATAATTCCTCCGCCGTCTTTCCAATATCGTATGCTCACCGTGGTGCAAAAACAAAGCCCAACTGATCTATCTCTTCACCAACTCGGCCGAGGAAGCCCACAATTTGCCAACCAACTGGCGCCGAGACACTGCTGCAGTCATCTGTCGCTGTACCGGCTTCCAATACATTACCCGAGCTGGTCTTTGCGGCTATGTAGAAAATGCGTGTTCGTCCGTCCTTCTTTCCCTGGCACACCTCGGCACTCGTCCAGAACTCGGCGCTACTCAATGTCAGACTAGAGACACTGCCGCCATCGCTGCCGTGGCTAAATGCAGTCCCATCGGTGAAAACAATACCGACGGAATCCAGGCGTGCTCCACCGCGAAATGACAGTTTGTTGGGCTTAGGAAGCGATCCTGAGGATGAGCGTAGTGCGGAGAGAGCGGGCAGGTCAGTGAACCAGTCGCCATGGGGCCCACCAGAGAAAGCAGACTGGCGGAACGAAGAGGACAGCGACCAGGTGAAGTTGGCGCCGATGGGGTTATGATCCGACAGTAGGCTTCCGTTGGCCTGCAGAAATTTGCTACTCTCGTAGTTGAAAGAGGTAGCGGTTAATTTGATGATAGCATTGCCACGGTAAAAGGCCTTGTCAACAGTTTCGCAGGTGTTGATAGTGCTAGGGTTCTCGCAGAGCAACTCCTTGGTGGGCTCGACGTTGTTCCTTATGTTCTCGATCCAGACGTCTGTCAGACCGTTCTGGGTCTTGAAGATACGAATGTTGTCTGCCGTGCGGGTGTAGCGGCTGTTCGTGTCGCCAAATACTAGTACAGCGTTTCCCTTGCTCCAGGTATCAATGTAATCGGCGACCTGTTTCAAGTTGCTGTTTCGGGCAGTTTCGTCCTTGTCCTCGGTACCAGCATCGGTATGAAGGTTGTACACATCAATGAAGACGCCGTCGGCGACCTTTATTCGCATAAAAGTGAAACCCTTGGGCGTCAGGCAGTCCGCACCCGAGGCGTTGGAGCATGTGTCCCATTTGACGCGGGTAAAATCGATCCAGTCAAAGTTGGCGAGCGTGTTGAGGCCAGAGCCAATGGCGGCGCCTCCAGACGTAGGAGTGCGGTAGGCATGGTTGTCCGTCTTGTAGATAGAAGCGTGATAGTTGAAGTCCTGAGGCCAGGTTTAATAAATAATTCATGTACGTAAAGCAAACGGACATATTTGGATGGTCAAGTGAGAGAGAGCGTACTTCCTGAACGTTGATGATATCGTAGCCATATTTGGCAAAGTAGGTCCCAATAAGGAGTGAGTTGGTGGTTTTATCGCCGGGTACTTCGTTGGACTGGATGATTCCCGGAAGACCTGCGACGTTCATGCTCAGGATAGAGAAGTCGCCGCTGCCTGGCGCAGCGGAACAGCTTGCTGCTAGGAGCAAGGAACAAAGAGCGACACGCATGTTCATCATGATCGTCTGGGGGTGTTGAAGAAGCTGACGTAGCACAGGAGAACGGAGTTACACACACGCAAGTCCTTGTTTTTATCAACATAGTACTTAGTGCTTTATCATATGATTTATGAACCCTTAGCTGACTAAGACTTCGTGTTGACAGTTGACAACATACGTATTCGTAGTACGACCCGCCCCGGGACAATGTGCCCGTTAGGGAATGCAGCTCCGAGGCAAGCCACGTTCGTGTTCTCGGCCCGTGGGGTTGTTAGCGCGATGTCACGACAGGGCCGGCCGAAAGTACTATATTCGTTTACCGAGATAAAGGTCAGTTGATCTATGCCATTGCAACGCCAGGTTGGGAAGGAGACACGTGGGCGCCTTCGGGTTGGAGACAGTTTTCAATCTTGGGAGCGATAAATAACGGAGACGGGCGAGAAGTACGAGAGTGGCACAAATGAGTTCCAATCAACCGACTAATAATCTTATTGTGGCCAAGATGGTTGCTGTGTCTTCAGCTTAGTTCTTGACTATTGGTGGAAAGGAGCATGAACCATTTTCGCGCGGGGCTATATGTCGCCAGGTTTAAGGTTCGTTCGTGACCTAATTTGAGAGGACACGGACATGTTTGAGCCGCGGCATAGAGTGGCCTTGTCGCGAATCCCTTATAACACGTGCTCATAAGGTTGCTATGGACTGTTTCTTATCGAGCACTATTACTGCACTGGAAATTAATCTTCCTCTTATGTCACCGAGTCGCCAAGTAATCCAAGACTCGTCACTCATTAATCTCAGTCATTTTGACCGTTACTACACATGGAATAAATCGGGTAGCTAATGAGTGAGTGGTCCGTATCTATATATGGAGATTCTATTACCCAGACCTTCTGGATTCTCTCCTAGAGAATTGAAGAATCTTACAAACTACAAACGGGCCCGGTCATCGTGACGACGGAACTAGTCTCGCCTAGAATCTTTTGAGCCATTGAGTCAAAAGACCATGTATGAATGGCTTGAGAGGAAAGTTGATGCTCTATGGTTCGCCTTCATTTTGATACGGGGGCTATCTTCATGAAGCCTCGGACATCCTCGTCATCGGAGCTAGATTTAGGGTCGACACTGAACTTCTTTTTCTTCCGGGTTTCCTGCTGCTTAGACTTTTTAGAGCGGAAACTACCACATGTAGTCTCTTCTTCATTACCGGAGCCACCATCTTCTAATTTCGGTTTGTTGTCGTGAAGGATGCTCGGATTTTCAAATATTGGCAAAACGACGAGGAGCCGTTGGGGCTAGGGCCAAAGCCGGAGAGCTCTCGGTGCTATGATACGATCCCGGTTCTCGTGTTCCTGACATGATCTCCCGAAACCCGTGACATACGTTTATCACTAATAGGCCCCGTCTCCAGTCGCTCTCTGTTACGCACGACAGGCTTTGCAGCTGTATAATAACCTTTGGGCCTTGTGGCCGAATATGACATTACGGCGTCGCGTCAACGAATAAGAATAGCTCAGGCAGTCCGTCACGGCCGGCGCATCCGGGGCATTACAGGCGGACGATTAGTATTCGGGCGTGGGTGCAAGCCTTAAGCTTAATGGTACATCACCAAATGGAGTACGGATAACCGAAATGAGTCTGAACTACTGTCACTGAAGTACCGAGTTTGCCCCAGAACTAGAACTTACGTAGTAGGGATTTTAGCGTCGAGAATGGCCGTTAATTAGTGAAACTAATTGTTCATCTACAGGATTGCATGTAGGGGAAGCCCATGGGCATTTCTCGGCGCTCCGACCTCAGCTAGGTACTGCTGTTGGTTCCTGGAAAACTGGAATAAAAAACAAAATAACCTTACTTGGTCTCTTGGTATTAGTTGACATTGGCTAGTTAGGTAACTGTCCTGTCCCACCGCTGTGTAAGGCCTATTTAAAGCAGTGTGCGCCGTTCTTACTGTCTTGCATTATTGTGCTTGATGCCGTCGTTAAAAATGGAGCGGGGGTGAATTATGCATGTGTATAGTGGCAGAATTCGTATTGCTGATTGTTTCACGACATCGGAAGCATAATGACGTGAGATAGCTAAGGCATGTGTAGCCTCAATTCCCCCCTTTGCCCCCATCTTGCTCTCCTCTTGCGTTTCAGACGTGGCGGAGTAGCATATCGGCAGGCCTTGGCGCGGCAGTGTCTCAAAGCTTCGTCTGAGAGCCAATACTTTCTCAGCCTGATGGTCTTACAACCAAGATTTGCGCGCCCTGTTCGCAAAATGGAAACCGTGGCATTTGCGGCTGAGTCCTACTCAGGCTGCGACGCAAGTAATGAAAAGAGGCAATTTCCCCCTTCATCTTGATTTAACTATAACCCTCAAACACACGCGCCAACAGTCTCCGCGTTGTGGTCGCTATGTCCTATATCCCAGTGACGAGAATCCTGCCCGGCGATGACGTCGAGCCTCAAAAGACGAACGGCGAAACATCCATCCCAGATGATTGGCATGGAGGTCCGCACACACTTGGTCCCGGACCACTTGAGTTCGTGGGAGGTTGGGCTTGGAATATCCTCCTAACCCTCGCGCCAGCTTGCTTCTTCGGTAAAGCCACTCTTCACCACCAACATATTCACGGAAGCTGATGTCTCTGCAGTCCTTGCCATCCTCGCGCTTCGCCTCGAAGGGGAGCCTATATCGCCCTATGGTCAACAAATCGTTGACCTCACTCGCCTCAGCCCAACGATTTACCCGATCCTGTTTGCCGCTTTAGCCAGCCGCTTTTTCAAGAATTTTGCCCGCTGGCGTCTGGAGAACCGAGAAGGCATTGAGCTTGCCACACTCGAGCAGATCTTTGGTAGCCAAAGCCTTGCTGGGGCTATTGAGCGGCTGCTATTTGTTCGGACACAGGTGCTCATCGGTATACTGATCCTCCTCATGTGGAGTCTATCCCCTCTCGGAGGGCAGAGTGCCGCAAGATTGCTGAACAAGGGGGAGACAAGCACAGAAAGAAAAGGTACTATTTACTTTGCTCATCCCCTATATCAAGAATCATGGTATGGGGGCGGAAGTGGAACGTCTCGTGCAGCCGTTAGCGTCAATATCATCTACACCTCCAGTCTGTTGGCTTCTTCCACGCAAAAAGAATCTCCGTGGATTTATGGAACTTGCCCAAGATTCCACAATGGCCAAAACAGCTGAGAGATGGCGTCGAGCGTCGAGTCGGCCAAGAAGCACTCACCGTGGGTGATGACTACTATGCCTCCTTGCTCGGGGTCAAGATACAGGGGCTGAGCATTTTCTCCGAAAGGGCGCAATACGACTTCACGGTTGAGACGATATACTATGACTTCGACTGCAGTTCGGTCAAGGATAAACTTCTCATTGACGAGTTAGCTGTCTACATGTCCGATCACTGGACTAATGTACCAGATCTCTTCAACTTGACCCTGACGTTTGGGACCGAAGAATTCAGTACCTTTGCTGCCTCGATAACCTTACCAAATCTGACAGATATTCGTCAGAACCCAATCCCTCTCAACGATGTTCCACCAGCATACATGCTGTACGCGACCTTAGACCGAACAATTGACAGCGAATGGGGGAAATACTTTGCTCTCTTCAACTGCAGCGTACGCCCAGCAGTTGTCGACACGACTATTACATGCGACTCATCTGCTGCATCGACAAATTGCTGGGCAGCGCGCCAAAAGCGGGTGAATGACCGATACAAAAGTAACAGTTTCTATCATCTGATGACTGAAGAGGGCTTCACGTCACGAACCAACCTCCTTGCAAAGTGGCGAACTGCTGAGACGGGGCGACGGGACTTTGAATCCATGTCGTCCACGGAAAATTATCTAGCAGGGGAATTGTATCCATTTGCCCGGCAGAAACAGCATAACTGGACCGATGTTTCCCTAGAGGACTTTTCCAAGCGCCTCACCACGGCTTTCAACACGTACTGGGAGGCGACACTAGATCCTTTCAATCACACCAACGTGTCCTTTCGAAGACGACCGACTGTGGGCGAGTTTGCGATTGGTGGATTTAGGAACCCTCAAAATAACTTCTTGAACCAAACCGAGGGGGTAGCAACGGTTCGACATGACGTCTATCGCGCAAACCGTCATTGGGTGGTCATACTAATCATCGCGACGCTGTGCCTCGAGGTATTGGCCGTGGCCGGGGCTGCATTGCAGGCTTTCATCCACGGGCCGGATATCCTAGGGTTTGCAAGTTCCTTAACCTGTGAGAATCCACACGTGGGCTTGCCGCCTGGAGGCTCGGGGCTGGATGGTCCAGCGAGGGCGAGAGCCTTGGGGCGCTTGAGGGTTCACCTGTCGGATGTTTCACCCAAAGACGAGGTGGGACATATCGCGTTCAAGACTGCTCTATCTCCCGAGAAGCCAGCTTGGGATGACGACGGAAGTTGGAGACCTCTGGGACCAAATAGACTCTATGTTTAAGGAAGTATCTTTAAAGAGGATATAGGATACTATTAAGCGGATTGGACGGCGAGATATCTGTCAGGGAATTGGTTTTCTGCGATGTCTCCTATAAGGGGTGCCGATGCGTGTCAAGAATAACGTCCGATCATCCAACCAAAACGAGATGTTGCTAGAGTGCACCGGAGCCGAACCAAGCCCAGAATTGTTCACAGGCGTGGAGAATGCCTTGGCCTTTGACTCCCAGAAGCAATATAAACTTCGGGCGAGCAATTACCGCCCCATGGATTGTTGCGTAATGTAAACCCACCTAAAAACTCGCACTGGGAAGAGGCTTGAACTAGTTCTCTGTACACTTGGTTAAAACCTCTGAGGACGACGTCTGGACTCTGGCATGCGGGTCGCTGCTGCGCCACATACAGCGGAGGGTTGCTGGACCTGATAGGTTGTTAGCATGGCTCCTGTCGAAGATGTGCCCCGCTAGGAGGGCTGGCCCGGGTTACGGAATGAGGTGCCGAATGCGCTGTGGCGTGATAGTACTGTGTGGACCTTGGACAATCTAGATCCCTAGCCAACGTATTATAGTTTATATTGTGAACTCTATAGTTTCCGCAACGAGCAGCTATTGGGGGCGGACGAGTCGTCTGGTAGACGCGGGCATCAATAGCCTGAAAGCCACCTTGTCACCAGAACGTCACCCACGTGCATCCAACCTACACAGTACACTGCAAGCAACTGCCCTGCATCATGAGGTTGCATAGTGCTTTCCGCCATATAGCGAAGAAAAGTTGACCCTCAATTGTACATATTAGGTTATATGGAGGATCTAGGAGGAACACGCCTTCACGTGAGCTCGTCCCCAATTATCAAGATTCTCTTCAACAAACGTGACGACCTGGACACTTGGGGTTGAGATGAGCCCAGAGAGGTAACCCGTGTCAACTGTCTCGCCTGCAAAATAGGATTACCAATGGATCCGTATGCTAGACTCGGCGGCTTGAACCCTAACAAGTGCAAAAGCTACTGCTAAGAGGGCTGCCACATGTCTGACGGAGGGCACTGTGGAGCTGTATTTGCTCCAGTTCTCTTATTATAAAGCTCGACGCACGCTTCACACAAGATCGAGTTATTTCATCCTCTAAACCATCCAATCCGCTCTTCTTATCATCCCGATCCATTACACATATATCCCCCCCCCCCTCCCAGACTCCAGACTACAGTCACTGCAATGTTTCAACGTCGACGCAGACCCATTCTCGGCGCCGCTGTAATCGTCGGCGCATCCAGGGCAGCTGCCAGGCACGAAGTAAACAAGCAGTCAGCTGCGGACGCTCAGCGTGAGGACGAGATAGAGCGGCAGGTCGAGATGCGGAGGCGCGACGAGGAAGCACAAGAACTACGAACGCAACGCGCCGTCAACGAAGCTATGAAGAACTCGGCCAAAGAAAACCAAGCTGCTCAACAGGGCGCCGCTGCAGTCATGTCGCCGCCTCCGCCGCAGTATTACAACACTCAGCCACCGATGCCAGGTCAACAACAGGACATGGGGTTCTACACGCCCGTTGCAAACGCTGGGCCCGGCAATCATTCGTTGCCGGCATACCCGCTTGGGTCTCAATCACAGGAGGGGAGGCCAAGAAGTGCCCAAGACATCGGTTCTGCAGGGTCAAAAAGTCAATATTGTACTCAGTGTGGCTACAATTGCCAAGTCGGGGACGCGTTCTGTCGTCAATGTGGTACAAAGCAAACGTACTAAGAGCGCTTGGTAGAGTGGGTTGTTTCTGTTGATTGTCATTCCTTTGAGGACTATGGGGGCGAATTTTTCGATTGCAAGCACCGAAAGACTTCAATATGTTCCATAAGCTCAAGTTTGCTTGTTGGGGTCTCTTCGCGCTAAATTCTCTCTTTAAGATGGGGGCCACTTAAATAGATCTTTACAGAATGGACAACTTTCTCTTCTGCTTCGATGCTCATTTCCAAACTTGAATGCAGGATGTTTTCCGGCTGTACCATGATACCGACGATATCCCATATGTCGATGCCTATCCCCAGCCCCGTCGTCGTAGTGATCCAACGTTGCCCGTTGCGGCCCTCGACCCAGTCCTACAACGCCGCTCTTCGTAGCTTCCGTGTTAGTCTAGCTTGCTGTCATGTGCTCGACAGCTGACTCGCGCCGCCGTTGCCCCGCACTGCTCGCTTCCATCGCCGTCCGTCCTCACTGACAGCAATATTCTCACCACTATGTATAACTAATGCCCCGGATAATTTGGTCATGGAATCGAGTGTTGGGAAAGCTGTGCCACACAAACGGAAAACCGCCATCATACAGACGCGTTTGAGAAAATCAGAAGCCAATAAGTAAAGAAAGCCCCGGCTGTCTTCCTAAGCGCTGTCATCTAAAACACGATGGGGGTGGTGCAGAGTGACGAATAGGTTACGCTGGCGTTGGTGACTGCAAAGAGTCAGTGGACAACCGAATATCGCCAGACGCAGTAGACCTTCAGGAATTCCGTTTGCTCAGCACCGAGATCAGGGTGCATCAAGATGCACATACCGAACCTGGAGTCATCGGGCTCCATGACGACAAAGACTCCCCGAATCGTAGACCGAGCACTATGACCGAAACCTGGACCCTGTGTTTAACTGTACTCGACAAATGACATGGTAGTTCAACTCCCCAAGGTTCCTTCTTCAACATTTAACAGCATCTCGCAGTCCTTCACACGTCAGGCCAAACCAGTAAAATGATGGGCACATAATTTACTCGCAAGCAGCGTTTTATCACGAATATCGCCGCCTCGTTCTCTTTCTTTGTTACAGAAATAGCTGGTGAGTGTTTGTCAGATGCATCTAATGTTTTGAGACCTGGAAAGCTGACTTGGCAGATCGCCCAAGATCAGCGAAATCTCTCAAAAATTGCCATAACCCCAATTCCATGTCAAGCATTTTCGCCCATCTCGCATCGTCTGTAACCCCACTTGCAATGATCATTCGGCGTCTTTTCCCAGACAAAGCCGGTCGGGGACGGGTATTGTAAAAGTGCAAAGTCAAGGTTGGCTGAACCACTGTTCATAATCAGGATTGTTCTGCGCCATGAAGTCTAACAGGTTCCCGTCATCGGATGTGGCGAGTTGGCCACTGTCGATATGGAACTGCTCCCCTTGTGGCGGTCCACTGAAAAGATTAGCCAGGCTGGAAGGGTCGATTGTCGATAATGGATCATCGAAAGTCGGGGTGGCGATATGGGCCGGCTCGTGTGTGTCTACAACTTGGAGCGTATTAAAAGGCTCCAGCCAGTCTTGTGTGTCAAGGGTTTCGAAGTCGGTCAAGCGGCCATCTAATGACGCAGTCGACGTGTCGATCAGGCCATCACAAGGCCAGTTGTCCAAGGCTGTATGGCCCAGCACAGAATTTGAAGCGTCGCTTTCGGCGGCATGGCAGGCTGTCCCCGCGGTCTCGGCTTCGTTTAACTGAACCGGGCCTGAGACAATATCTGTAGCTTCTCGCCCAGAGTCAACTTGGGATATGGCGGCAGACTGCGTGGAATGTGTCATCGTAGGGCTCTTGTCTGCCGCCAGCTGAGGGCTCTTATAGGCACAGATACACGTCTCTCCCTCGCAGCAGCGGCAATGGTCTGGACGCATGGCTTGATTAGCTGGCATTCACTCGTGTAGTTGGTGGCGTAAGAACTCGCCTCTTCCAAATTGCTGTAACATGGCGGTGCGTGACGTTGACCCGCATCTGCATTTCGTATGAACAGATCGTGAGGTGCGCAGCGAGCGGCAGTGACCGCACTGAGATACTGGTCGACCCTTTTTGCTGACGCGTTGAAGTGGGCGGTCTAATAGAGACGTTCTAGCATCAGCCATCACAACCTATGGAAGGCATCCATGATCCCACGGTCAGGCAAACTACTCACCAGTATGTTGACATTGAGCGACACGGTGGCCCCGAATGCATGTTTCACACGCAAACCTCTCTCCGTTGCAAATCATGGTCGTAATATGGATAAAGGGTGACAGAACGCCCATGCAAGGTCGAAGTGGGAGAGGGAAGTTTACGTCAGGGCCCTGAGCAGGGCGATAAATCCGGCATTCTACCCTCGCGGCTTAGTCAGCAGCATGGAAACTTTTTTCTATTACTTTGGCTCTTTGCCCCTTCTCTGGTCTTGTTTAAGGTCCCTATATCTTTGTGTATTAGTTAACTGCCAGTCTCGAACGAGTACCGTAGGGTCGCATTCAACACTTGACCCTGTCGCTGAAGTCTAGCTCCAGCCCGAACTCCAGTCTCGTTGTCTCTAATCTAGGTAGCCATATCCTGACCATTCTGAAAGCCCATCCTAGTTAAAGACTAAGACACAGCAGATGCCAATTAGGCAGAACCCGTGACAAAGGCTCATGTAGGCGGCTACGAAGTCAAGTGCATGGTGTGAGAGACCGTTTGGAACCAAGTCGTCGAAAGGCCTTGAAAGACAGAGCATCCATAAACCAGTCATCTTGACGTAGCTACCTTCGATTAAAAAGCTTTGGTCATCTTTCAGCACTTCCCAGGCCAGTCGTCCAAAGGAGAGAACATACGGTAATATCACCTCGTGGACGAGTGCAACGGCCGAGATGCACAAGGATTTCAAACGTTAGTTCAGTACTTACCATGGTATTCTAATTCTAGTAGTTATTCGCTAAAGGGCGCTCTAAAGACATCTTACTAAGTGGAAAAGAATAAAAGATTCAAGTACTAGAAGGTGCCAATCATGATGCCTTCTTCAATAGACGAACCTCTCATCTTTCACCCTCTAGACCTGCCAGATACTGTAAGTGAACTAACATTTGAAATCCTTGTAGGCTGTGCCTAGGTAGTCTACCTCTATCTAACCCCTGCCACCGCAATTTGGCCTAAGTGGTATCACGTGATCTAGCGACTTCTCCCTCATTTTATTCTCACCTGCTGCCTAGTCAGTACTATGCAGGTTCCATCACGCTGTAATAATAGTAACTACAGCATACTGATGGCATTACCGGAAAATCAGGTCGCCTATATGGCGCCACTTCATCTCCCCGTCCGTACGCATTGCGATGCATGTGGCTTTTGCCTTGAAATCGAGGAGCGCCTCATCAGTCGTAAGCGTCATACAGCCCCTCCTGAATCATTTTAGTTACAATCGTATTTTTCAGTGCAGCCTCTACCAGAATTCCACTCAGAGTCTACGGCTCCTTCAAATTCCCATAGCATGGTGCCCTTCCACAGGTTTACCTGCGGTGGCAGCTGTGCCGCATACCGTTCTGCAGGAGGTGCCTTGAGGCTCCTGATATAGCCACAATCCACGTCGAGTGCTTTACCGTGTTCATGCAGAAGAGCTCGGTCGCAGACAAGTTGGAACGCCTCGCTTTTGTAGCTACCTGGAGAGAGCCTTGGCATGCTGCTCCATCTCTCCGACTGCGTCCGCGCCTGGATATCGCGAGGGCAATACGTCTCGTTGCGGACCTATGTGACTTCCCAATGCTTCGCTCCCTCCCAACTGAGATCGCAGATATGATTCGGTTTCGCTCAGAGTCTGCTATTTTCTGACGTTATGCTTCGGTCCTCGAACTCGTCACTCGCGTGGCCACGAGCAGTGAAGGGGAGAGTGAAGAGCTCGCCTCTTATGGCATTCCCGAGATTGGCTCATGGGAACGCGGTGTCCCCCCAACTCTTACCTGTCACTCAGACTCCGCTCTCTGCAGCCCGATCTTTCGCTTCAAGATAGATTCGTGCGGAATTAGTAGCATTGAGAGATTACTCAAGTTGCCCTTATCTTCAAGCTTCCGCTCTGATTCGTTTGCCTACATCGTCCACACCGAGGCCGCCTTGAGGAATACCGCGGTGAATTTCCAGATTTGTCACACTTGAGGATATCCCTTGTTTCCCATTCTAACGTCTGAAGTTTGGACTTTGTCGCCTTATTCCCAATTTTGGAATCAATTTCATGCATCTCTGGGACAAGCCATGCCCGCCAAGCCTAGAGGATTGTGTTCTCTACGGTTCGCCGCAGCTACAACCGCGAGGTTGGTTTCGTCAAATGAGGACCATTGACACTCGGGACTGCACAGGGCTTACGTTCTTCGTCGGGCACAAGACCTATGCGTTTCATGGGCATTCGTCCGCACATCCAACCGCTGAATCAACTTTTCGGCAGCTCTATCAAGAGCAACAAAATACTGCTGCATGGGTATATGTACCCTTGCCTACCAAAGACTGTGTCGAGGCATTTGGGGTTCAGGTAGGGAAAACAGAGAGTTCTGTTGATACCACTCCGCCGTGGATCCCGTCCTATTTGGTACGGCTCTCATTCGTTAGGGTCGATTCTAATAGCAATGGCAACGTCCAATTTATGCCGAATGCTCCATATTCCCCCATTCCCCCTATTGAAGAACCGCTCTTCTCCTCGGCACCTCTCGCAGACGTCATCAGTGTCGAGATTTTATGTGAGCCAGACATGGGGTTCTGCCGGGGCATTCTTTTGATGTATGGCAATGGGGGCCAGCGAGCGCTTGGACAGTGTCGAGTTGGAGTTGACCGTTCGGTGATCTGCCAGGATCCAGTGCGCCTCTGCGTTGGCAACTTTAAGTTTAGCCCGCCGAATGTCGTGTATCGACTTCGAGTATCGAGGGTAGAGGCGACTCATTCTGCTGAGCACAGCCATAGGTTACGGAGGGAGCCCTGTGAATGCCTTCCAATGAAGGGGTTCCTGGAGTTTTGGTACAGGCATGATGAGTCAGAAATTCACCATATTGGAGGGGACTAGTCTAGGTGTCTGCTTTTGATAGCATTCTTCCAATTTCCAGTCATACCTAGCGCATCCCTCGTACGGCCATTCACTCACTCCATCTAAATTCACGCTCCCGATCAGTTCCTACGAGTCCAGGAACGAGTCGCCAACCTCGTGTTCTCCAGTCAAGCCACGATATGAAACACGCAACTTGGCTACTTGTATAAGATCTTAAAGCTCTTTAGCAGTGGTCTTGACCCTTCGATTACCCTTCAAGTGCTAGTGTTAGTTGCAATTACTTATATTTAGAGTTTTTCGTTGTTACTAATACTGGATTCATACCAGAACGATTCCTCTCAACAAAGGTACCGTTCGAAGAGACGGTTGAAGACCTTTGAGGTGCGACATCGGGTCCGAATCACACATCCCACTTTCGCTTCGGGATGACATTACTATATACACTGATTTCCTTCGTTCAAAAGGAGCAATGATGTTTTTGCCGTCGTCATCTTAGGTCCGTATGGAAGACAGGATCGAAGACGATGGCTGGACAACTTGACGAACCGGTCCAGCGTTCTCCTTTTGCAGCAATTCGAAGCGCAGAACCCGACGACCTGGGTTGCTCAAGGTTACGCAATTCTGAAACTGGATGCTCGTGGAGCATATTCCTCGGAAGGGGACATCATAACCTGGGGCCGTCAGCTAAACGAATATGGTTACGACTTCATTGAATGGGACGCAGATCGACCTTGGAGTAGTGGAAAGGTTGCCACGTTCGCCAACCCTTGATATGATCTCTTCTCAGTGGCAGCGCTGATAGTATCGAGCTAGTTGTACGGGGCAGCATTCGAGTATCTCCTCGAGCGCTGGACGAGGCTCACTCTACATTATCAGAGCCCCATCTGCTGCGCCAAGGGGAGGATTGACTTGTCCCTGGTGAAATCGTTACGGTCGAAATTGGCCTAGGGCACTTAGCACTACGCTGTGCAGGTGAGCAGCTCGTTGTGAGTTGTCACCGACAACGCCAACACCCTCCGCATCATATTTGGAATTCTGTACGGCTGCGGTTCCCGTCCTAAAAGTGGGTGGGAGTTACGTTTCTGGCTCCAGGCCATTACCATGAACATTGGGGCCTAGGCAGCACGACAAACTACAAGATGTTGCGATGTACTTGACGTATTATTCAAGACACAGGTGGCAAAAAGTGGCTAGCCGCTCCAAGTTTCCTTTCCAGGGCGTGATGCCGATTGACCTAGCCAATGCGACACCGAGATCGGAGAAAATGACCATGTGCAGGTTCGTACCGGCGACTAAATGCCGTTACGTAAACAGCAGAATATAATAATCGGTTTCTAGGATGATAGAAACGTCACAGCGCATCTCCCTTCTCGGCCGGTCCGGCAAGTTTCTCGCGATGACAAGGGAAAGGCGCGCCCAAGGCTTGTCAAGTAGAACTGTGTGGGTGTGAAGCGGATATAGGCTGTTTAAAAGTAAGTGCCGGGAGACAATCCTAAAAGCACTAGCCTAGCCCATTCGCATAGGCTCGGCTTTCCAAACTACCCTACAGATAACAAGATAAGATCTTTATGCTCAACTACAAGCGACCCGGGACGCAATCCGGCGCAAGGCCAAGCCCCGGGCCGAAGTAACGGGAACGATAGACCGCTGAACACTAGTCAGGAAGCACTGACGAACTGGCCCGGTGCTGTGTGAGTGTGTGCTGCGGACGGAGACACACCACCGGGCCACCCGGCATTGAAGTCCCGGCTCTCATATGGCCGGCTCAATATTGATGATTGTGACCACATCGCCAGTTCTACAACATCAGTTCGAATTGGAAAACACATTTCGCAAGCCGATAGCCTTCCTGATATCCACACGATCCTGCGTCGCATCGAATCAGACATGCTCGGCCATACCAAGGCAAAGGCCATTTCCGAAGACCGGCTCGCTGCCTCTTCTCGGACGTCGCAAACAAGACCACGCGACTCTGGTGGAGGCACGAAACGAGCAGCACGAGCGTAAGAATCGAATAAACGCCTTCAATAAAATCGCACGAAATAGCTCACGACTTTCAGATGTGACGACTGCCGAAGACTGAAGGAAAAGTGCAATGGCGGCGCCCCTTGCGATCGATGCCAGAAATTCGGCAACAAATGCAAGTTCAGCGATTCTTTCAAAAGACCACGAATCATGCGCCAAGAATCAGATGAGCAGGCCGCTGCAGAGCCCTCGGTTGTCCGACCTGACCCGATGACCTTTTTCGAGGTGGAGAGGGTTCGCGCCTTGGAACACATCGTGCACTACTTCACTGGCATCGAGGATTGCAGTAAAAGCAATCTTCAGCAAGTGATTGCAACATTCCAGTCTGAAGGAACGACCCGGCCGGATCCGCTTCAACCCGGGCCAACGAAATGCGATAAGCCGGAGGCTCCCAGCAACGTGGTTTCCATGGCATCCATACCAGCTAGCACAGTTGGTACGTGGCGTGGAGAATCTCGTAGGTGTCTTACAATCCGTCTATAGCGACCAAGCTGATGTGCATCAAGCAGCTGGGGAGTTTTCGCATCTAGACTTCTCTCGCCGAATCCAACAGAAGGTCGAAGGCTACGTTGATAAACCTCCAAAGGATGTGAGAACCCGTCATGCTATGCTATGGCTATACATTTCGACGTGACTGATGAGGAGCTTACTTTTATAGGCTTCCAAACTGTACGCTACTGGAGACGGGCTGGTACCTATAGAACATTTGCTTTCGCGGGATTCGGTTGTGTATGACGCAGTCTCTCTTTTTCCTCCTGCTGATACCACATTTCTTCTGCTTGATGTCTTCTTCGAATTCGTACAAACCAACTACTTTTATGTCGACGAGGAAACCCTACGCCAAGAGCTCACTCGGTTCTACTCATCCTCTACACGCTTAGGAATTAACGATGCACCTTGGGTCTGCACCGCACTGATGGTGTTTGCCGTTGGCACTCAATTCGCACATTTAACGCCAAGTTCATCCCGGTTCCGAGAGCGGCGACAAACGAGTATAGAAACTCGAATTGTGAGCCTAACAATAGATGACACGCTCGCATCGGCATTCTATCGCAAAGCTTGCAGCTTGATTCCGGATGTCTTGGCAATAGCATCTCTAGAAAGCGTCCAAGCCTTCCTCTTGCTTGGCATCTACACGCTTCCTTTCGACCCCGCCGGATTGGCATGTAACTACTTGGGAATCGCTGTTAAGCTAGCCACCCAAAACGGCATGCAACAGAAGTATTATCACGGAAATCTTGGACCCTTCAAGATCGAGTTCCGCAAGAGAATTTGGTGGACTGCATATATGCTAGAGAGGCTCGTATAGCCCTAGACCGTTGGAAAGATGATGTTTCTAACAAATGGTAGACGAATCTGCATCTTGCATGGTAGACCGGTATCAATTGCCCGTTTAGATATCGATGCGTACTTACCAACAGATCTTCTCGGTCTACTGCCCACAGGACGAACAAACACATTTGAGAATAACGTTGCCGTTATGAGGCTCACGGACATCATGGAAGAGGCTAGAGATAAGATGTAGGGCTGTCTCGACTTCCAAAGTTCGACGGCTTGACTGATGAACTTTAGATTGATACTGAGGAATGCAGACAAGACCCGACGCGGCAGTCCATGGCAGCATTTACTGAAGCTCAAAGAGCGTTTGGCAAGCTACTGGGAAAGTCTTCCCCAAGACACAGTTTGCAGAGATTTGGTTCCTGAGAAGCCACTGTTTCGCTCCAACATCCACCTCGCCTTGACATATCATCTCGTCCACATTTTTATAGGTCGATCTTTTATCTTCGAGGAAACTGGACTCAGAGCTGGGGAATCTGGTACTTCTGGATGGCCAAGAGTACGAGATGGGCTGATCGAAGATTGCGTGAGCAGTGCCATGTCGACGATTGACCTCTGCCAGCTGCTGCAGGACGAGGCGGGGCTTTCGAAATCATCTTACACTGAGTTTACGTCTTGCTACGCCGCAGTTTTAGCTATTGTAGGAAAGAGAATCTTGACAACGAGCCCAAAGCTGGAAGATGCCAGCAGAAGGGGCCTGGAATTGCTGAAGAATATGTCAGCCGGTATTTTCTCCAAGGGTAGCGAGAAACGAGGATTGGAGATCTTGGAGATGGCCGTTCAGAAGCTCGACGGAAATAATAGAGAGAACTTAGCCGCGCCGAACGAGAATGGGTATGCGGAATTTCGGAACTGGGTGGCCATGCAGCAAATTGTGCCGAGGGAAACGCCGCTGTTGCCCAGGCAGGACTATAGTGTTCCTCTCATCGGCGGTGGAGCGGGAGACGCTACAAAAGTTGTTACGATGCCGAACAGAAACGCAAATGGCATCCCTGGCTTCAACGTGTCGACACTAGGTGAGCTAGGGTCGTTGCCAGGGTTGGATGAATGGTTCGTCGGTGGGTTTACCTAAGTCATGTCCTCCCTTCATAGGACGATAAATCCAGCGAATTTTATTGTATTTCTTGGATATTTTATTTATTCCGGGCAGCTTGCGTACCATGCGTGCTTACTCGAAAGAACAGCATTTGTTAAGGTCGAGCGGGCTTTGGGATGAAGCCAGGCCAAGAAAACCCCAGATGATATCTGCTCGACCCCTGGAGGTTGTCAGTCCTCAAACAACCACCAGGCCATTTCGTATACGTGTATCCGTGCTAACCCGTTTTCCCTGCTAAATTAGAGGAGGGTTCCGGTTAAATTACAGCTTGACCCCTTATTAGGGTCACCAGGCCCCGTTACTACGCAGTACTACGTCGTACCACATAGTAGCGCTTACCATTTTGGAGCCAATTACCGAGTAGCCATCAGCGAGATAAGCACCTTGGCACCCCGCCGAAACTTTGCACCGTTGGAAGTTGACTCTGCTTTTGTACGCATCACCGCGACCATGGACGGCACAGCTGTCGTAGACGCAGCATCGTACTGGAGGATTCCGATCCTCTTGGCCCTGCTGTTTCTTCTGACGTACGTCTATACGGCATCGGGTAACAAGACATGCCGCAATAATGGGATCCCTACAGCACCACCACAGGTCCCCTACTGGATTCCAGGCATCGGCAACACCTTCGGCTTCGCCTTTAACACAGAGAGCTTCCTATCATCCATCATGTAATAATCCAACGAAAATGTGCCACTCAGGAAATACGAATCGCAGCTGATGTCTCCAGTAAAAACTTCGGCAACATCCCCTTGCGAATGTCCATTGGCGGCGAACCCATGTACTTTATCCCCCACGGCGCGCCCATCCTCGACCTCTTCAAAGCATCCCGCCACTTAACCACAAAGTCCCTCGCAGTCATGACTGTTCGCGACGCATTCGGCTGCCCTCCCTCGGACTTGGACGTCTTTGTCGCCGACGACTCCGGCACAGATGCCAAGCCGCTGCCCGGCTGGGAGCACATCGACCCTGCGCATCGATTCCACTTCACGCAGCATCGGGACTTACATGCCCTATTGACTGGGAGCTCGCTGAGGGCCATGACGGAAAAGTTTGTCGAGGTCTACTCCGAGAGGATTGAAAAGGACACGCGGTTCAAAGAGGAAGAGTGGACAGAGGTGGATGATCTATATGGCGTTTTGAAAGACAGTCTCATCCGCGCTGCATTACAGGCATTATGCGGGGAGAAGTTCCTGGAGCTTTCTCCCACGTTTCCAGACGATTTCTGGGCCTTTGATTATCACCTTCCGAATCTCTTCAAGAGGTTGCCCAAGTGGCTAGTTCCAAAGAGCTACCGTGCTAGAGATAACGCATTGGAGGGAGTGTTGCGATACCATGAGTATGGGAGGCAACAGATGGACTTCTTGGATCAGGCAGTATTGAAACAGGATTGGACGCCAAAGTTTGGGGCAAGGCTTATGAGCGCAAGACAAAAGATGTTCTCGACGACGGGGTTCAGTCCAAGGGGCGCTGCAGCTTTGGACCTGGGCATGTTGTGGGCGTGAGTTCCTCTTCCCCTCTAGAAACCATCTTGAATCTGACAGTGCACAGGGTCAACGCGAATGCCATTCCCGCCGCTATGTGGATGCTACTGGGTATCCTCCTAGACGACAACATCAAAGCCCGCGTCATGGCCGAGATGGAACCCGCGTTTCACGAGAAGTCGATCTCCTTTGACATCGACAGACTCTGTTCAGGACCCCTGCTTAATTCCATTTACTGCGAGACTCTTCGTGTTCGGGTCGCAGCGCCTGTGGGGCGAGCATCACTGATTCCTGATATACAGTTTGGGAAATGGCGATTAAAGAAGGGCGTAGGCATGCTGTCGACATCGTGGGTGGGAGGTCATGATCAAGACTTTTGGAATACCGGACATGCTCTGCCTGATGGATCCACAGAGCATCCGGTTGACTCTTTTTGGGCGGAAAGGTTTCTTCAGTATAAAGACGAGCCGACAACTGGGCCGATTCGGATGTCCGGCACCGGCACTGCGACTTCGGGAAAGACTCCAGAACGCGCATCAGAAGATGATAAAAATGCACGACTGGTTACAGAGGGCTTGCAGGCATACTGGTATCCGTATGGTGGCGGCACCAAGATGTGTCCTGGTCGGTTTTTTGCCAAGCAAGAGCTGATGGCTGGAGTTGCAGTTGTGCTTCGAGCTTTCGAGATCGAGTTGCTTGACCCCAAGGCTGCTGGACTGACGGTGCCAAACATGGACTATTTTCCCTTTGGAACTATTCCTCCGAAAGGGAAAATTGCAGCGCGGATCCGACGACGCAAGTTGTAGAGCGCATCCCAAGCATAGACGCTTTTTGAAGCCTCAGGAAACTCAAGCCGGTTCCGATGGTTCCGAAAATGTTACTAGAGGTGAGGAAATGGGGAAAGATAGTGGCTTGGTCGTCAAACAACGAATTCGCATAATAGCCATAGACATGGACTCACTTCCATTGCCAGAATTTCACATCCAAAGGGCTTAGATACGAGAGTGTGTTCGGAACTTAGCCCGGGAAGTACCTATTCTGGTTAGGTTGGGTATTATGGAACGTGATAATTAGGTAAAAATAGAAGGCCATGGCTTAGCATCGCATTGAACTTGCATTGCATATGCGAACTGATCCACCCTTCCTTCAGCCACTGTGGGGTGGTCACTATTGCGTCAGTTGAGTCCATTGCATCCTCGAGCTCTTGATTTGGTTGAACAAATTAGCACTATTTAATCTGGCTTTCGTGCTTCTTCGAGACACGTATCTACCATTGCTTAGCTACTTTGTGCTTTCCTTCTTCCCCTCGAGTTCCTTCTCCAGCGCATCGGCCATATCCCTCAGAGTATCAAACTTCCAGTCGTAAACCGCATTGTCTCTGTTTCCCATGATTGCACCCGGCCTGACAATCCAACTAGACCGAATACCCTGTTTCTTAGCTGGCTGGTGGTCGTGGAACTGGCTCTGAGCAGTCTGAAGCACTTCGGCCTTCTTGACACCAAACTTCGCCTCCACCTCTTGCAGCATGTGTTCGAAGTTCTTCGGATCGGGTTTGTAGCTGCCGACGTCTTGTGCAGTGATGATAAGATCGAATGGAACCCCAGCCAAGGGGCCAGCATTACTTGCGGTAAAGGAACCGAGGTCGACATTGGAGAGTACCACAAGCTTGTAGAACTTGCCCAGACGTCGCAGCGCATCCACAGTATCAGGGAATGCCGGCCATGTTCCCACAGATTCGCCAAATGCCTTGTCTTGCTCGATGGTTGGCGTGGGAAGTCCGAGGCGAGTTGCCACGTGCGGGTGAATCGTGGTGAGTAGGTCGGCATACTTCATGTCGGGTGTCTTGTCCTGCTGCGTCCGCTCAAGCTCGTGGTATACGGTCAAGAGGTGTTCTCTGGAGAAGTCTGCGCCATTTGCCTCCAGCAATGGCTTCAATCCTGTCAGAACGCCCGATTCCCAGTCAATCAGGGTGCCGTAAACGTCAAACGACAGGAGGCGGTAGTTTGAAAGACGATCCATTTTGTGGTGAGAGGAGGGAGGCTTGATATTCAGTCAAAGCAGTCTGGTTCGATGGTATAGGCCTGCTCCTTGACCCATTAAGTATCCGAACACTTTGACTATGTCGCCTCGCTGCTTTGAGATAGGTGTAAGACCTGATGTAGATGGAAGGCGCGTAAAGATGATCGACCGTTAAGCCGTGACTAGGCGACGACCCGGCCGGCCCGGGATGCCATCTCCCAATGCTAGCCCGGAAGGTTATCAGCAGCACAAATCCTAGACAATCTTGCCGGTATCGCCGGATTAGTTAGTTCCCGGGATATCATTCCGGTTTCGGCCAGTCAATATGGTTTGCACCTGGACGTTCCTCTCAGTTGCCGGTTTATTATGGATATCTGTCTCCGTGATGAATGCTGGAGATGTATTTCCGCACACTGTGCTTCGCGACCGTGGTACTGCCGCCAGACTAAGTACACCACTTTCTTCGCAGGTGAGCTACCCTAGACTACATATCGGTTTGCAAGTTTTACACAATTGGTTTTCCGAGTAGGTGCGAAGATGCAGTTTTTAGCTTGTATCAAGTATTGGTGTTTCTGTCTCGATTTGGCTATGTCTCGCGATGCCTAAAGTTCAAGTCGTGATTGACTGGAGGGAGAGATGGGCCGCTGTTGAAGAGTTGTGTGCTCTGGTTCAAAACCTCTTTAAAAAGAAAATGAGGAGTTTGGTTATCAGCCACGTAGTCAAACGTGCGTTCAGCAACCAGACGTCTTGGCTTCCGTCGGCTACCCTAGTCCTAGTGAGTAGATTGTAACGAAATCCGAGGTCGAATTCTACAGCCTTGTCAATTTCTTGCATATCCTCTCACAATATCCTCGTGCTCAGTCTAGAGGTTCTTCAAGCTGTTTCGGATCGAGAGATTAAGAATCGCGTGCCCTTTCCGGAACGGGCTGCTGCAGCTAACATGGTTAATTTGCAAGATCTTACCCCCATCTTGATATATCGACTAGAAATGTAGTGTGGCGATATATCGCTTAGGGAATGCACTGAGAAGACTACAAGTGAATCATGTTCACCATGCAAGGCTCTGTGACTGCTTGGCTGCCTTTAGTACTAGGCTACCCTTAGTCGCTTAACTGCCTTGGATTATACAAGGCAGTAGGTCGATCAAGACATACTTCAATGGACTTGTAACATGTTCTCTATTTGGAACTGTATAGCTGGCTATAATGGTGCTATTTACTGGTAGTTTCCATCACGGTACAATTGACAGTAGGGTTTCCAGATGTCACTCAGGCTTATATTTCGGCGAATCACGCTTTGAGGCTGACGCAATCAATACGTAGACATTACAGGTACGAGGCCTCCACCAAGAAGCCGAGTGTGAGCTTAGTATGGCGGAGGATAGCGGTCCACTGAATCTTATCATATGACTGAACAACCATTAGTGAGATATTTTATGTACATTCGCCGTCTTAACTCACATCGTTTGCGGTGTGGATGTATGGGTTCGATGAGGAGAAAACGTCTTCGCAGACGAATGCGGCAGCTGCAAAAGTCGGTAAGCATATTACTTGAATATGGTGTCAACGGTACCTACGGAATCCATTTGACCGAGCGCTTCCGTGGTCGGAGCAGGCGTATCCGCATGTGGAGGTTGCTGGAGTCGCTCCGGTATACTGAGTAGCGATAAGTCGAACATAAGCTGTCAACGCCGAGTCGACATAGTCGGTGTACACTGCAACCTTGTTGTTGGGTGAGTATCCCGCCATATCCTGGTTAAGGAAAGCCAGCACGGTCTTTCCAGTTGACTTGTAGTTAGAGTAGACTCCCTGAGAGCCCAAGAGGCCGCCTTCTTCGCCAGCATAAAAGTGAAATTCCAGCGTGTTTTCGGGTTTAAACCCAGATTTAGCCAGTACTCGAAGCGCCTCGAGGACAACGCTGGATCCAGAAGCATTGTCATCAGCTCCAGGGCTGCGGGCGGAGGAGGAACCAGCAGTGGAATCGAAGTGAGCACCGACAATAACTGCAAACAGCCGAAATTAGTTGGCATCCAGATATGGCAGCTGAGACGTACTTACCCAGTTCAGCACTTTGTCCAGGAATTCTGGCAATAATTGACGGCTGATTGAATGAGTGGGCAAATTGAGTGACGACGATGGCTGAGTTGACAGAAGCCACACTTTTGACCTGGTTGAAAAGCCAGGTCGAAGCTTGTGTTCCGTACGTGGATCGGTAATGGCGGTTGTGGAAGCTTTCGAGAGTCAGCATCCAAGAACGTCATAGCATGTCTTTGATGGCACTTACTCTGTTAGACTTTTTGCCCAGCTTTGAGGCCCAGTAGTGCTAGCCTCAGCAATCAAAGCATTGGCTTCGACAGTGTGGCTCAGCACAGTAGGGTATGTCACAGCACGGCGCGTAATACTAGACGTATCCGAGGGTGGCACCGAGAGAATCGACAAGACTTCATCGTCCTACACCCAGGTTGATACCGATTAGTTGGTACTCGTGATGCATTCCGGACTGACTTACTGTGATGTCGGTAATGTCAAAGAAGCCGATGCCCTTCGAAGTGTACAACTCAAACTTCTCTTCTTCAGTAACCCATGTTCCAGGGTCCTCCTCCGATGTCTTGATTAGACGAAGCAAGGTGTTCGCTTGAGCATCTGCATGCTTTGTTGGCGCCGAGAGTATCAGCTGGCAAGACGCGAGAAGAGCGAGCAAAGTGGATCGAACGAAAACCATGATGAGCAGGATATGAACTTGCAATACAATTTGAGGAATTGATTAGTAGGTATACGAAATGAAGGTGCAGATGGTTCTTATATGCTGACAGGAATTTGTGCCTCGAACTTTTGTAAGTCGTGATCAGGTGTGTCGTGCGATTCCATCATCTCGGGCTTCCTACTTTGGCTACCGATAAGGTGGAAAATAACGTTTGGAACAAAAGTACATCGACTTTGTGGGCTAACGTAACATTGTATCGGAGGTGTGATGAATAAGTGGAAGGTGATCGGAGCTCGACTAATTGCCAAGGCTTGATGTGATTTTTAAACTACTGAATATGGACAAGGGTGTGTTTGTTGTACACCCCGCATCGCTAGAGACGGAAGGTCAGTCAGTATCTATGCTAATGCGAGCTTAAAATCTAATGCTGAGACTATATAACACTTCACGACTAATACGCGAACGCATGCTGCTTGCTATTGGCTTGGTCGTTAGTAACCTAGAATGCACCATGTCGGAAGATGTGAAGCAGAGGAAGCGTGGGCGTCTAGAGAGCGAATAATTGCTCACGGCTGATAATACCTGCCCAAAAGAGGTTATTGAAGGTTTTCAAAGGTTCTTAGGCCCTTTTACAACAGCGAGCTGCTTTGAAGAAGCCATTGTGGTCTTGTATGAGTGGCTATAGGTCCACAAGGGGCAGGTGTGTCCAAAGATGGCCAGGATGCATGATGCATCTCACCCCATCGGACAACAGAGCCAAAGACGTATAGCCCGGATTTTCACCAAGGCTTTTCTACTACCAGGCACCTCTGGATCCCACGGTGCGTGTTCCGGACGAGGATGGGGGCCACTCCTGGATTAATGAGGCAGCATCGGGCATTCGCTGGCATCGTCAACCCTGACCGCTCCGCCCGTCTGTCGATCCCTGGCCCCACAATCAGACTGAGGAACGTGCATAGTTAACGTGCAATAGGACCATTCCGCTCAAAACGAGGGAGAAAAGCTGACCAATCCTGGATATCAGTTGGTCTTGCCATTGGGCTGGTGCACATCCACTAGATTGGCGAGAAGTGAAAGAAGAATTGGCATGATATGAGGTACGCATTGCCTTTTGTGCAATCTTGGAAGCATTTGATCAGAGATTCTGTAGACCCTATGCTGATACACAGTCCCCTTGTGTTTACAAACGGACGTCGAAGTCGGCAAATAGTAGGAGAGTATGGTCGGGCAGGTGATTAAACCAACATACCCAATACTACGAGTACTCCGTAAACGTAAGCATATGCAACAACCCATACATACTCTCCATTGCGTTATTTTTGGATTATGCGATAAGCCATATTTGCCCTAAGAATTTGATTGAGCTGAAACGTCAGCTTAGTCTCTCCTCTTGAACACATCACGTCAAGTCATTGAAAGTCAAGCTGTTTCGCATAGCAGTTGGATAGCCACTGTCAAAAAGGGGAGCGCTTTTGTTCAACTACAACCAAACGGCTTGGCAGGACACCCTCGTTATGGCAGACGATCAGCAGGAAGACCTGTGCCAAAGATGCAGCGGTATCGACTTTGAACATTTGCTTCAAGACGTCACTTCCAACGCTCTCTTTGAACCAGAGGAAGCTCTCGTTCTTGATCGAATCCCAGAGTGGAAGAGCTCCTCGTGTCCACTTTGTAACTTTTGGCTGGCTATGGTGCCAGATGAAGAACGGGACACGTGTAACCGCATATCTCTATTCAGAGCGCGACAAGCTTGTAGGAACGGCTCGACAAACAGAACGCCCCTCGATGCGCCAAACATGGAAGCAAGAACCACTCTGATGACCAAGACACGCACAAGCGAAGAGGGGCTCGACCAACGGCCTTTCGTCAACTACAGCAAAGCACCAGAAACGTCAGTCCTTCTCGATCATGCGAAAGTCGACTATGAGCCGCTGAGAAAATGGTGCAACATAGTCCAGCAGATTGCAAGAGAAGAAATGCTTGTACTTCCCGTCTCTGTCATTGACTGCCACAAAAGACAGGTAGTACCGGTGCGCGGTCCCTGCGATTATGTGGCTCTTAGCTATGTCTGGGGCCCAGCGGTAGCACAAACAGCTCCCGGCAAAGGCAAGTCTCTGCCAACTGCTCTTCCACGCACGGTAGAAGACGCCATCACGGTGGTAAAAGAGCTTGGACTTCGTTACCTATGGGTTGACAGGTACTGCTTGGATCAGAGTAACAAGGCTGAGTTCAAGGCACAGCTCGACCAGATGGCCGACATTTACAGGCATGCACTTGTGACTATCATTGGCGCGGCTGGCTCAGATGCCGATTACGGACTACCTGGCGTCAGCTCTCGGGCTCGAACCAAACAGCCTCGCATCAAGATTGGTCACTACACCCTTTGGTCTTCTATGACGGATCCCCGAAAACTGGTCCGAGAAAGCACGTGGATGACTCGCGCCTGGACCCACCAGGAAGGTGTTTTCTCGTGGAACTGGATCGCCTTCACAGACGAGCAAGTCTTCTTCCAGCGATCAAACAAGGAGTGGGCAAACTTGGAACGCTGGTGGAAGGTGTCGAGCGAGATGTTTCCTCATGGTGGTCTGGGGCCGATGCCAACTGCCCACTGCTGCGCATGTACGACAACGTATGGAAGAATGAGGGTGCTGTACACGGGATGCTTGAGCAGTATACCGCCCGAAAGCTGAGCTACCAAACGGATGCGTTGAATGGAATATTGGGTCTCCTGAAACGGTGTGAGAATGGCCCATACCGCATGAATCACTACTTTGGAATCCCCATCTTAGGGCCGTTGATCAATCACCGAAAGGCCTATGGGCGTGATCACAGCCGGAGTTGGACACTGACGGAGGCGTTTCTGGTCAGCCTTTGCTGGAGAGCAAAGGGTATCGGTTCCCGTCGGCCCAGCTTCCCAAGCTGGTCATGGACTGGCTGGAAAGCTGTCTACGAGTCCCCCCCGCATATCCTGACTCATCTCGGGCTGTCGATTGAGAACTTGATCAACCTTAGACTGTCCGTGAAGACAGCGCAAGGCTTGGTTGACTGGGAGGTTATGTGCAACAACACGGTTTGGGACGTTTACACGGACTTTAGTTCCCTTTCGCAAGAGCTCTACATCCAAGCTCCCACAGTTGCCCTCACTATTTCCCAGAATACTAGAGCACCCGATGGAGCCACGTATGACCATGCTGCGGACGTTAATACGCCCATGGGTTGGTGTGCCAGGTTTTCCGACGAAGAATGCGACGTTTTTATTGAAGTCAATATGGTAGACGCGGGAATCCAGTCGGCGGCCCTACATTCGAGTAGTGTTCCGTTGAAAGGCGTCCTACTCCGCCAGGTGGATTCTAGTAAGCCATTGGATGATCCTCGGAAAGGGAGTCATACTTGGGCCTTTGCCCTCATTGTCCTTGAAGGACAGGGTGGGGCGACAAGAGTTGGGAGCTTGGAGTTGAGGCCAGACAATTATCTCGTCCGTTGGAAGCACGTGGTTCATCATTCAACCATGAAGGAGGATAAAACATGGGTAGGTAGCAACCTCAAAGAATACGTGGATTGTGACGAATGTAGAAGGAAAGCGTTGGAGATACTTGTGAGTGGACAGAAAGACGAGTTAGTGAAGTTATTATAGAGTGGCTAGGTATCACTCCTGTTGTATAGAAATCAGCACATGCCACCCTCGACGTATGCAGCGCTTTCTTCACCTTATCTCAAAAGCCGTCGAGATTCCTTGCGTAAAGGTACTCGTTACTAGAGTTACCAAGTCAGACATAAGCCACCTCCTTCCTAGCCTTTTTTAGTACAATTAGTCAGAGTGCATCTAATGCATTGCGTATACTCGGCGACTGATATTTATTACTAATAGTAGACTGGTTTGGCACTGCTGACTGACTGACAACTTTACAAGATAGCAAGTCACTTGAGATATTCGTAAGCCCGTGGTCGTACAAAGGGACTGACTTGGTGCCTAATGCGATATTCGATAGCCTTCATCCGTAATATTCCTTTCTCGGGGCACAAACATCTCCCAAATTACAAATACTCTACCCCGCTCGTCAAGTTCCTCGAGCAACGACGTTCCGATCACATACGTCACGACTCGCAAACGCCGCTCCGTGAGACTACTCTCTTCGTCACCGCCTATCCAAGTATGTCCATTACGCGCATTGATGTCGATTCGGATGGCGATACCTTGATCATCCTCCCCTATGAAACGGGGCCACCAAGGGATGATCACACAAAAACGGCATTCAATGATGCGGCCGCCGCATCGCAAGGTGCATCACTTTGAGGCTATTATGCCGCACCTCCTCGGTGGAAAATTCGAATGCTGAGTGTTTTACAGGAGACGAACCCACTCTCGAGGCTACAACGAGCGATGATAATACTCCAGATCGATTGCCTGAACTTCACCTCAAAGTTTCGAGCAAACATCTTGCACTAGCGTCACATCGGGCCAAAGTCATGTTCGCAGGGCCGTTCAAGGAAGCCCAACCATCAGGCGCGGAGGGCTTGCGGCACTGGAAGTTCGAGGCTATTTTCGACCCTGAGGCTTTTCGAACCGTGATCAACATCATTCATGGGAAAACTCGAGAGGTACCGGAGAAAATGAAACTCCAACAGTTGGCTGATTTCGCAGCTGTAGTGGATGATTTACAATGTCACGATGCGGTCTGGTTTATGGCAAAGATCTGGGTTAAGCAGCACTCGACATTATCCTCTCCAGCCAGATTCATCGACATTTCCAGATTGATTCTGATTACTTATGTGTTCAACAAACCAGGGCTTTTCCAGTCAACAACGAATGAAGCGATCCTACATATCACCGACTCTTTATCCACATATGGCCTCCCTATACGTCCGAAGATTGTCGGTTAGTTGTCTATTCCATCTTGTAAAGGACCAATGGTAACGAGATGTGTAGAAACAATAGACCTCATAAGACAGGATGCTATCGAAAACTTGGTCACGAGTCTGTACGCTGTGATTGAGGAGTTATGCCAGAGCCCGTCATGCAACTTGGCGTGTAGATCGATGTTATTGGGTTCTTTTATGGTGGAAATGTCTGCCAAAGGATTCTATTCGCCACGTCCCGTGAGACCGTTTCAAGGCATCGGTTTAAAGTCGATGCTGAAGAGCCTCCTAACCTTTAGACCCCCCGAGTGCTTTTGTCCTCGGGTAAATTTTGCGATCGAGATGGATGATGACGTCTTGGAATACATGAAAAGAAAAAGAAAAAGGGACGGCGATGAAATGCTTCTGGCAGGTAGATGCAATGTGCAACATCTTCTGGTTCCAATGGTAGATGAAGTATTTTCAGTTCGAGGCTTGGAACTCTCTGAGTTTGGCGGCATTGGGCGATGAACCTTAGATGTTGGGTTCTGCAAGTAGGTAGAGATAAAAGTACACTCCCCGACCCAAAAGTTGTAGTAGTTACTGAGTGAGTGCTTGCTTCTTCGTTCTCCGAGGCATAAAGTTGTTAAGCTTGGTGCAGTGCACGGAGTGTCCCAAACAGGAAACCCGGCTCCGAGTTGGATCCGACGTTGACCACCTATTGCCGATTGGTGCGCGGCCGGCCTAGAACTCTCAGACCATCGACTCATTTCAGGGCTTCCTTTCACGGACCAAAGACGATTCTTTGTCCTTTGTCTCCCATTCCGTCTTCCATTTCCCATCTCCCCCCGATGTCCATACCCCCCCTGTTCAGTCCTCCGTTCCGGATTCCCACAAGTCCACTTCCTTTCAATCAACACCGAAGACCCAAGGCGTGAGCCACGCGACACATCTACTGCAGGCCAGACTGCCCGAGCTGACGCACCGGGCTCTGCGGAAATGTCAACCGCCACTGCTGCCAGACCCCGGAAGGCATCTAAAGTATTGGCATGTGTCCTATGTCGAAACCGCAAGCTCAAATGCGACCATAACACGCCGTGCACAAACTGCATCAAGGTACTCAACCCTCGGCTGTCGGCTCAGGACTGTCTGGCTTACCGTCTAGCAGGCAAATGTCACCTGCATCTCCAGCACGCCGGCGCCGCCTCGTCAGCGCCGGCGCCCGAACCAAGACCTTCAGGAACGACTCGCTCGATGTGAGGGCTTGCTCAAGCAATACGCGGGCGACTCGGTGCCTTCTCCGAGTGTGCAGCCGTCTCCGATGCCCACTGTAGACGGCTCTCATTCGGATCCTTCGGCTTCCGCGCCAGCCGGCTCCACGTCACCAAAATGGAAGCACCCCGGAAAGATGGTCAAGGATCAAGGTGGAGTCCGCTTCAGTGACAACTACCTCTGGGCTACCATCCACGAGGAAGTCAGTGGTGGCATGAGTTACTTCTGCTTCAGGACTAAGCTGATGCCGTTTACAGCTTCAAGCCATGAGGGACATCATCAACACCGATGATGCCCATGACAACAGTGTTCTTGGTTGCGACGACTTGAGTCAGGATCAGAGCGTCGATCTCTTTCTCCCAGGCAATGCAAAGACTAGCACAATCGAAGGTCTTCAACCGGAACCAGTCCACGTCTTTAAGCTATGGCAAATATTTCTGGAACGCGTCAATCCAATGAGCAAGGTCATCCACGTCCCGTCAGTCCAGCCGCACGTGACGCAGGCAGCGATGAACATGGCCAGCGTCCCTCTCAACTACCAGGCGCTTCTCTTTTCCATCTTCACCATGGCTGTAGTTTCTCTTTCCGAAATGGAGTCCGTCCAGCTACTTGGAAACCCCCGTGAATACTATCTTCGCAAGTTCACCATGGGCACCAAGGTTGCTCTAACAAAGTTCAACTACCTGAGGAATTACGACATGATGATTCTACAGTCCTTGCTGTTATATTTGGTGAGTAGTCACACCGTTCCAGCTTCTTCTCAGTACTGACCCCCTGCCACAAGCTCTCCCTACAGAACCGCTACGACAGGCACGCCGCCTGGATTTTCAGTGGAATGATCGTCCGTATCGCGCAAAAGATGGGATATCATCGCGACGGTGAGGGCCTACGACTAACGCCTTTCGAAACCGAGATGCGGAGGAGGATGTGGTGGCAGATTATCCTCCAAGACGCGAAGAACGCCTTGGTCTCGGGTTTGAGCCACTCCATACTCCCTGTCAACTGGGACACCAACATGCCTCAAAACGTCAACGACGCAGACCTCTTCCCGGAGTCGGTTGAGCCCGTTCGCCCACGTGAGGGCCCAACCGAGATGGCCTTCTGTCTCGTCAGCTATCAGATCGCCAAATGCCTGGTCCACGCTGAGACCATGTGCGCCCACCCTAGGTTAGAGGCTGCCGTCATGGGCGACGACAGGCACGGCGAAGTGGATCCAGATGCTCCGGCTATAATCGCAAGATTTCGATCCCTTGTGACGGACCTTGAGAACGACGTCCGTAAAGTAGAAGAGCGATATCTCGATGCCACCGCTGGAAGCGTCCACATTGCGGCGCTGAGCGTACGACCAATGCTGGTCAGTAAGATCAAAGAGGTCCTGGTGCCGATGAGAGAGCAGCCTGAATGGGGCACTGAGATCCTCAACAGCAAGGATAACCTGTTCAAGATCATGCTCATGAACACCGAACACAGCACGGATACTTACGAGGTCATGGACCAAGCACGATTCCTGTGGTTCTTCAAGCTTAACTTTCAGCTCGACTTCTTTTCCTTCATGACGGGGCATCTTCTTCAACGCCCGATCGGCCGTCTCGCTGACCGAGCTTGGAAGGTCATAGAGAAGATATACCGCTTCCACGTGGAGCTCTTAGACATGTCGCAGAAGGCACATGTCCTCCAAGCCCAGTTGGTCCTAATGGCATGGAAATCTCGCAAGCAAGCCTTCACCCAGGCAGGACAGCCGTTAGAACCTCCTAGCTTCATACATCTCCTCCAAGAATGCTCATCTACCGACGCTCGCGGCTTGGAACCACTTCCGAAGATCTCGCTAGCTCAGCCCGCCTCATACTCTCAGCACATGACAGAAATGGACCAATTTCTTGGCAATTACTTCGACGTCCCGGAGCTGAGCTGGGATACGTGGGGTGATGCCAACATGAGCAACGCACAGAACCCGATACCAGAATTCTCCTTTGACGAATTTGGTATGGGAGGCATGCATTTAAGCGACGGTGGTGTTTAGAAGAAGACGACAGCTCCCATGACTCTACATGCAATGTGGAGCTGGTGACTGATGGAATTACTTACGAGAACCTATGAATATTAGAGGTTTTTTTTACTACTTAATTAGATGGTAAATTTACATGTGTATCGCGACACTGGCATCGTTTCACCACCTCTCACACAGCAAGGAAACCTCCATTAAAAATTCAACTACTTGTTTTGACATCATACCCAGAAATCCTGAGTCAAAATTCACGTAGTGCTCCAGAAGTGTCCCCAGAATGTCGGGTGCAAGTCCTGGCCATAAGGGAACGTTGAAGTCAAAGGTCATCTCGTCCACCTGTATCCCCTCTGCGAGGAGCGATGCAGTCTCCCGTGGTTGATGACTGTCATCCAAGGCCTCGTCATTGTTGCGCTTCGTATATTCTGGCGATGATTTACCTTGGGCTTGCCCGTGCTCGCTCATTTCTTTGGCAGCTGTTCTTGGATCAGATACCCACAAGTTCCGTAAAATATTCTCCAAGATTTGACAGTGAGTTCAAATCATTGTTAGCGATTGGGAGAGCATGTGATGGAGTGTAATTCCGAATATTGTCCGTACCTTTTACCTTCGCGGACGGCACTCCTGACATGCGCGTCTGGCGTATTTGCTTCGCGTTGTCGATGGCTTCCTACCAGCTCCACCGAAACCCCGAGATGGTGAAGGTTACTCGGTTGGATAGGCAAGAGGCGACTCATGCATGCAACCGATGTTCTTAGGTTGATTGATTCTGATGTGGATCGAAAATGTCACCGCACTTGTCTGTCGATGATGGCTTCATTGACATTGACGAGGCATGAAACCAAGGTTGCCAGACTGTGCGAGCCAAGACAGTGGGGAACAGAATGCACTGTGGACTGGAGAAATCCTACGCAGGTGATTGGAGCATCAAGGAAGAGGAATAGTTGAGGCCACATGTGGGTCCATTTTCTCAAACGTCCAGCGCACTGTATTTTGTGCAACAAGTCGCAAACAGAATATTTACACGACGGCTATGAACTACACTATCTCAACATTAGTTTATCTAAACATTAATCAGAGGGACAAACGTCAATCAGGAAACATGTCTCACTTGAAATTCTACGCCTACAATGATGAAGGAGTCAAGAAGCAACAAGAGTTCTCGTACAGCCAAGCAGTACGCCTTAGCGATAGGATCGAGTGTTCATGCCAAGGTAAGTCGCGATTGCCATTATAAATATTCACTGATATAGCTAACGTTGAATCACAAGGTGGTTGGGATCCCGTCACTGGCGAGGTCGACGAGGAAATCAATCGTCAAATCGATCTAGCATTCGCTAATGTCGAGCGCTGTCTGAAGGATATCGACGGTACAGGATGGTCCCAAGTCTATCGCATCAACTCATACCACGTCCCCATAGACAACGAGGCCCTAGATGCAATAGTGCGCATCTTCAGAGCCTACATACCAGATCACCAACCTCTGTGGACTTGCTTTGGCGTTACCTGCCTAGGCGAAGACGACATGCGTGTTGAGATCGAGGTGGCCGCGCATGATCCCGGGGGTGCCAAGGCGGCAGGTAGCACATGAGATTGCATCAAATTCATCAGAAATCAATCAGGTTGATATTTTATTCATGAATTATAAACATGCAAACGCACCTTTCACGGCTTATAACAACTTTTTGTTTCTGTTTGGTCTTCGTTGCCTTTTACTCTTAGTCCTACATTGTTATCAAAAGAATTCCCCACTCGATTTCAATAGAGTCTGTGTAAACGGGCTTCTATTGTTCTTGTGGCTCTTGGTTCCAGGAGCCTCTGCTGGCCTATTTGAATTCCTCCTCGACCTTCCTGTAACCTCTCTTTTCTCTCTTCACAACCTCATCTCTCTGCCAAGTGCGCCTCAACCAACCTGCCTTCCGACTTGTGGCTGCTGGTCATAACTGAACATCATTCATCTATCTATTCCTCTTTCCAACCCTTCACCAATAGTCCTGTCGCCACTTGCCGACTTTCTATTGTACCACGACTATGCAATCGAACGAAGAGCCCACTCCACCCGTCCCGTCCGACCTCCGTCGGGACAGGCTGCCAGGTTTCGAAGCCAAGGTAAGTGTCTTCGACCCTCATGAAAGCTGCTACAAAACTGACGCCTTCTTAGAAGGTCAAGACATACCGCCCCGTCCCCTGCCTTCGCTGTGCGAGGATCATGGCCGCCGCCGAACAGCCAGGCCATTTCTGCTTCGGCTACTGTGAGTCGAAACTTTTGCTCCGTTGTAGTGGTTCTACTGCGGTCTAACTCTCTCATACAGCTGATCCAAACAAGAACGACAAGCGATGCGCTCACTGTGTTCTGGGAGATTATCCCTGCGAACGTGTAGGTTTCCTGTTACCGTCTACTAGTCGCTACTCGCTGACATATGAAAGGATGAATGGAAGATTGAGGATGAATTCAAGTGCGCCAAGGAACTCAGCCTTGCCTGCATCCGCTGGGCCATGGCGATGGACTCTGACACACCCCCTAGTGATCGTGTATGTATCTCTGAATCCAGATGTGATGTCTACTAATTCCTCTTGTCATTACTAGCCTGATGCTGTCACCGCTGCCGCAAAGGTATTTACCATGCTCGAGGAGCAGTCGAAGGCCACCTTTTGTCGAAAGTTAGCTCGCAAGCCTGGAGAAACTCGGCACCTTTGGGACCAAAGCCCTCGAAAGAGGTCCGGTGCTGAGATTGCTGCTGCTGTCGCTACTGATGCTGCCGCTGACAACGATGACACCGACACCGAGCCCAACGTTGCCGCCAACCCCATGACAGACGAGGACGAGTACGTTGTGGGCCACATGGAAATATGAGCCATGATGGACATCACTTCGGTGGAGTGGCTTTCCTGGGTTGGGACCTCCGCATTCCATTTTTGTAATTAGTTAGCAACGCTGCGGCTGTCACGCCGACACCCCGCGAGGAGAGAATCAGTGATCATCCGGTACTATCACTGTGATGACGCCATGGTACCACTCTTGTGCCGTATCCGTCTTCCTGGCTCTATATGCTTCACGCGTTGTACACATGGCGCCCACTTCTTTTCCAGCTCGTTGGCCATCGTAAATTGTACCTGTCCATCTCCCCGGCTGACCATCCGACCAGTCCTGTGGACACCCATCCATCATCTAGCACTGTAACGAAGTCACTTTCACCACATCATTGTATTGAAAGCCGGTCTTACTTGTCTCATCGAAGTTGATGTAGGTAAGTGTCAGGTACTGCCCAGTGTTTGATCCCAGCCCATCGGACAGTCTCAACTATTCTTTAACCTTTCCAATCTGGTGTGAATTATTCCACTACGAGACATTGAACTTCAATTTATTGTTTTCAGCCTTTTGTATCTGTGCTTAATATAGATTGTTCTACACCGTGGCTTCTCCCCTCTGGTGCCTATATATAAGAATATAGACATACCAACATCGGCAGTTGTTTGGTAGGCGGACAGTTGAGACAAAGTAAACATGAGAAATGAGCTTGCTTGTTGCACACTGCAGAGCCCCTTCCGTCGCAGGTTTCTCGCTGTGCATTTGCTCTCTTGGTCATTTGATCTAGGCGAAATGATTGGCTCGACAGTGCCGCATTGCACAACTCCCTATTCGAATGAGCTTAGCATTCGGGTAAATTATCCATCCGAACCAGTTATGTTGCATTGCTGTCTGTGGCTTGCATTTACGGCGTCATCGTCGACAGCTCATTGGGTGTCGTTCCCCACGATGAACGTTTCGCGAAATACGAGGAGAGGGGCATCAGGCACCGAGCATTCAGGTGATGCAAGGATATCGACGGTCTGAAACTGGTGGACAGCTTCGTTGTACATCTGCTTATAACAGTGGCCTCGCTGCTACGATGCAAGTACGGTGGACGCTTCAGGGCTTTTGTTTCATTGACATTCTCAATTCCATGCTCGATTCGCCTCATACAAGTCAGCTCGATCTGCCTCACTTCATTACTACATCCACCATGTCTACAATCATGTCTACAACTATGTACTCCGACTATGACAACAAGGCTGGGCTTCCTGTTAAAACAAAATCCCGTCCAGCAGGAGGGGAACCCTCCTCATTTGACCACTTTTCAAGCGAGGCAATTGTTCCACTGAAGGATCTTCGGCACTGGCCTAGGGTCATCGATTGTCCAGCGTGCCTCTCGCCATCTATTACACGGGTTCAAGTCAAGGTTTGCCCCGGCACGCAGTAAGATCACCCCGGCATCCGCCAGTGCCCTACTAACAGCTTAATAGCTTGATGGCTGCGCTGCTCTTTGTTTGCAGCGTTGTTGGAGGTGCAATACCTTATGTTTCGAAGACCTTCAAGGATGTCGAGCACTACTGTTGCCGTTGCAATCGGAGGCTGGTTACGTATCACTTTCAGACAGGCACGGAGATTCATATCTTCTAGCCTAACGTGTCATGACTTGTCGGAGAATACATGGTAGTGACAAATACGATTTGACACGACCCATAATGGTATATTGAGTCTGCATCCACACGGGCATGTGGGAATTCGTCTGAGACTCGTCACTCTATACATTGCTTAGGACAGGAACAAATGCAGCGCCCGAAGAGGTATCTGGCCAACCTTATCAATAGTGTTCATGATAACCAAGTTGAATCTATTCTGGGCCTATAATGAGCAAGAATACCCGTCCTATACCCTTGTGGCCTGCCTTGAGAGACACTCCTCACTTATAAATCGAGGCCATATCCCGCATTGCGAAAAAATATTTCTCGTCTTAGGTCACAATCACATTGCATCTTTCGCTGGTATCCGCTACCCTTGAGTTTATTACCGAGCTCTCCTTACGCTATCCGTTGCCATTTGTTAACATGTCATCGCTGGACTCTACGGATTACCGCCCCCTCGATTTCACTCCACGTCTACGAATTCCATATCGTCACAATCTGAGTCCTCATACAAACTCCCTCTCTTGTCTGACATCGAACGCTTTGATGGGTCATCGTCGGTCTCACGATGGCTGCAACGATTAGATTGGTCGTTCGAGGCCATCAACGGGACCGGGCCAGACCCGGCAACCAAACTTAGAGCTATCAACATGCTCTTGGAAGGAGAGGCTGCCGTATTTCTTGACAGCTCTCGGCGTCTTTGTGCTGTGGTTGAGAAACTCGACACGGACGAGGAAGCCATCACTGAGAGAGACGTGATGGAAGTGACGACTGCCCTTCGACAGAGGTTCCCCAACAAAGTGACCAATAGTTACCTCAGTCCAAGGAATGAATCGCTGAAACAACAAGAATGGGAATCAGTCTCAGAGTTTCTTGAACGAGTTCAGACAGCACTACAGCAGGCAGGAGGGAGAGATACCCCACAGAAGGGAGAACCAGACCTCACACCCTGGGAACAATTTCATCTGAGCCGCTTTGTGTCAACATTTATCCGAGGGTTGTGGGCGACAGATCTGCGAGCGGAGGCTGTAAAGAGATCGAGCCCTGCCATGGGGCTGCGGGAGGCCATGGATTGGGTGAGGTGGTGTCATCATATGCTAAGGTCCCAGGATCGGATGAACCGAATGGCAAAGATCCTGGCTCGACATGAGCAGATGAAGAGGGCCACTGAATAACGAACGATTATGACTGCTAAAAGATCAGGCGTTGGTCCAGGATTGATTCTGACGGTTAATTACTCCCACTCACCTAAGTCATGGAAGAGGTTAAAATAAATGATGGCCAACACGTATTATCATTCTACGTGGCGTGGGAATTAAAACAGAATATATTTGTTTTACTTATCTCAAACAGCGATGGCGATTGCAAGGGAGATGTCAATTTAGGTGTTGCTATTGGGCTCCTCGCCCACCACTTCACGCCAAACACGTCGATTCTACCGCCTCCCGTTCGTCACGTATGGGTGCGAGAAAACACAGCAGAGGTGGTAATAGGTGATGAATGGCTGCTGGTTGACGGAGGCTAAAGTCTCACATATTTCCTGTCCCGTCGCATTGCCAGAAAGTTCGTAATTTCGACTTGCGATCAACAAATCGACTGTCGCAAGTGCGGGGGCGGGGTAAATCCTATCCCTGTGGCCCTGTCCAGAGCTGATCGAATCTGAGGTCTCTATGACGTCATCAGAAAGCTACTGCAAACAGCTTGCTCAAAGCAGCTTCCACACGGTCGTCACCCCGCCTTCTTCTCATCAACACCATCACCAAGAGAATTCCACGACACCTCCGCCTCTAAATAAACCAAGGAACCGACATTCAACCTTCCAAACAAAGCACAATGGCTTCCCGTATTCCCACCTCCACGTCGGTCCTCGAGTCGGCAGTCATTGAGGCGCCCTTCAGCGACGTTTGGCACCTCATCAAGCTCCAAGACTTCGGCAAGTTCTACTCTGCCCTGGACAAGAGCGAATGGGTCAAGGGCGCGTCTTCCGAGACGGACATTGTCAAGTGGACCTTTAAAGACGGCACTGTTCTCGAGATCAAGCAGGAGGAGCACTCTGTAAGTCACTGCTAGAGCCGTAGCTAGAGGAATAGCATTCGGTACTGATATCAGCTGCCACAGAGCATCGACCACTACATCACCTACAGCGTCATCTCGTCTCAGCCCGCACTCAGCTACACCTCCGTCGTGAGCACAATCAGGGCCTATCCCGTTTCGTCGGGGAAGCACGAGGGCCAGACCTTTGTCACTTGGAGCGGTAACTTCTCGAGCGATGCCGATGCTGGTAAGACTCCCTGACGTGACCTTTATTAAACAATCGATCCTGACATGGCTTCTTCAGGTGTCATCGAGGATGCCAAGTTCAAGCGCCGCGAGGCCCTCGCCGATTTGGCCAAAGCCGCCGCCAAAAAGTAGAGCCTGACCAACGAGACGTGCAACGACAGGGCCGAAAGGAGGAACTCACAACATGACATACCTATTTTGGGCCTCAGATCAAAGAGGCAGGGAGTCGGAAATCTGACACGTGAAGTGGAAAAAGGAGAAAGCTCATACACGTACTCGACCAAAGGATGGCGAGTCAAGTAGGGCAGTAGGGCAGTAGGGGGTCAATCAACTTGAGGAATATCATTTCCACAAATACACTCTCGTTTTATTCAACTCCTGTGACGCCAAAATAGTATCATTCAGCACAACTGCCCGTCATGTGGGCGAGCGAGCAAACCCAACAGCCTCGTCACCTTTGATGCAAGGTCTGAAGTATCTTCTATACTATCGCCAGGCGTTCACCACCTACATAAACATCATCCCCTGTCTGAAGCATCAAACCACCAATATATGCATCACCCACCACCGTGTAGCGGTCCAATCCAGCTGGCCCCTTCCTTAGTATAATGGGCACCTGCGCCCCAGACACTAGGCACACGAGGTCACCCTTCATTGCGGCACCTGGAACCCATCCTAATCTGCCTGTCTGGGTAACACAGAATCTTCTCTTGTAGGCAAACTTTCTGAAGCACCTGTCGACACTGTCGCAGCCACGATAGCCGTGCCTCGTCCTCCACCGTTGGTACCAACGCGGGTCGTCATCCACGCCTTTGTAAAGGAACTTCGCGTAGTCACGTATACCTCCGCAGGATAGTTTCCGGACCCAATGGAAATCCATAGCGCTTCGGAAGTGACCGAATTGGTACGAAGACAAGCCGAGGGTGGGCGACTTCCAGAATTTAGCACTGCTGTCGAGCTCCTTGCGCGAAACGGGATCGGCGGCCAATGCAATCCGTACACACTCATGGAACCATTCTCGCCGGGTTGAAACTGCACCCATATCCAACCTAGCTGAGTTGTTGTCTGCTTTCTTTGAGTCGGTGTATGAATAGAAGACCATTTTAGGATTCCCGGTGACTGCCCCCACCCTGGTTATCGTGTCTACCACTTCGCCACTCAATACGAGTACGGTCTTGTCTTTCTCTTGGTAAAAGAACGGATGATGTCCGCTTCGAAATCCTCGGTTAGATCCTTGTTGGACCTTCAGCCGTTGGAGAAAGGAGATAGAATGTGCTTCGTCTATGTCGGAGAAATCAGGGACCCAGGATGGGAGGTTGGAGTGCGTCCATGCTTTTCTCGAGCAGTATGAAAGGAGCTCGAGGCTTTCATTCTTGGTGATGTCCCACTGTGCCACCGTTTCGAGAACCTCCTCCACGCTGGCCCCATAGTTTGGTCTCAGCATTTCGTCTTCTGGGCTCACGTTGGTAGCCATGCTGAGCACTCCAAACACCTTGTCGCGCTCGTCCTTGCACCGAAATCCTCGGGTCTCATAGAGTGTGCTCATCAATTTGAAATCCGGCGTGTACTCATGCTTCTTTCTTCTCTTGCCCCGCCCCGTATAGGTGAATTTCGTGTGGCACTCATATCTTCCATGTGTAATCATGTCTACTGCTCTTAGTGCCTGAGCTATTTCTGGGTCATTGTCTGGGAGTATCTCTTGGAACTCCTCCGAGTTGCAGCAATCAGAAAGTGATGTCCACGGCATTTTGTCGTTGCCACAAACCAAAACCGGATCGTGTGCCAAGACGGCCTCTTGAATAATCCATGTTCGTTGGAACCAGGGACGTCTCAGTAAATTGAAAACCGGCGACCAATCCCCAGAGGCATTTTCGAGGGAAGAACTCCAGGAATGCAATGAAGCCGCCGCCTGATTGATAATCGTAAACGCCCCTTGGACTGCTTCAGTCTGTTCGCCGAGCCAGATCACAACCCTCCGCGCCGCCGAGTAGATGGAGCCTAGTCTTCTGACCTGCTCGTCCCTCTCTTCGACATCGTCTTGATTGATACACAGAGTATCTACCCACAGAACACGTGGCCGGACGGGATCCCGTAGGTGCATCAAGGCTGAGTGCAAGTTTCTGGTCACGCTTGTGCGCAATCCATCGACAACAATCGTTTCTTGGATTGTTTCATCTCCCCAGTTATATGACAGAGCGTCGTACCTCGTCCTCCATGACTTAGTGACATTAACTACGCGGCAGTGGACCTTTTCTGCACCTGAGCCAGGCTCCACGATAACTACGCGGAACTCGTCAGGGAAAACGATTGGCTGGCGGTTGGGAGGATCTTGGTGGGTTGGGCCGTAGGTGTTTGAAGTCGTCGACGAGACACTGCTAGCTACCGTTTTCGGCGGGACCACGCGGCAGATAGCGTCAAGAGTTTCCTCCCATGATGGTATGTTGACAACGATGCATCCATAGAGGACGATGAAGCACATCGCTTGTACAAATTCTTTGCCCCTTCTCCTGGTTCTTTCACCTATGGTCTCCGGTGGTGGCAAGTCGCCTGCCTTCATCAAGACTGGACCGCGCCATTGAAACGGTCGCTGAAAAGATCTGCGACCGTACGCGAGTGATTGAAGTGAGCGCTGCCGTGAAAGGTGACGAAGAATCATTTCTCGAAATCAGCCGCAACCAAGTTGAAGCGAGGAAAACGAGGAGGAACAGGGCAATAATGATATGATGTTACAGAGGATGACCACAGATTCAGAGAGAATGACCGGGCGGTCTTTGGTGGCAGAACTTTCAGCTTCAGCTCACTGTTCTCTCAGCCGCACTCTCGGCAGCCTATAGCAGCTCGCTAGGAGATTTGAGGAAAGAGATGATAAAGTATGATGACGCATCTCAACTACTGTATTGGCTTCTATCCGTTTTTAAGAGTTTGCAATATTCAGTCTTCTTTGGTTTCCGCTTCGAAGTCTGTTAGTACGGCTTTTCTCTTTGTCAGTCTTAAGCTTGGACTAGGTTTACCTGTTTATCAAATGTCCGAATCCGCAGAATTAAACGCAACGGAATCCTCTGAGCCGGACGTGGCATAAGTGTCACGAATCCAGGGCCATCCGGAAGACCATAAACCGAGCTTCCAAATGCTTATCCTCCTGAGTGTCCCTCCCGACTGCGATCCTAGCGCCCATCCACTACGACCTATGCTAGTCCTCATCCTCAGAGTCATCAGCTTTCGGCACCGCGCAAAGCACAACCGTATCTCCCTCTGTCAACTTCTCCTCGCCATAGCCTTCATCCTCGGCCTTGGACTCTTCCTGTGACGCGACAACAAGCTCTGGAAGGCTTTCCCCCACCTTCTGGACCTTATCATCCAGCAACGCGCCCTTGGTGTAGTCGTCACTCCGATCAACCGCGTGCGTCTTGCGACTCACCTGCACCTTGCGTACCCGAAACGCAAATACAAAGTCGCTGCTGTCCTGCCACGACGTATCTGCTGCCGTCTCCCTCCGGCCCTCGACCCCCGGCTCAATACCCACGGGCACGGCGCCGCCGCTCCACACTGTGCCATCGACGGCGACGGCCGCGGAGCCGCCGTGCGCCCGGGAGGTTCGCGACTTGGCCTTGGAGCCGTAGACGGTCTTGAGTCCCGTGATGATGTACACGGGTTTGCGGTAGCGGGATCGTTCCAGGTGGGCTCGCACCGCCGGCGCCTCAATGCACTTCTGGATGTAGTCGTCTTTCGGGACGAATTGCGTGGTTTCGACTCGGTTAAAGGCATAGACCTCCTGGTCACTATCTGGAATTAATAACATACCATTGCGTGTTGCCTTAAATCGTACAATACAGCACAACTTGACGGGTAGGACAGTGGAAGGACGCACCTCTTCTTCCAATCGGCGCCAACATCGACGCCAAGGCCAAGAACACTCAAGAACGTGGTCAAGATAGAAAACTTGCCCTCTCGGAGCTTCTCCTTCGAATATTCCACCTCATTCTTGTTCGACAAGAAGACCTCGTCAGCGGTCGGCAGCGGCGCTGTGTGAAGCGGCTGTTCCGGCTTTTTGATGGATGTGAGGACATTACCCAGCCGAATTGGCCCTTCTGGAGGCCAGTCCCACGTTGGAACGTAGTAGAAATAGAAGACGTTGTTTGCCATCGGGACTCGGCCGGGGTTGGAACTTGGAATGCTATCCGTGAGGTTGTGGTTAGACACACTGTAAGAACCTCGAAGCCGAAGTGAAGCCTAAACGAAGTTCAGGTCAGCCTTACGACGATAAATACCCCGCCAAACTCGCCGGCTCGGCCCGTTCTTCTCCAACCGGTCAAACGCCGGGCTATTTGCGCCGCACCATCACATCCACAATAGCTGGTGCTGGCGTTAGGGAACGACAACGTATTTGAGGCAAGGTAAAGAAAGACTAGACAACTTTATGGGATAATATGTTTTCGTTTTTCTATAGGCTATGGTGGTCTGGTTTCACTTTCTAATTCTAACGCTTCAAGAGCTCGCTCATGGTCGCATCGATGAACCTCTTGTCTTTCCCAAAGAGGTTATCCGAGAACATGCTCACCGCGATGTAGTCATAACCGTCTCTGCTTACCGACTGCTGCGTCTTCTGGGCAATTTTCTGAAACATCCCCTTCATCCTAGACTGCCGCTTCAGCATGTCGGCTTGGTCTGCTAGATGAAGCCTTGCGTACTGCAGCAAGAACCCTGCAATCCCTACCGCAATGGGCGTCGCGTACGAGGTTCCCGACTTGTGTTGGATGCACTCGGGGTTCTTCCGCCTGTCGCAGAGGCTCACTGGCCATGCTGACTGCACTGCCTCGCCCATGGTTGCGATATTCAGATCATGAGTAAGCGCCGTCGGACTGAACTTGGAGCGGTTGCCATCTGAGTCGGTTGAGTGGACGCAGATGACATGCGGGTCGCGAGCAGGATACGCACGATCCAGATTCGCGCCGCTGTTTGACGCGGCAGCAAAGAGCAGGACGTTCTTCGAATGGGCGTATAGAATAGCCTTTTCAAGATCGCCATAGCCATCGATCTGATTTGTTGGATACCCAAATGACATGGAGATGATGTCGACTGCCCAGTCGTCCACGGCAACTTTTATCGCCTACAATACAGATTAGTTGATAGTTGGCAGGACTTGACAGTCGTAAATACCTCTGCAACGATTGCCGGAGGGGACGGCTCCTTGTCAGCAATCTTGGCAATGTATAATTCCGCGTCGGGAGCATAGTCCACAATTAGGCTTGCTGTAAAAGTGCCGTGTCCCTCGTGATCATGGGTTGCCTTTTTGAACTTGCTGGTCCAGTTGCGCTTGCGCTGTATCTGGCCTGTGTCTAGCGAGTTGTGAGACTCGTCGACGCCAGAGTCCAGCACAGCAATCTTGACTGGAAACTGGGGAGGATCTTGCATGTACGGATCAATGAAACTCCTGTAGACGGCCTGGTATTTAGCCTTCCAGTTCAAGTATTTTTCAACCCTAATGATTCCGAGTTAGCTAAGTTGCTGATGGTTGATGGGGGGGAAGCGAGCTCTGATTAGAAGTTATAACAGGCTCGCGTTGCGTAAGCAATGGTTGCGAGGAAGCATCTCTATGAATACGGACGTACTCTATATTGGAATGAGCGCCGGACGACATCTCGTCATCGTAGAATTTTGCAGCTTCGTACTCGGAGCTCGGGGTCAACGGCCGGCTTATGTTTGGCACGAGACCCGGGAAGTTGGAGGGAGACCAGTTCAAGGCAACAAATAAGGGTTGCTGAGCAGCTGCTTGCAATCCAGGAAACTGATGACCCTGTTGAAGTAATACTTGTTCGGCGGGAGGACTGGACACTCTCTTGGAATGTCCATTCAACTGCGTGTTTTGGATGGTCCGACCCCAGGCCCCTACATCCACATTCCCGGCAATTTCATCCAGATTTTCGATGGTGATAAAGGTGAATGCGTTGCAGAGATCGTCCTCCAGAGGCCGGACAACCTCCTCATATATCATGACTCTCAACATCTCGTCATCCAATTGTTGACCCACGTCGTTCTCCCACACCCTTGGATCGAGGCACTTTTCTATAGCATAATAAAATGGTGAGTTTTGCGGCATCTCGCGCCTGTATTCGTTGAATATTGATGACACATCGAGGGATCTTTTCCCACTTTCCGTTCCCTCTGGCAACTCAAACCCGCGATTCCGAGCCAGCACTTCGAATGGGGTAGCAAAGTAGAGCTCCATCAAGATAACAGCAAGGGTGACCAGAGTCGGGAACGGGTGCTCATAGTCGTCTGGATCTAAATCGCCTTGACCTAGGTCGTCCGGATCTAGATCGTCGGGGTCGATGTCATCAATGTCAGACACATCTAAACTGTAATTGTGCATCGACTGCTCAGCGGGACGACCTTGATCTAAGCCAACGCCTTGGCTGCTAAGATCGGTGCGGATAAAAGGCCTCAAAGGAACTGTAGAGGATAACGTCTGAAAAAAGAGTATTTTGGAAGAATCCCAGGTTGGTTGGAGCCAAGGTGTTCCGTGTAGATGGATTACAGCGTAGCTGAGGAGCACTGCAAGGATGCGTTTGGTCTTTTCCGTCAGCGGTTGGGAGGTTTGGTTGATGAGTTGCTGAAGCGATATGGTGGGCTTTTCCCTGTCCACCTGGAAACAACTCTTCTCGGATCGCAGTTTTAATAGTCGACCTCTCTCAACCTTGAACTCCAGTCGTTGCGAGGTCTTGTGTTGCATCTTCTGTATCTGTTCGCAAAGCCCCTTGACCACCATGGGCTTGTAAGCCAGCTTCTTAGGAGCGACCTGCACCTCGCCGTCGACGACGATCCGCACCACGCTCTCTCTGACGGTATGCACATGAACCTCCTGCAACGCTTCGGGCAGGGAAAGGAACATGTCAAAGTCGGTGGTGTTGTCGAGATCCGGCTTTCGGTATGTGCCCAGACAGAGTCTGGCATCCAGCTCATGGGTTTGATGGCATTCACAACCGGTACAGCGGGTGAGAGCCTTGAAGACGGACTGGGCGGCGCCCCAAATGGCGTAAGACGGCTCGGCCCTTGTCTTCGTGGGAGGCGTGCGATCCTCTGTGGTCCATTGCGATCCGTCCTCCGGATATTTTGCAATGACGTCCTCTTCCCACAGGTAGAAATCCTCATCGAACTTCTGCCGAAAGGACTGCTCGGCGAACCGTTCAACGCTGAGGCACGCGCGGGCAAAGTCAACCTTGACGGCCTGGCTCCGATTCTGCAGGCTACGCCAGCGTTTGTTGAGCGCGCTCTGCCGTGGATGCACGCATCGCCCATCTTCCTCTGTTGTCAGCGAAGCGACGATGAGCGACTCAAAGAGATGCAAAATCCGGACAATGAGCTCGTTGCCCGGGGACACAACAGATTTGATGCGAGTGACGTGGTCCGAAACGAGAAGACAATGAGCCCTCAAATGAGAATAGAAGTTCTTGAGTTCTCTGGCTGGCTGATGACCCTTGAGGAGGATGGCGATCTGCCGGATTGAGCTGGACGTTGCTAACGCCAGGTCGGCATTCTGACTGCTGGGGGGCATGGTAAAGGACATGTTGACCGGGGCTAGAAGGAATGGGTAGCAGCTGACTGTGTGAGTCTGTGAGGTCTTTTCTTTTATCAAGGTTAACAGTCTCGCTGCGTAGGCCGCGGAACAGCGTCGCGACAGCTCGCAAGTCGGAGGCTCACAGCTTTACCAACTCGCCGATGAAGCCAAGGCTCCGGAGCACCTGGTGTCGGGTTCTTTCTCGTTTGCCTCTTCCGTCAAGACATTCTCACGGGTAAGATCAAACTTGAAGGCAGCCCCTCTTTCGCGGCGCCTAATCCCGATGAGTGAGGCTGCATGAGCACGTGGTCTCCAACCAGAACTGGGCTCTAGATCTAGGTACGGACGGAGTCGTCATCCTCCATCCGCGATAGCATAGTTAGCAGATGGGCTACAGCTTCGGATGTAGCCGCAGCGGTAGATCTCTTGACCCAGGTAAGCTCCGCTGAAATGCCTCATTTTCTCGTGCGCCTTTTCTTTGCTTTGCCAAAGGCGGTGATTCTCACGCAGGGCCAGGAACCTAACCTCGGCTTCGTTCATTGCCTCAAATCGCTTCAAAATGCTCGACGATGACGATGACCTGGCGCAATCAATACAGCCGGTAACCATAGTAGGTGTCGCCGAGCTCTGTCTCGGCGCTTTTCAGCAATGCCTTCATTCGTCCACGCACCTTCACCCACGAGAATTCTCGTTAGTCGAGGATCAAATCGCACGCTTTTCCAGTTGGACGTCTGGTATCGGTGTGTTTGCTCGAGGCCGAGCCTCCATGGATCATCGCCTCAGAGAAGCATCCGAAGTGCGCGATGCCATTATTGACCTCCTCGAGACTCTCGCCGACAGCATCCAGGATGGTATGTCACCTCTTTATCCACCCTCTCAACGCGAAACTCGTTTCAAGACCCAAGAATCTGACTGCGCCTAGCTTTGTCTGTTCTACAAGATGGCATAGCTAGCCCTCAGCTTGGGGAACTTAAAGACCCCCCGACTGTCTCCACCAAGTCTCTGGAACTCTTCGTACGAGCTGTGGCAGACGACATCAGTCTGCTCTATAGGTTGACGAACACCATACGAAGGGCTGGCAAAGAATCACAGAACCTCAAAGCAGCGAAATCGTACTGCATTCGGGATTACGATGGGAATGATACAGAACCAATACTGGAGGAAGTATTTGCCAACTACATCTTGGGGCGGTTTCCCAGCATCAGCGACGGCCTTCGAAAGCGCCTCGCTTCCTCGATGGTCTTACGACGGAGGAGAATTATTTATAGGAGGTCTCGTTATGCAAGCTCCCCTATCAAGCCCATCAAGACCATACGCCAGCCGAAGCTCGATGTTCCAAAATCTGAGCAACAGCTTGTTGTTCCTTTCCAGGAACTGTACAACCCTGCTATGACCTGCACTGACATGGACTCTGCACCGGCAAAGAGCAGCGTGCAGTCTGTAGCAGTCACTGCCACTACTTTAGCTGCCGAAGATTACAAGCGGGCTTCGTCACCGTCTGTGATTTCAGCCACCAGGACAATTGCTCTTGGCAATCATGATGAGCTCACCTTTCCACCTCCCCCAACGGTTCCATCAGAAGAAGATTCAAAGTACTCAAAAAGCTCCTGCTGGAACTTGATTCGTTCAGAACAAGTTTCCAAGCACTCGGTAAGAATCCACCGGAACGCTGTCCAAGTACAAGCGCAGAATTTAATGAATGAAAGAAGCCCAAAAGTTGGAGGAGAATGAGCATCTCATGGCATTGATAGCCATTGCCAACGAAAACGCCTTCCACGGCTTTTTCAAACCTCCTACCTTTGGTCTCGAGAGAACACTCCAAGCAAGCCTGGATGAGGCTTGGGACCACTGCAATAAGGCAGTAGCCGAGGTGACATGTCCGTTTTGCCTCTATGCCCTCCCCAGTGTCTCTGTGGGCGACGAAAAGAAATGGAAGTAAGTGAAAACCGTCCCTGGAATCACAGACTGACAGGTCTCCACGTCTAATGCACATAGTCGCATGCTAACGACGACTCAATGTCCAGGGCCCATGTCATGAGTGACCTTGATGCATATACATGTCTGTTTGACGAATGCAACAAGCCTGAAGAACTATACAGTCATAGCAGTGACTGGCTAAAGCACATGCGCGTGCATACCTTGCGCTGGCGTTGTAACTCAAAATCCCACGACACCATTGTTTTCCTTGAAGAGGAGCAGTACCTGGCCCACATGAGGGAAGCTCACGCAGCTTCTTTCACAGAGCCCCAGCTCCGAGTGCTCGCCGGGAGAAATGGCCGGCCGGTCGGCCCCATGTTTGAACTATGCCCTATCTGCGGCACCGACGAGGTTACGACGAACCTAGAAGAGCATATCGTAGGTCATTTGCGGCTTCTTGCACTACGATCTCTCCCGCTTTATGAAGACGAAGGGTCAGACATTTCGGGTGACGACAACGGATCCTCAGGTACTTCCAAGCCTGCCAGCAGAACAACGATCAATGACGACCCTGAACGGTACACAAGGCCTACCTTCCAAGATCCTAGTGATGATTTGGACAGCGATCAGGTTCCTTGGGAATCAGACCCATCGTGGGACGCCCTAGGGGGGGATCGGATACCACCACAGCATTGGAGGCAAATTCAATGGCGTTTCGTTACCAAAGCTGGCGATATGCAGCTTCAAAGTCCTGAAAATGACCCGATAGTTCAGTCAATGCTCGAATACGCTTTTGCGAAAGCCGGCCGAAACACGACACCGTCAGGCCAGCCGGACGAAAATGCCTCCGGAAGTGACTCGCGACCTAGACTTTCAAACGTCTTTTGCGAAGCATGCGAAGAGTACCCAGAGGGGTTCCAAGGTCACCAAGAATTACTCCGTCACAAAAAGGCTAGGCATGATTTATCTTCGCTGGCATTGGTATACGTCTGCATTGACCCTGCAGTATCTGGCGACAAGCCCAAGATAACTTCCAAGCTCTCTCTAGATCGCTGCGGTGATTGTGCTAGTCAAAAGAAGTACCTGAGCCGGGATGATGCTTTCGCCCATCTCCGCCGCGTGCACTTTTCAGGGAGTTCTGGGGGCGAAGGGGATGAGCCTAATGAATATCCTTTGCCGTCGGACAGCGATCTCGATGAGTGGTGCAAGGCCTGCGTTCATATGACCAATTCTATGGACGATGAAGGAGCCGATAAGGAGCTCGGTACAACAAACTCTTTTCAACATGTCGCAGAAGACAATGCCATGAAGAACTACGATGGGAGCGAGGACAACCCCAGTTACGCCACAGCGGCGGGCTCGGAAACTATCAGCAACATCCACGCAGGGAAGGGAAAAGAGGAACTTTTCAGCGCTGGCTCGAGCTCCATTCCTTATCAAGCTATTCCTGACAGGGGCACCGAGAAGTCGAGATCTAGATCTCCCCCACCGTCACGACAAGTTAGCTTCTTCAAAAAGCAGGAAGACGTGACGATACGCCTGGCCCAAGCACTCAAAGGCAATCGTGATCCAAACACAGCGGTGTTGATAGAGATCTTGCCAAATCTGAGCCACGAGCAGGTGATGGAGCTGCGCGTCGACTACAAGCGGTTGGTCAAGACAGGGCCTGAACGGAAGGGCGTCAACGTCGCCAAGCACATCCGTGCGCGACTCAAAGACCAGGACGCATACTTGATGAGGGCATGCTATGCAACGGCGTTGGGGCAGTGGGGGAGCGAGGCTTTCTGGACTACCTTCTGGTACCAGGGCGACAAAACCCGCCGCGAGCTGCTTATCGAAGCGCTGATGGGGCGCACCAACGAGGAGATCGCTGCTATCAGGGATACATTCATTGACAAGAAGTACGAGGATAGTCTCGCCAAGGCTCTAGAAGCTGAGCTCGGGGACGACAAATTCAAGCGTGCCTTGTTGGAGATTCTCCTTGAGACCCGGATGGAGGATTATGGTCAGTTGCTTGTCGACAAGCATCTCGCCTTTGAGGACACCGGTATTCTCTATAGAGCTGTGCGTGCTAGGAAAGGAGGCGAGACAGCAATGCTAAGCATTGTTACGAAACGGAGCGAGTCGCACATGCGAGAAATTTTGAAGTTGTATGAGGCCAGGTACAGGGCGAACTTTGCAAGGGACGCCTTGAAGAACAGTGGCAATCTGGTCGTAAGTATCTCCATCCGATGCATCTCCTCCCTGCGATAAATCCCATTCATCTCCGCCAGAACAAGATGTAGTTGCTGACATTAATAGGGCGAGATCATTGCTCACATCCTCAATGGCGTGATTAACAGACCAGTCCGCGACGCCTTGCTTCTTCATCACGCCGTTACAGCGTCCCATGAGGATCCTCTACGTCGTGACCTGCTTACGTCGCGCCTAATACGCTACCACTGGAACCTATCGCACATGGCAGCCGTCAAAGAGGCGTACTTTCGGCGATACGGGATAGATCTACTAGACTCTGTGAAGGAAAGTACGACTGGCGAATGGGGTATCTTCTGCCAAGGACTGTGCCAATGCGGTGATGAAGAGGAACATGAGGCAGAGGCCCACGAAGGGAAGCCAGGGATAGATGAAGAAGGTGAGACGTGGACGTAGAGGAAGAGCTATGTAGCAAAGTTGAGTTAGAAAAGCAAACTTGATTGTTTATTTTATTTTCGAGTATGTTACTGCCGAACGAGACTTTGAATGAGATTAAGCCAGGTTTTATTTACAAACGATCACTGGATCACTATTACCCACCAGTTCGACTCATTTAAACACTAAGCTCTCCCCCTTCGCTCCACAGTAACACAAGTCATTATTTCTAGATAGCATAAACAATAAAGGAGTGGGTTAGGCTAGTAAGAAGCATTCTCAAGAGTAATGATCAGCAAGTGAATGTCCTGCTGAAGGTTCCCCGTTCGCGGCATTTCTTTGCCAAGAATCGGATCCAAGTTCCCCTATATAAATGATGGTAGTTAGATTCGACCGGTATTGAGCTTTCTGCCTTTCTTTTCTCTTTCCTGTTTCTTGCCGTCGGTTTTATTAGCCTTGCGATCAGGAGTCTCATGAAACAAGAGTTGCTGGGGTTGCGACTACTCTCCATTTGATGCTGGTGACCAACGTGGCTATGAAGGATTCCCATGTGGTTAAATATAACTATCAGAGCTTCAAGGGCTTCTCTCATTTTAATGTTGCCAATTGTCAACACCAGATTTAAGCTGATGAGGAATTTGCAGATGCTCCAAATGATAGCAGCAGCTTAAAAAGTAATATCGATATTAAACATTCTAGCAATAAATTATATAACTATAGCTAGTAAAGTGATAATAGGCATCTGTATCTAAAGTATTAAGCTAAAATAGCTAATCTATTTAGATTCAGTATTGTTAAAACAATAGTTAACTTTCAGTCTAGCTTTAATACAGAAAAAGATAAGAAGAAGAATAAAAGCTTATAATAAAGTGAGATTTATAAACCATTGTTAAAGTATGTACTCTATAGCTTCGTTTAAGTTTAATGAGTAATTATACTAAAAGTATTTAATATTGTATTAGCTATATCAGCCCGCGCTAGCTCAATGTGTCTTCCATCGCCTCGAGAGGGAAAGCAAGTCTATAAAAGTGCTGTGTCCCTCGTGATTTTATGTCTCACTTTTGACTTTGCTGGTCCAGTTGCGATTGCACTGCTGCATCAACTTAATCCAAACATAGCGTTAAGCAGCTAAGCTTGCCTGTTCGTTATATAAAAAGCTGAGCTGAAAGTGGGAAATTCAGTTTAAGTCAAGATCGTGTTTACCTTACGTCTGGCAAAGGAGGACAACGAGCAATATATTAAACACACAGAACCGTGTTAGTTCTATGGCGTGGGCTTCAAGTCCAAGTCTCTCAATATAGCAAGCGTCCTGCGGCTATATTTGCTCGTAATAACAACGAAAAATAGTAGAAATAAAACAGGCAAAGACTAAAATCCACGAAATTGAATGAGCATATAGGAAGTGCCTGCAAACGTGACTAGCCTCAGAGTTTCCCAAATCGATGACAAAGCAGAGTCTTCTAACACTCTAAAGGCTCCTCATGCGTCCCATGCGCACTCAACGCTGGCCGTGCCTCTTTCTGTGGATGTTGCTTGTCAATGTGACGCTTGCGATTATCATTTCGGGTGAAAGTCACATCGCAGTCAAAATAAGGGCACTCTCCCCCCTTGGCAGGAATCTCGTTAATCGGGTTGTCTGCGAAGGACTTGTGTTCGAGGCGGACGTGGCGAAACATCAAATCATTCCATTTAAAAAGCTCACCGCAGCCTGCTCTACATGGAACAAAAGGTTCATGCTTGCGATAATGTTTACTAAGGAAGATCCGTTAGTTTACTTCTTCCGTTGATTTCTAATTGATCGGCTAAATGAAGTCTTGCAACGCTTCACGGTAAAGGAAAATGAGTATACTAACTGGAGCTCTGTAGGCCTCGGGAAGATCTCGCTGCAGCCATCCCACGTGCATTTGACTGGTTCCATTCGCTTATTCTCTTTAGAGGAATGCCTCTTGGTTCTCGGCTTGGACTTTGAAACCGATCCCGATCTTTTGCTTGAATTTGAATCTGAATTGGAAGCAGGGGATTTTCCCTTCCGTTCAGAGTGCCTGATGAGGGGGGAAGTGTTTCTATGCCCCAGCGGAGGATGAATGGGCAACTGTAGATTTGTGTCGTATGAGGAATAATGCCCTTGAGTAAAGTTCATGGAAAGGGAAGAGAAGTGTGTGTTTTGATAAACATCAGACCCCAAATCCATACTATGTTGGGACCGCGTCAATGGACCTGCCTCTTGTCCGGATGGAGAGCCACTAGTACCCTATAGGTTCTGGGGCACATATCCGGGTGTATGAGGCGGTGGTCCATACGAGAATGAATTGGCTGCATATTCATAATGTTCAGGATCGTATGGGTCTCCATGGAATGCGGGATCCTGGAGCATGAGCGGAGTCACGGTGCCGGCCATGAGTCCCTCGTCTGGTGGCCAAGCGATGTAGTGTCCCTCATCATGAATGTTTTCGTTCATATCCAGACGAGACGGCGGAACCTCGTAGTCGTACCTCTCCCCCCAGACCTCCTCGATGGCACCCTGTGACATGGCGGGATCTGAGCGCTGGGCCTGAAAGCGGTTCCTTTGTGTGCCCTCTTAGAGTGTATGATGGATCCAATGCGTGTGATCCAGACAAGCTATTGCACACGTGTAAGGCCCAAAACTCTGCCTGTAACAGTGTCCATGGAGGATAGCACTTACTTCTAATAAATGCCCATCAAGCGCTTCTGGTTGTATTGCGTCGTTTGCTTATCCTGTAGTTGAGAAGTAACTCTGGAGGTTCCGGTTTTAGTTGTCACTCCCAATTGCTATTAGCTGGTACATCGACCAAAGCACGATTCAGCAATGCTGGCAATGTCAAGGACACCAAATATGGCGTGTCAACGAGTCTGTGCGGTCTCGTGGGGTCCAAGGCTTACCATGTATAGACAAGGACTTTCCGATTGCGCTGGTCCGTTTCTTGTTTTGAGCAGCACAACCACGACGTGATTGTCGCTTGCCTAGTGAAGCAACGCAAGGATGAAGAAAGAGAAGGCTGGTAATGAAGATGGATTGAAAGTTGTCAAGGAAGCGCTTTGAGGAACGTTCGTCGGTTTACGGGAGCCTTAAATTGCCCATGAATATGGTGGGCTGCGTCTTCAACAGAAAGAAGATGCTGGAACCAAAGGCGCGACCGTGGCTTGCGATTGTCCCTAGACGTTCACATTGCTGGAACTTTTTACTCCCCCATAAGCCGAATAACGAACCAGGGCTCGCCAGCACATTTGCCTCGCGCGGGAGGAAACCATCATTTTGTCATGCATGATTGCCTCATTATTCATTCGTTGAGAGGGTTGAAACTGGGGCTGTGAACTCGCCGATAACCCGCCGGCTTATTGGCATGATGATATGCCGAGGCCAATGGTTCCGTCTTGACGCTTCTTTTGAGTTGTATCGAGACGGTAAGATGGTTTCCTCCCGCATTAGTTCAATCTCGGTCTAGATGTCGGGGCTCGGGGAAGATATTTGCCAGCCTGAGGATGGGTTGCATTGCAGATTAATCGTCCCGGACCAATACCAAGAACCCAGTGTCGATGAGGTCGACCTCCCGCACATCTTCCGAAAGCGTCCTTGCGCAGTTCTTGTTCGCGCACAACGCGACGTCTGTGTCTGATTTTGCGCCAGAAATGGTGTCGGAGCGATCAAGCTACGCAAGCCGTCAGTATCTTGATTGTGCCTGATTTCCCGTCTAATATTACATGCGATCGAAGTCTATAAATACCCTACAATGTTCCTGTATCATGACCCTTTTTTGCAATAGCACAAGTCAAAGATTCAACCGACTTTCTTTACCTTCTTGACAGTACCGTCAAAGACATCCCAAAACACGCACAACTCGAACCCTGTCTCTTTCGCAGGCAATCGCACAACGCAAAACCACCCAAGTCAGAACCTTTCCTCAAACCCTGTTGATTTCTATTGCCTTTAGCTAGACGTCCTCTTGATATTAACTTACCTATCTTTGAATAGTTCTCTAGCAACTATGGAGCAAGCCGATAGAATCATCGTTCCCGTCAACCCTGCCCGCAACAAGGAGTTTTTCTTACCCATCATCCTTGAACATGCCCTTATCGAGGCTTGTCGAAAGAGACAGACTAGTTTTGAACGAGCGGCCAACAATGAGATCGACTCGCTTCTTACTCAGGAACAAGCTTTCCACTCTTTCGTCTACAAGCTAGCTCAAGTCTGTGACAATGAGCAGGGTGGGAACACCATCACAGCCTTCACCGTCGTGAACGGCGCCGATGGCCCCGAATACGTATTCGCCTCCAACCAGAGAACTGAGCAGCAGCTTGGGAAGACCAGAGAATTTGTGAAAAGTCTTCTCGAATACGTGGGAGCTAACCCCGACAACCTCAACCCTAAGCCTCGTCTCAAAAGGTTCTTTGGCGCATCCTGCTCTGGAATATTCCCAGGGTAGGTGCTTACTTGGGTAACCTCGTCAAGGCGCTCTCTAGCTGCATTGCGGACTGCTTGAGACGACAAGGCAATAGTGGTATGTACCCCGGTGCTCCTGTATTGGGTTACGACGAAACATTACTTGGTTCTGACTAACTAAACGCTCCAGCGTCCTCTCTGGTTCGACAGTTGGAGGAACTCCAGAAAAAGGCCGAGTTCCCGAGGGACACCGAGTCCTCTGAGAACGCTTCGCCCAGATGTGAGTTGTAAATTGCAGATGTCTAAGAGTTGGCTTGTCAAGCTGAACCCACAACACTAACGTCACTAGTTCTGAGTAACTGTGAGAGCTTTATCAAAGCGATTCACGCCAAAGCGAACACAGAACTTGACGGTGCAATCCGGGACAGGGCCAGGGACGGAGAGATGTCCAACTCGGAGCCCTGGTGCGAGTTACGGCACTACCTTGGTCGCTTACATTCATACCGCCAGGCAGCTGAGATCATCATTAATGCCTCCAAAAGATGGCCTCTTCTTTTTGAAGGCTTCAAGATCGTCCCCATACCATCAAGTTCTCCGATGCAGAAGCCTATCGCCAAGTCTATGGAGATCACAGCCACGGATGTCATGCGTCAGATAATGCCTGATCAAGACTTGACGACTTACGAGCCTTATATTGAGGACCTACAGAACTTCGACCTGGACCGGAATATCCGGTCGCAACTCGCCAAGCGTGACTTCAGGCCAATCGTACATTGCGAAATTCTTGTCCACGACTACTTGCTCACTCACTATCTCACATCGCCCATCGAATTTTGGAATAATTGGAAATATATTGGCAGCAGCAAACGCACATGTCGCCTCTGTCAATACTATTTCAGCGCCCACACTGACAAGGTGGAGGTGAGGGCGTCGCATCAAAACCTGTACCCCAAGTGGCGACTCCCAGACATCTACGAAGACCAGGGCCCTTGGGCTGTCGAACAACGCGACCAGATCATGACTGAGATCGTTTACCATATCCGCAGAGACGCCTTGACAACGCTGCAGGAGAAGCTGCCTCGAGGAAAGAGGCATGATTCCAACACGCAGTCAGGAATGCCCAAGCTGTTCGAAGGACAATTCAGTGAGTCCACGACTGTGAGCGGCATGACTTCTCGGCTCTCGAGAATGGCTGTGAGCGAGGGTAGGCCAACGGAAATTGCCTCGGTTAAGGATGAGGATGACAACTGGAGTATCGCTGGGGATCTTAACGGGTTGGCTGAGCTTGGCGAGCAAGGCGATGGTGGCATTGCGGTTGCTTGACAAGTCATGAAAGCTGAAGGTACGGTACGAAGCTAAAGAGTTCAATTTGGAATTTTTGTTTCCCTCTCTTGGTAGCTTATGGATCTTCTAGTCTATTCTTGTGGTCAGATGCAGTCGCCTTTTTTCACTTTGGTGCGTGTGCGATATAGTGAGCTTCTGCAACATTTCCCGCCTTAATCTAAAGTCATGAAAATGACATGTTGAAACTGCTGCTAGGCCATCAAATACATTCTTTTTTAGCTACCACGCCGTGTAGGGGACTAGGAAAGAAAACCAGTACGCGAAAGGCGCATTGAATATCACCAAGCAACAAAGACAGACAGAGAGCCTCGTCTTCATCGTGAAGTTCTGCTTGGCTCAAATTACTTCACCATTCCCACGTTCGAAACCGCAATGCAACTCTAATCAATGCACATTCAATGCACAGGCCCAGCTAATAACAACGGAGTGACAGAGTGTCCCCAGCCGTCGTCTGTATTGTCTCCTCTGAAGCTGCAAGCAGAAGGCTCAGCGACACGCCGTGGCGACGACGGGTTGCAGTGATGAGAGACTTGTGGACCGTTATTGAAGCATGTAGTCTAGTTCAAGTTTATTTGGCAATTGTGCTGAAACAGCTACTTTACTGTTTGGCATTGCATCAGCTGCATCGGCCCGCGCCAGCTCAGCGTGTCTTCCAGAGTAACTTATGCACTCGTCGTGTCTTTCCGAGGCCGTCAGCGTGTGGCTTGCAGGCTCTAGTCCGTGATTTCTAGTGACATCCCGCCGCCCATGCAGGACAGGGGTTAACTCCGAGACTACCACAGTACGCTGTTGCGCGCGTATCGTATCAGTAACCAGCGTCACTTGCTTGCTTCGTAGCGTCCAACGTAGGCTTCAGCTCTCCGTGTTATTCTCTTGTCAGCTTCCACCTGCATTACCTCACTCGTCGAGGCTTCATTTACTCGGATAGATGATCGACGAGACACGATACGAGCTAAAGAGACCAGAAATCCTCGCCGCCGCCACGTGCCACTCACCACACACACAACCGAGGCCCTAGACTGCGCGACCGAGCGCGCTTTCAAACTCTATCCTCCCATGTCCCGCAAATGAGAAAGACGCGGCTTCTGCCACCTTCACCACAAATCTCAAGCCTCAATTCACCATGTCCGGCTCCGACCACACGCCGTCTCCCGACGGGGACGGTCCGAGCCATGAAAAGCCGCAAAACGACTCTGGGGAAGTGGCACCGGAAACGGTCCAGAATCCTTACTTCACCGACTCGGCCAAGACGAGGACGGCGCGTCGAAAGCTCCCGCCATGGCTCGATCACTTCAACGCCAAAGACCTCAAGAAGCTCTTCCGATGCTGCCTTGCGGTTTGGCTGATGACGGTGCTTATTCTCATCAACCCGACCCTCAAAGTGCTGGGCCAGGCGTCTTTTCTTGGATGGTATGACCCTCAGCATCGCGCTTTTCCCTAATTCTCAGCAATTGATTACTCACCCTGTGCAGCATCGTCTTGTTCATCGCACCGCCATCCGGCATCGTCTTCATCCACATCATCACCGCCATCACCGTTCTACTGGGCCTCACGTCGGCCTGGGCATGGGGCGTCATCACCATGAAAGCCGCCCTGGCGACTCGACCCGAAGCAGAAATGAAGGCTCGATTCGCCGAGCTTCAGCAAATGGCGCAAAACACCAGCAACCCCACTCAATATGTGCAGATCCAGGTTTTTAACGGGTACATGTTGGATACCAGGGTGTCAATCACCTATTTCTGCATGATGGGTTTGTTTCTGTACTTGGTGGTAAGTCTCACGCTCCATGCTAGAGAAGCGAACGATTAATGGCGATTTTCAGGCTCGCCTTCGAGTCGCAGTTCCAAAACTGATGCTCGTGCAAATCATGGCCTGCATCGTCAGCACCATCTTCCTCACGCAGGCACCTCTGCTTCCAACCTTCCGAGGAACCCTTGGAAAGACTCTGGTACTGCCCTGCGCCATTGCAGAGGGTATTGCCATCGTCTGTAATATTTTTATCTTCCCCACGTCTTCATCGTCAGAGGCCCTCGACGGCATGCAGAACCTCCTCACGCCAATGCCGACGTTTCTAGATGCCTGCTTCCTTGGGCTCAAGCGCCCTGATTTGAGCATGAGCATGGACATGTTGATTGGGACCAAGCTGAAGATTCTGACGATATACAAACAACTGGACCCAGTCACCAGGTTCCTGCCCATTGACTTCTCCATTGGAAGGTGGAGTTCAGATGACCTGGCCACACTAACCGAGCCTCTTCGACGGCTCCTTATTGCGTTTACTGGTCTAATCGAAATCCAAAAACAAAAGGAAGTCGGAAAATCCAGGGCTAGGCGAGCATTGGACCTGGCACAGGCGGCTACGGACGACGGCTCGAGCGGCAGTCAGAGAGTCTTTGAGACAGGACAACATCAGATCAACCGAGCCGTCGACTTCCACGTGAAGGCGAATCATCCAGAGAGAGCCGAGGAGATCAAAAAGAGTCTTCGGGCTTTGTCAATCCCCGCTGAGGACCTGATCGAGGCATGCAAAGAGTCACTCGAAGCCGTCGGTGAAGCTCTCCTACACTCCAACGCTCTGAAAAAGCCAGTTGGCCACGAAGAAATGTTCCAGAGGCACATTGCTGCGCTCGAGCGACTACGAGAACACCGCGAAGCATTCGTTACGTCCACGTCGCATTACCTAGCCGATGACCGCCACGTCTTCAACGATGAAGGGCTCCTAGGGCCCGACACTGCCGCTGCCCCATCGTTGACGGGCCTGATGCTGGGACTACTTATCAAGGAGAGATTGTCGCAACTCGCGGATGCACTAGAGATGCTGCTATCTAGAGTCGTCGCGTTGGAGGAGACTCGGACTAGCTTACGAATCTGGCTGCCCACTCGATTGATGTCCCTCTTCGGGTGGATCTCTGAGACGGACTACTCGGAAAACGATATTCCAGCTGCCGATCTTGGCGACACCGTCATCACCCGCGTCTCGACAGTCACCTCAACCGCCCGCCTACCAAAGAAGTCGAAGTCCCACACAACCCCGGATGTCAAGTCAGCTCGAGCTGAATTGACCTCGATGAGAACGCCAAACAGCCGCAAAAGGAACAGGTACGGCCAGATACTACTGAATGTCACAAGCTGGTTCGGAAGCGCCGAAGGGGCATTTGGACTTCGCATGGTCGTTGTCTCGCTCGCCCTCTCGGTGCCGGCTGTCGTCCAATCGAGCGCGGGCTTCTACTACCGTGAGAAGGGCATGTGGGCTGTCATCATGGCGCAGCTATCCCTCGTCCCGTACACGGCCGACCTCATGTACGGAATTGTTGTCCGAGGCGTCGGAACAATCATTGGTGGTGTTGTGGGCATGGCGGCATGGTACATTGGTGCCGGCAGCGGCCCAGGGAATCCGTACGGCGAGGCCGCCATCATGGCTGTTGTCATTGTCGTCTTCATGTGGTGGCGCCTCTTCAGCTCGCCCGCTTGGATGGCCGCGGGACTCATGATGGCAGTGACTGCGTATCTCGTCGTCGCCTACAGCTGGATGGATACTCACAACCCAATCTACGGCAATCCCGGTGTGGGTTATCAAGTATTCTGGAGACGTGTTGTCCTCGTCTTCGCCGGCTTTGGCGGAACACTCATCGTCAATTTCTTCCCGAAGCCACCCTCCGCGAATCGACATTACCGTCACCTTCTTGCCGACAGCCTCGTCAGCGTCCGAGATCGATATGCCCTTTTTGCATCCAACTGGAAGGACCCTGCACCGGATCTGCGCGAGCTGGCTGAGGAGGAGGCACTGGCAGTTGGCGAAGCCCTCTCAGCTATTTCAGGGCCCATCAAGCTGACGGTGCTCGAATTCTCGTCATCCAACTTTGATTCTCAGACCCTCAGTCAGGTCTGCCAGCTATGCATGCTCCTCAACCAAGCTGTTACGCAGTTGCTGCTGTATACGGCTCGGTTGTCGGGCCAACAGAGGACGTGGATCATTCCGTCGACCGGTGCTGTTAAGGAGGGCCTCATTGCCGAGCTGATGGCAGTTCTCTCGCTTGTGCAGCAGGCATTGAAGAGCGGTGATCCGCTCCCGGCTGTGTTGCCAACACCATTGTTCGCCAAAGCGATAGTGGCTGCCAAAGAGCAGGTTCAAGAGGGAATCCGTGGATCCGATCGTCTTTATCATAAGGACAATCTTGACGACGAGAGCTCGAGGAGGTACATGGTGATCTTGAATGCTCTCTTACAGATGCTTGCAGCCCTGGATGAGCTGGTCCTAGTTTTGAAGAGAGCCATCGGCGAGACGAGCAATATTGCTATGTTGGAGTCCGTGTAATTTGTCTGAACTGGGGAGTAAGCCAGGGACTCGGGAGTGATTATTCGTCCAGAACTGCCCAAATATGGGTTGTATAATAGTTAAAATGGAGGAGAGTTGTGCGTTGACTTGGTGTCAGAAACCTGCGTCAAGCGGTAGTTGCAACACCATCCGGTATAGTAGTGTGCGCCTAAAAAACACAATTGCAGTAATGATTTCCGGCATCCGCGGCGACTAATTGACCATGCTCCTGAACTGTCGGCATCACCTTTGAACAACCTCAATTCTTCCGCCCAACGTGTTGAAAAGCATCCCTTTCGTTGCTCCCATGTCATCGCCCAGGTCATTCCATCTGACGGCATTCTCGGGAGGTATAAGTCCGTTGCCACACTTGACCAGACGCTTGCCAGTCAGGTGAAACCGGAGCCATGCGTCCCTTGCGGCAACCTCAATGTCCTCAGCACCCAGGACTACGCCTGTTCCTATCTCTTAGGAAAAGCGTCATCAGAACTGCTGTGTTTGAAGCCATTACCGTTTGAAGAGCAAGGATGGCTACCAGCAACTCCTTTTTCGATGTGTATTCCCGTTCTGATATGTTCTCCAGTTCTGATTTGTCGTCCTCCAGCTTCCGCTGTTCCCGGGCTTTCCCATTGTGCCGGAAACGCTCGCCAAGGTAGTTCGAACCTCTGGCCCTTCGTTTAGCGGCGGGAGGTTCTGTCGTCATTGATGAGGGACGTGATCTTCTCGAAGCAGTCCTCGGCACAGAGATTGGTCTAGGCCTTGGTGCAATCGACGGATTGGCATCGTTGGGGTGTGGGGGCGAAGATTCCTCGTCCGTTTCGATAGACGTAATGATCTGGGTCGGGCTTGGTGGTGCCATCGTAGCGGCTTCGTGTTGTATTGACGTCGCGGCTGTGGGTGGAAAGACGCGACTTTCCTCGTTTAGTTCGCGGGCGAGTCGTCATGTTAAATGATTTCACAAACTAAGGGCTAACTGATTAGGAAGGCGGTGAGCCATTGGGTTGTTGTTCTACTAAGTAACTTATGCTCCTGCGGTGAGCCATAGCCCCGATTGTTCAGTCCTCAAGCAAAAATTGACCACAATTTCGAGAGGCTTCGAGTTTATTGTTTGGTTCGTTCAGTCATCGAAATTAAGCCAGCACCCTGCCATGGCTGCATGTCTCTCTGCTCAGCTCAGGAAAACTGAGACGAGCGATAGCCAAAGGTCAACACTAACACGAAGTAACATATTAGACACATGGTATTGACTAGAATGTTTAAGCAATTAAATAAAAATAAAGATTGTATGTAAATGGATTTTGACTTTGTACTGGCCAAAGCCCGAGATGTACTGTACTAGCACCATCACCTCGCATGACTCTTCCACTCCTCGCAAACAATCTAGTACTGGCCGGGAGGGGTCTTGACCTGCTTCTTGGGAGCGGTGCGCTGCTCGGGGTCCTTGTACTCGGGAAGCTCGAACTCCGACTCCGGGGGCACGAGATCGACGTTCTCGAGCTCGATCTTCAAGCTGGGCACAGATGTGACGGGAATGAGAGTTCCATCGTGCTTCACGATCTCAACGCGGATGGTCGACAGAATGTCCTCGACAACCAGCTTAGTCGACTCGTTCTGAAGATCAATGGGGTCGGCGGCCTTGTCGAGGGCGAACTTGCCCATGACCAGGCCAGCGGACGGCTGCTTCATGATGACAAGACTGGCAACGCTGGTGGTGTTGATGTAGAGGTTGACGGAGCAAGGGCGCTCCAGCTCCTCAACGTCGACCTTGATCTGGGCAAAGTATCGGGTGGTGGCATCGACGTCTCGCTTGCGCGAGACCTTGTTGACTCCAGTAGCGTATAGGCGGTTGATCAGCGCCGTAGCATCCTTCTTCATCTGGGCGTCCGACTTGGACCTCCACTCGAGGCCCTCGTAGGCGTAACCGAAGCTCTTGATGCTCTGGACCGACTTGGGGGTGTGGAACTTGCCGGCCGAGGCGTAGAAGGGCTGCAGGGGCGAGTTGGGGGTGATGGTGGTTCCTGCGCGGACCGAGAACCGGGCGTCTCCGGAGTACGAGCCGGTGAAGCCGGCCTGGCTGGGCCGCATGGCTTGCCAGTAAGCCCACAGACGATCGACGTTGGCATGGTGCAGCATGAAAAGAGGGTCAAAGGCCGAGAAGTCAGCATCGAGGAACTGGTAGCCGCAGGATCCGTCCCAGTGGATGGCGTTGTGAATCTGCTCCAAGCTCACACCGGTGCTGCCAGTGGAGGCGAACTGGTTGAAGGTAGTCGAGCGGGTGAACGCATCGTACACCCACTGCTTGTAGGATCGCTTCGCCATGAGCCCGTTGGCGGACCCGGGGTAAGTCTGCGGGTTACGGCACTTGTAGACCTGGTCTCCGGTGTTGAAGGTGCCGAAGTTGCCATTGAGGGCGGCCTTGGGGAACTTGTAGAATCGCAGGGGGTTGTCGTAGGTAGCCGACTTGAGGCCGCTGCCGTTGGGGACCTTGACCTTGACCTTGGTGGCGACGGTGGCAGCAGGGACGTTGGGGCTTGCTGCCCAGTCCCAGAAGGGGGCTCGAAGCGTCTTGGCGGCCTTTTGGTACTGGGCGCGATACTTGGATGGATATTGGTTGGCGAGCTTGGTGGCCATGGCGACGAGGCGTTGCTATAACAGGTCAGCCGAGACGTCTACACACATTGTGAATGAAGCATACCTCATAGAGCACGAGGTAGGGCCGGTGCCACGGCAGGAAGAGGTTCTCGCCATGGGGGCAGTATCCTTGCCAGCCGTTGGAGTTGGCCTTGCCGGCTCCGTTCCACTCAATGTAGGGCTTGCCGTGGATACCTAGACAGACGTCAGATATGGATCGAGTATTAACGAGGGGGCGGGCGTCGTACCTGCGACCTGGAAGAAGGAAAGCTGGTCCTTGGGGTCCTGCTTGTGCATCTCAACGAGAGAGCGGATGTAGAGATCCCTGGAACCGAGTTAGCAGAAGACACCAAAAGAAGCCAATTGTGACGACGAACCATTGGGGTCCTCCGGCAGATTGGAGGGCATTGATGTTCTTCCTCAAGGGAATCGCGGCGCCCGCATCGACCTTGACGCCGGTGATGGGATACGCGCTCTGTGCGCTCACCAAGCCGACGGCGCAAAGCGCCCACACCACAACTGAAGAGTTAAACAACATGATGAAATGTGCCTTTGGATGCCGGAATAAACGAGTGAAATCCGACCTGCCAAAAGAACAGTTCCCGAAAGACCAAGTGGAGAGAGGTGGGAGGAAGCCGTTAGTTATAAACGCCAGCCATCTCATCTCCTTGCCAGCTAATCTACCTCGTCCGTACCGAACAAGCACGATATTCCGGCCACCCGTGACCCCCCTCTCGAGATCTAGCGCAGAGAAACCCCCTGTCTCCTTTCTGGTACCGCTCGTCTCGTATCCCTCTGGGCGGTTGCTAGTCCAGGTCCCTGCCAGCGCGGACCGACCGGGTGGTCGAGCTTGAATGGCGCCGAATGGACAGCGTTCGTACATAGTACAGTAGCTTCATTTAAAAATAGCGCCCGCTCCGGTCTGGCCGCCGTACCCCTGTCTGCCGTATTGGCGGAGGCACGGGGGGGGCATAATTACAGGCATACATACATGCGGCCACTGGGATTATCCCCATTGTTCATCAGCAGCCAAAGGGGCTCCGGCGCTTCTGTTCTTTTGGGCTGTGGCGCCTTGGTTGGATGAGCTGGTGTGGTGGTGATCCTCAGGGGGTTTTGGGCCCTCATCTCAAATGGTCCTGCTTCTAGAGGCTCCAAAGGCTCTAGACGGCAGCTAGTCGCTCTGCTAAAATCGGACCTGGTGACACCGTCTCAACCAGGCACCGCCCCTGAGTATGGTGAGCGTTTAGGGCTGAGGGCAAGATGATTGAAAGCGCCAAGGTCCGGAAATACCTACGCCTGGAGACGCCTGGAGACGCACGCCTGGCTGTTGTGTTGGCCTCCCTGGTGCGCCCAATACGAGGTTTTTTGTCCCATCCTGTCCTGTCCAGAAAACCAAAGGCCTCCTCAGCTGGCTAGCGCATCTCGCCAAGGCAGCCACACGGCGATTCAAACAATCAAACCACCATAGCCTTGCTTAAATTACCAGCTGAACTACCACGTCGCCGGTAGCACGTACATGCGCTATGTACTGTGTACTATTGGCCGCTGGCGGATACGAACTGCATGCCCCCATCCACACGACTGAAAGGGCCCTCCCTCTCCCTTTTTTGTCCCAACAGCCATGTCAACTTGACACAGCGCTAGCTGGACCAGGTCGCCGGGGCCCTGCGAAGCAAGCACTGGACGGACTATGCGAAGCGCTTTGCGAGGCGCTATGCTGCATTGTCCTTCTAGGGCGCCTCCCTTTGCACCATCGCCCTTGGCTGCGGCACGTTTGGCCCGTAGGTCGTACCACCAGCGTCAAGCAGGGACTGATCTCGTGCCTGACAGCCGAAATCCGATAACTGCGAATATTGCTTCTGCACCCGGCCGGGCTGGCGATTGCCTCCAACTCCCAATCCTTCGGCCTGTGCCGAACCCAACAAAGCGCTGTCCGTTCACATCCCAGTCTCGTATCTTGCGGGGGAAAACGGCAGATTGGCTCCGAGATCCGTTCGGTTCCATTCTTTCCGCCGGGAACCGAGATGATGAGATCTCGTATGTTCAAGCTGCCGAGGCTGTAACCTTCCACCAAGCATAAACATGCCACCACCAACAACAAAGACGAGCAGCCTGTAGACACCACCCTCACGACAAACAAACTCCGTCACAGACGCAGTAGACTACACGCCACTTGACAACCCGCATACACCACCAACGCTTATTAATAACTAAGCATATTTGCCGGGTCATCATCGACGCGTACCGTTGCTCTCCCCGCAAATGCTCTGCCAATCGCCGTAGCCTCACAGGGCCACCACACCCACTCTTCCGCCCATGCAGACATAAGCAGGACTCAGACGAGCCACGACACCCCAGCAGGTGAAGAGAAGGACCCGCATGCCCTTGCCGCTCTCCAAGTATATACGAATATGACCATGGAAGCAGTCGGATGCATACCGACTCTCCCTAGTCCAGTCAACAAGACGTACCGTACCGCCAACCTGATGGCAGACGCCCAAAACCATGAGCGGTGGCAAATGGGCGGTTAAGCATTTGCTGCTGGAGGCTTGGTTGGTTGTCCGAGCCTGCCTGACAGGTCTGTGGCTGCTTATGCTTACTGCAGTTGGGTGTGTCGTAGACTAAGATAAGACTTGCTCAAGCAGTCATCTTGCCCACGGCCTGGCGCATGTCATCATCCAGTAAAGCTCACAAGTCAACAATCACCAACAGATTTGGTCCATTTCGTATTGAGCCTGAATGAGTTTGGGACCTACCCTTGACGTAATGGCGTGGTAACTGACATTTTTCAACAATTGGCGGTTATTCGTTCAGTAAAGTCTCCCAAGCTGAGACTGCCGAGCATTTTCCCTAGTAAGAGGATCGTCTTCGATTTTGGAATGATAGAACGTTTTTCAGTGATTCTCAAGACACCTTCGAGGCCCTGGTGATGCTGAAATGGCTGGCAAGGAAAAAGATGCGCGGCCACCCTGTACAAAGGGGTTGCAAACGCAGCGCTATCTTGGCTGCATTCGAATTTAATGAATCAAGATGAAAATAGATACATTTCAGAACCGACTGGATAAACACGGTGAATAATTAACATTCTGTTTGACTGTCATGTCCGCCTTGATTGCACAATCGGCGTCGACTGTGTTGAGGCGTGCATACATGCAACCACTTCACTGGAAAATCAGAGCGCTAGGCTAAACACGCTGACAAAGAACTCGAATACGAAATGTTAAAAAGAGAAAAGAAGAAAAACGGGTTTCAAGGTCAGACACAGGTCTGGATCAGCTGTCGTTGTTTATCTCCCCTGGTCTCTGAAGAAATACTACGTTGACGGTAGAAAGCCTCAGTTCCGGTGGGTCGGAAGATCTCGGTGTCTCAAGCCTACCGGGAATAGCTTTACGAGGCTTCTCAGAGCGCACGTAACAACGTATCCATCTCTTAGAGAGAGGGATCTGTAAGGTGGACCCTGACTGGGTGTTACTCTGCAATCAGGCTAAGGTTGCGACCGGCTTGTAGGAAACATGTGAGAGTGAGGAACTTGTGAATTAAATTTCATGAGCTTCGTGACTGCTTTTTTATCTATGGATATCTCATGCTAGTATCTGACATGAACGCACTTTGGCTGACTTCCTTCGATACGCTTCTCGCGTCAAAAGCCTTTTCTACATCGCCGTGCCGTCCAAAGTTACGGAGTTGAATATTTGTAAGAATCTGTATCTTTCCTGCTCAGGGCTCAAATGCCCTGAAAGAAGAAATCGAATGAACTGAAATATCGCGTTAACCGGTTCTTAATATGTTGCTTTCTGGTTTTGCCGTTTAAAATCGCATTTGGTCCTGCGCGTCACCACCCCATCCTTGACCCTTCCTAGTAGCATTAATAATAAGCGAGCCACCTTTTGTTACGGATCGGGCGATGCCTCTCGAGCACTTAAAGATTTCTCATTATCTACGCCTTCTAAATGCGTTGCGTTCTTTGAAACCAGTCGAGAGTTCGAGGTACTTCCCATCGACAATAGGGTAGCTACTTTCGGTTCAAGCCTGTTGGACGCCTGAAGAGGGCGTGTCCGCTAGAGTTCGCAACTCCTCGTCGGTATAGAATTGTTGTTGGTTGCTTATGGTTTCAACGCAAGCAAAGAGATGAGGCTAGTTTCCATGTCAATTTGGTATTAATGAAGGGATATGTAAGTCGGTCTGAGGGGAAATTAACACAACTTCTGCCTTCGCCCGAAGGGGTTGCTGTCCTGGTTAAACGGCGAGTATCCGTTGGGCAGAACGCAAGTAAGTGCATCAGAGCATCGTTCAAGCTCGCCTGTCAAATATAGACCCTGTAAGGAGGGGCTACTATCATATTGTTCCGTGCCGAGCATCCGTATCGAGCCGAATATGGGCAGGTCAGTATAGCTGTCGATCTAACGCCGTCTAAGATAGGCGGTTGTAGGGGGGCCTTCGTTGTGCTGAATACTCGCAAGGCCTGAGTATAGGAAGGTGATTACAACTTAAAATTGGGATTTGAGTGCGACTCTTGAACAAAGACCTACAGCACCTTGTTGCTGACTGGAGGGAGACAGCATCCTGCAATGAAATAGGCTCAAGTCTGGAGTTCAGCGGATCACCTCCAGGAACCACAAAGATATTGAGGGGATCACACGATGCCTCCTCCTATCGAGAATCAGTACTGGCGATATACTGTTGGTTTACAATGGTGACAATGTGGAGCCAGGAGGATCACGATACTTTGGAAGAGTAGCAGGATCGAGAAGCTTGATACTTGACAGTCACGAATCTATTTCGGTTGGGCGCGAGGCTGTGAGGCTCACTCCGAAAAACCACCCCAGCCTCTCAGGGCTATGGAAGAACCTTGGATCTCACCTGGGTCATCGGTATCTATCGACGGAAATAACCACAGGGCTGGAGGAATGCATCCAATGCCATCTATCAGCTCTCAGCCAGATCCAATCGCTAACACTTCATCGAATCATGGCTGCAAGAGAGTTTCTCCCCTACTGTGCCGACCTCCCAGACTGGTAGAAGGCCTATGAAGCTTCAGCCGCCACCGTTGTTCCGTTTCCGAAACTGATCTTTCCATCGCTCTAAAACTCTGACAAGCTGCACATGCTAGCGCAAGTAGCCGCGGTAGTGTCAGATGCGTCCGCTGCGGCCTTGAACACGGAAAAGAGCTTGTTAACTGCGCTGAGTCTCCTCGAGCAAGGCCGAGGTGTGCTTTCTCAATCCATCGAAGAGATGCGGACCGACTTCGTGAGCCTTCGAGCGAAGTATCCGCATTTCGCGGAGCAGTTGGCCCGCCTGCGGGGCGCTTTCGACGATCCTCTTTAGTATGATAGACGACTTGATGATGCCCAAACTTCGTGGCAGGTCGAGTCGAAACGGCGAGTAGAAGCAGATGAGTAGCTGGATGAGTTGCTGGGTGAAATCCGCAAGGAACCTGGATTCGAAGACTACCTCCTTTCGCCATCCGAAGCAGGAATGAAGGAGACTGCGAAAAAGGGTTCTATCGTCGTCATCAATGTGAGCCAATTCCGGTGCGACGCAATCATTGTTGAGCCTCAACAGATGCGTCTCGTGGCCTTGCCCAAGCTCAGCCTACGAGACGTGGAGGATCTCTACGAAATACAAAGCCCCGATGCCTCTCAGCCGCCACGGCCACAGGCTTCCGATGCCAACTTTAACCTCTGGGAAGCCGTTGTGTACAACAATGGTTGGACAGCATCTCGACCTGACACAGGATGGGGCAGGTTCCAGGCTGCACCAAAAGATGCTCTTGGGTCACTAAAAGTCCTGAGTTGGCTGTTGGAGGCAGTTGCAGAGGCAGTTCTGAGCGCTCTGGGCTTCACTCACACACCCTCGGATGGCAACTGGCCTCATGTTTGGTGGATACCAACTGGAAGTCTCAGTAGATTCCCAATTCACGCCGCTGGAAACTACTTCAAAGGCTCCTCGGAAACCGTCTTGGACAGGGCTATCTCCTCTTACAGCCCCTCCATCAAGTCCATCATCCATGGTCGGCGTCATCCGATTGCGACTTCTTCCTCGCGACAAGCTCTTCTTGTTGACATGGAAGATACCGTTGGACAGTTCTCAAGGCTCGATTTTGCCCCTCAAGAGGTAGCATTACTGCACAAAATTTGCAAATCCATGTCACTCGATCCCGTCGAACCACAGCGGCGAAAACAAGATGTTCTGCCATACCTATCCAGTTGCGCGATTTTCAATTTGCTAGCCATGGCTATACCAATAGCAACGACCCATTGAACAGCCATTTGCTGCTGACCGATTGGCAAAGTGGCCCTTTGACAGTTGCGTCACTTCTGGACACAAAGCTACACAACAACCCTCCTTTTCTTGCATACCTCTCTACTTGTGGAACCGGCCGCATCAACAATGAGAGGTTTGCTGACGAAAGCATAAACTTGATTAGTGCATGTTAGCTAGCAGATTTTCGTCATGTGATAGGTTCCCTGTGGGAGGTTAGTGATGAATCTTGCGTGGAGGTGGCGAGAATTACGTATGAGGCAATAAGAGATGGAGGTATGACGGATGAATCAGTCAGTCGAGGCTTACATGCTGCTGCTAGGTATCTCCGAGATCAGCGGTTTACACGACCGGCCAATATTTCACGCGCTGGTAGGTTGGTCAAATCAGAAGAACCAGCCCCGGCGGTAGAGATGAAAAGCAGTCTTGTTGGCGGAAGCGGAATTGGCATGGGCAGGGATGTTATTTTCGTCGACGAGGCCGACGACGAGGACATTGGGCTGTTGTACTGGGCCCTGTATGTTCATTTCGGCGTATAGCTTGTGGCGCCATTGGTTTACCGTTTCCATTTTAGTAATGCAATCGACAAATCTTTGAAGTTAGCATTCTGATTCCCCGTGCTTTCTAGGCACCCAGACATTAATGCTAGGCCCTGCTTGATTTGCTGCACTTTCAAGAGGTGCGTCACCTAATCGGCCAGACCGACCACCTCTTGGAATAGTGCATCTTCACCGCCATGCTCGTATTCAGTCATACAATGGAACTGAGTCCATATATGGAGGACCACAAAATTCCTGTCCCGCGAAATAAACCTTAGATACATAGAAGTCATCTACTAAGTTCTCTATACCTTTAGAGGTAATTAGGGGTAATTATAATGGTAGGCTGCTACCTAGGACCTATAGCCTACTATACTTAGGTAGTTAGTATCTAGTGGATAGTGGATAGTATATATAAATTTTTTTTCCCTAGGACAAGGCGTTTGAAATGGTCCTCCGTCATGAATGGAAAACCGGCCTGCAATGACACGTAAGGGTAGTTATCCGCCTATTTGCCTTTCCATGGTTCCATTATTTTTTACGTACTTGCTAGAGCCGTGTTCAGGGACTCTTTGTCAGTGATCCCTTTTAGAGCGGCCACTGGTCACTAGCCGCCTACGGAGAAATCGGACCTAGGAAGAGAGACCCAAGGCACACGTCCAAGCAACTAACTCTCGGGCGGCTAGTCATCAACTAAGGGGTGTACTTAGCAACGCGATTGTTGAGGCTAGAGTAGCATAGAGTTTGATGTAGTGCTTTGTCAAGAGGTGAGACATGCATCACATCATGTGGTTTCCTAAACTTTCAATCCAACGAAAACAGACTTTCGGATTTATTATCCTGGGAGTCCCGTCAACAGTCTGGGCCAAAGGGGTTAGGCACAACGGCCTAGCCTGGCAATGCATCTTAGTCCTGACTGTTCACGATAGTCTTAGTTTTACACCGCCCAGACTGTGTAGCCAAGATTACCCATCCGCCAAATACTGCCTAGTTTCCCATGTGCAACGCCACACTGGGACCATACTAGGTATCTAGACAAACGGCTGAGCCTCGCTAGTGCAAACTAAACCAATCCTTTGAAGTTGCGTTTCACCTTTCGAACAAGCGAATACGTAGCTGCAAAGGTACTAGCTTGCAGCTCTACCTAACGGGATGATCCCGTCGGCGCGGTCCCGGAGCATCGCAACCATCGGATGTTTCGGGGTCTCCGATCATCTTGCCCTGCCACGTCAGTCCACTAAGACTACCAAGGTTGAGACGGGCATGTCCGGCATCTTGTGGAACAATTGTTTCCCTCAGCTCGCACATAGCCCGTAGCTGTCACATAGCTAGCTTATTAGGATCATCATGAAAGCCCTGTTACTGTTAAACCCCTATTCTAGCAACCTTAATCGACCACCTTGAGGGCCTACCTTGATGGTCATGATAGCTAAGATAAAAGACCTACTTAGAACCCTCTTTTACATAGAAGTCAAGAGCTTCAACGCACCTCAGTTCATCCCTGAATGTGATAGTAACGGAGACCGCATGTTCTTCATATAAGGTAAATTTAAACTCAGACGAGTCTATGTTAGCGCCGTGGCGAAGTTCTGCGAGACAGCAGGACCCTATGTTGCAGTCTGCCTCCAATGGCCGTGCTCCTTTTCGTCGAATTTTCCACCAAGCAAATTCCGGATAAAGCAGGGCGATTGATATGACTAGGGTGCTTGCTGGCGTAAAAATAAGCCTAAAAGAGGGTTCGTCGCCTGGTCGGCATAATTACACGGTTTAAGCCGCGGAGCAACGGTGGGCGATGGCCGAATGAGGCATCTCTACGGCCAAGTCAAAGCGCCACTGCAACGTCGACCCATGGTATCCATATGCTTATTTATTCCACGAAGCAGCAATCAGGTGAATGCGACCAAGCGTTGGAGCTGGGATATTTCCGACCGAGCCGAATTTTAGCCACTTGACCGACGGACTGTGGCATGTCTGTTGTTGTTCCACCAAGTAAGACTCCTGAAGGGTCGTATTGGGGAGCTAAACCACACAAAGGGATTACTGTTGTTTCATATAGAGGGCTGCTCACCGTCTAGATCAGTATATATACAAGCAAGAAGTCTCTGTACTCCTAGCTGTCCTCTTCACCTCACCATCAAGCCACTCTTCGCTACAATCACAGAACTGCACTTCAACCATCAACATCTTTCGAGCTTTCAAAATGCACTCTCAAACCGTTCTCACCGCTCTGGCCTTTGCCGTCGCTGCCTCAGCGCAAAGCTTGAACATTCCTTCGCGAGTTGGCACTGTCACATCTCTCTACGCCTAGCAGCATTTCTGGCTCTAAGGACATGGGAAACCGAGAGTACGACCGTGGCCGTCCTTGCGACTCTGATGCTGATACCACCGAGGCTGTGTTCATCTTGGAGGACGGCGCCACTCTCAGCAACGTCATCATTGGACCCGACCAGCTAGACGGTATTCACTGCAAGGGAGCGTGCACTCTCAAGAACGTTTGGTTCCGAGACGTCTGTGAAGGTAAGCTCAGCTCAGAGGATACTATCTACCAACTAGGTATCTAATCAATGCTATTCAGATGCCATCTCAGCCCTAGGAACCGGCGACGTCTTGATCCAGGGCGGCGGTGCCCAGGAAGCCAAAGACAAGGTCATCCAGCACAATGGCAAGGGAACCGTTACTATTAAGGACTTCACCGTTGTCAACGCTGGCAAGCTCTATCGTTCCTGCGGCGACTGCACAAACAACGGCGGCCCGCGCAAGGTCGTCATCCAGAACGTCAAGGCGAAGGGCGTCTCGACCCTTGTGGGCATCAACTCCAACTACGGTGACACTTCCAGCGTCTCTGGATCGTGTGGTTCCGGTGTCAAGAAGGTCTGCCAGGAGTTCAAGGGTGTTAAGAAGGGTAATGGTAAGAGCACTGAGGTTGATACCACTTCCAGCTGCAAGGGACAGACGAGCTTTTCTGCTTGTTAAATGGAGCAATGACGAGGTGACGGGTATATAGAAGTTAAGTCTGAAGTTGGATGTGAGGCAGGGGGTTTTTTCACCTGTAGAGCTTTTTCCCTTCTAGAAACCGATTTATGACATGAACATTAGGATATAGCATATGAAATAGAGAAACCTTATGTCCTCGATATGCTGCTATGATCTTGAATAAAGGAGAATTTGCTGACTATAACCAATATGCATGAAATGGAATCTGTTTAGGAAGGCAAGCAGAATACGCTGATGTAGGCTTGCATGGTAGGTTATTGCTTCCATGTGTGCATTCTAGATCGATGATAGAGACGATTCCATGCTTGGGGTCCAGCCCATCAAGACTGAACCCCCAAACCCTTTCGCTGCATACCTCTTTGTCCTCCATCATGGTGGCAACAAGTTAGCAGAACAAAGCGTTGTCAATATAAACCTGGAAAATCGGAGACTTCCCTTCCCTGGCTTCTTGAGCGGGACAATCTTGGCATGTTTCCATTGACTGGGAAGCTCTCCTACTTGGAGAGAGGCACAGAATAGTGCCACGACGCGGACTTGCTTTCACACCGCCGCAGGCAATCCGTCTTCGCCGGGTACCTTCCACGACTTGGCTGCAAACAGCTGTCGCTCCACCTCTTCTGCTGTGATTTCTGGCATCTCCACTGGCGCCCTATGAGACCGTGGTCCCTCGTCCAAGATAACGCTGGGGAGCGGAGGAAAGAACGCCACCAACATTTCATTGAACGGACCAGAATTGTTGCATTTGATTAAATTACACGCAGCCCTTGCTACAGTGGAATTAGCCCAGTTAGGAAAGAAAAGGATGTTAGAGCTTCGGGATTTCAAAATGACATACTAACCCCTGCCACCTCAAGCACCGTTGAGATCTCTTCAAAGCAGTCTTCTCAGCCTCACAGATGCAATCAGCTCAGGTGACCCACACAATGGCGTAAGGTAGAACAAGAAGAAAGGTTCTCCTCATCTTTAATATCTAAATGATGGCTTGTCTACGTTCCGGATACCATTCGATATTTCAAATAAACCTGATGTTCCTAGTTACCAGTGCCTCTCTGAAATGTCCGCCTCGTCCACATCAACACCATCCTTGAACCATCTCTCCGCTTCACTAATCTTGACGTCGTTGCCGCTCATCTGACGCTTCCTCATCAGACCATTGTCCGCAAAGGTCCAGTCTTCGAGGCCATACGTGCGCCACCACCGCCCCGACTCGTCATGCCATTCGTACCAGAATTGCACTGCGATCTATCAAGGAACGTGTTAGCCGTCTTGTACGAAGGGAAAGTCTTTGAGGACACCCTTATAAAGGATAGAGAGTGGAGACTTGAGATTATGATCAGGGATCAAGTTGGAGTGGTTACTTTATGATCTGTAAATGCGAAGAGTTCCTTTCGAAGACGATACCCGTCCTCCTTTTTCCACTTCGCTGTTAGGAACTCCTTGATAGCATCTCTGCCTTGGAGAAACTCGTCACGGTTGCGCCAGATGGAATCCTCGGTATATGCCATCTTGACAAAGTCGGGGTTCCTAGCAATCAATTCGTTAATCATCATTGGCAGCTCTCTATGAGAGAGGCTTAAAGGAGTACCTAGTGTTCCATGCATTTTGCGCAGCTTTGACCTTTTGCTGGGCTGTTTCTTCGTTGAAAGGCGGGTATGGCGGTTTCATTTCGTGGCTTGCCATGATGTATCCTTTGGAATTCTTGGTGGTGCTGTGGGCTGGAAAGAAATGTCTGGCTAGGGTTGGTTATTGAAGAATGTGATAGAAGATGTTGGGTGGTGAGATGTGGGGACTGGACAGCACTTTATATACACCAGCTGCAGAACGCTTGGCAGAAGAAAGCGCAAGCACGCCCTTCGTGACAAAGCCACTTACATTGGTTTGCTTACGGAGAGCACAAACTCAAATGCCGATTTACCACAGTATCCCGAGATACTTCCGTGGTTGCATCGATGTAAGATTTATTGTGGAACGCTGCGGACAGGTGCGGCATTCCTTTTTTCGGAGTCATCTTGCGGCCCGCTGCGGCATCTTCAACATCACCTGAATGCCGATGGCTCAATAACCTCCAGCATCCTTGGTGTCCCCGAGAGAATATGCCTCGAGTTGCCACTTTCATGGTAGTTGTTGGACCACCTGACCGTGAGGTTGGCTAGAGTCATGTCCGCCTCCTCCTCCTCTGGATAAATGGCATCTAAGAACGTCTATGGGACACTATCATATTCGAGGAGGACCCTGACGACCCGGAAAGCAGCGAAGTTGAAGGCAAATTCAAGCTAGCCATTGCGGGCTGGCTTGATGTAGCACTCCCAAGCCTTAAAGATGAAACGTCTCACAAGGAAAGGCACATCCTAGTGAGAGAGTCCGATTATCCAGATGCCGCGAAACGCTTCTTGGGAACAACGGAGGGTCGGGATAGGACGTTTAATAAGTCTGCAGACAAGGCTTTGCTCAGAAACAAGAAGAGATCAGACTTCATCGTCCTTAGCCACAGCTGCGCAAAGCAGGGCAGACACGACCTATGGCCGAGAACATACACCACAGCTTATCTCAATAACGGGGATGACAATAGTAGCCTCAACGTTTGGGCTCGGACTGCATGGCATTATTTCGGGAAATCAGCCGTTGATACAGAAATCAATGACAGCAGGGAGGAGGTTGGGCAGGAGCGGGTCTCCATTTCGAGGTGAAGAGGGCTGGAGGCGAAGTCTGGCGGGAGCAGGCTCCCTATTTTTCTTTGCTCTTGTATCTTGGTAGCAGTTAGGAATGAGAAACTATAGGCAAGACCTACGTCCTTGGGGCAATGTATGTAGTAGAGGCTTGTACCCAGGCTCCATAAACAAGTCAGCTGTAGGCGCAGATCACATCTTACGGAGACTCACGAGGCAGGTTCCACATGTCAGGTAGGCAAGACACAGGACGACGGCAGCTCATAGTTCTAAATATAAAGTGCTACCCGCCTGCTAGTACATCTGGATCCTTCTGTGCATCGTGAAGAATGCTCTTCATCGAAGAGTAGAGCTTAGGCTCAGGGCGCTTCCACCTTTGGTTGCTCGGGAACACTTCCCTTCGTAGCCGGTTGACCCATGGGGTCATTGGCCGGTAGTGTGACGCAAAGTGTTTGTCTGCCTTCTTAATAAAATCCTCCTCATCGGCAATTACGCCCTTTTTTTCTCAGCTAATTCATCGTCACTCTCAAAGTTCCAATTGTCAAATCCGGTTGGCCCAATATCTTTGCCGTTTGCGTTGTAGTGGATGCATATCCAGAACAACACCCAGAAGAATGACTCGAGATCGTGCATAAAGGTGTGCTGCTCGCCTAGAAGCGTTCCGATCGTCATGAATGCCCTCGTGCCGGTCTTGCCCTTTGCCCCCGGAGCGCGATCACAGTCTTCTCTAATGGCGAGGTCAAGGTCAATCAAGAATGCCGACCAAGATGGGTTGTCCCGATCCTCATTAATCATGAGGCCGATCCATCTTCACAGGAAGGCTTTCTATCGCGGGAAATTGCTGCAGACAGTGCCACAGCCGGTGGCCGCGGGTAGGGGACTAGTTGTCTGCATGATGGTTAGCTGGCTGGCAACGTGAATGGCTGGCACCCTGGAAGGCTTTTCCGCTGCCCCAATGTGGAACCCGTGGCTCGATCCCTCCAAGACCCAGTCGAAGCTCTTGCAGCCCCCGACATCCTCCAACTCTTATTGTTGGCCAGGATCCTGGTGCTGTAGATAGGGGGTACTCGTCAACTCTTCAATATGGATACGGGTGTTACTGGTTTCCGGGTTCAAAGGCTTTGTGAAGTTGACGAGAACATTTTGGGAATCCATAGAGGCATCATACAGCGAGTTAAACTTGGGTACAAATAGCATGTTTAAATAAACCGGACCTAAATAGAGAATAATCCATCCATCCTAGGTCATCACTCGCCCGATATGTACGAGTACGAATTGTTCGAGTAGGAGCCACTGGGCCTCCTAAACACAAGTCTTGATACCACCCCTTGCCGTTCTCTGAATGCCATCTATAGAAAATCCACTCGACGGCAAGGGTGAAGTTTGAATCTGGGCCTTTCAGAGTCCCTCTTTCAGTGTGGAAAAGACCTATAATACGCAACAGTCAACTCGAATCATGGCTACTGGTAATTGCATCCTTCAAGCGGTGTTACTCACGATTGTCTCGCTAGGAAGCGGCACGCATATAAAATCCACCCTTAGCATCAGCATGCCTTGCCAAAATTGCAGTCTGGCTCATGCAGCAGACTGGGCTGGCGGATTCAAAAGATTGCTACACTCGTTCCTCGCAGCCACCTCCTTCTTGCCAGGCCGGGCATTCTCTTCAATGGTAGACAACCCATTCCTCTGTATTCCAAGTGCCAAAGCAGCGGCTGTCGCACCTTGGACACATAGACTCGGTACGTCGCTGCGGGCACCATGATCGAGAAGCAACCTCACTGCGGCCTCATTCCCCGCGAGAACGGCCAGGTGCATGGCCGTCAGTCCCATACTCTGCTCAGCGGCGTTGAGTTGCTCCGAATCACCAAACTGCCTTAGCAGCTCGTTCAATATCTCGCGGTTCGCTCCCCAATCGACGTCGGCCCAGCCCAGCTGAGCCGCCTTGGTGGCATCCGTCCCGCGGAACTCGGCGTCGATGTGAGCGGCTGCAGCTCGATGGAGCGCCGTCCATTGCCGCGTTGGCTCTACAATAAAGTGTAGGCCGTCGCCCGTTGATGTGCTGCCGAGAAGATGGCGGAGACGGGCGATGGAGTTGCGTGCATTGGAGGCGACGACATGGCCGAGGATGGTCGTCGGGTTTGTCAAGGTGAGGTAGCCGCTGCTGAGGGTGGTGAAGTTGACGTCGGCGCCCAGCGATATGAAGCCGTCGGCGAGCTGGAAAGCATCGTTTTGCACCGCCATAAGCAACGGAGATTCTGTAGTGAGGAAGTGGTCTGGGAAGCCGTCCAAGGGGACGCCGTGATCGACAAGTGGTTGGACCAGCCGCGCATCATTTAGCCCTGTGTAGGCCAACACATGGAGAGCCGTCCACGTTGAATCTTGTCCACTGAATGCATTCTTACAAGTTCCTGTGGCGTCTGCTCCATGCTCAAGCAGAAGATTGACCAGTGTGGGCCGATTCCATCGAACTGCCTCCAGTAATGGCGTTCGCATGTCAACGCCGCACGCGCGATTGATATCGGTCGCTTTGAACGCACCAATGCCCTGGGATTGAAGAACTCCTTCAGTATAGTCTGCTGTAGCTTTCATAGTTTCGACTCCGTGCTTAAGCAGATACTCAACCAATTCATCTCGAGCCAGCGAGACGGCGAAATAGAGAAGCGACTGGTTGAATCCGCCGTACCCTTGAGGAAACGCAGCCTTATTAGTCATGGGCAACAAATACTTGAACGTCGATTCCATGGCCTGTTGATAATTCGTCCCATGATACAATATCATGTCAAACAGGCCGCTGCCGAAAACGGCTTGCTCGAGGAGGCCCGTCACCTGGAAGCTGCTCTGCTCCGCTGCCCCTCGTTCGACGCTGTACTGCTCCATGGCGCGAATCATCAGCTCCAGACACTCGGAACGAAGCTGCGACGCGGCGATCCTCAGCGCGCTGTTTGCTCGAGGCCACGATGTGTTGCATATCCTCGGGTCCGCCGTGTTAGACAGCAAGAATTTCACAATGTGGGGGCGATCACAGTGAGTCGCTGGTTCGCACGTTAGCTTCTGTGATACTCCCAAACTCCCGAATCAAAGAGTCTTCCAGTGCAGACAAGAGGCGAGGAAGGAAAGTGCCATGGAAAACACTCACCCCATCCGATAGGGTGACCTTCCGGCAGCCGATCGGGAACCATCGACGCCGGAAAGTCCGTTTGGTAGGCTATCATGGTTGTCGTCTTCGCGTTTGCATCCGCGCCGGCTTGGATCAGTGCTGGGCCAACTCTTTCCACCTCTTCGTTATCAAAGGATATTAACCAGTGAAGCGGAGACTCTCCATTCCGTGCTCCTACCGATGCGATTGCTCCATGCGACGTGAGCCACAGGACCGTACCAGTTTGGCCGGCGCGACATGCGCAAAGAAGCGGCGTCTCGCCCTGGTCATTGAGTTGATTGACCTCAAGTTGGGGAAATCGATTGAGCAGAGCCTCGATCGCTTCCATTTGGCCGCAACTTGCGGCCATGTGGAGGATGCGGTCGCCTCTGTTGTTGACCGTGTAATCGGCGATGCGATCCAATCGAGAGAAATTCTCGAGCAAGATGGGAATGTTTCCAAAAGTCATCATCCACATTCCGAACCTGTGTCCGTGAAGCAATTCTCTTTCGGAAAAGAAATTTGCGCCTGTGCCTGCGAGGCCGTTGCGAATTATTTTCTTCGTTTCCTCGTAGTCTTCCTTGGAGACCGTCGCGAGATCCTCGAGAGCAGTTCTTGAACCACGCAGAGCCATTGACTTGAGTGACTTGACTACGCCCTCTGGATTGTCAAATGTGCTCCCAATGGCACGCGCGATTCGGTACCCGTACGCCGTCAGCAGTGGATATTTCATGCCCCAAGCGAGGAAGAGCCAGTTGGTTGCGTGCGATGTGTCCTTGTCTACGCCGTATCCATTGATGTAAAGAACCGTGAGAAGAAAAGCCTCCGGCAGGTTTATCATATTCTCTTTAGCGTTCGCCTCGACTCTCTGGACGTATATCGTTGTTAGATACTTTTGAACAGAGGGGTCCATCTGCGTCCAGTGATGCCACGAAAACTCATGTTGCTATGCGACATAAGTTTCAGCGTATTCGATGGGTAAGCAAATCATGACCTACATTCAGGTTCGAATTCAACACTTTGCCCGGCTTCGCACTGGGTCGGTCAGCTTCTTACAATGTGGCGTATAGTAGTGATTTGAGTACCTTTCTTCAGTAAATGAACCATTGTGGCCAAGGGCGACCATGATTTGGCAAAGGTCCCTTCTGGATGGCTCATTCGATAACCCAATTGTCACAGCTTTTTGCATCGCGGAGTAAAAGTCAAGACGTTGAACAACTGCGATGAATTGTTGCATCATCGGCTCCACCGCCTGGAAAGCCATGGTTGGAATGGCACGTAGCATCTTTTCAGTCTCGTCAATGATAACTGCAGTGTCGCCGACCTGTACGTTGTTCGGTTGAAATCGCTGCTGTACAGATTGGAAAAGCTTTTGAAATTCCAGGAGGTCGCCAGGAGAGTACATAAATACTTTCATGTACCAAGCCGAAAGATCTGTCTGGGCAACCAGTTCTCCGGCTTCTTTCATTCTCTCCGCCTCGGCATAGAATTCTTCGCCTTGCTTGGAAGGATCCACGAGGAGCTTGAAGATGTTGCGACCGTGCGCATATGTGCACCAGATGAGGAGGGATAGTGTGTATATGTCCGTATACTTTGCTTCCGATACCTTGACTGGTGTCTTCGCCTCGGGGGCCTTCCACGGCCGGGTTCCTCCCAGCGAGAGGCTGTTCTTTCTAGCATCCATAACCCGGGAGTAGCCAAAGTCACTCAGTTTGGCCCTGTACTTGTGCTCCTCATGGGGAAATATCAAGACATTCTCTGCCTTGATGTCGCCGTGGACAATGCCGCACGAATGAAGCATATGAAGACCTTGGCAGATGTCAAGACAGAGCCGGCGCCGCGACTCTATGCCGAGATACTCTCGCTCTTGCAGTTGCGAGAGGCTCCCGCACTCGGCAAATTCCACAATGAGGACCGGCAGCTTCTGCGAGGAATTAAACGGATTTGCGCCCCACGCCAATCCAAGAAAGTCGACGATATTCGGGTGTTGCAGGATAGGCTGATGGGCTGAGAGATAGAGCTCCGTGATTGCCGCGTCAATGGCGTGCCGGGACGTGTGAGTGGCTTCGCCTTTGTCCGAAAACTCGATGGTGGCCACCTTGTAGGCGACTACGCTCGGTAGCTTGCGTCTGTCTTCTATCTCGATCGACCAACCATCGAGGTCTGTACGCGACTTCAGGAGCTTCTGGGGCGGGATGCGACGTCGATACACGGAAAAGGTTGCACCCCGGCCGGTAAAGGAAGCGCTGTCCACGGCTTGCGCATTCGAAAACGCCGGCGGAACTGATAATCTCAAGGCATCTTCGGCCAAGAAGGCTTGGTAGGCAAAGTCCAAAGCGGTTGGGATGAAGCGCGCGTCGTCCAGAGTTGAAGGGTCGCATGGTTCCAGGGTCGTAGGATCAGTGGTGCCTCCCCCGAAAGATGTCAGACTTCTTCCCGACGAGGAGGCCATTTCGCTCCAAGAAATCAGTAGCTAGATGATAGAAGTCCAAGCTACCCACTCAAAACATCGAGGAGGAGTGTGGTAGCTACTAGTATTACGATCATGCGGGGAACATCGAGGAGTGAATCCCCCGCATTAACAACGATCCTACTTAGGCATGCATCACCGCCAAGCACATATCGCTTATCTACTACCGATTTCCAGCTGAGCGCCTAAACGGTCAGAGAGACCAATACATGAGCAGCTGGAGATCCAAATATCGGATAATTGCATTGTCATGCATGTGATCCCAGGCACCCAAGGTAGGATCTTGCTGGTTGATCTGGCATCATCCACAATCAATCATACATCATCATTTTGTGGACACGCGCCGTCCGACAAGGTCGAGACCAGGTTTTCCAACAAATATATATAGAGCTGAGAAACTTCGACGCGTGTTGCACATCTACAATGGACCCCGGAACAGCTTTAGCTGTGGTGTCGCTCTCTTTCGACCTTTTTGCCGGCTGCGTCAGAGGGTTCGTGTTAATATCTGACGCGCGAAATATCGGAAAGGATGCAGCCCTCGAACGAACGAAGCTCTTGCTTCAAGAGTATCGACTCATTGAGTGGGCTAGGGCAATTGGCCTTGACTCTCCCAAAGACGATAAACCGCCAGGACCAAATAAGCATCCTGCCGCTCTCGTTCTACTCCAGCTAGAGCAGCTTCTCTCTTCCACGGAGGCATTGAAAAAGCGCTACAGGATGGAACTCGTGTCTCCACCTGATGGCTCTGATGAGTTGGTCCTTTCCGAAACGACGGTCACCCCGGATACCTCGGCTTCGTCGATTCTCTCAAACATTGTGTCATCCGAGACTCGCAAGGGCATCCTCGAGCGCGCATCCAAACTTGGTACGGCGAATCGGCTCCCAAAGCGTCTCTGGTGGGCTGCCGTCGACAAGAAAAAGTACGCCGAGTTGGTGAAAGATGTGACAGGTCTTGTCGATGGGCTTTGGTCTCTCTTGGACATTTCTCACCGAGTCCAGACGTCTCACGCTGTCAACCAGACGCTGCAGCTCGCGATCCAGACTAGTGAAGATGTCAAGGGGCTTCAGGATCTCCAGAAATCTCTCCAAGACTCGGCCGCAGTTGCTGACATGCAAAACGGCCTCGCTGCGTCGGCAGGCCTGAAGGCACAGCATATGTTGCTCACATCACGTAATTATCATGCCCAACACACGGCGCACCTGATGATAGGACTGACCATAGAGTACCAGCACGACTTCCAACGGTTTTGGACCCTTCCCAGCTGACTGGCATTCAAATGATCTCATCGACCATCGGATTGGCCTTGTACCATGGGAACACCGTGCTGATAGAAGAGAAGCGCGTACAGCCGAATATGAAAGCGAAACTTAAATCACGTGTTGAATCCCTCGTGCATCTACTCTCTCAGCCTCCCACGCCTTCCTTTCAGACATTCCCTTGCCTAGGATACACTGAGGAACAAGGGGGCTTCCGGGTGGTCTTTCGTTACCCTTCCAGCACCGAGCAGCCTGTCTCCCTGCTCAGTGTATTATCGAGATCCAGCGGACCACTACCAGATGTTGGCACACGACTTCGTATAGCCGTGCAGGTGTGCCAGACGCTCCTCAGCTTCCATACTGCCGGCTGGCTCCATAAAGACGTGCGGTCTGAGAATATTCTCCTCATCTCTCCGCCCTCTGACTCGTCCATTGACAGCCTGGGTCGACCTTATCTCTGCGGCTTCTCCTTCGCGCGACAAGGTTCGCCAACTGAAATCAGCGAACAGCCGTCTGCCGACCTCTCGCGAGACATTTATCGGCATGCCAAGGCTCTCGGAGAGCCTTCGGAGAGCTTCGAACGCTACATGGATGCATACTCTCTCGGCTGTGTTCTGATCGAGATCGCAGAATGGACGCCTCTTCGAAAAGTCATGAAGAAACGCATTGACACCAGCGATGGCGTCGGCGTGAAATTGACCGATGTTGCATTACTTTCACAGTGGATGCATGGTCGATATATTAGCGAAAGAGTCGCAGCATTTCGGCTCGGGGTTGCGTTCATGAAGATGCTTGCTCTATGCATTCCAACGGGAGATGAAACCCCGGATTTGGCCGACTTCTACTCTGCACTTGAAGGCATGGCCGCTTGTGAGATTTAATTGGACTTCCGGGTTCAGCCATCTTTAACCCATACAGATCAAGGATTTCACACTTATAGGATGTGACATTTGTGATGGCCTAGAGGTGTGACGTTTTTGCAATTTCTAAGGGATAAACACGGGGTTTATGTTGGCAGGGGAAGAGGGAGATGGCCTGAACGAAGTGTCGGTCACGATCGTAGACAGTACCAACATGAAAGCATTGGGTGTTGAATATCCTAAAATTGCGAGGGGGGGGGGGATGTGTTATTTTGACCTCGTGCCAGCAGCAACTTGCCTTGATGGAGCAGATAGTCTTTACCTAAGTAAGGAGGATAATACTGTCATAGTCGAGCCTGACCTCAGACCTTCTTACACCTGCTAGCATCAAAGCCGAGGCAACTGACCTGTCTGGCCTATCAGACAAGGAAAAGGACAATTATAAGAGTATTAGTATTACAATAAGGTCCGGATCCATAAGAAACGCCTGAAAGCTCTGTATTATAGAATCGTTGGTTAATCTTCCATATTCTGTCTTGGGACTTGGTTTCTCGGTATTATTTTGCCCTACTTGAGACTTCACTCATTGGTCCTTGCCCTTGACTACAACCCCGCTCTTCTTTTTTTGAACACTGCGATGGACGGATGCAAGTACCCCCAGTAGCTTTCTATTCTGGGTTAGTAATCCGGTCAGACTCGTTGAGTAGAGCTTTAAGGAGCGAGCTCTGCATGTTGCGCGGAAAGAAGACTCAACAAAGGAAAGGCAAGTTTGAACTTGACGACCACTGCTTTTAGTGGGTAGGATGATGTGAAACTGCGACGGAGTGATTGTGTGTTAATGCACCAGGGCCCTTGTAGGACAAACGCGGTAGGACAGCCTGATAAGAGGGCCTACTAAATTTGTAATAGCTAACAAGTGTGTAGAAATGTTACTTTTCTTCTTACAGCAACCTCGTGGACTTACATCCCAACTTATCAAGACATCAAGGTACAGTTATTCGAACGCCTAGAGGTACTACACAGCTACTATGAGCAGTACTGGTCATGAACGATGTTGGCATGACCAATTTATCTTCAAACTTGGAGCAGATCAGTTTTTCATCCTCACACGAAACAAGGGTAGGAAATGTAGGTTGAAGCTGTTGGAATTTTTTTAATATAAATCTTCTTAGATGAGATTGCGCTCATCGATGCTTATGCTCGCGTTTTGTTTCATCCAGCATGTTAGGCAAACCCTGGTAATTGCTAGACTACATCCGCCAAGAGGTTCAGGGTAGGTCCCTTTTCCTTACCACGCACACTGAACGCGACAGAACGGACTGACTGGAGCTTACCACTTCAAACTCGGGACAACGAGCGGTTCACATGAATGCGGCTTCGTAATGCCTCGGCCAACTATCAACTCCCTTATCTGCTGGTTGATCTGCCGACAGTGCTTAGGCTGAGGATAAATTAGAGAGTGCTGAAATGAGAGTTTGATCTGAGCCGATGCAGGGTTGCGCGCGCACGAAAGGGCTAGATGGTTCACTTCTTTTCATTGGAAGTTCCTATTGGTTCCATCGTATGAACAGGCTGACTTGCACTGAGATCTCCACTAGCGCAGACACCATGCAGTCTCGATTTCGGCGGGGCAAACGAGAGGGAAAGCGGCTGTTGCACGGAACAGACCCAGCTCTCGACTTGGGATTTGTTGGCGAGAATCGCGCCCTGACCAGGGGCTCCAGGAGATTACCACCAACCAACAGTAGAATGGACAGCCTGTCAAATGGGAGGACTCAGAGGAGCATAATTCTCCACCGAAAATAGAGCTCCCGGTTCGAGATCCGGCTGGGGCGCTAGGGTTCCATGTCGTATTTATTAAGTTTGTTCCCCAGAAGCTATCCCAAAGCGGCCACTGTATGCGCCGAACTAGGCGTCGACACTACTCAAGGCACGATGATGAGAATAGGAAGCTGGATTGCATTTTGGTCCCCTGTCAGCCTTCATATTAGAAGGGCGCAGTTCCCCCGACTTGTCCGGTTCTCTCCAGACTCAAGCTCACCTCGGAACTTCACCATCACCCACTGGCACTTTTATCATGGCACGCGGTTCTATGCTTCTCTGGGTCGGCGCCGTTGTGGCTGCCCTGTCTCCGTTGACAGCAGCTTACGGATACGGGTCCGCAGACGTCGTGTTCCACAATGGCAGCATCTACACCATGAAGACATCCTCCTCAACGCCCTCCAAGGTCGGGGCCATGGCCGTCAAAGGCGGCAAGATTACCTACGTCGGCTCCGAAAAGAACATCAAGGCCTACATCGGCAAGAAGACCAAGGTCGTCAACCTCGAGGGCCGCATGGCCATGCCCGGCCTCGTCGATTCACACATGCACGTCTTGTCTGGCGGCCTGTACCTCCTCAAGTGCGACCTCAGCTACCAGGCGCTAGGTCTTGAGGATGTCATCAAGCATATCCAGGGCTGCATCGAAGGAGAGACCGGCAAGGGCGACAGTGACTGGGTTGAGGTTGTCAACATGGACTATCCCAGTCTTGTTGCAAAGAGCGGCGACGTAGGAAAAGTCCAGCTTGACAAGATCAACACCAAACGCCCCGTCATCATCCGATCCAGCGATTACCACACCATCCTCGCCAACTCTCGCGCACTGAAGCTCTCCGACATCACCGCCGCTACCCCGGACCCATCTGACGGCAAGATCGGCCGTCTTCCCGGAAGCAAGGAGCCTTCTGGCGTTCTTCAAGACGGCGCTTCCAGCCTCCTGGCAGGACCACCCAGCCCCTCAGACGAAGAGAACCTGGAAGCCGGCCGCGCTGCTCTCAAGCTTCTGCGAGAGGCTGGCATCACCACCTTCCAAGACGCTGCTGCTGGCGAGGGCCATCAAACTGTCTTCGATACTATCAAGAAGGAAGGTGGGCTGACCTCGCGTGCTTACTTCGACTACCGCATCGAGGCCCCTAGTTCCTTGAACAAGGTCTCTGCTCTGGTCAAAGACGTCGTCGCCAAGATTGGCCTTCTGCACGATTGCGCCAAGCTAGGCCCAAAGCCGACTCTGAAGTGGCAGGCTGTCAAGGCCTTCATCGACGGCGTCATTACGTATCCGTCAAACACTGCCGCCCTCATCGAGCCTTACTGGGCCCCTGTCAACGGATCCGACGACAAGTGGGCTCCCGACCCAGACTCCCTGAACGACCCGTACTGGAAACCTGAGATCCTCACCAAAACTCTGGAGCTGCTGTTTCTGGCCGGCGTCGATGCTCAACTGCATGTGGATGGCGATCTCGCCGTCCGTATCGGCCTCAACGCCGCCGAGTCATTCCGCAAGAAGTATCCTCGTCGAAACTTCAAGCTGGGTCTCGCCCACGATGAGCTCTCCCACCAGAAGGACTGGGCGCGGTTTGCCAAGCTGGGTGTTGACCCCATCGTCAGCTACCAGTGGTCGCAGCTCAGTTCCTTCTATCTCCCGGATACTTTCCAGTCCCTCGCTGAGTATCGACACCGCAACCTTCAAGCGTGGGCCAAGTTCGAGGCTGCCGGCCGCGACCTCATCTACGGCAGCGACTGGCCGGTATGTGACGACTCTTTTCGCATGTGACGTTCCGCTGTACTGACGATACTAGATCGACCCCCTTGACGAGTTTCTCGCCCTGAAGGTTGCTGTCACCCGCTCCGGTGACCCCAAGAACCCGAACTCGCCGGCGTCACAAGGACCTCCTTACGATGGCGTCTTCCCCGGTAGTGGAATCTCTCGCGAGTCAGCTCTCCGCTCCATCACCATCAACGGCGCCCGTTTCCTCCGCGCGGACAAGGAGATCGGCTCTCTCGAGGTCGGAAAGCTCGCCGACGTCATCATCCTGGAGAAGAACTTCTTCAAGGTGCCCGACGAGGCACTTGGCCGCACGCGCGTTCTGCTCACCATGGTTGGCGGCGAGGTGGTCTATGTGGCCGATGGCCAGAAATTCGGTGTCAAAGCCAAATTCCCCAACTCCGACAAGACCAGTTCGAAGCTCGCTCGTCGCACCATCGGCGGATTTGGAGCCCAGGGGCTTTCTGAGGAGGCCAAAGCTGCTGCATCGAAGCTGAGGAAGAGGGGCGAGTGTGTGCACAAGCATTAAAGGTGCTAGTTGAACGGTTAGGAAACGGTTGGGGAGTACTGTTTGTGTTGTCTGTATACTATTCTTCCTAAATATTCTTACCATCTCGGGCCTTCTTTTGGCGGGATGCACAGATATGCCCACTACTAGACCTCTTCGATCCCTTGATCCCGTTTCTGGTCATGGTTATGCCCCTTTGACCCCTCTTGTTCTCCCTCTCCTATGGGTGCTGGAGACCCTCTCCCTCATTACCTTGTTGTTTTCTCTCAAGGATCACTTAGTCGAGTGAGTTGTGCATACTAAGAGATTAACGACAAGTGCAATAACAGCTTACTCCCCATCATGTACTACGTAAGACAGTAAGTGTTTTATGGTGTACATCCTGTTTCCTTGTTTCCTATTTCCTCCTTAGCTCTTTACCCAATAGGATTCATCATAAATCCCAAATCTAGACTCTCCCAGTTCCATAGATCCGCAAGATCGCCCAGCTCTACCTCTGACAGAATGTTAAACCTGGCACCTGGGGCTTCCTCTGCTGTCGTTTGCTGCATGTTATCGAACGTCATAGGCGCCTCAGGCTCAGGCCAGTTTGCGGCTTCACTCATCTGTGTAGTGCCAACTGCGGCTCCGCTACTCGGCTGGTTGTTGTACTGGTTTTGAGGCCAAGGGGGCACTGATGCGTAGGATGCGGTGGGGTTGATGGGCAACGGCGCACTGGAGCTGCCGTCAGTAGAGGGAGACAATGCGTATGAATTTGCCGGGTGAAGAGCTGTCGAATGGATGGAGGATGTTGCCGGCTGCAGAGATGCATCCGGAAACGTCAGGTTGGCCCAAGTATCAAATGGGGCCGCACCATGGCCGAATTGATGCGAGGCGGATGCAACTTGGAAAGCTGCCGGCGGAGGACCCCTCGGTACTTCGGCAACCCTCATTCGTTTGTTGCTGTTGGCGGATACAGGCTCCCAAACCCTGTCCACAAGGCGTCTCAAGACGTCATACGGCGTCTTGGCCGTCTCAGTCGCGGTGCGCAGCTGCTTGAGGGTGGCGAGCGCAAGATCAACGGCGTTGATGATGTCGTCACGTTGAGAAACAGTGCCATCCTCGTCATGAAGTGCGGCGGAGCAGAGAAGTGCCGCAGTGTCAAAGATGCAAAACGGAACAAAGTGAAAGGTGGTGTCTCTGGACCACACATACTCGAAGAAGGATTGAACGGCCTTCATCAATCGCAACGCGTAACCGATTCCATCGCGCCTAAACTGAAGCTCAATCTCGGGCGTGTATTTTGTCATTCGCTTGGCCATGTATGCTCTAAACGGGCCGAGAGTTATGGAGAGCGTGCAGGTGTGCATGTAATGACGATGCAGGGCGACCCACGGATATTTGGCCTCGGGTGCGGTATCCGGAGTGCCAAAAGAATACGCAGGCGGAAAGGTGGCCATGAACGCTTCTAGGATTTGTTGGTACTCTTGAATGTCGACAGGGTCGGTGAGAATCTTTGGCGGCCCGAATCGTTTGAAGATGATGCCGACGAGTTCCGACTGCATCTTCAGGTGCAAGAGTGGAGAGACGGGATACGCCTCCAGCGTGAGACTTGGGAGACCGATGTCAATGTCCGTGCGATCGATGAGCATCGGTCGGGCAAGCAATGACGAAACCAGCCTGTATATCGTAAGAACACAGCTTCATGGATGTCATCAAATAATCACTAACCAGTCCCAAGAGTCAACAATGCACCACAGCCGTCTCCGAATTTCGCGATCAAATTCGGAAACGCGAGCGTCGGTTTCCTGATGTAGGCCTTTTGAGTGTTAGTCAGACTGTATCTCAGAACGCGTCGTATAAAGAGCATGGCTATACCCAACGCCTGAGCTTCCCGAACTGTGGCACCTAGGACTTGCCAACACTCGACGAAGCGCGCTTCAGCCTTGAACCAGTAGCACGAGTGCAGTAAGTACTGGATTGAAAAGAGGTGACCGTGTCCTACCGGGATTGCGCTGTGAAGTTCTCGCGCGGCGCTGTGGTACTGGTCCGTGAGGTCCTTGACAGAGAAACCGAGGTCGGCTTCGAGCGATGCGGCCAGTTTGGCATCGGTGTGTTGGACGGAACAGGCGCAGACCATAATGATGAGACAGGTCCATTGCAGTCCCAGGGGTCGGTTCGCTGCTCTGTCTCTCCACCACTCGGCGTATTCGTTGATGAAGTTCGGAGGGTAGATGATGTAGTAGTAGTAGTTGACATTTGTGAGAAAGTTCTGGACCAGAGTGTCTGCACGTGGATCGCCATCAGTCGGCGAAGACAGAGAATGGAGGACGGCAATTTCCATTGCACCTACCAATGTATTGTCTCGGCGGCAATATTTGAAGAGCGCGCTGTAGTTGAGGGCTGCTACTGATGTTGGCACGATACTGCTCGGCGCCGGATTTCTTCTTGGCCTGCCACAAGTCAACGAGGTGTCTACGGGGGACGGGGACAAAGACAAAGACACAAGATATGTGTTAGCCGGTGGCGCGTCTTACGTCAACCTCAAGATTGGCGAGAATGTGAGAGCTGGTATAGCCGATGGCCTCCAGCCCAGCCGCAGTGTCCCACTCGTCAACATCGTGGTTGCTGTCGCGCTCGCGCTTCCGCTTCACGTCGTCCGACGGGACCCAGGCGCTGTTCTGGTCGGTGTCATGGTTGAAGCTGCATCGGTCGGCGACCTTTCGCTTCTGGCAGTGATTGCAGGGCCATTCTCGGTTGCACTGGAACCGATTAGCGAACGAGTCAGCATGGTTGTGGGGTTGTGTCCGTGTCCGCGGGGAATTGGGATATATCGTGGTGGAGATAGTTGGCTCGCTTACCTTTTGCTTGCGGCGTTGACACTCAGTGCACGCAGGACGAGCTGGGCTCGCTTCTTTGGGAGCTTCGTCTTCTGGCATGCTTCTGGCTTCCATCTCGAAGTCCGAGAAGGCTGCAGCTTTGTTGCAAGAGGACAGAATCCAAGATTTTGCCTGCGAGCCGGGCGGGGCAGTTGAACTTGTCTTGCTTCTGACTCGGGGCCGGCGGTACTTTTTACCCGAACTATCGCGAGCGGGGTTTCCCGTCGAGGCACATGGCGAAAAGTGCTTTGTGCATCATCAGCCGTGCTTGCGGATTGGGCTGCGTTTATGGCTTCCGCTGTGGCTTCAAGCTGTGCGAATACATGGGCTGTTGCCTCAGGAAGAGGTGTCATAGACTATCCATACCCCTCGGTGGGTTGCACTTGAACTGGAGAATCAGGGCCTTGGCGTTGATCATCACAGGTGGGACAGTTGTCTAGTTGAGTTGTGGAATACGAGCCACCTACCAAAGTGCTTTTGTTCTTGGCTCGGTTTTATGCTGTAGTTAGCCTAGCAGGCTAGCACATGAGTCGTGGCACGCCAATTCTCGCCCCCAGGCTACCGCTACAGGAGGTGACTTCAAGGACCCTTTGTGAAACGTTCATCGGGACCCCCGATAACGTTTTGATTGGATGGGAGGGTTCCCTTGAGTCTACCAATTAGTACCCACATTTAGATATCTATGGTGCTATAACCTTGCATTCCTCACGGAGGATCTTGACGATTGGCATGATAGCGAGACAATGTTCATCCAGCCTCCTTTTCCTCTTTTAAACGTGTGACGTGTTGTCGAGCAGCGGACTCACTATGAGACGCCACAGCCAGGTGTACTGACTCACGGTTACAACCCTAGGCTGACCAAAGTTTCGCCAAACATAATAGAACATCAACTATTAGGATGAGAGCCGAGGAAGTGATCGTTGCTCTGAACTCAGATGTTGCCCAAGACACTAGAGCAAGGTATCCATGCTTGCCGTTGGCTGTTCTTGTCACCCACAGACTGGAGCATTCATTAGAGTGGTGGAGTCCTTTCAAAGAGTGCCGTTGCTGCGACGGCGACAATTGACATTGGGGTTCAATTAAGGTAGGACCAATGAAAGCACTGATGTCTTACCCCATGTCCATATTCATCAAGGTGGAGGCACGACCAGCGATTCTCTTTGTCATGTGATGGCTCTCTGTCTTCTTGCTCCTGGGTCCGTTACAGCAGCTTGTATTGCCAGATACGTAATGGTCAGAGTCTGGAATATTCTTCCCGTCTGGCCTTCACGTGTTCTTTTCCCAGCTCCGCATTCCAATTCTGTAGGACAATTAACCAACTCGCCGATGTTGAGTGCTTCATTCACCATCAAGTACTACGGTTATTCCCATCCAAGGTAAGACTCCAATCGAAACAAGCACCTGATTTGCCACGCACTTGTATGATATACGTACACGTAAAGCTTGGTTCGAGCTGTACGCGATGTGCAATCAAAGACGCGAGGAATCAAATATTTCATCACAGCCCGAGAAGTCAACAACCACGTGAAGTCATGGTGTCGCCGAATGCAGCCATCCAGACCCCACCCAAGACTTTGAGCTCCATCAGCAGAGACGTGAAAAAGAAGCCACATCGTGACTTGAGATACTGGTAAACTCCCCGTCCACCAGCCAGCTACTCCGCACTCTACATATTCGGAGTGATTCCAGGTGGGTCTGGCTGGCTACGCCGAATTATTGTGGATATCTGTCGGCTCAGCTGCACATCAAGTAATGATAACGTCAGAAAGGTGATAACGAGCGAACCCCAATTGCGTCCTCTGGGAGTCTTGTTCTGGTGGTGAGCGAATCGAATGCGGGATTAAGCCTCAATTGGACAGACTTTCTATAAATAGATGATTTGGCTTGTCTCCCGCGATAGCGATTTTTCTCTTATTACTTCACATCTTGGTCACTATTACTTGCCCTTCAATTCCTTCTGTACCAGGTTGGACTTCAACTCCCCACAAGTGCCCCGTACGTTGGAACATCTGAAGCTCGCTCAACAAGTTCTTCTGGTTGCTGCGCTTTAACCAACTCTACTTACAATCTTAACCTCAATCATGGTGTCCGCGGTGTCTGCCCCAGCCAATGTCCGCCATGCTCGGCGAGAAGGTTTGTACCCAAAAATGCAATGACATTATGCAGATGGAACTAATGAATCTCGATAGATGTCCCCGCCATTCTCAACCTTATCCGACAGTTGGCGGAGTGTGAAGGAGAAATGAAGTCGATGGAAGCGACAGAATCCAAGCTGGAGTCCACAATCGCATTTGGGCCGCCCAACTCGGATCCAAAGCGGTCAGCCTCCGAACCCAGCGAACCAATCTCACCAGAAAAGCCTGTACGGTGCATCCTGATCTTCAACGAGACTGAGAAGGCCGTGGGCTTGGCGATATACTATTACAACTACAGCACCTGGCAGGCGAAACCCGGCGTGTTCCTCGAGGACCTGTTTGTGCTTCCTTCGGAGCGTGGAAAAGGGCTTGGCAAGAGATTGCTGGCCGAATTGGCAAACGAAGTGGTCAAAATAAAAGGCGGGCGGCTGGAATGGAACGTGTTCAGGGCCAACAGGGCTGGTATCAAGTTCTACGAGTCAACCGGGGCGAACCTACGGAACGAGTTGATAAAGATGAGACTCGATGGAGAGGATATCAGCATGCTAGCTAGTACCATAACGCGATAACCAGCCACCGAGCCGAGAATTGAACGGTTTCGTTGACACTGCATCTTGACATTGGTTTTCTGACCTTTGACATTTTTACGGGGAGTTCGAGAAGTTTTGGTAGCATTCATCACGACTTCGGAGCGTTGCCGGTGTTCTCTGTACGGCCCAAGGTGGTCGAACGAACACCCGTCGGTCCACAAAGCCGGACCAAGCCGCCAAACTAAGCCCGAAGGATTCAACAGTCTCGGAGCGGCAGACCGCTTAGTCCAACGCGTCCGTGTGTCTGCAAACATTCCGACGTCGTGACCTGGTAATTAATTAGTCACCGCGACCCGCCTTTTTCTACGCCGAACATGCCGATCTCTTCGGCGTAGCTGTCTCTCCCTTTGACTCTCATCCTTCATCTCCCCCGACGAGAAAGCACCGCTGCCGACTCGACGCTCCGAGGCAAGCCAATCAAATCGGCTCCCGGCATATCGACCATCGACGATGCCGAAGGTGCCCAAACTGCCGGCCTGCGATCCTTGTAGATCGTCCAAGCTGGCGTGCGACCACACGCGGCCAGTGTGTTCTCGATGCCGCGGCAGAAATCAAGCAACCAACTGCACATATCGACTGAGGCCGTTTAAAAAGGACAAGAGAAAATCCACTGTACCTTCTTCAATTCCAGATGAAACGTAAGCAGTTACTGTGTGCATCGCTTAGACGACTCCGTCAGACGCTTATGTTTGAACAGCCAGCAGCCCAATGTCGTTAGTAGTTCTTCATCGAGGGCTGAGACACCAGTCACCGGCTTCCTAGCAACGCCAAACAACTACCCCAACCCAGGATACCTGGGGTCTTTTAGCCACACCACCCTTTTCGATCATCTTCCGCTTGGGAATGGCAGTGCCAATGAGATCTCTCCACACGTGGGCCAAGCTTGGGGTTCTCTTTCGCAGAGAATAGTAAACGAGACGCAAGTTTCGCAGGGTGTCGAGCTAATCGAGCAGCTCCGTCGCTTTGTCCAAATTCCGGCCTGCGTAAGACTCGTCAAAGCGTGGCTTGACACAGGAGCGAATCTTCCCATCTCAGGGCTGTTCACTGAGAAATGCACCCTCACTGCACAACATCTTCTCGCGGATCTTGGCGGAAGCTCAGTAAATGCCATGGAAATCTCAAGGAACTTATTCGTCCAATCATGCCGTCCACTGGTTATGAACGTAAATACGACCTTTGACGACTTCTGTGCCCAATTTTGTCAAGAGAATGCAAGATGGGAAACCCTTGGGCTATTTTTCACAACCGTGTCCCGAGCCACCTTTAGGTTCAACTGTTCTGACACGCCATACAACTCCGAGCAGCAGCGACGGAACTTACGAAAACTTGCTATGCACTACTCGGACCGGTGCTTGGACTTTTCCCTCTCACTCGACTGCTTGAACGACTTGCAGCTGATACTGCAATACGAAAACTTCATTCTGCACTCACTTGTTGACGGTGACCAGAGTAAGTCAAAGATCAACCCCAGCCAATTCATTCTAATCAGATGCTAGGCTACCAGTCATGGAGAAAGCTAGGTGACGTCGCCAGCTCCTTGTTCGCTCTTGGGTATCATCAAGATACCAAAAACAGTGCTCCAGCGCCTGGTTTTCTCAAGGATCTAAGGCAGGCTGTATTTGCACGAGCGTATTCTGCGGATAAAAACATTTCCATCTTTCTCGGTCGTCCGTCACGCATCCACCGACAGCATTGTCTTTTTCGGCTCCCAGGACAGGATGCCGAATCATCTCAAAGCAGTCCGTATTTCTCCCAGGAATGGGGACAACAAGAGCACTTCGATTACATGGTCGATACGCACTGGTATGCCCTGTGTGCGGCCCTCAAAGAGGACGTGCTGCTCATCTTTGGAGAAGACTGCTATGAAGAGAGAATGAGACGTGCAAGGTGAGGAAACTGGTACGTTACGAGGGAACTTTGCTGATCGTCGCAGCGTAATCCAAGCCAAGGCCGAATCACAATGGCTGGCCTTCCCTCAAAATTTCCGTCTAGAGGGCACAATAAGGGCCTACGATCGACAACCGTTGGACTTGGATCTGATGGTTAGCGCCCGTCTGAACTACCTCCACGTTTTGTTTATGCTTCGTTTGGCATTGGTACGGCGCATATCGGAACCGGACGCCCAACTGGTTGCGATATCGGCCGACATGCTGGCGCTGGTGATTGAGGCGGTGATGATCAAGGACCGTTTGATAGATTCAGGCACATCACTGATCTGGAAGGAAAGTCACGAGCACAAGTGTAGGAAGCATGCACTAACATCTTACAGGTCGCATACTATGGATTGGCAGCTGCGGGTGTCATAAGTCTTTCATTGCTATACGGACCGCAGGCAATTCTGAATCACGGAATAGCTATCTCAACAGTCTTCCAACACCTAAGCGTTCTAGTCGCCGAGGTCGAAGTTGGGACGTTGGTCTGCAAGGAGGATGCGAACTATGCACTCCTTGAAGGGGCGACACGAACCATAAAAAGCCTCCTCGATCGACTCTTGTCTGGTAGAATGGGGGCACAACTCCTAAGCCAACCAACAGGCAATACCCTCCCATGTCCTCCGACTCTGCTAAATGACGGAAATTGGAACCCGTGGGATCACAGCAACCTTCAAGACTTTGAAGTGGATTTCTGGCTCACTCTCGCCGAGCACCCATTCCTCGTTGGGGACGAGGTGGGAGTGCAAGGCTTCTCGGGTCCATAGATTTCCAGCCCCAGAGCCAAAAAGACACTAGAAGCAGATTATCAAGAGAGCTGGTACTCCTTTCGCACAGCCATCGCAAATCGTTCGATTGCTTGAATGAGGTCGTTCTCAGGGGCGGCGGCGAAGGTCATCCGGAAGAAAACCTTGGGAGAGTGTTCGGTTCCGGCAGCAAACCAACTGCCCTTGCTGACAAGGACTCCGTTGTCACGAGCGGAATTGAAGACTCGGTCTTCTATCTCGGAAGCAAACTGCCGAGTTTGCTCAATGGAGCCATCCTGCTTAGCTTCTGGGTGTTTCGGCACAGAGGCTTCGATCCAGAGGAACATGCCTGTCGTGGGAATATCCCAGTGACAAATCTCCGAGGGAAGGTTGCGATTGCAAGCCTCAACCAGAATGTTCCGGCGCGCACGATATTCGGATGATAGATAACTCAGCCATGAAATGAAGCCCCCGTGGCCCCAAGTCTCGTCCAGAAGCTTGTACACCATGGCCTGTGAAGGACCGCTGGGCGACAATACGCCAACTTCTGTCTGAGAGATGAATTTAGCAATGACTTGGGAGCTTCCCGTCACCCAACCACACCGAAGTCCTGGGGCCAAGATCTTGGACGTTGTATCCATGCGCAAAACCCGCCCGGACACATCCATAGACAAGTATGAGACGGGCAACCGAGCCAGGAATGCGTCAGGGGTTGCTTTAGCGGGTTCCGAAGTCGTCGGCTCAGAGTTGGCGTCTCCCAGCTGGATAAAATAATAAGGATCGTCCTCCAAGATGTATAAATCATGTTCCTCAGCGACCCGATAAATGGCCTTTCGCCGTGCTAGGTTTTGTGTCGTGCCAGTTGGGTTTTGTCCGGTCGGGATGGTGTACAAGAGGGATGGTTTTAGGCCTTTAGAGGCATCCCAGTTGCGCAACTTTTCGTCAAGATCTTCAGCCACGAGGCCAAACTCATCCATCTCCACGCCGACGACGTTGAGACCTTGAGCCTTCGCAGTGGCCGTCGTTCCCGAGTAGGTGTGGCTCTCGAACAGAACCCAGTCGCCGCGATTGCAGAACACTCGAAAGGCGATTTCGATCGCAGAGGTTGTTCCGCAAGTCATGCAGCATTCCCAATCACCGTAAGGCGGGTCGTGGATTAACTCTGTGTGCTCCGTGACGAAACGCAGAGACTGGGGGGAGCCAGCGGAGTAGCCATAGTTCATGACGACAGCCAAGTCGTACGCTGCCTCATCTCTCTTACAAGACATGAGGGCTGTCGTGCTCTTATCTGATCCCTTGGAGCCGCCATAGTTCCATGCCGCGCTCATGTTCAGTGTCTCCCAAGGAAAGTACTGTGGTGAAGGCCTGGCTGTCCCCAAAGTGATCAGAGCTGGTTGGCCGGGGGCTCTCGCCGACATTCTCAAAGGAGAGGGGATATGGCTGAGACTTTCAATGCTGAATCGATGATCCCATCTCTTAGACTGCGGCTTGGAGCCAGATGCCTGGATTTTGAAGTGGTTGGAGGAAGTATAAGGCGCGCATCCTGGAGGGAGTGGATCAGACTTGGATCGCTTCTCCTCCACTTTGGTGAGCTTTGCGTGAAACATTTTGTTCAGCGAATTTTGGTATAAAAGAACCTGATTGAATATGCCATGAAATTCCAGACTCTCCAGGCCTGCTTTATAACTCTATCTCCGCGCTCTCGTGACATGCTGTGTCACTCGGAGTAGGAACTCGGAGTAGGAACGTCGGGAGAGCTAGTGGCTTCGGAATAGACACTTCGGCGTAGTCGCTTCGGGGCATTCTCGCAACGAGTTTATGCCGACTTTTATCCTAAGCCGATGAGATGGAGTCTCTAGTCTCGGATATTCGCGCCATAATAGTGGATTTCGCTGTTTGGTTGGTTCTTTGAAGGGTCACGGCATGACCTGTGTTCCTCGGCCCCGCGCAGCATAAGAGAGAGACATCTGTTGATAGAGGACGCTTACTCGGCCCAATTCGCAATCTTGTTGTATCTTTCGTCAAACTCTCTCTCTTGATTTACTGAAGTCAAGCACGAACAATGCCGCCCACCACAAAACTCGCAGAATACCTCTTCAGTCGCTTGAGCCAGCTGGGCATCAGTGCAATCCATGGTGTCCCGGGAGACTTCAACCTCACCCTCCTCGACTATGTGGAACCTTCAGGCCTTGAGTGGGTTGGCAATGCCAACGAGTTGAACGCAGCATATGCCACAGATGGCTATGCTCGGATCAAGGGAATCGGGGCTCTCGTTACCACATTTGGAGTTGGAGAGCTTTCTGCCATCAACGCCATTGCGGGAGCTTACGCCGAGCGTGCTGCAGTCGTGCATATCGTTGGTACGCCAGCACGAGCTGCCCAGGACTCAAGAACCTTACTCCACCACACATTCAACGATGGCGAATATCGCCGCTTTTCCCAGATGCACGCCCAGGTCACAGTTGCTCAAACCCGTCTTTGGGATCCTCGAACAAGTCCAGAGCAAATTGATTCTGTTCTGCAGCAGTGCTTGCTGCACAGCCGTCCCGTTTACATTGAGATTCCTGTGGACATGGTCGACGTGCTTGTTCCCACCGAGCGACTGAGTTCAGAGATCTGCATTCCAGTCACTGAGCCGACCACAACTCAGAACGCCGTGTTGACCAGGGTTCTTGACAAGATCTACGCTGCAAAACAACCCATCATCCTTGTTGATGGTGAAATTAGACCACTCGGAATTATTGACGAGGTTCAAAAATTTGTCAAGTCAACCAACTGGCCAACCTGGACAACTCCGTTCGGAAAGGGACTGCTGGATGAGACAAGGCCGAATTTTCATGGCATATACCGAGGGTCATATGATGATCCGGAGGTACAACGTTTTATCAATGATGCGGATCTTGTCGTGGTTTTCGGTCCTCACTTTAGCTCCACCAACACTTTTGCTTTCACGAGCGTCCCAAAAGCCAGCGTCACCATCTCATTCACTGATACGGAGATCAACTTGCAATCCGAAATTATACGGGATATTCCTGCGAGAGCCAGTGTGTCTCGACTTACTCAGAGGCTAGATCCTTCAAAGGTCAAGTCCTACAACACCTACCCCAAGCTTCCCCGAGACTACCTTGTCCCCTTCTCAGATGTCTCTGGGGACCAGCCTATCACCCAGGACAAGTCTTGGCGCATCTTCGCCAACTTCCTTCGCCCGGGTGATATAGTCCTTGGAGAAACCGGCACTGCGGGCTATGGTGTTCGAGAGATGTCCCTACCGCTACACACTCGACTCTTTACCCCTGTCACCTGGCTCTCTATCGGCTATATGCTACCCGCGGCTCAAGGTGCAGCACTTGCACAGAGGGAGCTCATCGCTGCTTCAAAATACCACGGATTCAAGGAAGCTCGTACGATCCTGCTGATCGGCGACGGAAGCTTTCAAATGACAGCCCAAGAACTGTCCACCATCATCCACAAGAACCTCAATGTGATCGTGTTTCTCATCAATAACGACGGCTATACGATCGAGCGTTGCATCCACGGGGCAACGCAAGGGTACAATGATGTCGCAAGCTGGAGATACTTGCAGGCACCTGCATTCTTTGGAGCCAGCGAAGATACTTTCACAGGCTCTGCGAAGACGTGGGGCGAGCTTGAAAAGGTTCTGGGGAATGAGAAGCTGACGGACGGTACTGGGTTGAGAATGGTCGAGGTGACAATGGATCGAGAGGATGCACCCGAAGGCCCGTTATCATACTACCTTAAAGAGCAGAAAAAGCGCACCAAATAGTTCGAGTGCAAGATAGTCTATTCAGCATTTATCCTATGTCCGTCATTTCATCGTATTTCCCACCTGGGAATTTCCTCGTTGCCATCGCATGCTCGTTTTGAGTGCTCATTCACCCACGTCCTCCTACGGGTAGCCCGTCTTGTTGCTTGCCCGCTCTGTAAGTCGTTGCTCTTCAGTGTGGGATGCAGAACCACCAGAGTGTCGTAAACAGATTGTTCTTAGCTTCGAGCAGGCAAGTTGCGAGTGCCGAATCCCGAATAGGCTCGGAGTGAAAACCAAGTCGAGATGTTACCAATCTCCCCGGTGTTTCCCTGAAGCACGAGTGACCTCCTCATCAGACGTACTCAATGAACCCCGACGGACACACAGCCAGAGCAGTTGACCTCCATTCATGCCATTGGCGAAGCAGAACATAATGGGCGTTGGGTTTTAACTCATTCACCGACCAGAGGTCATACTTCCACGGTTTTCCCATGGCAGTGAAATGGACAACATAGGTCTGGATATAGAGATCCTCCAAGTCCTTTTCAGATACCTGCTCCGAAAGTCCAAGGGACGGAGAAGGTGTGGCGATCCCTTTTGATTCAAACCATGGTGGGAGACTCCAGTCTTCCCAATGATTATTCAATGCAGCGTACGAGCCGGGCAGTCGAGCTGCATCGTCTCCGAAGAGAGCATTGACAATGTCCATGTCGTACTGGTGGGGAGGAAGAGTCGCAACTGTCTGCTGAATTTCGGTCCAGAGTTTGGCAGTGGGCTGGATGAGCATAAGAGTACTGCTCATGAAAGAATCGTCTATCCAGTACGCTCTTGGCGCGTACAGATCTGCCGGTGGCAAGTCGAAAAGGTGATCGAGGCTTCTTAGGATGAGTTGGTCTGAATCGAGCACAAGGACACGACGTAAGCTGGGGTCTATCTCGTGCATCCGGAAAGCTGTTAGTTTGAGTAAACAGCCGCGGTAGTAATCACTACTGTTGGAATTCAGAGGCATGGGCTGCTCTTTGACGACCTCTGCACCGAGGGCCTTCAAGGAAGAATGGTATTTGGAGGAGACATCCTTGGATACCAGAGCGACAATGCGATGAGTTGAGTGATGAACCGTCTTGAGAAGATGGACGTTGACCAGAATCGAGCATGCGTAGTTGTCCTGCGTGGCGTAAAAGACATAGGCGCTATCGGTGACAGTTGCTGCTGGTGCTTGTGGTGGTGCTTGGAGTGTTGGCCCATACTTCCGGATGGAGAGCAACAAAAGGACCAGGCAGGCGAATATGCCCAAGAACCTATAAATGAAGCCTGTTCGTCGGAAACAAAGAGGAAGCCTCATGGCGGAGCAGAGTTCTAGATTGGATGAGGAAACAGGAACGCAACGCCTCTGGGAGTTGTCAGCTCAGATTGATGCGCGGTCAAGCACGGATATAGCGATTCATCCAGATAACGATAGATACCTAGCCGACCGAGAACAATCTTGAACATCCCCATAGCCTCATCCGGACAACATCTTCCAAGCGGTTTCTGAACAAAATGTGTGCATTACCCAGTAGGTATTTGGTCTATACAAAAAGGCTTGAAGATAGCTGTCTGCCTCCATCACTGCCACAAGCTACAGGTTTGTTGATCATTTTTGCCGGTAGAAACCCTGTTTAGTAGTTAATCCGCTTTAATGCTAGCTTCCACAAGGTATCATGCGCACGGACCTAGCCGTCGATGGAGGAGACGAAACATCTCGGCGAACAACCTCATGATAATGCAAGCCAGTTAGCACTGAATTTGTTGTTGACAATGCTATTTATTTTCGGCTCATCAGTGTCAGGTTTAATTTTTCTGTTGTACCACGGATTCTATACTCCATTCCAATTAGTCTCATTGGAAGAATCGGATTCAAGAACTAGAAATCCGGACCTAACTACTCCGTGCCTTGAACTGGCTTCGCATAATTAGGCCCTGTGACAAAAGTATTCCTCAGCGGTGTCAAGCATCGAAACATCGGACCATGTCTTAACTGCTGACATCACTGAATTGAGCGCTGCATTTGTCATTTTTATTTTTAGCCAATTCTTCCATACTGAATTACTTGATGGCTGCAATCGGTAGCGCGTATTTGTCGTCTTACGTCAGATGTCGGTGAGATTTCCCCGACACCACAGAATGTAATGAGACCACGTCCATCTTGATATTGTTCTTTCTAGTACTTGGTTCCCATTCATCTACAGGAACATACTACAGTATTGCGGAATCCTCGCTCCTAAAAGCATGAGAACGCATTTTGTCCCTTTCACTGCTGGACCTGTGCGTCCAAAGCAGATCATCTCCCTGGGATTCTTTCGCACCGGCTCGCAGTCCCTCAAAGAGGCCCTGACAATCCTTGGATACCGCGATGTCTTCCATACGTCCGTCATGGCAAAATACCCAGAGAAGTGGCTCGGCCTCGGAGCCGCGGCCGATGCCAATATTCCCTGCTTGCCTTCCTACACAGGTTGCACTTGGACACGAGACGAGTGGGACTCTTATTTTGGCCCGTGTGAAGCTCTGACCGACGTCACGCCCTTCGCCGAACCTTTATTGCGCGCATACCCGGAGGCGCGTGTCATTCTTGTTCACCGCGAATTCGGTCCATGGGCTGAGAGCTTCCAAAATACGCTTGTTCTTCCTTCATCGGAGGGCTTCCTGGCTTGGTTGAGCGGAAACTGGATGGAACCGCTGATAGGAGTGTACATCAGCCAGACCGCATGGAAGTTGTACATGGGTCTGTTAGGCGTGTCCGACCTGCGCAAGACAAGAGACCGCCGTATTATGCGCGCTGGTTACGATCGCCACTACGATTCTGTGCGCCGCATGGTGCCTGCTGAGCGGTTATTAGAGATTGACCTCAAGGACTTGGGCTGGGAGCCGCTCTGTGAGTTCTTGGGTAAGGAAGTGCCGGACGTGCCGTTTCCTCGCCTGAACGAGTCTCGTGTCTTCCGCAACGAGCTTCGCGGGCTTCATAAACTAGCTGTGGCAGGGGGGATTGTCACGCTGGTTTGTTCTGTCGTAGTTGCCGGTGGTGTGCTCGCGGCCGGTATTTGGATTGCCCAGGCAAGGGGATTTATGGTGTGATTAAGGGACATTATATTCTTGTCGTTAATCTTTGTCGGGTTTTGAGGTGATTTTGAGTTTGCGACAACTTTGTTGTCTGTAGATATTATTAGTTGGTCAGTTCCCTGGAGCCCTGGATTGACAATACCAGTATCCCAGAATCACCAACGAGGCAAGTTGACTTAGTTATTCAGGTTAGACCAGCCTTGTGACACTTGTTTCAAGCAGGCAATAGAACAGTATATGTACCAACGATCTAATAAGACTGAGTGAGACCGGGTTTAGTTTCATCGAAAGCAGGGATTGATATCATAGCTTACTGCTGCGCCCCAAAAACACATGGGTATGGGTATGATTTGTTCAATTTACCGGGAACGCAGTCGTCGTAATGGCCTAATTTATTAGGCAGGTACCTTTACTTAAGTATAGCAGTGGCACCCAACTCTGCGCATTGGATATTTCACAAGCATCCCACATCAGGTCACCAACTTACGATCCATGATGACTAGCTCACCACAAAATTCAGCCAAAGCCCTACGAAATGAATTTACCTTTCTCAAATACAGCCCTACGGAGCAGCCTACTAAGGAATTAAAACTCACCGTTAACCACGACGCATATTGGAGCTACTGCGGTCCGCTACTCTGCTCATCGTCATCCGGTGGCGCGGATTCACCCCTCCCGGACAACTTTCACGACTTTGCAGCATCGACATTCTCCAGCCCGATTCTCCCCAGCTTCTTACCTTTTCTGGATTTTGTCAATGGAGTCCTCCTTGCTAGCGGCTTAAGCCACTACCTCCTCACCATACGCGCCACGACGCCAACGCACGAGTTTGACCGTCCGAGATGGCACACAGATGAGCTATTTTTCTCAGACCTGGCACGCGGTGATCTTCCCGGAATCGGCCTGGGCCAGAAGTCACAGTATGGAAACAAAAAAGAATACCGCAAAGCACCCGGAACCAACTGGAAAATATGCACGACGCTTCTTGGTCCGCCGACGCTCTTCATTCCGCTCGAGCATCAATCTATCACGAGGCAGAAACAGCACAAGGCCCGAGAAGCCGCCAGCACGGACCACGCGTGTCTCTCGATCCGATGTGTCGGGTGCGCGTCCTCTGCAGACAGTGTGCGGGAACATCTCGCGACCAACTTGGAGCAATTCGGAGTCAAGGCGGCTGGGTCAGGGGAGTGCGCAATGTTCCGAGTGGGGAGAGAATCAGGAGCTATGCATTCGGAGCCTTGCATGAGCAGGGCTCAACACGGGAGGATATTCATCAATGTCGTGCCGGGGACAGAGGAGGAACTCAGAGGGATGATGGGGAAATGGGGGATGGAGTTTCCCAGGCAGTGGTGGCAGTGGTGGGTTCAGGGCTACAATGTTCAGCCTCTCGTCGCATAAAATGCACGGCGTGGCTTCTTTCATTAACAACCAGGGACATGAGTCGAGGGGACGGAACGAGAGGTGCTGTCAAGAGTCAGTGCCCCGACCTGTCAGCAGGGATCCGGGGAGCACGGGACCGCGCCGGAGATGGCGCCGGAGCAACGAGCACCGGCTAGTAGGGATTATCTCAATCCAGGAGAGGGCAGGGAGCGAGTCACAGTGATAGGGCCGAAAGAAGGACCCGAGACACCACTCCAAGACAGGTACAATGCGCCTTCCCAGACATCACCACGTAAATTGACATTAAAGAGCTGGGGCAGCCACGTGCGAAGCCCGTTGACTAAGACCCGTGAGAACAAGCATGGAAGAAGGTTGATGAGTCGCTCCCCTATCACCAAGGCGACTGGAGTGTGAAACGGGGATGCGGAGAGAGCCATGGAGGGAGGCCAAGACGAATGCGCTACCAGCTCGGTGTTAGATCGTTGACGGGAGTTCTTAGCTTGCGATGGCGCATAATGAAGCATTTTCGCGCCTGTCATCTTCTGAGAGGAACCCCAGTCCCAGCCAATCTCTACAAAAGTCCACTGCATGCTCTGATTAAATAAGAGGCACATCTTGCTGCCTTCGGATGAAATGTCTGCTCAACCGCGGACATGCCAGTGCGTCCAATGCGGCCAAGTGGGAACTGGTTCTCCTATTAACCTATGACTACATTCCCAGAACGAGTGCGAGTGGATAGCGCAGGCCGGAAAGATGCTCGTTAGACTGGAGAGGCGCCGCCTTCTTGCTGTTAGCCCGTAATCGAGTCGGACCCCAGATCGGATCCGCACTTTTCTTCGCTGTGATCTGCAGGAACCGAGATTCCATCATCTCCCCACAGACGATCTACGATGCACAATAGAGATTGGAACACCTGTGCTTTCTTTGAGCCACCAGTTAAGCAATATCTGTTTTGTGTTTCACTGTGCGAGAGCGACCACCCTTTTTGCTCTTTCTTTTTTCTCCTCTCCACAGCTACTGGTGCTTTCGATCGGTCATGTCCTCGATCGGAGATGCGGATGCAATGACTCGAGTCCACGCTGGTTTCGATGGAGCGGCCGAGCGGCAGGATAGCGTTCAGTCCATCAAGAGCCGGCGTCCGCTTTCCGTCTCCGCGCATTCCTTGGCACCGACACCTATAGATACCACTACATCTTGCCTGCCCATTGCTTGTCACGTAGCTGCCAGCGAAAAAGTTCATCTTCAATTGCCCCGGCAGCCTCCCATGTTCTTCGTTCTTTTATGAATTCGCTTCGAGCTCATCAGCAAGCGACATGGGCGAGCCGACTACAAGTGACACTAAAGTCGCTGCCATGGCCTTCGGCTTTACCATCGGCTTTGGCTTCCTGACCACCTGGGAGGCCATCAAACAAACGCGGCGGAACCGAAATCCGTTGCGCAGTGCCTATATTTACATGCTATGGGGCGAGATCATTGCCAACGCTGGCCTCACTGCCGTCGGCTGGATATGGATAGACGAGGTCGTCAAGTCCACGTGAGTAGCGTTGTCATTCACACACTAATAAGTGATGCTAATCAGTCGACGAAATAGAGTACCCGTGCTCTTCTTCGTCCTCTTCTTCTGGGTCTTCGAGGTCCAACTCTTGATGCAAATTATTATAAACCGGATCGCAATCATTGTCGAGCACAGAAGCACGACCGACCGGATGAAATGGGGCACTGCAATAATTATGACGTGCATCAACATTGCCGTCTTCTGCATATTCATTCCTGCGCACCGCGATCCGCCAGTGAGTGACCTGTAAGTCATTACCTCAACAAGGGTGGAGATTGATGGCGCTGACTCGTACTAGCTATGTCGAAATCAACAGATACTGGGATCGAACCTCCAAGTTCCTCATCATGTTTCTCGACGGTGCACTGAATTGGTACTTCCTCCGCACTGTTCAGAAACGCCTTGTTCAGCAACACAACTTGAACAAGTACAAGCCGCTCGTCGCATTTAATGCCAAACTCATGGTCCTATCCCTTACTATGGATGTAAGATCAAAAACTAGGCAAAGGTGTTGAGCTCATTTACTAACCGCAACGACTAGGTTATCCTCATTGGTCTGATGTGGCTACCAAACCAATCCGTCTTCATCCAATTTCACCCTGTCACGTACATGGTCAAGCTCAATATTGAAATGTCAATGGCCAAACTTATCACCCGCTTGGCCAGCCGGGGTGCTTCCGACGAGTATTATCCTGACCTGTCAGGTTCCAACCGTACACATGTCCATACCGGTAACCAGGGCACCTTTGACAACACTCCCTGGGCTCAAGGCAACTTGATGCAGAGGGCTCACGTGTCCAAGGTGGTGGCGGGTGAATCGGAAGAGAACCTTGCAAACTCTATAGACATCTCGGGAGCAGAAGAAGGCATTCACAGGCGAACTGACATCGAAATCAGGGTGGAGTCAGATACAAAGAGCTATGTAGGGCGGGGAAGGGCACCACACGGTGTAGATGATGAGCTACCGTTAACTTCAAATGCGGGACATCCAAAACAGGATAATGTAATTATAGCGGAGTCTGTGGCTAGCAGAGACTCCTAATTGAAGAATAATCAATGCAATATAGAACCTGGCTAGCTGCCTGAATATTAGTTACACATGAGCCCAGCCGTTTGACACCAGGACCTGCATCTCGTTAATCAAACAAATTCCCCCGTCCTCTTTACGTCCAGTATACTCCTTTTCCCACGCTTGTATTCGCCTCTGCACTATCCACTCCTTGAACCATGGCGTCGTGAACCACCTCACAAGCCTATTCTTCCATAAACCCGTTAAGATATCTGAATGGGAGACCCATGACCCGCCTGGATGAAGCGACTGATACGCGAGCCTATTATACCCAACCCGAACATTGGGATTCAAGTAAACGCCCTCGGCTTTTGACGCAGGATTGTCTGCGTGGATCAGACAACATTCCGAGCCTTCCAGGTGTGCGTCGGCAAGAGTGTCGTTAATGCCCCGGAAGGCGATCGCCTTCTCGCCCGTGAAGGCCGCTGCAGGCATGAAGACTAGCGAGGTCTGGTTAGACTAAGATCTTGGCTTAGATACAATAAGAGCGAGAACTTACCCATGCCATTCCAACAGCTGGCGACCGGAACAGGCTGGCTCCGTGTCATCAACCACCTGGATTGGGATGATCGGAAGTAGGGCCATGTTTGCGTAGCGTGTTCGTGCCCCTCTATATCTCTGAGAGCAAAGGTATCGTAATATTGGGGTGGTTTGCTGAAATCTAATGAACATGCTGCGGCATATTCCCCTTCGTTTGTGTTGAGCAGAGCAAGTACATCGGTAACCTAGCAGTGGGTATGGTTAGTCAATGAGTCAGGGTCGGCAAGTTTGATGAACGTACTGAGAAAACGACGTCATTTAGAAAAAGGATGTAGTCGAATGTTGTACCGCTCTGTGTCATCTCTATAAAAGGCTGGAGAGACTTGTTCCGCAGCCGAGCAAGGTATGGAATCCTCCGAAGCTCTATCCGATCCCGGGACGTCTTGACCCAGCCATTACCAGGCTCTGCGGGAGGAGCCCGGATTGCGTCGGCGTGGGTTGTCTTGTCCAGCGTGATTTTCCGCCCAACTCCTAGTACGCCAAGCGCCTTGTCAAGTTCGCGAAGCGCTGCTTTAGAGTTGTCCCTACTGCCACTCTCAAACACGCTCACAAACACGTTCTCAGGACCAAGAGCTGTTGCCAAGTCTAGGACACCTTGGTTCCAAGACTCGCGGAGGATCTTCTCATTGTTCCAGTGCAAGCTCGCGATATACACACGCACTGGCTTCCGCAATTTCCCTTGCGCTTGGTATTTTCGGCTGGCTGTATCCAGGCGACGGTGAATGATGATGATATCGACGACGTTCCAGACAAGGAAAGCGAAGAAGAAGTTCCGGAGGACGAAGAGTATTCGGACCGCGATCGGGCCGCGGACGGCGCAGCAACGCCGAAGCTGCCGTAACATGCCGGGCTGAATTAGAGGTGAATCCCGGGTCTGGTCAACTGCGATCCACTAATGATAGAGGAAGAAAATAGGAGCGGGCAGCCATGAAGTAAGCTGCTGTTTTTTTTGTCGGTCCTTGTTCTTCAGTTCAACGGGAAGTTGCAGAAATGGGAGAAGGATGCGAGTGCAGCAGCCATCATGTTGGGAGTGGGATGGATGTTGAAGATGCGGGACGATCTGAAATGCAGTTCTCAAGCCAATGGCGGTTGGGGAAATTGGATTTTCCGGCGGCAGTTGTACGCATGAAGCAGGTATTCATACTGTGGTACTGTACCGGGGTTGTCTAGCCTGGTACCTTATTTCCATTTTGTCGAGGATTTTATATCATTTTAATACTGAAAAGAATTCGTTGGTCATTTCGGGAAATGGCCTTGCACCTGATTCTCCATTCTTTTGTAAAATATCAACTGGAAATAAAAAACTTTACTCGAAATATTGATACCTCTCTAGCCACATTCTCGTCCTGTCATCGGGCTGCGCTTTGGGTACGTATCCCCAGTGGTGGCGAGGCTTAGATAAGAATGTGCCGTGTGGGTTAACGTTAGTCATGTGTGCTGTGCTTTATGTGAGCAAGCAAAGTAGCGAAAAGGATGCTATTCATAGAAGCATAAACTTCTTTTTGGGATGGACGAGGCTGGTTGCGTGGCGGCGGTGATTAACCTCACCAGAATCTCCCAACTCCCCACATCTTCGTTTGTCTATAGCTGAAAGGGATTCAACTGCCACTAGAGGCGGTGTATGAATCCCAATTGGGTTTCATCCAGCCCGCGAACTGAGCGGGAATCCCTTTTGACCCCCAAACAAGGCTCGTGTCCCTCAATCAACAAATCAGTAATCACCTCCGCTGTGGTGCACCAAACATCCAATGGAAGCTACGAGGTCTCTTCTTCATAATGTGTTACTGTCTCGGCGCTTCAAGCCATCCCACTATGTCATTCAGACAACCCTCAAAAATACAAATTGAAACCAGTAAAAGCAATAAATGAAGGCTCGACAGAGAACAAGTTGGGAAGGTCCCAGCGCGGCTTGAGTCGAAGTGTTCAGCCGAGCATGGAATCAGCTGCGGCGAAATATGAGTTTAGGCACGGCTCTCAATCAAGCTGGAGGACTTTGTGGCTCTCAAACATTTGTATACGGGGCAGAGCCTCTTTGATACAGTCTCACAGACTCGGGTTGTCTTTGTAACCAATTTCACCATGGGCTCCTAAGTCATTTCACCATGAATGACACTACTTCCACCCCCTAGTGTGCCATTGAGGGCTACAAGCGACTATCTTACCTGTCCCCAACCGAAACAACAAGAGAGCCGTTTATGGCGGGCCTTTCTCGACAAAGCTCTCCATCCACACCAATCACGATAGACGACCTATTCACAGGGTGTCACTCAGCCTAGGTGAGGCTCTCACGACGATGCACTTAGCAGCGCACAGTCCCCAAGGCCAAGCAAACTGCAAACCATTCTATGGTCCATCTGTAGTGGTGTTGCGTTGCCAATCCTATACTTCTTCTTTTCCAAACCCAACTGGCGCCTGGACCAAAAAGTGGCTTCTGATGGGTTGGCGGACAATTATTATCATCTTTCGCACAGCTGCCGCCATAACATTGATCCTCCTCGATGGGTCCTCTCAGTACATAGGGGTGAGGAGTTGTCTGGTCCTTCAGGCAACGACATAGAAAAACTAGCGGCCCTACAGTTTGCAGCGAAAGCTCACGAGATGTTCATGGTCATTCCATCGCATCTGCCCTCAGCTCTTACGTCCTCGAGGAGCTACATGGTTAGATGGTGCCTTATCAAGCTATATTCGCTCCCCATCAATCTGGAAGCCCCATCATCCTCTTCTCGTCTGAAATGGCTGGCGTCATATCTGGACCCAAGCGTCCCAAGCGTCAACATCACTCCCTCTTCACATCTTCTGACAACTAAGGGACTATGGAATAGGTCTACTCCGTCTAACTCAATATACACGGATGCAATCGGGGAGAGCCTCTTGGCCGTGCTCATCACCAATGGCATTTCTCGAGTCAATTACAATATCACGATCCGCCTAGATCTCTTGAAAAGCCAGAACTATGGAGCCCGTGGGTCTTCTGGCGAGGACTGGCGAATCCAACTCATACCAGTCCACAAGAATTTCACCTCCTAGCTAGGGATGCTGGGGATGAAGCGTAATGTTATCTCGTGAGTGTCATCACTTGGTAGGGCTTCCTTGTTTTTTCTAAGCTCCAGTATGTACTTTCCGACATTGAATAAAGTTCCTCTTCTTCAACTGTCGCCTGTAGACAATCAAGTATCCCACATACAAACTAAAATATGCTATTTTGAGCACGTGTTTTGACTCAGAATATCAATGGCCATGACGTCCCGTATTCATCAGATGTGGATTCGACCTTGAATAGCTCGATAAGAACCAGGACAGGGGTATGTCTTCACAGCCCCGGCAACAGCTAGACTGGGGCGATTGTTGCAGATCCAGTAAATCCTGCGAAGACGAAGGATTTAACGACAAAACAGTTGACAAATGGCGGTGATGAACAGTAGCCAGGATGAGGCGCAGCGCAAAGATGGACGCTAAATATAGGGCACATCCAGGGCTGAGATTTAGTCATTGGCGCGACTTTTAGGCAGATGCCTTCACTTTTAAATAGCTTTTGGCATGTAACCTGCTTTTCAAAGGATTTGACATCATATGTTTCTTGGCAGCCGTGGAATGGGACGTAATAAGTACTGCGCTTTGCCCTTAAAACAGAGCCAGCGAGAAAGATGTCTTTTGACTGTCTCCTCATTCAGTCACCCCCCATCCCCTCCTAAACTCTTCATTTGATAGGTCCTCTGTTAGTGGCCTACATTGGTGCAGCTTTCTCAAAATATCGGTTTTATACACCTACGCAACCATGCGATTTCTGTTATTGCTTGTCGCACTCGCGCCCCTCGCAATGGCCGCCATCAAATTCACCAGGCCTGACGCTTCCTCCAAGCTTAATCTTTCCGCCCCGATCACGATATCGTGGGAGAAATCCGGAGGCAATGTCAACTGGACTTTGTTCGACCTCACGTGGCATGGCAATATGGCCGATGGGGCCGGGTCCTTTGGATTTACCCTCGTGCAGAACTTGAACGTGTCGAGCGGAGAATACGAGTGGGATCCAACAAACCAGACTGAATCATTGGAAACCGCTGGAAACCGCCTCTCTAAAGACAGAGTCTTCTTCTTCGAGGGCTTCCAACACGGGAAGAATGAGTCGGGTTCTGGTGGTAGTTTGACCAGTGAGATATTCGCCGTCGAAGGATACGAACTGATGGGGAGCTCGGGCAGCTCATTGAAACCGGCGACGACGGCCCTGGTAGCTGGAATTGTAGTAGCGGGTGTTTGGCTGCTTCCATGAAGGGTATTACGATGCGATTTGAACGCAGTCAGTCATTTACGTAATTACAATATCTCTAGCCTAGAGAAGATGAGGCATTCCATGCATATTGCATCCAACTGTCTCAGATCGTTATCAAGTAATGATCTTCACCTCACCTTGAGATTGTGCCCTGAATTGGCCGCCCTCGCGACTGCAACCGGGATTTGAAGTACATATAGGCTATCGACGTATTAAAAGCTGTCGCATACATGTGTTTCCTCACGGACATGTTTGAGTGAGATTCGATTTTGAGATCGCCCGATGGCAGCAATCTGGTAGCCAGTGATCGCACGTTCTGTCGATCAGGGTTCGTAAGCCGCATTATTTGTTATTCTCCAGTTTCAACAGTTCGTAGATGCTCTCGTCTATGGGCAAACTATTCCTTAAATGAAGGTTCTCAGGCTCGGTCGTCATCGCATTTGTTTTGTGGATGTTTTGTGGATCTAAAGTGTCTCGGAGGGTCCGAATGATGTCATGTTGTCACTAAGATAATCGAGGAGGTGGTTCTCATTGTGCTTACAGTATTTAACTGTCTCTTGTAGAGTGACTCCGTCGTTGCTCGTCGCGTCTGGACGCGTCGTTGGTGCGGGTGGCATTGATGGCGATGGAGACATTTCTCATTGTGTTTCGTGGTGTTTGATGTGAAAAAGAAGAAACAAGGGTGGTACTTTCTACCGACACTTCGTAGACTTGGCTCATGAACTGAGATTTCAGGTTTCGTGACACATGTCTATGGATTTAAGGAGATTTACTGGTGTTTCAAGGAAGCACTTTCACTCTCCATTGGCAAATAGCGAGATGTGATACTGCAATTATATGGAGTACAGTTATTTTATTGGACCTCTCTACCTACTGTAGGGTATTTGCTTTCCCAGCTTGACACCCCCACATTGAGAATGATTCAGGAGGCAGGCACGGGGTTCATGAGAGGCGTCAGCGCATGCTATGCTTGGAATGAAAAAGAATCCGACCAGTAGATAGTATATATCTGAGATCTCCCATGGTCACGTTGTATTGCTACTTCGTCTTGTCTGTCACCGTCACATGGCACTGTTAAAAGCCTCGTCGTCAACGGCGTCTAGGGCTTTTCTCTTTGTCGATCAACTCCCTTCTTTTCAAGCCCAACATTCCAGTCAGGGAACATCGTCATCAACGGGAAAATGGCATTTATCTCAGCAGCATGCTAATCCAGCTACCAGTTCCGATTCACTGCTAGTGTCTTTAGACACGTGCCCAAATGGTGGGTCTTGGTCTCAGTCCCTTGATAACGGCCGTGTTGCTGCTGAACCACTAGTAAACGTATCAGTCTTGATTCGAACATTGTGGCTTGAGTCTACCGCCACGCGCTTCTGTAGCTGTCACGATACCATTCCAGAACAGAAAAACTCCACAATATTGAACCCGAAGTCCCATTCGAAACGTCCTTCCGCCCGGCTTAACGCCTCAATTGAGCTCAATTGAGTTTCTGACTTAACAGTTTACGCTATCTACACCTATCTTACCGGTTGGACCACACCACTGGGTCATGTATGACCTCAGACGTGATCATGATGCTCCTGATGCGCCACCAGAGTAAGTACTGGTTGAACTCTAACCCCACGTGGAGTGGAACAAGTACTACCGGCGAGGTGGAAGGAAGATGCCGTTGAATCGATTAGCTCCAAGTCATTAGTGCGTGGGACTCGGCTGACGTGGAACACGCTGCGGCCAGTGATGATGTCTCCGCTCCAAAAGCCACGAGGTCGTCTGCCACGAGCTAACTTGATGACGTTACAAGTCAACCCCCTTTCCTTAAATACGCGCGCATTCTGGGTTTCTCAAACTCTAGACATTCACGGCTCGCTATCATGCTTCTCAAATACCTCACCATCAATACCCTATTCGCCCTCGGCTCGGCCAGCACAGCCCCTGACCCTCATACCAGAGACCTTGGTGTTGAGGCCAGCCACGGACGTTCCACTGTGGCCCTCATCGGCCGCACCAACAGCGGCAGTGATGAATCTTGGAATAGCACCAAGGACGTGTTAAACGCAAACGACGCGACCCCCAACAGCGTTGGCAAGACTCACAGCAGCCCACATGGCGAGAAATTGGACGGCAACAAGTCCTTGACCGACTTTGACGACTGTGTAGTGTGGTCCAGCTATTGTAGCAAGCGTGCTTGCAATAGCAATGCCCTGGCATGCGACACTTCCAGGGATACCTGTCCCAGCAACTCTGAGCGGGCTGGAAAGACTGATTACTGCGCGTGCAACCAGAATGGGCAATGCTACGACGAAGTTTCACACCAGCGTGGCTGCCCCGAGGATCAGACGTTGGGTGGCTTTTACGGCAGAGCCAATGTCATTAAGGTACTGACTGGAACACATAAAAGCAGCCCTGTGTCTACCAGAAGAGCGTACCGACCTGCAACAATGATGGGGACACTTGTGATTGCTCCAAAGAGGAGGAGTCGACAAGCTACGGGCGCAGAAACAAGTGCCCGGAAGGGGCAAAGTATAGGACAAGGAAGCCAGCCTGTGTCTGTCAGAAGAGCGTATCGACCTGCAACAATGATGGGGACACTTGTGATTGCTCCAAAGAGGAGGAGTCGACAAGCTACGGGTGCAGAAACAAGTGCCCCGAAGAGGCAAATCACAAGACAAAGAAGCCAGCCTGCGTCTGTAAGAAGAGTGGCGACGGCAACGTTTTGAGCGAAAAAGTCCCGAAGCTGCCCAACGAACAGACATGGACCTCGTATGGATGCGAGAATGGTTGCGGAACGACACGGACTGGAACAACACCAATGGCTCTGCAAGAGCACCGACGATGTGAAGATGCAGAGCTGCAGCTGCGCCACTGGATAGACATGGAACCTATTCGGATGCTGGTGCGATTACATTAGGCTGATTGTGACGGAAGAGTTTTCAAGTGCTCGAAAAGATGTTGAGATTATGTAGCTGACCTACGGGGCAGAGCTGGACTGTATATAGTTGCCAGTATGACTATGGCGGCGAGACTTACTCGGAGAAAGGAAGAAGAATTGCGTGCGCAAGAGGGAGGATACGGATTACCACAAAGCACCAGCAGTGCAAGTACTCGCTCGACGAGTTAACGGGAAAATGGCCGTTCGCAGTCTGGGACGGACGGAGCAAGTCTCATCGGATCTTCTATTCATGTCACTCATTCATCACCAATTGAAGTGGGATTATATATGTCAACAATATAAATTTAAGCGTTAGACTGGGCTGTCCGCGGTCGTGTGTTGATGCCCACAACGGCTCTTTTTAAACTGACTATGTAATGCTTTTGAAACATGCAGCGGACGTATTAAAAAAGAGAATGATCAATGGGATTGAGAGGGTAAAGGAGTGGCAGGATCTCAGAACTATGACCCTACTAGGCGGGATACTGAAAATCAAGGACGAGGTGCAGACCAATCGTTGGAGGCTTGTTGTGTACAAGATGGTAATAAAGGTGTCATCGCCGAGGAGGGCAAGCCATCAATTGGCAAGTCTAGAGATAGCTGAATACGAGCAACTCAAGAGCAGAATTAGTAGCCTTGTAGATTTATTTGTTCCGCGTAACTTCAAAACCATGACAGTTCACATTTATGATTGTGAAAGTCGGGTAGGAATGGGACAAGGAGCACCGGAATAGAATACTTAAACGCAGTTGCTAGTGTAATGAACTCATCCATCTCTCTTACCATTCCACACCTTTTTGCTTTAGTGGAACATGAAGCAAGCGGTGCCCTCCCTCTGATGGCCTGGGAAGCCGGCCGGCCCGGATATTCATCTGCAGGGATTGATGGACCAGCCTCGGCTCTGCCAAGGTCGCGTCACGTTCCCTTCGCAAAGCCACAAATTCCTCCTCGGTGATACCATCTTTGAGATGCTTGTTTTGTTTCTTGTGATCTTGAACAGTCATCCAAGGCACGGGACCACTGCGGTCATCGGGTGGGTAATCGTGACCCGTCCAGATTTTGAAATGGTCCGGAAGGCCAAGGAGTCTTCGTCCAGAGTTGAAAAGGCTGTTTGCGCTACCGCCGGGGAAGTCGCAGCGAGCGGTGCCGATGTCCGCATGGAAGAGAGAGTCACCACAGAAGACATTGTCTGAGTAGGGATATAAGTTAGCTCTAATCAATAACAGGGCTGCTGTGAATATCTTACCTCCGACCCTGTAGCCAAGATGGTCGGGAGTGTGGCCAGGAAGATGGATGGCGGTTGCTTTTAGTTCACCAATGCTGAAGCTCTCGTCGTCGTCAAAGAGCTTGTCAAAAACGCCACCATATTCCTCTGCTTGAACTCCATATTTCCAACCGAACAACTTCTGTACTTGCTCGATGCGCTTCCCAATGCCGATGAGCGGCTTGTAACCTTGCTTCTGGGCAAGCCGCTTCTGGAGATATGAACTGGCGGTTAAGTGATCTGCATGAGCGTGTGTTTCGAGGATCCTGTCGACGTTGTAGCTTTTCTCCTTGACCAGAGCGAGCAATGCATCAGGGCTCTGGGTGGTGACGGTCAGGGTGGTAGGATCGTAGTCCAAGACTGGGTCAATGATGACAGCAGCCAACGTGGATGGATCAGCGACCACGTACTGCCATGTGCCCGTCTTTGGTTCAAACACGCCGTGGATTGTGGGTTCCTCGCTGGCGGTGACTTTGGTGCTATATGAAGCTTGACTTCGGGGCGCACGTAGGCTTGTGGTAGTGAAGGGGTTCATGCAGTGTACACGGAGATGCGAGGGGACACGTCCACAGAGGAGAGTTCTTCTTGCAGACGTTTGAGGGGCTGCCGAGTTGATGAATGACACGCTTGATACGCTTTGTGCAGTGATTGTGGCCTTGTTCTCGGATTGATGATGAAGGCGACGGAGCGATACGGCCGAGTCACCAAGCGCTGCAGCCCGGATAGCCGTGGTCGGAGGCTGAAGCAGACCTCCGGTTGCCTGCCGGCCAATGCTGATGTGAGGGCGTAGGGACTTCATCACGCTCGGAGATGGTGATGATGAGACACAAACAAGACACGAAGAGATTAGAGGCTGGGTTGTGCTTAAAATAACCTCGAGCTGAAACCTGGGGACGAACGATACGATACGAATGCACTTATTAGGGCAACTCCACAAATGGTTCCTCCCGGACCCGCCCGTTCCGTTCCGTGCGTCGGCGACCTGATCGGGGACCTGGTCGCCATCAGGTCGCCGAAGAATTTCCCGAGTGCCTTCCGAGTGCCGGACATGGGCATCTTTGTTTATACGACGACCCGAAAACTTTCCGACGATTACGATTTGCAAATGGCTTGTCTGTCTTTCTACAATCTACTCACAATCTTTTCTTTCATCATCTGATTTTGTTCTTCTCGAGTCACGCCATCATACCTCTCTGTCCAGCACCCACCATGTTCCCCGGCCGTCTAACTGTTGCGGCTCGCACTGCTCGACACTCGGCCATCGCGGCACAGATCAGGACCTTCAAAGCACCGCCTGCTACGCATTCTCTTGATCGGAACCACAGAGTCGTGGTTGTCGGCGGTGGTGCTGCCGGTCTCTCCATCAGCCATCAGCTCCTTCGATCTGGCAAGTTTGCCCCGAACGACATTGCTGTTGTCGACCCAGCGACATGGCATCACTATCAACCCGGATGGACTCTGGTCGGTGCCGGTCTCAAGACCAGGGAGCAGCTTCGAAAACCACAAGCTAGCTTGGTCAATCCCAAGATCAAGTTCTACAACCACAGCGTGGGCACCTTCTCCCCCAAGGAGAACTCCATCCTGCTCGGCAATGGCGACAAGATTGGCTACGAGCAGCTCGTCGTTGTACCCGGTATTCATGTCAACTACGCTAGCATCAAGGGCCTGCCCGAGGCGCTTGACGCCCCGGACTCTCGTGTCTGCTCCATCTACGGGTACGATACTTGCGACAAGGTCTTCGGCAAAATCGAAAAGCTCCGGAAAGGGACTGCTCTTTTCACCCAGCCTACCGGTATTATAAAGTGCGCCGGTGCTCCGCAAAAGACCATGTGGCTCGCCCTTGACTACTGGAAGAGAGCAGGGTTATACAACCCCAGCAACACGTCGCCGATTAACATCAGCTTTGCCACTGGCCTTCCCACCATGTTTGGTGTCCCCAAGTACAGTGCTAAGCTTGAGGAGCTACGGAAGGAGAGGGGTGTCGAGGGGCTATTCCAACATGACCTCGTCGCAATCGACGGCAACACGGCGACATTTGCGCATCCTGGTGGCGAATTGAAGAAGCAATTTGACTTTCTACATGTTGTGCCCAAGATGGGGCCACATGAATTTGTCAAGGAAAGTGACCTGTCGAATGACGCTGGTTTCGTCGACGTGGACGAGAGCACGACTCGTCACAAGACATTTCCGAATGTCTGGTCCGTTGGTGATGCTTCTAACCTCCCTACATCGAAGACGATGGCAGCCATCACTTCGCAGGCGCCAGTTCTCGTCCGAAACTTGCTGCAGTCTCTAGAGGGAAAGCAGCCTGACATGGTGTATGACGGCTATACTTCATGTCCCCTCGTGACAGAGTACGGCAAGGTCCTCCTCGCAGAATTTAAATATGGTGGTGTTCCCAAGGAGACATTCCACACCTGGTTCGGCATTGATCAGGCAGTGCCTCGCCGCGCATTTTACTACATGAAGAAGGATTTCTTTCCTTGGGTGTACGAAAAGTTCATGGTCAAGGGCATTTGGGCGGGACCGAAGGGTTTGATCAAGTAGGAAAAAGCACGAAATTTGCACGAGCTTTTCTCGATGATGAGGCAGTAAAAGGACGTAGGCTTGGGAGCGAAAATGAAGGCGATCAAAATGTGTTGTTTGTACAGTTAGGCCCGCTGTAAAACCGAGAATAAAGGTCATTTGCTAGCACAAAATTACCCTTGTCACATTTTTATCACACGACACGGCCAGCGTTGGGCTGCCAGCCATCAAGCCACCCTAATCTCACTTATGTCATGAATAGTAGATGACAGACCTTGATGCAAATCTTGAGTCTAACCTTGACAGTGTCCCGTGAACAAAAGAACCTGCTCACTTTTGCAATCTCGATTGACCCAATTACGTATGCCGCGGCATGAAACTTGCTTATGGCAAGGAGCGCCGGTCAGAAAGAGGCACGAGCACTTCCACTTCCCCGTCCGACACGTGCCTCGGCAGACAGATAATGTCATCGGGGAATTCAAACCTGATCGGTGACTCGAATCCCTCGGAAGTTTGCGGACTAAAAAGTCGCCTGATCGATAATCACAAATCCCGGAACGGCGAGAGGTTGTCGGCAAGCGGTCCACGGCGACCGAATTAATAATTACGGGGCCGGACGGACGTCGTCGGCGACCCACAGACACCGACAGCCTGACCGAGAGCCCGGACCTACCGCCGCACAGCCGTACTACACGGCAATAATGCCCGGCTGCCAGGTAATCAACAAGGAAGATTATCTCAGACAGCCGAAGTCTCTTTTTTAGCGTTGAGCAATAATTCCCATAATACATATAGTCAATCCTACGTACAATGCATCCCTTCTTCCAAAGCGCTGTGCCAGAAAGACGTCGTATCGGCCCTCATCAACATGAACAGCTCGGTAGTAGCATCGACCAACGGGCTGCCCATGCCAGCCGCTCGGGAGAAAAAGGAACAGGGGCAAAAGAGCAGTACGATCCGGTATCCTTTTTGGTTTGGCGGCAGTGCCAGTGGCATGGCTGCTTGTGTCACTCACCCTTTGGATCTCGGTATGTCCCAGTGTCCCCTTAACGTGTGTATGTTATGTTTACTAACGTCATTGTGAAGTCAAGGTAAGAAGATCGTTATGTACGACTCAGTTACGAGATACATTAATGCATAGTATAGGTCCGATTACAAACTCGCACACCCGATGCACCCAAGAACATGCGTGGCACCTTTGCCAAGATCCTCAGGACAAATGGGCCCTCGGATTCTACAACGGGTTATCTGCCTCACTCCTCCGCCAGCTTACATATTCGACAGTCCGCTTCGGCATCTATGAAGAGATGAAACAACGCGCCGGTGTAGACGCCAGCCCCCCGCTGCTCGTAGCCATGGCTGCATCTTCAGGCTTTCTAGGCGGCATGGCAGGCAATGTCGCCGACGTGCTCAACGTACGCATGCAGCAAGACGCAGCCCTCCCCGTACACGAGCGAAGGAATTACAAGCATGCTATAGATGGGATGGTGCGGATGGCAAGGGACGAAGGGATGCTGAGCTGGTATAGGGGTTGGCTACCGAACAGCAGTCGGGCAGCAGTCACTACGGCAAGCCAACTGGCTGTTTATGATGTTGCGAAGCGGCTGTTGCTAGAGTATACGCCTATGGAGGATACGTTGACGACGCAATTATCGGCATCGCTTCTGGCGGGGTTAACAGCTGCGACGGTGACGAGTCCAATCGACGTAATCAAGACGCGGGTCATGTTGTCCAGAGATAACCAAGGCGTTGTGGAATTGATACGCAATATATCTCGGACTGAGGGCGTGAGATGGATGTTCAAGGGGTGGGTTCCCAGCTTCCTCCGTTTGGGACCGTAAGTCTCGCCCCTCCTCTGTTCTGATTCCAAGTTACTGACAACTACAGGTACACTATCGGTATCTTCTTTTTTCTGGAGATGCATCGAAATATATATAAAAGTCTTCATGAACGAGAAGACCATAGCACATAGACAAGGAATGAGGGCTTGAGATGTGGGATCACCCAGTCATTTGAGCCGGAGTTTTGGGTTACATTCCCCACACCTAAAACAACTTACAACGGAATTCTCTCGCCTCTAATCTTTCACGTATATCTGACCAATTCCTGCTTTTATCTCCGCTGATCTATGGACTTCTCTATTGGCCCAGAGATTAGGTCTACACGAGTCTTTGCATAGTAACGAATGAAAAGTGCAACTGTGTCTTATTGGCTAAGACCCCTCTTTGGTACACAAAAGGTGCCTTGCCGTAGTTAAGGAGATAGCACGTGAGTGGGGCAAGCCAGCCTGATGCATCTCGACAACAATGGCTGCAACTCGGCCTGAAATTTTCTGACACCTGCTTACCATCATTCCACACTCTCATATCCCCCCCTCCGTTCGTTGGGAACACCTTAAATCAAGCTTCCAAGTTGCACGCTAGACTCCCGATAAGTAACCGATTATCATCATCATGGCCGAGGCGCTTGGACTGGCCGTGAACATCATGGCTGTCATCGAACTGTCAGCCAAAGTTGCCACACTCTGTCTCGCCTACTCCACTTCTGTCGGCAGTGCCCAGGAGGACATCGCACGCCTCCGTAACCGGTTGGACGGACTCGCCAGAACACTGCAAGGAGTTCACCGTCTCCTGGCCGGCCCGGATGCCTCCGCTCTTCCGACATCCAGTGAGTTATTCGAATCTGTCGATCAATGTACATTGGAGCTGGTCAAGCTGCAGAGCAAGCTGGATCCGGGCAAGGCTCGCAAGGCCATGCGCCGTTTTGGGCTTCGAGCCCTCAAATGGCCCTTTGATAGCAAGGCGATCAATGAAACAGTGTCCAATCTGGACCACTACGAACGCACTTTGACTCTTGGTCTCCAAGTCGATCAGACGTAAGTTCTCTGTTCGTTTCTATATTTGTGAACGGAGAGTCAAACCGTCCACTTTAGGACGCTCCTACTTGAAATCAGACAGAAAATGGAAGGCGTCTCACTCCGACCTCAAGACCACAAAGCACTACCACGTGAAGCCTGTTTCAATGTTCCTTTCACGCGCGACCCCGATTTCATTGATAGACCCGAGATTATGGCATGGATCGGTGAGCAATTCTCGAGCCACACCACCCGCATTGCCCTCGTAGGCATGGGTGGCTTTGGGTATGGACCGATGCCCTCTCTCAGACCATAAACTTGCTAATAATGTCAAGGAAATCCCAGATTGCTATTCAATTTGCGTACCAAGTTCGCGAAAAGTCCCCTGAAACGAGCGTCTTTTGGGTCTACGCAAGTTCGAAGCCACGGTTCGAGGAAGGCTATCGATCTATTGCAGACAGACTGGGGCTACCTCAGTGTGACGACCCAGAAGTTGACGTGCTTGGACTCGTCCTTGACTACTTGCAGAGAGACGACGTCGGCCCGTGGTTGATGATACTGGATAACGTTGACGACGTCAATCTATTTCACCCCAGCCATAGCCCCGTTGTCCAAGAAGACCATACCTCTCAAGGTCTAGAGGACATGGAACTTGCTACAATGAACCTACAGAAGCCTCTTGCATCGTTCTTACCCAAAAGCTCCAATGGTACAATTCTCGTCACGTCACGAAGTCTTGATGCTGCTGAGAAGTTGACAGGAAGTCACAAGACTATCCGAAATATCTCAACCATGACCGAGGCCCAGTCCCTACAACTCTTTCAAACAAAGCTAGTCGGAGACTCGGATGAGGCTGCCGCAGATCTCCTTCGCGCCCTCGACTACATCCCACTCGCAATCACCCAAGCAGCTAGCTACATCAACCGTCGCGCCCCACGCATCTCAGTTCAGGCGTATCTAAATGACTTTCAAAGGAACGACAAGAAGAAAGGGAGCCTTCTTAATACTGACCGTGGGGATCTTCGGCGTGACGAGACGGTGTCTAATTCCGTAGTCACTACGTGGCAAGTCACATTCGAGCAAATTCGCCGTGAGAGGCCATCCGCAGCCGAGCTTCTCTCTTTTATGAGTTTCTTCAACACCCAGGGCATCCCCGCATTTGCTCTTCGCGGCTACAAGCGGGGAATGAGGGAAGATTCGGATAGTGACAAGCCTGTCGACGAGGATGGTGGCGACTCAGACGACGAATTCGAGGACGATCTAGATATCCTCCGTGGGTACTCGCTCGTATCGATCACAGAAGCGGGAGACATATGCGAAATGCATTCTCTCGTGAAATTCTGCACACAAACTTGGCTGTCTTCAATCGACGATGCCGAACGATGGAAAGAAGCATACCTCTTGGTCATGTCAAGAAGGTTCCCAAATGGTGAATTCGAGACCTGGCCTACTTGTCAGCTACTACTTCCGCACATTGAATTTATAGTCGACGAGCAGCCACCAGACAAGTATTTAAAGCAGTGGGTCCGTTTGCTATCACACTGTGCATCTTACAAGAACGAAATGGGGAGCTACAATACAGCAGAAATGCTTCACAGGAAAGCAATGAACGTGAGGTCAGAAGTGTTGGGAGAGGAGCATCCTAAAACACGTGAGAGCAGGTTCGATCTGGCAAGGGCAATTGGGAAACAAGGCCGGTATCATGAAGCAGAAAAGCTACAGGTGCAAGATATGGAGATTGAAATTAAGGTCTCAGGCAGGGATCACCCGGATACGCTAGCAAGTATGGAAGCCCTGGCATCAACCTATTCAGATCAGGGGCGGTGGAAGGAGGCAGAAGACCTCACAGTGGAAGTGATGCAGACACTGGAGCGGGATTTAGGGGAAGAGCATGGTAACACGCTGAGCTGCATGAACAATCTGGCAATAATATACATGGATCAGGGCCGACATCAGGAGGCGGAAACACTACAGGTGCAAGTTATGCAGGCACGCAAGGGGGTACTTAGAGAAGATCACCCTCACACGCTGACCTCCATGAACAATCTGGCAATTACATACAAGAGTCAGGACCGGCTTCAGGAAGCGGAAACACTACATGTGCAAGTAATGCACGCACGTGAGCGAACCTTAGGAGAGGATCACCCTGATACGCTGACCAGCATGAACAATCTGGCTTGGACTTGGGAAGAACAAGGCCATATTGAGAAAGCTGTAAGTCTGATGCGTCGCTGCATTACCTTGTCAGAGCAAGTGCTGGGATCGGATCATCCACGAACAAAAGGATCGTTGAAAGCTCTGAGGATATGGGAGAACGAGGAACGTATGCCAGCGGAGACGGGCAACGAGGGATGATGGGACGTTTGTTACATTAATTCACTTCGCTTGGCGATATAAATTTAGGCGGTATATTTTCAAATCTGGCGATCCATCCATCCTTTGTATTGCTCAATCCCGGTGCCTCTCGAGTATAGGCCTTGGCCAGAAATGAAACACACTTATGCAGATGTATTTACATTGTATTCACCAACCTCTATTACGTACACGTATCGACGACGTAGAGCTTCTTCTCAACGCAGTCTGGGGTTTCGGCGCTCCACTCGGCTCCAAACACGATGGGATTCATATAAAACTCGACGTACACAGGACAGGTCTGCCAAATAGTGAACTTCAAGAAGCCTTTAGACACGCTGCACTAGAGCTCTTTATCAGAGCCTCTCTTCGTCATAAGATCTTGTATATTCAGAAAGTTGTATTCGCCGAGACACCTCTTGGATAAGAGGCGAAGAGGACGTCCTGAAAATCGTTGAGACAATTGACGTTGAGGTAACGCCCGCCCCTAACTTCGCGCACATAGCCCATTCTGGGTTTAAGGGTGAAGAGGACGGTTCGGCTTTGGAGGGATCGGGCTGGGCACTACAGTCGCTTCTAATGCCGCGGTAATGGAAGGACTCTACGATGGAGATGTGGTTATTGTCCCACTGATCCTTGTTGACTGGGGAGACGCCGCGCATTTGGATGAAGAAAGTCGGCTGTGCTTCGGTGCCGTCGACACGGCAATGGTATCTTTGACGGGAATCCACGCTGTTTTGACAAAATATGTAGTTTCGGTTGCGGGCCAGTCCCTCTTTACTGTCACTGCCCTCGCTACTTCCCACAAGTGCGGCCCCGACGAGGGCATCACCTGTGTTGACAACCAGGAGACTGCCTATATATGTTGCGAGATTGGCTGCATGGAGATGTCTCTATGGCATGTCTTCTATACCAAGCGGCTTAAACCAACCACTTAGCGTCTGGCAATGATCCAAAGAAACTTCTCCCCTGTGTCTCCTTCCACTTGCTTCTGCTCAACCCTTCATCCTCCCTCCTCCAATTGCGAAACCGTCTGTTCTGACCCGAGCCCGCTCCAAAATATCCAACCCTTCTCATGCAACAACTGCTCAAGCACGAAGCCCTTCATCTCGTCCACAGCAAAGTTAGCCAGCAAGCATCCGCCCAGCTCGAGCCACCCCGCGATCTTACGCAACATGGCCGCCTGCTCTTCCGGCGCCAGGTGGATGATGCTGTACAGCGCTACGACAGCCGTGAGCGACCCATCCTCGAAAGAAAGCCTGGTCATATCCCCCGCCGCGAAGCGAACGCGGTCGCCATGGGGAGCGAGATTGACCCGCGCGAGGTTTAGCTGAGTGTCGGAGAGGTCGTTGGCCGTGGCCGTGACGCCGAGACCACGTTCGAGCAGATTGTCGAGGAAGGGTTTGCCGGCACCGCAGCCAAGCTCAGGGACAGACGAGACCCCATCCGAGGAAGTCAACTTAGGTACGTGAGTGCAGAGCTCGTCGAGATAGGCCATGCGGAGGTGGGCATGGCGCTCCGTCCAGCCATTGTACCTCGGCGCCATGGCATCGTAAGACGCCTTGAAGCGAGCCTTGACATCACTGGGAGGATTCTGAGGCGTCATGTTCGTATGGATGAATTGTTGGAGTCTTGAGCTTAAGTTGAAGGAAATGGCAACTCGAATAGCATGGTGGTTAGAGTCATCATGTAAGTGGTTTGCTTTAGCTTGTTTTAAAAAGCGTTGTACCCCTGCTTACTGAATGAGTCACATAGTGGTGAATAACTCCTTAACAAACATTCAGGTAGAGCATATCATCTTAACCATTATGTACATCATGTGCAAAACTAGTATGTATGTGTTGTTGAGGAGACTTCTTTACAACGTTTATGTTATTGTATATAGCGTTTTGCTAGTCTTCTAGTCTAGTATTTAGGTGGCATGCCCATTCCAGCGATTCTTATACCCTCGTAATACCTGCATATTGTGGTCGATCAATCAGTTCTTTTTCTCTGCTGGCTCGCGTCTCCGAGTCCCCGTGCCCCACCCCCACACTGGCTCCCATTTTCTCACCAAGCGGAAGTATATCGGTCGTTTTTGGCGGCTTCTCCACAGCAGCAATGGCCTCCTGCGCAGCCTTCTTACGGCTCTCCAATTTAGGCCTCCGTAGAGTTGGATTAGGATATAGGGTTCATGGGTCTTCTTCTCTAGTCGGAAGCTTGTTCGCTGATGATGCGAAGCAGAGCAGTTACAAGAATCTCGCATCAGCGGTTGCATGGGATTTCACTTTGAGAATGGTCCTCGGCTGCTTCTTGATAATGCAAATCAATAAGAGCCATATTTCTCTATTGCACAGAATGAGGCCATATTTACTCTTTCATACATAGCAGTATAATGTTAGCACATGATGATCATGGCTATGTTGAGTGGTGGAAGTTCACGAACACATTGAACCGCCGACGGTAGACATCGTGACGCTGAGTCTAGATTTTTTGGAGGACTGAGGCTCGGCTGGCAAAATACCCTGATAAAGGAAATCTGGAAGTACGAGTCTCTTAATTGGTGCTTGTGTGCAACACGAGACAAGGGAGGTGCATCATGATGCCCATGTCTCAGGGGACACGAGTCAAATGCCCCATACGATATTTATAAGCAGCTCAAGATCCCCCCCCTCATGCGTGAACAAGATATCTTGGTAATCCCTGCGAAACTTCGTAAAATTAATGGTTGACACAGATTTCCCAGCCATGGGTATCAGCGTGAACAATGCGTCGATGGTTTCGAACAGGGGGGGGGGCTTTATCCGGCCCGACGGATGGCCAGTCGAGGATTGTGCAGTTCTTAGTCGCCGCAGTAAATAAGAACATACCATCACGGCTGCTGTGTTCAACGTGGCGAGCGTAGAGGGTTGCAACACGGTGATCAATGCTTGTCACGAGGATATAATCATTCCCGACGATATGCCCTCGGGGATTCTGCAGCTGTCATCTTGGAAACGATAGAGGCCATTATTAAATCTTTGCCGACCTGACAGGACTCTTGAACCCATCGTGTCCTTGCATCCGGCATGGTGGAGCGGAAGTGTCGCTTGGGTATCTGCCTCTCGGCGCTGATGCGGAGGGACGGTCGAATATAGACATGCTTTCTCGAACATCATTGACCACAATAGAGAAGCTTCGCACTTTGCCAGACCAAGCACTTGTCGAGGCTTTAAATGCCAGACTCCGCTTCATTTTCTCATCAATGTCTTTTCCTCCAGAACGAAACAAGAAAAGGAAATTGATTCGCATTGTATTCAACTTCGTTTAGACAAGCCACCTGATTACGCGTTCTACTTGTTGATCTGTATCTTGCCTGCTGCGCGACGGGTGGGTGTGCATAATGGGAGAGTCTCAAATCACCCACACCAGTTACGTTATACGAGATTTAAGCTCTGGGTTGCGTCGGTAGGAAGGTCGGATGGGTCAAACCCTCCAGAGTGTGCATTCTCTCATTTTGATCAGCTAGGCCCATTCTGGCAGTTTATTACGGCTGTGTAGATCCTCTTGGGGTATGCGCGACCCGTAAAACCCGGCCTGATGAAATCATCCTCTGTCAACATGCCTAGACGCACCTATGACCTCATTAGTATGTCTGTTTAAATACGAAGTACCCACTAGATCCGTCTTGCAAGGGAGAGGCCTAAAACACCTGCCCGTGGGTCAGGGGCTAGCAGTGAGATTAAAGATAGGGGGTCACCGGAGCCCAGCTTTGTACCGAACAGGGCAAGGGTTAGGTCCGGGGCGGTACGGACTGCCTGGTTACATTAAGCTCCAGTATTGGAATCCAGGTGAGCTTCGCCTCAACTGCGTGTCCGCATCTCCACCAAATGGCCGTGTCCATGGCCATTGAGGCATTGGGCTATGTAAGGGTGCATTCAAGTCCCCGGAATGATATATTAGAACGGTTCCGCCGGTGAGTGTACATTTCGTTCAAGATCATCTCACATCTTCGCACGTCTCTCGCCATGCACCTCATCGGCATCGTAACCTTCTTTGTCGCGCTTGGGTGTGCTCCATCGGCTGCCATCCCAACTCTTGGAGGCTCCAAGTGCTCTCAACCACGCCTCAGGAAAGAATGGTCAGTAGTTTACACGCAGGATCATCCATCCTATAACGGCCCCGAAGTATATTGACTTTCTTCCCAAGGCGGACGTTGAGCAACATCCAGCAAGACGCGTATACCAACGCGGTACAGTGTCTCATGAAAACCCCCTCCAAAGGCACAAGTTTCTACGACACGCTGGAGAATCGCTACGATGATTTTGTGGCCATGCATATAAACGCTACTCGAGGTCTCTCCCGTCCCAGTGTCTGCAGCGTGGTATGAAAACTTACATATTCACAGGAGGCGACAACGCGCCGCCAATTGTCGCTCCCGGCGGAAACAGCTCTACGGGTGAGACATTTACTCCTGCTCCTCTAGTCCCTATCAGTCCATGAAAACTCATTCAGCTTTGTCCAGCCACCCCCCCGAGTAACACCACCGAGCAGCCCCCGTCGACATTCGGTATCCATGGTGTCGGCATCTTTCTCCCCTGGCACCGCTACGCCATCTGGACATTCGAGTCCGCCTTACGCTCTGAATGCGGCTACACCGGGGCGCAACCCTACTGGGATTGGACCCTTGATAACCCCGCCTCCAATGGCTCAATGCTAACCGCACCAGTCTGGCGGTCCTTTGGGACCAATTCATCGCCAACGACAGGTTGTGTGGAAGACGGTGCGTTCGCAAGAACCACTTTGAATATTGGGCCCGAAAACTCCATGGCCAAGAACCCGCGGTGCTTAACAAGAGCCTTCGACGTGGAGCTGTTCGATTCCAGCTCCCAGTTCATGGACCTCTACCCGCTGGTGATGCAAAGGCAGAGCTACCGACAGCTGCAATTCTTCATCGACGGACTCGATTTCCTGTCACCTGATGATAGGGATACAGGTGATTGGAATGCCTTGGTTAATCCGCATACCCTTGGTCACGTTGCTATTGGGGGTGATGTATGTGTTGCTGCTCTCCCCCCACCCCTTTTCTCTCTAAATCTGCCACGTTCTGTTCACCATATTTTTACTCAATGCGCATAGGAGAAAGTATACTGACACCGCACCACAGCTCATGGACTTATATTCTTCTCCCAATGACCCGTTGTTCTGGATGCATCACACGCTGCTCGATTATCTTTGGGCGCGGTGGCAGAAGGCCGACGAAGCCCGTCTCACCGATATCTCTGGCGCCAGAACCATGGAAGGATTTGGTCCCAGTGGCGACAGAGTCGAAAACACAACGCTGGATACTCCCCTTTGGATGGGCTTCATGAATGAAGATATACCGGTCAGGAAAGTGATGGACACCGAGAATCGTGATGGCGCGGGAGTCCTTTGCTACGAGTACGAGGAGTCTCCGTCTGTCAAGGGCCAGCCAGCCTTCTGACGGCTAAGCTTGAGACGCTAGATGATGGAACGCCGACCGGTACCGCAACTGTCATCATCAGTGGAACAGGTGGTGATGATTTTATCCTATCTAGAGACGCCAAGGAGACCTTGGTCGCTACGAACCCCCGCAATACGTTGATTAAAGTTGATATACGGTCAAAAAGATCAAGCTGTAGCTGAAGGTCTAAATACGACATCTGTAGTGTCAGTAAGCACATTGGAATGAGGGAATTTTAGATTAGAATTTTAGTTGTCAAGTTAGTTAGGCGATGTAAGTTGCCAAAGTAGGTAATCCGAGTTGCCTGAATTAGAAACTACCCCTACGATTAGGCAGCAATGGTGGCGCGGCATCACTACAACCAACAACTGACACGTATGAAACGTCCTAGGTCTACTTTACGGCGGCCAGGAAGAGGCAACCAGGCAACGGAAGTCCGCACATAAAGCCGGCGTTGTCGACCATCATTCGGAGAATCGATTTCTTTACCTCAATGCTACAGCCTGTTCCCTGCTTCTTCCATTCCCACTCATCTTTGGTTAAGACGACGTCTGGAAACCGCCAATTCAACAATGACACAGCAAATGAGGTCTGACGCTTCTCCAAGCATCCTTACCGTCAGAATCCACCACACCAAGACATCATTCACAGCAACGTTCAAGACACGGTTGTCCGCGGGCAGCACCCACAAGACAAGATGTAGCTGTTCTCGTCTCAACCAAGTCTGGATTGGTTCAGATTGTCACGACGATGCCTCCTCACTCAATGTTCTTCTACCAGAGACCCCTCACGACACCACCATTTTAAGATTCGTCTTTCGATCAGAACAGAACATCCAACAAGCAAAGGATGTTTGCACCAGCGCGCAGAAGCCGTCCGACTCTGAAAATTTCAGAAATCGTATGCTTAAAATGCTGACCGCATTGGCCACGGTCTGCGAAGCAGAGCACCTTTCCGGACACAGCAAAACACGACCAACCACCGGGTCTCTCCTCCTTCCATTCAGGACGAGCAATCTAGACAGAACGTCTGTCAGCAAGGAGGTCAGGGCTAAGATGCTCAGCCCACTACCCCTCAGCGCGGTCCAGGGACAAGGTCTCGGCTACGTCTACATTCTCCGGTCGCAATCGGGCCTAAGCACCATGTCGGTGCTGAAGATCGGATTCTCCAAATATCATCCCGAACACCGCGCGCATGAGTTGTCAAGCTGCCTTCCGATGACTGAGATAGTGGCTCACACCCCGTTGCTGCCTCACGCAATACGTGTCGAGTCCCTGATTCATGCCGAACTAGTGGCTAAACGCAAGGTCTTGGAATGCGACCAGTGCGGTCAGGATCACAAAGAATGGTTCGAAATCTCTCATGCCGAGTCTCGAGAGATCGTCATCAAGTGGAGCAGATGGATTCTGTGCCAGCCCTATCTCGAAGGCATACTGTCTGATGAATGGTGTGCCTATCTGCGAGAGCAGGACTTTGGATCTACTGACCCCGAGACAACGATATCCAGACAGTGGGCGGAGATTCTCGACAATTTCCCCCGTGCTGTCACCGATTCTTCGCCGGAAAAACAGCTGGCAGCGTACATAAACGCTTGTTACTTCGAAAACTTAGGCCACAGACTTCTCGGCCCGAAAATGGGACGGAGGGCCAAGTTTCGTGACGCATTTCGAGACAGCACGGACGGTAGGCCTCTCGAAATCCAAGATTTCAGGGGGCCACAAGTTGACTTTCAATCTTTGCTTTCCAAATTTCCAGTTGATTTCGACGACGAAATTGCGGCCTGCAGTGAGCAAAACTCTTTTGAAACACAACATGATTTTGATGCTTGGAAGGCGCAAGTATTCGAAAAGATGGAAGGCTTCAAAAGATTACAGACCGGCAGCGGGTCGGTCAGTGACCCAGTTCTCGGCATTACTGAATCGCCTATGGGTGACGCAACCCTGTTGCCTGTTGTGTCGCTGAATGCCGTGAAGCAGTTGGATGCACCAGCAAGAAACTGGTTTGGATACACGCCTACACATCAAGGCTTCCAGCTCCTTCAAGAGGCGCATCAGAGAGGCGAATGGATCGGGAACTTTCCTCAATTCAAGTTGCCCAAGGGTTTTCGCAAGGCCAACAGGTCCAACCTGTCAAAGGAATCCGATGCGGAGATGAAGGAGACGCATCCTTCAAACTCGACACATTTCACCAAAGGACAATATCAGCCCAAGAAAGATGGAAAGTCTCAGAAAAGCACTGCCGAAACGTCTGGCGGGTCGCGCGGTACAGTTCGGTTTGTACGATCTGAGGATCGTGATATGTGGGAATTCAGTGCTGTACTCGACGACGAGTTCAAGAAACAAACAGAAGAAACGCTGGAAGTTATGAAAACACCACTTGGCAGAGCTCTGGTGGAGAAGGAAGCGCTGCGGGTTTTTCGACATTATGGACTCGAGTTTTCTGGCGGATACGAGACTCAGACGCCGTCAAACAGCAGTGAAAGTAGCTCTGATGAGATGAGCGTTGACCAAATGGACATCGACGAGCCGGAAGAAGTGCAAACCGGAGTTTACACACAGGCTACAGGATCAACCGGTAAAGAGCCATTCAGTGCTTCAACTTCACAGCAGAAAGAGTGGCCTGACAACAGGCTAGATATCTCGAAAATTCAGGCAAGAAAGTGGCTGGATTCATTCTGAGAGATGGGTGTTCTATTTTCTGAGCTGGTTTCAGTCTTTTGCATTTTAATCTAGCTTCAATTTCAAAACATGAGCTAAATAAGACTGCGAGCTTCTCGCTTTCACTGAGATCCCTCCTCCTCGTGGGCTTTCAGCCCTTGTCGCCGGCATTCTTGCCCTGCAATCGTCGTAGGCACTTTGTAGTATGACCATGGAGTGGGAGTGCTTCACCGGTAAACCCAGGGGAACGTGACACACCACGTTAGCTGCGCCAAGGCTAAGTAGAAGTTACGGCAAGGATGCTGAATCAGTCGTAGAAACGTTAGATAAAAGGTCAAGAACACACTTACCGAAGTTACGCTTTGATATAAATCTAAGTGCCAACATTCGGTGGTATGGAGCTATAGCTTCCGCCGAACCTCGACACAGCCAAAGGCATTGTTTGATTGACAATAACGAGAAGCGGCTGACTTTCTTGGACCTATCAGATCCATAAGAGGATCCCTGGCCAGACAATCAACAATGCTTGTCGTGTGTGAAAAGATGGAAGTTCGTTAAGTACAGGTTAACACGAAACACGTGGCACTCTGTGACATCCTCATATTCCCCCGCAATATTGCCCCCTTTAAAGATCCACACTTCACGCAAGCTTGTTCATGAATTGCTACTCGTGCCAACTCACGACTCCCTCAGATTTTCGTTGATCTCTCCCATAACAATTGTCTTGGTCCTCCCGGGGTCCATAAACTCACGACAGTCCTTGTCATCCTTGGGCACTGCATCCGGCTTTGTCAAAGCGGCCGACAACTCATGGAATGCCGCCTCTGACTCGAATTCGAGCTCAGTGAAGCAGTCAAAGTCAAAGTCGGCCTGCGCTCCTGAGTAGATTGTTGCAGGGTATTTGATTTGGCCGTCACTGGCGGTAGTTGAACGCCCGATGTAGTGCCGCGTGTGCTTGATGGGAAAGGCTGGCCCAGCGAGAGACTTCATAAGCGGGATGTGAACATTCTCGTAGTGGTCCCTGAACTATCCGGGTGTTATGTCCGGGTTGCGACAGACGAGCATCAGCACGACGAATCCCATTTTGATTAAAGGAAGTTGAGCAATGTGGCAGGGGCGAAGGACTAAGTGGGCCAGCTGGTTGCTGGCAGGGATGTAATTGGGTGTGGAAAAGGGGGTTGCCACAAGGGAGGATAAGAAGGAAAGGGAGGGAGCAGTGTTTTTTTCAGGAAGGATTATCTTCAGAGACAAGAGACTTGAGAGATTCTTACTGCAGAGAGACAAGAGATATGAGCTCATTGAGCTCAAAGCTCTAGCCTTTGCCTTTGTTTTCTAGGAGTTTATTCTATATTTTACATTCAAAATTACCACTCAATTCTAGGTTAAACCTCTATCTTCTATAACACCAATTGCCAAGCTGACTGTAGACCTTTTCGATGCCTTGCCAACATTCTTTCCTACTTTCGACTTGACAATCTACCTTATGAGATGCTTTCCTATTAGGAGGTACTAAACACTAGACTGCGTAACTATATACGCACTATCTAGTGCAGCTTCGGGCTGACCAACTGAGACGCCTGTGCAATGCATTTCTGTATGCCTCTCTAAGGGACTGTCATCCATTTGGGGTGTTGTTTCTTGTCCCTTTCCGCCGCCAAAGCAATAGCAATATTGAACGCCCTGCAAGTGCTCAGGAACACAAAGATAGGTGTCGGGAGGGTATTTCGTTGAGGATTCGGTGTGGTCGATGTGATGACGAGGATGGATTTGCTTGAGATGTTTTCTAGAACCGAGCAACCTGGGGAGAGCATCAGTACCCACGCGTCTTATCATGTCACATTTGGCTGACCTAGACCGCCGAGATCCTCGGGGTAGAAGTCCAGTCTTCAGTCCGGTTCGATGCGCAAGACCGGGAAGCGGATCGTATCGGCAATCTCGATGACCCCGACTGGCCGAGCGGCTTGCCCGGCAAAACAGACTAGGCTTCGGATGTATTAAATCAAAAGGAAAGAGTCATGTGCGGGTCTAAGGTTGAAGTCGTTGAGTTTATAGTTGGGAGCGACACTGTCTATTAATTCTTATATTTATTAAAGATCCTAAAATACTTATTCTTATAAATAGAATTATAATTAGAATTATTAGTACTTTTAGTTTAATAAGTACTTTACAACTATTTAGATTAATATACTATTAAATTTAATTATCTATAAATAAAGTTAAGATTAAAGAAATATAAAACTTTACTTAATATATATAAAAATCCTATAGTGGATATATAGAATCTAGTAAATATACCTTCAGCTAACCCCTTTAGATATATATAAGAGGGGGGGCCTTTCGGGGTTAAAAAGGCTAAGGGAAATGGGGTCTACCTGAGGTATTGCGGTATAGCTATCTATACAGCCCTTGACAAAGGACGACGATTCGTCCACATCCCAGTCGCTTATAGTTAGTGTATTATTCAGCCCCGCCGCCGTACGGGATCTCGAGTTTTCCAGTGGGTATGGTCGTATGTGCTAATTGGCTGTTCTTAGCGAGCTTATGATATTTAGCACTTTCCGACAGATGCTCCCTAGTTAACCGAGGCCATCCAGAGCCGGGTCATCAAAATGGTTAGATACCTGACTCGAGCGTGCCCGCGAAGCCGAACATTTAAATAAAAGGTAAAACAATGCCCTCGCTCTTTGATCCTCCGTAGCCTTCATCCGAGAAACATCACGTCGATCTGGTTCTTGGAGCCCAGCAACACGGACAAGATGGCTCCCTCAGCTCAATCACCAAGGCGTACGAATCAAACGTCGTCGGCGCCGCCATCATCGACAATCCTGACCGCTACCAAGGTCCTCTCGATCATCCGCATCGCTACAGGAGCAGTCTGCCTCATCGCACCACGACTAACATGTTCGTTACACGGATACAGCATCCCAGCTGAATCAGCACTCCTGGTGCGCATGATGGGTGCACGAGAAGCTATCAACGGGGGGCTTTTGCTTACTGTGGAGGATAAGGAGAGTCAAGACGGAGGGAGAAGGTGTGTTTTGCCTGAACATTAGCCGATAAGCACATAGATGTGTATGGATGTGAAATTGACCCGGATATAGGAACATTAAAAGGGCCCTATGGGTAGGTCTCGTGGCGGATGCGATTGACATTTGCAGCGTGGCTTATGGGTTTGCCATGGGAGAAGTCGGGAGAACCACGGGTGGGATATTGGGCACAGCTGCCGCAGGAGCAATCACTCTGGCCACACTGATTCTTCGAGGCTTGTGAGGTTTCCTCATGGTCAGGATGTCCTTTGGTTGATCGAGGACGCGCGGACAGACTGTCCCAGTACGCACAAACACAAGTCTCACCTAGTCTTGATTCTCGTACAAGATAGGCACCAGCACATACAGTCTGGGCAATAAGCTCGAAAACTTCACCACTCTAGGCGTCTGGATGCTGCGTCTGTGTAATAATATCTGGTTTTCAATCCCCCCCCTAGGTAGAGACACGAGCCGACTAGGCGCAATCGGGAGGTAGCAATGCATGGTTTTTCCGCTAATAGTTTAGACAGCGCATGGTTGGATGGAGAGGCTAGCAAAGGCACGCTTCCAGGGGGAAGGGCAAGATACGCACCCGGATCCAGAGCATGCATGGGTCATCGACTACGGCGGTGAGTCAGCCTTGGGCGACGCAACTCTCTTCGAGAAATGGCTTCGACCACTGAACATCGTAAAAACTTTATTAGCTTATGTTGCCTAGATGGAGCATACATTAACTACGTAATCAAATCACTAGCTCGTTATTAAGGTTTGGCAGAGATCAAATGATCCAGGAGATGGAGTAGAAGTAGGATACTTCATACGATCGTTATGTTTTGGTAGATCTAAACGTAAGAGCGTTAATCACAAAAGGCATTTGCATTATTATGCGCTAGCGTATCATCTTTTCCCTCCACCCGGTTGACTCCTTCGCCTGGACACCAATGAAGTCAAACAATGAGGGAGTGTATCGGCGAGCCCTCAGACCGAGAATCAATCCTACGCCGCCACCCCCTCATCTTCATATAGGTGCGGGGTAGTAATGGCGCGGTATGTTCTCAAGAAGCTCAATTAGAGTTGGGACAGTTGTGAGACCTGAGAGTGTAGAAGAAAGGCTAGGAAGGGACGTGGAATAGACGATTCTCATAATTCCTTGCTTTCCGTTGACATGCTCATTGAATCAAGTACCCGTTGGCATTGTGGTGCAAGCCGCCTGCCAACCTTGTCCCGAGCTTGGTATTGGCTGCGGTGTTGAACTTGGGCGGGGAACGAGTGAGCAACAGTCTATGCCGACAAACCAGGGATCTGGTCGCCAGGAGATTAGGGCCAATTAGCGGGCTCGTTGTAAGGAAGAAGAAAGTGGCTCAAGACGTTGACCCGGGAAATGGTCCTTTTGGAAGATCTCGAGTCGAGGATTGGTGAAGAACAAAAGGACAGCCCCCATCTGGACCCTAGTTCCCAGTGGCCCTTGCTGATACTCTTAGATATTCATAGTGGCTTACTATACTTATTGTGATTGGTTGAGAACAAAAGAACAAACCTGTGGATTCGTATCAGGGGCTGCTCGGCAAGTTACTAGGATGTAATAAGCGATGACATGGATTGTTTGTGGGGCAAAACGCAACCATCACGCCAATCTGGGATATTGCATCTCGGACATTCTAGGATGTCTGAGAAAGCAGCAAGGGTAGGCATGGGTGACATCGTTTGTGATACCCTGGGCAATAGACTGGGTAAAGTGGTGGCTAGGTACTCGATCGCGATTGGCTCGAGAGACATTACAATATATATATAGTAGAGCTAGAAGCTGTAGAATAGTACTAAGATACATACTAGATAGACTTTAATATTAACAGTTAATTTGGCAGCAGAAAGGGACAAGAAACAATACCCCAAATGGATGACAGTCCCTTAGAGAGGTACACTGAAATGCATTGCATAAGCATCTCAGTTAGTTAGCCCAAAGCTACACCAGATAGCACATATATGGTCAGGCATGTGACGGTCGGGCTTAACCTAGGGGTCTAGGGTAGGTCCAAGGCGTGTGGTTTGATGATCGAGTGGATCAGGACGTCGTAGTGAGCAATGTAGGTCACGATGGTAATGTGCAAAGGTGAGTTATTGTGTAACCAAGTAGGAGTGTTGATAGCTAAGGAGCTTAAGGCTCTTGTCTACTGTGCTAAGTGAATGTGTATATATACGGAAGACTGGTGTAGTCGAACGGTGTCGAGTTGTATCGAACAGTGTTTGTTCGACATGCATATACTCGTGGGTGTCGAACCGTGTCGAACGGAGCCCGTTCGACGTACAGGTGTCGTACGCTGTGATAGGAAGGAAAAAGTGGGTACTGAAATGGTTCTGCCGGTTGCGACCGCCTGGTCCCAACCCGGGCCGTGACAAGGCAGTCTAGTGTTTAGTACCTCCTAATAGGAAAGCATCTCATGAGGTAGATTATCAAGTTGAAAGTAGGAAAGAATGTTAGTAAGGCATTGAAAAGGCCTATAGTCGGCTTAGCAATTAGCATTATAGAAGATAGAGGTTTGACCTGGAATTGAGTAGTAATTTTGACTATAAAATACAGAATAAATTCCTAGAAAACAAAGGCAAAGTCTAGAGCTTTAAGCTCAATGAGCTCATATCTTTTGTCTCTTTGCAGTAAGAATCTCTTAAGTCTCTTGTCTCTGAAGAAGATGATTCCTGAAAAAAACACTACTCTCTCCCTTCCCTTCTTATCCTCCCTTATAGCAACCCCCTTTTCTACACCCAATTACATCCCTGCTAGCAACCAGCTAGCCCACTTAGTCCTTTGCCCCTGCTATATTAACTATTATAATAAGTAGCTGATTAGTATTAGAAGTGATTATATAACTGTAATAATAGTTAGAATAATATACTATTAAAGAAATCTATAAGTATACTAAATAGCTTTGGAAAAATAGTAATATTATTAAGATATTATAAATACTATTTAGAGATACAGACTTTACTATAGGTTCTAAGATAAAGGTAATACTGTTAAAACAGGCGAGTAAATAATTAGGTTTAATTCGGCAGAAACAATAGCCGTGAGAAAGCAGCGGAGACAGGTGTTCTTAAACACAAAAATCATCATGTTCAGACGACTCGCAGCCTGATTCCCCAATCGTTGGTACTTGAACCCGGAATTTCCGACGAATACGGGATCCCGGAACCTAGTGTCGACTTCTCTTCTCATTAAAAGCGTCCAGCGGCCGGGTGAAATTAAGATTTGAGACTGGGTGTCAACCTGCCTGCTTGATGCGGGGGTGGATCTGCTGGTCCACATCCAGGATGACAGGATCTACCCTAAAGCGGCTTAAAGCAGGGGGTTTGTGATATCTATGGGGTTAGCCGATGCTTGCGTTTGCTCGGATCAAATTAACCGAACCACTGCAACGTACTTCCAGGGAGTGAGAACTGTTCATTCATGCCATCTCAGTATTACAGCACAACTGTGAGGACATCGATGAAGGACCAGAGTTAAGTTTTCTCTTCTTCCCTCGGACGTTTATAAGAAAACACCATCTGCCATCACAAATGATGTTACGCAACCCAGCCGGCACTTCTGAGTTGTGATACGTTGCCCACCACGTGTGTAGGCTGACTTTTGCCTAGAGCAACGTACAAAACGAGAATTATCGGGTCACTGGGTGGGACTTCCAGTTGCTCAAGGCGTAAGGCTCGGTAATTCCGACATCTCGGGAGGGACACGGAATTTCATGTTGATCATTCCGACCTGCGTGGCTGTAGACTCAGTTACCCCGCAAATTGCATCGCACTTGATATGAAGTGGGCGCCAGGTCGATGACTGTTTGTGTCTTGTTTGTTCTTCGTGATCTATACAGCATCCATCAGACAAATAGGTCGTCCACCCGCGGTAAACTTGCCGAGAAACAATATATTCTCTGAGCCATGACGTCTTTCCGCCGCAATGCAATTGAGCTGCTTCAAGCGGCTGCTGCTGAGTGGACCCCATTCCACACCATCACTTTCCTCCTCTCCGCTGTTCTTTTTCATCTCGGAAGCAACAAATATCTCAGCCGACTTCGACATGTCCCCGGACCGTTCTTAGCAGGCTGCACGAGGCTATGGAAGTTGAACATCGTCAGGCAAGGCCAGATGGAAAAGGTTCAAATGAATCTTCACGCTCAGTACGGACCCGTTGTGAGAATTGCCCCGAACGAAGTCCTCGTCGCCGAACCTTCTGCTATCAAAACGATATACGGTCATACGTCAAAGTTCGGCAAGACGAAATTTTATGTCCCATTTGGCACAAAGGAGAACGATGATTTGTTCACCGATCCCAACGTTGTTCGACATGCTCACAACCGCCGCGAAATCGCTGCGGCTTATAGCATGACTTCCCTGGTCGAGCTGGAGCCGTTTGTCGACAAATGCACCAAGGCCATGTGTGAAAAAGTCCAAGAATTATTCGTGTTAGGGCAAAAGCCTATTGATCTTGCAAGCTGGTTGCAGTTCTACGCGTTTGATGTGAGTCGAGGTCGCGAATAAAACAGCTGGCCACCGGCTTTCAAATGACTCCCAACATCTGACTCTTCGGACAGGTTATCGGGCAAATCACCTTTTCACGGCCGTTCGGATTCATGAGAGAAGGAAAAGACGTACAGGATTGCATTGCTAAGCTCGAACGCTACCTTGTTCACGGGGCACTGTTCACGGTCATGCCAGAATATTGGCCCCTCTATTACACCATTACAACATTTCTGTCGAAGCTCGGCTTGCTCTATCCACCCGGACTGAGTATTTTCAACGATTTTGTGGGCGGCCAGATCAAGGACCGATTGGAACGGGGAGATCAGGGTAAGGTCGACTTCGTTTCACGACTACAAAAAATGGGACGCAATGAAGCAACAATTTGGCGCAGTTGCTTTGCCAACGTTGCCGCAGGAAGCGACACCACGGCCATAAGCCTACGCTCGATCCTCTATTTTCTCCTGAAAAGTCCACAAACCTACCAGAGACTTCAGCGGGAGATTGATACGTTTAGCAAGGATGGCAAGATCAGTGATCCAGTCACCTTTACCGAGGCGACCAACATGCCCTATCTACAGGCGGTATGTACTCTTCTCAGCAGTCTCATACTTCCATGACTCCATAGCCTTTGCATTTCACACTCTGTACATGCTATGCCACACGACTGAAACGTTGAGCTAATTCCATCACACAGGTGATGAAAGAGGCCATGAGACTGCATCCGGCTGTCCAATGGAGTCTGCCTCGTTACGTGCCACCATCGAACCTCCAAATTGGTTCCATCAGTATCCCGGGTGGAGCTGAAGTTGGTGTGAATCCCTACGTCATCCATCGAAACAAGTCCATCTTCGGCGACGATGCCGAGCAATTCGTACCGGAACGGTGGCTAGAGGACGATCAGAGAGCCTGCGAAATGGACCGATTCATGGTCCAATTTGGCACAGGGGCTCGGGTCTGTTTAGGAAAGAATATCTCACTGATGGAGATGTCTAAGTTACTACCGCAGCTTCTACGGAACTTCAATTTCGAACTTGTTAATCCTACAGCCGAATGGAAAGTATCCAACTTTTGGTTTGCCAAGCAGACAGATATGGATTGTTTTGTAACTGAGAGATACGTCCAGGGCTAGCATTCTGAGTATGCTGGGAAATAAGGGGCTGCAATAATCCATCTTTCCACAGGTCTTCGTCTATGAACCCCTTTGACAGGACGACGGGATCTACATACTAAAACATGCGTAAACTCCAACCAGCCTTTGCGACGGCCTGCCATAGTACCTGATAGCTATCGGAATTAAAGGTGGGTTCAGTCTGAAGTTGAACGTCACTACATGGGAGAACCGCCAGAGGGCAAAATGATGAATTTATGTCATCTCCAACCGAACCCCATTCTCTGCAGTTAGTCTGCTTCCAGGCTCAAGTAGATCCAAGCCACAGCTGTTGACTCTTCAGCATATCCCGCGTCAGGTTCCTGGTATTGATACCTACCCTCAGAGTCGCATTATGTTCCCCTTGATTATTCGAGACGCTGAGGAAACGGAATGAGAGTTGATGAGCTGTATCATGGTCAACGCTGACATTTATTTCAATGGGCTGAAGTCGTAAGACCCGTCTTGTTGGCATAATAGGAACATACAATGAAGATTTACTTCCCTCAAATTAACGACAGACCAGAGCCTTACTCAAATCAGCAACGGGTCCTTAAAAAAGGTTTACAAACAGCATCAGGCGCGAGGAAATTTAGGGTAGTGGGCTATAAAAACGGCCGTCCGTGCTGGCTAAGAAGTCGTTTCAGTTTCGTCTCATGCTACTAGTAGAAATCCTGTCTCTCCAGTGACAACGTCTCCCATCCTCTGCATAAAACCTGATTCCTTCCTTCATATGATTTCCTCATCTGCCAGTGTTTGATCGTTGGCTGAGATGAGTCTTGTGGCCATCTTGGGCCACCTTACACTTACTCGACCTCCGGCCCCTTGACGGACAACGGATAGTATGCCCAGATGGCCACACACTTATCCAAAACATCGAGTCTGCCTTCGACCAGTCTGCGATAAAGATGAAAGACGAGACGATTGAAGTCACCCTGGTCGTAGACGTCTATGCGAGCTTCGCCGAACCAGCATGCCATGACAGGCTGCGGACCTGGGCTTGGAGCGAGTTGAGACGTGAACCAGGAATACACCTGCTTGAAGTCAAACGAGGTGTACTTCACCCGATCTCCCGGACGATACTCGCTGCTGAGAAACTCCTTGAGGGTACGACGGGAGACGACGTGATTGTTGGTCTCACGCAAGGTGGGGAGATGCCCTTTGAGGAACAGATCGCACAAGTCTTCCTTAAATTCGCGCGTGTCTCGAGGGTATGGGCGGATCAAGGCCGACATGATGAAAGTAAGAGCTCTGGAAAGGCGTTGGAGGGTACGTCTTTGAGCTGTCAGGAACTGGCTGGAGAGATTGCGCAGAGGCGGTTGGTGAAGACAAGTCGGCTATGAACATGGATTAGCAAAGCGACAGAGGGAGAGACTGTGCACCAAAGCGTACAGATACGAGTAACCAGAATGAAAGACCTTTGGGAACACACCCACGATGCCGGGACTGCCCAGAGTAAGTAAGAAGGGTGAAGAGGGGAGGCCAATAAGCCAACATACAGGAACTCGTGAGTTGAAGAAGGTGAAGAAAGGAGAAAGAAAAAGAGAAATCCCCGAGAGCGAGAAGTGCTTTAAATAATTCAAGGAAAGGTAGGCAATCAACTGACCGCAGCTGTCGATCGAAGTAACTATTGAGAAACAGACCGTTTGTGAATCAAACACTATTGAATGGCGTCGTTCATAGGCTTATGTGATTGGTTTTGCTGAAGCATTATCAGAGCAAACGAAAGTTGGCAGAAAGAGTTAGAGAAACCGTTGAATGGCGCCACCCAAACAAGTTCTTCAGGTATTTCTGCAGTCAACATATGAGATATCGTAGTGTTCCCTAACCTATTATCTAGGTAGTAATCTTTTGGTTCTACCAAGTGACTATGGGACAGACTCAGTCCCAGCGAGTTTATAGTGGGACACAGCAAGACCAATCGCATGTTTACCCTCCTTTTCGAAAGGCAACAATTAAACACGTTGGGTTTTCAGGAAGAATATGGGCAGAGATAGGGAACCACTGAACCAACTGGCTACCTACTGAATCCGTCTACAGGCCCACCTGACATTATTCGATGTCGCCGCGTTATTCATATCAAGAGCGACGACAACTTGCGGGCGTCAGTCCCCAATACAACTTCACTCCTATCTCCCTGTCATTTCCGAACATGAAATCGAATGAGAAAAATGGAAGTCTCCGTATGGTTGTTGTGGGATCCCGATATTAAATAAGCTAAGTGCTCTCTGGCCTTTAAATATAGACACGAGAGTCATCTAAAATACACGTCATCTTACAACTTCCTTCCGCTAGTTATTAATTCAAAGTCCTTGTCTGAATTCTTGACGAGCTCCTTCTTCACCCACGCAGCTATATTTGACGCAGCGGCCTGAGGGCTCTCCAAGTGGAGCTGGAAGAACCCTTGCAGAAGAGATGGAGTAAATGTGTCTTCCGGCACCTTGCTGGCGAACAGGACTGCAAGCTCTTGGATCGCTTCCATGTCGAGTTGTGATGTGCAACCCAGATCAGGAGAAAACATGCGAATAAACATTTCCTCGGCAGACTTTTGACTGATGTTGCCTAGAAAGACCTTCATGTCGACGCGGCCAGGTCGGACTAGTGCACTGTCGAGCTGTTCCGGTCGGTTGGTTGTCATGATGACAATTCGACCTTCCTGCGATCCAACACCATCTAGTACGTTCAACAGTCCCGACAAGGTGCAGTTTGGCGCGCTGTTGCCGTCGTGTCCATTCTCAGTGTTGGAGCGATCCACCCACACGGCGTCGATATCTTCAAGCAGGACAACGCAGCGCGGTGGGATCTCTTGGAACATCTGCTCTAGGTCGGCATCGGTGCCGACACTGGGGATCTTCACTTCGTATAGATCGAGACCAAACTCGCCCGCAATTGCGACGGACAGGGACGACTTGCCAGTGCCGGGAGGGCCATAGAAGAGATATCCCCGCCGGTAAGGCATGCTGCGACTCTGGTACCGCATCTGAGTCTTTGCATCGAGGTAGTTCCGGATGTCGGCCAGGAGATCCTGCTTGAGGTCGTTGTCGAAATGGACGGTTTCAAGGTACCGGATCGGTTTGCGGGCTTTGGGTTTCCACGCGAGCCCGTATCGATCTCGTGCATAGATAATGACGAAGAACTGGGTTTGCCTGTCGGCATACTCACGACAAGTCTCGATGAAGCTTTTGACAGGGTCCGCTGACCAACCGAAGCAGCTGACGGTGATTTCCTCCCCTCCGATGCCGTCGTAGCTCGGATCCGACAAGGCAGAACTGAAGTTTTCGAATGCGCGCGTAACAACGAAGACGTTCCCGCGATACCAGATCCATCTAGTATCCCAATGAGAGCAGTAGTGTGTTGAGTGTCGCGTCTTCTTGAGTCCAGCGGCCCGATCAGCACCGGCCCGCCCGACCTTGGTTCGCCCAGTAAAAGATCGATAATGCCGAGATCGGTTAGCGAGGATCCATTTGACAACGCTCCTGTTGAGAGGATCGCCTCCCGGAATTGTCACCGAGGCCAAAAAGAATTGCCGAATCCAGCCATACGCCTCGTGCCAGGCACGCTGTAAGAATCTCCAGGCCGTTGGCACAGTGCCGGCAATGGCAATCAGGGACCCGATTTGGGTGATGTCGAGCTCCGACCAACGGTAGAAAACATCTCGCATGACACCCAGTCCATGGGTCCAAGGGTCAAGAAGAGCGTGGCTGGCTGCGCCTCCAGCGTGGAAATGATAGGCCATGTTCCCAATGACCCGTCGATTTATTGTGAGTCTCGTCGAAACGCCCTTCACAGGCTCGACAAAAAAAGGGGGAAATTGGAATATTGAGGTTTCGCACTCAAGGGACACTAACACTCAAGTGACAGTGGAATCAACAAGTGGAGACAATGTCCGGAGCGAATGAGGCAATTGACCAATCACATTTGAAGGAACGACAGGAATAGGAAACAAAAGAGCGTAGGCCTGTGTTTGGCAGGTGGTGAACAGCGTGGCCAGTGTTGAAAGGAGTTCAAAGTTTGGGGAAAAGTTTTCATTCCTATCTGACTGCGCCACGGCCACAGCCACAGTTTCAGCTTGGTGGATCGCGAATAACGTAACTAGTGCCAATTGCGATGCCAAGATGTTCAATGACTCGAGAAAGACAGAAGCATCATGAACAACCTCCCCGGTTCCAATATCAATGCCACGCCTCTTGGAATGGCCACCTGCATCTAGGAACGAGCTCTCTGCTTGCCCTTCCCACGGTTGTTATTTATCACCACTCTACACGGCACACACGGCGGGTCGATGACATCCTGGGCGAAATTCTCAGGGTGTGGGCAATCCGTACCTGAGTTGATTGCTAGTGAGCATGCATCTAAGCGGACCTCGGAATACAACCTCGTCCAGCAGCGCTGGCACCGGTGGTTATACTTGACACTTCTGCACATCACTCTTGCTTTGTCAATCTGGTCGAGATTAGAACCATGGTTTGCGGTGCTAAGTCCTGGGGATGGTCTGACCTTGTGTCTGTTGGCTTTCGAATGTGCGTTCCAGTTGAGTGTTTGCTCTAATTACACGGCGAAGGACTTTTCCCTTTATATAGAGAAATTTCCTTGATGTGATTCACAACACAAGTCTCAAACAGCGAATCTTGCACTTCATCAGATGTCTCACGTTCAGGTTCCAACGCCTTGTCGGCTATTCAGACACACTTTACTTGGTAGCATGCGTCATCACCTTTTGTTTGTTAGCAGCACGAGCAGACGTCTGCCAAAGTTACCAGTAGTGATCTAGCTCGAGAATGAAAGCGGCAGGTTGTTTGTCGTTAATTGCGTTTGAAACGATCATTAGGTTCGCCTGCAGTGGGCGACGCGCCACTAACCAGGTACTTTATAGCGCAGTCAGTACCTGCAATTATAGCATAATGACTGAAGCAGTGTGTCGATTGAAGGTACAAGAAATAGAAGTCTCCGGGGAGTCTATGAAGGACGATGAACATAAACTAGATATTTCGACAAAGAAAACAGTCATACAAGTATACGGCAGGGAGGCCATGGACCCCCAGGTCCGACTTGCCTCCCCCCGTTAAGTGGTCCCCGTTCCTGATATCAATGGCTCACAACTTCTTCTTGCCCTTAGGCATCCTCACCAGGTAGTACAGAGCCAGCGCTGCCACAATATTGAAGGCAATGTACACCCACATGATACCGAAATTGCGCCACCTAGTGCTATATTCGGAACTGATGGCCGACAAGAACACGTTAGTGTCCTTCATTCTGCAATAGCCACATTCGCTTGTTGCCTCTGAGTCTAGCAGGTAGCCACCTGCCCTCGAGATGTAGTCCGTCATATAGTCGCCGCATGTTTGGCCGTCTGGCGGGTTGATCGTCGTCCATTCGTTGCTCGCGCACGCCACATCGACGTTGGCTAGCCCCGCGGACAGAACTGCCGAGACCCAGTATGACAACGGCGAGACACGGTACAGAAAGATCCAAAATCTGGGCATAGAATCGGGTGAAGCCAACACGCCACAGAAAAAGAAAACCAACATGAAGAGAAGGTTGGCAACGTTAGTACCCGCCTCGGCTGTGTCAGAGAACGAAATGCACATGTTCGCAAAGGTGCAGACAAAAAGAAGGAATTGCCAGAACAGCAGCCACATCAAAATGCCTCTTTCTGTTCCCTCCCCAGCGGCGTCGGCGTTCTTATAGAAGCCGACCGGAAAGTAAATGAGCGCCCACATGAATATTGAGACGAGGGTATTCCAGGGGATCTCGACGACGATTTGACTGAGCATGAAGATCTTCCAGGAGTATGCCTTCGATGGAAGTTCGCGGACCTCGTACAGGGAACGCTGCGTGACGAAGTGAGGCATCTGCTGCTGTGCCAATTGCCCGACGATACTGCAGAACTCGAAAATAGAAAACATCTGGTTTTGAAGACCCTGGATGGTGCGAGGTGCGTCGAAGAAAACCAGGCCGATGAATAAGCTGACGCTAATGCAGAGGATGAACTTGGAATATATGTAGGAGGGTGTCCGCCAGTACTGCTGGAACACCCGTTTTGTGACAATGAGGAATTGCTCCATTAGCGGTGCAGCAAACTCGCGGTGCGCAGCGGGAGCATCGGTTTCATCCATAGACTGATCACCTACGCCCAAAGCCCGAAGACGCGCCAACTCGGTCTGAACGTCTTGGTACTCGGGGCTAGACCGCCACACTTGGTGCCAATCAACTTTGGAGAAACTGCTTGGGCCATCGCCAGTGACCTCAAGCATCCACTCAGCAGGATTGGCACCGGATGGGCAGGGTGGCGCGCCATTGCCCTCGAAGTAGTCTGTGAGGGTCTTGGAGTTCTCGCCAATTTCGCCTATTACAGGTAATGGTAAGCAATGACTGATAATGAAATGAAGTGAAAGAAAGCTAGAAAAGACTAACCAAAATACAGTGTGCGACCTTCTTTGGCGAGAAAGAGCAGACGATCGAACCGTTGAAGCAAATACGCAGATGGTTGATGAATCGTACAAAGAATCGACTGGCCGGCCTTGGAGAGTTTTTCCAGCAGATCCAAAATAGCCCAACTAGTTTGCGAGTCGAGACCTGATGTAGGCTCGTCCACGAAGAGAAGTAGAGGCGGTTTCGCGGCGAGTTCGACGCCAATGGTCAAGCGTTTGCGTTGCTCAACGTTGAGACCTTCACCGAGTACACCAACAACGGCATCGGCATACTCTTGCATGCCAAGTAGCCGAATGATCTCTTCCACATAGGCCAACTTTTCGGATTTTGGGGTACTTTCCGGTTGCCGCAAGAGAGCTGAGAACTCCAAAGCCTAGTTATGATGTAAGTCAGCGCAAGTTGTCTTCGAGGGAGCTGGTTGAAAGTAAGAATGAACCGACGGAATTGAACAGAAGCTTACCTCTCGAACAGTGCTGGTTTCAAGATGCAGATCTTGTTGCTGGACATAACCAGTGTTACGCTGGAAACTTTGATCACGCGCCTTGCCATCGACTAGCATCTCGCCAGTAATGATTCCCACGCCCACGCGCCGATCGGCTAAACAATCGAGCAGACTGGTTTTGCCAGCCCCAGAAACACCCATTAGCGCTGTGAGGGTACCGGGTTTGACCCAACCATCGACGTGGTCTAGGATGCGTCGAGGTTTGCCCTTGACTTTGATGTCGTGACACACGTCGCTCCAATGAAAGATACTGGTAGAGCCCTGAAACATTCCTTCGTGGCTTGAAGTGTTCCAGATCGTCATTTCTATAACTGGGACAGAACCTGAGACGGACATCTCGATGTCGTTACCGCCTTTGGTAGAGGATGGTGGAACAAAACCTCGACGAAAGACCAGAACTTCACCCTTGGACTTCTTGGCTTGGATGTATTCGCTGGCGATGAAGTAAATGAGGTGGTTAAAGATCGCCATAGCGATGATGATACCGACATTGCGCCATTTGTGGCTATAGTAGTAGCTGTATGCCGAGTTGATGTGGTCATCCCCATTCACGTACGGCTGGCCAGGAACGGCTCCCACCGCATTGCAAGCCACAGTGTGCGAACTTGCTTCCGCATAGTCCGGCACATATGCCGAGCACGTAAAATTACGGTTGTGGAACTCATTGATGACGAGTGATTCGTAGCCATAGGCAACAGGATTCACATAGTTGATCCATCGACACCATCCGAGCATGTAGTCAACCGGAACGACGAACCCCGCGAAGATGAGCAAGGAAAGCATCAAAATCGAAGAAGGGATCATGGCCTGATCTATTGTTCGTGATAGCGAGGCGCTGCGAGCAGGTCAGTATTAACCAGTTACTACTGAAGGATTCGAGCAACTTACATGGATCTGAAGATCCCGGACATGGCCATAACCAAGAGGAATACCACAAATAGGTAAAAGAAAAAGGGACCCGGCCCCCGGTTCAGGTCGGTCATGAAGTAGAAAACCAAGTTGAAGACAATTGCGTTGAGAATTTTGTACGGCATATCAACCAGGACAGAGGCATATGCCTCGGCCGAGGGGTGGTAGAATGCATAGCGCGACTGCTTTTCCACGATGGGGCGTTGGCTGTAAAGCGTCATGATCTCCATGGCCGATGCGAATGCATTGAAAAGGACGGAAATAAAAAGAACACAAACCCGGCCGTAGAATGATTCCGTGTTTGAGTCCATGTTGTAGAATAAGGATCCCACAATGAAAGCGAGGCATGTGTTTCCAATCAGTGCGTAGAGGGTTAGTGAAGGGTCAGCTATAAGTCGCTTGAACCCGCGCCAAAGACAAAGCTGCACCTGCTGAGCGTACGTAAGGGTGTATGGCGAGTTTAGGCGCTGTCCCTTGGCTTGCAGCGACTTCTTGAGCCGTCGGAAAGTCTCGGCATCGGGGCCGTCTAGGGGATGTTGTGTCTTGTACTCGTTTATCTCGGCTTGTAGCGCCCTGAATTTGGGACTCTTCTTCCACGCAGTCGCGAACTCATCTGGGCTTCTCGGGGGGCTGAAGCCGAGGCGATGGATACGCTCGGCTGGCGAGGTCATGGAAGTGAGGAAGTCGGGCGTCGTCTGACGTGCCGGACACTCGAATCCGAGGTCGATGAAATACTGCTTGGCTCTAGATGCTGAACCAAAGTAGATCTGATGTCCTTCATAAAGGACCAGGGTCTTGTCAAAAAGGTCGTAGGCACTTTGGGCTGCTTGGTAGATGGAGACGGCGCACGTTTGACCAAAGAGCTGGGACTGTAGCCTCAGGGTCTTGCAGAATTCGATGGCATTGGCTGAGTCGAGACCACGAGTTGAACTGGGCGAGAGTGATTAGTACAAGCCACTTCTGTCTGCTAGAGAAGAAAGAGATGATCTCCGCCAGGAAACTATCACTTACTTGTCCCAACACTGAAACGGGGCCTCTGCGAGCGTTGCCTCAGCAATGGTGACACGCTTTCGTTCTCCTCCCGAGACTCCTCGTTCAAAGTCGTTTCCCACCTTGGTATCAATGGTGTGGCTAATGCCATACATGGCCATGACAACGTCTCGGCGATGCTCGCAGTACCTGTTCGGAACCATGTCAGTACAGTGGTGATGGGAAAAGGACGCGTCAAGTCACGTACCGATCGCGAGAAACACCCTGTGGTAGGCTTCGTTGGCAGCGGGCGCGCGATGCAAAGGTCAATGTCTCTCCAACGGTCAACTGAGGGAAGTGAACGTCGACTTCGGCTGTGTAGATGGCGTCGCCCCTGTGGGCAGTATGCATCTCCTTGGCCGATATGCCCTGGTAGTTGAAGTATGCATCCTCGTTGATGTAGATGCCGTTCGTCTCTCCAGAAATGGCCTTGAGAAAAGTACTGCAGCCCGAGCCAGGTGGACCCAAGACCACGCACATCTCGCCCGGGCGGATGAGTCCGTCGAAGTGGTGGAGAATGTCAATGCGAGTCTGACCAGCAGTCGTTGAGAAAAGGCGACGGACCATGCCGGGCAATGCAAGCCAAACGTTGGCGACATCTTTCTGGAAATCGGTCGGTGTACCGTAGCCGAAGACGTTCAGGTTCTGGAAGCACAGTCCGACGTGACGGAAACCCTGGCTGCCTTCGTTGGCGACTCTGGCGATAGTCTTGGCCCACACTTGCGCATCGAACCTTTCGCCGCGCGGGTTCAAAGGAGATTCTGGATCAGTGCTTTCGAATATGGCATGAGGGCCATCGATGCTGACGGTTGAATGGCGTGTATATTCGCGTGCGAGTTCTTGCACTATGGAATGTCTCCCATCCATCTCGGCGCTGTCGGGGTCATTCACCTCGTCCTCGTTGACCTTCGTGGCGGAGTCGCAGTAGTTGGATCCGCCATTCTGTAGAGAATTCAGAAACTGAGTAGACATAGTGGTCTATTATTCAACCAGAAATGGGCGAGGCGTTGGAGTATTTAGCTGAACGTCGAACCGCCTGACCGTGATCGACTTCTTGTAAGTGGCGAGTCGTGAAAAGACACCCAAAAAGAGGAGCAGTAACGACCAAGAAAAATAAAGTGGTAGTAAAAGAATGGTACAAAGAGCTGTGGTTGAAAAGGAGCGGTACAAAAGAAATCCGGGCAGCAGCATTATAAGCCATCTTGGTGAGGCCCTTCAAAAGCTTCCCCCGTCTCGGCGGAGTATTAAAGGGAGACACTAGAAATCGGCCCTGTCAGTTTAGTGACTTTCGCCAATTAGCAAATTACTAGCGAAGTTAGGTACCCTCTTTTCTTCCCGTCGAAGCGTAACAAGTCCAACCCTGTCCGCCGTGTTTTCGTCACTACGGCGGAAGAAAGCGATGAACAGGATTTTATCGAGAATCCCCGCAGCAGGATTCCCGGATCTTTCCCATCTAATCCGCATGGCCCGAGTCTCAATCGATTCGGCGGTATCTGTGTGCGTATTTTAGTAGGCCGAAGTGCTCAGGCGCTTGTTTTTGCAACACGCGAATCACCTTTCGACGCTGAGCGACGAGATTCTAGCTTGGCTACATCTCACAGATGCCACGGAACACCATCTATCGCGATCACAACATCCAACTGCCAGAGAACGAATTAACGTGTCTATCAGTCGCGACCACTTCTAGCCACTGAGGGGAGTTGCGTTGCTATACAAATATATCGTAGGAGAGATGCGTGTCTATAAGATGAACGATCCACGGCCATGCCTCATTCCTTCATCATTATGCCGCTTACCATTTCGATGCCCAGACACGTACGGAGCTGCCCTGCTCCCACAGCTTCTAAGGGTTGCCGTCCAAGCTGCCCCAAGCGCCAGTATTACTAGAATTACCAGCATTATCCACAACTGAGCCTCTAATCAGGTTGTCAAAGAAAGTCATGTCCACGCCCTGGAACGCCCAGTCATCCGCCCCTGCGGTGAGGCCGGGGTACAAGTACTGCTGCTGTAGGGTATCGTAGACTGCGTTCGGGAACTGTGGTGCGAAGGTTTGGTGTGCTTGTAACTTAGGAAGCTGTGCAGACGTGGAGGAGGTGGATGTTGGACGTTGTTGAGAAGTAAGTAGCCTCGCTGACGCCGCGTCGTTAAAATGGGGTTTTACTGGTGGTAATATGTCGGTATCAAGACTGCTACTCCTGTCCATTGTATTGCCATGCCTGGGTGTTTGTGTTTTTGGCGAAAAGGAGACAATCCTAGTTGGAACAACCTGGATTTGAACCAATGGAGGTGTCGCATCGCGCCGAGGCGATTCCATGGACACGACACCCTCGCGTCCTATTCTGATAGTCCCGAAGTAGGGGATGCCGAGCCGGACGGCCTGCCCGTCTTCTTCCGCCGAGTCGGGATGTAAGTCCGTCACAATGTCCGTGGGAAAGCAGTCCTGGCTAATATTGTCATGCTTGCTCTCAGCGGCATCAGCTTCAAGGGCCAACAAGCTCTTCAGCAGACTAGAGCTGCGCTCGCTGAGGGCGTCAGTGCTCAATTGCGCGACGCCTTCCATGTTCTCGAGCACTTGGTCCATCATTGCTCGATCAGCGTTTCTCTGTGGCGCGAGCACGTTGATTCCCGCGACGCCTGCTGCGGTTTGTTCCTGTCTCTGCTTGCGGTGTCCGTCGAGGTGCGCGATGACAAGCGTCAGGGCGCCTATCAAGGCGAAGAAGTCGGCGGATCGACAGGAGAACGCCACGCGGTTGAAGGAGCGGAATGTGATGAATCGCGATAGCAGCTCGCGTGATGCGTTGACACAGGTTAACTTGCTGTATTCGTGCTTGAGATTGGCAGCACTGTCACCGTTAGAATTTGTGTCGAGCGTCCTCGATCGTAGCATGTAAGGAAGATGCAGCAGGTTGAGAAGGTTAAAGTACAGCATCTGCTCCATGAGCCGTAGAGTTTCCCAAAAGGCATCGTCTGATTCTTGCACGATGTTGGCAAGGTTGGGAGTAAGCCACCACGCTCTGGGCATCTCGTCCGCGGCCCTTTGAAGCTCGGCGTCGAGTTCTCGCAGTGCGGTGAAGTCGTCCATGATGGCAGGATCAGACGATTCGTTTCGCTCAATGATACGCGATGCGATTACGGACTGCTTGCGCTCGAACCTATCTGACGGAGTGCAGCGTGCGAGAGTGGCTTCCGACGCCATGGAGACGTCAAGAGAGCCCTGTGGCAGGCCGAGAAGTAAGCACAGCTGGCGATCTGACCATACGATGCGGAACCACATGTAGGTGGGATACAGGGACTCCCTTGGCCCGATAAACTTGAGCGGTAGTCGATTACCGCTGCGATGGAAGCCCATCATTTGGGCAACCACCAAACCGCGTCTACAGGCGAACCAGGCGCGTCGAAGGTTACCGCTGTTGGCCTGGTACACGGTTTCGAGCATGACACACTCAAGGCCTTCGACAGAGCCTAAGAACTCGTCATTGTTGATCACCAGGTTGATTGCTGTGTCGGCGAGGCGGCGCATCAACTGGCGCGGAGGCTCTGACAGGCTGCGAATCTCGTTTGCGTGGAGGTCCGGGTTCGCATACTGGAGGCACGTTGCCAGGATGAGCATATATTTGGCGAGTAGGGTCGGATGGGTTTTCGCATCAGGCATTTCTTCTAGATCAGCCCGTCCGCCGCCGGGACTTTGGGCGAGAACGTCGTGTGGATGGGTCATGAGTTTGTGGAACGAGACATTGAGGCCGGCTTTGGCCATCAGAAGAATGTCCTCGCGGGGAGGTAGAGCAGCATGCAGGGCGGCCGAGATGTCTTCGTACCGGGTGTTTTTGGAGGGAGTAGCCGCTATCAAAGATGTATGGGATCCAGGTGTTAGCATCGTCGGCGAAGACAAGGACCCTTCTAGGTCCCGGCCGATACTCCCAAACTGTGAGTCCGGCTGCAAGATGTCAACTCCTGCTCTAGGAAGCTGAGTGAATATGATCTGACTTACTCCTTCAGGTTCATGGGCAGTCGAAAAGCGGGTCGATTCCGCTTCTTCGTTCGACGCCGGGATGGACATGGCCGTCTTCGGGGCGCCGTCCTCACTCGGCGCGGAGGTGTCGGCCCCGTTCGTGGAACCATTACTCTCGTTACTGACTTGCTTGACGAGTTGTTCGATCAAAGCCTCAACGCGCACAATCCGGTCGCCGATATACCGACCTCGACTTCCAGTCGACAACGCAGCCGCGGCCGACTCTTCGGGATGCTCCTGGCCGAGGCAGCTGACGCCCCGCCTCCGACACCCGATACAGACCGAGTCCGAGGGCGCGGAGAACGAGCACCGGATCTTGCGGCGCTTGCATTCCCAGCAGCTGCGCGTGCCCTTGCGGATTCTGCGGCGCTTGGCCTCTGAGTCGGCAGCACGGCCTGAGTGGGAGTCTGGGGATTCGAGGGCCGCGTCGGAAACGACGTCCATACTCGACATTGGTGCTCTTGGAGAATAAATTCCTGGCAGCTGTGCAGCCAAAATCCGGATAAGATCCCACCGAGCCACAGAAATCAATCAAGCCGAGGCAACGAATAGAAAGTTTGGTACGGATGAAAGAATGCGACGGAGATGAGTGTGTACCTGCTTTACAGTACTCAGGTCATAACAGAAAGAGGTCTTCCGTAGCATTGAAACTGCCAGGTAACAATCTTGACATTTTGCAGCATTACGAAGTACCCCCGCTTGTCCTTCCGCCGAAGCGGCGGTCGAAGCATCAGCCAATCAACTTGCGTGCATCCGTCCGTTCAAAGACAGTAAAGCGCTTCGTAGATTAGTCTACATGCCGAATCTTAGTCGACTACTCAAGTCGATTCTGCTTGTCATGTCTTGTAAACCACACTTTCATGCTAGTAATTCACGTGTAATTCTGCATCGCCTTACTCATTGGGTTGAGGGTGATTCTTCTCACGGCGCGCGGAGTATGCTTGACATCGCTGTGTCAGCCCTAACTGACGATGCAGGGATTACCACAAGGTCACTGCTCAACAGACACTGATCGATAGGCCGGAGTGTGCGTACTCTTTAAAAGCTTGAAAGTATTAATGGGTGTTGTTACTCAAGTGTTATTAAGCACATGGTGCAATTTGCCTTTAATTCGTAGATCAGGTTTTCCATCACTTCAACCAAGCTCCTCCCTTGTTAACTTCTCGACGATCCACGATTATCATCCTCACTAGCGAACAGATGACAGCTGCACTTGAGCCGTCACACAGGTACAAAGTCCACGCTGACACCAGGTAGGCTAATCGTCATTCTCACAAGCTGTTTCGGATCACGTGGAACTTCTGTAAAGTTACCTTAGTTTAGTCATTCAATTCTACAATACCGCCTTGATCGTCCGATATAATTGTTGCCTTCACTTCCTGCACCAGCTACCCCGCATCATACTGTACTGAAACAACCCGAGAAAATGGCGCTACGACTGAGAGAGCTTGATCGCATCGAGTTCTCGGTGTTGGTGAACAACGAGGTCGACCCCATTTCAGCGAGCCCCAATCCAGCAGTCAAGTATCCCGGCTTCTTCACAGGTGTCCCCCTTACACCACTTCCAGGGGGCAGTCAGCGAGGCGATGCCAAGTTGGAGGCGCGCATGGATTCCATTTGCTGCGGCGCTCATGGTCTCTCACTAGTCATTGTATGTTCGCCTCTCACGGTTGTGCCTGTAACTTACCTGAGCAATTCAGACTGCCGTTGCTGGAGACGTGAAGCACACGATGCTCTTCGACGCTGGCCCGGAGGAAAGCGTGTTCAAAACGAATGCATCCCGCATGCGCCTCGATGCCGGGACCATCGAGCGCATCCAGCTGTCGCACTGGCACCGCGACCACTCTGGCGGCATGTTGAGCGCCATCAAGTTGATCACCGACGCCAAGGAGCCCGGCCAACCGCCGGTAGTTGTGGATCTACACCCGGATCGTCCGGATTTCCGCGGCATTGACTTCAACGGGACCCTAGTTTCTATGGAAGCTGATCCCAGCTTTGAAGACATGGAGGCTCTCGGTGGCGTCATAAGCAAAAGCAATACTCCGCACATGGTGCTCGATGATATGTTTGCAGTATCAGGCGAGGTCCCGCGCGTCACGGAGTATGAGAAAGGACTCCGAGGTGGAATCAGATTCAACGCGGCGACGGAGGAATGGGAGAAAGATGAGATGATCAAGGACGAACGGTTCCTCATGTGCAATCTCAAAGGTGAGTCAAATTTCTAGGCTGGCGATACCAATGATACCACACGCTGTGTACTGAAATTGATTACACAGGCAAGGGACTGGTCGTCTTTGCGGGGTGCAGCCATCCCGGCATCATCAACATCTGCAAACATGCCCTCGAGCTCGGTGGCTCGCTACCGCTCTTCTCCGTGGTCGGTGGCTTCCATCTTGCCGATGGCGATCCAGTCAAGATGCAAAAGACCATGGACGACGTGAAGAAGCTGGATGTGAAAGTCCTGATGCCGGGCCACTGCACAGGCTGGCGATTTAGCTTCAAAATCGAGCAAGAGATGCCTGGGTCTTATGTTCCCTGTTTTGGAGGCACCAAATACACCATTGAAGCTTGACCTGACCGGTTTCGTCAAGTACAGTAATTATCAATCGCATGAAAAGACTTGGCTGTAATTAAGGTCGCCATTCGCGCGCCGTTTCATCTTCCTATAAATCTTGGCAAGTCGTTACATCTGGTGCCATTCCTTCCGACTCTGTCTACGAAGATAATACGTACTTCACTCAACGCTTTAGAATGCCTTGCAGGAAATATGCCCCTTCATGCACGTCTCTTGCGCGAGGTTTAGCCGCTTCGGCATCAGAGACGCCCAGAGTTGGGCGTCCCATTATGGCACAGCCACCGCAGCCTGATGTCATGGCCCGGCATCAACGCCCTGACTCCTCTCTGCTTATTCTTCCTCAACCCAACGCGAGAATAACCATTCACGCTTCCAGGCACGCGAGGCCGCAAGCTTCAAATCGCCTGTCTCTGGATCCGCCATCTTATCATGGTATGCGCCATCAGTGCAAGATCTGCTTGAACCGCCCAGTTCCATACTGAGTACTGACCAAATACAGGCGGACCACGAGCGGCATTTCGGGCTGCGCCAAGTCGCACCGACCGACGACACCATCGTCACGACCCTCGAGTACGTCGCACTCCTCAAATACGCACGCGGTCTAGCTCTAACTGAACAGCATTGTCGCTATTCATGGCTTGGAGACCCAGTCGCCGCGGACGTGGCAGTTCAAGAGAAAGCCAGAACAAGGCGGCGGGGTCATTAACTGGCTCGCCGATGCCCACATGTTGCCAGCCGCCATACCCGACGCCAGAATCTTCACGTACGACTGGAATTCGAACTCTTTCCGAGATGCCCCAGTTCAAACACTCCGCGGCCATGCTGATACGCTGCTTTCCCATTTGGCGGAAAGTCGAGGCACTGAAAGACGGCCGATTATATTGGTGGCATCTTGTTTCGGAGGGCTTATGCTAGCTGAGGTATCCTATATGTGCTATGGGAAGGTGCAGTCAAGCGCTAACAAATCTTACAGGCTATCAACCGAGCAGCGCAGCAAGGTAGTGCCTACAATGACATTTTGATGTCGATTGCCGGCATCGTGTTTCTCGCAACTCCATTCCGTGGCAGCGACGCCGCCAAACAGGCCGAGTGGCAGGTAGTTGTCGGCGGTGTCATGGGAAGTCAGACGTCACATGAACTTGTCGACAATCTCAACAGTCAAGACAAAGAGCTACGAAAACTAACCCAATCGTTTGCCGAAATTGCGGGATCTGAACAAGTTCAAATCCCTATCCGCTGCTTCTATGAGACGAGGAAATCAGAGCTGCTGAGAAAATATCTCTCTCCAAGTTCGGCAACCAAAGTCACCGCTTTGTTCAAGGAGAAGACGCAAAAGATCGTAAGACATTATAATGTAACGATTTCCAACTAAGTAAGCTAACCTTTATCAGCTTGTCAGTGAGAACTCAGCATGTCTTGACACATTTGAGCGACGTGGCCTCGAAGCAACCCATTCTGGTATGAATAAGTTCCATAGCCCTGAAGACACGAACTTCCAACAAGTCAGAGAGGCCATCAAGATGTTTGCAGATAAGGCTTTCGCAAGCATCAGCAATAGGCAAACAGGTACGTTTATTTGACGTGGAGAAGAAACAGCACTACTAACTTCAACCAAGCTCGACCTTCCTGTCACTTCCTAGTTCCATTCGGTCGCAATAAGGGCTTTGTTGGTCGGCAAACAATTCTAGAGGATCTTCTGCGGATGGTTCCACCTGATTCGGATGTTGGCGACTGCCAACACACCGCTATAGAGGGCCTCGGCGGAGTCGGCAAGACTCAGATTGCTCTCGAGGCCGTCTACCAAGTCCACGAAAAGCATAACGACTGTTCGATCTTCTGGGTTCCTGCTATCAGTGCCACCAGTTTCGAAAATGCTTACCACGAGATCGGACAACAGTTAGGTGTTTCGGGACTCGACAATGATCAAGCCGACGTCAAGACGCTTGTCAAGGCAGCCCTGAGCCGTGAAGCCACTGGTGCATGGCTCTTGGTCATTGACAATGCCGACGACAGAGAGCTCATCTTCAGCGACCCCGCTCTCCGTGATTATCTTCCATTCAGCAGGCGAGGTTCAATCCTGTTTACCACGAGGAATCATGAAGTCACAACAGATCTGGACATCCCACGGACAAGTGTCGTTTCTGTGATCGAGATGAGAAGAGACGAGGCTATGGAGCTTCTGAAGAATGGATTAACAGAGATCCAAACGCGGGACATGGAGAGCACAAACAGCCTGGTTGACTTTCTGGCCGATCTTCCGCTGGCCATCCGACAAGCATCATCTTACATGGCTAAGACAGGGATGACCACTACCAAGTACCTTGACTATTGCAAGTCGAGCAACGAAACCTTCATCAAGGTACTGAGCAGAGATTTCGAGGATCGTCACCGTTACAAGTACATGCGAAATCCGGTGGCTACTACATGGCTCATCTCATTTGAACACATTTCAAGAGATTCACCACTCGCTGCAAGGTACCTAAGATTCTCATGCTTCCTTGCCGAGAAGAATATCCCGGTCTCGCTCCTACCGAGAGGAGTAGATGAACTCTTAGAAGAGGAGGCAATGGGCATGCTGAGGGCCTACGCATTCATATCCGACCATAATGGATCTCATTCCTTCGATATCCACCGGCTTGTTCGCATGGCCATGCGGAACTGGTTAAAGCAGAGGGAGCAGTGGACAGAATGGGCTACGATAGTGATCCATCAGCTCGCCAAGGCATTTCCACGGCCAACACATGAGACAAGAGAGGTGTGGATGGAATATCTCCCACATGCGCAGACCGCATTGGAACACCAACAAGACTGCGCCGATGACGATGCTAACTATTCGCTTATTTCTGACGTCGGCGAGAGCAATTTATATCTTGGGAAGTTCCAGGCAGCAGCCGATATGCACCAAAGATCGCTGGAGATTTCAAAACGAACAGCAGGTTTACAGCATCCCCAAACACTTGACGCTATGGGCGACCTCGCAAATGCGCTTTCCAAGCAGGGCAACTACGATACAGCTGAGCAGATGCACCAAAAGGTCCTAGAGCTCAGACAGCGAATCCTAGGCCTAGACCATCCAGCTACGCTTAGCAGTATGAATAGCCTCGCATGGATGCTTCGCAAGCAGGGCAAATACAATGCAGCTGAGCTGATGGACCAAAAGGTCCTAGAGCTCAGACAGCGAATCCTAGGCCTAGACCATCCAGATACACTTAGCAGCATGAATAACCTCGCAAACACGCTTTACAAGCAGGACAACTACGATACAGCTGAGCAGATGCACCGAAAGGCCCTAGAGCTTTATCAGCGAGTCCTAGGCCCAGACCATCCAGCTACGCTTAGCAGTATGAATAGCCTCGCATGGATGCTTCACAGGCAGGGGAAACACAACAGAGCTGAGCTGATGCACCAAACGGTCCTAGAGCTCAGACAGCGAATCCTAGGTCCAGATCATCCAGATACACTTGACAGTATGAGTAGCCTCGCAAGGACTCTTCGCAAGCAGGGCAAATACGACGCAGCTGAGCTGATGCACCAAAAGGTCCTAGAGCTCAGACAGCGAATCCTAGGTCCAGATCATCCAGATACACTTGACAGTATGAGTAGTCTCGCAAGGACTCTTCGCAAGCAGGGCAAATACAATGCAGCTGAGCTGATGCACCAAAAGGTCCTAGAGCTCAGACAGCGAATCCTAGGCCCGGACCATCCAAGAACACTTGACAGTATGAACAACCTCGCAATAGCTCTTCGCCAGCAGGGCAAATACGACGCAGCTGAGCAGATGCACCAAAAGGTCCTAGAGCTCAGACAGCGAATCCTAGGCCCGGACCATCCAAGAACACTTAACAGTATGAACAACCTCGCAAGGACTCTTCGCCAGCAGGGCAAATACGACGCAGCTGAGCAGTTGTTCAATAAGGCATGAGACCTTCAAGAGCAAATGTTAGGTGCAAATCATCCTACTACCAGTCGCACTCGACGGAATGTCCAAATTCTGTTTCACGAGCAGGGTCAGCATGACGCAGCTGAAACGACGAGCGTACCAGTGCGAATGGAAATTAAAAGGGAATTTAGTGAGCCTATGTACTCAGACACTGTGCTGGGACCTTAGATAGGCTGTCACGCAGGCATTGGCCTGTCTTTTGGTTATCTCGCGACGGTAGTTTGATTTCTGGGAGAGAGAATGGCCTACTTATGCTGCCACGATCCTCCAGAAAGGGATTCTCACTTCAGTGCAGTGGAAATTGAGCATATTGATAGTTGACTAGTTGTCCGTCGGTTCGCCGTATTTTTTATTCTTCAATACCTTCATAAATGCCGGTCACCAAGTCTTTCTACCTCCTCTTTCATCTATCTCGTCTCCTAGCCACTAGATATCGTTTCTCATTGCGCAAGTAAAGATAGCTTAAACCCATTTACTTCAAAAGACTTACAATTAAGATGAGTAAGTGAGGTCTTAGGCCTCAGTTTAGGAATTAATTATAAAAGCATATATACACTTAGCTCTATCTCTCCTTGGTATTTATGGTAGAATAGACCGGCGAGAACTGGTAGATATCCTCTAGCAAAAGTCTTCTAAGCCTCATTTCCTAACATGGAGTTGACCATTCATTTATCCGCTTTCTTTCTTGAAGTCCGTGGATCCTTGTTGTTTCTCAGCATCGTTCATCGCCAACTCAGCTGACATATTCTCGCGGTCTCTCATGATTTCACCTTCCAAGCTAGGACTGAACGCCATGCGCTTTGGCAAGAGGTACCGCACGTCGATGTAGCGCAAGATGCAGGTCATAATGATTACAAGGGCCAGCAGAGCAAGTCCGGTTTGCCAGCCGTATCTGTAGTATGGTGCCTCGGATGCAGGCCAAACTAGTACTTGAGACCACGACGAGATAGCGTAGTACATGGCGACAGAAACACCCACGATTAGAGTGCGAGCTTCGGGATCTTGAGGGATGAGATCGGACAACCAGGAGAAGATCAGAGGGGCAGTACCGAGACAAGTAAATGCAATGAAATAGGATGCGTAGGCGGCAGAAAGAGCGACCGAGTTCGGGTGTGAAGTCCAGATGCTCATGATAATGCATGTGACGATTCCAATGACAGCTTGCAAAATGATGAGGAGCCATCGAGTCTCAAAGAAGTCGGAAAGTAATGCCCAAATCCATACAAAGGCGACATTTATGCCGTAAGCTCCGATTGGGATGACGTTGACTTGCGTTACGCTCCATCTTGGGCTGCCGTCCGCGTTGCTGAGGGACTTGAGGAAGAGCGAGAAGTAGACGTTTCCATAGGTGCCGAGAACAGTCGCCACGTACAGGATGGCAATGAAGTAGACAACCCAGTTGGAAAAGGTACGCTTGACTCCTGCCCAAGTCATTTTCTTGGGCTCGGCACGGCGATGGCGAGCAAGTCTCGCCATGGCGAGCTCGGCGTCGCCTTTTCTAAACCAAAACGCGCGGGGATTGGGGTTGTTGGGTAGATCAGGCATCATGAAGATTCCCGCAATGCCCCAGATCACAGTAATAATACCGTTGATGATGAACAGCCATCGCCAGCCTGAAACTCCATGGCGTCCTTCAAGGGTGTTGGTAATACTGGCCTGTAGCGCACCTGACATCATTGATCCCACAGCTTGGCACGAGTGGTAGAATCCCATGCGTTTTGCGAGCTCAGTGGGTGTGTACCAATACACTATTCCTTGTTAGTTGCAATTTATCGTCACCAGATCGTCAGACGTACTGAGTAAAGTAATCATGCCAGGCCAAGCACTGCTTTCACACAAGCCGAGAAAGACTCGGAGAATGTATACTTGCTTTGCATTTGTACTGATAGCCATAAGCCCAGTGATGATGCCCCAGATCACTTCTAGTCCAGGGAGCCAGAAGCTGGGCCGAACGTAGGTCAGGATTATTTGCGATGGAATAAGCATGACGCAGTAGGCAATATTAAAGTATGTTGAAAAGCTGGCCAGGTTAGCTCATGGACTCATATGGTACTGGGCTGTGTGACTCACAAGTTGAGCTCATTGCCATAGAGATTTAGGTCTTCCTTCATGCCAGAAACATACGCATTATTGATGTTCTGTTGGTCCAAATATTTGATGACTGCGATGTTAATCGTTTTTCTCCCCTTTATATGAGTTGATGGACTCACCCTGAGAAATGCAGCCAAAAGTCATCAAAAACATGTCAAGGCGGCGAACCAACCCCTTCTCCTCCGGAGACCGTACATGAGGCGTGGTGAACTCAGTAGTGCCAAATAATTTGAGAGGCGCCATAGTGAAATTTTGCCAGGTGTACGTAGCGGAGAGGGGGGAGTGTGGACGTGGTGGTGATCGTGGCCTTCATATAATATTCTAACTCTATCCTAAATATTACACTATTCCCAAAGAGACATGAACGATTTTGAAAGCCTCCAGGGAGTCCCATGTTTAACGAAAGGATTCGACTAGGATACTCAGTCACTTGATGCCTGGGGAGCTCAGCGCGATTACTGGCATGATCGATCCTCACGATAATAACCATTTACAGAATAGTATCTCAACCCCCGCTTCCATACCCTACCTAGCTCGGTGTCGCTCTCCATTCACGGTCTTTCGACGTCGTAGTGCATGTGGCCGGTGGATGGGCCATGGTAAGGGTCTAAGCCGTATTAGGTATATGTGTTACATATCTAGGCCGTGAAAGTCACCTATTTGTCTTAGAAACCATGCCCAAGCTAAACTGTCGCTTGGATCTCTCGGTGAAGATTTGGTTTGCGTCTTATTGAGACGAACGCATCATTTGGTTATCTTCTGTGATAAAATGGGGTGTTTACAGGGTCTTAATAAGGGTTGGAAGATAAGGTGGCCTTTGTCAGGCTGATCTCGCCGGGTCAGCCCAGTATCGCCACTCTTGACAGAGCGAATATTGATCGTTTAAGATAAGTATACGTGGTGTCCCGCTCCCCGCTCCCCGCTTTCTATCCTACCATGCTGGGGATTTGTTCCTTCAGCAGGGATCAGATCTTCACGTCTAACCGTGTTGGCTTGATTAAAAAACACCGTCCCATTTTCCATGTTACGCTGTGCGAATGGCCTGATCGGAAGTCGGCCTCCGCGTTATTTTCCGACAACTGTAGTTCACAGACGATGCTACACATTGAGATCCCTGTTGAACATATGGATTGGCGGGCAGTTGACTTCACGGCGCTGACTTCCTGGTCTACATGATATGTGTTCCAGCCCCCTTGACAGACTGATACTGAAATTTGAAACCCAGACAAGCACGAATACTATAAAGTTAGTCCCCAGCAAAATAGTATCCTCTTTCCTCTACTCCATCTTCTTATCGATCGAATGGGCCCACCCGACAACTTTTATGTCTGTGTGTCAAATAGTGTAGTCAGCGACAACCAGTTACAGTATCGCAAAACTCAAGAACCAATATTTTGCCTTCGTAAGTATTTATTTTGTCTAAAAAAGGCCAACAGGTAATGAATCCATGCCAACCAGATTTGATTGGGCCTCTTCTTCAACACATCGCTCGCAGGTACATGAAAATTGAAATTGGTCTTGAGTTCGCTCCTGCCTTGTCCTTAGATCCTTGCACACAGTGAGGTCAAAATACGTGATGAAGCATTCTTCTCCTTGGACGATATCTCGTGCAGCCGTGTAGACCATTCGCCCTTGGCTGTCTGGCTTGTGTGCGACCTACACGTAAGTCGAGTCAGTTATAGTCCTCCTACGATCATAACAGAGGTTCGATCTGCTTTGCTTACATTTGGCACACAGGAGTGGTTAAACATTGCGGCTCTGGGATTCACAGTCAACCCGTAGGATTCCCCTCTCGGTACGGGGCGATCAATCATGTACAGAGGCCCCGTAATCTTTTCATAGAGCCCAAACGTGTTCGTTTCCTCTTTGCATATCAACAATAGCATCTCGTTGGGGTTCAGCAGGCAGGGCAACACTGATGCATCGCTGAGATACGTCTCAGCCAGTCGCTTCCAGTGCTCGAGCTGTGACTCTGGCCAGGATTCAAGGTATGCACAGCACATCTCAACAGCGTCCCAACCGCGTTTGAAGTTATTTTCCCAGTCGTATCGCTGGGGTCTTTTTGAAACCACCTCGTGAATCTCCAAGTTCCTCCCGGCAAGTAGACGAACCACATGCCAGAGTGTGACAAAGTTGTATTGGCCCTCCTGGGAACGAATAATATCTCCGTTTTGCTTCAGCCACAGACACTCAAACTCATGTCGGGCGTAATCTGCATTTCGGCACGTATCATTACACCAGATGACATCCGCTATGCAATTTTTATTGCAGCGTGTGCCTCTTCCGTCCTGTGCCACACGTCGTGAGCAGGTGAGATTGCTGCAGATGAGTTCATCGTTTTGAGAAGGCTCCACGGTTGGAACGATGGCGTAAGGGGTATCCACCAGCAAAATTGTGCCTGCTGACACCGTAGCTGACACGCGTAGCAATCTACCCTTGCACGGATCGTGGCCGGGAGCTAGATGAGGGTGAACGTAAAAGTCCGCATCCTGGGCGTTGACCTTGTTCGAAACATGTGACTGAGGCTTAGTCGGCTTAAGCCCGACGAGTACGGGCCAAGAATCCATTGCCGTAGTGTTGGTTTTCACGAGAGCGAGGAGAAAAATGAGAAAGCAGAAAAGCTGGCAGAACCGGTGGACCACGTTTATTAAAGCGCACTAATCGTGTCTTAGATAACCCCCAATGAGGTTAGTTGAGGCAATCGCAAAGATAAAGCAGTGGGCGAAGTAACCCTTTGCGGATTAAAATCCTCTCTGCCGCTAAGGGCAGAAAGATGCTCTAACTTGATGGGTGTTGAGAACCTGAGATACGAAACACGGAGTTTAGATACGATACCAGCTCCGTATTGCGGAGCATTCCACTTTTCCAAATAGCAGCACCAAGGCATAGAAAACACGAAGTAGTTTCGGCTTAGGATTCTAAAACTTGGCTTTTTCATTCATCGTTTGTTAATTATCATGGTTTGTGTTAGTTTCCAGAGAGTACACTCACTATGTTGTAGCTGCAAAAGGGAATGGCTTCAAAAATTAGACTGCACTGACAAGAGCGTAGATTGAAAACCCGCACATGCACTTCAAAGCTTGAATGGAATTTAGAGAAAATTGAATCATTGTTCTGGTTGTTACAAAGTGGATTAGAGCCACACGTTCTGCTCAACTGAATGATTTTGAATATGTGAAACCCATTTTCATAATGCCACTATAGAATATCATTTTGACACATGGAAGTGCCACAAGCCTAGCAATTCAATCACTACCACTCATGAGATTCTATTCATGAAATTCACACAGACATTCAGTGATGAATACCTTTTTCATTATGGATATCGTCGTTGTGGCGAAGTGAAAGCTCCTGCTAACTGAAGCTTCACAACTACCCTACAGTCTATCGCAGACCTAATTCTGTGAACGACAGCGGCATTTTACAAAAGATACATGGAAATGTCGTCTGAGATTTGTTGGAATTTGGAGAGCTGTAATCTGGGGAATATAAGAAATTGGGGAACAGTGATTCCTTTGATCCTGTGGTGGAGGTGGTTGGGACCTCGTGGGCTGCAGACGCGTTGGCCATGCAGGAGACGACTGGACTTGAAGTTGATGCTAATCTCCACCGGGCCAATGTTGACGGCATTGTAGATGACATTAGCGGTGATGTGAGATACAGAGCACTCTTCTGTGCTCAATTCTATGTCTGGAAGGGATGTGATCAAACCACTTGCTGCTCGACTGGCTCATCCACTCGCTGCCCCTGAGAACTAGTGCCCGGCGAGACAGTCTATTGGGCAACTGTGAAGGATGACCGATACTAGCTTCTGCTGACTTGCAGTGATTACACTACTGAGTGCTTACGGTGCTTCCACGATATTATAAGTGCTGACAAGAAATGGTTCCCGACTTTCTGCTACACTCATCAGTATTGCCTCATTAGAAGAACACAGGCGGCCGCCCATGCTGACGGCAATAGGATTCATCTACATGGCACAAATGGAAATTTTGAGGAGTCCCATCGGCTTGCGAGAGAGGTAATCGCGCAGTATCAAAAGAAAAGTCGGAAAGTATGGGTGGTGCAAGGGTCTACATTTGCCCAATTAATGACCGGGTCACGGGGCTAATTGGTGACATGTGGCGTTTTGCAGAAATAACAAGGCGATATCGTGACTTTTCAAGATCCCTGGTGGGCGATTAGGTCGGGTGCGCGCAACATGCAACTCGAGCGTGATGGGGGACATTTTGGTGTCTTTCTTGGGATTCCTTCATGGAGCACGAGGCTGGCCTTGAAGCGCTTGAGCCTGGGAAAGTAGGGAAAGAAGAGAACAGCCAGCAACGAAAGATGAGGATAGTGGGAGGCTCGCAGCCGCAGCATTCAAGCTTGACGAGATGGTAGTTCTGTCATTGGGAATAGCGTGCATGCAGAGATGTGGATGCTAGTTATTTTACCTTTTGTGCTTGCTGACATAGGAATTCCAGGAAAACACACTTGAACGCAAGGTGCGTTGTTCGGCATCGGGATGTCGGCCGCCCATTGGGGGCCATTCTTATGAATCCTGGCGCTATTTTTAGGCGCCAGCCCCAAGGGAAAACGGCGTGCCGGGCTGCTAAAGACGCTGCGGCCATGCAGATGGTGCACAGCCTGGATCGGGCAAGATGGCGGGGGCTGACATTACCGGTTCTGCGTGTGCATTTGGTACTAAGGAGCTAGTCTAATGCCTGCTCCAGTGAATACCCTTGAAGGCTTAGTGCACGAATAACAGCGAGTCCGGGATGGTGGTCGCGGAAGTCTGACGTGCCGAAGCCATGTGCTGGCGGAGTAATCTCTGCCATCTTTGGCCTCACACAACAGCGAACATCCAGCGTGAGATTCTTGCTCACCGGGCGGCTTACCAAAATTGGAGTCGGCAATGGTTTCATCCGTTGCCTCGCCCTGGACTTTGACAGGGGCGGGACGATCATACATAAGAAGATCATCTCGTTCCTGAATTGAAACGAAACATCTTCACACAGCATCCATCACATCCACCATCACATTCAACACATCCACCACATCCAACAATAACAACAACAACAACAACAACAACTACAACTACAACTATAACAACACACTCAATCACTCACACTTACACTCGCATCCACACACTCTCACCCTCTTACATCTTCATCTACCTCCACTACATCTTCAACATGCAGTTCTCCGTCGCCACCATCTCCGCCATTCTGGCATTCACCTCCATGGCCTCTGCCGCCCCTCGCAACTCCCGACGCGGTGGTTACCCCCAGGAGCTTAGCTTGACTGCCCAGCTCCAGCTTGCCGACACGTGAGTCCCAATCAACAGCACTTCCTGCACCCGCACTCTGAGACATTATCTAACACCCATCCTGATAGTGCTGTCGATCGCTTTGCCCTGCTCAAGGACGATGAGTTTGTCTTCGATTTCAACCAGGAGCAGGCCAACCCCGGTGCGGGAGGCCAGATTGTCGCCGCTAACCGCAAGAGCTTCCCTGCTCTTGTCGGTACCGGCTCTGGCATGGCTTTCGGCCGCGTTGATGGTGAGCCACCTTCCCTTGATCTCTTGTCTCCCATAGCATCCTCGATGATATGAGGCAATGGAATCGCAACCCTGAAGACATCGCAATGACTAACCCTTATCCTCTGCAGCTTGCGGCATGAACACCCTTCACGTTCACCCCCGCTCCGCCGAGCTCCAGATCGTCACCTCCGGCCGACTCATCACCGAGATGGTTCCCGAGAACGGCGTCAACGATGCTGATGGCAACCGTCGCGTCATCCGCACCGAGCTCACCGCCAACATGATGACCCCATTCTATCAGGGCTCCGTCCACACCCAGTTCAACCCCGACTGCGAGCCCGCTACCTTCGTGGCCGCCTTTGCTTCCGAGGACTTTGGCGTTGGCCAGGTCCAGGACGAGACCTTCGCCCTTAGCGACGACGTTATTGCCGCTACCTTTGGCCAGAGCATTGCCGGCGAGGACATCGACCGCGTCCGCAAGGCTATCCCCAAGAGCATCGCTCTGGGAGTCGATGAGTGCCTCAAGAAGTGTGGCATTTACAAGCGCGCCATCTAAGCGGTTGCGACGCCTTTCCTTCTTTTTCAGACTTGCCTTGAGAAAGAGCTGGGATCGACACCTACATTGGCGAAGAATTGACCGAACAGCCGCTCCCCGGAGCATCGGCTAGGGATGACTGGGATTCACTGTACATAGTTTTGTTTCGTTTTGTTTCATCTTGTTTTCTGTTTTGATATTGGATGTTGCTGGGCACGTATATAAATTGCACATAGATGTTTATAGACTGGATCTGTTCTCCAATTTGGTTGCTCTCCTACATGCATGAGTGAATCACTGAGCCCCTGATGGGGGGTGATATTCTGTGAAACGCAGACTGCGAGGCCGTGGATTTCCCAGTCTAGTTCAAGGCCAAGGTAGCCCAACCTGACCAGATAGTGCTGGCAACATATCCGATCGTTAGACATTAGTTCGACAAGAAGCTCTTGAATTCTATTAATAATAGCCGGAAAAGGATTGCTTCACATAAATTAACTGTCCATAAGAAGGGGCACCTCATGGTCGGGAACACCGGGCTGGATTCCAACACCACGGGTACCCATAGGTCGTTCTAGGTACTCAGTCTCATAAATGCGTACTCATAAGTATCCGCTTTTGGGCCCTCGGGTATCTTACGCAGACAGGACCCACTAGGTACTTACCATCACTTAAATGCAAGGAGGGTACTTAATCATACATAGGCGGTACAAGATTCTGAGCAACGCTGTGGGGGAAATTTATGTGATGTAGTAGGAATATTCAATAAGAATGCATCATACAGATAGTGCAACTATCTTCGGATAGCTATATTCGTGTTGTTGATATCACCTTCTTGGTATAACTGTTTGTCCTGTGTGCAACCAACCGGGGACCACCCTTGTCGCTTGCTGCCTGATAATTTAGGTGGAGATGAGGATGTGCCCGATCTCGGATGTGACTGCAAGCATGTCTCAAAGAAAGAGTCTGAACACTGGAAACCGGGTTTCTACGTTCTACCAAGTCTTGCTAGGAATTCGACGCGCTTTCGGTCAAATCGCGTCATCAAAAGGACGGTCCACGGAACAATTACCAAGGAACCACAGGCATTTCGCGGTATCGAGACTCAGAAGCAGGAAAAAAACCACCACGAGCCCATTGAGGCGGCGGTCATCGCACCAGTCAAATCTCCAGTCATCATGGCGGGATTCTTCTTGCTGATACTTGCAAGCTTTGCTTGAGATGTGTCGCAAATGACTAACAGGGTTATCCCCATTGCCATCATAGGCTGTGGGGCAAAATCCATCTCTTGAAAAGAAAGGTGAATGAAGGTTGTTACGAGTTATGCAGAAAGCGGATGGTCTTCAACCTGCTTGTTAATATCTTCGAATAGCCCGAATGGAATGTGTCCCCGTCAGTATACCAAAATGGAGAACGAATGTAATGTTTGCGTTTACTTAGTTTACTTGTTAACATACCTTGTGTATCGATAGCTCGTGTATTGTGATTGTGGTGCGCCCTGGATTGGTAAGACTATTTCTAGACACGTTTGTGTAACTCTTTTTGACTTCTTATTGGAACTACGCGAGAGGGACGGAAGGTGGAGGGAGAGAAGGAGGCATCTCAGGCTCCGCGGGTACGCCGTCGCCGCTTTTGCTCAGGCGCTGCTCACTGCGTCAACTTCAGCCGAGGTGCCCCAAAACAAGTCCCAAGGTGGCCTACATGGTCCTCTCTCCCCTGCCATCTGTGGCTGTTGGGGACTTGAATATGTCCTTCGTCCTTGTTTTTCTGTTCCTCATCCTCGCCCTCACCATCCTCATCAGCCTCTCTTACATCCTGTCTTCTCTGCCCTCACAGCCAGCTTATTGCTATTTCAAGACGGCAGCTTGGACAAATTTAGTGGCCCGTGCACTCTATACTGAAAGAGCCAACATGCTCGACCCTGAAAAGAATGCGAGTGGTCGCACGGTTGCCTGTCTTAGCATAAACCCAAGGCTGTTGAGGAGATGGGGCTGCGCCATTTACAGCTCATGCCATTGCTTCTAATTCGACTGGGGGGAATAGGGTTCAGCATCTTGAACGCACCCTAGGTACTGGGAGATTGGCCTCGGCATCGGATCAAAACTGCATACGTAGTACGAAGTACATCCCGCACTCTCACTTGATGTATTGTGAGTTCATTGGTTCGATTCTCTCCACCCTGTGCTCGTTTTGTGCTGAGACATGCAGTGAACTTAGGCATCACAATGAATCCACAAGCCGCCCCTTCAATTCAGGGGGGGGGGGGGTTCACGAGCAAGCGAGGACTGTACAACGGGTCAAGACGGAACTTGTTGGAGTCCTGTGTTACCTGAGAAAGATTAGACAAGCTTGTCATGAGCAGACTTTGGGAAAATAAGCAGCGCCCTTTTCCTCTGCATCCACGCAGGCCCTCGTGGCTTTTGAATAGTGAGGGATAATAAGATCTTGAGCAAGGGCCAAGAAACATGAGTGCGAAGTATCCATTCACGAATGTGTCCGGTGGATCCTCTCCGGATCACCCTTGCAGCGGCCTGTTGACTAAGACGATCCGATGGTCGATCCAGGGCGACTGAAACCAAGACATTTCTCTGCCGCTGTGGGGATTGGCAGGGAACAGCCAACTCACCCAGCGTATCGGGTTTCTGGATTACAGTCCTAGGTGCAGATCATCCAGTGCTTGGGTGCACAGCTGCCGCCACGCCGTCAGTATGCGTTCCGAGAGAGACACATTGCGGCCCGGCGAACGGGAAGCCTGAAGCGAAGCTCAAAGGGAAAGCTGAGGCGAAAGTTGGGTACAAATAGTGACCGAGCTGCTCCCTTAATCTTTGATCTAATCCTCCCCTCTTTTACTCACTTGATTCAATCCTCTTCACCTTGTTTACCTCAAATTTCACTTCATCTCAACACAATTGCACACCTCCAGCGTTATGTATGCCTCGAGACTTCTCAACTTGCTCGTGGCTTTCGTGGCCGCCGGGGCAGTTACTGCCGAGTGCCACGACGAGAAACCTGCGCTTCACTGCTACAATAGCCCTGACGACAACCCGCAAGGCCTCACCATCGATGATGTCATTTACGTCGGCAACTATCTTCGAGCGTACGGACTTGAAGTTGACGGAGGGCGCTACTTCACCATGACGGCCAAGCACGCTCCCGACTGTGCCGAGTGGGTTCTGTTCACGCACGGCTCTGTCATCGCGCTCGCCAAGCATATCGACCCCAAGAAGGACTCCTCGGTGCTGTTTGAGGATATCGCCAACACCATTGATGGCGGCCAACAACGCGACGAAGTCGGGCCTGCTCTCATCCAATGCTTGGCTGATGGAGGCTCAGCAGGCGTCATCTTCAATGGCTCGAACACGGCCTACCAGGCTGGAGAGTATCGCGACAATGGCTACACTCCCGAGGGGATTCTCATCAAGCTTGTTAATGCCACTCCGGATGACCTTTGATGGCGCGGTGTCATTGGGATGGAGTAATGTGAATAATGTGGATGGATGGATGTGTGGGGTTATCAATAGTGGAAGTAAACAATAAGAACCTTTCGTCTTCTATCCTTGCGTGTCAATTCTGTGAGCTGGCTGGATGTGTTCGTCTGTAAATCGAACTGTAGTCCTGTAGATGAGATCTTGCAAGAATTAGTCAGTTGAAATCATGGATTGTGGCATATTTCGGCGCGGCGAATACGAGATGTATGCCGTGCGCACGAGTGAAGGAAGCGGGCGAGATGGAGTAACGAATGAACTGATGGATTGGCTCAGCAAATAATGAAATTTCGAATATTAAATTCGCAAGTGATCTAGCTATACCGGGTATCACTAGTCCTAAGTGACGTTAATGCGAAGTGCTCGTAGACTACGTTACTAACGAATCTCCTAAGGCTGCATCGTGGACGGTCCATCACGTAATACACTTTGCGTAGACGTGTCCATCAAGAGATAATACGGTGGAGTAGGTAATCAGACTTGAACCATGTACATCGTAAAAGCGGCGAGGGCTGGCTGGACCAGGAGACGCCGCATTGACTGTGTGTGGCTGGATGATGCGGGCTGTCGTGGTCCAGCCAACTTTCAGCTCTCAAGAGAACCATGGGGATTACGTCAGGGCCATTGGACCTTGAGGTCGGATGTCAATAGGTTATGGAGAAAGTACCTGCAGTCTTCCGAACTGGCAGATGCACTGGTACTAGATCCTCGCGCATTCCCATGGGACTTACACAAGGCCCAGAAGATTCAGTACCCCACCTGCCATGATAGTGGCCTCGAAACCGTTACAGGCCAGCCGATAAGGAGCACTTAGAAGAGTCATGTCTTCGGTGAGAGTTTAAGAGCTATCAAGGTTGTCTGTCGGAGCTTAATCATCAACCCTGGCTACGGTAGGCGGTATCAAGTCGTCCTGGGCTAGAGACGTGATGGACCAGGACGATTCGATGGGTCCCGTCCCAGAGGTGATAGAGTGAACATATCATGGAATTAAGGAAGGGTTAATCTGGCAGAGGTTAAAATGAGCGAGTTCTTTGTAAGCTTTACCCGGATAGGAGCCACGGCCAACCCAATTTATGGATGTCATCAAGGGAATCATTGTCTGGTACTGTCAAACCTTCACGATCCCGCTGGTTAGTAGGGTTGCCAACACAGCTGGAGGTTTCTCCGATGAGAAATACAGAACTGGTATAATATAACGGCCTTTGTCTTGTTTATACCCTTCACAATTCTCATCAATCCATCACTGCTTTCCATCCTGGACTCCACTTTACACATATTTTGCAAGACCACCCAAACCTTCCATTACACACCCATCAACACCACTTACACACGTCTTTGACCCACTCCGAACAAACACAACACCTTGAACTGCACACTCAACACATCATCACAATGAGTACTCCATCTGACAACGAAACCTACCCCACTTGGTCGCTCACCTCGGAGGCTAAGCAACTGCTTGAGAGGTCCTCGCTCAAGCAGTGCATGTCCTTCATCTACAACACCGGCTACAGCAAATGCACCAACTACTGCTGCCGTTCGCTCACTTATGAGCCTCGCCAGGAGATGTTCGGCCCTAACATCGATCCCACTGCGAGTCCGGAGGGTGTCGAGCCGGCTACCAAGCTAAGCCAGTGGTTGGTTCGACACGAGCAAGAAGATGCGTCTGATGACGCTGGGGCTGAAATCCAGCGAATTTCTCGGTTCATCTCCGAGTTTTCGCAGTCCGAATTCACCAAGGACCGTCCCCGCGCCGCTGACGATTGGTCAATGAGACCACATATCAACCATTCGGCGATCCCATACGAGCGCCTGGCCTATCTCCAAGAACGCGACCGACAGCACCAGAATCCGACCATGTTTGGACGAGCTGGTGATCTCAAGGTCAAGAGGGAGGCGGTCAACAGCCACTTCACGAATGGTCTTTTGTCCAAACTGCCCGCGGCGTGGTTAGCCGACAACGTCTTCTGGAGTCGCCCTACCAACGGCTACGACGAGCTCTCCAAGACATACCTCGCGTGGCGCAAGCTCTGGTACGTCTATGTGTTCCGAGCAGACCCCGAAGCCGTCACCACCAGGCTCGAGAACATCGAGGGCTGCATCTTGCCTATCGTCCCCGACTTGCGCATGTGGGGAAATATTCAGAATGACTACAACCTCTACCACTTCCAAGAGTTGTCACGCAAGGACCTGCGTTACACCTACGAGCATGAGCCCGACGCCCTCTTGCACATGCTCTCTAACCTCTCATTGTGGAAGGAGGAGTGTCAGATTCTCAACGACTACGTCGGCCTCCGTCGTGAGATTCCCAAGGAACAGTTCCACGAGACTAAGCGGGCAGCGCAGCGGGCAGGCAGCGCTATGAACCACGTTGTCCTTGCCGAGAACAACCAGCAGAGTGGTGAGTGGTCGAGGACCGTGGTGATGTACATCGCAAAACTGCGATTCCTGGAGCTTCGGGCCATTCTTTGCTCCAATCCCATCCCTGGCGAAGTATAAGCAGGGACCATTGCCAGAGCGCAGCCTGGTGCCCATGTGGTGGTTTAAGGGGTTTCTCGACTGAATGGGCGAGGTTGATCAAGTCGAGACTTTCCTGCTCGGATGTGGCGAGAATAAAAAGTAGAATTTGTGTTCAGGAGTTGGGTTTGGGATGGCATTCGTGATTGTCGGACGGAGGTGCATTGATCCTCGGATCTCAGGTTGGGATATTGGAGTTACGTTTGACATGAGAAACATTGCATCCGGTTGCTAGATAGTTTTTGGTTTTGCATGATTATGAAATAGAACGAACAGAATCGTCAGCCACAATAGACAAGTTCACGTTCTTCAGAGTGAAAGCAATCTGATTGAGATGTATCATAAGTTACTCATCAGCACATCCCCGGCTTAGTAAGTGCAGGCCACCCAGTATTGCAATGACCTGAACACATACTATTAGGTGACAACAGACAGAGAGCTTGAAAGGGATATCTATACGTCCATGTTCGATATTAGTCACACTTTAGTCACATACCTAAGCATAAAACCGAGGCCAGAACGGATCTTCCTGGCTCAGGCTCGTGCTCTCCAAGTCCTCTGAGAAGAGAATCCTTCCATACAACGCCGTTTTCAGTGTACGCAACACTGTGATGAAGTAACACGGATGGCCCATGGGTCCTCGATGACTTTATATCAAAAGGCTGCAGGGGTTGGGTGAGGCGGACTGATTCTATTGTTCCCTGATACATCCTGGCAGAGGATTGGTGGAGGTATGGATCGTAATATTCACAAATCATGGCCAAAGATGTTGCTTTTCCCACCCAACTTCGCCGACGTGTCGCGCATATTGCAACCTTTCGTGCAGACGATCCGCCTTTCCTTGCCAGAATTCGACAACATCCGGCGCCACAGCATAGACCTTCCATCCCAGCATAATGTGATTTGGAGACCCCTCCAACATTGACCGAGCTTCCACAAGGCTATGAGCAAGTTCTTCAGGCGAGTTTATCACCTGGCTTTGCTTCGATGCCACGGCACTGACTTTAGACCCAAGCGGGCGCGCAGTGAAGTCTTCGATGCACTCTGCCTCGGGCAATTGGACAGCTTTTCCTCGTAAGCGAACCTGACGAGCCTGCTTGGGCCAGTAGAAAGTAAGTGCAACACGCTGGTTCGTTGCAATCTGCTGTCCTTTGGGGCTGTCGGCTTTGATTGCGAAGTGCCAGCCTCGACTGTCGACATTCTTCAAAATGAGAACGCGAGCATCTGGCCAGCCTTTGTCGTCGACTGTGGAAAGAGTCATTGCATGAGGCTCAGCGACGCCTTCCGCGATGGCTTTATCCAGCCAGATCTCGAACGCCTCATGAGGGGTGCTGGGGAGAGCATCCAGGTTTGCATCCTGAACTGATCCTCTAAGTACGGGAAGATGGCGAAGTTTGGCCCTGAGTGAGTCGGTGGCGTTGGCCATGTTGGTTACGGCTGCTCTACTTTGTTTGCTGGGATTGAAAAAGTAGCTTCGTTTGAATCGGGAGGGATTGTGGTAATTAGTTCGTAGCTGACTGACTGCAAGGTCAAACAAAGTGAATCGCCGATATAGACGTTGCAGAGTCCAGAATAACGTGGATCGAGTGAGTCACAGGCTGGAGTTGAGTGCCAATCACAGGCGGCGTAAGCACAGGAATCAAAAAAAGGAAGAGAGGAACAAGCATTTAAACCTGCTGCCTCTTGCTAGGGAAATTTATCACATAATTTCACTCGTCGTGTGACATAGCACGCAATGTCTGCAGACCATCTCAAACGAATGACGAGCAAGGGCTCCAGTGACTGGGCGTAATTATCAACTCGGTGGGGAGCAGCACGCCAAATTGAGAATCTTCTCCCCTCTTGCTAATCTCCATCTGCGGCTTTGGATCACGACCAAGTCATTGTTCTACTAGGCATATGATCTGGCCAAGATGAACAGCAACAGTATGGAACACACGGCCACTCTCCTATCATCCCCGTCTCGGCGAACAACAGCCGGATGCCAAGTCGTTGTATTCCCTGGATCGCCATGCGCTTTTCTCAGTCTTACTTGCCTTGCATCCATAAAGCGCTACACATCTATTCTATTTAACGCGCGCGCGTAGGCTCAGGGTGTGATCTCAGGCATTTCGGTGGATATGTTAGCGTTGGTTTATCAGCAGTCAGGCCTCCTCACCAACCAACAAAACCCCCCCGTTCCCTTCCCTGTCCCATTCCCTTCCCCCTCCTATTACACTCCATCCCTTCCATCTCCCATTCCATCTCCCCTCCACACCTTTTAAAGGCTTGTAAAGCACAGGTTTATTCATTCCTTCATCCATGCAAGAGCCCTTCCCTCCCCCTCCTCCTAGTTTTACTCCTCAGTAGCATCTATTAAATAACTAAAGCTGCATTGCTACTATTGATTAATTCTCACAATACTATCGCAGTTCAGCAATAGCTAAGCCTCTATTCTTAACTGACACATGCCTCCTTGTGAACTTAATAGCACTGGAACTTTATATCCCAGCCTGTAAGAGCTCATTTGTTCATTCTTACCACTCCCTACAGCTAGAGCAGCCTCTGTGAATCCAGATTAAGGGTCCATTAGTCTCTAATGAGAAACTACTCTCTAGGATAGAATGGCAACTTCAATGGCCATGCTAATCGTATGTATAGCTAGTTGGTATAGAGCTTGCAAAGATAGTATATTGGGCGATATATGGCTAGGATGTTTGTTCTAATATAGTTGGTGATATGGTTGTATGGGATGAGTACTTGGGCTGGGTGATGGTAGACCTAAGGTCATGGATGTAAGTGATCTTGTTCTGGCTAGACCTTGGTATTTTATCTTGAATTGCAAACTGTGGCTTACTACTCCTTAGTGCAATTGATTATTACGGTGTTACATTTGACTACTTAGTCTTAGTAGATGACGACCTTGAACGGTTGCTGGCTCCAATTCCCCCTATGCCAAACCTGAAGACACTGCTGATCTTGAAAGCTAGTCTGGAGGCGAGTCATCTCTAAGAGCTTCTTTCTACATGTGTTGGTGGTCTGATAGCTTTCGAATACGAAGCCGCTCGTCGAGTCGAGCAAACGGAATTCGACTGCTCCGAGCAACCTATGCGGATTCTCCACTTTGCGCTTGCAACCTACAAGACCACTCTCAAGCTGCTGCATCTCGATTCCAGCGACCAAGGCTCTTCTATGGAAAACATCTACTGCGACCTCGACTTCAAAAGCTTTACCGATTTGGAGCAATTATTTCCTTAGCTCCAACCCAATAATCGAGTACCAGAGATGAAAAGATGCCCGACTCCGAGACATTGACAAGGCTCATCCCAGCCTAAATCATGACGCTCTCGGCTAATCTTGACTATCATTTCGACTGCCTGAAGAAAGGGCTACTTGGCCTATTCAACCTGATGAACAGCCAAAATACTGGATTTCCTAGACTTATATGCTTTAAGGATAGTGAATAACACCAATCAAGGATACTGTATTGCTTGTTCGCGGCAGTTGGTGTCAGTTTTCGAGGTCAAACCTCGGTCGTTAAGAGAAGTGAAGCCCTACGTAAACGGGCCTAATGGATCTGCCAATATTGTAGGCTTTATTTATAAAGACTTGGATGATAACATCTAAAGACTGGGAGCATTTAAGGATGGGCGCATTAATGTATCTTCATGCCTCACCCGGATCTAGTTTCGAACCGAAGTATCATAGATGATAAGCCAACTAGCTTTACTTCAATTAATACTATAGAAACATGTCCGGAAACTGAGATTGAATTTGCTCCGACTCATTAGAGTATCGCTATAACAGGCGTTCGTCGTTTGCAAGTAACCTAATAGTATAATAGACAGATAGAAAAAACGCTTACTCGAATAGACTTGTAGTAAACCATCTTCAAGAAGTGATTACCTTAAGATTGCTATTGAATTTGAGATTTATAAGTTATAACAATCAAGCAAACTGTTCTCTAGCACTAAGAACTATTAGGCGACTCAGTTGTTCAGAGTCGCCGAATCCAGCCTTCAAAGCGTGTTCGCTTTCAAGATATTCTTTCGATAGGTCGGGGATTATATCCTTTAACACGGTTGATGAACAAAGTGGTTCGCATCCAGGCCTATGAAAGCTGAATGGAAGATTGTTGGGGGGTGGGCGACTCTTCATTGCAAGCCTCCAATCCTCCTCATTCCGCGCTGACCATGCCGCCTGGCTGCAAGGCAAGGGCATGTTGAGTATGAGGCCATCATCAAGCGATTCATAGTACGGTAATTGCTTTCCTGTGCTATGATCCCGGTTACTGTAGAAATTGAGCATATTGGCGAAGAATAACGTTCTCCTTGCTGTCTCGGTGATTCTCCACCGGGCCCATGCTGACGTGGCTGCCGAACATGGGGATGAATTGCGGTCTGAGAAGACTTTAATGTCAGGGTTGCGAAGTTCAGGGTATTCTCGGGAGTAACTTTTCATCATCTGCAAAGGAAATGTGAGTTTTGTTTCGTGCAAGGAAGTCGAACGAGGGAAAGTGGAAACGAATAACAGAAGAACAGTGGTGAGCAGAGAGATTGCCGTACCTTGAGAAGAAAAGGTGAGCCCAACCCTTTAACTCGTGGTTGATGTTTCCAGGCTTCGGATTCATCGTTAATGCTTTCCCTCAACTCCAAGCTCTCGTAGATGAGCATGGCATGCAACGCGTCCCACTGTTTCATGCAATGGTACGCCGGCTGTTGATGGACTAGTCAGCATTTGTCTAGGCACAAATAAGCTCTGTAGCACTCACGAAACTCCCGATCAATCTTTGCCGCGCAGCATCGATGGCCCGCCTGAAAAACCGGTTGCCCTCTGAAAGATTTATACCGCTACCGCAGCAGATTGCCATCGAGGTTTGGGGTAGAAACGTCATGTCAGGGACGACATTGCTGTAGAGTGAATACATCGATAAGTGGAGAATCGGAGATGAGAAAGAGCCCTTCATTAATAATGATGGATATGTGCCAAGTATTCGGACGAGTGTGAGTGTGTTTGAAGATGATGAAGGGGTTCCGGAAGAACTCGCGCTGCCACTCGAAGACAGCGCAAGTGGCACATGTCCCGCAGTGTCTCTAGACGAGGGCGAAAGTGATAGCGTTTGATCGGTTGGGAAAAGCTCTTGGGTGTCGTGAGTTATCGACGGCTGTATAGCGGCAAAGCCTGGAAGTGAAGCTTGAAGGTCCATGTCAAAGGTGTCGAGTTGATACGGAGAGGCTGAGAAGTCCCAAGCAGGAAGTTCCAGTTCCATTTCAAACGGCTGAATCGACGCTGGGGGGTTTCCCATGAGAACTGAATGGGCGCTGTCTGCTTCTGCCCTCCGCTGCTGTGATGGCTCCATGGGCGACGCTGCTGAGGATGCAGTGTACGAACATGTTATCCCTCGCTTGGCGCAACGTGAGCACATGGGCTGGGTGTAGCAGCACTTGGCCTTTGCTTGAACACAAGCATCGCAAGCCTTTCGGCGGTTTGACTTCTTCCCGGGGCCCTGACAGCGTCTTCGGTGGCGAACGAGCAGATCACCTACACGAGAAGTATCAGCAAGCAAGATAGCAGTCAGCTGTGGGGGACATTGAAAACGAGAAGGGACGCTTGAGATGGATAAAGAAGGGGTGATGAAGGGGGTAAGTCACATACGTCGCTGGTAGGATTTAAAACACAATTCACATGACAGGTTAGACTTAGGGTTGCCCATGTAGTCTGCCTCGTGGCTCGTCACGTTCATGGTTGATGCTGCTATTATGCGTCGGACAAGTGAGATTCTGTGACATGGTCGACATCATTGAGTAGTGAATAGTGATGTAGTTTGTGGCAGCCCGATCGCAGGACATACCGGCGCTCATTTCAGACGTGCTTAATAATTGTAGATGTGATTATTAATTCCTTCAAGGGTAGACTAAGCGCTTCTCGTATAGACAATTCTTTCACGCACTGTACACATATGTGTTCGTCGGTGTGGGACACAGTGTGAAGTACATTGACCCAACCTTACAGTGCTACTGGTGCTACTGGTGCTACTGAACTGGAAGCGCATTAAAGGAGACGATTGCTAAGGAATTCATGTTATACATTTAAAATGGAGTATGAGTTCTAGAGCTGTCATAGCGCGATGAACACAATGGCAAGACTCAAAAAGTGTAAACCTTCACATATTAAATCTTTGTTACCCTGAGTTTCCATCAGCTAGTTCTTTCGTACGGACTCGCATGACAAGTGAAAATAACACAAAATGGCCAGTATCGCGTCTTACCTTGTCATATTGACTATTCAATAGTTTCATAGGGTGGATGAGATAATAGTAGTTCAAGATTTGGTCCGCCTACTGTTAATTTCAGTGGCCGTGTATATTCGTTGCTGTAGAAGTGCATTTTGACTTTATGGCCGAGTGTCAACGAAAGTAGCAGTCGATGTTGAGCATGTCGTGAGGCTTTAAACTTGTGTAAGCCTGAATGGTTGAGGGCATCTGCACAAAGGATCGTGGGTTACTTGTAGCCCGGCCACGCATTCCGCTCCGGTATAAGATATTCTGTGAACTGCCTTTTAGATAAGAACGTAGTGACGTATCCTGGTGCTCCATTTATTGTCTCACAACTAGTCGTCCCCATGTATCATGACTAGACTAAAACTACGAAGGCGCTCTCAGCACAAGCAGCACCCTACTACTCTCAAGGTCTTGCCCACGACCACAAGGCATTAACTTTCACATCACATGAGGGAAGACATTTAAGTTTTCAGCATCCTCATGGGTATAATATTAGAACCTCTATAACATGGCAGAAATTTCCTTCGCACCCTTGACCCCACCAATATCATGTGCTCGTGCGGGAATGACCCTGTGCTGGACGCATCATCGCACGTTCACACCTCCACCCACACCTCCCCGACTATCATCTCCAACACACAGTACCAAGCATCAACATCAACAGCCTTCGCCGTTTACCCAAATAAAAAACACAAGATGTTTTTCTCCAGACCAAATATGACCGGCCTTCTGATCGCACTGGCGAAGACAAGCGTCCTGGCTTTCCCAGCGCGCATCCTAGCTATCCCAGCACCGATCCCAAATAAGATCAATCTAGACGAGCGCATCTCGTTTGGGTGGTGTCGGGAAACGAACGTCACAGACACATGTGACCAACGACACTTGGACCATGGGCACTGCTGTGAGTTCTGCTTGTTTCTCTCTGCGATGGAGAGCCGGCGATCTGCGATGTGTTAATGAAAGGGCAGATGATTTCGATATCCTGCATGATTATCTGAACGACAATATCGAGACCGTCAATGCCACAGGCGGCCGGTGCGTCATTTGGGAGTACATCTTGCCTTTTTCCTATCCCCATTTACTCCCATAACACTTTATTCGTGTACCATGCTGACAAAGTGTGTAGGAAGAACGGCTGTCACGGCGACCACACGGGAATGATCATGGGCACTGACATCATCATCGACAACGTCTGTCCTGGATACCCTTGGTCCTGGAAGGCATCCTCTGTCAAGTGCTGTGGCGGCGATTCCAACGCGCTGTGGTGTGCGGACCCAGGGAAGAAGCCCAAGTGTACCGATTGATTGAGCAACACTTGGCTCATGTTGGCTGGTTCGATTGTCCTCTTCATCGCTTCTACATCCCTATAGATCACACGCCTTTTTAGAAACACTGACTCTCAATTTGTACACGGGGTGGACCAGAAACGCAGGATACCCAAGTTTGGCGCACGGATTAGATGGAGGGGTTGTTATATTGGGGAGCTTTCTGCTGCTAGGCAGATGTAGCTTAATGCATACATTTGGGAAGCTAATTTTCATGATCTCGTAGGACTCATCGGTGTGTAAAAAAAATCAACTCGCAGAGGCCAATGCATCAAGCTCCAGTGGACGGCAGATTTCTGAGCCCCCAATGTCACCATCGATCGAGCCTTGACAATACCTCCATAACAACCTGCCCCAGCTGTGCTCTCGCGTAGATAACATGCAATCATTGGGCGACGCATTGGCCACAAGACGAATGTCTTTACTAGAACGTATGGATGCTGTCTTGAGAATATAGTATCGATATAAATGATTAACAGGCGAAACATGACTAAACTAGACGCCAGACATTAACAAGCACTCTATGGCGTGATTTCTAAGCTCTCGTTGCTTTCATGCACGTTCAACGCTTGGAGCGGAGTTGGGTGGCCTAGCGTCGCCGGAGCAAAGTGGTTCTTGGCGCGGAGTTCGCTGGACATCAGCCCAGACCGGAGTAGAATGCTACTTAATTTCTTGTTACTACAGATTGATGGACGACGGAGCGCGATGATATGTTCGGTACGTGAAAGATCCTATCAACTGGCAAAACATATCACGAAACTGTGTGTATTTGTTACATCGTAGGTCACATATTAATAGTTGTCTTGCCCTGAGTGGCGCATTAAAATAAGTTCCTATCTACCTTGGACTTCGTCGCACATATCGCGCCGTCCCCGAGTAATCCAAATTCGTATCATGCATAATTCGGTTAGATATTGGCAAGTTATAGTTTTGGTGATTAATTAATTCTTCAAAGAATTTCCCATTGCTGCTCGGACACAACCTGAAGATAAGGGGTGGCCTGTTCAATGGTAAGCAGGTCCTCTCCCAGCGACAATACGTGACCGGGGACATTGATGATTGCATGTAGGTTGTTCAACAATATTCGCATGTGATTCAATCCTAGTGCAACATCCCAGCAATGGCTGCCGCTATGCTGAAGGGTTCATGGTGAAGACTGAAGAAAGAAGTGATGTGACGAGCCGGCGATGATGCCCCTTGGCGTTCTTCCCGCCAGCCTCGAAAGACGCAGCCTGGTCAGGTCGGGAGTAAATTCGTGCAGTCGGCGTTGGGCATGAATCACGTGCAGCTGACGACTAAACCTCGCAGCCTTCTCAGTCTTTTCTTTTCGTTTTGAAACTGGCCAACTCGACATCACGGACAGACGCTTCCTCGTCAACTCCATCATGGCACAGTTACCGAGCGCTTCGTTTGGCTCGGGAAACCAGGGCCTCCAAATGGGGCAGAGCTACGGGACGATCAACGCAGAGTTCCACCTTCCACCTGGTAAGTCGTCTACGAATGAACCATGCCCTTCAATCCCGAGACCCTACCCGTGCTGACTTGTCCAAGAACGATCAGAGACCCCACCGCTTCCGTTCGCTGCGATTCCCTTCCGACGCGACCCCGACTTCGTGAACCGTGGAGACATTCTCGACCAAATAGATCGGGTATGCTCGGAGCCGGCAGGTCGCGTGGCCCTGGTTGGCCTGGGTGGCATTGGGTATGAACGACACGCGTCATTCTATTGTTTTTCATTACGATTCAGAGTTAACGAAAAAGACAGCAAATCGCAATTGGCCATCGAATTCGCCCATCGAATCGTCGAAAGGCTGACCGACACTTGGGTTTTCTGGATTCATGCCAGCACCCAGGCACGAGTCGAAGAAGGCTTTGCTACAATCGCCGAGATGGTCAAGCTACCGGGCCGAAACCAGCCCAAGGCCAACATGCCACAGCTTGTGTCCACTTGGCTGTCCAACGAACGACATGGAAATTGGATCATGATTATTGACAGCGCCGATGATCTTGACATATTGTGCGGAAAGACAAGAAATACTGATGATGGGCGGCCACTGGCGACGTACCTACCACAGAGTCGAAACGGATCCATCATCCTTACCACACGCAACAGAGACCTGGCCTTCAAACTGACTGGAAGCCACCGAAACATCATTGGAGTCGGCCCAATGACGGAGACGGACGCTCTCAGGCTCTTAAAGAATCGATTAGGATCCCTATCAGATATGGCCACAGCAATTGATCTTGTGCGGGCGCTTGATCTTGTCCCTCTAGCCATTAGCCAAGCTGTGGCCTACATACAAACACGAGTGCCGCGGAGCTCACTTGAAAAGTATCTAGCCGAATTCCGAGGGAGCGAGCGCAAGAGACTGCGGCTACTTAAACATGATGCTGGCGACCTGCGGCGGGAAGGAGGCGCATCCAACGCCATTCTTACAACCTGGCAGGTTTCATTCGACCACATTCACTTTAAGAAGTCCTCTGCTGCAGATCTCCTGTCGCTTATGAGCTTCTTCAATCCACAAGGCATACCCGAGCGTCTCCTCAAAGCCTCTAGACACGCTCAGGACGTCACACAAACAAGTAGTCCAGATGATACAACTGGCTCTGGATCCAATAGCGGCGATAGCACCACAGACGACAATTTTGAGGATGATGTGGCGACATTGTCGGCCTTCTGTCTTGTTACCATGACCGAAGGTGACACGTTCGAGATGCACGGGCTCGTACAGCTTTCAACGAGGAAGTGGCTAGAGACCCATGGGCAACAAGAAACATTCAAGCATCAGTATATCAAGCTTATGGCCGACTCGTTTCCACGGGGAGAATACGAAAATTGGGGCACTTGTCACACACTGTTTCCACACGTTGAAGTGGCGCTCGAGTGTTGCCCAACGAACGACAGTCATAAACTACCCTGGGCGTACCTTTTATACAACGGCGGATGGTATGCAATGGAACAGGGCATGTATGACGTGGCAGAGCGAATGCTTCATCAAGCAGTAAGAACAAATGAGAACATGGTTGGAAAGGAGGGCGAAGCGACCCTGACAAGCACAGCAATACTTTCAATGGTTCTTTTTCTCAAGGGGCTGTATCGAAAAGCCGAGACGCTACAGGTACAGGTGCTAGAGACCAGCAAGATACAGCTTGGGGTGGATCATCCTGACACACTGACTGGCATGAATAATCTTGCTAGCACACTTTATGCACAAAGCCGATATGAGGAGGCCGAGAAGTTGCAGGTCGAGGTGCTAGAGACACGGAGGATACAGCTTGGGGTGGATCATCCTGACACACTGAATAGCATGAGTAATCTTGCTAGCACACTTTATGCACAGAGCCGATATGAGGAGGCCGAGAAGTTGCAGGTCCAGGTGCTAGAGACTCGGAGGATGAAGACTGGGTTGGATCATCGCGATACACTGACTTGCATGAACAACCTCGCCTGTACATGGAGGTACCAAGGCCGACACGAAGAGGCGTTAGTGTTGATGACGAGCTGTGCTCAGGCTCTGCAACGGGTTCTAGGTCCAGAACATCCACACACTCTGAGTAGTCTATCCTCTGTAGAGAGGTGGCGTGGGTAGAATGCCTTGAATAAAGCTCTTTGATATGCATACAAGAGCACGTCTCAACCTACTTGATGCTGGCACTTCCTACATATTATCTTTCAAGCCCGGACCGGAGTTGGGTGGTCTAGCGGTGGCGGCGGAGTGCAGCGGTTCTTGGCGCGGAGTTGACTGGACGTCAGTCCGGGCCGGAGTAGGATGCCACCAAAGGAAGGACTCTCTGCAGGGGATTGATCGGACACTCACAAGCAAGGCTTACAAATTTCCAATGCAATTAAGGTGTTTGAACTCTTATAATGAAACATTTACCCCTTTTATCTACCGTCTCCTCCACGCATCGCAACTAGATTTCACACTTCTATCCACTAATATGGCATCCTCACCCGAGACAATTCCGCCAGTGAAATCGGAAGCTGACGCGCTGTCCCAGATACCACCACAAGAACAAGGTAAGTAGGCCTCGCGGAAAACATAATCGGGGAACGAATCATTGCCTGACACAGAGATCATCAGACGTTGAGTCGAACGAGCAACCCAAGAAGGATGAAAACATTTACCCTGCCGATGCCCTCTCGCCGCCACGGCAAATTTTATTCGTCGGAACTCTCTGTACAAGCATGATATTTAATCAAGCCGGCCTGGGCAACACCCTAACGACTGTCGGCGTTATCGGGGAGTCGTTCGGCATCACCAACCCGGGTCAGCTATCCTGGTTGATCGCCGGCTACAGTTTGACCATTGGCACGTTCATTCTTATCGGGGGACGCTTAGGAGATGAGTTTGGCAACAAGAGAATCTTTGTCGTCGGTATGGGCTGGTTTTCGTTGTGGTCGCTCGTAGCCGGTCTCTCCGTCTACTCTTCCCACGTCCTCTTCATCTTCGCTCGCGTCTTCCAAGGCATCGGCCCTGCGCTGACCTTGCCCAACGGCCTTGCCATCTTGGGCCAGTCTTACTCGCCGGGACCTCGCAAAAACATGTCATTTGCCTGGTTCGGTGGATCAGCTCCTTTTGGCGCCATCGCGGGTTTCGTATTCGGAGGCCTCTTTGCTCTTACTTGGTGGCCGTGGATTTACTGGAGCCAGGCGATTGCCCTCGCCGGCGTGGCCGCCTTCGCCGCCTGGACGATTCCTCCTCTACCTGTTCAGCCAACTCAAAACCGATCAATCCGTGAAAAGCTCATTGATCTGGATATTCCTGGTGGGTTAACTGGCGTTACGGCTTTGGTATTGTTCAACTTTGCGTGGAACCAGGCCGTGGTCGTCGGTTGGCTGCCTTACGTCTACGTCTGTTTGATTCTCGGCGTCCTTTTCGGTGTGGGCTTCTTTTGCATCGAACTGCACTGGGCCAAGACGCCGATTCTACCCTTGCCAGCTTTCAATATGGATATTGCCTTTGTTTTTGCTTGCACAGCAACTGGCTGGGCTTGTTTCGGTATTTGGGTAAGTTTCTTTCTAACTGAGGAAAAAGACTCAAAACTAATACATAATCAGGTCTTCTACATCGGGCAAGTAGCGCTCAATGTCGGCGGTAATACTCCTCTTCAAATGGCAGCGTGGTTTCTCCCCATAATTCCTTCTGGTTTGATCTCAGCTTTGGCTGTTGGAAAATTGCTCGGCAAGATTCCCGCTTCGTGGATCATGGTTGCCGGGCAGGTCGCCTACCTGACCGGATCCATCCTCGCAGCTACTCGACCTGCGGATTCCATTTACTGGACATACTACTTCTTTAGCGTCCTCATCATCACTGTCGGTATGGACACCTCGTTCCCCGCTGCTACAATCATCTTCTCCAACGCGGTGCCCCAGCAGTATCAGGGAATGGGTGCAAGCGTGGTCCTAACCATTGTCAACTACAGCATCTCTATTGGCCTTGGCATGGCCGGTGCTGTCGAGACACATACCGACCATGGCGGGAAGACGAAATCGGACATCCTTTTGGGCTACCGCGGAGCTCTATGGCTGGGAGTTGGCCTCGCTGGACTCGGCCTTGTTCTGAGTCTCATATATGTGGCTAAGGAACGCTGGGATAAGAGATCTCTCACTTGAATCAAGCTCAATCATTTTGGGCGTTCGGCATCTTCTAACTCAACCATTCAACATGTTGGTCGGCACAGGCCCTCGCCACTCTTTTCTTCTTCAGCAACACCACAGTAATGCACGAGTACGTGTGTTCTTAACAAAATTAGTACATAGAGTCAACCAAATTTCCTTTACTGTATCCTAAACCACTAAATACACCAACGCTCCTTTGTAAACATAGTTGAGCTTTTTCAAGGCCGAGTTGTACTGCACAAGTCTACGAATGTCTATATGAAGACTCTATACAAGGAGATTGTCACTACTAGGTAGGCAAGCCACCACACAGACATATAAAATACAGTTATCCACTCACTATTAGCTAAGAAAATTTACTAAAACTTCTTCTTCGTGGTTAATCTCTATTTATCACATTTCTATCATTCGTTGTGGGCATTATCTTGTGAGTTTAATATCACCATAGTGAATATGACAAGCCTGTTTTCCATGTCCCAGAGCGTTAGTTGAGCTCAATCAGAGTGAAGTTAAGGTTAGATAAAAGTTATACAGGAACTTGGCCGTGTCCCGAAGGTTCCCGCCGCGGTATCCAAGGTCGTTCAATCTTGGGTGGAGACTAGAACAAAAGCTAGAGAGTAAATAACAAATGGTAGATTGTATGGTTCGTTTCCGTCTATGTCTATGTCTATCTCATCTAATTATTAGTCTACTGAACTAACCGCTCACGTCCCATACCGTCTTCTATCTCCTTATTGCGTATACACATGCCCTTCCTTCAAGCGTAGAGGCTAGGATAGGTAGCCTTAATCATGTCAGCGCCCTATTGTGCTTGGTTAGTCTCGTGATTCTGGTTGCTCCATCATAGAGTGGCACTGACCTTCTCGGCGATCATGTAAACCGAGTTCTGAATGCGGCAATCGGGGATAACCGGGATGATAGAGGCGTCAATGACACGGAGGTTATCGACACCGAAGACCTTGAGCTTGGAATCAACAGCACCCTGCTCAATGTTCTGGCCCAGGCGCGCAGTACCGCAAGGGTCTGTAAGGTTTGATTTGGTTAGCATTTTTCCATGGAATCAGAGACAGTTGGGGATAATCGACTTACGGAAGCCTGTTTGGGACCGCTCCTTAATCATGGTGTCCATGGCCTCATCCGATCCCCTAGGCATGGCCCAGGGATAGTCCTCCTCAACAATATCCTTCATCCCATCGCCATTCAGGATGATATCGTCAACAAAGCGAACACCCTGCCGCATAGCGACTAGGTCCAGGTCGTTGGAAAAGAAGTTGATGTTGATGTTGGCCTGGTCGAGAGGGTTGGTCGAATTGAGAGTAACAGTTCCGTTCTTTGAGAGGGGTCTCAGAAGGTCGACGATAACAGTCATATAGTCACCCTTTGGCGGTGTAGGGATGTGCCACTGGAAGGCATCGCAGAACATGGGGACAAAGTCGATCTCGAAGTGAGGCTGACCCGCGGGACCGAAAGGATCAATACCGCCATTGGACTTCTTGAAGGCCACGTATTCGGGGGACTTCTCGAGGTACTTATCAATACGGGGCAGGCCAACGAGTTCGAGGAGACCGCTAGTCAGAGGGCCCTTGTTCTTCCAGCGGTAGGCAGAGGCAGCCGCATCCTTCTCCAGGCCGGGGCGCAGAAGGTGGTTATCGAGCCCGTAACCATCCTTGAGCTTGAAAACGTGAGGCAGGATAGGATGGTCCAAGAGGTTTTGACCGATATGCTCCGACTTGACAACAGTCTCAATTCCAAATTTGGCCAGTTCAGCCTTGGGGCCAATGCCTGAGAGCAGGAGGAGCTTCGGCGTCTCATAGACACCGAGAGACACAATAACCTCGTAGCTGGCACGGAGGGAAAACGTCTGACCGTCGGGGCCGATGACTTCGACACCCACAGCCTTGCCGTTCTCAAAAATCAGCTGTTTGGCGTTGGTCTCGCCCAATACCGTGATATTTGGCTTGTTCTCAAGAAAGCGCCAGCTGGAGGAACGCTTGCCGTTGTAGATAGTGTTGATACACTTCCAGAGGCCATTCATAGTGCCGTTGTGAACGTCATCGGTCAGTCGTTCACCCTTGCTGACCCAAGCCTTGGTAAGAGCGTTGCGGAAACCCTCTGTCTCGGGCAGCATGTCGGAGTGGGCAACGGGCAATGGGCCACCCTGACCGATGTACTTGAGTTCGGGACGGTGCTCGCCACGGTCGTCGTGGTAGGTTGCGGGCTAAATGAGAACAGGTTAGAGTCCGAGGTTTTCTATGGGTGTTGTGAAGACACTGACCTTGTAAAGATACTCCCTGCACGTGTCCCAGGTCCATTCACTTCCACCAAACTCAGCCCAACCGTCAAAGGTCGCGGCGCTTCCGGGAATCCAGGTATAGTAGTTGAGGCACGAGCTACCGCCAAGGACCTTGCCGCGAGTGTTGGGCTTCTCGATGCGAGTGTACTCCGGTCGGTCGATCATACCAGTCTTAAAAGACCAATCATACTTAGAGCCTCGAAGCGAGAACGCGGTGGCTGGGGTAGTTATGGCATCAACGGCGGCCGGGTTGTCGATTCCAGCTTCGACAATGAGAACGGACACATTGGGGTTTTCGGCGAGTCGTCCGGCGACGACACATCCGGCAGTACCACCTATAAAAATGTCAGAGCCTGTTATTATTTTCATTAAGCGAGGGACAGGGTTGTCTCGAACCTCCAACAACAATGAAGTCGAATGCTTTGCGGGGTTCGTTGAGACCGGCCATTGCGATTTTTGGGATTGGTTGATGAATTGAAGCTGAAGCGATGTTAGGTTGCTAATGTGAATGATTGAAAATTTGAAAGATGGTTGGATAATGGATTGTTGAAGCAAAAGTTGGCTGGATGCTGGCTGTGGGAGAGTGTTGATTGATGATGCGAGTGATGCTGGTGTTTGAGTCTGGGGATTGAGCGACAACAGCCCTCTTAATATAGGACGTCAAAGATGCGATGCCATCTAGGCGAGAGCCTCTCCAATTCACCTCTCAATGAGCTCTCATCTGGCATTTGCGTGAATGGCCCATGACGATGACCTCATCCGGGGGAGAATTGCCGTCCAGGTTGGCATTCGCAAAGACTTCGGCAACGTCGGCGTGCTCGGCGATGCTCGCAATGCCATGTTGCGAAGCCGACCACGGCACCGCATTCCGACCGGGCATAGTTCGTAGTTTCAACGACGGCAGATTTAGTGCCGGCGCGTCAGCGGCGCCTCGTCAGTGAAGTGCCGCGAGTTCCGCGTGGTCTTTGGCGAGCTATTCCCGGGGGTCTGTCCTAAGAGCCCTTCTTCCTCCTTGGATGAAGACGCGACACGGAAATGCCGAGTTTGACGCAGCAGCCTGCTTCCTTTTCTTTTAGACGGCTTGGCATTGCTACGTCGTTGATGGCCTGCAGGGAACTTTTCGCTTGGCAGAGACCGCTCCTTGTTTCGGGATCGCCGATGTGTCTGCATATTCCTACAGAGGGCGTTTTCGCGCTATGACGACATGCCTCGATTACGCCCAATTTGCAACAACGAAGTCTCAAGGGGTCAAGCGATTTGGTACAACTATCTCCATAATCCTCTAAATATCGCTTGGCCTTTTTTTCTTTTTTTCTTTTCTTTTTAAGTCAGAGGTTTAGGTCCCCCGGCTTGCATTATCAGTCGGTAGCCGGTCGCTGCGAATACTTCTGCTCCGCTAGGGCAGTCAGCCTACCCTGGAGCCAGAAGGAAAGGGAGAAAATCATGAAAAGGAGGTGCTGGCCCCGTGTGTGAGCTTCTAGGACCCCTGGAACAAACACTCTGCGTGACTGATTTACTCGGCTCTGTGGTGATTCTACGGCTTGATCAACAGAACTGATGATAAATGGTGGTCATGGGAGTGTAGATGCGGCACACGCAGCGAGAAATCATGCTCGTAATGGCCAGGCTACTAATTCGTGAAATCGATGAAACTCGGACTTCCAGGTCTGGTTGCCCCCTAGGGCGATCATTAGCCACAACCGGTTGGCAACATGACAGGTTTAACTTGGTGGAACCCGCAGGTTCTTGATAAACATTTGAAAACTTGATTAAAATTACACCAGGCTATGTACATGAAAAGAAACCCAAAAATTAGAACTCAAGTCGCGGTCCAGTGTTGGCTGGTGCGAGCTGCTTTGAAGCGAGACAACACACGCGAAAACGCCACGAATTACAGCCCCAAGTCTATGTCATCCATGATTGACTGCAAAGGCACATCCAAGCAGCGAGACAGCTTCTCCATAATCCCCCAAGACAATCAATCATCGTCTCTGCTGTCTTCTCGGAGAGGATAGCCGTATTGGCGATGATTTTGAACTTCAGGCGATCGCCATGAGGGTAAGACATCATGCATAGGGATGGCGGCACGATAGTTGGGTGCACGAAGAAGTCCGTCTTGGTTGCAACTTCTGAAAAGCTAACCTCGAGGTGTTCGTCGACGTTTTGGTGTTGAATGACGGTGTCGAATTTCGAGTCGGCTGGCCAATCGGTGCAGTTCTCCATGATGTCCCTGAAACCCATGGTATCCGACTCTCCCACATCGATGAACTGATCTTGAAGCGAAAGCAGCAGCTCAGTTGGAGTTCGAATAGTCGCGAGATTGACCCGGACGGGCATGACGTTGAGCAATGGCCCGACTATCTCCTCCACTCCTGGAAGGTTGGAGTTACGACCAGAAATGATGTGACCATACACAACATCCTGTGATCCTGTGACGTGTGATACAAGCATAGCCCACGCAGCGCTGGTAATAGTTGCAGAAGTAATGTTTCCCGGAAGATGCGGCCGGGGAGTAAACGCGTCGACTAAAACACGCTTTGGCGTGACATCAGGAACAGTGCCCTGCGGAAGCAGTTTCGACCCAATTGGGGGGTTGAGAGTCGATCCCTGCAAGAGCTTCCTCCAATATTTCATTGCCTTGGGCCGTTGGTGAGAAGCGTACGAGAGATATTTTGTGAAGCTTTGACCGGAAGAATATTCCTTCTTCTGGTAGCCGTTGAGGAGCGCCTGAATGATGATAGGGAAACAAACACCATCGTACTGAGCATGCGATAAACGGAAGACCAATCGGATGCCCTCTGTCTTGTGCCTGAGGAGTGTGAAATCGATTGGCGGTTGATTCGGCGAACACTCTGTCATGTCCCGGAGACAAAAGGCATTGGAAGCTTCGATGAGACCTTCTTTCACATCCTTTATGCGTAGTGGTACATCGAGGTGGTGCGGAATGACTTGCCAGAACTTGCCAAGAATAGACGGGAAGGATGCGCGGAAAAGGGGGAATCTCTCCAGAAGTGAGATACAGGCTGCCTTGAAGCGTGGAAGATCTATGTTGATTCCGAGATCAATGTAGAAGTAGTTGGCGAACTGGCCATTCTTGATGCCGTCAATCACAGACTGCTCTTGTGCGCTTGTGAGAGGGAAGATATCCGCGATTGCGTCAGAGTGTATGCCGAGGTTGAGGGTGTCAATTTCTTCCAGAAGAGCTGCCTTGGTGGCGGGATCGAGGAGGATAGCCTGGTCGATTTCTGCTTCGATTTGTCTGGAGGTAACTGGCTGGCGGGCCAAGTCCTCAAGTGTGTCGCGTCGGAAAACATCTGCGACGGCGATGTCGATGCCAAGCTTTCGAGCCTCACCCACCACCTTCATTGCGGTGATAGAGTTGCCTCCAAGCTGGAAGAAGCTGTCATCAAGGCCAATGGTAGCAGGCTCAATATCCAGAACCTTGCCCCAGAGCCTCTGCATTTGCCGTTCTGCGTCAGATGTTGGGGCCCTAACCACGCCTCGTCCTGCTACCCGGGTTTGGATGCTTTCTGCGAGGGCCCGGCGGTCAACCTTGCCGTTTTCGTTAACTGGCATCTTCTCTAGAACCGTGATGATCTGAGGGACCATGTAAGACGGGAGCTGGGCGCGTAGCGTGTTGAGAAGCTGTTCTCGAATCTTCAACTTCATCTGCTGCCGCATAGGTTGACTGCTGAGCGAATGCGAGGGTCGGCCTTCATGGTCGTCAGGGAATTGGAACAGGACTCTGCTTCCTTCATTGAGAGGTTGATAACGATGGAAGACGGCGTCTAGGCCACCGCGAAGGGAGTGTTGCCGAGCCCAGCTGATTTCCACGCGGAAGCCCGCCTGTTGCGCCATCTCTGCCAAGTCGACTGCAGAGAGGGAGGAACAATGTTGAGCCTTTTGACGAACGGAGAAGAGCCAATCGCGGTTGTTGGCTGATTTGTCTCCTGCGTTGCTGAGTGAATCGACAATGTGGCGTTCGACAATGGTCTTGTTGTGAGGAATGTTGCTGACCGCCACCACAGACGAGGACGACTCTGAAGAGCTTTGCAAAAGTTGCAGCAGGGACTGTCTGTCTAACCTGCGCTCCATGAAGTCGATCCATTCGTTGTTGCGAACATGGTGAATCTTCTGCTGCCTTTCTTGACTCTTGACGTGCAAGACAGCGGCGTAACGGTAACAGCTCAGCTCGTTGGTGGCCTTCATCCTCTTGGGTAGGATCTCCACATGCTCGATAAGATGAGGTAGCTGGCTTGTCAGAGCGGTAAAGAAGCCAGGATCAACGAGCAGCTCTAGCTCGGTTTCTTCCATCTCAGCCGCCCTGCGTCGAATGCTTTCCTTGCTTGTCTTGTCTCCCATCAGGTGCAGCTCCTTGGTGACTAGGAACTCGCGATAGAGTGCTTGGGATCGCATGTCGCCAAAGAAGATGGTCTTGACACCTTGGACCTGGACAAGGTCTTCCACAGCTCTGAGGAGGTACTCCTTGCTGGGGAAGTACTGAGCGACCGAGTTGATAACGACAAGGTTCGCCGATAGACCCGATAGTCCAGGAACGTCTGCTGCTGTCCCCTGGTGGACTTGAACTCTTCCTGCTAGGGTGGGGATAGAGTTTGCTGTCTTCATGACGAACTCGACTGCTCGCTGAGACGGTTCAAGACCGACGTAGCTTTCCAGTCCGTTGGTTAGGTTGAAGAGCATCATTCCGGAGCCAGTTCCGACCTCGAGAATGCGGCCGGCCTGGCCGCCATTGAGAATTGTTTCAATCCCGTCGTCCAACCACTCAGTCATTTCGTCCGTATCAATCTGAGCTCCATCATACATGGAAGTCCATGCAATGAAGTCCCTTCCAATCGTGTCGGCTTGCACATCCCCGATGGCATCGTACTTGTCATCATCGAACAGCTCCCTCCACACCTCCACATGCTCCAATTCGTTGTCGTCCTCCCCTTCTCCCTCTCCAGGCTGGTTCTGGAATGTGATGTGGTTTTCGTCGAGTTGTCCGACCGCGACAAAACCAACAAGTTGAGCTTCGCGATCAGGCTCCTGCTGCAGTAACGCGATGGCATCGTTCACAGACTCGTGACTGCGGAGGACGTGCTCGACCTCGCCGAGTTCAATGCGGTTTCCACGGAGCTTGATTTGGCCATCCATGCGGCCGAAATACTCCAGCTGGCCGTCCAGTGGTCGATAACGCACATAGTCTCCTGTTCGATAGGCTCTGATGGACTGTTTCCCGTCAATCGTCACCGAGATGAAGCGGTCAACCTCGCGTTTCGAGTCAGTGTATCCCCTTGCTAGACCATCACCGGTCACAACAAGCTCTCCAACCACGCCGAGAGGCACAAGACGCTGGTGTGGGTCCATTACATATGCTCCAGTGTTGCTAAGTGCTCGGCCGATAGGGACGCCGTTGGTACACGTCTCTCCATCCTCCATACAGTACATCGTGCTGGCGACGGAATTTTCGGTTGGTCCATAAGCATTGATGATCTTGCCTCTTACTAGACCTTGAGCCGTAAACATGTCTTGCGGGTGAAGTCGGTCACCGCCAACAAAGAGGGTTTCAAGCATGCTGATGGTTGTGGGGGAGTCGAGGAGGCACTGCTTGAGCAAAGCCGGCGTGAATATGGCAGCTTGAACTGCATTCTCACTGAAGACCTCGGCTAGGGCCTTATAGTCTAAGACAGTCATGGTGTCGACGCAGATCAATGTGCCGCCATTCAATAGAGCGACAAAAATCTCCAACGTTGAGGCATCGAACGCGGTGTTGGAGATGTGCGCCATGGTTCCCGCGTTAGGGAAGTGCTGAGACAAATTGCTGTCTTTGGCCAGGCGCACAATGCCGCGATGCTCGATCATAACTCCCTTTGGCTGGCCTGTCGACCCTGAAGTGAAGAGAACATAGGCAAGGTTGGTGGCCGACGGCGTGGGAGGCATGGGCCTGTGCCGAGCCTGGTTGTCGAGAGTGTCGGAAATGTAGGCAAATTCAATATCATCAAGCTCCGTAGCTGGTGGCTCTACGCCATCTCCCAACAAGACGAGACTGTGGCCTTCGATTGAAGATAGAACCCGCTCCATTCGACTCTTAGGAATACTGACATCGAAGGGTAGATAAGCGAGGTTCGCCTTCAGAATACCCAGGAAGGCAACAACCGTCTGGCAAGATCGACTCGCGAGGACACCAATCAAGGTGCCAGGAGCCATGGAGCGTCCTCCTAGCCATCGGGCTAGGCGATCGGATCTCTCATCTAGTTGACTGTATGTGAGTTGCGTGGATGAGTCTTTGACGGCTACCCTGCGAGGATGGGCAGAAGCCTGGTCGTGGAAAACGTCGATAATGCTTGATTCGCGAGGGTAGTTTGTTTTCTCAACCTGAATCAGACCCATACCATCAAGTGTCGAGTAATCCTCGGTGGTCAATAATGGTAGCGAGGCAATGGCCGTCTTAGGCTCGCGGAGACCTCGCTCTAGGACGCTGTGGAAAACCGATAGCATGCTGCTGATGGTGGCAGGGCTGTAGAGTTCCGTGAGGAATAGAACCTGGCCTCGGAAGGCGCGTTCTTCCTGGAAGAAGTGGAACTCGAGATCAAATCGTGAGGTTGTCTCCATAGGCATGAGTTGCGTCTCAACACCTTCAAGGGCGAATTTCCCAAGGTTCATCTGGGAGTTGAGTGAGAAGGCTACCTGCACCAGTGGATGGCGGGAAAGATCTCGATCCTTCTGCAGCTTCGCTACAATGTCCTCGAAAGGTACATCTTGGTTGGCGAAGGATGAGATCATCGTGGCCTGAACTTGCTGCACTAGCTCGGTAAAAGATTCTCCCTCGATCTTGATGCGAAGGCATTGTAGATTCACAAAGAAGCCGATCATGTCCTTGACTTCCCATCGGTTACGATTGGCGTTGGGTGTCCCGATTGTGGCATCTGCTGCCCCAGTCAACCGGTAATTCGTTGCCCCGAAGGCTGCGAGAAGCACAACGAAGGGTGTCACTGCGTGTTCGTTGCAGAATTTCTGCAGGTCATTGTACAAGGGCCCGTCAATTAGCAGCTGTTGCGCGTCTGCTTTTCCAGATGAAATAGCAGGGCGAGGCTTGTCGGGAAGCAATTCCGCTGGTCGACTTGTCTGCAGTTGTGACACCCAGTAGTCCAATTGTCGCTCATGCTCAGCGGCCTGCTCGGGCTGCCGTTGCCACATGGCATAATCCTGGTATTGAATAGGCAAGGGGTCGATCTTCGAAAGAGGATCCTCACCGTGAAGCGAGGCTGAGTAAAAGATAGCCAGTTCTCTCTGGAGAACATCAACTGACCAGCCATCAGAGATGATGTGATGCATAACGATGGATAAGAGATGCTCGTCCTTGTTTATACGATAGAGGGAAATTCTCCACCCTGGCTCGGTTCGAAGATCAAACGGCGTGGTCTGCTCGCGATGGACCGCACGAGACAGGGCCTCTTTACCATCCGATGAAAGGTCGATAAGGTTCAATTTCTTGTGATGGAAGGGCTGGACTTCCTGCAAACTGATGCCACCTTCGGTGGAAAAGACGGTTCGAAGTGTATTGTGGCGTTCTTCCAAAGCGAGTAACGCGCTGTTGAGAGCATCCAGACGAAGGGGTCCTCGAAGTTGTATCGCTGTCGGCATCAGATACGTGGTCGAGCCAGGATACAGCTGGTCCAAGAACCATAAACGGCCCTGAGCAAAGGATTGCTCCACAGGTCCGCTCCTTTCGTTCTTGGGAATGTTTTCGCCAAGCTCGCCGGCCGAGGCAAGATTTTCGCTAGCCATCTCCTCTAGCGTCGGATAACGGAAGATGTCTGCGACTGCGAGCTGAAGACCGAGCTTGCGTGCGTCGCCGACGATCTTCATAGCGGCAATGGAGTTGCCGCCTAGTTGGAAGAAGTTATCGTCCAGTCCGATTGTCATCGGGTCCATATTGAGGACGTTGGCCCAAATGCCCTGCATCTGCCTCTCCCGCTCTGAAGTTGGCTGCCGCGCCAATCCGCGTGCCGTTGTGCGCGCTGGGACGATATCCTCAAGAACCCGTCGATCAATCTTTCCGTTGGCATTGACCGGCATCTTGTCCAGGATAGTGATGACGCGAGGAATCATGTAGGATGGAAGCTGGGCCCGGAATGTCTTGAACAGTTGCTCCCGGACCTTGTGTCTGACTTGTTGCCGTAGCGGCTGACTGCTGAGAGACTTCAACGGACGATCTTGATGATCCGTAGGGAAGTCGAATAGGGTTCTGCTTTGACCAGCAACCGTCTCATGTCGATGGAAGACGGCGTCGAGACCACCACGCTGAGAGTGCTGTCGAGCCCAGCTGATCTCGACCCGGCAACCTGCTTCTTTGGCCAGGTCAACTAGATCGATTGCAGAGAGCGAAATGCAGGATTGGGCATCTTCATGTATAGAGGATAACCAGTCTCCTTGATCTATTCCGTCATCTTCCGGATCATCCAGTGAGTCGACAACATGCCTCTCAACGATCGTCTTATCGTGAGGGATGTTGCTCACCGCGATGATGGACGAGCTGGATGAGCCTCGCAGGAGTTGCAAGAGGGTTTGGCGGTCCAACTTGGACGTCATAAAGTCGACCCATTTGTCATTGGAAACGTGGTGAACAAGCGGTAGTTCTTGACGCTTGGTATGCACAACAGCTGCATATCGATAGCCGCTGAGCTCGTTGGTTGCCTTCATCTTCTTAGGTAGAATCTCGACGTGTCCAACAATGTGAGGAAGTCGACTAAGAAGACCAGTGAAAAAGGCAGGATCAACCAGCAATTCCAGCTCGTCGCGTTCAAGTTCTGCGACCTTCAACCGCATGTCGTTCTTGTTCGCATTTGGCAGGAGGTGCAATGCTCTCTTGACTCGGAACTCTTTGTACAAGGCATGCGATCGCATGTCACCAAAGACGAGTCTTTCAACCCCAGGCAGCTGAAGGACGTCCTCAACCACGTTGAAAAGGTATTCCTGGCTGGGGAAATACTGAGCCACTGAATTGACAACCACGAGGTTGGGCGAAAGAGGGCCAGCGAGACGCTTGATGTCCGCTGCGGTGCCCTTGTACATGTGGACCTTATCCACGAGGCCAGGAATCGACTTGGCTGTGTTTTTGACGAACTTGACGGCCTTTTCAGATGGGTCAAGGCCAACATAGCTCTGAAGACCGTCGATGATATTGAAAAGGATCATCCCGGAGCCTGTGCCAAGCTCGAGGACGTTTCCGGGCTGACTGCCGCCGAGGATCGTCGCGATCGTCTCGCCAAGCCACTCACTCATCTCGCCCTTGTCAATGTCGGCCCCATCGTACATCGAGGTCCAGCCGATAAAGTCTTGCCCGATGGTCTCAGGCTGAACGTCGTTTATGGCCATGTATTTGTCGGCGTCGAAGAGCTCCTCCCAGGCATCGATGTGCTCGTTTTCGTGGTCATTGTCATTGCCAGGTTGTTCCTCTGCTTCAGTGGTCTCGTGGACAGTGATGAAGCCGACAATTTCGCTGTCTCGACCCTGCTCCTGATGTAACAGGGCAACGCCGTGGTTGACAGAGCTATGGCTGCGGAGAACGTGCTCGACCTCTCCCAACTCAACTCTTTGACCTCGGATCTTGACTTGGCCGTCCATTCTACCGAAGCACTCGAGTTGGCCGTCCGATGTATAGCGAACATAGTCACCTGTGCGATAGGCTCTGACCTCCTGACCGTCAATCGTCGCCGTAATGAATCGGTTGACGTCCTTCTCGGCGTCAGTGTAGCCCCTAGCAAGCCCATCGCCAGTTACAACAAGCTCCCCGACCACGCCAATCGGAACGAGACGCATCTGCGAATCCATGACGTATGCGCCCGAGTTGCTGAGAGACCGACCGATAGGAACACTATTGGCACAGGCATCGCCGCTGGGGATGCAGTACATGCTGCTAAAGGTCGTGTTCTCTGTTGGCCCGTAGACGTGGACGATTTTCCCGGTCATGTGCTTGCGAGCTGTAAACACATCTTGCGCGTCAACTCGTTCTCCTCCGAAAAGCAGAGTATCCAAACCACTCAGCATAGCAGGGCACTGTGTAAGGTATTGTTTGAACAAGGCTGTTGTCAGGAAGACGGTCTGAATCATCTCCCGGGTGAACAGCTCCCCAAGAGCATTGTAGTCCAAAACGACCATAGTATCAATACAGACCATGGTCCCACCATTCAGCAAAGTCGCATAAATTTCCCAAGTCGAAGCATCAAAGGCCACATTGGACATGTGTGCCATGATCGCGGCTGTGGGTATCTGCTGGATGATGTTACTGTCCTTCACTAGGCGGACGATGCTGCGATGTTCCACCATGACTCCCTTTGGTTTACCTGTGGAGCCAGAGGTGAACATGACGTAGGCGAGGCTGGTAGCGGAAGGCCGGGACAAGGCCAAGTTACTCGTTGAGCGTTCTTGTAAAACCTTGGCGATGGGAACAAACTCGACGTCCTCGAGCTGGATAGCAGGTGGCTCCACATCGGACCCCACGAGCACCAGCTTGTGCCCATCCCTAGATGACAACACCGCCTCCAGTCTTCCGGATGGTATCTTGACATCGAATGGCAAATAAGCCAGGTTGGCTTTGAGAATTCCGATGAAGGCAACGACAGCTTGGCAGGATCGAGCAGCAAACACGCCAACGAGTGTTTCTGGGGACAGCGACCGTTTTGCGAGCCAGTGGGCAACCCGGTCCGATTGCTCGTGTAGCTCCGCATAAGTCAACGACGTGAGAGAATCCTTGACGGCTACCCGATTGGGGCAGGAAGCAACCTGCTTGTGGAAGACATCGACCACACTCAGCTCTCGAGGGTAATCGGTCTTATGTGTCTTAATAAGACCCATGTTGTCGAGGGCGGAATGGTCGTCGTCGTTCATGAGAGGCAAGGCTGAGATTGCTGCCTTTGGGTCCTGAAGTCCCTGCTCAAGGACTTTGTGAAAGACTGATAGCATGTTGCTGATAGTCTCGGCCTTGAACAAGTCTGTGGAGTAGAGGAATTGTCCACGGAAAGCTGGCCCGTCTTGAACAAAATGGACTTCAAGGTCGAGCCGAGAAGTGATTTCCATAGGCATTGGCTCCGTCTCCAAGCCTTCCAGCAAGATTTTCCCAAGGTCCTTGTGAGAATGCACAGCAAAGATGATCTGAACGATGGGGTTGCGAGATAAATCTCGGGCTTTTTGAAGCTTGGACACAATATCCTCAAAGGGAACATCCTGATTGGCGAAAGACTCGATTGTCGTTGCATGAACCTGTTGAACCAAGCTGGCAAGGGAATCTTCACCTTCGTCAATCTTGATACGAAGGCACTGCATGTTGACGAAAAATCCAATCAAATCCTTGACTTCCCAACGGTTTCGATTGGCGTTGGCAGTACCGATGGTTGCGTCAGTCGAGCCTGTGAGTCGATAATGTGTGGCTCTGAACGCTGCTAGTAGTGCAATGAATGGCGTAACTTCATGCTTTTGGCAGAATTGCTGAAGACTGTCAAAGACTGCGCCGTCGATCCTTAGTTCTTGGACAGCAGCCCTTCCAGACAACGTCGCCGGTCGGGGTTTATCGCAGAACAGCTCGGCAGGTCGGCTTGTTTGCAACTTTGTAGTCCAGTAATGTAGTTGTCGCTGGTGTTCAACTGCCCGCTCTGGGTGTCTTTGCCACGTTGAATAGTCGCGGTACTGAATAGGGAGAGGCTCAAGCTGTGCATCTTTGCCTCGGATTGCGGCAGAGTAAAGTTCGGCCAACTCCCTGCGAAGGACGTCGACAGACCAACCATCTGAAATGATATGATGCATGACAATGGATAACACATGGTGGTCCTTTCCTAATCTAATCACCGATACTCGCCAAGCCGCTTCGGTTGTCAAGTTGAATGGGGTAGTCTGGTCCTTTTTCAGGGCACGAGCGAGGGCATCCTCCAGATCATCCACATCATCCGATGACATATCGATGACTTTCAGTGGCCTCGGTTGGAATGGAATGATTTCTTGGAGGTTGGTGTTGTTCACCGACAAAAACTTGGTCCGGAGTGTTTCATGTCGATTCTCCAAAGCGAGCAGTGCTGTGTTGAGTGCCTCTAGGTGAAGTGGCCCTCGAAGCCTCATTGTGCAGGGCATGAGGTACCATGTCAAGCCTGGGTACAGCTGCTCTAAGAACCATAACCGGCCCTGAGCAAACGACTGCTCAACAGGCCCAGACAACTTCGTAGGAGGGATATCCTGGGCTACGTTGTCGAGGAGGGTCAAGTCTTGGGCAGCCAAACTATGCAGCCTGGGGTGGTTGAAAAGGTCTTGCACCTGCATGTCAAGTCCGACCTTGCGAGCTTTGCCGACCACTTTCATTGCAGCGATTGAGTCTCCTCCAAGCCTGAAGAAACTATCGTCCAGTCCAATGCTCTCTGGGGTGATGTTGAGCACCTCGGCCCAGATCCTCTGCATATGCTGCTCGATTTGTGTTGTCGGCTGGCGCTTGATTCCTTCTCCGGCCGTCCGGATCTCGGCAAGCTGCTGAGTGGAAAAGGAGGCGCCAATCTCGCGCAGCTTTCTGCGGTCCATCTTTCCTGTGGCTGACAACGGCAGATCTTGCATGGAAAAGAAGACAGTGGGGATCATGTAAGTTGGCAGATGCTCGGCGAGCTTGTCTTCAACCTCAGAGGGAACAGCAATAATCCTGGCCTCGGTGGGACTCGATCCGTCGATCTGTGCGGGCGCGCCGGGAATTTGGAGGAAGGCTGCCAACTCGGGACTTGAATTTTCCCCTTGCGGCGTGATAACTTCCACTGCCACCTGAGCGGCGTCCTGCATGCATTCTTGGACCCAGTGCTCAACCTCTCCCAGCTCAACTCGTTGCCCACGCAGCTTGATCTGGGCGTCCTTACGGCCAATGAAGGTTATGCTTCCATCCTTGTTCTGCCGGACCAAGTCACCGGTCTTATAGAGCTTGCCATGACGTCCGGGGTGGCTGGTTGCGCCTTCAAGTAACCATAACGGGTCCTCGATGAAGGTGGATGTCGTCTTCTCGGGCTCGTTCAAGTAGCCGCTGCCGACGAGAGGGCCTTCAAGTAGGAGTTCGCCAATACAGCCGGGTGGGAGTAAAACGTCGTGATTCGTTGAGTCCACGATCCAGGTTACTACACCAGCTCCTTTGCCGATGCTGGTGACCTCATCGGGGGTCGATGAAAAGTCATTCATGACACTCACTGAAGTGCACTCACACGGACCGTAGACATTGATGACCCGTACTGTATCCCACCAAGGTTTGACGTCTTTGGCATGTAAAGCCTCGCCGCCGAAAATGATGGTTTGGATGGTGGGCACCTGGTCTGGAGATAGCAGTTGAGCAACGGAGGGCGTGAGGATGACAACATTGGCTTTCAAAGTTGTAATGCTTGACGCCAACTCATTCTTCCGCTCTTGATCGCTTGGAACACACAAACAACCGCCCGCGGCGAGCGTAGTAAACGTGCCAAGGATCGTGGAGTCGAAGCTGTAGGAAGCAAAGTCGTAGACTCTTGACTTAGTCGTGATACCAAGCCGACTTCCTTGATGCCGCAAAGCCGAAGTCATACTGATGTGCGTAATGGCTGTTCCCTTTGGTGTGCCTGTTGTACCAGATGTGAAGATGGCATTCACGGGACATTCTGCGCTGGGGGCAGGGAAATATTCGGTTGACTTGTCACTAAGACCTGCGAAGAAGTTTGAGCTGATAGTAATCACATCGCGAGAGAGGCGCGAGCTGAGCGCAAAGTTGTCGAGAGAAGACAGCACCATTCTTGCTTTCGTTTGCTGCACGATAGACTGAAGGCGTTGCTCGGGCAGCGCCGGGTCAAGCAAAACAAAGCCTGCACCGGCCTTCATGACGCCGAACATAGTAACGGTTGTCCACATCGACTTCTCGAAACACAGAGGAACTAGCATATTGGGGCCGATCCCACGGTCAATGAGACGGCGGGCTAGGCCTCCAGCGAACCAGTCGAGTTGGGCGTAGGTTAGATCTCCGTCCCAGGCGCATAGAGCTGGGGCGTTGGGTTGGGCCTGGACGCGTGCCTCGATTATCTCATGAACGCAGCGGTCGATTGCCTCGGGAACAGTCTGGTTCCAGTCCCACAGCTGCTTCATGTCTTGGGCCGTAGATGTACTGATTTGCGACAACGCGTGGTTGGGAGCTGCATTGGCCAGTTGGTGCATCACCCATTCAAGACGCTTCAGCAAGGTTTGTGCCACCCACGGCTCGAGAGCCCTCGAGTCAAAGCTGGCTTTGGTCGTAATCTCTCCAGAACTAAGTTGAACCTCAAGCATGAGGGCATAGGTGTTGATGCCCTGCTGTTGACCATCGTCCCGCCACTTTCCAAGGACACCTTGCGAGTCGCCAATCTCGTTTTGCGGCTGGACGACAAGCAGCGTTTGGAACGTGCATGCTTGCTTCGCCCCAGGGCCTGCTTTGACGATACGGTGCAGGCCGGTTTGCTCGAACCGAATCATTTCAGTTGCCTGCTTCTGGACTGAGATGAGGTAGTCTGAAACATTGTGCTCGCGGGCCAAGTTGATCCGGACGGGAACGGTTGCAATTGTCGGACCAGCCATGGTTTCGACGTTAGCAACAGGTGCACTCCTTCCGGAGACAGTCACGCCAAATACAACATCCTCTGAGTTTGTCATCTGGCCAGCGACCAGCGCCCATGCGGCGCGAACAAGCGTCGATGTTGTGATGTTCAAGGAGCTCTGTTGGGGCTTGGGGAACTGGTGCTCAACCACTGCGTTCGCAATTGGCTGTTCCACGGACGGAAGGGGTGGGAATGGCACACATTCGCAGTCAGTCAGAGCAGACCTCCAGTAGTTCATCATGTCCTCTTCGGTTTGTTTCCCGATGTATTTGATGAAGGACTGGAACTGAAGCCCTTGCTCAACTGACTCGCCCGCATACAGCCGATTGACTGTATCAAAGACAAGAGAGGTAGACCAGCCGTCGTATAGTGCGTGATGAATCGTCCAAACAAACCAAGGACTGCCTTTATCATCTTGACCCATTGCATACCGTGCAAGTGGCTGGCCTACACCCATTGGTTGTTTCCGGTCCGAGTCCAGGTACTCAACGATGTCCTTGGGCTCGATCCAGTTGATCCCTTCATCTAGCACGACCTGCGAGAAGCCGACACCGTCGTGGTGGATGATTCTTGTACGCAAAATGCTCATATCTCGGGATACTTGCTCGAATGCCTTGCGGAAGGCCCCGACATCAATGTCGCGAGGAAGTTCCATGGTAGCCTGCATGACATAGTCTCCAGGTCGCTTCGACGTCAAGGATAAAAGACCTTCTTGCAGGGCTGTGCATGGGTATGCGTCTTGCACAGTGTCGGGATCCAAGGAATACTGAACCGATATGTCTTGGATGAAGGACTGGACGTTGAAGTCCTTGCCCAAAAGAGAGAAGGGCAGGATGGGCTCGGAAGTAGCCTCGGTTTGAGATTCCTGCTTGGCAACATTGCGCAGCTCAGGATTGCGGAAGATGTCTGCAACTGCAAGCTCGATTCCGACCTTACGAGCTTGGCCAACAACCTTCATTGCAGCAATCGAATCTCCTCCAAGCTGGAAGAAGCTGTCATCCACTCCAATGGTCGATTGCTCCATGCTGAGCACCTCGGCCCAGATTCTCTGCATCTGGAGCTCTGCCTCTGACGTCGGCTGTCTTGCCAATCCCCGCTCTGCAGTGCGTATTTGGACGCTCTTGGTGAGGGCGCGACGATCGACCTTGCCGTTCTCGTTGACCGGCATCTTCTCGAGGATATTGATGGTACGAGGAATCATGTACAATGGCAGGTTGGCGCGGAGTTTATCATGCAGCTCTTCCCGGATCTTTTGCTTGACTTGCTGTCGCAGCGGCTGACTGCTGAGAGAATTCGGCTCCCGGTCTTGACTCTCGGTAGGGAAGCGGAACAGGACCCTGTCTCCACCGACGGCTTCATATCGATGGAAGATAGCGTCAAGGCCGCCGCGCTGAGAATACTGTCGAGCCCAGCTGAGTTCGACTCGACAGTCTGCCTGTCGGGCAACTTCGATCAAGTCGAGCGCTGAGAACGACGGGCAATGTCGGGACTCCCACCGAGCAGTTGAGACCCAGTCGTCTTGGTCGAGAGACTCAGCTGCTCTGCTATCGAGTGAATCGATAACATGCCTCTCAAATATTGTCTTACTGTGAGGGATGTTGCTGACAGCGATAACTGATGACTTGACAGACTGTTGAATGAGATGGAGCAGTGAGTGTTGATCTAGCTTCTCGGACATGAAGTCAACCCATTGGTTGTTCGGCACTTCATGAATCTTCTGCTGCCGTCGTGAGCCTGCATGTTTGACGTGGACAACGGCGGCATAGCGGTAGCAACTAAGTTCGTTGGTAGCCACCATCTTTTTGGGCAGAATCTCGACATGATTGACAGCATGAGGTAGGCGACTTGCCAATGCCGTGAAGAAAGCTGGGTCGACGAGCAGCTCAAGCTCGCCCTGTTCGATTTCCGAGATTTTCCTCCGAATATCATCCTTAGTCGCCCGTTTACCAAGCATAGCCAACGCCTTAGTGACACGGAACTCCTTGTAAAGCGCGTAGGATCTCATGTCACCGAAGTAGAGCCTTTCAATCCCCTCGAGTTGAATCAGGTTTTCAACGACTCGGAAGAGGTACTCCTGACTGGGGAAGTATTGGGCGACTGAGTTGATGACGGCAAGCGTCGGGGAAATCTGCATAGACAGGTGGCCGATATCCATAGCGGTCCCTGCATGCATATGGACCTTGTCTGCTAGGATAGGGATCGACTTGGATGTCTTGGTGATGAAAGTGACGGCTTTATCAGAGGGCTCAAGGCCCAAATAGCTTTCCAGGCCCTTTGTCAAATTAAACAGGATCATTCCCGAGCCGGTACCGACCTCAATAACGTGCCCGGCGGGACCGCCGTTGAGGATTGTGTTGATGCCGTCGTCAAGCCACTCATTCATCTCTCCCTTGTCAATGTTACTGCCGTCATACATCGAAGTCCACCCAGTGAAGTCGCGTCCGATGGTATCATCCTGGACGGTGTCGATAGCGTCATAGGTGTCGTCCTCGAAAAGCTCTCTCCACACCTCAATGTGTTCGGTCTCATTGCTGCTGTTAAGTTGCTGGACTGTATCGGCCTCTTTTTGGATTTCTGCCTCGCGGAACGTGACAAAGCCGATGAGCTGAGGTTCTTGGCTGCTGCTCTGCTGTAAGACGGCGACGGCATCGTTGACGCAGTGGTGGCTGCCGAGAACATGTTCGATCTCTCCGAGCTCGACACGTTGACCTCGGATGTTGATCTGCCCGTCCATACGCCCAAAGCACTCAAGCTGGCCATCCGTGGGCCGATAGCGCACAAAATCACCGGTCCGATAGGCTTTGACAAGATGGCCGGAGATGACGACGGAGATGAACCGGTCGTGGTTCCTTTGGGAATCGGTGTAGCCGCGTGCGAGACCATCGCCAGTCACCACAAGCTCACCGACAACTCCAAGCGGAACGAGTCGCTGCTGGGGATCCATGACATAGGCCCCTGAATTGGTGACTGCTCGTCCGATCGGGACACTGGTAGCAAATGAATCGTTCTCGATGCAGTACATAGTACTTGCGACTGTGTTTTCAGTCGGGCCGTAAGCATTGATGACCTTGCCTCGTACAAGCTTTCTGGCCTTGATCATGTCTTGCGGGTTAGCGCGATCTCCTCCAACATAGAGTGTCTCTAGCTGGCGAATCGTGGCTGGCGACTCAAGGAGATGCTGCTTCAACAGCGCCGGCGTGAACATGGCTGCTTGGATTTGCTCCCGGGCAAAGATTTCGCTGAGAAGGCTGTAATCTAAAACAGCCATGATGTCGATGCAGATCAATGTTCCACCGTTGAGGAGCGTGGAATAGATCTCCCACGTGGAAGCGTCAAAGGCGACGTTTGCGATGTGGGCTGTAACGGCGTTTTCGGGCAAAGGCTGCACCATGTTGCTGTTCTTGACGAGTCGCACAATTCCGCGATGGTCAAGCATAACACCCTTGGGCTGTCCCGTCGAGCCGGACGTATACATGACGTAGGCGAGACTCGTAGCGGAAGGTCCAACAACCGTAGTCGACCGAGAGACGCCATTGGTACGAGGCTGGTTGTCGAGGGCGTCCACGATGTTAGCGAACTCAACGTCAGGCAGCTGAACGACAGGAGGTTGGACATCAGGCCCAACCAAGATGAGCTTGTGACCATCCCTAGATGAGAGGATTTTGTGCAGCCGACCGCCAGGGATCTTGACATCTAACGGTAGATAGGCCAAGTTGGCTTTGAGAATACCCAAGAACGTGGCGACTGTCTGACAAGAACGCGTCGCAAACACGCCTATCAGTTCCCCAGCACTGAATCCCTTCTTTGACAACCACTGGGCGATGCGGTCCGATTGCTCGTCCAGCTGCGCGTACGAGAGCTGTGAGGTCGAATCCTTGACAGCAACCCTATTGGGACCGGCAGCAACCTCTTGTTTGAAGACGTCAATGACACTCGACTCTCTAGGGTAGTCTGCTTGGTGGATCTGGATCAGGCCCATGTCGTCAAGCGTGGAGTGATCACTGTCGGTCAACAGGGACAACGAGACAATCGGCGTCTTGGGCTCGCGAAGGCCTTGCTCAAGAACTCTGCGGAAAACCGAAAGGATGTTGCTGATAGTCTTTGGATCATAGAGGTCGGTTGAGTAAACCATTTGGCCGCGTAGGCCGTCGTGTTCCTGGAAGAAATGAAATTCCAAATCGAATCTTGTCGTCATGTCTCCACCCATCGATTCAGTCTTAACGCCTTCCAGCGTGAAGTTGCCCAAATCGAGCTGTGAATTGAGCGAAAAGATGACCTGGACCAAGGGGTGACGGGATAGATCCCTCGCTTTCTGTAGCTTTGAGACGATGTCCTCGAATGGTACATCTTGATTAGCAAAGGAAGCTATGGTTGTTGCCTCAACATGATGGACAAGATCGTCAAATGATTCATCCTCGACCTTGATGCGTAGACATTGCATGTTAACGAAGAACCCAATCATGTCCTTGAGCTCCCACTGGGTTCGGTTGGCATTTGCCGTACCCATAGTTGCATCAGTCGACCCGGTGAGACGGAAGTGGGTAGCTCGGAAAGCAGAAAGAAGGACCACGAAAGGCGTCACTGCACGTTCTCTGCAGAATGCCTGCAGAGAATCATAGAGCGGGCCTTCGAGGAGGATTTCCTGGACATCAGCCAAACCCGACGTAGTGGCTGGCCGAGGCTTGTCACATAGGAGCTCAGCGGGCCGGCTGGTTTGTAGCTGTCTCACCCAGTAATCCAGCTGCCGTTGATGCTTCTCTGCCTGTTCAGGCTGTTTCTGCCAGATGGAGAAGTCCCGATACTGGATCGGCAATGGGTCAATCTGTGCCAGCGGATCCTTGCCCTGGAGCGCAGCTGAATAGAAGGCAGCTAGCTCCTTACGAAGGATGTCGATGGACCAGCCATCGGAGATGATGTGGTGCATAACCATTGATAAGACATGGTCATGGTCATTAAGGCGATACACTGTCACTCTCCATCCCGGCTCGGTCTCTAGGTCGAATGACTTTGACTCATTCTTCTGCAACATAGACGCTAAGAGGGCTTCCTGGTTGTTGGCAGGGATGTCAATGACGTTCAGGCCCTTCTTGCTGACAGGTTGAATCGTCTGGACACTGAGGCCGTCATTAGAGGAAAAGGTAGTTCTCAGAGTTTCATGGCGAGTCTCCAACGCGCGGATTGTGATGTTAAGGGCATCCAGTCGAAGCGGTCCTTTAAGACGTATAGCGCACGGCATAAGGTACCAGGTCAGTCCGGGGTAGAGCTGGTCCAAAAACCACAGTCTTCCTTGGGCAAAGGACTGTGGGATTGGTCCTGTGATTTGAGCACTCGGGATGGCCCTGGGAGCATTCTCGGCGGAGGAATGCTCTTGGTTCACCATGTCTTGCAACTTGGGGTTACGGAAGATATCCGCCACCACCAGCTCAATATCAACCTTGCGAGCCTGGCCCACAAGCTTCATAGCGGCAAGTGAATCACCGCCAAGCTGGAAGAAGTTATCGTCTAGACCAATGTTGATGGGCTCCAGGTTGAGGATCTCAGCCCAAATCTTCTGCATCTTCCGCTCGGCGTCCGTCGTCGGCTGGCGGATCGCGCTTCGCTGGCCCCTAAGGACTTGTACACTCTCAGCAAGGACCTTCCGGTCGACCTTTCCGTTGACATTGACCGGCATTTCATCGAGGATATGAATGATCCGGGGAACGATGTATGATGGAAGTTGAGCTCGAAGAGTCTCTTGGAGCTGTTCCCGGAGCTGCTGGCGGATCTGTTGTTTCAAAGGCTGGCTGCTTAGGGACTGAAGCGGCCGTCCTTGATGGTCCGCTGGGAACCTGAACATGGTTCGGATGCGGCCGTCAGCTGGCTTGTAGTGATGGAACACAGCATCCAGACCGCCTCGGAGGGAGTGTTGGCGAGCCCAGCTGATCTCGACTCTATACCCGGCTTCCTTGGCCAGGTCCACTAAGTCAGCAGCAGAAAGCGAAGGGCAACTCTGGGCGTTCTGACGGGCTGTAGACAACCAATCGCTGGAATCATCGATGGTGTCGTCGAGTGAGTCAATCACATGCCTCTCAAGAATCGTCTTGCTATGTGGGATGTTGCTGATAGCGACGATGGATGATCTCGAGCATTGCTGTAAGTGTCGCAAGAGTGATTGACGATCCAGTCCTTGTTCCTTGAAGTTGATCCACGCGCTGTCATCCACGTCTTGGATTTTCTGTTGCTGTTGCTGCCCACGTCTCTTGACATGTACGACGGCGGCATAGCGATAGCAACTCAATTCATTCGTAGCTTTCATCCTCTTAGGCATGATCTCAACATGCTCGACTAGGTCGGGCAACCGAGTGGCCAGCGACGTGAAAAAGGCCGGATCAACGAGTAATTCCAGCTCGCCATGCTCAAGCTCCGACACCTTTCGCCTGACATCGCCCTTACTAGCACTCTTTCCCAGGAGATACAAAGCTCTGGTTACGCGGAACTCTTTGTATAGTGCAAAGGACCGCATGTCTCCAAAGAACAGTCTCTGGATGCCCTTGAACTGGAGAAGGTCTTGCACGACCTGGAATAGGTACTCCTGACTGGGGAAGTATTGTGCCACAGAATTGATGACGGAAAGACTGGGGGAGAGAGCTGTCGATAGTCGAGAAATATCTAGCGCCGTGCCTTTGTGCATGTGGACGTTTGTCAGGGAAGGGATCGACTTGGCCGTCTTGGTGACGAATGAGACCGCCTTCTCAGAGGGTTCGAGGCCGATGTAGCTTTGCAGCCCATCCTCTAGGTTGAAGAGAATCATGCCCGAACCCGTTCCGATCTCGATGACATGGCCCGCAGGGGCGCCATCAAGGATCGTGGTCATGGTGTCGTCCAGCCACTCATTCATCTCTCCCTTGTTGATATCGTTGCCATCGTACATAGAGGTCCATCCGATGAAATCTCTTCCGATGGTTTCTTGCTTCACATCTTCGATGGATCCGTAGGTATCAGCGTCGAAAAGATCCTCCCAGGCGTCAATGCGATCTGCCTCGACGGCGTCGCTGGGCTCGTTGCGTTCTGCGACCTCGGTGGCTGTCACGAAAGCGACAATATGGGGCTCACGGCCTTCTTCAGGCTGGAGGATGGCGGCCGCATCCCTGACAGTGCCTTCACTACGAAGGACATGTTCGACTTCGCCCAGCTCAACGCGTTGGCCGCGGATCTTGACTTGACCGTCAATTCGACCGAAGAACTCCAGCTGGCCATCTGCCGGGCGGTATCGCACATAGTCTCCTGTGCGGTATGCTTTGACAGATTTCCTGTTGATAGTAACTGAGATAAAGCGATCGACGTCGCGGAGGGGATCCGTATATCCCCTCGCCACACCGTCGCCTGTCACAACGAGCTCTCCGATGACTCCCAGGGGAACGAGGCGCTGTTCTGGGTCCATGACATATGCACCCGAATTGCTGATGGCCCGGCCGATAGGGATGCCGTTCGTGTAAATCTCCCCTGGCGGCATGGGGTACATAGTGCTGTAGCTGGTGTTTTCAGTTGGCCCGTACACATGGATGATCTTTCCTTGCATACGTTGCCGCGTTGTCAAGACGTCTTGCGGGTCGACCTTTTCACCTCCTAGGTACATAGTATGCAATGAGTTAAGAATCGCAGGACATTCCAACAGATATTGCTTGAGCAGAGCGGGCGTAATGAAAAGAGTCCGGATTTCCTCTCGGGCGAAAAGGTCACCGAGAGCCTTGTGATCAAGCACAACCATACTGTCGATGCACACCAAAGTTCCGCCATTAAGGATAGTGACGTAAATCTCCCAGGTGGAGGCGTCGAACGCAATGTTAGCCATATGAGCCAGAGTTCCGGTCGCCGAGTGCTGCACCACGTTGTTGTCTTTGACCAGCCGAAGAATGTTTTGATGCTCGATCATGACGCCCTTTGGCTGGCCTGTCGAGCCTGAGGTGAACATGACGTAGGCGAGACTATTGGCTGAGGGCGAAGGGATGGAAGTCTTCCGGACCGGTGTGTTGAGGGCCTGGGCAATGCGAACAAATTCAAGATCCTGTAGTTTGGTGTCGGGTTTTGCCTCGATGCCAAGTAAAACGAGGTTGCAGTCCTCAATAGACGACAATACAGTCTCCAGTCGGCGAGGTGGAGTTCTAACATCCAGTGGCAGATAGGCGAGGTTGGCCTTCAGAATACCAAGGAAGGCCACGATGGTTTCACACGACCGGCTCGCAAAAACACCAACGAGCGTACCGGCGGGCAAAGACCGCGATGCTAGCCACTGAGCAAGGGTGTCTGATTTCTCATCCAACTGAGTATAAGTCAGATCACACATATTGTCTTTAACAGCCACTCTCTCTGGGAAGATGGCAGCTTGTTGGCGGAAGACATCGACGACGTTTGAGTCGCGAGGGTAATTTGTTGTCTGCATCTGGATGAGACCGAGATTGTCGAGCGCCGAGTAATCATCGTTGGTCAACAGCGGCAACGATGCAATGGACGTCTTAGGCTCGTTTAGACACCGGTCAAGAACCTTGTGGAAGACGGACAGCATGTTCTTGATGGTCTGGGGGTTATAGAGATGCTTGGAGTAGACAATATTGCCCCGGAGACCTTCGCCCTCTGGGAAGAAGTGAAACTCCAGATCAAAGCGCGACGTGTCAGCTAGCGACATGTCTTCGGTTTTGACGCCCTCGAACGAAAACTTTCCAAGGTCTGATTGGGAGTGCACGGCGAAGACAACCTGAACCAAAGGATGTCTAGAAAGATCCCTCTCCTTTTGCAGCTTGGAGACGATATCCTCAAAGGGAACATCTTGGTTCGCAAATGAGGCAATGGTTGTTTCTTGAACCTGGTGGACCAGTTCGTCAAAGCACTGTCCGTCGTCGATCTTGATTCTGAGACATTGTAGGTTGACGAAAAAGCCGATCATGTCCTTGAGCTCCCAGCGGTTGCGGTTGGCATTGGCAGTTCCGACCGTCACGTCGGTTGCACCGGTCAAGCGGAAGTGGGTGGCTCTGAAGGCAGCTAGAAGAACGTTAAAGGGCGTTGCTGATCTCTGCTTGCAGAAGTGTTGCAGTTTGTCATAGAGCGGTCCATCGAGCAAAAGCTCTTCCAGGCCGGCCTCCCCGGAGAGAGTCGACGGACGGGGCTTGTCGCAAAGAAATTCGGCAGGCCGGCTTGTCTGAAGCTGCTCAACCCAATACTCTAGCTGTCTTTTGTGCTCCTCTTGCTGTGTGGGTTGTTTCTGCCACGTAGAAAAGTGCTGATATTGAATGGGCAAAGGCTGTACCTGCAATAATGGATCCTGGCCTCGGATTGCGGCGCTATAGAAGGCAGTCAGCTCCTTGCGAAGAACATCGACAGACCAGCCGTCGGAAATGATGTGATGCATAACGATCGATAGCACGTGGTCTTGTGGATTGATGCGGTAGATTGAGACGCGCCATCCGGGCTCGGTCTGGAGATCGAAGGGAGTTGTCTGGTCGCTGTGTAGTGCATCCTGGACATTCGCCTCGTGAGGAATATCGACCACGTTCAGGTCTTGCTTGCGGAAATCGAGGATCTTCTGCACACTGACGCCGTCTTGCGTTGCAAAGACAGTTCGCAGCGTTTCGTGACGGTTTTGAACCGCCTGGAGAGCGGCATTGAGGGCATCAAGCTGGATGGGTCCTCGGATTCTCGTTGCAGACGGCATCAGATACCAGGTCTGGCCGGGATAAAGCTGGTCCAAGAACCACAGCCGGCCCTGGGCGAAGGATTGCTCCACAGGTCCGCTCTGTGTAACATGTGGTATATCCTTGGAAGCGTCGGACGACATTTCTTGGTTGGCCACCTGTTGCAGCCGTCGATGACGGAAGATGTCGGCCGCCGTCACGTCGATTCCGAGTTTGCGAGCCTCGGCTCCGACCTTCATGGCAGCGATGGAATCACCACCAAGCTGGAAGAAGCTATCGTCCAGTCCAATGGTAATTGGGTCGATGTTGAGGACTTGGCCCCAGATGGTTTGCATCAGACTCTCGACCCGTGTTGTGGGCTGCCGCTTCGGCCCTGGGCCACCCGCCTGCAACTCAGCCAGCTCCCTGGATGAAAATGAGCTGCCAATTCCGCGGAGGCTTTTACGGTCCATCTTCCCCGTAGCTGTGAGAGGTAGCTTCTGCATGGAGAAGAACACTGTGGGAACCATGTAGCTTGGCAGATGCTCGGCCAGTCTGTCCTGGACCTCAGGACTGACCAGATGTATCTTGGGCACGCTGGACTCGGACTCGTCCGTGACTTGGTTGTCAATCTGGAGGAACGCCACGAGAGTTGGGCTTGAGTTCTCGCCGTGTGGGATGATGACTTCGGCCACAACCTGCGTTATCTCGGGGAGACACTCCTGGACGCGATACTCAACCTCGCTGAGCTCCACTCGCTGTCCACGGAGCTTGACTTGGGCATCCTTCCGCCCGACGAATGTGACGCCTCCGTCTACGTTGTATCGGACCAAGTCGCCAGTCTTATAGAGTCTTGCGTGGCGACCAGGTCGACCAGGGGCACCCTCAAGCAACCAAGTCGGGCTCTCGATAAATGCTGCCGCAGTCTTCTCGGGCTCGTGTAGATAGCCTCGGCCGACAAGAGGACCTTCCAAGAGAAGCTCGCCGACGCAGCCAGGAGGTAGAAGAGAGTTGTGGTTGTTTGCATCGACAACCCAGGTGAGCATACCAGCTCCCTTTCCAATGTCGATAGCCTCGTCGGGACTGGACGAATAATCGTTGATGATGCTCATTGGAGTGCATTCGCTAGGCCCATAAGCGTTTCGAACCCGCGCCGCACCCCACCATGGCTTAACATCCTTCACGTGCAGCGCCTCGCCACCGAAGATGATTGACTTCAACTCGGGGGTCTGCTCCGGAGATAGCAGCTGAGCAACAGAAGGAGTGAGGAGGACAACGTTGGCCTTTGAAGATGCTATGCTTCTCGCTAGGTCGTTCTTGCGGTCGTGGTCGCTTGGCACGCATAAGCAACCACCTGCGGCAAGAACGTTGAAAAGATTGAGGATGGTAGCATCGAAAGCGTACGAGGAAAAGTCGTAGAGTCGTGATTCCTTGGTCAAGCCAAACCTCGTGACTTGATGTTTCAAGGCTGAAGCGGCATTTCCATGGGCCACAGTTGCTCCCTTCGGCGTTCCGGTGCTACCCGATGTGAAGACAACGTACGCTAGAGACTCCAAACTGGAGCTGGGCAGGTAGTCAACTTCTTCATCTGCTATTTTTGTGAAGAAGTCTTGACTGATGGTGATGACCTCTGGGCAAAGACGGGAACTCAGAGTCTGATTTGTGGGGGAAGACAGAATCAGGGTGGACCTAGATTGGCGAACAATGGATCGTAGACGTTGTTCCGGAAGAGACGGGTCGAGCAGGACAAAGGCTGCGCCGGCTTTGAGAACACCAAGGATCGCAACCGTTGTCCACTTCGACTTCTCGAAGCACAGCGGGATGATCATATCGGGCACAACGCCAATGTGAGCAAGTTGCCCAGCTAGCCCAGTGGCAAGCTCGTCGAGTTTTCCATAGGTCAACTCGCCGTCCCAAGCCGACACAGCCGTCGCGTTGGGTCGCGAACGTGCTACGTCTTCGATCATGCCATGGACAGACTTCTTAGCCGGCGCTGGAAGCGTCTTGTTCCATTCCCAAACCTGTTGCAGGTCTTGCGGCATGACCATGTTGATATCTCCCAATGATTTCTCGGGAGCCACGGTTCCAAGCTGCTGGGCAACGTACTCAAGCCGCTTGAGCAACTTGTCGACGATTTGAGAATGGATGACCCTCGAGTCGTAATTGGCTCTAGCCACAATTGAATCCGGTCCCAGCTGTACCTCAAGCATGAGAGCGTAAGTGTTGAATTGCTGCCGTTGGTCGCCGTCCTGCCACTTTCCGAGCGCGTCCTCGAGCATGCTTTCGTCCTGCGGCTGAATGATAAGCAGAGTCTGGAAGTTGCAGGCTTGTCGAGTATTGCCGGAGAAGCGGGCGATTCTATGCAATCCAGTCTGTTCGAATGGGATCATTTCTGCGGCTTGTTGGTGTACTGCCTTCAGGTATTCTGAGACGCTCTGGCCGGTAGCCAACTTGACTCGCACTGGGACTGTGGCGATTGTCGGGGCCGCCATAGCATCAATACCGGAAACTGGAGCATTTCGTCCAGAGACTGTCATGCCAAACACAACATCTTCTGAATTGGTCATCTGCTTCAGTACTAAGGCCCATGCGGCACGGATCAAGGTGGCTGGCGTGACACCCAGGGACCGTTCCTGAGGGTAAGAAAGATTTCGCTCCATGGCTTGGTCCGCAATTGGCTGGTCGATTGACGGCGGCAGGACTGGGAATGGTACAATCTCGCTGTCCGGGTGGGCGTTTCGCCAGTAATCCGCTGTCGAGTCCTCATCTTGATCCTTGATGTGCTTGATGAAGGCTTGGAATGGAGGCCCTTGCTCGATCGCATCGCCGCGGTAAGCTCGGTTGACCGCATCTGTAATGATAGGCATCGACCATCCATCATAGAGGGCATGATGAACCGTCCACACAAAATACCGACTGCCCGACTTATCATCGACGAGCCCGTATCTCGCGAGAGGCAGACCAAGGCCCATTGAGTTCTTCTGGTCAGCTTGGGTATACTCGTCAAGCGAGGTTGTCTTGGTCCACTGGATTTCCTCGTCTAGAACAACCTGCACAAGACCAACTTCGCCGTGCAGGACAAGCCTGGTGCGCAGAATTGGCATGGCCCGGGCCACTTCCTCCCAAGCGTTGCAGAAGGTGTTGAGTTGAACATCGGGCGATAACTCCTGTACACCTTGCATAATGTAGTCTCCGGGCCTCTTGGATGTCAATGCCATGAGACCTTCCTGAAGTGGCGTGCAAGGGTACACATCCTGAATCGTAACCGACGAAATCTGACACTGGGATGATATATCTCCAATGACTGAGGCAAGATCAAGGCCATTGCCGAGAAGGGCAAAGGGTGAAATATGCTCCACGGTATTTTCCAGCATCTGAATCCCCTTACCAGCCAAGTCACTCAGTCGAGGGTCGCGGAAGATGTCTGCAACGGCCAAGTCAAGGCCAACCTTACGGGCCTGGCCGACGACCTTCATAGCGGCAAGCGAGTCGCCTCCAAGCTGGAAGAAGTTATCGTCAATTCCAATGCTTGTAAGCTCCATGTTGAGGACCCGCGCCCAGATTGTTTGCATTGTCCTTTCATAGTCCGTTGTTGGCTGCCGAATTGCCCCTCGGTACCCAGTCCTCGTCTGGACGCTTGCTGCAAGGGCCTTGCGATCAACCTTGCCATTGTCGTTGACCGGTATTTCGTCGAGGATGTGGATGACCCTTGGTACTTGGTATGACGGAAGCTGGGCCCGTAGCATCTCTTGGAGCTGCTCTCGAACCTTCTGCCTGACCTGCTGTCGCAGAGGCTGACTGCTGAGGGTGTGTGCCGGGCGGTCTTGAGGATCGACAGGGAACCGGAACAAGACTCTGCTTTCTCCGTTGGTTGGCTTCTGACGGTGAAAGACTGCGTCGAGACCGCCACGCTGAGTGTACTGCCGGGCGCAGCTAATTTCGACTAGGTAGCCTGCCTCCTGGGCCACCTCTACCAAGTCGAGGGCGGAGAGTGAAGGGCAGAGGTGAGCTCTTTCATGAATTAACGACATCCAATCCCCATCAACTCCTCCCTCTATGCCATTGTCGAGCACCTCGACAATATGTCTCTCAATGAGGGTCTTGCTGTACGGAATGTTGCTCACTGCAATGACGGCCGAGCGCGCAGAGTTTCGCAAGAGCTGCAAAAGTGATGGACGATCCAACTTGCCCGCCATGAAGTCAATCCAGCTGCTTCCCACATCGTGAACCTTCTGATGCTTGGACTTAGCGTGGACAACAGCTGCATACCGATAGCAGCTTAGCTCGTTGGTGGCCTTCATCCGCTTCGGTATGATTTCGACGTGCGAAACGAGATGCGGCAGCCGGCTTGTCAGCGCCGTGAAAAAGGCCGGGTCGACGAGTAGCTCCAGCTCGTTTTGCTCAATTTCAGACAGCTTGCGGCGTATATCATCCTTGCTTGCGTTCGTGCCAAGGACATGCAGAGCCTTGGTGACTCGAAACTGCTTGTACAGCGCATGGGAGCGCATATCGCCAAAGAAGAGTGTCTTCATACCTTTGAGCTGAAGCAACTCCTCGACAGCTCTGAACAAATAATCTTGACTGGGAAAGTACTGAGCAACCGAATTGACAACAGCAAGGTCGGAGACAATAGTCTTAGAAAGCCGGCTGATGTCTGCTGCTGTGCCCTTGTGCATTTGGACCTTGTCTGCGAAGGCAGGGATCGTCTTGGCCGTTCTGGTAACGAAAGTGACGGCCTTTTGAGCGGGTTCGAGGCCGACGTAACTTTTCAATCCCTTCTTCAAGTTAAACAGGATCATACCGGATCCTGTTCCGATCTCAAGTACATTCCCTGCCTGGCCATCATTGACTTTGAGAATCGTATCAATGGCATCGTCTAGCCATTCGTTCATGTCCGTCTTGTCAATGTCGCTTCCGTCATACATGGACGTCCATCCGATGAAGTCACGGCCGATAGCCTCGGTTCCCACGTTATCGATGGCAACGTAAGTATCAGCCTCGAAAGCGTCCTCCCACACTTCCATGTGATCTGACTCGCCGTGGTCGTCTGCTTGGCCGTCGCTGCGTTCTGCCACATCAGCCATTGTGACAAAGCCAACGATCTGTGCGTCCCGGCCCTCTTCGTCTTGTAGGATAGCAACCGCGTCATTCACAGAGCCATGGTTGCGGAGAACGTGCTCAATCTCGCCGAGTTCAACACGCTGGCCACGGATCTTGATCTGGCCGTCAATGCGACCCAAGAATTCGAGCTGGGCATCGATCGGCCGGTAGCGAACGAAATCTCCCGTCCGGTATGCCTTGGTTGACTTCCCATCAATTTTGATGGATACAAATCGGTCAACATTGCGCTGAGAGTCAGAGTAGCCTCTTGCGAGTCCATCGCCTGTGACCACAAGCTCACCGACAACACCAAGAGGCACCAGGCGCATCTGGGCATCCATAACGTAGGCGCCAGAGTTACTGAGAGCTCGGCCGATAGGCACACCATTGGCATATGTTTCATCCTTTTGCAAGGAATAAATAGTGCTTGCGACGGTGTTTTCCGTTGGCCCGTACGCATTGATGAGCTTCCCTGTCACCAGTTTCCGGGCCTTGAGCATATCTTGCGGATCAGCCCGATCTCCGCCGACGTAAAGCATCTCCAACTGACGGATCGTAAAAGCGGACCCGGCCAGATGCTGCTTCAGGAGCGCCGGTGTGAAAATAGCAGACTTGACCTTCTCACGCTTGAAGACTTCGCCGAGAGCTTTGAGGTCTAATACGTCCATCGTATCAACGCAGATGAGCGTCCCGCCATTGAGTAAAGTGGCGTAGATCTCCAAGGTTGAGGCATCAAAGGCAAGGTTGGAAATGTGAGCCATCGTGGTCGTCGGCAAATACTCTGTCATGTTGCTCTCTTTGACTAGTCGGATGATGCCGCGATGGTTGATCATGACTCCCTTCGGCTGGCCTGTTGAGCCGGAAGTGAACATGACATAGGCAAGGCTGGTAGCTGAAGGTGGAGAAAGAGTAGACACAGCTTTCTTGGGCTTGACGTTCAGTGCATCTGCGATGCGAACGTACTCGACGTCCTGCAGCCGAGTAACCGGGGGGGTTGCCCCGAGTCCCAAAAGCACCAGCTTTTTGCCTTGGATAGACGACAAGACGGCCTCCAAGCGGCCCACTGGGATCCTGACATCCAGCGGCAAATAAGCCAAATTTGCCTTCAAAACACCGAGAATGGCAATGATCGTCTCACAGGAGCGAATTGCAAACACGCCGACCAGTGTTCCGTTGGGGAGCGACCGCGCCGCCAGCGAACGGGCAAGGATATCTGATTGCTGATCCAGCTGGGTATAAGTCAGGTCTCTAGACTCGTCCCTCACAGCTACCTTGTCCGGGAAGGCAGCGACCTGCTGGCGGAAGACATCAATGACGCTGGAGTCTCGGGGGTAGTTGGTCTTCTGGATCTGGACCAAGCCCATTTCGTTGAGTGTCGTAGAGTCCTCGTTGGTCCATAGTGGCAGCGACGCGAGCATAGTGCTGGGGTTCTCTAGACCTTTCTCAAGCACACGATGGAACATGGAAAGCATGTTGCTAATCGTTTCCGGATTAAAAAGATCGGTGGAGTAAAGGATTTGACCTCGATGGGCGTTCTTTTCCTGGAAGAAATGAACCTCGAGATCGAATCTTGATGATTCCGTCAAGGCTACGGGCTCAGTCTCGACACCTTCGAGAGTAAACTGACCCAAATCCATCTGCGAGTGTACTGTGAAGACGATTTGGACCAGTGGGTGTCGTGACAGGTCTCTGTCCTTTTGAAGCTTGGAAACAATCTTCTCAAACGGAACATCCTGGTTGGTGAAGGAGTCGGTTGCAGTTGTGTGGACCTGCTGAACTAACTCATCAAAGGTCTCTTCTTCGACCTTGATCCGAAGGCACTGCATGTTGACGAAAAACCCGATCATGTCTTTAACTTCAGATCGACTGCGGTTGGCGTTGGCTGTGCCAATCGTAGCATCACTTGCACCCGTGAGGCGGAAATGTGTTGCGCGGAAGGCCGCGAGGAGCACAGTGAACGGCGTGACCGAGCGGTCCCTACAGAATCTTTGCAGCTTCTCATAAAGCGGTCCCTCGACCATCAACGCCTGCTCGCCGGCCTGTCCGGATAGCGCGGCTGGACGAGGCTTGTCATAAAGCAGCTCCGCGGGACGACTCGTCTCTAATTGATCGACCCAATACTCGAGTTGCCGCTGATGTTCGTCTGCCTGTTGAGGCTGCCGTTGCCAGGTCGCGTAATCCTTGTATTGGATGGGCAAGGGTTGCAATTTGGAGAGCGGGTCCTGTCCTTGAATTGATGCGGAATAGAACACGGCCAGCTCTTTGCGGAGGACATCGACAGACCAACCGTCAGACACGATGTGATGCATGACAATGGAGAGAAGGTGATCATCCTTGCCCAGTCGATAGACCGAGACTCTCCAACCAGGCTCGACTCGTAAATCAAAAGGGGTGTTTTGTTCGAGTTCCAACGCACGAGTGAGGCTCTCGTCATCACTAGCCGGGATGTCCACCACTTTCAAATCCTTCTCCTGGAACGCCAGAACATGCTGCATATTGACTCCATCTTGGGAAGAAAACACGGTTCGAAGAGTCTCATGACGACGCTCCAGAGCTTGAAGCGCGACATTGAGCGCGCCGAGTTGAAGGGGTCCTCGAAGGCGGATCGGGCATGGGACGAGATACCAACTCAGACCGGGGTACAACTGGTCCAAGAACCACAAACGTCCCTGTGAGAAGGATTGCTCCACGGGGCCGGACTTTTCAGCTTTCGCAATCTCACTGATTCCGTTCTCGGTGGATCTCTGCTGCCGAGCAACCTGCTGAAGTCTGCCGTGGCGGAAGATGTCGGCGACTGTCATCTCAATGCCGACCTTGCGAGCCTCACCGACGACCTTCATCGCCGCAATCGAATCACCACCAAGCTGGAAAAAGCTGTCGACCAGCCCAATGGTCTCAAAGTCGACGTTGAGGACCTGGCCCCAGATCTTCTGCATGAGGCGTTCTCCCTCCGTCGTGGGCTGTTGCTTGGGGCCTCGTGCACTGGTGTGTATCTTGTCCAGCTGCTCGACAGAAAACGAGGCGCCGATTTCGCGTAGCCGCTCCCGGTTGATCTTGCCAGTTGCTGTCATCGGGATGTCGCTCATGACGAAGAAGGCCGTTGGGACCATGTAGGTTGGCAGATGCTCGGCAAGCTTATCCTCAACGTCGACGGGGATGGGGAGAATAGTGGCAGTCGGAGATTCGGATCCGTTGGTTTGCGTCGCAGCGTTGTCGACCTGGAGAAACACGACCAGTGCTGGGCGTGAAGCCTTTCCTTGCGGTGTGATGACTTCAGCCGCAACCGACGTGGCTTCGTGCATACACTCCTGCACCCGATGCTCAACTGTTCCAAGCTCGACTCGCTGCCCCTGGATCCTGGCCTGGGCATCCTTACACCCTAGGAAGGCCAGGCTACCGTCGGTGCTGTTGTACTGGACCAGATCACCCGTCTTGTAGAGGCGTCCATTCCGCCCCGGACGGCCAGATGCACCTTGAAGCAACCATGCCGGGTCCTCGATGAAAGCCCCGGCGGTTTTCTCGGCGTCGTTCAGGTACCCGCGTGCAACCAGCGGGCCTTCGAGGAGCAACTCGCCGGTGCATCCAGGTGCGAGCAAGGATTCGTGGTTCTGAGGATCGACAACCCAAGTGACAAGCCCGGCTGCTTTTCCAATGTTGACGCCGTCTTCAGGGCTGGTAGGGTTGTTGTTTATTGTGCTGATGTTGCACTCGGCGGATCCGTACGCGTTGATAACACGGACTTTACCCCACCAGCGCGCAACATCGTGAGCAGAGACGGCCTCTCCGGCTAGAATCAATGTCTTCAGATCAGGTACTGTGTCTGGGTCAATAAGGCGTGCCATCGACGGTGTCAGGTTGGCAATGGTCGCTCGCATCGTATGCATTGCCTTGCCATTGTTGTTCCTGCGATCTTGGTCAGCTGGGATGCACAAGCATCCTCCGGTAACAAAAGTAGCAAAAGCGTTGTAAACCGCGATATCAGAAGCATAGGATGCAGAGTCAAAGGCCCTAGAATCCTTTGCAAAGCGCAGAAGCTGAACCTGATGCTTGATACTGGAAGCAAAGTTAGTATGTGAGAGAGCTGTTCCCTTCGGCGTCTCTGTGCTTCTAGATGTGAAGATGGCAAACATGGCTGTTGAGGGGGACTGTGTCCGTCGCCCCTGATTCCTACCAAGCTTGAACTGATTGATCGACTGTGCGTCAACCTTGATGACTGTCTTTGACAGCCGCGAACTTAACGCTTGAGTGGATGATGAAGACAGGATTACGTCAATGTTCGTTTGCTGAATAATGGCCTGCAGCTGCTTCTCTGGAAGAGAGGGCTCCAATAGCACAAAGGCACCGCCAGCCTTAAGAACCGCGAGCATCGCCACCGGCGTCCACATGGACTTTTCCAAGCAAAGCGGTACCAAAACGTCTGGCTTGACGCCGAGACCGACAAGCTGGGCGGCTAGCCGGGTAGCATACTCCTCAAGTTCGGTGTAAGTCAAGTCACCATCCCAGGCACACACAGCCAGGGCGTTGGGCTGAGCTTCCACTCGGTTATGGACCAGCTCGTGCACGCAGTGCTCAAATGGCTCGGGGACGGTGCTGTTCCATTCCCATATCTGCTTTAGATCTCGAGGCGTGACCATCTTGACCTCCGTCAGCGCCTCATCGGGGTTGGAATGGTCAAGCTGCTGCATGACGTATTCGAGTGTTTTCATCAGCTTATCCACCACCCACGGCTGGATGGCTCTGGAATCAAAGCTTGCCGTTGCTGTGATTCTATCACCGCCAAGCTGTAGCTGAACTATGAGACCATAGGTGTTGACGAACTCCAGCTGATTGCCCTCGTCCAACTTCCCAAGGACATCTGTGACATCATCCTCTTGGGGGTGGACAACAAGCAGCGTCTGAAACGCGCACGCTTGCCGACTGTCCAAAGATGTCTTGGCAATTCGATGCAGACCCGTCTGTTCGAAAGGAATCATGTCTGCGGCTTGCTGTTGCACGGCCTCGAGATATTCAAAAATGGTCTGGTCCCTTTCCAACTTCACGCGAACTGGGACAGTTGCAATTGTGGGAGCAGGCATTTCGTCGATGCCAGACACGGGCGCGTTTCTGCCGGACACTGTGACTCCAAAAACGACATCGTCGGAGTTGGTCATGGATCCAGTGACCAAGGCCCACGCCGCGCGGATAAGCGTTGATGTAGTGATAGCTCGTGACTGTTTGGGAAGTGAAATATGGTGTTCTGTCAATTTGTCTGCCACTGGTTGCTTGATAGATGAAGGCAGAGCTGGGAATGGCGTAGAGTTGCAGTCGGCTAGGGATTTACGCCAGTAATCCGCCATCTTCTCTTCGTCTTGTTCTCCGATGTACTTAACGAAGGCATTGAATTGGGGTCCACCGCTGATAACCTCACCACGGTACGCGCGAGAAACTGCGTTCATGATAAGAGGCATTGACCAACCATCATAGAGCGCGTGGTGGATCGTCCAGACAAAGGATCGAGTGCTTCCCTCTTGTATCAAACCATAGCGTGTGAGGGGTTGCCCTATGTCCATGGGTGTCTTCTGATCAACTTCGATGTACTTGCTGAGTGACGTTCCCTCCCTCCATTGAATATCTTCCTCTAGGACCACCTGCAAGAGACCAGCCGCATGTTGAACAATGCGTGTGCGCAAAACTGGAATTGCCTTGACTACTTGCTCCCATGCGTTTCGGAAACCCTCGATTTTGATGTTATGAGGCAGCTCAAGGGTGGATTGCATGGTATAGTCTCCAGATCGCTTTGATGTCAACGATATAAGACCCTCTTGAAGAGGAGTGCAAGGGTATGCATCCTGTATCCTGGTCGCCTCAAGTTTGTACTCAGCCGATAGATCCTGAATCAGAGCAGCAACGTCAAGCCCTTCGCCGAGTAGAGCGAATGGCAGGATTTGTGCGGTTGGCTGGTTTGACAAGTGAAGGCCTCGGCTGGCGACATCACCTAGTTGAGAATGGAGGAAAATATCGGCCACAGAGAGCTCAATGCCCACCTTGCGCGCCTCACGCACCACTCTCATGGCTGCAATTGAATCGCCTCCAAGCCGGAAAAAGCTGTCGTCCAGACCGATTGCTGCAGGCTCCATGTCGAGTACTTGTGCCCAAATCGTCTGTATCTGCTGTTCAACAGCTGATGTTGGTTGCCTCTTCTTCCCAGCAGTACGCTTCTCGGCCAGGAAGCGGGCAGTGAATGACCCTCCAATCTCACGCAGTCTCCTCCGGTTCATCTTTCCAGTAGATGTCAACGGAAGGGCCTTGACACCAAAGAAGACGGTCGGGACCATATAACTTGGTAGATGCTCCTTCAGCTTCGCCTCAATATGAACAGGGATTGGAAGAATTGTGGCTGCCGTAGAATCTCGCGCGTTGGTCTCCGTCAGATAATCAATCTGAAGGAACACTGCCAATGCTGGGCTTGGGTTTTTGCCTCTGGGCGTGATGATTTCAGCCACAGCCTGCGATGCCTCCGGCATGCACTGCTGGACCCGATACTCGACTTCTCCAAGCTCGACACGCTGGCCTCGAATCTTGACTTGCGCATCCTTACGACCCAAGAACACCAGGCTGCCGTGCTGGTTATACTGAACGAGATCTCCAGATTTGTAGAGCCTGCCGTGCCGTCCTGGCCGGTTCGGTGCACCTCGTACCAGCCAAGTTGGGTTTTCGATGAATGCGGCCGCAGTCTTTTTCGGATCGTCGAGATAGCCTTGGCCCACGGACGCTCCTTCAAGGAGCAGCTCGCCGATGCAGCCGGGCGGGAGCAAAGAGTTGTGGTTTTCCGGATCCACGATCCAAGTGACATGTCCTGAGCCCTTGCCTATGCGAACAACTTCTTCTGCACTAGATGCAGTGGTGTTGAATGTGCTGATAGGTGTGCATTCGGCAGGTCCATACTCGTGGCCGACTCGGAGTTTGCCCCACCAAGCGTTGACGTCGTTGACGCATAACGCTTCACCAGTGAAAATAATAGACTGAAGCTCAGGCACATCGTCAGGAGACAGGTGCCTAGCAACAGAAGGGGTGATGATAACATCAGTTGCGTGGAGAGAGGCTATGCTCTCTGCAAGCCTATCTCGCCTGTCTTCCTCACTCGGGACACACAGGCAACTCCCCGCCGTGAGAGCGGCGAAGACATTGTACACAGACACGTCAAAAGAATATGCCGCAAAATCGTAAACTCTCGATTTCGGCGTGAGTCCGAAACTCTTCTTTTGGTGGTGAAGAGCTGAAGCAAGGTTTTGATGTGTAATGGTGATACCCTTTGGTGTCCCGGTGCTTCCAGAAGTGAAGACGACGTACATTGTGGATGAAGGACTGGGGGATCGCAGCTGTCGTTGTGGTCGATCATGCAAGTTTGTAAAGAAACTCGAGTCGATAGTGATGGCTTGCTGAGCTAACCGTGAGCTCAGAGCCTCGTTGGAAACCGAGGATAGGATAACCCTCGCTTTGGTCTGTTTGGTAATAGCCTGAAGACGCCGTTCAGGGAGGGAGAAGTCCAAGAGTAGAAATGTTCCGCCTGCCTTGAGCACACCGAGAATGGCCACAGTGGTCCACATTGATTTCTCAAAGCAGAGCGGCACCATGACTTCAGGGCCGACTCCAAGGTCGACAAGCCGGCCTGCCAGCTTCGTTGCGAGCCGGTTGAGCTCACCGTAAGTCAGCTCACCATCCCACGCACAAACAGCAGGGGCAGTGGGCTGAGCATGAGCCAGCTCCTCAATAATCTCATGAACGCATCGTTTGACTGGCGCCGGAACCGTCTTGTTCCATTCCCAGATCTGTTCCAGGTCCTCGGGGACGACCATCTCGATGTCTGCCAATGTCTGCTTGGGGCCTGCAAGCTCAAACTGCTGCATCACATGGCCGAGCCCCTTCAGCAGGGAACGTACGGCCCATGGCTCAATGACCCTCGAGTCAAAGCTGGCGGTGACCTTGGGCTCATCCGGGCCAAGGTGTGCCTCGAGCGTGAGGGCATGGTTGTTGGACTGTTGTTGGGTGCCGATCTTTGCACCGTTGTTCTCATGTGGGTGGATCACAAGCAGCGTCTGGAACATGCAGGCTTGCTGGGCCTCGTGGGACAGCTTCGAAATGTGATGCAGATCAGTCTGCTCAAACGGAATCATCTCTGCTGCCTGTACCTGCATTGCCTGCAGGTAATCCGAAACCTTCTGTTCGCGGGCCAACTTCACACGCACAGGAGCCGTCGTCGTCGACGTCGACTTCTTGTCCACCGCACCGGTCGCATCTCTTGCACGCAAGGTTGCGCCAAATACAACATCGTCGGAATTGGTCGTGCGCCCAGCAACCAGGGCCCAAGCACCACGAACCACGGCTGTTGTGGAAATGTCCAGAGTTCCTCCTCTGGGCCGTTGAAGAGAATGCTCAATGATGGTGTCTGCCACTGCCTTGTCTATGGACGGCGGGAGGGCCGGAAAGGGCACGCACTCGCAGTCGGCCAGAGCTGTACGCCAGTACTTGGCCATTTTCACACCGTTTTCGTCTTTGACAGCCGCAGGCATCGTCAGGGATATTCTCTTACGAATAGTTCACAGGGGGTAGCGTCTGTTGGGAGCTCTTTCGTGCTGGTCAGCAACTCACGTCCTTTCAAATCACCACGTTTGTTTGATCATCCAAGTAGCATACCTAACAATGTCTGAAAACCAATTGTCACAAGAGTTTAAAGCTAGAGTTGCGTTCTCTAGCCAAGGGAATTCTGAGGTATGGCCTTATGTCGTGCCGGAATCTCAATTTGGATGGAGATGGGCTGTGTCTCGAAGGAGACGGCAGTATGCTTTATACGCCGGGCCTCTCCCTACGTCGAACCCATTCCAAGTCACTTAAATGACTGGTTTTATTTCGCTTCCAAGGGCCAACCTCCTGCACTGTCGGCCAGTTCGAGCCTGAAAGAGGCCCGGGTCCATCTCCACAGGGGTCGATGTAGTTTGGCACAACATGTGGCGTCAGCCTTAATGCCATCCCGTGCTGGAACTCGGACAAGTTACCAGAGCCTTTGCTCATTGGCCATGATGACGCAATAACCGCGTCGAAAATCCAAGCAGTCCATCCAAGAGAGTTCCCGCAGCCACTTGGGAGTTACATAATTACATCTCCACGCCTTTGACACTGGGGAAACCCCCACCGCCTTTCCTGGTAATGAAAGACCCAGCCTCGTCAGGGGCAGCGGGAAGTCTACTACAAGGCTCGATTCTCTCGAGTGCTGATGTGCCGAAGTGCAGAATGTCTCACGCTCCCTGATTTGTATGTACCGTGCCGTCCCGTTACGATGGCGAATTCGAGTCTTGACCGCATTGCCCTTCGTCTTATTCATTGCGTGCCAGGTCTACCCCTAGCCATAAGTTTGGGATGTTTCTTTCGGAGTTCCCTCCCGTGCATAACTAGGCGTTGCACTCCCGCTGATCTACGTCGAGCCGTCCCGCCACTATGGCCTATCGACGATTGCCTTTCTCCGTTGTATATCGGATGCTTGTTTGTTCGGGCTCACTCCTGAATCTGTGACATTTCCCGTTTTTGTTCCTTTTACTGTGGCGTCCCATCGTCGATCCATCATCGGAAAGTCACACAAGCCAGATTCCGCCTCTCGGAGAAATTACCCTTGACACTGCGATGTGGGGCTATAGCACCAGATTAACGTTGGCCATCCATCTCGTCACATGCCATGCGGGCCTCTAGTACACAGGTCTCTTCTAGCTGCTTCCTTGCTTCTCTGCTTCACTATATTTTCCAGTTTCCCACTGTCAGCCGTCTTGCCTGGTTGCCTCCCAAGCTATTCAACTGTTGCTTCGCCTCAAGGTAGGTAATTGTTTCTTTTCCCATTGTAGGGCATTCAATGTCTAATGTAAGTGCATATATAATCCTGTAACAATTGCGCTCTTCCTATGTGAATCCTTGCGGTGATGAATCCTTGCGGTGATGAATCCTGTAGACTCAATCAACCAGAACACTTCGCTCTAAGTTATCCGTCAAGACAAGTTAGTTAGCTACATAGGCCAATCAATGACAACACAAGCTCTCGGTTGTGGGGTTCTCCACTTTAGTGACAGCTTTGACATGTGTTGAGTCCCTTCGAATATTCGGAAAGCTGCTGCAGCCGCCCGTCCGATGGCTTGCAGCGCCGATCAATTGCCCAATGTCTACGATCATCTTCCGGCACTAGAGCTTACCTGTCTTCGATGCATTTCAGCCTCATTTCTAGCCGCATTCTGCATCGTTGACCGCTATGTCCATGTATTCATGTCGCCCCTCCGTCTCCACTCCGCCATGCCTCTTCAAGGAGCTAGGGGTTGCTACACCGCACCTAGTCAGTTCGTCGAAGGGTTAAATAGCGGTTTAACACTCCGCCCTTTCTTGGAATGCCATTGTCGGATCTTAGGCCATATGACGTCAGGTCTCAGGGATGACTAGTTTGGACAACACACGTATCTGACATCTGACAGATACATGCCGTGTTAAGACATGGCCTGACCGATGCATTTGTGTCTTGAGGTGGTATTCCGTAGTTCAAATTTCATTTTCCCCACGTCAGTGCCTCTATTTGCCACCCCTATCATTGCCGTCGGCAGTTGGATAAATAAGTTTTTCCCTTTGATATGTGATTACACCACAATCGAGTTACCCTATACATGTAAGCGCATGTTGCACTCGTTTTGTTTTTGGAGCGTTCGCGGTAACGTTAGCTGTCCCGGAAAGAACCTAATCTAGATCAAAACTCTATCTAAGCATCAGCTAGATCAACTTAATATAAAATCATCTCAAAATCCTATGCATAGCCATTTGACACCCAGATGCCTGGGCGCGTCCGACTTTTAGCGTACCCGTATTGTCACTTTAGGCATAGGTGCATTTGTTAGAGTTGTCGATTAGTCCTAAGTGAAGCTGGAAACTGGAAACACGAGACGATTTAATTGGCTGCAACGCCGTAGCACACGTTAGCATGTTAGATTTGCTTTTTTTATGACCGTTCATCCCCTCACATATCACAAGATTTCGGGACTCATGACGGAGAAAGTAATTAGAACACGCCAAATCAACCTCACACGACCCTGTCGGGACGCTCTGATAAGTCGTTGATACGCCGCTAGTAAGCCTCCCTTGAGCTGAAGACCGAGCGACTCGTGACGCATGTTCCCCTTTCACGGGATTCGTTACTTAACCTCAACGTCTCAAACATTTCTCAACAAACGTCCCGAGATCCCTACTTGACTCACTGCACGGTTCTCTGTCACGCACTGGCACTATGGATTGCGGTTGCAAAATCCTGGTGGAGAGTCTCCACCAAGGCACTTGCTACGGCACAATGCCCGTCTCTGCTCGGCCAGCGCAGAGTTTCTCTGACAGCCTATGAACAATAGGTGTCGAACTATGAAGGTCCGTGGCTCGGACATACATCAGTGCCGGCCGGGTGGCTATTGACGGCAGTCTGTCACTCCTATGCTGTATTGTGCTATTTTGGCTTCTCAAAGTCAGATGCTCAGACAGTCAGTCACGCAATACTCACCTCTAGATGGTCACATGGTTGTGGACTGTGCTCGAACCCCTTGTTGTAGCCCCGAATTGGTCCCATCCCTTGGGATAGCAATGCTCCAAATGTGAACTCGCTGCGGTGATCCTGTCACATCAAAATCTCTGTTTCCTCTACCGACGTAGAAATTCCCGCTGGTTCAGACACTTCATCGTTGTGAACTCATTCATGGGTTCTTCCTGAACAGGCTTGATCCTTTCTAACGACTTGAAGCGGCTCCTTGAAAGGGTAAATTGTGACCGGGCAAATCGGCAAGGAAACATGAAGAACCTATGGCCGCTGAGATCCAATAGCAGCCGCACCGTTGCCTCATCTGCCGCCGGCGGCCCGGCCTAACCCTTGCAGAAATATACTCCGCAAGACTGGAATGTATACACCTCCGAATGGCTAGTATCTGAGACAACTCCACCCGTGCATTCCACTTATGTATTCGTAGGTTGAAGACGCTGGAGTATTTGACCAGCAGGCAAAAGACGGTATGAATAGAGAATCCACACTCCCTCTAGGCCTTATCCATCTGGGTTTCCTCGCCTAATACTGCCTCGTTGGGGGCTAGTAAGGCAGTTTTCCTGCCGGCCGGTTGTTTGGTCACAACCAACCAGCAGGCTGATGCGGAAAGGAGACGGCACTTGGCATCTCCAATGTAAGACATAATTTCAAACGGGCATTGATGGCCACGATAAACAGGCGGGATCGGAACTTCTAAGCAGCCGAGCGGCCGGTTCGAAGATCCCTCCAATGCGGGTTGAGATTTGCGTGTCAGCGTTGCCGTCATTGCACACATGCGCTTGTTGGTAACCGGTTCCTTCTAATACTCGGCCATCCTCACTTATTACCGCACTTGAGTCCTTTGCTGGGTTTGCAACAGATTTTAGATGCAAACGACGATGGCGCCGCAATCGACAAATGAGTCGATCCGACTGAGGCGATTAACGGACGCTTCGTCTCACGATGCGCACAATGAGCTGGATCGAAGTAATTCCGACGATCGAACGATCGGACGCACCGAACTAGACCAAATCGACAGCAAAGTTGTCACTCCACAAAGCCCTGACGAAGACCCGTACAAACATCTTTCTGAGGAGGAGGCTGCTATCCTGAAGCGGCAAGTTATTGTGCCAGAGACCAGCGCGGGACTCGCGGCACTCTACCGATACGCGTCGACGAATGATATCATAATTATCGCGGTGTCTTGTTTCATGTCCATCGCCAGCGGTGCAGCGACGCCTCTGATGATTGTGGTTTTTGGAAGTCTACAGGGCACGTTCCAAGACTTCTTTGCGGGTAACGGAGACGCCGACGCGTTTAGCAAGGAGCTGGCCCGTACAGTATTGTACTTTGTCTATCTTGCCCTCGGTGGTTTTGTGGCTACTTACACGTCTACCGTTGGATTCATCTGTAGGTAACGGAAGTGGTATTCTTCTTGACAGTTCTAACTTGCGAAACAGATACCGGAGAGCACATCAGCGCCAAGATCCGAGAGCACTATTTGGAGCATTGCCTGCGTCAAAACATCGGCTTTTTCGACAAGTTGGGCGCTGGAGAAGTAACGACAAGGATCTCGGCTGATACCAACTTGATTCAGGAGGGGATCTCTGAGAAGGTCGGACTCACTCTGGCCGCCATTGCTACGTTCTTCACGGCCTTCATTATTGCATACATCAAGTATTGGAAGCTTGCTTTGATCCTCTCGTCTATTTTGGTTGCTCTGGTGGTTTGGATGGGAGGCGGATCCAGATTCTTGATAAAATACAGCAAAGAGTCCATCAGCGCTCATGCGATCGGCGGCAGCCTTGCTGAAGAGGTCATCAGCTCGATTCGAAACGCCGTCGCATTCGGGGCCCAAGACCGACTAGCGAAACAATACGAAACCCACTTGGACAAGGCCGAGTACTCTGGCTTCCGATCCAAAGCCGTCATGGGGGTTATCATGGCAGGCATCATCGTCATCGTTCAGTTGGGCTATGGCCTCGCCTTTTGGCAAGGCGGCCAGTATGTGGTCTACGAAGGGTTGTCCTTTGAAAAGGTCCTCGTCACCGTCATGGCTGTTATTCTGGGCTCTTTCAGCATCGGAAACGTTGCACCAAACGGCCAGGCTTTTGCAACGGGCTTGGCCGCTGCCAGCAAGATTTTCAACACCATCGACCGCGAATCACCTCTGGACCCCTTTGACGAGTCTGGTGACAAGCTGGAGGATATTCAAGGGTCAATTCGGCTTGAGAATATCAAGCACGTCTACCCATCTCGGCCCGAGGTGGTTGTGATGGATGACGTGAGCCTCGTGGTTCCAGCTGGAAAGACCACGGCCTTGGTTGGTGCCTCTGGCTCTGGTAAGAGCACCATCGTCGGCCTCATTGAGAGATTCTACGAGCCCATTGGCGGATCTGTTTACATCGATGGACATGACATCAAGTCTCTCAATCTGCGCTGGCTGCGCCAACAGATCTCCTTGGTTGGTCAGGAGCCTACTCTCTTCGGCACCACCATCTTCGAGAACATCAAGCACGGCCTAATTGGCACAAAACACTGCACCGAGAGCGACGAACACCAACGCGCGCTGATAATCGAGGCTGCAAAAAAGGCAAACGCCCACGACTTCATCAGCGGCCTGCCGGATGGATACGAGACAAACGTTGGGACGACGGGCTTTTTGCTCTCCGGTGGACAGAAGCAGCGCATCGCCATTGCGAGGGCAATTGTGTCGGACCCAAAGAGTAAGTGAAGCCACCTTGTCCGATATGAATCCATACTAACGTGATTAAGTCCTCCTCCTCGATGAAGCGACATCCGCCCTTGACACGAAGTCAGAAGGCGTGGTCCAAGTAGCCCTGGACGCAGCATCCGAAAGTCGCACTACCATTGTCATCGCCCACCGGCTCTCGACTATTAGGAACGCTCATAACATCGTCGTCATGGCCTCTGGAAGAATAGTCGAGCAAGGAACACACGACGAACTTCTTCAAAAGCAAGGCGCTTACTTCGACCTTGTCACTGCTCAGAACATTGCTCGTCGCAGTGACCCAGCGGAGAACGGCGAGCCATCATCGCAGAACGAAGATGACGAATTCATCAAGGCAAGCTCGAAAGAGTCGTGGTCGAAGGAGGGCAATGATGTCAAGAGCACAGAATTCAACAAACTCGGGCGGATTTCTACTGCCCCTTCTGCAATTGATCTCGGCCAACATGGCGATGTCTCACCGGAAGTACAATTCTCCTTGTGGACTTCAATCAAGTTCATTGCGTCGTTCAACAAAAAGGAAATGATTTCCATGATCATAGGTCTCTTCTTCTCCATCATCAGTGGTGGAGGCACCCCTGTTCAAGCTGTCCTACTTTCCAAGGCGATCAGCACGCTGTCAACTCCACTCACTCCTTCAAACCTTGCCCAAGTCAAAAAGGACTCAGACTTCTGGGCTGCAATGTACGTCATGTTAGCTGGTGTGCTGGGCATCTCGTATGTCGCCCATGGTATCCTGTTTGCCAAATGTTCCGAGCGGCTTATCCATCGTACACGCTACTCTGCCTTTCGAGCTCTCCTTCGTCAAGACATCTCGTTTTTTGACTCAGATAAGAACACAGCTGGAGCCCTGACGTCCTTTCTATCAACGAAGACGACGGATCTAGCTGGGCTCAGTGGAGTGACGCTTGGGACCCTCCTCACTATTTCGACAACTCTGATTGCCGGGCTCATCATCGGCATAGCCATCGGCTGGAAGCTAGCGCTTGTCTGTTCGTCGACGGTTCCAGTTCTGCTTGCCTGCGGTTACTTTCGATTCTGGGTGCTCGCCCACTTTCAGACTCGCTCGAAGAACGCTTACGCCAACTCGGCAAGCTACGCGTCTGAGGCTGTGTCCGCAATCCGCACCATTGCCTCCCTTACTCGCGAGGCAGATGTCCTGAGCCACTACCGTGACTCGTTGGCAACGCAGCAACGCTTGAGCTTGTATTCCGTCCTTCGATCGAGCCTTCTCTTCGCAGCTTCAGAGTCGTTGACATTTCTCATTCTTGGCCTCTGCTTCTGGTACGGCGGAACGCTCATCGCCAGGGGCGAGTATTCCATGTTTCAGTTTTTTGTTTGTTTTATGTCCATCATCTTCAGCGCCCAGTCGGCCGGGGCTTTCTTCTCTTACGCTGCCAACATGAGCAAAGCTTATGCAGCCGCGCAAGAACTCAAGACCTTGTTTGACAGCAAGCCGACCATTGATGCTTGGTCTAAAGATGGGGAGGCGATTGCCAATACCGACGGCCACATTGAGTTTCGTGATGTGCACTTCCGCTACCCAACACGGCTTGACCAGCCAGTCCTTCGTGGCATCAACCTCGACATCCACCCCGGTCAATACGTCGCTCTAGTTGGTGCTTCAGGCTGTGGAAAGAGCACAAGTATCTCGCTCCTAGAAAGATTCTATGACCCAGTCAAAGGAGGAATTTTCATCGACGGCAAGGAGATCGGCACTCTCAATATCAGTGACTACCGCGCTCTTATTTCTATTGTTAGCCAAGAGCCTACCCTCTACCAAGGAACTATCAGGGAAAATATTGTGCTTGGGACTTCAGATATAAGCGTCTCTGACAGTTCCATTGAGCGCGCCTGCCGTGAGGCTAACATCTACGATTTCATCATCTCGTTGCCAGACGGCCTTGAGACCATGGTTGGAAGCAAAGGAACTCTCCTTTCGGGCGGCCAGAAACAGCGTATTGCAATTGCTCGAGCCCTTATCCGCAACCCTAAGATTCTCTTGCTCGACGAGGCAACATCGGCTCTCGACTCTGAATCTGAGCACGTCGTCCAGGTGGCACTTGACAAGGCAGCAAAAGGTCGCACAACCATCGCTGTGGCACATCGACTCAGCACCATTCAAAAAGCCGATATGATATTCGCATTTGACCAAGGTCGCATAGTTGAAAAGGGCACGCACAATGAATTACTTCAGAAGAACGGGTACTATGCTGAGCTCGTGAGTCTGCAAAGTCTCGAAGAGCACCACTGAGTTAGAGAGAAACCCTGTTTTCCATTAATAGAGAAATTCGCGTTGACAGTCATACCGTTTTCTTCGTAATCAAAAGTTAATGATGGTGCCTCTCAGTCCCTAGAATAGCGTCTTCTTGAAGGTGTTTGCCATGAATAATTTAATGTTCTAACCGTCATCCATTCGTATCACGAACGAGAGCTTAACACGCTTTCAAGAGACTAGTGCAGATAGCAAAATGCATCCGTCGTAGCTTCGGTGACTCAAATGGTGAAACTCGACAAGCCACGCTTCTGACTTGAGCCTGCTGATAAGGCGCTGATTAAGGTATGGAAGTAAGCGGCCACGTGCTGTGTCACGTGCTCGCAAATCCACTATCAACTCTCAATTTTGACGCGAGTGACGAACTCCTGAAAAGATATCACCACTTGTCAACAGATTCAGAAAGGCGCGAGTTGTGTTCTACACGCTAACTCAATAATCCCGCTTGGAATGGATTTTTTCAAGGCCCTGTCCCGGTCGGGAGCGGAGTGGTTTTCTGCCGGGCTTGCCTCGTCGTTCCCTGACCTTGGATCAGACGAGGATAACCTGTCGCAACCGCGAATGTGTAACGCAGTTCTAAAGCCAGGTTGCAAAGTCTTTCAAGTTCCAAGCACAGATGTATCCAAGGCTTCCGAGGTGCCGATCTCAGTAGACAGCCTCGAGTCCTCTGAGGTCGCTGAAAACTTGCAAACCCAGGTTCTTGTGTTCCAGCATAACGGCAAGTTTTATGCTGTTGATCATGTGAGTCTGGTGCACCCATCTCGAAACTCGACAAAGCTGAGCCCAATGTTCTCAGCAATGCCCTCATTCCTCATACCCCCTTTCGAATGGAACGACTTTTGATATCGAGGACTTTGGTATTGTTTTCAGCACCGGATTGACTTGCCCGAAGCATGGCTGGTCTTTCGACCTGTACACTGGAATTTCAGATCGTGGGAATTACAGACTCAAAGTGTGGGATGTTCAGTTACGCGAGGTCAACGGCACGAAATCTTCGCTGTCGGCTGACCAGGGCGCCAATACGTTAGAGAGCATGGATAAAGAGGTTTGGGTGAGGAGAAAGCAAAGAATAGGCTAGAGCAACTGATGAAATTGGTCAACTCTTCATGAATTTTTAGTTGTACACTGATTAACGGAGTACTACTATACTTGTCGAGTTGTCAATCCAAACGACATGAGATTTTCATAGACAGATGATGAGGCGACTCCATCCAGATTAAGCCAAGCGATCCCTCCTTTCAGGGATAATGAATTTGACACGTGTGGCATGAGTGGGGCACAGGATATTGTCAGTCGCTCTAATGGGGAAGAGTTAAACGGAGCTTTTTGATGGGATCTTCAAGGAAACCATGCTCCCCTAAAGTCTATCTACTTAGCTAAGTCAAAGATTATACGGGGTATACCCTTACAGTGAGGACGATGTGCTTCACACCTGTCTCGCCATTCCGTTTGTACTCTGATCAGTAGTATTTGCATTCAGTACTCTGTGCATCAGAGGGGAAGTCAATGGATGAACACCCGCAATCCAACGTCTATCAGTCTCTAAACACATCATATAGCCCCCGTTCCGCCAAACGGAGTTCTTCATCAACCTTCTCCCAAACCTCACGCCTTGCATTCTCATCAGCGCAGTAGGGCATTGACTCAGCCACCCAAATACGATTGATGTAGTGTCCTCCACCCTTTCCACCGGGAATCCCAATACCTTGAATCTCGGGGTCTGGACCGAATGTGGGACTGGTGGCGGCGTTGATAATAGCAATGCTGCCTTGTTGGGGAGTAATTGCTAAACGGCGGGCTAAGAATTTGAAGAATTCCGTGCTGCATGTCCCCAAGAATGATTGGGCTATGTCTGGCCGGGGGTTATTCCAAATCCCCGAGTTGACATATCCAGGGTTGATGCCATTGACCGTGATATGCTTCAACTTCTTGCATCCAAGCAAGCGCTTCTGGAGCTCTGCAACCCACATTTGGTAGTACAGCTTGTTATTTCCATAGGGTTCCCCTCGCATACCGGGGCCACCGTTAAAGTGCTCCAAGTCGAAGGTGCTAAGGAAATGGTGGCACGAGGTAGTGCAGACAACTCTGGGCTCAGGACTTTGTGCTAGGGACGGAAGAAGTCGAAACGTGATGTAGACGTGTGACAGAAAGTTAATCTAACTCGTCAGTGCTGTCGGGGTGGGTATTGTAACTAGGTGCAATGCGTACCTGGTGCGTGAGTTCAAACCCATCCTTGGTGTAAACGTTCTCGACACCTGGTGTTGTTGAAATTCCAGCATTGTTACAGAGAACATCGAGTGTACGATTCGCATCTAGCCACCGTTGTGCAAAATCGTCAATGCTACTAAGATCCGTCAAATCCAGCTTCCACCACTCAATTGTTGAGGCATGGCCTGCTGATTTTGCAAGGGCGTTGCACTCTTGTTCCGCAACTGAAGGGTGCGTCTCCCATTCCGGAGGCTCGCGACAAGCCAGGATTAGGTTCGCACCCCATGTGGCAAAAGTCTTGGCTGCTTCGAAGCCAATGCCGTTGTTGGCCCCTGTGATTACAATCCACTTTCCTGTCAAATCTCTTTCTGGAACTTCGCGGCTCGTGAGCAGGGTGTTGTTTGTCCCTTTCAACGCTTGCCTGATTCTCCAGAAGATCGACGGCGAAGTAGTCGTCGAGGCGGTATCCATGACTTCCGCGCGACAGGGTCTAGACACGGTCCAGTAGAGATTCTACCGATTATAGTCTTCGATTACTCGCCGAGGATAGCTTCGAAACCAGTCACATTCCAGAATAGTGGGCTTGATGAAAGACAGAAGGAGTATGCGGGATATAGCTTGGCCGTGGAGGGTGAGGACACCTGTCAGATGCGGGGTGTTGCATCATGCGACTTATTTAGTATCGAGGCAGCAATGGAGTGATGTAAAAATAGAGATGCAGGGATTCGGCACATCTCTTTATCCAAGATTACCCTAGCCTATCGTGTCAACCGAGCAGAAGAATGAGCATTTAAGGCTTCAGCTGACAACAAAGGCCAGATCGCTTAATGCCTGTGAACCCGGAAGAGCCGGAACAAACCAGTTACTAGCTTCTTCAATATCAATTATTGTGCATGATATTATGAGGTCTTCTGTCGTCTGTCTTCCCCTAGTATCTTCTGTCCCACTTGGTAATCATTGTGACAAGCCCAAAATGGAGGACGGATAGAGCGTGGCCACTGCAGCGGATTTTGGGCAGTCACATTGTGTTGTTGAGCCCCTCCTGGGAGTCTACAATGAATTGAATTACAATAATATATGTATATCACCCAATGCCAAACTGCTATAAATGTCTGCTATAAATGCAAAGTAGCAACTGAACAGTCACCATTTTAATGCAATTCAAGTCTCATACCATTTACTATCAATATATTTAGAGTGAAGTGACTTGGGAAATAGTACTAACGCTCTACCAAGCCGAATTTTTCCGCTGTACAGCTTCAACTCCAGCAGCCACTGCCATCAGATTCTCTTCATTGTAGGGCAGACCTAACAGCTCAAGGCCAACGGGCAGTCGAGGCCCGTTTTCATCGCTGTCTGAGTCCTCCACTAAACCAATGGGAACTGAAATGGCCGGAAACAACAACTGACTTGCAATAACGGTGTTGGTTGGATAGTTCAGACAAGTCCATCTGCCGAATATTAATTAGGGGTTCATGTGCCGCAAGCCATGGTACGTACCTACCTCTGTTCTAGTACATGCTGAGTCTTTGGTGCAGGCAGCTGGCTTGTCGGGTATGTGATAGCGTCTAACTCGTATTTCGCAAAAAGTGTGGCCACAAGACGTCGGAACTCAGCCTGCTCCAGGAAGCACTTTCCTAGCTCTGGATTGCTGCTAGGTTCCGCGGGTCCTTGAACAATGGCATCAATCAGGTCCAAATGCTCATCACAGCCTCCCTGGGCATGAAGAACCTCAAGCTTCAAGTGTGACAGGCTTGGCCGTGATGCTAGGAAACCGTTAATATCTGACTTAGCCCTCGGCACGTACATGGACGTGCTGCTCATGAAGCGATTCAGTTCCGGAATAGAGACGTCGACAAGCTTGGCACCAGCTCGCTCGAAGTTATCAAGCGCTGATGTGAGGGCTGCAGTGACGCCTGCGTGATTACCAAACACTTCTCTCAATACGCCCAAACGCTTGCTGCTCAACGCGGGGTTTTTGATGGCATCCTGAAATGGGGTGGGAGATGGGGCTAGGGGCACAAAGGCATTGAGGGAGGTGTCTGGATCTTGTTCGTCAAAACCAACAACGACATCGAGGATCCTTGCTGCATCTTCGACTGTCCGGGTCATGGGCCCTGGCGTATCCTGAGGAGCAACAAGTCCAGACATGCCGGCCCGGCTAATGCGGCCCGGCGTCACCCGGACTCCAACAAGGCCGCAGAAGCTCGAGGGCAGTCTGATGCTGCCTCCGGTGTCTCCGCCGATCGCAGCAACGGCGAGACCGGCTGCCACGGCTGCGCCGCTGCCACTAGAAGAGCCACCGACATCTCGTGTGAGGTCATATGGGTTTTGAGTCGTCCCGCTCATCGAAGAAGTAGAAAACCACGATGTCGCCCAGTCAGGCATCGTTGTCTTGCCCAGAATGATTGCACCGGCATCTCGAAGCTTGCGAACTACAGTCGCATCCTTCGTAGGGATATAGGAAGCGCAGGCCAAGCTTCCGAATGTTGTTCGAATACCCGCAGTTTCGATCTGGTCTTTGACAGCGATGGCGACTCCAAACAGCGGGCCTCTTTCTGAGGGTGGCAGGGACTACATTGATAGTAAGTTCGTGAAGAACGAAATATCAAGTTGCAGTGGAGAGACCCATTTTCAACGGCGGTCCAAGGACAAAGGGGGCCTACATCTAGAGCTTTTGCTTGCGCCAGAGCATTCTCATTGACAGTGACGTAACAGTTGATGTCTTTGTTCAGCGTCTCGATTGCATCTAGGTACTGTTTTGTCGTCTCTGTGACCGTGACCTTGTTATTCATTAGGGCTGGAATTAAGACCGAAATTGAAGGATACTCTTGGTTAGCAGCGTGCATTTTTGATATGTGCCTGATCTTGGCCTTGACGAGTTGTACGTTTTGGTTGAAGTGTGTTTGACTGCCAAGCCGAGTGCTTTCACAATAAGCAGAACACAAAGATGTATTGAAAGAGTCGTGTTTCTTGAAACGAAATGAAATGCGGGAGGGGGACAATTTAAACAAAGAGAGCGTGACCTAATCATCTCCTCTACGACTCGCTTGAAACCGAGGGCCTCTCAACCAGTATCGGCACTTATGCACCTCACACCCGTTGATAAGGAACTGCGGGGCTCTCCAATGATCCCCCGCAGACGCTAGCTATTCTCCGTAGACGCTAGCGATTTTCCGTGATCGCCAAGTGCTCTTGAGGACGGCCGCTGTTCAAGCCCGGTCTATCAACCTGAGGATGTGATGTCATCAACTAAAATAAGCAAAGTAACCAAGGCGAGCTTAATCTATCAACAGTCTATATTGTAGCTCTTTCAGGTGTAATACAAACTAGCAGGTCTTCAAGTTCGTTTGCTTGCCCCTTGCCTTCAATGTGAGGTGCCAACGGCCTACTCTGTTCCCAGACTGGGCTGCTTATCTTAAGCAGTGGTCCCTGGTTTATTGGGCAAACCAATCAACGAGTTTAAGGAGCTGGGATATCAATTTCTTTTTTGGGAGGGAAAGCAGTCTTGACAAATCCCTTCGATGGATAGGAAATTGTCTCATTTAAAGCCATTTGCATTCCTAGCAAGGCCGCAAAGGGACACGAATGCTCCAAAATCACAGATGCCACAAGGAGCTAAGGTTGACTAAAACCCTGCGTTTCTTGATTCCTCGCCTCGCAAACAATATCCTCATTGTGCTATTTCTTTATCTCTTCCAGTTCCCATGCATTCTTCCCACACCCTAGATGTCTTCATTGTTGTGCTGTCTAGTTCCATTTCATCCCTCTTTACTACATTTTCCTCCAGCTGCGGCTCTCAGCGATGGCAGATCTAGTCCCCCAAGAGTAGAGTGGCCACAATTGACGCAATGTCAACCTCAAAACCTGTCGCCAATTTATTTTGGAGGGGTTTGATGCGCCCTCATGGAAGTAAGAAGAGGTTATTGTTGAAGAGGGGAACGGATCCAAAGTGGGGGTGTCTGATTTACTTGCTGATGTCTCGACAGCAGTAATGGTAGAATTTATTCCGTCTTGCTCAATGTAGAAACAATTTCCCACCCTGGTGCCTGAAATCTTCTCGATATGCGTCACATTTGTAACTAGCACGACGTACTTTCCAGCGCTGAACCGAAGTCTAGAGACTAGGCAGTAGAAACCAATACTAGATATCTTCTACTCCTTGACAGGGTGTCCCTCAGTTCCACAGTATAATTATTGTTGAGCAGTATTCTCATTGAGCCAATCCTCGAGCCAGGCAAAGTATACTTGAACTCCCAAATAGGCAATCAATCCTTCGCTAGGCCTGACCGTGGCCTCATCCGAAAGGGGATTATGGCACGGTTTCTCGTCGTACTCCATTTGCCGCGGTTGCAGGGACCACAGGACTTGGGTGCCAGCACCCGCTATCGGGACCAAAAAGAATTTGGACCTCACGATTGCGTTTCAATTTAAATGAAAAGTGATCGTAAATGTTTCTGTAGTGAATTTTGAAGGTATGGATCAAAGCAAATTGTTTCCTAAGATATTCCGCGACGAGCAACGGCAAATATCTCAGAGCATGAACATCACTGCTACTTCCCCCGATCCCTGGTTCACGAAATGGACGGTCTGGCCATAGTAGGTCACCTTTACTAGGAGGGAAAAACTCTCGGAAATGAAGGCCTACTGTGCTTTTCTGGTAGTCCAATGCCCATTCTAATTCAGGTATTTATTCCCTGGCCGATTCATGGAGGTTAAAACTGGAGGCCAAGAGCAAATCGGAGTTAAGGGCTCGCAGGCTGTGTTAGCTGAAGAAGCCCACTCAATCCCAGATCTCATAGTCTCCAGAATGAAGAGGGAGACCTTTCGCATATCCTGAGAAATGTTGGCTGAGAATAGGAAGACTGGAGTACGACACTCTTCATGTGCAAATATATAAGACGATGATGCCATGAATACACCAGTAAGAATATTATTCCTCGATCCCCTTCACACAAACAGACCACGCTAATCGACAAGATATTGAACCAAACGTTAAGTGAACCAAATACAGAAATAGATGTCTCGTTATCGTGGTCCATTTTCCCCACGCGCTGAACCATTATGCCAGACGTCATAAACATCGCGCGAAAACTGCGCCGTCAAGTCACGAATCTTACTGCTCACGTTCTGTTAGCGGACTATGACTTCGATGAGGATAAAGCTGTCAAAGAGGAATCAGTGTTTACCAGAGCTTTGAGAGATCAACGTCCATTGAAACCACGGCTGACAGATCTGACATGTGACTCTGTGTTCTGGCATTCTCGTGCGCCTCCACCACGGCTTGATGAATCTGCCGACTCTCTACCAAAGCGTCCGTTAATTGAGCCCAAGCCTGAGCCGCTTGACTTAAGTTCTCTCCGATGTCGCTGACGAGGGTATTGGCTTGGTCGGTGGAGGCGGTCTCCTTCGGCATGCTATTTGAGGCGATCTCTAGATGTCCGACAAGCACCAGTAGGCTTTGGTCGGATTGAGCGTCGTACCCGGGTTGGATAAGAGCGGAAGTATTTGTGTTATCCATGGGAATTGTCTTTTGAAGGCATCAGTAATCAGAAGGTAGTCCACTTCTGTTGGGGGCTCAAACCCACTCTGGTCCGGATCGTGTGGACGTCAGTCGTGATAGAATCGCTTTTCTTATTTCGAGCTGTACGAGAAACTTGTTGTCGCGAGGAAAATAAGACAAGAGTTCGATGTTCGCGCTGACTTGTCTGAGCCGGCAGAAAATGAAGACACGGCAAAATAGAAAGAAAATGCAAAAGGTCAGGAGTCATCATTTCCAATGCCCCGCGGGAGGCGAATACTTACATGGGCTTTTTCCTGCAGTGGAGACGGAAACGGTCCCTAAGAGTCCCGGCGAGGAAAGTAAACTTGGAGACGCTGAGAAAAGAGACAACAAGCCGGAGGGGATACTAGACTAGCGCCTGAAGATTCCGCCAAGAATAACGGCAGGAAAAAAGAGAGTGTGTCTGATTGATGACCGCACGGGGCCTCGAGGTCACTGGACTCACCGGTCGGTCGTGTTCCACAGCATAAGTGGGTACCCGAATGGTCCATTTCGGGCTGGGTGGTGTTTGCAAATAAAGCATGTTTGGCCGAAATTGTTGTCTCTTTTCTCTTTTCTCGGCCTGCCATGCCGCTACGGATCTAGCTACCGGTAATGGCGCGATTCAGCCCGGAAACAACCCGGTCGGTGGCAAATCGACATGGCCTGGTCTTTGTCAGTCCAGTCGAAAAGAGACTGAGGTCCGGGTGAGAGGAAATCCGGGTGCCTGCTGGGGTGCAGTTAGTAAGAGGAGCACGCCTCACCAGCAGGTCCACGAGACGGGGTGGGCTAAGCGGTGATTCAAATGCTGCATGCTGCGAGAATGACATCAGCTGGAGAAGCCATGGAAGCGTCAAACAAACCTTGTCACTTTGCAATTGACTTCTTGTCATATTCCTGATCCCGAGAATCCGGGATTGCCCCTCTCATTCCCCGCGCTAGCTGAGATCATGAGAGTTCCGTGACAACGACAATGTTTCCCGAGCTTGAATATTGAGCGGGTATTTGTAGCCTGGATATAGATATTAAGACACTCGTTTAGTTCGAAATTTGAAAGGAAATGCTACGCTTATCCCGATAAAGAGGATCAATGGCGCCTGTATCTACCGCGTGTTTCTGGTGTGATTGTCCGTAGGTCATGGGGGAGAATTTCCCCCTTGTGGTGAGATGTCAACGCTTACCGCGCAAACGAAGATAGAAAGAGACGACAAAAACAACCTCAAAATAAACCAACTCTCTTCTCCTCCCTCTTCTCTTATCTCTTTTCTCTCTGCCTCTTCCCCCCCGGCGTTCTCCGAAGCCTGCAGGTCCTCCAAGCAGGGGTTTTCAAGGCCCCACAATGCTGGAAGAGAAGTGCCGGGTAGCGAACCCGAACTCAGACCATTCCCCAAGCAGGCGGTGAACAGAGATGAGAGAAGACAGCGTATTACCAGGGTCCACGTTTGAGAGCGTTACCAGGTTCAGAATCAGAGCGTGGCTGTGAGAATCGGCCGGTGACTGCGCTAATGCACCCGGAACAATGGATCGGTAACTAGTAAGAATCTGTCGAATGGTTGCAGATTTATCTTCCACTATCACTTTTGTTGGTCCATGAGCGACGCGCTAGCAATGTGGGACGTCTGATGGCGTTATCATCTATTGCCCGTAGTTGCGGTAGAATCGAGTGCATACATGAGCCCCCTTGGGAGCGATTTGGATGTAGGTGCCGCGGAGGTAGGCGACCAGATCTGTGACAAGCCAACATTGCCCCTTTCTAGAGCTACAGAGCCAAAGTGGTTCAATGACCTGTTTGTGAACTTCAGACTGCTTGATCAAGCCAGCGATGCTCAAGATCTTGAAGCGTAGGCGCATGCATCACCAGTCTCCAACTCTTCGAGAAATCGGTTCTCGGAGACCATCCAGACTTGCGTCGTCTGACGTGTGCTCCTCGTCAATCATACTTGCGATTGCTCATTATATTCCCCAGAGCTGAATCGAACTGGCTAAGCCAACGTTCGCGTGTTGCTTTGATGACGGTGTTTCCAGTATGCCACAACCCCGGGTGTAGCTGCGTATCCGGAAACACAGTGTTGACGACTCGGATTGGTTCCGGAGTGTCGTAGAGGTCGATGATGACGTGTGGGAAGAAGGCACTGTGCTAGAGGCTCCAGCAGAAAGAGAAAGCCGGCCGCGAGCCGACGAGGGAGTTGCAACCTGCTTGAAATCAACGGTGTTACATCTCTCGGCACCGTCGTTCCTTTCAACTACGCTCTGCCTACGGATGAAAGCGAGGATTTGTCCTCTGGGTCCTCAACCATCTGAAGTCATAGCTCTGCGACTTTGCTACAATCAAGCGACTGTGTCGAACATTCCACATGTCTCGTTTCGTGACAAGGAGACTGGGTTTGTCGGCTTGCACCACCCCTCGAATGGCCCGGGCAGAAGCTCCACTATCACGAGTCCGGGCCTCAAACCCACGGATGTGCCGTTGGGTTAGACGACGATGTTCGGGGAAAGCTGAAGGAATGCGGGTAAGTCGGTATTTTGAGAAACTCAAGCGAGAAATTTACTCCCGAGACAGGCTGGGTGAGCCCCTCGATTCACTCTTATGTACAGTACTGTTCTGCATACGCCCATGTCTACCGAGACCTTCAGATGTGTGTCTCAAGCTAACTGTGGTGGAGTTGCGGCCAGTGACGAAAAGGTCGCTAGGTGCCTGAGGCACCCACCACCACCCCACGGTTCCCCGCGCCGCGACAGGATGCGTCACATAATCCATGACAATGCGTCACATAATCCATGACAATACGTCACACATCCCAATGCGACAACTTACGATCATGTCCAAGCACAGGGATGCAAGAAGCCTCGTCGCTTCAATGCGTCGACTGACTACCCAACGGTTACCAAGCATTGGACTGACTCGCGGAAGAAACTGTTTCCATACTACGACGTTGTCGCGAACTGATGGCGTATTCCGTGGTCTGGCAGACACCAGACTCCCCATGCCTTGGATAGAGGCCTTCCGCCTTCAGCAGCAGGGTAAAGCCTCTCAGAGCCCCGAGGACTGCCCGAAAGAACGTGACCTCACCCCAAAGAAGATGAGTGACAGTTATCATCGTGTTGTGCTCCCCCTCGGGCAGGACCCTTGGTTGTCCGACACGTACATCAACTCTTCTGGCCACATAAGGTAGACAACTAGATCAATTGGCGCCATTCCGTCGATTAAACTCACTGATTTGGATTGTGCTCAGGCTCGGCACATTGTTCATGGACCTCGATGCCCTTTCCGGCATCATCGTTTACAAACACACCGGCACTGGCGTTACTACGGTGACCGCCGCCTTGGACCGAATCACGATAGCACACCCTCTTACCGAAATCTGCGATCTCGAATACAGCGGCCAGGTTACATATGCTTCCGGGAGAAGCAGTATGGAGATTACGTGCAAGGTTGCGAAGGCTAGGGCGGAAGGCGAGCCAAGCAAACCTGAGGATGTCCTCCTTACCTGCACCTTCACGATGGTAGCCCTGGATCCGGAGACCAGAAAGCCTGTCAACGTCCCGAAACTTGTATACACCACGCCAGAGGAAGAAAAGATTTTCAGGGCCGGAGAGGCAAAATCGCTATCGAAAAGGAAACGTTGAAGGCTTCGCTACTCCAATCCGAACCGAATGATCCCGAGTCAGCTTTGATCCATCGCATCTGGCTCAGACAGCTGGCATATCACGACCCGAATAACAAACTGCGCCAACCCAAAAACGTCATATCCATGGCCAAAACGGAATTGTCAACGGCTGCCATTATGCAGCCTCAATATCGCAATCGGCACCAAACGATGATCTTTGGTGGATTTCACCTGAAGCAGACTTTCGAGCTGGCATTCTGCTGCGCAGCCAGTTTTGCCCATGCACGACCAACCTTCATCAGTGCCGACCCTTGCACGTTCCGCAACCCTGTCCCCGTCGGGAGCGTCTTGTACTTGACCGCGACGGTTGCATATACCGACCCTCCCTTACTGGAGGAGGACGGTACTGAACCCAGCCATGCGGACCCTGATAAGCCCATGACGCGAGTGCATGTTCGGGTCGACAGCAAAGTCAGGGACGTCGAGCACGGTGTTGCAAAATCAACGGGTCAATTCAACTACACCTTCTCCGTGCCAAAGGATCTGAAAGTTCTGCCGGACACGTATGAAGAGCATATGATATACATTGATGCTAGGAGGCGGGTAACGTTAGGCGACATTCAACGGAAAGAAGAGACGATAGCCTTGTTTAATGAGAGGCGTAATCTCCCCGACGGTGTTAATCTTATAGAATAAAAATAAGACAGCTGGACAGATAAAAATCTAATTATGCAGTTTTGTCGGTCGACGCCATTTCAAACTGTGCAACATGGGGGCCCTGTAGCAGCCCCGGCAGCACCTCGACGGTAGGTTCTCGGTATGAAGTAGGACGGCCTTACGAGCAAAGCTTGCTGCAAACAATAAAGTTAGAGTAACAGTCTGTTCATGCACTCATGTAGAGCCTTAATGCAATGTTTGTGAGGAGGTTTCAATTGAAATGATTGATAGAGGTGAACAGTAGACTCACGCGCGGGATGGAGAAATTGCGGAACCAGAGCGCTTGGCTGTTTGGCACAAATGGGTGACCGCAATACATGGCTTGTGAACTTCATCTTCAAACTTGCACTGTCAATCACGCACTCACTCTTGCGGCTACATGGTTCTGTTTCTGAAGAGCAGGTCTACTAGCTTCCGTCTTCGATTTCCAACCGATGGCTTCATGCCTCTGCAGTACAGTCGGCCAACTGGCAAAATATTTCGATGAAGCCAAAGTAAACCAAATTACGCCGGTCTTGAACCAGCACCTTGCTACCTTCATTCAAGGGCAGCAAAGTTTTGAGTTTCAATACGCAGGCAAGAAATACACCAAAATAGCACGTAAACTAAATGGCATTGGATCAGTGTTCTGTCTGCCACTAGAAGTCCCCTTTTAACAAAAGGACTTACTCGAGTTTAACCACTACTTACCTACTCACCCAACTACATAGGAAAATTACGTTAATACAGACGAGGAGGATACTTTCAATCATCTGGACTCGGCAACCTCAAAGGTCCAATACTATAGCAATATTGTGCAGCGCTTGATTTCGAGCCAACTCGACGGAGCATCCGTTATCCACTCTTGAGATTGAGGTAACCTGGAGGCTATAGAAAAGCCACTGAACTCGTGCAATCTGAGTTCGAAGGTGTACAATACTACGATTAGAAGATCAGACCTGTCAGGCTACAGTTATTGGCGTCAGTATAGTATGGTATTGGCTACGGCTTTCTCGATGTTGTAGAATTAACACTTGACGAGCTAGCTCATGCCGAGTCGCTCAGTTAGGAGACATTACCGACCAGCCATTGCACATGCGGAGGCTAATAGCTGCAACCCGCGCCGCCCACGAACAATTGAACTTCGATGAAGCTCTTCGGCGCTGGAGATTAGCCTTGCTGGAAACCTGAGCAGCTTCTGGCGTTGAAGTTCAGGCACGTCTTCACCGCTGCTATCATCTACTTATCCATGACCCACGCCTAACTAATCATCAGGGACAAATAGGGCAGCCGGCGACTATGTGCCATTGCTGTCGAGATATTTAGGAGTGAACGGTGTGAATACCGGATCCCTCCCTGTTGTCGCAACTACAAGGCCACGGAAGATTGTCAGCACAATATATGAGTAACACGGCTGGCCATTTCGTATGATACTCCCGGAAAGGAAGACTGGTGTCACATGGCCATGAGAACTTAGACTCCATATGTGCACATATTAGGAGGTGAGATTGGTCAAACACTCTCAATTGAACCGCTAAGGTAAGTGCATTGCTATCAAATTAGTGGCATTCTTACAATCCAAACTCAACAAGTATCCAAAACCCAAACAAGAACGATTCGCAGTCTGGGTAGTTACAAATTTGTCCTATCCCATCCACCCCTAGATCTCTCTTCCTTCTCTTCTCGCTCCGCTTCAACGAAGCCTCATCTTCCCAGTCGCCTCAACCAAATATCCATACTCATCAACCGCGTAGGTACCGGAGCTGCCTGATGGTGCAAGATGTCTAGTTGAAGAGGGCGCTGCCCTGGATGAATATCCTCGATAGTCGTCTGGATGCGAGGAATAACTGGCGGGTGTTCGGCTTGAAGTGGTACCGGAAGAATATCCCCCATAGTCACCTGGGCGCGCTGAATAATCGACTGGTGTGCGGCTTGCGGTACCGGACGGATATCCCCCATAGTCACCTGGGCGCGCTGAATAGTCGACGGGTGTACGGCTTGCGGAACCGGACGAATATCCTCGATATTCATCTGGGCGTGCAGAATAACCCACGGGCGTGCGATCTGTAGCACCAGAGGAAGACCGTCCGTAGTCGTCTGGGTATGAGCCGTAGCTTGCGGCAGTGCGATTTGTGGCCCCGTAAGAAGGCCCCGAATTCCCGCCTGATCTTGAGGAAGAAGAACCTCCATTTGACCCACCGTCGCGTCGATTGGAGGTGTTGTTCCCTGAGTTCGAGCTACTGCCACCCGTTGCTCCTGCACCGCCTCCACGCCCGCCACCGCCTCCTCGCCCGCCATCTCTATTAGGACCTGGACCACCTCCCTTGTTCTTTTTGACGATGCTCTTGATCAAAACACGATTGTTTTGCATCGCCGTCACCTGTGATTGAGTTCTAGAAGACCTGTAGATAGTGTTTCTATCCAGAGCCTCGGGTCGAAAATGGAACATATGAGTACTTCTATCATTTGCCCAGAGCTCATCGTTCGTGAATTGAATGCCCCAATGGGGTCCAGCCGCCCCATTCGGATCACTCCTGGCAGTTGAAGTGTGTGACCCGCTTCTGGAAGCAGTTAGCAGAGAAGAATGGACATGTCGAAAACATGGATTTGCCAGATGCCACTTACATGATAGTGGCCGTAGTGATCTCGACTACTTCATTACGATCATTCAGAATCGTGTTGTTGTTGTCAAACATATACTGCAGAAATTCGGTTCTGGGGATGACTCCACCTCGTCGCACCGGTAGACCGAATGTGTTAGTGTGATCAATGATTCTGATCTCGGCGTGGTATCGATCATCAGTTCCTAAGAAGTAACGAGTGGGAGTGGGACTGTTATCGCCTTGTCTGTAGTAAGACCCATCTTCGCGCCTCATCATCTGGGGTGGAACGACACGCCGAGGCTGTTGAATCTCCTTGCCATTCCCGCCGCCTTTACTCCTGCGAGGCATGATGAGCTCTTTGGGCTTGGGATGGAAGAGTGATATATGTAGGCTACCGAGCCAGAAGAGGAGAGCACAAGATAACAAACAGAAAGCTGGCAGTCGAACAAGATTTGAGAGGCCTCAAGGAAGACAGTGATAATAAATAGACAGTGAACTATTGCGAATGATGTAGAGTTGTGAAATGAAGCATAAGATGGAGAAGGACTCACTGAGCCTATAAATAAGAAGGCGAGAATGCCAGACAGTACTGCTGGGACTAAAAAATATCATCAAGGGGATATCTTGGAGAGTACGCTACTATGACTTTGGAGCGTACAACCGGCGGCAGAATAGAAATTAGAGCTAGTTGATGTGAACAAGGGACCAAATGACAGGGAGTGTGAAGAAAATCAGGCGTGGTCTGCTCGTGGGTCAGCCAGCTCGATAACCCTGAGCAACATGATAGACCTATCATGGCCGTGTCATGTTGAACTGTTGGCTACCTGTTGCATTCTGAGTGGCTAGCAACCCTGTCGCATCCGGCGAGACGCCCTCGGCGATAAACTTGTTGGGAGCAAGACGGCAGCTCACTGAAACGTACAGTGGAAAGGATTAAAATGGTTGTTTTCGACCCTTGCTTACCGATGATTATGACTCGGTTGAGGCTGAGTTCCTGGCTTACTGACGGACGAACAACCAACACAACAAGGAAGTGAGCAGATGAGGCCACTAACATAGGCGCCCTAGAACTGAAACAAGAAAGTAGTGGTTCGCAGCTTCTGCAGCGCACACGATTGGTCAGTTTTCGGTTGTTGGTTGGTTCTCCCGCTCCACGTTCTATTCGCATTCAAGACTGTTGGTGGTGGTTTGGATGACGACGACCTGGCTGCGGTTGATGTCTTGCCTAAGTTACCTAGCCACCGATGCGATCGGCGCAGGCCCAGCCAAGTTAAGCGCCCTGGAACTGGGTCGAGGAAGTATTGTCTCCATTGCGGCTTTGCAAGAGATACGAAAAGGGACTTTCAACTTCATTCACCCACCTCCATTTTCTATTCTCATTCAAGTTGTTGGTGATGACTCTGTCAACTTACATGTTCATTGGCCAGCAAAGTAGCGGGTCTAGGCATCCATTGTGACGGCGCTTAACATCGGCCATTCCTGCGTCTTATTGGGCAGCGGTCTCGGCAAAGCTTCGGTATGCGGCCTTGCCGCGAGCATCTGAAGCGCCCTTCAACGGGGTTTAAACCTTCCTTGTCCTGCTCCCTTCCTCTTCTTCTTTTTCATCTTCATCTTCATTTTTCTTTTTTTGCTCTTGTATTATTTCTGCATATCTCGCGTTCCTTGCCGACTTCTGCACTCCTCCTTTGCACCATGTCGCACCCAGCCCAAACCGCGGAATTGCCAGCACCCCGAAGCACCGAGATGTCAACACCTGAAGCCACAGGATCAGGTGACAAAACATCTAGCCTAAAGGCTTGGGAAGCAAAATATCCAAACGCCAAGGGCTACACCTGGGAGGACAAGTATAGCCGGGTTGTCGACGTGCTCCCGCATGAGCGACTTGACCGCTATGTGCCAGGAGGCTTTCACCCTGTGGTGTTAGGTGATACACTCTGCAATGGGAGATACACCATTCGCAACAAGCTCGGCCACGGTGGGTTTTCAATTGTCTGGCTAGCACGAGACAGTCATGAAGAGTGAGTGTCTTTGTTTTGTTCCCTTTCGTGTGAGATGCCAACTAATGCACGTTCATTCACTAGGCGATGGGTCTCCATTAAGATCAAGCAGGCTAGTGTCTCAACAGATCAACTGGATGATGACCCTGAAATCAAAGCCCTTAAACAACTAGAGCAGCACTACCTCGATACCCGTCCAGCAACACCAAGGTGTTTTTCTACCCCCCTGGATTTCTTCCATCATACTGGGCCAAATGGCACGCATAATTGCCTAGTCACTGAACTACTAGGACCCACACTTGCAGCGGTTCTCCATTGCATTAATGACTTCTATATACAAGAGACATTACGACCAGATACCATACTTAGAGCATCAAAGCAACTGTTAGAAGCTGTTTCTTTCATTCACCAAGCTGGACTTGCTCATGGAGGTAATAATACATCTTTCCTTTTCTATTATTTACTTAAATACATTACTGATTCATACTATCAACAAATAGATATTTCCCCGTCTAATCTAGCCTTCACTTGCAATGATGCAGTTGGGAGTGACGAAGTTCTCTGGTTAATGATGGGTAGTGGGCCTGAAGTGGCAGAATACGATGGCAAGAAGCCACGTTCCCCTTATCTTCCTCGGCAATTAGTAGCATCAACAAAGTGGCCAGGATGGTATGATAGCCCGGATGACGACCTCTGTCTAATAGACTTTGGAGAGTCGTTTCCAGTCAATGAAACGCGCACTGAGCTCGCCCAGCCTTTCAATTTAAGGTCCCCAGAAACATTTTTCATCAAGTCATTTGACTATCGGCATGACTTTTGGAGGGCAGGCTGTGTGGTAAGTTGATCCTCATATTATTTCCGGAGTCCTTCTAGATACTTGTGTTCTAACTCTTATGGTTCCTGTTAAGATTGGCTACTTGTTTTTCCAAAGGTCCCCTGTTGCCTTCACTGAAACCGACCGTTCGCACGTTCTGGCCACGGTCAGGGCACAAGGGCCTCTACCTTCAAGCTGGCGTACCGAATTGCAAGATTTCTTGAAGGGAGAACCAGAGGATCAATATCTTAGTAAGCAAATTAGCAATCCTCACCAAGGACTATTTCTTTACTAATATCTTTTATCAGCCCCAGAGTCAGAAGGTCAAAGTCTCATAGATAAATTTGAACCTCGTCGGGAGGAAATCATCGCAAATGCCGAGAAGAACGAGGATTACGAGAAAGACGAGGACACGGAAGATGACTACCAAGGATTGAGATGTCTATTGCATCTAATGAAGGGATTGATGCGGCATGAACCCGACAAGCGGATGTCAGCACAGGAGGCCGCACTTTCCATTACATGGATTGATCATTGGAAAGAACCAAAACCGACTGATGTCGAAAACTCAGGAGAGGAGTAGCTGCAGACCTTTTGTTTCTTAGGATGAGATTTCTCTTAATTGTATTGCTCACTACAACGTCCTGATACGCTTGATGATGATGCACCGCGCCTCGGGCATACCCTATACACCCAAGGTAGGCCCGACCGTTGCACTGTTCCTGTCACTACAGCCAACACTAGAAGACGCGGCCAACAATGCCAACCAGTTTCGCGTCCCCGATTGTCGGGAGACAAGCCGGTCGAGTCTTTCCTTTCTTGACGTACCACACCTCATAGCAACATATGCGTTAAAGTGACCTTTGCGTTGAGGTGGCTTCCGCATTGAGGCAATATCGAATCCATCGGCCAACACTGGCGACCTATCTACCAGGCTACCGCTCAAGATTACCTCGTCATCGCGTCGTATTCGCACCGTCGACGAGTCCCCAGCGCCATCGGGTGAAGAGCCACCTCCCCTCCTGAACCAACAGCGAGATCCTGGATACTCCAAGCATCTCGCGAGTCAATGGAGAATTCCAGTTTTGAAGCGCAAAAGCCCCGGAGCCGGTATCATAGGTATCGATACATCGGAAGAGCAAATTAGCCATCATGGGTTTTCCACGTCTCGCGGAATCGGTGAGCGAAAGACCCCTTACAGCGTACCTCTTCTATCAGCTCAAGTGGTTTAAACCATCCTCCGCGATGGTGAGGCTGATGCTTAATAGGTGAAGGGTTTTCAACATCCACAGCATAATCCTTGCAGATAATCTTCTTTGAATGGATCTAGATAGATAATTAACCCGCATTCATTCTATTTTTCCTACTCGCGAAGAATGGAAGTAATAGCTGATACCGGAAAGCAGAGAAACAATAACGTATCGTAGAATCTATCTTATATAGGTATCAAATTGTGGAGTTTTAAGACATTAATTGGGGGGCTGGCGCAACGGTAGCGCGTCAGATTCCAGTACCAGACTTGGGATCTCCTGAAGGTTATCGGTTCGAATCCGATGTCCCTCAATTTTTTGTTCCTATTTTCGAAGACTTTTCTCCATTTTTCTTTCTTATACTCACTTTTCCATGCCAAATATATCGAATTGGGGGCTGGCGCAACGGTAGCGTGTTAGATTCCAGTAGATTCGGAGATTCCTAAAGGTTATCGGTTCAAATCCGGTGTCCCTCATTCCTTTCTTTTTGTGCCCTTTTTGATATCTTTCCTCTTTTTAACTTTTCTACAACATGTATGCCTCCCTACTTAAAGAATTGCAACTTGGTCATACTTGAAACCCCCCCATGCTAGCTAAAGAGAGAAGCCCTTCATGAGGGGAAAAGTGAGCACAGCTCTACTTCAACAGCGACCAAGATGATTATGTCGTCGTGTGCCAGGTTCGGAGAAGATCTGTACGTTCCTTCGATGGAAGCCCGAATAGAGAGAGGTGCCTGGCGTGAAACATGTGTGGGCGTACCGGTTCTTTGTGAACCTATCCTATACCTTGATGATCAGCTCCTAGCCGGAAGACGTGTTTGAAACAACAGTAGATGGATGGATGGTCTTTCAAGGCACGAATTCCAAGAATCCACCTACAGCAGTGTCATCGATCGGTACATCTTTAGCAGCAGGTCTTGAAAAGCTGCCTGATTCCACCGTTTTGGAGTGGAGAAGCAGATGCTTTATTCTTAAGAAGTAGAACCAACATGCCAACGCCGGAAATTGACCCCTCCAAGCTGGAACGTTCGACGAATATGTTCCATCAGTGTTGACTATTGAATATTGAAGTGCACCATGTAAACGAAGGCGTGAATGTAAGTCAATTCGATAGCTGTATAGCCAGTCGACTTACCCGATGAAGAATTTTAAGGCGATTGTCAGAGGGGTATTTCTCATACCAAAATTACAGGCAACGTGATGTCAGCTGCAACTACGCAGCAAGGCTACTCAGCTTAGATAGGTCAACGTAAACCAAGCTTAAGATCATATTGATAAAGGGTCAGTCAGGGCCACTGAAATAGACCTGCACGGTTAGGGCTTGGCAGATTGATAAACAGCTTGATAACGCCGAGCTTCATGCCGACATCGCGAATTCCACAAGGTACGTACTTCCTCGCTAGTGGAGAGTTAGGGGTGGGGGAAGAAATTTTCAACAGGGACTAAGACCATGCAAATGTAATAAGTTAAGCATGGCCAGCCACTACAGGGTATGACAACAAAATAATTAAACCGAATTGTCGAGTTCTCAGGAAGACGACGTCCAAGAACCTCAATCATTATATTACGTAGCGTGTGTGCATTTCAGGATTTTGCGATGATCATGCTACTATCAAGACCTCCCTAACGTAGTCGTGATCATCTCGAGAGTTGCAAAGTCCGAGCTTCCACCCGACAACACCAGAGGTTGGTCCAGAAAGAACGCCGATGCGCAATTACGACCCAATTTTCTGTCCTCTGAGATCACCATTCCAACTGTCCACCCAAGCTAGCATTACCAAAGGATGCGGCGTTCCGCGTCTAGCTACACTATCTCGTGCCGCAATCTTAGGTGTGATATCTTGTTGCTGATTAAGTTAAGAGGAATCGCAGTAGAAGCTGAGGGGGAATGAACGTGAGCAGGTTGGTAGGAGATGTGGGAATGCGAGAAGCGGAACAAACCTACCACAGGTCAAAGTTGAGTCTAAGAAAGTTAGGCAGCTTATCTCTTGAAATTACAACTGTAAAAGTGACGATGTTGATGAAGTCATGCAGCACCAACCCGCAGGAATACCGGGAAACGCTCATGGAACCAGCTCATATCGACCTGGAAGTGGCAGGAATACAAACAAACAGCATCCAATTTTCCTCCCTCTAGCTGTCAAAACCTGTAATTTCAAAGGGCAAAACTGTAACAGCGTTGACGACGTGGGTGGTAAAGAACTCGTACCATGTTCCCTGTTTCTTGTGCGGAGAAGACAAGCTGAAGTATCGTCTTGCAGGTGTAGGCTTAGTTCAACTAGTCTCAAAATCCTGGCCTATAGAACCTGTTGCCAGGATGTAAAGTGACTTGGACGGCAGAGACTTCAAGTGTTACTTTTCCAATTGGTGTACGGTTTGGAGCGCGACAGACAGGGCAGGGCCAGAAAGGGCATTGAAGCTCCGGTTTAATTCAGGCCTCGTGCGGCTTGTGGCAGACATAAACCACAGCCTTGAGATTCTCTGTTCAGATCGTATGAAACGGTGCGTCAAGGGAGCGTAATCCCCCCTGAATCCAATTCAGCGGAACGGTAGCCATTGACGCGAGCATTTCGTTACACCATCTTCCGTATTCATCCTTCATCTCCGGTCAGACAGCCCAGGTCAGACAATCATCGTCACACAGCGCAAGAGAAGATGTAGACGCCTCCGGCGAACACCGAGCTCTCACTTCCGTAATTGCGGCGCGTCGAATGGCGCTGTGAGGATCCTTTCTCGAAGGCTATCGCCGGTCATCTTCTTCAGCCCTAGATGGCCGACTTAGTTTCTTACACGGCAACAGGCTTTACTTACTCTGATGGATGGCAAAGGAAAAAAACAATCTTCCAAGGGGGCTTCGAGCACTCTCCCGCCGTGTGCTCGGGATTCTCCGCAAGTACCGCCACGATGTCCCAAAAAGTTCCTCAAATCCTCGTGGTTTCTGTGACCAGTTAGTGGCAAGGGGCGATTGCCTTGTTTAGAAATGTCTTCCATCACTGGGCTGAAACACTGCATCGAACCGTATGTTTGTGGCGCAACTCAGACGCCTCTTCAGCTTTAGGTCCCGGAGCACGATCCGTCCAATCAATCCCCTTGGAGCCAGTATGCCCAGTATAGTCACGGGGGCGTCAGTGGCTTCTCGGACGGGATTAGTGGCGCACAATACGAGGTGCGCCTATATCACAACATCATCGTTACCACACGCGTTTCCCACGCTTCAGCCTGCCAGCGTTTTCCGCAGCCATCACACCTTGCGGGCCTATCATATGCCCGAAGGATGTCAGGGCTATTGATTCTCGAAAACCCAGCCGGAGCAGAGACTTGCGCATTGCCTAATTGTATCGTAGGTGGCTAATTAATGTCCCTGCCCGTCGACGGATCTAGCCGCCGTAACGTCAACAGGGTAAAGTAAGCTGGTGGGCCAACACGAAAGTCGGATGCGACCGGTGTTGCAATAATGGCAACGATTTAGCTTGGCCGAGCTATTGGATCGACGATCTCCGGAAGATCGGTATTCGGATGTCGGCAGAGAATTAACCAGGCAGGCAATAAGCATGGTCACTGATATTGGATTATGTGAATGCATCTCAGAGACCCAGACCTGGGGTACGCTCAGACCATCGTGCAGTACCTGGACTTTCGCTTGCTAGTTTCTCACCTTCATGGCGATCTAGGACTAAACGGGGCTTTGTGTCTCTGACCTCGTTCCCCTTTATGTCCACATTCAGCTTCAGAAACAAAGGATCGAAGCACGAGGCACATAAAACATCTAGTCCAGCCCAAACCAGATGAGGCGACCTCATTAATTTAAAAAAGTCTGCTCGAGTCTAGACCATATTTTAGCACTTTCCCTTAACTCAATCTTTATAGTTTATAACACGTCAGTACTTACACCACTGACGTCTGAAATCATCGTGCGCTGTTCTTGTTTAGGATGTACCATGCCCGAATAGCCACTTCATTTGAGTTGTCCTGATCTAAACAGTCGCCGATGGTCCGCATGGCATCGGTTACCAGACCAGCGCCTCGGAACCTCGGGAAACATTAAGATGAGGAACGATTGGATGCTAAGCCTAGCTCCGGCAAGAACGGAAGGGGAACCGTACCCGTCGAAGTGCTGAATGGTTAAGGGGTTGTTCATAATTTGTAATGAGGAATACGCTTGGCACCCTTTCGTTCACGGCGTATCATTACACAAAGGTAATTCGTCGTGAGCAATCAGTCATGATGCTCAACATCCCCATCATGAGTCCAAAACAGAGATTAGGGCTGCGTCTCTTGCCCGGCCTGGATGCATTTGGAGGCATTATGGTTGTACTAGATTATCGTGAGCAAATGGTAGTCCGCCACATTATCGAACTTTGAGTTAACTCGATTTGTGAGCCGGGGATTGTTCATCGGAGATATCGGCGCGAGTACGATACTGCTCCTTCTCATATGCTTATGCTTGATCCAGTGGTCTATATATTGTACCTCATCACCCTTCCTTCCCAGCTTTCTCCATCTTCTTCATCACACTCGAGTATCACAGCTCGGTAGTGTTAAAAAAAACCTCATCTCCTTGTCTTTTGCATCGATCATCCACTTTCGCTTTTCCTCTTCTCGGCTTCTAAAGTTGCCATCATGTTTTTCAAACACTTCTCCATCAACATCCTTCTCGCCCTGACCTCGGTCACCGCGATTCCAAACCCTCATTCTGATGGATTTGGTGTCGAGGCCAGGAGCGATGACGTCGCTCACCTTGCCGCTCGTGGAGACAACGATTGCGGCAGTGATGCCACCTGGGACAAAGATAAAGAGAAATGCAAATGCAAGGCTGACGGAATGGACTACAACGATTCCGGAAAGTCCTGCAAGTGTCCTGAGGGACTGAATTGGAGTTCTGGAGACAAGAAGTGCGGCTACGACTGTGGCGACTACGCATTCTGGGACAAGGAAACCAATGCCTGCAAATGCAAGAAGAAAGGACAATCTTACGACAAAGACAAGAAATGCAGCTACGACTGTGGCAATGATGCATCTTGGAACGAGGAAGAAAATGCCTGCAAATGCAACAAGGCGGGCCACTCCTACGACAAAGACAAGAAGTGCAGCTACGACTGTGGAAATGACGCATCTTGGAACGAGGAAACCAAGGCCTGCAAATGCAACAAGGCAGGCCACTCCTACGACAAAGACAAGAAGTGCAGCTACGACTGTGGAAATGATGCATCTTGGAACGAGGAAACTAAGGCCTGCAAATGCAAGAAGGAGGGCCACTCCTACGACAAAGACAAGAAGTGCAGCTACGACTGTGGCAATGACGCATCTTGGAACGAGGAAACTAAGGCCTGCAAATGCAAGAAGGAGGGCCACTCCTATGATAAAGATAAGAAGTGCAGCTATGACTGTGGCAATGACGCATATTGGAACGAAGAAAAGAATGCCTGCAAATGCAAGAAGGAGGGCCACTCCTACGACAAAGACAAGAAGTGCAGCTACGACTGTGGCAATGACGCATATTGGAATGAGGAAAAGAATTCCTGCAAATGCAAGAAGGATGGTCAGGATTACGATGAAGAGAAGAAATCCTGCGGTTGTCAAGATGGACGGACTTGGGGCAATTACGGATGCCAGAACGACTGCAGCAACGATGCCGACTGGGACAAGAACCACAAGGCCTGTAAGTGCAAGAAGGAAGGCCAGGACTACGACCAAGACAAGAAGGAGTGCCACTGTCCCGAGGGAAAGACTTGGGATGGCAAGCAGTGCAGCCACAACTGCGGATACGATGCCTACTGGGACCGCAAGAGCTACGGCTGCAAGTGCAAGAAGAAAGATCAGGTTTACGACCAAGAGACTCAGACCTGCAGCTGCAACGAGGGACACAAGTGGACCAGCTACGGATGCCAGAAGCAGTGCGGCCATGGTTCTTACTGGGACAGAAAGTCCAAGGCCTGCGTCTGTAAGAAGAGAGATCAGGTTTACAACTCTAGAAAGCACTCTTGCGCCTGCCCTTACGGACAGAAGTGGACGGGATATGGATGCCACGAGGATTGCGGCTACAACGCCAACTGGGACAACAAGCACAAGGCTTGCGTCTGCAAGAAGAGAGATCAGCTCTACAACCACAAAAAGCACTCTTGTGCCTGCCCTGATGGACAGAAGTGGACTGGATACGGATGCAAGCAAGACTGCGGCAAGGACTCCTACTGGGGAAAGAACAAGTCCTGTGAGTGCAAGTACAAGAACATGGAGTACCATGGAGACTCCAAGGAATGCAGGTGCAAGAGCAACATGGTCTGGAAGGACGAGACCAACGATTGTTGCTGCCCCAAGGGACGAGAGTGGAACTCTCACGAGAACAAGTGCAAGCGCAGACGCTACTAATCACTGGTTTGGATGGTGGTTCCGGGGAACAACAACGCTCCTTTAACCCCAAAGTTCCCTGTGACGATCACAGTTTACGCCATTTACCAGATTGGACTCACAGCCATGACATGGCATTTCCGTGATCATTGGGACTAATGTTTAGCTGAGGGCTGGTTGGAAAACACTTTGTCTTCAGCAGTGTGGATGGGGTTGAAAACAGTTTCTTTCTGTCGGGTTGGGTTAATTATTTTATGTCACTCATTTAACTTATTCACTTTTGCTTCTTATTAAGCCACTTGACCACATTGTTTACTCCTATTGCACTGGTGCAAATTGCAATCTTACGTAGAAGATTTCTGAGGCGGAAATACTTTAAGGCTGAGCCTAGTCACTTGCTCTACTGCTCTACAATCTTCAAGGCCGTAATTGACTTGACCGCCCCCTTTTCCCGCGACATAACGTACACAATAATTCATTGCAGGAGCTGCAATCGTGGTGATCTCCACTGAAAGCAAGCCACTGCCAGGGGGTGGCAGATGTCCGGTTCTTCCACTACGTACTAGCGTTTGGTAGTCTCGCCTTCTGTGTACGCTATCGACGAGGCTTGGCATGGGGCAAACAGCCTCAGCTGGTCTATCTAGGCCTGGAATTGGATCTGAGATGTCTTTAAGACCTTTTGGGCCGCCCAATCCTTTGCAGTTCTTGTCATCTCTATTTCCAGACTCATTCTCCTACCATACCTTGTCCCAAGACCTTCATTATCGGTCTCGTCGTGGCTCTGGCCTCTGCGGCCAACGCCGGTCTCTGCAAGCCGTCCGACACGACATCATCCGAGGCTTCGTCTACCACTTCTCTGGCCACAGCACCGACTAGCTGCCTTACCACCGGCTGCCCTGTTGAGTTTTACTGCCCTTCAGGTCCTGATTGTGTTCCCGGATGCGAGGATGGAAGCGACTGTCATGGTTATCACATATGCTATCACCACATGTGCATAACGTGTCAGAGCGATCTCGATTGTGGAAGCAATGGGTATTGCCAGGACTCTGGAGAAGCCTCGAGCTACTGCGAAGTAGAAGGATATTGAAAGTATGTGCTACTACTCTGGTGGCCCTGCATAGACTACGGCGTTCTTCTCTTTGTAATTATTTTTATAAAGATCGGAGTTTCCGGCACGTCAAGCCTGGTAAGCATTTATGCATCTGCTCCGAAGGCCGATTGTCATTATGCGATTCTAAATGTGAGTTTGGAAGGAACAGCGTGTATCCTAGCAACCTGCGGCCTCGTTGTAGGTTGACCGCGAGACTGGAGGGAATGCCCTGGACAAGCTCGATTTCCCCATGTCCAGCGTGAGATTAGTTGCAGGAGAATTCAGCCTAGTGGAGCGACAGCACCGAGACAGGAATAAAAGCAACAACCTGATTCAAAACAGGCAAGTTGAAGCGATGATAAAGCCACGCTACTCGTTCATATTATGCTGGAAGCGATCGTACGTGACAAACCACCACAGCCTATTACTGGAGACGAACATAATGCGGCTAGCCTCACATCTCGCAGACCTGACGATAGCTCTGGGTATATCATTGCTTTTTGTATCTACTTCGTAGTATTTACCGTGTTGATACGAGTATGGATGGTCCCAGAAGTGGCAATATGCTTGTCTAGTATGTATACGGAACGAAGAATCTACGCGGCTGTGCCCGCTACCAGGGTTGCATACAAAACATTCAATGTATTATTGTTGGTAAAGTTCAAACGACAGTAAAAGTGCTATTTAGGGAGATTCTGTAACAAACACGCTGGAGGAATCAGACAGGCTGGATGGAAAGGTTGCGATGTATTCAACAAAGTGGTTGGCAGTGGGCCGGGCCCCAGAACAAAAATCAGGGCCAGTACAACAAAGGTCGATACTCCAGTTGTAAGTTAGTGTGGCTAAGTGACCGATAGCAAGTTATCATGCGTCAATTGAATGCTGAGGGTGGACATAATGATCTTTATCGTCGTCAGCGCCTCAAGAGTCTAGGGGAGTGAAGTCGGCTCACGGCACGTGCTGGGGCGTCCACAGGACCTGGATGGGCGGAAACCTGGAGGCTGGGAGTAGCTTAAACTTTGATGCGGCTATGCTGATATCAAGGTCCTGTAAGAAGATTTGTTAGTAACCTAGAGGGTATGCGTGGTGATGGATGGGGGGGTTATCAAGGCACTGTTCAGGAATATTCGCGAGAGTTGCAGAGCCGCAGACCTAAGCCCAAAAACACCGTGTAAGCGGTTGTTCATGGTGGTTACAAGGGTCCGGGTGCGTTCCATGTGTGTCAGAGCTTATTTGACTGCCACGGACCCCAATAATTGACTGTAGAGAATTAGATTGGAAAATGAAATATTTCAAGACGAGAAGTAATTATGGAAAACCAAGAGCATGCCTGAAAATTCATGGAGCTACTGAGCTGTTACGAGGATGTCTTCTTTATCGACGTCTTCTCCTAGGAGGGTGAGATATCCCACACTTTGGTGGAGGCGTCGTCAGCGACCATGCATAACCGTAGATGCCCACGACTGAAAGCACACAGGAGACAAAGCCTATGGCGAAAGGAGAAAATGCCAAACTCTCCCTACGGCTGGGAAGTCCAGGCATGGGTCTGGAGAGTCCTTCCAATGCCGTCTACAGCCATCCACTCCCAGGAAGAATTAGGCTTTGGCAAACCCTGGGAGCAGATGTAAGTCATAAACATCAAGAGACCAGATCCACTAGGCGGGTAATGGTGGGTCCTGGCTTCTTAAGACGGTATCCCTTGTTCATCACAGACGTCGACGATGGTACAAGGCCAGAAAGGTGGTGTTTCGGAGAAAGCAGATTTCGGAGAAAGCAGACTCTGCTGGGTGCTCAGGTACGTATGGAAAGATGAAAGGAATATAAACCGTCTGCATCTCTACTCTTGTCGAGACACTTTCCTTCCAAGCTCACTCCCACACACGTCATCAGTATTGTCTCGGTGCCTTCACCAACAAACACCATCACATCTTCATCGTCTTCTCAAAGCCATCCTCACCACGATTCTCATTCTCCTCTGCATCACCATCCTCTTTTTGTTCTTCCTTTTAATCATCATGAACAACAACAACCAACACGTTCAATGGCCCTCAGACGCCGCCTTGTCCGTGGCGGCGGCAAAGAGAGAGCTTAATGAGAGACGTCTGGCTGAGAACGAAAAGATCAACATGAAGAGGAAGGAGAAGCGGGCTGCTCGCGCTGTCCGGGAGAAACAGAAGAAGAAAGAGAAGGAGCAGCTGGAGGCCGCGATGAAGCCTTCAATTCCAGGCAGACAGTCGGAAGCTCTCCACGTGACTCGCACTGGCACTCGACACATCGCTTCCAATCGACGACACGCGGCTCCTCTGGCTTATCAACAACACACGGCTCCTCCTTTGACTTCCGCTCAACAGTACCCAGCTCCCACTCTGGCTTCCACTCCACACACGGCTCCTCCCTACATGGAACAACCAGCTCCCGGATACATGACACAGACGAATTCTGGATACTTGGCACAGACGACTAATGGATACACGGCTCCTACATATACGGATTCTACACACATGGCTCAGATGGCTCCCTCTGGATACATGGCTCAATCCGCATACGAGCCTCTCGCCGCATACATGCCGTCGGTTGCTACATCGCAGCCCCAAGTCGACCAATTCTCTCTGGATCCCGCCACTTTCTCTTCCACATCTTCGCCCTATTTCGCAGACCAAAGCCAGTCCTCGAACCTGAACCTCTTCTCGGCTCCCGCACAATGGGAAAACCTAGGCACAGGCAACTGGGGCCCTACACCGGACATGAACATGAACATGCTGGGCGTTACCACCATGGCCAACAACAACAGCAATTTCATGTACGAGGGCTCATCCTATGACGAAGGCTTCGAGTACGTGGACAGTGAGATGCCGGAAATGGACAATATCAACGGCCACCTCATGTCTAATGGCTTCATGTAAGGACCGGGAATTGTGGAGCGAGACATTGGGAATTGGTGCATCGGTGGCATACAACATCGTGGAAATGGAGCATCGAGAATGGGGCGTTGGTCAGGAGTATGAGAGCATGAAAGTATTATGAATTTAGGACGTCGAGACACTGGGGTTCGTCGAACAGGACACTATACACAGACAGAACTCCCATGTTTAGGTCAGTGACAGGGAACAAACACTTTAATGCATGGTTGCTTGCCATACAATATTGGACGTGAGTGTACTCGCTAGTAGCCCATCCTGAACACCCATCGGGGTTTGCCAGCAGTCCCGAGTCTATCCATGGCCACTTAACGAGGCGTACTCCTTGGGGAATGACCTCAGTTGAGAACAAAAGTTGGGAAAATTTGACGACTCTGAAAGGTTTCTGACATATGGAGGTATGAAATGTCTCGCCATTTCCGTGATCTGAAAGATTTCTTCTTCGTAGTGGGAGTGGTTCTGCAAGGTTAATAAGCAGAAAGCATCCCCTGTTACGATCACCATTCCTGTTCTCCCTATGGGGTGGGTGTTCAGCCCGACCAAGGGGTGGATGTGGTCCTTGAAAGGGTGATCCTCTTCGTTGTCGATGGTCAAGTTGGCTATCATCCAACGGACGCCGGTGTCGGCGGCGAAGCCCTGAGCATGACGGTAGGCAGCGCCCTCTAGGTCATCTGGGTCGTAGGGGCCATATAATTTATGAAATTCGCTGGTGTCGCGCACGCGAAACCCCCTCATGCGTTCCCACGTAAACTGCTGGCTGGGTTGTGGGCGCTTATGCCTGCGGTTCCAGATCTGATCGGGCGCGTCTGTAGTCCTTCGATCCACCACTCGGAAGAGACGGTCGCTAAGCCCAGCATTGCCTAGTCTTGTCTACGTTGACATCCGTGAACCCAAGTTGATTCGGTGGTGTGATGCTAAGCCCAGCTGAGGTCAATGGTGTGTGCCAAACGTTCACGATGCGTTGAAATGGTACTGTATCAGTTTGATTGCTTGACGTTGCATCAAGTTGTGTTCAACGTGGACATGCAAATATTGCTATCCGCCCTGGGCTGTGGCCACGACACTTGTGCTGCGCGAATGCTAGTCGAACTTGTTGTATATAGAAAGAACCCATTTCATAGCCCGATGCTGAAGTTCGAAGATGGGGACCGTGTCTGGCCGCTGGCCGTCGTTGGAAAAGCTTGTTGGGACTGGCGACTAGACCTCGTAGTGTGTCAAGCATACAACTACTCGGATGTTCAGGAGAATATCACATGTGGGAAGGCATCCGCCGAAGCTTATATGTGTTGTAGATGTATAAAGGTTCAATTCCACGGTTCCATGCGATCGACGCAGAGTGCCACATCACGTCCCATGGGACACCCATCCGCGAGTACGAGGCAGGCCAAGTGTTCAAGAGATCACCAACGCTCTGTCAATACTGGGATTGCACTGAAGAAGATCCACTGGTTCGTCACACTCTCCTCCTCCTCCTCCTCCTCCTCCTCCTCCTCCTCCTCCTCCTCCTCCTCAGTGACTCGGTATGCAACAGGAGTGAGAGCACCGAACTCGTGGAGAAAGGAAACGGGGTCCAGAAAATCAGCCATGTGCTCCGCTTTGTCCAGGAAGGCCTTGCCAATGATCCTCTCGACAGATCGGTGGAACAGGACATTGGAGGTAGCTCAAGCAGCTAACCCAGGGGTGGAGTCCGCTGGCCCAGAGGGGATCTACCCTCCAGTGGGGATGAAAATACTGTGTTTCCCCTGGATCTTCGACTCGATGACGAGTCGCAGATATCTCAGCAGGTTGTGAGCTTCCATATGGTCGTCTCGCAATTTCTGGGGGCCTGGGAAGAGCATGAGGGCGGAGTGGTCGACTGGGTGGTTATCGATGACAGTGCATTGTTTGTCGTGGTTTGCAGGGACCCGCTGCGACGACATCCAGAGAAGTGGTGAGGGCGAGAAAAAGAGTGAATTTCGAAGCCTCACGAGCTGGGATGTGGGAATCGGTGGCCGGACTGGTGGCTCCTCAAACTTTCCTGAAGAATTACTAGCGAATTGTTAACTGAGAAAATCAAGTCCCAGGCTCGCTCTGGGAAACTGCTCGACCCCTTCGTCTGATTGCTCTCGTTAATTGTTCTGTACAACGGACGAATCATTACATGTGTAGTTCCAAGCTGTCGGTAGATATACATAACTACCTTAGATGTAAGACATTGGGAGAGCCGATTACAACCAATAAGTACGAACACCCAGCAACAAGAAACCTCAGCCATTACTCCCACCCATTCACGGCTGGGTTCCAAAATACGCCCTCTGGATCCCAGTACTGCTTCACGTCGTGTAGTGCCTCCATCTTCGCCGCCGGCGTATACATCTGGGTCATATCCGTCCCGACCCTCATGTTGTTTGGGAACACGGCCTTCGGTACACCCTGAGCCTCATCTTCCTTCCTGAAGACCGCCAGGATCTCTTCGGAGAATGGCCCAACAAGTCGAATTTCGTCATCCGTCATCCCCACCCAGATAACCTGCCCCAAGAATCGGCGCCCTCGGTGGCAGAAGCCAGTTTCCTGGTCTGGATCCGCGGCCTGGGGGCCTGCATTGCTGAAGCCCCCCATGACAAGCGTGCTCTTCGCTCCCAATGCCGGGCTCTCGTCGTTGAATTGGCTCCAGCGCTGGACGACAGCGAGGACGGTCGATGCAGGAATCTCGATCAGCATGGCGTTGTAGGCGTCCATGTCGGCGTTGCCATTTTGGAACCGCCCGTCGGACTGCTCGTTCATCCTGGCGAGTTCTGTCGTCTTTGGCATGACAAAAAGCGCCTTGGACTTTGTTTCCTCTGAGAGGAGCGGCGCAAGGGGCGCTTCCGATGCCGCGAGGGTGCCGATGAAGTTTGCCGAGATCATCATCACTGGGCCTGAGATGGGCATCCCCGGGGGCGCATTCATGACGGCGCACCCGACAGACAGCCTCTCATCGGAGATAGGCGTCAGCTTCGCGTATAGGTCCGCGGCGTATTCAAAGGCGGTAGGCGGGAACATGGCCACGTAGTCGACGACTTTGCCGCCTTCCTCGATGTCCAGGGAGGAGATCTTGTGCAGACGTAGGGTGAGGCTCGTCACAATACCGAGGCCCATTCCGCCTCCGCGGAGCATGTTGAAAAGTGCCTTCTGCTGGCCGGCGGACTCGTGAGACAGAGTGAGGACATCGCCTTTCGCGGTTACCACCCGTGCCGAGTGGATTTGGTCGCAGGCGTAACCAATCGTCCCGATAAAAGAGTTGAGACCACCACCAAACGACGAGCCCACCACGCCCGTGGGGCTGAAATGCGTCCATGCTACGCAGCAGTCAACAATTAGTTTGCATGCCAACATCAATGGGAGCCACATAAACCATCAACGTACCGGTGTAGTATCCCTTTTCAACGATCTTGCCTATCACCTCAGACCATCGCACTCCACCTCCGACGGTCACGAGATGTTGCGCCGTATCGACGTCGACATCCTTGAAGTTTTGCATATCAAGGTAGATGGTCTTGCCGTTCACAACCACGTAACCCGCACAGCCGCCGCTGGCTGGGAGTACGCGGAGGTTGTTGGTGCTGGCGTACTTTACTACTTCTATGATTTCTTCTTCAGTTGAGGGGGTGATGACCGATGCTGGGAGGGACGAGGAGGTTTGTTGCATCCAGCGGCGAGGTAGCACGTCTTTTAAGACGGAGTCTCGTAAGGGGATCACGACCGAGCACGTCGACGGCAGGACGTCCTTGACTGAGGCGGCCATGGCAATGAATATTTCGTTTCTTGAGCAAAGGAAAAATGGAGTGACAAGAGGAGCAATGAGCATTCACACCAACATAAAGACGGGGTTTTCACGCTATTTAATGCTTTGTCTTGTCGCGCTGCTGACAAACTGACGGAAGGATCCCAGTCTGACGTACATCGACGGATGCTATTAGCGCTGACCAGTCAAGAGGGGAACCCCAAACGTCGACCTCCAGAGATGGTGCACGTATTATCTGCAGCAAAAAGCATGTTGTTCAATTTTCGCCGACCTCGTAATGTCTGGATAAAGCGGACTGTAATGTCAACAATAATGAAAAAAACTCCGTAGGAAGCCACTGCTAATACGCAGTCGATGGTAATGGAGGCTCCACAAAGAGTAACAGGGGAACCAACTTTGCTGACAGCTGGGGTACTCTGATAACACAAATCTCAATAGCCTGATAGAAGAATGGCACCAGTGCTGACATGCTCGGACTTCAATACTATTAATAGACTAGACAACATACAGTCCGAGGACACCAAGAAACACGGTGTTCTTGGAACATGTCTGAATTAAGCATACCTGCGATTAGTAGTATGTGCTCCTCCTACAAATAGATAACAAGAGGGAAAGATAAGAGCCATATCTTTCTGTCCTTCCTACCAGTGAATTGGCTGTCATTTCGTCCCCCCGTTGACAATCCCCAGTTACCCTGATGGAGAGGCTAGTCATGGTCCGCGCTTTTCAGCAGGTTTGAAAGGAAACCATGCATTCAGCGTCTCGCCAAAATACCAGTGATTTTTTCTTAAAAACTACATCTTGCGGACTTCGCAACTTTGGCCACAGCGGTCTATCTACTAGAAGACTATCAGCAGTAGCACCAGGGAATTGGGGATGGTGGGTCAAGGATGCAACGCTCTGATTTACGACAAGCGGCCATGGAAAACTCGGGCTTCCTTACTCGCCGCAGAGTCGCAACATGGAGGAGAAAGAAGGCGACCGATCAACCCTTTGAGGAGAACCTCAGCAAATGGAGCTGCGCGAGGAAAATTGACCACAGTTAGTAGTTTAGACCTCACGCTCCAAGACTCTGTCTTTGAAGCCTGCGGCCAATATTCCAAGGCTGTCCCAGAAGGTGCATCGTATTTCTTAATCCCGGAGCTCGTAGCCTGTGTAGAAATGTTATTTACGAGGAAGACACCGTCAAAAAGTAAGCGGTATCCAGGATCGACGTCTTTGCCAAGATATCACGATATTCTACCGAACGATCGACAAGTTCACTTAGGGGGTCTAACGTGGGCGAATAAGACTTACCGAGGTATCTCGGCGAACAAGCAGTTGCACCTTGAGGTGACGAATCGCTGAAGATCGATACAAGCTTGGTACCGAGTCGACTCAGGACGTAGAGTGATCCGCAGTCGAAATGGCGCTATGCGTGCCTATTAGACTTTGAACTGCGACACCACGGCTGGAAGAGTGCCTCATCATACGACGCCTGGATTTCTGATCCTGGGAAAGAGAGTCGCCAATTGGTCTTAATGCATCCATGTGTCGATAGTTCCAGCGCCACAACAGCCTTGGCCAAATCCGGTTGGCCATGTTCAGCTCCCACACACCACCGTGTCAGGGGATCCCGTGACAACAAGGCAGACTCGCCACCACAATATCCGCCTATTTACAACGCCTTTCCTTATACCTCTTATCTTCCATAAACAGCTGCACAAGAAATCCCCAAAGCATTTACAGGAAGCCATCACGACAGTGATGCATATATCAATCTCTTCTTATTTATACCTTCATTTATCTATTTCAGAGGTTTTGTATTTGCGACTGCGTCAAGATTGCGATCGTGGACACGCTTTTCACACGGGGTCCGACTACGCACCTTTCCAAGCCGTAGTTACGACGTCTTCACGCTGCCTGGATTCTGTGCATCATACGTTGACGCGTCAAGCTAGATTTCTTCGCGGACTAAATGCTACCTGTCATCATGTTGCCCTGGACTCCCTTCAACCGAGAGGCTCTTCAGACACACACTCTGACTCCTGGACTGCAAGTGGCGTCCTATTATGAGCCATCCCTCAACCATTCCACCCTGCCCACTCTACAGACTCGGGATCAATTGGGCATAGCGCTCGCCTTCTTGCCGGTATCTTTGGCGCTTGTTGGGGTGCTGGTAGCGTCCATCGTTCTGCAATCGAGGCAAGACCATTCGGTTTCGACGGCCCGGCAAATTTTCTTCAGACCGGCAATTCTTACACGGAGAGTCATAGTCGTCCTCATTAGCTTCATGATCTCAGCTATTGTCCTCATGGAAATTTCATGCAATGTCCTCCCCACTGGCAGCGACGTATCGGAGACTAACAAGCTGTCATCTCGAAGCCTGGCAAAAGTCTACGTCTCCGAAGTCACTGTTCAACTCAAGCCAAGCCCAACCAGTGAATACAAGGCGGAACGCGACGGGGGTGATCATGGTGTCTCCCATGTCACCACGGAGTATGTTAACCCACAGTCCTTTACATTAGCATTCGATTGCCTCAACATGACGTATCTATTTTCTAATGCTCTGTCGGAATAGGAACGACGGATCAGTCAAAAAGCGAGCCATCTTCTCCGCCGACTCATTGGGACCAGAGATTCCTACTGCCTGCCGAGTTGAAGTCAAAAGAACTGAAATGCCAACATCAGCTCCACCTCCCGAAGATTTTCTAGACGACACCGAGCCAGCAGTCAAGGGGGGCTATGTCGTTGGTACCATCGTTCCACCTCTTGCAGCCGCTGTGTTCGGCATCCCGTGGAAGATTCTGGCGATCCATGCATCCTCACTCGAGTCGTTTCGCCAGCTAGCCAGGCCCGGCGGAACTCACATGTCGTCATTCCTCCGCCAATACGACGGTATGGCTGCATTGTTGGCCCCACTTCCGGCTCTCTGCTGGGTCATGACTTATACCACGGCCGCCCTTGCACCACTTGCTGCAGAAGGCTGGAAGATTAAGCTCGAAGGAAACTGTGACGAATCCAGCAGCGAGGGATGCACCCCGGTTGTGGTTGTCTCCACCGTCGTCACCCGATTGCTTGAGACTCTACTGGGATTGAACGTTGTTCTCGCCCTTGGTATACTGGTGGTTCTGAGCCGCTGGTCAACTGGACTCTATGCAGACCCAAGAAGTATACTGGGAGTTGCGAGCCTGTCTCACTCCGCTGGCTTCTCAGCGTTATTCGCATCCTATCCCAAAACAGCCAAGGGGTGGCAATGGTGGAAGAAGGAAGAGCGACACTTCTCCCAGTTGACTCTGCATTATGGAAATCACAGAGATGATGCCACCGGTCAACAAGATTTTGGAATTCTCGTCGCTAGTGCTTCAAATACTACTGCAGCCAAGAAGCCCGTGCAACAAGTGCCTCAACAGCAACAGATTCGCCGTCTCACTCGCCGGATGCCTCTTAGGATAGTGCTTACGCTGGGACTATTTGCACTTAGCCTGACGGTCTTCACTGTGGTCATTATCTACTATAAGCTCACTCCAGACAACCAAGATTTGGGCCGGTTCCTTAGCAGCCGGTCCTTCGGGCCCAGATTTCTATTTTCTGCTGTCGGCGTTGCCATCAACTTCCTCTGGGTTGCTATCTTCACAAGTACGCCTTCTTTGGTAAACCGTCCTTCAATTTAGACTAATGATTGGCAGGGTATCTAATATTTGCGCCTTATCTGGGACTCGTCAACGGACCCAGTGTTTCTTCCAGATCCATCGCGCTTTTGTATTCATCGGACTCGTACACATACTTCGTTTCTAGCCTTACATCTCGACGATTTCTGGCAGCCGGAATATCTTTGTGTGCCATCCTCAGCGACTTTCTCCCCCTCACGCTAGCGAACGTCCCCTTCGATCGGACTACCACGTGGAATGTATACGTGGCTTCCACTTGGGTGTCAGTCGGGCTAATCGGCTTCATGATCACCGTTCTTCTCGTCATAATCGGTATACTTCTCCTCCAACCGCACAGCCGGTTCATTTCAACGAAAGAAGTACAGGAGAATCCACTTAAGTTCATTCTCTATACACTGAATAGTTCCTCTCACTTTATGCATTGTGTTCATTCATTGTCAGAATTAAGCATGAGGCAGCGGAACGAAAGAGTGAAGTTGTTGGATCTGCGATACGAGCTCATTGAAGTCAGCCACGGAGGGCAGGAGGGATTTAAACCGTGTATTGAGGTTTCTTCTACGGCAGACAATAGGACAAGGTAATAGACATTACGGGTTTCCAAGGTCTTTCAGAGTCAATTGATATTGGCCATGAGTAGCAAGCGTACGCTCTTCTGTGGTACATAATTGGGTAAATTGCATTCTGAATACGATGAGGCATTCAACAACTGCCCTTCTCCAAACAGGGGGGGGGGAGCTGGGCACGCTGCCGTTGCGAGCTACGAGGAGTGGCCACTTTCCGACGCCATGCTCAAGTGCGTCCGAGACGACGGGACAGCAACGTTCCAGCTACAGTTCATGTAGGCTACTTCGTGTAGAGTGCATCCTCCAGGTCAGCCCTCAAGCGATTGTCCGCCGCCGAACCAAAACCGGCATCGCGGGCAAGATAGCCAGGCTCAACAGCCAACAAACCATCGTCAGCCTTGAAGCAAGACTGCCATCAGAGACCTGTCATCGGAGATGAGACATGTGAGGTACTCGAGGAAGGTATGCAATCCCCAACCATCGATCAGAGTAGGTGGGAGTTATCAGACTTACGTGATGTCGCAAATCTCGAGACAGAATCCGCAGTGAACCACGTGCTTGTTCGGCGGAGAAAGTTCACTCTCCGGTCGTGTCAACACTACCACAAATCAGTAGGGCCGGCCACCACCTGTTTCGGTCCTGAACCTGGCGCGCATGGTCAGATTGCAGACCTGGTGTCTGTGTAAGACTGACCGTGCCCTATTTTTGAAGCCTGTCAGTCCAATCTTCCCAGCATTTTGGCGATAAGGCCCGTTGCAAAACCTCCATTTGTTTCGATTAGGTTGCGAAACCGGGGCCTTCTCCATAACTCCTTTATCTTGTAAGCCGCATGAAGTTTGATGAGAGACCTCAGCTCATCCTCTGGTTTCTATCTTGTTGGCTTGTTCTTACCGGAATACTTGACCAGTTCGACGACAGCCTCGGCTCCCTCCTCGTGCAATGTAAAGTGCACTAGGATCCGCCGCAACTTGCAAAGAGACAGTAATTGTAGAGACTTAAAGTTACAGCATTCTGCGAGGGCGTACAAGCGAGCATGACACAGAAACACGTCGGTGTAATGTTCGTTTGGGATATTGCTGCAGAAGTTGGAATTGGGGTCTGAGTCTTGGTGGAGCTTCTTGAACGTGTCCCACAGCCGAGTCTTTCTGCTATCCTCAAGTTCCCACTCAAACCCAGTGTTGCCTTTCTTCTTCTTCTTTATAGCCCGGTGGTATAATATCACTTGATTTAACAGAGGTATCGTCATAGGCCAGGGAAGAAAGCATTCCAGCCTGGTAGCTAATGTGCTAGCAAGGCTTGTCGAGTATGCCGAGACACTTTAGACACACGATGATGTCCCACAGTACATCCGTAACCTGATTCACGAGAAGAATAAGACACAAAGCGCAAGAAGCGAAAGCGAAAGGGCTTTTTCTCCGACAGCCTGCCTCTCGAATACACCAAAGTTTTGCTCAAGTTCATTTGACGACATCACACTAGGCCGCCGCTAATCTTATCGATCCTTCAATCTCAACCTTTTCCACCTTAGAGTCCGCCCTTATAGCCGCGAGCAGCGCCTTATCAACTGATCTAGCAACGTATACCACCTTCTCTTTTATGAACGAATATACGTGATCAACGTGCGGCTTGAGATCCCGCTGAATGGCGGTCGCGTGGTCGTCCAGTGAGTGACCTGGTGAAAGGTAGACGATATACGAATCTTTCACGCGGTCTTCGTGAGGGATTTCATGATTGAGCAGCGGCGCCTGGTATGCCATGGTAGTTGCTATTATAGAATAAGTATTGCTGCCAGCGGCTAGCGATCAAAGAAGATGCAGAGATTTATTACCTTCAATGTAGGTGAAGTATATAAATAGAGTGTCCAGATGTTAAATTAAAGAAGATTATACCTGTAGTAGTGATCAGTATAAGAATAGTAGACACGTAGAATGTATAGACGACTGGACTTGATGGAAGGGAACAAGGCATAATCTATAAGTTCAGCTAATTTGGGAGATGAGAGGATTAAATGATGTTTCTCATATATTGCGCCTGTGGCTATGCTAGTGTCAGATTGCGACATCCGAGGGGGGCTGTCATGTCAGCTTATGGCTTACCGCGAGCGAACCAATAAAATAATGTGGCTGCGAATTTTTCAGAGCGAGCGAACCATTCAAATGACGCGGCTGTGAAATTGTCAGCAGTCTATTCTTAACTTTCTTTACAGAGCTTCATGGACTTCAGCGGCTGCTTGACTCCCCTCGTACGATGCTTGCATCCCAACTTTGTGGTGGTATGCTGTCCTTTAAGTGCTTTGTACCTCTTCGTAATCGCAACTGCAGATACTGATGTGAATGGAATATGAGGGACAGAAGGCCTTTTACGAATCAAAAAGCCTAAATACATGGCCATTTACAATCTCGGCACTAAAATGTTTTGGATGTAATACTTACTTCTCTAGCTAGGTGTGACGAATGAGGAAAGAGTTCTAGAAACATCCGCATCCTGACCAATGTTGCCGATAGACGTTTCATAATTGTTTAGATATATTTGATAAAGTTGATGACTGCGCATAAGCTGGAGTAGGATTAAATGCACTCTTTTGTAGGGGTTGAATGGGCGATACTACAATAGACCTCGTAAATAGTCCGAGACTATTTAGTCCGAGACTATGTAGTCCGAGACTTAGAGCGCGATCACCTGCTTCCACTCTAAATATAGACTTGGCAAATCCTTTGACGAAGGCTTATAGGGAATAAGTGGTTGTATAAATGAGCTGGGAACTTTTCAGTATTTTCCGTTCCATCTATAGCGTTTCTTTCAATTGCATCGCCTCACATTATATCCTTTCTATTGTCTCATCTTGGGACGAGCATCCCTTGAACGATGAAGCTTTTGATACCCTTTCTTCTCTCGACCTGTGTTCTGGGAGACTTAATCCCTCGGGCAGAGTCGCCTTGCCCGTGAGTCAAATCCAGTTTTCAGACACCAGAATGAAGACAATGTGTTGTCTTGGAAAATTTGAGAGAATTTATACACCTTGAGTCCTATTGAAGAGATCACCACTTACTGGTGAGCCACGCTAACTCTGACACTGGCAGGTACCACCGGCCAAATGCAGAACTGATCGAAGATGAGTACATTGTAGTGCTTCATCCAGGCCACACCTTACAGCAGCATTTCGATCGAATCGGAAGTGATCTCACTGTCAATGCTTCCATGTTCTACTCAATTGACACCATCAACGGATATCGCGCCAAACTTCCTCAAGACCTTGTCCACGATCACATTCGGTTTGATCCCGGAGTCGAGTTCGTCGAACATGATCATAAGATCAGCCTCATCGAGCCCATGGCCGGAGGCGAGGGCAAATCTCCCTATGATGGCTCGATGGAAGCAGAGCCTGGCTTTGTATGTAAATTCCTTGAAGAGTTCACTCCCTCTTGGATATGCACAGAAGCCCCGCGAGCTCGTGTATCCTCGAATGGCTGAAGGATTCCATTCTCTCAACAGTTCCAAGAGATTGGAATCCCACCAAATGATCCAAAATGGTTAATGAAATAGTGCTGACTCCGATTGCTTGCAGTTTCGTGGCCTCTTGCACCGCCTGCGCAACTTTCGCCGCGATAATTGGTGGCACTGGCAGATTTCTCATCGAGATGGTGCATGGTATGATGCTCAGAAGACGTTTGGAAAAAAGCACAGCTCCATGTGGTGGTGGACGAAACAGAAGTGGCAGGTACTAGACGGTGCCGGGGTATGTGTATTCTCCGAGCGTCCACTCTGGAATCTTCCGAATCAAGCTGACCCAGCTTGCAGAAAGGTGTTAGCCTGTATATCGTTGACACGGGCGTCCGCCTCTCCCACGCGGACTTCCAGGGACGAGCGATCAACTTCCACTTGGAGAATACTTCCCCCTATGTGGGCGGTGCCACTGCAAATGATTTACATGGACATGGAACGCATGTAGCAGGCACTGCAGCTGGCGCGCGTGGAGGCATGGCGCCTTGGGCAACCATCGTCAACGTGAAAATAATGTGCAAAGCTGGGGAACCAAATTGCAATGGTGGTAGAGGCGGAGGGCTCTCCCAAGCAATCAGCGACATTACATCAGAGGTGAGTTAAGTATCCGTGACGAAGCTTTGCTCCTGCTAACCCTTATATCCAGCATAACAATTTCAAGAACGGCAACGACAAGTCCATGCCTGGCTGGAAAGGCTCGGTGATCAACATGTCGTTAACTTCAGGGGACTCGGAAGTCCTACGACGCGCCATGAAAGCAGCGTTCGATGCGGGCATTCCCATTGCTGTTGCGGCCGGCAATGCCAGGAAAAACACCGTCGACGTCGTACCATGCAAATATACCGAATCGAGCGTCTGTGTAGCATCTTCGGATATCGACTATAAGTTTTCCAAAATCTTCAACGACAACCCGGCATTTGGCTCTAACTACGGCCGCGAGGTCAAAATGATCGCGCCTGGTAGTGAGATTTCTTCTGCCTCAATCGAAGGTGATCAGAAATACTCATGGATGTCCGGTACCAGCATGGCTAGCCCTTTCGTCGCCGGTGCCATGGCCATCTTTGTCTCTTTCGAGATGCTCAACAACGATGTCAACAAAGTCTGGGACCGCCTCGTCAAGAATCAGCTCGTCGGCATCATCTCCGACATCCCTGCTGACCCACCAACTCCCAACAGCTTTGTCAACAGCGGCATCAACTCGGTCCTCAAGCACGAGCACGAGCCTTACTACGGCGCGCTCTCGATCGACCACCCGCCAGACGACGACGGCGAGGTCAATGTAACAGGAGACGAACCCCAACAAGGGCCCAAGGACTGGGAAGAAAACCCCGACCCCGGACCAGGCTTCGAAACCATTGGCGTCTCCGACAGCGACCCCAACGCCGTCGTTGTCGTCACCGAGCAGTACATCGGTCCCGTGGAGACGACCGGTCCCAACCCCGACGCTGAGGCTGACGTCGGCTTTGAGGGCCTTATTACTGTCGATGACGCTCCCCCACCTGACACGCTCCAGTGCGCTCCCACCGACACCAATGGCCCCAAACTCAGCCGTGGGAACATCGAAGGCGCAATCAATGCATGGTGCGACTCCTTGAACCAGGGAACAATCAGCCAAGACGATACGCGCAAGGAAGATGTCACCCCATTTGGGAGTTCTACTCCCGGCACAACGCTCACAGACCTGGTATTCAGCGCCAACTGGGTCAAAGACGTCGTGGGCGACGGCTGTCCCGAACGAACCAGAGGCACGGAGCCAAAACACTGCAAAAAGGCCATGTACGAGGTGCTAGACACGTGCGGTGGCAAGGACGGAATGGATGATGGGTCTCCGAGATACGGAGGGAGTCAGCAGGGAGACGAGCAGTGCGTGATTTGGAAGATTGAGATTGTGGATGCTGGAACGCAGACGAGAAAGAGGGGCCAAAGGATGGCTTGAGAGCGTTCTGTTGAGCGGACGTGAGATATTGAGGTTGATTAGTAGTGCAAAGGTTCAATTGGGTTTTGAAACGGCTGCGGTGTTGGCACAATGGAGAATTCTATCTTACGCAAGCTCTGAACAAAGCATATAGTCACAACTCATCTCATAAAAGGATTGCTGAGATTTCGCAGAGGGAAGATTACGAAGATAAAGACATGTCTCGAGGCTTTGTTTCAAGACTTGGTTAAATGTGTGACTCTCGACTATGGCTGCCTTTTCAGTTGTGATGCTTCCAGACAGGGTTCAATATGTCTTCGCCCCCAACGGCAGAAGGCATGTGGAGCTTGAAATGGTCAAAGCCTACCTCAGCTCGATACTAACCAACTTGAGTGATGTACGAGACACACCTGATATCGGTAAGCAAGCTGAGTTTAATTCTGATCTCCTTCGAGATGTCTTGAACTTCAACCGCGACTGAATGAGGTGCTACATGAAACACCTTCCTTGCCTCTGCGCGAAGCCATTGCATCAAATCCTACGAGGATCTAAAGAAAGAGCACCGTGAGCCTCAAAAACAAACTTTAATTTGAGCAACGATTTAACACTGGCACCATACTATATCATCGACTCTAACTCTTTGTTAATACTCATCATACTCATAAACCACAGCTACACAAAAGGTCTAATCGAGGCGCTGCAGAAATTCCAGCAATCCGAAATCGTACTTTATGTCTTGAAGCAGGCTTCAAGGGATCGAGTCCGCAATTCGCAAGCCTGGCAGAGGCCTTGCAGCAAACTTATTGTCTGAACAGACAAATGGCAGAACAATGGCAGACGAAGCTTTTAAGCCTCCTGTTCCTGCTGAGATCCTTGTGCTCAACTAGATTTCATAACCGAAGTGTAGACTTGGCCGCGAGCTACTGGCAGACGCAATGGTTGTCTCTGAGATCTGCAAAATTAGAATTGAGAAATTCGCCCCTTCCGCTATGTATCTCTTGCTATCTGATCATGCTGTGCAGGGATAAACATCCTTGACTCGGTTGTAGGTATAGCAAACTAAGAGGAGGGAGCGGGAGCTGTGACGCTTGGAGTGACATCGTTCGGTTTCCAAATCAATAAAAGGTGATGTAAGGCTGTGCTTTGGAACCCGGCCCTTGCTGTTCCTGAAGGATTTCGTGAGTCTGGTGGAGGGATGAGCTAGGATTTTAGCGACCTTTTTTGCCTCCTCCGACAAATGTTGCAGGGTGAGATTTGCTCCTTGAACAGTGAATCTCGCTGTCTACTGTAACCAAACACAAGTTCAAATTCCATCCTCGGGCTTTTTCGAACGCCAAGGTCGGGTATTGATTGTTCGTTCATTCTCGAATCCCATCACGGGGCGCCATCTGCAACATCCAATTCAGAAGGTAGTTGAGCAATTGGCTAGGCATCAAGAAACGGACAGCGGATTCAAAGCTCTGCGTGCATTGGTAGCGCTTCCTTTATGCCTGAGAACCCCTAAAGTGGGCCGTCTCGAAGCATCGCCCATGAACAGTTGTATAATCTAGGGCCGTGATCGACAAGGCGGGGGATGAAGGACTCGGATCGAGTCCTTTGATATTATTTTACTCGAGTATGCAACGTTAAAATCCATGTGAAAAGCCCATAGTCAACATCTAGTGTGGAAATCTTTTGAAGAGTGGTGATCGAGTCTGGTATATAAGACGTTGTTTGACCGTTGAGACCAATAGCTCAACGCACATCCTCTCTCACTCAACTTTTACGACCACAAGAAAGTCATCATGGGTTTCAAAAATCTTGCAAGTCGCCGCTCTGACCCCTGTTGTATTGGCATTTGCCGTGCCGAGGGTTCCGAATCGAGGGTTCCGAATCGAGGGTTCCGAAAGATGTCACTCCAGCTGAACTTGACCAACTGGTCAGGCGTCTTGACCAGCCCGACAACCCCCGACTGGGCGTGGACGAATGCTTCAGGATTGATATGGTCAACGAAGGCCAGGTGCGCAAGCTCACTTCCAAACTTGCTCCACAGTGCTGACGTTTTTCTCTAGGACTTCACCGGGTGTGAGCCAAAGAATGCTCTCAACGACGAAGGCAATTGCGACACAAGCCCCGACAGCGAGATGAGTATTCCCGCGGTGACTGCCTGAACGGAGACTAATTAGTGCAGTGCGAGACATACTGTGAGAAAACGCTCAATTGGGGTTATGGCCAGGAGGTGCCGTTCGACAATGCTCGCTGTGGCGAAGGCTCCTGCACCCTCGAGGACCGAATGACCGCAGAAGTCAGCAAGTCTGTGACTTGGGGCCTCCAAATAGGTCATGGGGCATTTACGCTCGGAGCCTCGTTCTCCTACAGTGAGTTTAAGTCGACCGTGAGGGGAGTGGTGCGCAACAAGCCGTCAGACCTTGAGGTAGATTGCGGATACTGGACCTTCATTCCTTACACCATCACGTAAGTGACCGAATATTCTTTCTTTTTAGCAGGAGAACCTCTCGCTAACTCGAGATAGTTCATGCGGAGTCACGACCAGGTGAAATCGCGAGAACAAAGCCTTTTCTAGGTCCTCTTGCAAAGACGTTGTTAAGACAAGTGTTGCACTACAATTCTTGAGACATCGGAAGGGAACCTGTCCGGCACTGTTGCTTTTGTGGCAACCGAGTGTGTAGACTACAATGATCTCCTTCCATTCTGCAAGCAGGACAAGACCTATATGAAGAAGGGTGTTTCGTTTGTTGTATCTGTATTCGACGACTACTTCCTCGCGTGGGCTGACTACTCAGACGAGTCCAAAGGAGTTCTCTCTACCCCTCAGGTTTAGTGTGAGAAGTGTAACTGGCCCCCGTATACCAATGAGGAGTAGGAGGTTAATACCTCGAACAACTGTTACGCAAGATCACATACCGCCAAGGAAGGCTCTTACATTGTTCATTTGTAGGGTGCCTGTCACTTCCACTTCTTGTATTTGTACGGGTTTTGAAGAAAAAAACACAGCTTGCTTCCGACTCCTTTTTAAGTCAACAGAGCTAGCTTCAGGTGTAAATACGTTTGAGACCTAACGGAGGAGGTTATCCTCATTATTGTTCCAGAAAAGGTTCCCAACCCAACATAGCTCAGCAGCTCCCCTAGCAGCGATATACTCCGGCCTAGAGTCTAGAATCTGAATTGAAGTAACCTCAGCCATCTCCATCCCATATCGAATGGCATCCTTCACTTCTTCATCCTTCACACTCTCCTCGTCGCCAGTCATGATAACCAGCATCTCTGGTCCTGTCCGTGCCCTCTCTTGCGTTAAGAAGTCCGTAACATACCACTGAACCAGAGATAGAAAGTATTCACTATGTCTCTGCTCGCTTCCCATGTTGTAAAGAGCCATCGCATGGATGTCCGATCTCCCCACATCGATCGCCCCCCCTATCACAGCGGCGTGGAAAATCATTGCTTTCTTGGTATACTCAACATGCAGAACATGAACCCATGGAAATTCGTACAGCTCAGAACGGCAGACATCTTTCTCCTTAGGATGTGCGCATAATCCTTTGCCATAGCCTGCGAACGCAGCAATAATTTCGCGGGGTTGGCTCCATATCGCGAATTGAACGTCGACATTCAAATAGTCCGCTGCATCAATGATGTCTTCTTCACACAGTGCCAGAATGGATGGATAGCTTATGACTGGTGAACCGATATTCTCTTTGGTTGGGTGTAGGTCGAAGAGAGGTCGTAGCATCTCGGCTAGGATTCTTACATCGGGCGATGATGGGAGCCATAGGTGCCTTCTCAGGGATCGTAGAGCTTGACGGGGAGCATCATCCCATGACTCCGTGAGTGTTGAGTATGGGGGGCTTTCCATCCGTTAGGTCTGGTAAGATGAGAGAGCTCGCGGGCTGGGGCTAAACGTACCAAATATGCCTGCTCTCCGGAGATGAAAGCTTCTGCATCATGGAGATGTACCGGTCAGAGCCGTCTACACGGCCAACATCTTCAAACGAACCATCGGGATGCCGGATAGAAAGGGTTCTAAACTCGGGATCAGCGTAATAGAGTATTTAGCATGGCGCCAGCGATTTACCCGTATGTCGCTGTGAGGCTGATTCCCACTGAAAACGGTGGGGTTACATCGCGCTTCATTCTAGAGTCTCTTGTATAGTTGTCTCCGAACAAGAACAGCCACAGGTAACTCGAAATAGCCTGAAGAAAATTCATCGTTCCCCCGTGATATGGACCCTGTGGTGGATCGACGTCTTGGACACTGGCGCCATAAAGGAGAAGTCGGTGAGAAGTGCTTGCCGATTAACAAACCGAGGCTAGCCACGTACTTATAATCTCGCTAAGCTCAGCTGACTCGGTATTCGTACCCGCGTATCTGCGCATCTGAGTGGATGCCTGGCTCACCCAAGTCATGCAATTGGGCAGAGAGCGAGAATCAAAGTCCAAGCACGCGTTTTTGTCCAACTCTCTCCCGATTTGGACACCCTGATGCATGCTTGACCAAATTTGACGAGATAATTGGCTCTGGACAAGTTCTTGCAGGTTGTGACGCATCACTTTCGCGGACTTGGTCGGCGCTTGTCGTCATTTGCTGGTGCAGTGGTAACATGATAAGCACCCATCCACCTTTACTATCAAAGGCCTATCATAAAAATCATAACAAAGCCTCCAAGCTGTTCAATTATATATTAGTGCGAGCCCCATCACAAATCAGAATACGGGGACTCAACCCATGCGTGACGATGGCTTCTAGGGATCCATGAGCTGCAAGGTCCGCTTGGAATACGGGAGAGGCGCGCTTCCTCCAATTACATACCAGACGATTAGAACTAGAGAGACCATAACAGGTGGTAGGCCGTGATCATTATATGTAATCACGGTGTGGTGTCTTTAAACACCTTATTGATCTGTCCATTAGATAGAACGACATGTTAGTTTGTGCTACCTTCTTGATGCGGTCAATCGCGTCACTCATTTTGGCGGCGGAAAGGGACAAGAAACAACACCCCAAATGGATAACAGTCCCTTAGTAAGGTACACAGAAATGCATTACATAGGCGTCTCAGTTGGTCAGCCCTAAGCTGCACTAGACAGTACGTATGTGGTCAGGCAGTCTAGTGTTTAGTACCTCCTAATAGGGAAGCATCTTATGAGGTTGATTATTAAGTCGAAAGTAAGAAAGAATGTTGGTAAGGCATTGAAAAGGCCTATGATCAGCTTGGCAATTAGCATTAAAGAAGATAGAGGTTTAACCTAGAATTAAGTAAAGATTTAAATATAATTATAGAATTCTTTCTTAGTACATAAAGGTAAAGGCTTAAGCTTTAAGCTCAATAAGCTCATCTCTCTTGTCTCTCTGCTATAAGAAGCTCTTAAGTCCTTGTCTCTTGAGATGATAATGAAAAGAAAGACACCTCCCCTTCTTCCCTTCTTAACCTCCCTTGTGGCTGCCCCCTTCCACATCCAATTACATCCTTGCTAGCAACCAGCTAGCCCACTTGGCCCTTAACCCCTGCCACACCATACTGCAACCCATCGCAGTTCCTGCCTCCTGGCGTTGGTGAGACTTTTCTTTATATTGTTGAGAGCGCAGACATGACTGTCCCATCCGTCCCTGAGGCCATGATTTCCATTCCTCCCATTTGTTCAGTCACCAGTACACCTATAAACCCTTGTTCTATAGCCATGTCTTCCTACTCGACTTCCATTTCTAGTATTATATCCTCCTGTGATGCGGTGGTGGCGTGAGTGTGGAACCCAAGTCTTTTGGTTATTAAGTCGCTGTCGTCGGTTTTGGGGGTCTTATCCCGAGATTCTGTCAGGGATTTGACATTGGATATCGTGGTCAAAGTGGTTGGCCGATTTGAAGTCGCCGTCGGAGATGGACTGGCAGAGTAGTAGCGGATCCTTGAAAACGGTACGACCGGCTCGTATAGGTATTACGGAGACGCTCAAACAAGATTGTTGGCTGAGATACCCAAAGTTTGGCCTTGCCGGCCGCATCCCAAAACATCGGCCTTTCTTTCCTGGTGCCCTAGTCGAAGTAGCGTCGAGCCCATGTTCACGGGGGCCAGAAAGTCCCAGGCCGACAAGGCCGAAACCATGTCGGCAAACTCATCCTCCGACAGCGGCGGCGACGGGCCCGATGGACAAGGCCGCAAGTGGCCGGGACCCACGTCGACCGAGACTAAGAGGCTCTTGATCGCCAAGGACGAGAGAATATCGGTCGTCACCTCATCTCCTTATGCCACGCTGTCAAATGGACCACAGGCGTGCGGCGACTTATTCGGTGTGGAGATGTGGCTGAAGGTGAATGTCGACAAGGAGACCTGTTTGCTCGGAGGAGCAGTCACCGCCGACCATTCAATAGTAATATAGTATAGCGACCAGCAAGATGTGAGATTCTTGCCGCCGACGTCACCAGGGATAGCTGGTTTACCTGATGTAGACAGTAGTGGAAGAGAATGAAATCTCCAAGGACGAAGGATGTGTTTAAATACTAATTACTAGTCGTCGGAATCTGGCAAGCCGTCACGCAGCCAACCAATCACACCGGTCGCTGACAGCATTGCTGGTTACCAAATTGTTTAAGAAGCCGCACAGCAACATAAGCTATTAGTTATCTCTCAATCAAATCAATGGCAAATAAAGAGAGTCATACATGATTTCAGGCATGAGTCGATAGTTTGATCAAAACCAAGCACTATGTGCAAGTCGTCACCACACAATGATACCGAGAAGAATGCACACAGCTTGACAGGAACCATATCAAACCTTGAGCCGCGTGTCTGCAGGTTCCCGGTACCATGAACACGCGCGTTTGCAATTCCACTGTCAATGTGCTACTCGAAGCCGTCACCCGCGGCCATCTTGTTTGTGTTGCGCTTCCTTCCAGCACCAATGTTTGATGTCTGATGGTTGATGGTCACGTCGCGTGGACGCGTGTCTCCGAAGCCACAGAATGATGAATCACCTGAATGGCGATGATGCCAAACGGGGCGTCACTCACATTAGCGACGTTTGCTGGACACAATCTCGTGATTCATCTAGATTGCAAAGTGTAGCAATCGTACAGTTGTGCTGTTTTGTCAAGCATGCGTATCTCCCCAGTCTTCAGTTTGACGCGTTGTGCGCAAGCAACAAATTGGTCCAGTTCCTGTGACACTTTCAAACACACAAAGCAAACTGTGACTCTGTTGCGTCAGGTTTGCGACCAAATCCATCAGCTGCAATGCCGTCTGCAACTACAAGCTACAGTTCGGGCTCTTTGCCTACATTTTCTTCTCCTCTTCAGATCATTTCCCAGCACACGCAACCCCCCTTTCTGGGACGATCCAATGGCAACTGTTCCGATTCGTTCGTGCATCTAGAGTTCTGTATTGGCGACATTATCTACACTATCAGCTAACCATTGGCTGCCCATGCCCATAAAGTTAGCCAGGCCAGGGATCACTTGCGCCTCACCCCACCCGTGCAGTGGCATTGCAAGGCCATCTTGGTACAGCATATCCCGGTGATCGGAGAAGTCAAAGTCCATACCCTGAGGAAGAGGGTATAGAGAGCCATCGACGGGAGCACTAGAAAGAGTCACGTCCCCATGGATGGCGTCTTGGTCGACATTTGTCGGGATAGTCATCGGCCGTGATTTCGTCCGTGTCTCACGAGGAGCTGGGTTCATCTGCCGGGTGTTCCAGTCGCCGGTTTTGGTATCGCCCTTGAGGTGCTGAATACGCTTCTGCCATGGATGGCTACACACGTCCACGCCTGACGAATCACTGCTGAGACGGGAGAGGTAAGTTTAAGCATTTAAATAGAGAGAGACAGTCACATGATGGAGACCAGTGCAGAGGAAGGCAGTCCGTAACTTACCCGGTGTTGTAGGGTTTGATCGTCCCATGGATGGGGATGCCGTGTCGGAACAGCATTTTCCGCGTCTCTTTCAGCTGAGGAGCCATTAACATCGATAGATCTGAGTGAGTTTGACTCGTGGTATGTACTCACCAGCCACTTCGCTTGTTGAAAGTACTCTGCCATCCTTTCAACATAGCCTATCAACGTCTCAATGCTCGCCTTACATTCCTCTATACGCTCCTCTTTAGATTCGGACGGCGGCATGAACAACGATTGGAGTCGCACGCGCGTACTGTCGAACACGCACATGGGCAGACTTGTATCGAGAAAGACAAAGCTCTCCATGTCAACGAGTGCGGCAACCGTCTCGAAGATGGAGGAAATATTGCTGGCGTGACGTACACAAGCCGACTGGTGCTGCTGAACCCAGCCTGCTGGCGCGTCTGATAGCATGGAGTCAGGCAGGGTCTCGGGAAACCCTGGCATTACGATTCGATACAGGTCCGACATGCACTGCTCAAACCACACATGCAGCATAATCAGTGGCGAGAGTTGATCCTGCGACTGGCGCACGTAGATGGTCTCTGGGAGCAGCTGAAACTGGGGTGGTAAAGACCGTTTCCACGTAGACATCTTATGGACGCATTGGGCAAACTTCGACGTGGTGTCCCACGGCGGTATCTCTTTGGGGTCTTCAGGGTGATTGCGCACATATCTTGCGAGGCGAAGCACACGTCAGCGAACACGTATTTGGAGAAGCAAATTTAGACTCACTTCAGTATGCAGTAACGCATCTGCATTATTTGCACGTAGTGACCGAACATGCCGATGTCCCCTTGTGCTTGCAACTGCTGGAGAGAAGGCCGTTCCATGACGGGAATCTCTTCTTCCAGATTTGTTACCGGTGTCCAACAAGGGATGCTAAACGTGTACTGGTACTCCTCACAGGGCAGCTGGAGGCGAATGTGCTCAACCCGTAAGATGAGGAGCTCGGATAGCCCTGTCGACATCATGCGGTCGAGGCAGTAGCAGGCCCAGAACAGACGGCGCCTGGTTTCTTGCTCACTGAAGGACAAGTCACCATCGTTGGCGCGGCCTTCGTTATTCAGCCCCAGGGCTAGTGCTGCGCGGGTTGCGATCGAAGACAACATCCAGGCCGAGGCAAAGTTTCCACAGTTGACTTCGTGCCTAGCCAGTACAAGAGCCGCCGCCACGGTGTCGGTAGTCATGTCCTCGAGGATCAGGAGAGTCTTGGCCTCATTAGCCCACGCTTGCGCCTGCACAGGGCCGGAGACCAATTCAACGGGATCGTTGACAAAACGCGAGGCCGCAGCGCAGATTGCTAGCAGAAGTTTTCGGTCAACTCTTCCAGACTGGACGTTTCCAAGTAGGGTGCCGCGGTGAATAAAGCCATTCGCTTGGCAGGGATAGATGCGGCTGAAGAAGGCCTGGATGTGCCGGTGGACGAGGCTTTTGGGGACGTGATCGATGTCACTAGCATCAATATCGGGCGTTTTAGGGCACTCAGTGCCAGTTCCCAACACTAATACATCCTGAGCAGGCTGTTCGACGGGCCGATATTTGCAGACGAGGTCTAATTCCCGACACCTCGCGCAGAGCGGGCGTTCTTGCGAGCATCGGCACTTGGCGGTACGGCAACCAGTGCAAGCGGCGTTGCGGCCTCCCCGCGCAAGACCGGGAACGCTGGCCGGGTTGTCGCCATCTGCAAAGTCTGGTGCAACGGCCGGAGCAGTTCTCCGTCGAGCTCTTGTAGCCAGCAAGTCCTTAATCACCGGCCACTTGCACTCCACCACGCAACGTTTACAATTATGGCAGGCTGGCTGGGACTCGTCGCATTTGATCTGCTCGTTCAATCAGCCCTTGCCTTTGTAACACAGCCAACACGCGTGTCCTCTGGGAAGTAGTCATACTTTTCTTGCCCGGCAGGTGAGGCATCCTATGGCATGTTAGACTAGAGGACTAGGACATGTCCACGCGGCAATCACGCACCTGTTCTGGATCGTTTTACCGTGCGAAGCGTGCGCGACGGAGCATCTTTCTTGGCGGGCTTGGGCGGCTGCGATTCGGAATCCACTTGTGATGGCTGCTCATTGCCTCGCCGTCCTTGTGCGCTATTCCGGGAGCTCATGGCCTTACACGTTGACAAGTCGAGGTATGGGGTGTGAAGGGACGACGAAACGTCAAAGCGATAAACAGTGGCAGGATGAACCAATAGTGAAACATCCACGTGGACGCGCTTAACGATCTAAGTCTGGATGGGTCCAGGGGTGGAGACGGAAAAATGAAAGAACAGGCCAAGTCTAGTCTATAAGTCAGGCGCTCAATGCCTTTCCTCAAAGCCTTTTACCATTTAGTTAAGTAAGCAGAATTCTTAACAGAAATGGACAGAGAGACATTTAGATGTCATAGCGGCAGAGGCTGAGGCAGTTACCCATAATCGGGCAGCCCTTGCAAAGAGATAGCATGGCAATGTGAGGATGCGGAGACCTCACACAGACTGAGGAGTAGTATACTCTAGGCGACGTAGATTATATGTTCGGCTTGGCTTGGACCAGTGAGGCCGTCATCAAAATAAGTGTGGGAATCAGGATGTTTATACTTGACTACGTAGCCACGTACTTAGGTTGCGCACTTCTTGTGACAAGGGGCTTCCCGCATTTCGCCTGGATACGTACGCTCCACCTACGACCCCGGTACACGTCTGAGACCAACATAGGCAAGTGACTCCGGTCGCCAATACAAAAGGTCTTGCGTATCCCACAACACGGTGCTTAATTGAGATAATCTTCCTTCTACGTTGGGCGGAGTAGGGAAACCGTCCTATCTCTTTTACGACCCCCAGTTTTTACACCTCAGTTTCCTCGTTGTCTAAAGCCAGAATAAAAACAAGATTTCTACAGACGCCCCTAAATATTTACGTCATCATATTCAAGCAGAGAGCTAAATAAGTCAAGCGAGTTCGGGATTTCCATTGCAACCAACATAAATGAAACATGATATCACCAATGCGATAATTCTGTGCAGTCGCTTAAAAGGGTTAACCGGTCCAGCCGGTCCAGCCGAGCCAGCCGAGCCAAACGAGCCAGCCGAGTTATAGCAGAGACCATCAACCCACATTAACAGGAGCCAATCTCAAGGCTCATTAAGCATACTGCGCAGTACGCAAGTTTATATTTACAGTCGATCTAGGCTAGATACTTTCCCCATACTGTGGCTTGTATACTATCTAAGATACATTATGCATTGCCGTCCTAGCTTGCAATTTGCTGTCCCAGACTGACGGGTACGCCGTAGCTATTGGACTCTATGGGAACGACTACCTTCCCGCTGTGGTTCCATTATGTGGTCCCCTGGAACTGCAGTGGATTGAGAGATATTGCTCGGACAAACTCTGACAGTCCTGCGTCCTTAGCTTACTTACTTGGCCCATTTCTCCATCCCGTTCTGGTGATCATCGCCGTCGCTGGTGGATAGCATAGCAACGCTGCCTTGATATAGGGCCGGATAATACTGGGTAGTATAACCCGTCGTTATAATGAGGTGTATGTTGAAACGCAATGCGGTTTTCCATCGACCCCTAAGATGCAGGAAGATCTCGTCGAAACCACCAGGCGGTAGTCCAACCAGACATGATGCTTTATAACAAACCCCAAGGACTCTAAGCCCCATCCTCTCTTTTTCCCCTTTCATTCACTCTTTCATATTCTCTCATTTTTCGCCTCTCCCTTATTGCTTCTTTTCCTCCCAAGACAACGAGGGAAATCCATTGAGATGCGTGTATCTATCGCCTCTGTGCTGGGCCTCGCCGCTGGCATTGCCCTTGCGGGATACCCCCATGCCGACGAGAATGGAGGGGCTCGCAAGTGCCCCTACGCCAGCAAGCTCATTGGCGATACGCAGAGCAGCGCCAGATCTGCTGCGGCGGCCGAGCGCGTCGCTCCGGCTACTGACAAGCTCGGTGTTATGTACTTGAACCGCATTGCGCCGTCAGCGTCGCAGCTATGGATTGCCAATTCCAACGGTAGCGATGCTACTCGACTTCTGGGAAATCAGTCAGCGCCATTTGACTACCACGCCAGTTGGTCCCAAGATGGCAAATGGATTGTCTTCACCAGCGAGCGACGCGCCGACGGCCAGTCTGACCTGTACCGGGTCAGGCCCGACGGCAGTGGGCTAGAGACACTTGTGGCGACTGACTCGTTTGAGGACATTGGAATACTGTCTCCTGATGGTTCGAAGCTCGCCTACGTATCCACTTCCATAAACTACACAACCAACATCTTCGTCAACGATCTCTCCACGGGCACCGCCATAAATGTCACAGGCAGTGATGAGACGGTCGGTAGCTTCGTGGGTCCCCATAGTTTCTACCGGCCCTCTTGGTCTCCTAACGGCGAGTGGCTTGCCTTTAGCTCCGATACCAACACCGAATGGACCGGCCACAGCAACGGCACAGGCTGGGAACACACCCAGACCCTTTCGCTCTACGTCGTACGCCCAAACGGCAGTGACTTCCGCAGGGTTATAGGGGAGGCCGGATACTGTCTCGGCTCCCCGCAATGGTCACTCGACGGAACGCGCCTGGTCTACTATAACATGACGACGGAGGCGACATACAACGCCCACGGGACCAGCGGCCAGCAGAGCTCCATCGTGTCGCAAATCTTCAGTGTCGACGTGGCTAGTGGCTTAGACGTCACCCAGCACACTTTCGATGACTCCTTAAAAGTAGCAGGCCATTACATTGCCAGCAACAACAGCGGCAATATTGGTTATCTCGTCAAGGCCGGTGTGAAGTCGGGCGTTAACTACACTCTGCCTGATGGCACCCATCAATACTTCAACAGCTCATTGCGCAACCCAGCGTGGTCGGCCGACGGCTCTCGGGTCGTTTATGAGGTATACGCATGGGAGCAGCGCCAAGCTGAGAAGCCGCTCTTCAGTTGGGACAGCGAGTGGGAGTACCGCTTCATGGATATATTCCCGCAGTTCAACAACGCGACCAAACGGCTAGCCACGACCGAGAAGCAGCTCGGGAATTCTTCCTCGTCTGTTGTGCTCACCAATGCCGACTACAGCGATCTCGTCCGGGCCTTCGACGTATACGATCTCAATAGCACAGCTGCCGAGACAGCAATGTATAATTCTGGTCTAGCCGGTGCCTTCCAGCCCACTTGGACACCCGACGGCTCGCAGCTAGCTGTTGGCTTTGGTACGTGGTTCTTTAACCGCGTGCTCTATCCAGGTACGCTGTACCTCCTCGACGCCAACGGCACCACCCACCGGAACCTGACGGATGGCACCCTCAACGCCGGATTCCCGTCCTTCTCCCCTGATGGTACCAAACTTGTCTACCGGCTATGGGACTGGAACAACGGCCCACTAGGGCTGCACACCATGGACCTCGCGACTGGCAGCTCGACACGTATCACTGACGGCTGGGACAATACGCCTGGCTGGTCGCCCGACGGCGAGCTCATCGTCTTCACGCGCCAGACAAATTGGACGTCAGGAAACAGTTGGGAGGCCGACCGGTTCGACATCTGCACCGTCAAACCCGATGGAACTGAGCTCAAGGTGCTCACCGAATCGCAAGCCAACGATGCACACGCCGTCTGGTCCCCCGACGGGCGCATTATGTACAGCAGTGGCATGTACGGCTTCCGGGACGAGAGCGCACTCTACGACGGCACCTTCCAGCCCTATGGCCAAATCGTCGTTATGAACGCCGACGGATCTAACAAGACTATGTTAACAGACAGCATGTGGGAGGACTCTATGCCTATGTATGTATATAGCTCAGGGTTTGATTGAATATATGTAAACTGCCATATGCTCCTAAGCTGCAATCCATGGGTAGCAAGAGATTTTAAATGAGAAAGTGATAGGGGTATTAGAATCCGTAGATAGTGATATTTAGCTCTTATTCTCCAATCTACTACCAAGACGTAACATATCGAGAATTATACTGGAACTTATATGATACTGTTTAACTTACTAGCTGCCTATATGTAAAGGATAGCGGAGGTGTGTGCTATTCGACAATAACCCAGTGGCCTGTAGGGCCAAAAGATCAATTAGTATCAGCACGTCTTGCTGTATGGCACCTCATATTTGTTGATACATGATTGCTAGCTTGGGTTCTCGGCCCAGCTAGCAAAATTCTTTCCCTTACGTTTAGGTTCTTTGTGGTAAAACTTGTGATTCTTAAGCATGGCCTATTCTGATAAATAGTCAATGAGAAATGAGGTAATATAATCAGGAGAGATATATAAATTCCAAGGTTAATGTGGGCTAGGCTAAACATAATTACTATGTAATAGAACAAAGGAAAAGAAGATACATGTAGTTCATTCTATTTGTTATGCTTAATGTCCTTGGGGTGTCATGCCAGAAATTTAATGACAATCCCAAGGGCAACGCCGAGACCTTGAGTAAATTCCCGGAGACCTCTGCTCCCGAAGATGTACCTATGATTGAAAGCTTCTATGCGAAGGGACTGAAGCTTCAAGCTCGGTTCAATGCAATTCATGTTGCTGTGGAGGTGGAAATGATGCTTGGGGTTGTGATGTCACAGAATTGAGGGTCAGATTTATGGCAATGCAGTTTTTATGTTGTATAGACGTATCAAGAATAAGAAAATGTTGACCAAAACCTATAGCCCTGTGGCGATCCTAAAGGATGCCATTGCTCGAGATGCTCCTTTCACTCAGTAGGACGCATCGGCAGGGCTACCACCACTCTCACTTTCCAGAGTTCAAACCCCCTAGAGGTCTAGGACCAATGTCCTATTTCTCTAGTAGAGACCAACAACGATGTCACCCTTGACTCGGGCAGTCAGGTGGACCTCAGCCTCGATGTCGAGCTTGATGCCGATGAGGAGAGCGGCAGTCTTGAGCTTGCCCTCATCGTCGGTAGCACCCTTCAGGAGCTGGCCTATTTGAAGATGTGAGCCGTTGTTCAGTTGGCAGTGTTCAGGATGTTACTTACCAGCGGGGCGGTTGAGGCCAGTGGCAGTGGGCAGAGGAACGACGAACTGGTTCTGGGTCTCAGACTCAGAGTCGTAGTTCTTGGTAAGGCTGCGAAAGTGTTAGACTGGTCATGGAGATGGTTCTGAGCTCGTCAAGTCGGAGCATGCATCAAAGTGATGCTTGCTCGAGATGAAGGTGGCAGAAGATGGAAGACTTACGCGCGGGGAGCAGACATCTTGAATGTTGGTTGAAGGGTGGAAAGGTGGGAGTGAGTGTTGAAGAGTGTTGAGAGTGAAGTGTTTGTGTTGGTGGATTGGTAGTGATGAGTTTTTTCGAATAAGAGGGTTGAAGATATGGTCTTATATAGGTCATGCTGCTTTCATCATGCGGCTCTGAGTTGAAGCCAGCCCCCAAGGTGCGGCCGAAAAGATCCGAAGCATCGCATCTGGCGTCAAGCAGCACGATCGCCGTCCCTCCCGAATCCCTCCCGAGTCCCTGAACCCTGGAGCCAGCGCAAAAGACAGCAGAACCCACCTCAGCTGCTCCCCACACTTGATTGCTTGCCCTCCACACTTGATGAGCTGTCACGGGAGCCCCACAGCCAAAAAGCAGTTTGACATACGACGCGCCATGATGTTTCTTGCCGTCCACGGAAAGGACCGTTGCGACTAGCTCCAAAAGACTCGGGTGTACACGCGCCGCATCGACACGCCAAAAGCACCTTGTCTGACATGAGCTTCGTATGCAGGAGATTCGCGGGTGTGATTAGCGACGGCTTCCGGTTCCCCGCTAAAAATCTCCGGCACATCGACGTGGAGGTCTCCCGGACCATTCAGGCGTGTTGTTTTCATGCTGTCCCACTTGGAGGTGGGTTTGACGTGATCGACATGGATTCTTACCCCATGTCCCCGAGCTGTAGAACGATTCGGAGAAGGCCAGCCGTGATCTGGACCAGATCTGGCTGGAGGTCAAGAGCCGCGATGCGATCGAGTGGCTGGCCAGCAGCTATGTTCTTATCAATTAACATGCCCATCTCCACCAGCAGACCACTTGATGCCATCACGGAGTTCAATTGCCTGTACAATGTTCGAAGACAAATTTAAAATAACAAAAGGCGCAGATGTCTCACGCAAACAGAAGCAAGCATAGCGCGCGGTATGTGCGTTTTGCTGCTGTACACGGCCCTTCTTTCTGCGCTTCACCGCTGTAGCACCCATGTAAATTGGCGATCTTTTTACGCCTCCATTGATTCATACTGGCCATAGGTATCAGCGCAAGACTCAGTCACGACTCACGCTTCCCCGGCGGAATATGAATCAATCTCGGGCCGGTCCATTTTCACCCGGCATGCTGCTCTGAAAGCGGCAGTTGTCTTTAGCTGGTTGTTTATTGCCGTGATGGCCTCATCTTGAGCTGCTGTAGGGTAATTGCGATGGATTTCATCATCAAAATTGATCACCCGCTCACGCTGATCTCTCACAGTGCCAGGCGTAGGCCCGAAGCAATCGAAAGGTGCTGCTTCTCTACTGCTTTACATCATCATTAATTAGTTGAAATTTGTGGCCCAACCACGAAAAATTACGGACGAGTTGGAAGGTTACTGGTAAAATGCGCTTGCTTGTTTTCTTTTTGGATGTCTTTACCAGTCATTTCGTCTCAAGTGACACATGATCACTTTAACTACCGCGCCGCGGAAACATCCACAGTGCATGGGCCTACACGAGCTAGAATCACCTGATTGCCGGTTAAGTTTAGAGACGTTAGAATTGAACGGAAGTCACATCAGAATTACAAACGAATAGACCGTACCAGACAGCAAGTCGCGTTCTTCGCCGCCTCTCTACGCCCAATCACTCAAGCATTGTATGAGCTCCATAGACGTCTCGTTAAGACTGTGCCTATTGTCCGTCACCATGATCTTAACCTTGCTGAACAGCCTCTCCGCGTCAGCCGCTTGTGATGGGATGGATAGGATATCCCAAGCCATACGCGACAGCGTGGGATAGGTGTGTTGGTTGTGCTCCCACCATTGAAGAGGTTGGGCCACCTTGATTGGCGGCTCCGCAAAGTACTTGTTGAGTTCGTTGACCGGGCTACCGGACGGTGGAGCGGGAGATGCATAGAAAGAGCTGGGGATCCCGTCTAACGCGTCGCCATCCTCCTGGAACATCATGGACTGCTGAGCAGCCTCACTCGGCGGCCACCAGCGTTGGTAAAAGTCCTCGAACTGCAGTTGAATCGTGTCGGCCTCATTCTTATCCCTCTTCAAAAAGTGGACATACTTTAATCGAAGCCCAGGGTGCAGGATGAGGGCGGCCCAATAGACTGGCGTTTGATGCAGTGGCTTTCTGTAGTGGTCCAACTTGGCAACGGCGAGGTCGAGCGACTTGATCAGATGCGGACGCCAGCGGTTGTTGGTCTGGTATTGGTCATCATACAAGTCCATTGACGCGAAATTTAGCTGTGACTGGGCTTGCTGTGACTCGGATTGGCGGGAGAGGTGGGAAGAGACAGTGTGGTAGCTCTGCATGACCAAGGAAATGGACGCAGGCTTGCGATCTTCGAATAACTTGGATTGCGCCAAAAATGGACGCAAGATGCTCTCCGTCGTTGACAAACATGCCCAGTCGGCGGGGCTCAGGACGTCTCCTTCGGGGATGTGACTTAATGAACCGGCATCCCGGCGGCTGTGTGTGCAAAAGCGGTCGATGACGGCCTGTAGTTTCAGGGCCCGCTCGACCATGAGATAGATTGTGCTCCATTCGCCTTGCTGGTCAGGCCGCAGTTTAGCATCGCTCGGTACATCCAATACGGCAGTTTCAGTATCGTTGTGTCCTGCGTGGTGGAGCATGGCGCTGAAGAGATCACGGCGCTGCGGCGATTGGCGAATAGATTGGATGACAATGTGCAGTTTGCCAATGGGCCCGTGGGCACGCCATGCCGCGTCGTAGTCATCCGGGTGTGAAGCGCTGGCGTTGCGCTGGGCGTCGAAGAGAAACGACTTCGCAACCAGCTCGAGGATGTGGCCCCAACACTGGAGGCGGCGGTCGCGAACTTCTTGGTCGATTGGCCGAGGCAAGGTGGAAGGGCTCATGAACTGCAGAAAGTGCGCGATGCAAGTCGTATTCGACTCGGCGGTGTCGAGCGTGAAGTACCCGATGCGGTTCCACGAGAGAGCAAAGTCGGTGCAGACTTGGCGCAGCAATAGAGCCATGTTTTCGCCAGAGGGACTGCCTTCCAGCTGCCGGCATCCAAGAATCCTTGTTGTGGAGAGCTTCTTGGAGTCGATGAAGTGGCCCAGTACTCCAAGAATGGCATATCCGTTGGGCGAGGACCAGAGATCGAAGGTGAGGTTGATGACGGATGCAGCTGTGCGGAGCTGCTCCTTGATGAGCTCCTTCTTTTCCTCGTATTGCGAAAGAAGCCAATTCTTAATCGTCGTCGAGCTGGACGGCAAGGCTTGCTGGATGACCTCGGGAGGTGTAAGTAGTAAGGTGCGGAAATGGCCGTGAGAGATGACACTGAAGGGAATGGCAGCCGAGACTATCCATTCGAGGAGGCATTTTTGAAAGGCCTTGACTGTGCCAGCCACCAAGGGCTTAGAAGGCCCGGATTTGGAGGCGGGGGCAGATTTCAGCGCAGCCAAAGCAGAAGAAGCCTGTGTTTGGGCGACGGGCAGAGGCGGTTTTGGCTCGGCGGGGCCGTTGTCGGTGTTCCTGTCGATGCGATGGGTGTTGCGAAGGTGCGAAGAAGCAGAAGAGGTCGCATCCTCACATTTGAAGAGCCCATCGCCGAGGGCGCCCTTCTTGTCGCAAGCGTGACAGAGCCAAAAGTGCGTGCCGACGGCGTGGCTGGGCGAGCCCTGGACCAACACGAGGCAGAAGCCGTGCTGGAAGACCCACGAGCGACGGGGCACGCGTTTCCAGCACCACTCTTCCAGCACGAACTTGTATTTCCCGCGCCGCAGCTTGGGGAGGTCGTCGAGCGCCATGTCGGGACGCGGCGCCGGCGCCGTCAGCGTCTCTAGTTGGTTCGCGATGGAGGGGTTCCGAGAGTTACGGGGGTTGTCGCCTGCGTCTGACATGGCGATGGGAACAAAAAGAGGGCAAAAAAAGACATCTAAATCGGGGTGTCAAAGCGGAGACACCATTCACAGGCGGGGGCATCCAACGGCTTCAACGACTCCGTAACTGCGGTGGTGATGTGGAAAGCTGCGAGTTGGGTGCCTTCAGCTTGCATGTTTGGGTTGGCGGGGAGATTGTCCTGCCGGGGTTTTGCCATATTGTCGCGTTTCTTTTGCTTGAGAGTCACGATCCGACGCTCCGAACAAGCCCGATCAGCTATCCATCTCTGTGTGTCGTGATTATTGACAAAACTACATCTTACTCTTAATGGCACACGTTCATATCATGACCTACTGACTAATACCCATGCGATGCTTCAACTCACCAGTCAGTATGAAACCTGTGAAAATAAATACTAGAATAGCTTCATCGCCCTAGCCGCCAAGTTATCTCGCCACGCCGTGAAAGAATCGTCCTTTGCCTTGAACAACTCCTCATAATCCTCTTCCTTCATCTCCAATGATTTGTCAATCGAGGTCTCATCTATCGTCGCACTGAGGGAGAAAAGCCCTGCTCTAAGAAACTGGTCGGGTTCTACCTCGCGAACTAATATCCCCCAAATCTGGGATCTCTTCACATCCCAACAAACGCACAATGCTGAGACAGGACATTTGCTGCCATCAAACGCCTCGAACTCAGGGTCGAGAATGGTCGAGAAAGTCGTTGATAAAGATAAATGTCCCGGAACCTTGAAACAATGTGTCGTTGGGTTGTCGTGGGACCTCAGGTCGGTAAAACCAAACAGGCATTGGTCTGGCAGGATACGCCCACGGACTTGAATGAATCCAGATGCAACTGTGCCGTACTGAAGTGCTTGGTGAACTGGTTTGACCTCATGTTCCAGAACTTGAAAACCTTCATCAACTCGACAGGATCTCGTAGAGATGTAGTGAAATTCGCCAAACGGGATAGACGCCCAAGACCATGACGGAGCAAAGTACCCAGAAGGTCGCTTCCGTAAGGTACCACGCTCTTGCCACCACATTAGATCAAGCCAAATGGAGCCTTTCCAACAGCCGGCGAGGTAAACATCCTTCAAAATGGCGCCGAAACGTTCCGCAATACCTGCCAGAGCTGGCAGGCGATCGGAAGGAATAGTCAATGAACTGCCCATGTAGCATTGCACCAGGGCACTCCAGATATGGTGAGGAGCCTTCTGGGCTGCTTTGGGGGTAGGGGATATGAGCTCATGGAATCTTTGTCGACTCCAGCACGAGATGGGAGAGGAAGCGAACCCATCCGTGGGGTTATCATCGGATCGACAAACCCAGGTGGTTCTCAGCTCGCCGAAGTCGAGGATTCGAGGCGAGAGAATGAACTCTTGAAATGCCCATGCCCGGGTGCTCAGAGGATCGACATAGGTCTGAGAGCCAGCCTCTTCAATCAACACAACCGATCCTATCTTCCCATCTTTGCATTTGTATGGAATCCGAAACCCGGAAGAGCGATCGCCTGCACCGAAGGGATCCCGGGGGTGCAGGAAACCTTCATCTACGCTCTTTGCCCTGCTAGCCATTATTGCGACATATGAGCTCTGGTAAATGCTTGCCATTCTGCCAATCTCAACGGCCATGTCCTCTGCATCGTCCTGAATAATGCAAAGGGCGTCCACCCACATATATCTAAGACCGAGTTCGCGACAACAACGGACAGCGTCTTGTAAGGTCCGAGGCAAAGTATCGGTGGGGAATGATAGTTGGGAAAGTCGCACTTGAGATTTCGTGAGAGTGATCTGCTGCGGACCGCCCCAGCAATATGACAAGACAGCGTACGGGGCGGGGGAGACATCTTTCCGAATATGTATGTTTTTTCCCGAAGATGATATTTCGATCACCCTTATTGGCATGTACGAATCGAGTGGGTTTGCACAAGATGGATGATTCTGGAGACATTCCTCGATCCATTTACTCGCGAGACCAAATGCCTTGTCAGACGCGGGATGCAAGTTTGGAGGCCGCTGAGGCACCTCATGAGCCACGGTGCTTTCTACAGGCTCATATTAGATAAGGGATCCAACAGGTGAATTTTTCTGTCGAACCTTCTTCCGCCATGTAAGTGAAAAATGCATGCGTATACGATTGATAGTCAAGTGTGATAACGATGGAGTTCGGCTCTGTGTCGTCCCGGTCAGGAGGGACGCGGCTGATGACGGTATCGCCCGAAATTTCTCCCTCGCCGGAGGGGAGCTTTTCGTAAAGATACTCTGCAAAGGTACATCCATCTTTGGCCATTTGCACAAGCTCTGAGAGAGTGATTGGCTCCTTGTCAACAGGCCATAGTCTCCATCCATGATCGCTCCTTGGGCTGTCGATGGTTAGGAGTGGGCGGGGCTCATCGGAGCCACGGATGAGGAACCTCGTCTGACAGTGGGTGCAGCAGTGAGCAGTCTTAGAGGGAGGCATTCTGCACGAGGTTGGCTGTCTTGTTTGCGAAAAGAAAGAGTTAAAGAAAGTGGCTTGTCTGTCAATCAGGTTATGTTGCTGAGAGGCCTCACTGCTGACCCGTAAATGTTTGTGCTGATGCCTAAATGGCTGGGTATAATTGGATTGTCATACTGCTACTTGAACGCCGTTTCATAGCGTCACGTGTTTGAAAACAAATTACTATTAGGGCTTAGATCATTTCCACAGAGGCTGAAGCGCATCAGGAGGCAAACGATGGCATACAGAGCTCTGCCAATACCAGTATTGTGGATCCGAATGGTCCAGAACTCCAGCAAAGCGTGGTCCCGTAGGGCAGTCGAGGCACCGTAGTAGTAACTATATCGAGGCCCTTTGAGGATAGGTGCAATTTTGTGCGCAAAGGACAGAAACATATGCAAGTTGCAGATCGCGAAGGCACATATGGGTATGGCTCGTCTTCAGTCGTATGTCAGTTTCTAAAAGAAGAGGCAGTGTCGACATATAGTCTCGCGGAAGGATGGTGGAGTCAAGGACCAGGGAGACAAGGGAAGTTTTCTCTTATTTGCCTGTTGTACTTGCCAAATATGTCTTGACGCTGTCTATCTGGGTTCGATTTCATGCTTAGGAAGTGGCTCCAGAACGTGATGGTTTAGGTTTCTGTTTATTCTAAGAGACTATGCTCAAGCACGAAAGCGACAGCAATGCATTGACAGGTGTTTCAACTGAGCCTAAATTGTCTAGCTGCTCTTGACGTGCAGTCTGATCACCCCTGAGATTGTTGATGTTCTTCCCTTCATTCGCAGCGGTTGCGAAGTTGGGACAATTCTATTCTTCACCGCACTTGCCAAGAACCATTACAGTCCGAGAGTACGACAACGTGACAAGACCCAATTGAAGTAAGTGTAATAAGATGTTAGTTCAAAGAACATACTGTTCGTTAAATGTACGGAAAGGCTGACTATTCAATTACAAACTACCACGCCTCCCACATCTGAGAACCCATTGAAATTAGGCGGTTAAAGAGTTGATCCCTCAATACCACCGCCGTCAAATGTAATTCCGTACCATCTTTCGTTGTGATGTCCAACCCATCCATAATTTCTTTATTCATGGCCCACCCGACAATAATCTTAGTCTTCCAGCCAAGTCCGCCGATTTTCTTCAGTTCTGCAATCTCGCCAAGCGTTACGGTCCACGACGGCTCGACATCGTCGGAGTTGGGCGTCCAGCTCAAGGCTGGAGTGGTCGCAGTGGCCGTGATGTACGCATGGCCTTTCTTGCCGTTGCATCGTGCTGGGAATCGAATCGGTCCGGTTTCCGGATCGGGTGCTGAACCTTTGACTACTCCCAGTCTCTTCTTCGCTTGCGGCGCGCCAGCTTTGGCGATTGCTTTGTCTGCAGCTAGAGCAGTCTGTATGCCGCCCTTTGCCGTGTTTCGGAAAAGAGCGATGAGACGGTGGGACTTTTTGTGCTTTTTCTTGTCATCTTCAGCGTCTTCTTCAGGATCTTCTGGAAATGGCTCGGGCTGAACAGCCGCTTCAATCTCCGCGTCTGTGGCTCCTAGTGATGCTGTTAGCCATGCAAGCGTGTGAAACTAGCTGGAGTCTTACCTAGGTGATCTAAATCTTGTCCAGCAGTTGCATGGGCCTCAACCGGAGGTGGCGTGTCCGTTGAAGGGGGAGGAGGAATAGGCGCCTTGTTCCTCTCGCCAATCCGAAGCAAAGTAATCGTGAGCTGTGCGTTTGTCGGAACGCCTCGCAAGATGGTGTTTTGAAGCTCGACGTATTTCTGCCATCGCGGATAGGTCCTGTTGGCAAACTGCACCATTCTGGTAATGATTGGGTCTCCGAAAAACCCAAAGCCACAGCCAAATCCCATTCCCTTCATAGCAGCGTAAGGCGATGTAAAGTACGATCCCAGCAAAACTGGAACAAAAACAGAGGCAAGGATTAGTTTTGGTCGATGGCGATGGAATGGCGCTGTTGCGCTCAGCACATTGCCGAACCGCTCCCAAGTATCCACAAAGTCCGTAAGGAGGCGCATTAAAGGACGTGCTTTGGTCCAAATTGCATCTGAAACCGGCTTCTTGGTCCTATCCTGTTCATGCGATGGGTCGTTACCGCCTGCTTGGTCTTTGGCGTCGCTGACCATCTCAGTGAGCTCAACTGGGTCTGGTGTCGGGCTGTCGTCATCTGGATCGCCTTGTGGATGTTTCCCAGCAGCAGTACCAACGATGATCTAGGTATTTGTTAGTTATGCAAGCCCCAAGAGTTCAGTGTTAACGTACACCGGAACATACCGTCGCAATGCTAGTCACAAAATTGCGGGCTTCCTGCTCGACCGCTTCGCCTTGGTGCTTCTCTGGGGCACCAGTTACCGAGTCTTCGGATGCGAGGACTCCAGCTGCTGGCTTTTGTACGCCTCCCGTCTTTGAGTCAATGAGGGCTGCAGGTGCTGGTGGGAAGCAAAACATCCGTGACTCCTCCGAAAGAATCAAGACGATGGCAAAAATGGCCAGAGAGGGAAGCAAGAAGTCGAGGAGCCAAGCCACAGCGTACACGGCGAGAAAACAAGACGTCCTCTGGTACTCTCTCCATGACCGGAGGCGAACAATATGCTTCCAGAAAGAAAACAGACTGACAAGAACGACCATGTAGAAGCGCTCCAGCTGAGCGCGCAGCTTCTCGGGAGAGAATTCCTCCTCTTCCGCGATAGTAAGATCCAATGTACCTAGCGGCGGCTCCGCGAGGCTTTTGACATGGAATATTTGCTTGTCAAATCTTCGAATCAATGTCCACAGCTCCTCATTGTCTAAGCCTCCGACTAAAGGAACGGGGAGGTTTTTGACGTGGTCATTCCAACCGAGATCCTTGACTTCAATTTCTCCATGCTCGATTTGAGCGGCGCCTCTTTCTCCCGCAAGGTCGTTGCCATTAGCACTCTCATCGGCGAGAGCATGGCTTGCTGTTGGTATATCTTCTTCTTGAGTTTCTAAGATTTCTGGCTCACTCGCTGAGCTGAAATCGGAGAGCCGTTGGAACGACCCTTCGTTTGCTGGATTCTCAGCCATGTCTGCGTCGATTGCCTGCAGGGTTCAGGCGATGAGAATAGAAAATCGACAGGGTATTCTGGTGGAACTTGCCGAATATCCTTTCTTTCATAGTATTTGTCTAAAACCTGTATTTTTGATGGCGTTTAGTGCTAGAATGCCACTGACGTCAACCATTGTAGCTCCGTCTTAATGCTGTGGCCAGTTGGCGATGAGAAGCGAATCATTGACGTCATGAGCAACGAAGTGCGAGATACTGATCAAATTCACACAATAGGCAGTTCGGCAGTCCACTGAACATGCATATTCTAAGACATTAATCACCTGTAATGAGGCACAGCTATTTATTCTTCACCCAACTTAGAATTTGTTATGGAAAATGTAGTAACTAACTTTTACGCTTTCTTTGGCCACGTTTCAACATGCACTATTGAACTTATGATGAGTCGTTGAAGCAATTAAGTGTTGCTACTCTGCTAGACACTGCTTGGATATTTATTTCCACTGAACTTAATAATAACTACACAACGCCGGACGAGGATTTTGCTTAGACCTAGAATCCTGAGAACATTCCAACATTTGATCTAGCTTGCGTAGGAACATGCGGTGAGCAGAGGAAATGGAGTGCCGCCCAAGCTCAGATTTGACTAGATTTGAACATTATTCGTCATATTCTTTTACCTTACGGCCGTGTGTTCGTACTTACTCGACCATCAGTGACGCGCGTAACAGTCTGCCTGGCAGAAATGTATTGCGGGCACTCTAGTGATTGGCTACCGCGCCCTTTACTTGCACCGGATCTTGGCTTTTTGGCCTTGCCTCAACCTCGACCCTCGCACTGCACCTTGACTAAAAACGAATTTCAGTTCGATGGAGCGACTCCGTCGTTTGTTCCAGAAGAAAGTACACTTTGAGTGCCAGTACTGTCAGGATCTACAGGATGGAGCAGTGCGAATTTCTGCCGCAGAGCTCCTTCAAGGCACCTTAGCTGGCTGCCCAGCATGTCAATTGCTCTATCAATCAGTCAGTCCTGCAGATTTAAGCGATCCAAGGTTCGACTTAGTGCATATCCGATCATTTCATGACTCGATGGTCTCCCACACTTTCGATCCGAAGTCCGAGGCTATGTCTCGCCAGTTGTGCTTAGAGGATGGTAATTAAGTTGGTTTCTAGAACGGGGCATAAATAGAATAGTATCCCTGACGTTGTCATTATTAGGTTTCGAAAAAGGACGCTGGTTCAGCGGCCCTTTGTATTCCGCTACGGCAACATATGCCCCAGTTGAGCGTTCACTAGAGTTCTTCAGTCTAGAAGGTCAGTTCTGCTATTACGCAGTATCTTTTCCCAGTGTTCTGATGAACCAGGGGAGTCTAAGTAAAAAATAGGGAGCGCTTCGCCTTGGCCTTTCATCAACACTGAGAGATCAGTAGCAGCAGTCGCAGACACCCCTGAATGTCTCAAGCTTATCAAAACCTGGGTCTCAGACTGCGACCGGAAACACCCAGGCTGCAAGAAACTCAGGTCTACAACCCTCCCTGATCGAGTCGTCTTTGTCGGCTCCGGAGCAGATCCGCACCTCGTTGAGCCTCAAGGTACTCGGGCAGAGTACATCGCCTTAAGCCATCGCTGGGGCGGCGATGTGTCACTACAGTTGAAGAAGAACACGCTCAATGAATTCAAGCGATGCATTCCATTCTCTCACTTCCCAAAGACATTCCAGGACGCCATAAGTATATGTCGAGCACTGGCAGTTGACTATATCTGGATAGACTCCATTTGCATCATACAGGACTCGAAGGAAGACTGGGAGATCCAAGGATCCAAGATGGGCCAAGTGTATGCCGATTGCTTGCTTACTATAGCAGCAGACGCCGCGGAGAACTGCCACGCGGGGTTTATAAAGACCTCTGAACGGCAGGATATGAGGAAGAAGACCCGAAAGCTAGTCTGTCACGGCCCTAAAGGTGAAAAGGGCGAGGTTTTTATTAGACCGTTGAGAGAATTTGGGAGTATGGGTGGATTTGGACGGCACTATGACAGTTGGGAGCGCGAAGATCTTCAGCCGTCGCAGAGATTGACAGAGGAAGGCAGTTATCTGCTGAGACGCGGCTGGGTGTTGCAGGAAACACTACTACCTCGGCGTGTTCTTCATTTCCTGCCGGATGAAGTTACATGGAGATGTCTCTCGGCGTCTCGGTGTGAATGCAAGCTTCGACCACACGACAAAGTTGCACATGCCCCTCTTGATTTGGAAGAACCTAGAGAGATCGACACTAAGGATCTGAAGACCTACTGGAAGGAAATAGTTGAACAGTACACGCGACGGCAGCTTACTTTCCCCTCGGATAGACTGGTAGCTGTGGCAGGTCTGGCCAGCCGTGCTCACTCCGTCAGTCCAAACGTCGACTATTACGCGGGACTGTGGTCTGACGCTCTACCATCCACGCTTCTTTGGGTAGTTTACCGCGCGGTCGAACTCGAACGTCATTCACTCTACGCCAGTGACCGTATTAAGCCGTCTATCGCCCCCACCTGGTCCTGGGCCAGTATCACAGGCCACGCTACAGATGTCTTTTGGGCGCGAAGCTTCGGGCGCGGGAAGTGGGCAAACAGTGCTCCTGATCTGACAGATATTCATATCCATTGTATGTCTTCGGGGCAGAATAAGTACGGCAATGTCAGCGACGCGAGGTTGACGGCTCTAGGTTATCTTTGCAAGATACATTTTGGTTGACGGGCGGATCTAGATGGCATTACCCGTTCAAGATGAAGTCCCAGGAGTGCGATGGCAAGGCCAGCAAGGCACTTGGCCTCTTTTACCCTGACATAGATGAGTTTCTGGAGAGCTTGCAAGCGAATGGTGAACAAGGAACGGCAATGACGGTGGTCAGCGTCTATGAGTCTCGGATGTTCCTTGTATTGAGACAGATCAGAAAGGACGAATTGGTTTTTGAGAGAGCAGGGGTATTGTACTGCAATGAATTGGAGGCAGTGGCCCTCCCAGAGTGGGGACGCAGACAACGGTTTACCCTGGTCTGAGCCCACGCACAAAGATACTTCGCTGTTCCGCCGCAGACTGATATTTACTCACGGGATGAAGTAGAATTATTCTTCCTATCAGATTGTCTGCTTTTTGACCTACGTTGCTTATAACATTAATCTGGTATAGGTCACTATTGTTTCTTTTGCTTGGGTGCTTTGATATCGACGCCCAGGGGAGCCAGCTGCTCAGATTTCCATTGAGTTTGAAGGATAAATGAATGATCAGCTTGAACAGGTAGACCAGCTGGACATGTTGGAAGCTGCGTCATAGCCGATATATCACAGGAAGAAAGAGAATTTGGATGAGTCCTATATCGCGCGGGAGTAGTTCGAAAAGTCGCTTGATAAAGTGTCAAAGTATTTCTTCCAACGAACGCCTCACCGCCTTCCACCTGTGGTAGAGCGAGCTGTTCCCCGGCTTCACGTGTTGCTCATCAGCTGCCGTTCCTGAGGTTGTCGTTGGAACCTATGATGGAGATCGTCCTTCCAAAATTGCACCGCCGCTATCCGGACGTTGGTTGGGACTTTGAGGGCATCACGGCTTTGAACCCGACGCGGCCGAGTGGGTCGGAGGAGGCAGATGGGACGTAGAACCTCGGAGATAACACGCAAGTTTTGGACTCAACGCCAATCTCAGCTTTCCACCTTGCGGGTCGGCAGCTGGTAAAGTTCATAAAACCCATGACGAAACTTTGGATTGCCGTTTGATGGAACTTGTGTGGTGACGACATTGCGGCCAAAGAGGCTCTGCTTGAGGATATCATGGGCGACGAAGGGTGGAGATAGAAAGCTGTGATGTACAACCGCGTGTGAAATTGACCACGTAGCCTCGTCATAGTAATTCTTCAGTGAGTCCAACTCGACCAGGTAGCCTCAGCTCGTCACAGCTCGTCTCCTTTCAATGGTAATCCACATGTCCTCGAAATAGGCAACACCGCCTTTGACCTCGTATCTCCCCGGTCTCTGAGCATCACACAGCTTCACCTCAAAAGTCCTAAAGAACTGCAACGGCGCCTTGTACAACTCCATGTTCGCCACGTGCTGTCCCAGACACGCCCTGCTCCCATAACCAAACGTCATGCTGTACTTTGCATACTCACGCGCCTTTTCCTTGCTCTCCAGCCACCTCTCAGGCCTAAACACGCCTGCATCCTCCCCATAAATGTTCATGTCACGTTGCACCAGCAACGTATTTGCCGTCACCTCCATGCCCTCGGGAACGTGCTTCCCGTCGAGATCCATTCCTCCTTTGGAGACTAGGCGTGGGAAGATGCTCGGCGCAGATGGGACGAGGCGCATGGCTTCGCGGACGCAGGCTACGTAGTAGGGGCAGTGCGCCAAGACTTCTTCGTACAGAGGAACAGGACTTGAGAGATTGTTGGCTCGGGTGGCGGTGTCAAGCTCGGCCATGAGCTTTGCGTAGACAGGAGGATTGGTCAGAACGCATTTGACGAGGGCTTGAAACGCGGTCCCTGTTGTGTCGGCCCCAGCGATGAGCACGATTAGGACCTCGGCTTTGATGTATTCCATGGGTAAGGGTTCGCCGTTCTCGTCGCGGGCGTCAATAAACGTCTGCAGGAGATCAACTCGGATTTTCTTCCCCTCGTCTATCTCCTGCAGTCGCCTCGCAATCAGGGCGTCGCGGAACCGCATCAGCGTCCCGAACCCATTCTTGTTTTCAGGTCTCGCCACGAGGTACTTGTCGCCGAACCACGTGCTCATAATCCATTTAGTCAGGGGATACATGCGTACCATGATGCCAAAGGGCACCAGCCCGTCGTGCATGCCTTTGATTAGTCCGCCGACGTCCCGGCCCTGGGCGACGAAGCCGAAGGGCGCGCCGAAGCCGACCTCGGAGACGACATCGTAGGCCATGTAGACGGCCCAAGGGCAGAAGTCAAACGGTCTCTCCTTCTTTCCGCCTGCCGCCGTGTCTGCAGAAGCAAAGAGGGTGTCAAGCCGGGAAATCCAATGGCTGATTTGCGCGTCAATCAGAGGCTCCATCTTCTTGATGCTGGTGAAGCTGTAAGGCGCAGCAGCAATCTTACGATACCGCGCGTGCGTCTTGTGAGGCTGCATGTTGAACAAGGCCTCGGTTGGGCCAATTGCTCCCGAGATGTAGTGCTGCGACTTGTCGACGGCGCGATGGTAGATGAGCGGCAGCTTGGTCGCGTCACTGATGAGAAGCATCGTGGGCGTGACGCGAATGATGGGACCGTGTTTCTTGTGCAGCGCCGCGCACACCTCCACCTCTCTGCCTCTCACATTGTGGTAGGTGATCCATAGACGCGTAACACTTCCCCAGAAAGGACCGGGGAATTCGGCGAGAGGATGGAAGAAGCGGTAATATATGATCTGATAGAAGATGCGAAACAGGACGTATGAGACAACTGCCGAGGCGATGACGCCAAAGCTGAGGAGGGAGACTGCCAGTGCCATTGTCTATTGCAATTGAGATTTAGACGATCCCAAACTGGGAAAGTAATTGACGTAGGAGAAAGTTGCCATTACGGGGAAAAGGACATTGGACATACATATAGCCGAAACCAAAGACTTTGACTTGCATATGCCAAGCCCGTACTTTATCATGCCACAACCTAGGAACGCCGCAGTAGTTTCATTTAGACCAGTTGTGTTACAGCTCACTCAAGTTGTCTGGCTACCCAACAACGGCCCCCAAATGTAACCTGAACCCCTCACGACCTTCCCCGCTCTGGCGTCGTCCTTGTTATATCTTTCAGACTCGCTATTTCCAGGCCTTTTAATTCTGACTCCCTTTCTTTCCCTTCAATCTTAAGCCCTTCGATTCTCAAAGGTTTCATTATCTGCGCCCCTGGAACTATGTTACGTGTCTGAGTCGTTTCCGCGGTTGGGGCCTGCTGCGGACTCACGATAAAACCTGAAGCGGTGGCGAGGCAGGCCCTGCTAAATCATTCTCATACTTGACGCTCCTGAGACTCTTGGTCTGAATTACTGTAGTGTCTCGACGACTAGGGCGGGGAGGCATTGTTGCCCTTAATGATGGGCTTTTTGAGAACAAAGATGTTGCGTCGACAATGTCTTGAAGAGGAGTGAGGTCATGGATTGGTGATGAACGTTCAATGACTTGGAAGAACGATGAGGCTCCTCTTTCAGCCCGGTTCCTCATTCATGACTTTGAAGACCTAATCTCACTTATTTGACATGGTACTCTTCAGAACCACGCCCTCTGCAATTTCCTTTATCGCCCTCTCGCCGGTCATCAACTCCCACATTCCTAATTTGGCGCCAAACTCCCGCCCGATCCAGTTCCTCAGTTCCACCGCCATCAGGCTGTCGACGCCGTACGCCGAAAGCGGCTTGTCGGTGTCTACGTCGTCGGCCGACATCATCATGGCGCGGGCCAGTCTGTCCGCGAACGCCGAGGCTACTATGATCGTACGGGCCTTGTCGTCTGGCGCGGCGCGGAAGAGGGCGGAGTAGTTGATGGCCGGTATCGCTGTCTTCGCTGATACTATCTTGTCGTTCTCCTCGTTGCGGCTAATGGACTGCGAAAAGGTGGACAATAGTGGTCTTTCTGACAACCCCGGCGGTGGCCCATTACCCTTGACCAGGTAATCGGCTGGTGTGAGCAAACCGACAAGTAGCTGCTGTCTCCCGGCCTCTTCCTCTGGCTTCTTGAGATGTTTAGCACCACACACCATTTCTAGGACTGCCAATAGTTCCCTCTCCCCAACCCTTTGCATGTTTCCCCAGTCCTTTAGCTGTCTTTGATACGCCGCTGTCTCTGCAATTAGACCGACATCTGCCATCCAACCGACATCCAGCACTGTCACTTGAGGGTAGATTCTCGCGCATGCGTCCTGGAACGTGCAACCTGCCGCGTAGTTGGCGCTTGCCATCTGACCGTTGACACCGGCCAGGGAAGCGAGGTGGATGAAGAAGTCAAGATGTTCCTGGTCTGGGAGGAGGCGGTGGAGATTGAAGGATGTGTCCACCTTAGCTTGTATAGCCGAAGACCATTGCTGGAAGGACATGTTGGTAAAGACAGCGTTGTTCAGGACCATGGCGCAGTTGACCACTCCACGGATGGCGGGCATGGTTTGCTTACAGCCTTCGAGCAAAGCAGCGAGCTCATCTTCATTGGCGATGTTGCATTTAGGCGCGATGATGTGTACACCGCGTGATGAGAGCGAAGCTACCAATTTTGCAGCGGCAGGAGAAGTAGCACCACTTCGTGAAGGGATGATGAGATGTTTGGCTCCGTGGGCTGCCATCCACGCGACGATGGACCGACCAACGCCGCCGAGGCCGCCGGGAATGAGGTACGATGCGTTTTTGTCGAGCTTGCATGGCTGCTGGCCTTTTTGGCTGAAGACGAGTTGCGGAAGAACATCGTCTGCTCTAGGAGTTATGACAACACGGCCTGTGCCTTCTCCCTTCTGTAACGCTCTAAACGCCTCCTTCAGTTCCGTTGCTGGAAACACTTGCACTGGCGTCGGTGGTGTGATCTTTCCCTCCTCAATCAACGCCATCGTGCTCCTCAACAGCCTTGATGTCACCTGTGGTCGTAAATCCAGAACATCCACAGTCGCAAATGTCGTGTTTCTCCTTAAGGACCTAGCCATGGCTGACCCTAGAGAGGTGCTGTTGTCACGAAGCCCGATGTCAACGAGGCGCCCGCTAGGTGCAAGCAACTTCCGGCTTGCGTCCGCTTGCTCGCCAGCTAGCGTGTTGATCACGATATCAACACCATAACCTTGGGTGATGCGCCTCGCGCCCGACGCAAAGGACGTGGTCTCGTTGCTAGCCGAGAAGATGTGATCGGGCGCAAGGCCCCGCGTACCAACAAGAAAGTTTCTCTCCTCCTCATCCTTACCGTAAGCAGTCGTCGTGGCTAACACCTCAGCGCCATGCATCGTTGCGATTTGCACCGCCATCTGTCCTATGGCGCTTGTTGCTTCGTGGACGAACACTTTCTCGCCCTGCTCCACCCTCGCGACATCAAGAAGGGCACGATACGCAGTGAGTGCAGGACCTAGCACAGCAACCGCTGTCTCAAAAGTCATCTCATGCAATTGCGAAGGCATCTTGAGCACTCGGTTCTCGTGTGCGCGAGGGAACTTGCGCATGCAGCCTCGAGCGAGCATGACAACGCGATCACCCGGCATCAGCGTTTCAGTATCGCAATCCGACCCGACCCGGGTGACGACGCCGGCACAGTCGGTGCCAAGGCCACCTGTATCTTCATTGTCGAGGCGGCCAAGAGCGAAGAGCACGTCCCGTCGAGTGACACCCCATACGCGAGCCTCGATTTCGACGTCACGCGGACCGAGATCTCTCCTGTGTGTCTCATCCAGCTCGAAACGCAAAGAGTCGAGATTCCCCAGTGTACCAACCGCCAGCTTCACTGCAGGACCGTCTTTCCAGGCCAGCTGTTGGAGACGTGGTGAGAGAAGGGAACGCACTTTGGCGTTGGCGGACACATCCTCGACTGCACGGGCTGTGAGTACCTGGCCAGCGCGGATGACGTATTCGAGCTCGGGCGATGGTGTTGGTCCAAATGCTGCCTTGATGGTTGATTTGATGAACTCTGCCTGTGCCTTGGTGCTGGACATGTCTTCAAAGGCCAATGAGACGATGTGGCTGTTGGGCATCTCGGCCCTGATTGTTCTCAAAAGCCCCTGTGCGATGGAGTAATGCGGTACTTGAATATCACCGACGCCGTTCTTGGGTACTGTCACCCATAGGAGGTTGAGTGCTTGTTTGAATAGGGCCTGGAGTTGAACGAATTGTGCCTCAGATATGTTAGCGAGGAGTGGCCGGTCGACCTCGGTCAGAGAGATAACAATGTCGTCGCTACTAATTGTAGCCGAGGAGATGTTGTCTAGTGGAAGAACAACATCCTGGCTGTCGGAGAGGACCTCGGCGAGTTCCCTTTGCGTTCCCTGTTGGGGATCGATGACGAACACCTGTCTCGGGAGGGGCGCCGGCTTCACCTCCTTCATCCAACAGCTGTGCTCACAATCACACTGACAATATGCGATTCTGTTTGCTTAGTATCCCTCAGCACGAGATCATTTCCGGAGAATCCATTCTTCTTCAAGACCTCGTCCCAGGCATCTTCACTGCCAAGCGGACTCTTGTTCTTTACTCGCCATTCTTCTTGACTTAGCCACCACCCGCTCGCCAGCGTTGCGAAGAAGCACGTCGCAATGTCAGTTGGGTCCGTCACCTCCAGCATCACAAGCCTGCCACCCGGCTTCAGCAAACGACGTAGGTTCTGAAAAGTCCTGCTCAGTAGCCCCGTTGCATGGATGCAGCTCCCCGCGACTAGAAGGTCGTAAGAATTCTCGGCGAAGCCTTGGGCGGAGATAGACCGCTCCATATCAAGCGCCTTAAAGCTCATCCGGCCTCCGAAGCCTTCTGCGTCCCACCTAGCCTTGGCAGATTCGAAGAAAACGGGACTAATGTCGGTGTACATATATTCTGTGAATGCCATGGCTCCGATTCGCTTCTCTCTCTCTTTCAACGCGTTCAGAATATGCACCGTCATACCGCCGGTGCCAGCACCGACCTCCAGGATACGAAGAGCTGGAGTTTCATGCGCTGCAAGATCGAGAAACCTGCTCAGCCGCCCGTCTCCACAGACGGTGTGGAAGAGAGAAGCGTAAAATGTCTTGGCATGGTCAGATTCGAAAATGACTTGAAGAGGATCCATCTCGCCCGCTACAATGGCCGGCAAGCTACGCGCAACGTGCGGGTAGAGAGTCCATGAGGGGAAAGCCGCAGCAAAAGAGTCGAGCTCGGCCTCAAACTCTGAGTCTGTGAGAGCTTCTGCATCTTCGCGCTCACTTGGGGGCAAGGCGTGCACATGATGTTCCATCCAGTCCATGTGGTGGCGAAGAGTGCTATCGAGGTGGCTGCGATGTTCTCCGGGTATGTTTCTGACATGGCGGACGGCGACAACGTTGAGTACCGCTGTGCGCTTGCGATGTTCAGCCAGCATGATCTCTTCATCGCGTGGAAATATGTCCGCCTTGCAAGCCTGGGACAGTTGCTCTGGGGACAGCAGGCTGAGCTGGGGTTCCCACTCGATGCCGTATAGCAGCTTCTTCTGTCCAGCTTCTCCACCCTCAGCGAGGGAATCGGAGTCGTCGGTTGATACAGTCGCCGTCTCCACGGTCCCTATCACTGCTAATACAGTGCCATCGTCTGCCAGGACAGACACGCTCCCTTTCTCACCTCGCGCTGCCTTTCCTGCGTTTTCGGAGCATGCAAGCCAGCGTATGTTCCTCGTCACAGGAGCCTGCCATCCGCTTGAGGAGAACCACGCATCCGCCAGTCGCACAGGGACATTTGCAGCGTGCTGTTGCCCTGCACTGACCCTCAAGACGTGGAAGGCCGTGTCCAACACGGTCGGGTGCATGAGACTTGCTGTCTTAAGTCTTGTATTGTTGGAGACTGGCACAGAAGCGATAGCTCGCGCTCCAGCTTTGTCCCAGTGGATATTCCGACAGAGTTGGAACCATTCGCCGTACTGCAGCCCGTGGTCCGCCGCATCGCTGTACAACAGCTGTGAGTCAACTGGTAATGTACATGTCTCTAATGCATCGTGATGTTGCGCGCGAACGGCGTCATCAGTCATGCCGTTTTCCGCAAGCTCCACATTGGACTCGTATTGGACTTGCACGTTGGTGTTGAAGACTTCAGTCCAGCTATGACTCTCCTTTTTGTATGCAAAGATTCTGATTTCGAACCAGGCTGGCGATGAGTCGTTATCCTTAGCACGGCTGTTCACCGGCCGCAAGGAGAGCATCGTCTCAACTCTGTCATCCCAACTCTCTGGCACCACGATAGGACTCAAGAAGTGCGCCTCTTTGACAAAATAACCCATCAATGTCTGACTTGAGCGGGCCATCTCCTGCGCGGCTTCGAGGGCCATGATCAACATGCCTGCGGCAGGGTAGAGCACCGTGTCGCCGACGACATGATGTCCAATCCAGGGGTGCGTCTCAACACTCAGGAAGTTTCGCCATCTCGGTTGTAGGGGATTCCAATCCGACGCTCTCTGACCCAGTACATCGCCTTTCGTAGGACTACGAAGGCGGTAGTCCTTGCTGATACGGCTCTCAGCCCAGAATTTGCGTGAGTGATCGAACGGGTAGGGTGGACAGTCAACTAAACATAACATCGCGTCCTTCCCTTGCTGGTTGTTGACGGCCATGAGTGAAATTTTATGCCCGCGGCAGAAAAGGGAACCTGCGAGTTCTAGCATACTGTCCGTGGCTGAACGGCCGCGGTAGAGTGCAGACGAATACTGCGTCTTGTCGTCCCCTAGCGTGTCTTGCACATAACGTCGTAGCGCGGGATGCGGTCCGACTTCGACAAAATCAGTTATGCCAAAAGTATTGGTGTCTGAAGCCATGAGTTGAACAGCCGTAGCGAATTTCACGGGTGAGATCATGTTGTCGATCCAGTACTGGCTGGTGGTCAGGTCTGCAGGATTCATCACCTTGCCCGTTACCGTAGAGAATATGGGGATGGACAACATCTCGGCTGATTCAAGGTTACCCATTAAAGCCTGGTATTCCTCCGCCACTTGTCGCATCACCGGTGAGTGATAGGCTACTCCTGTCTTGAGCTCCCGGGCGAAGATTCCCTCTTGATCAGACTGTGCGTTGACAGCGTCGATCTCCGCTTGTGGTCCAGAAAGAGTGACGTTAAGCGGGCTGTTAATACACGCAATGCCGACTTGAGTGACTTGGGGCTGGAGCTTTGATAGGAAGTCGGTCACTTGGTCGGGCGCTAGGTTAATGGAGATCATGGAGCCTGGCGAGGCAGTTGAGGCGGCACGAATTTTACCAGCTACAAGCCCACGGAAATAGGAGACTTTGCAAGCAGAGATGAGCGAGAGTGCGCCGATGCTGTAACTGTTTGATGTAAGTGTAATTAGCGAATGTGGGACTAGGGAGCTTGACGATATAGGAACTTAAACATTCATTGTTCAACGGTAGAAAACCAGTTACAGAACCAGGTAAGGTGTTGAGGATGATTTGGGAAGAAAGGTTCTGCACATACGCAGCAGCAATCTCGCCGGACGAGTGTCCGACAACGGCCTTTGGAATGACCCCAAAACTCCGAAAAAGCTCAACGAGGGCGAGCTGAATAGCTGTAGACAATGGTTGGCTGTACTCGGGCTTGTTGATATGTTCGTTTCGTCGAAGCTCATCTATCGTGGTAGTGAATCCTTGTCAGCGATGCGTGGCATAATTCCCTAGTCAGAACCCAAATGCATGGAATGTGCCAGAGAATGATTCAGCTCACTCACTAAAGATGGACCACGAGCACCCCAGATCTTTGTAGATCCCATCCACTACCCTCAACGTCTCCTCGAAGACGGGATACATGCCGACCAGCTCCCAGCCCATGTCGACGTACTGTGCGCCCTGACCAGTGAAAATCCAAGCCAAACTAGGCTCTGATGCAACACGAACAGGTTTGGAAGGGGACAGGTTCATAGAAACTGACTGTTCAAGCTGGTTTTGAGATGGCTGCGCAATTGAAAAGCTGCGCCATCGCATGTGACTTCGCCGGACGGCGAGTGTGTATGCCAGGGCATTTAACCCGGGGGGCTTGGAGGAGAGGTCATTGCGTTGATACCAAGAGGAGTAGCTTTCGACTGTGCTTTTGGTGGACTTTTCATCGAAGGCGGAAAAAACGAGGAGCTTAGGATGCTGGGTGGTCCCGTTAACGGTACACGTCGTTTTGTTTTTCTGCGCTGTCTCATCAGTATGAGCGGCTCCGTTCACTGGTGCTGCTCCATTTGACGTGGAAGTTCCGTTGGTGATAGCCGAGGCATTCGTATCAATCATTCCATCGCGAGGAGGCTTTCCATTTGTTGTCGTTGCAGCCATGGGAACATCAGTCGTGCAGTGATTCCCTACCAACCCGTGTTCCTCGAGAAAGTGCAACGCGTCATCAAGAACAACATGCGTGTTAGAGCCTCCGAAGCCAAATCCGTTGACGGATACACGCCGTAAGCCACTGGAAGGCCAGGGGATAGACCGGTTGGGAACCTGGGAAATATGTTAGTCGTGTCCCTTCAGCGCATAATCATGAAAATATGAGGAAAATAGCAGCTGCTAGCACGTACCTCGACGCGTAGAACCTCAGCGTCAATAGCCGGATTAATCTTCTCAAAAAGCGCATTAGGTGGGATAATGCCCTTTTCGAGGATCACTATAAACAAGACAACGGTCAGACTGTCGACCTATGGTAAAGAAAGCATGGAGCAAAGTCGATCCGACTCGACTTACAGATAGCTTTGAGGATACCAGCGAGGCCGCTCGCACCTTCGAGATGTCCGATATTCGTTTTGACAGAACCTCTGAAGTTCGTTTTAGTCACAGCATCCCAAAAACAAATGTGCTTGGGGAGGCAATAGTCTTACACATAAAGTGGGTTTTCTTCGCTCCTCGACTGCCGAAAAGCGTTTCCAATGGCTTTCATCTCAATCGGATCGCCAACGGGAGTTCCGGTCCCATGAGCTTCGACATATCTTGTCTTCTCAAGCTTTAGACCTGCCCTCGCATACACTCGCCTGATCAGCTCCTCCTGAGCGACGGGGTTGGGTTGACTGAGAGCAGGCGTGTGGCCATCCTGGTTAGAGGCCACGGCACGAACGACGGCACGAATCGTATCGCCGTCTCTGAGGGCTGTGGAGAGAGGTTTCAGCACGAAGGCAAGAACGCCTTCTCCGCGGCCGAAGCCATTTGCTTTGTGGTCGAATGCTTTGCATGTGCCATCCGGAGACAACATCTGCAGGTTGCGGAACATTTGGTACATTCCGGGTTCAAGGATCAGGTTTGCCGCAGTAACGAGGGCCTTGTTGGGTGGGTTAGCTACCTGGTTTATTACATGGGTAGGAGCTGCGCCACGGGCAAGGTTATGAGGTGGAGAAGAAGGACCAGGATAAGGGAGAGATGCCCCCAACATGAAGTCAAGATGAGCCCACTATTCACAAACAGGGGGAGCCCAAGCAAAGATCGACCACTGAGAAAGACGACTTACAGCTTCGGCATCCCCACACTTGAGCAACTTGCATGCAATATCAAACGCCGATAGCCCGCTCGAACAGGCTGTGTCAACGTGAATACTCGGTCCCTGCATGCCAAAGAAGTAGCTAACTCGGTTTGGAATTACGCTGGCCAGGCATCCCGTGGCTGCCATTCTTTCAACGTTATCCGGATCCATGGCGGCCATGCGGATGTAGTCTTCCGTAAAGGTGGCCGATAACACAGCGGTGCAGGAGCCTTTCAGTGTCTCGAAGGGGATACCGGCTACGCATATGTGTCAGCATAATTACAAGAGCCCGCCGTGTTCATCTTAGCTCAGGGCTGCACAGTGAAGCAATAACAGTGATCCGGTGCATTGATAGCTCTTACTGACCGTTCTCAAAAGCCCGGTACGCCACCTCCAATGTCCAACGCTGCACGGGGTCCATACTCGCGGCCTCCTTAGCAGTGAGACCAAAAAGGGGCGCATCGAATCCAGCTAGATCTTGGCGAATAAAATGACCGCTTCGGCTGTGAGACTTCAACGTTCGGTAGTTGTCAGTCAAGCCTACTTCGCCCGAGGTAATTTCCAAACTATTTCGTACTCACCTTGCCGTTCCTTGGGTCTGGATGAGCCTCGGCGTTCATGCGCTCCTTGGGCCACTCGCTGGACAAATTCCTCGCGCCCTGGAGGACTTCCCAGAAAGTAGCATCATCTTCGACATCCTGAGGCAGTTGGTAGGCAATCCCTACCACGGCAATATTGTCCGAGACTTGCATTGTCGGTTTCAGGTGCTGGGACGGTTGGGCGGAGATTTCTCTGGTAATGTTACCGATCGATGCAAAGGTGCCAATGTAATGGCTCGTCGTAGCAAGGGAGTAAGCAGGTAGTTGTAGATATCCCGACAGCTTGGAACGCGAACTAACAACGTCCCGGAAAGTACGTCTAATGGTTGATCTTGACTTATTGGCGATAAATGGAGGGCTTGGAGTAGGGTTGCAATGGTATATAATCAGATACCATGTATGCCTCACCGGGCCGGCGCTCCATCGTCGTCTGTAGATCTGCCACTGAAGAAAAAGTGAAAATCGTATCATGGCCAGTTGTCGTCTTCGCCTCCTGCAGAGTGCAGCGGCGTTTCATGCGCAAGCAGGGGATGCTAGACGGTCCGTATGTTCAATAATCCTTGGTGTTGTTACCTCCCAATGTTACAAGCCTAAGAAGCAATGATATGTAGATCGTCCCTCGCTTCCCTCTAGGACGCGAAACTTTAGCTCCTTCTTTAGTGACATGGTCAAATCCCTCGGCTAGAATGATGAGCCACTTGTTAATCAATAACGAGAGGGCAGGCTTTCAACGTCGTTAACCAGACTCTGATTCTGTCACGCAGAAGTAGAAGGTTGCGTAGATCCAATGCTATCACATTTTGTCACAGGTGATTCCAGATGCAAAGTTATTCATATTCATGGCATCTTTCACCACTCCAGTAGCTATCATGGAGTATGCAGCCAGCGCTCTCGCTTCCCCTTGCAAACCTTACTACCAAACTTCGTGTTTTTGAAGGTACTTACAGTGTCAAAGTAAGCAAGGTGTTTTAAGCTAGTGCCCAATGAACAGGGTGAAGTTGGATTCCTGGTCTTTGCATTGTGGGGCATATGCACTTACAGGATGACAGATTTCTCCGTGGCGTAGACGATGGATTTGCGTCGCGGGAGGAGTGAAATTAGGCAAGTAGATTGCGTCCGGGGGTTTGACGGCTGGAGCGAACCAGGATAATGGTCCGCCTGCGGGCTCAAGGGATAAAATAGGATCACCTTCCTATGTGGGTGGCTTTTCGCCGGGTCTTGAGCATGTTGCCACATGTGATAGATAATAAACCGGCGAAACAATCGAGGAGCCGAGTTCGCCTGGCAACGCGCAGTAAGATTATTAGGATTTGAGGACGTGGCGGTTTGATAGAGAATGAGAAACACAATGCATGGAAAATTAGTGAGAGCATGGACGTGGCAAGATCATCAAGCTTGGAACACGAGGTTTTCCGACTCGGTTCATGTGGCCGTGGGAGCAATCCTCACCGTATTGGTCTGTCCAGCAAAAGTGGCTCTACACTGGACCCGTGTAAACATGATGGAAATAATCACGATAATGCCCAATTCTGACACGTCTTTGATGACATGGCTGTATATGATGCCGGACTTGACATAATTAAATCGACGGTGGCGCAAGCTTGACGTGCTAGAGCACGCACCGGCTTAATAATACATTGTCGTTTCCTGATATAGTAGAAATATAACTCCTCTCATCCTTTTCTGGAAATACTCCCAGTCTACCATTAATAGTACTAATGGTACCAACCGTTGTCTGTATTGACTCCTTTCGCCGACGTAGACTGGGCTGCCGCACGCGCATCAGCGTCGCTGCCACTCTGCGAGCCTCCATCCTCTGTAACATGGACAGAAACGTGTGTCGTTCTCACAATCGTGGTCTTCGCATCCTCTGGGTGCCTCAACTGCTCTGTACTCTCCGTCTTGAGGCTCTTCAGAAGAATACCACCATCCTCATTTATCTTGTGATACGCATCGGCCGTGGTACCGGTTCTCGACCGCGCCGAAACTCCGGTGCCATACTTGCTCCCGTACCCGTACTTGTTGTAGTCCGAGTTCGAAGGGCCACTGGCCGGTCCCGTGGAGACTTCCAGGCCCATACGTTGTCTGATCTTTCGCACAACACCTGTGTCCTTGAAGATCTTGGGTAGGGTAGGCATGCACACGATGAAGAAGCCGCAGGTGGTCTCGGCCATGACCCAAAATACGACAGGGCCGAGCTGGTACATCTGGTCGGCGTCATAACCATAGCTGACGGTGACGCCGAGGCGGAATCCGGCCGAGACGCAGGCGCTGGACCAGAATATATTAGCCACGCAAGCCAAACAAGAAATGGGAAGAGGCTTACATGATACCCAGGCTAAACATGATGCTCACACCTAGTTTCTTCTTCAAGCTAAGATTCAGTCCCCAAATCACCCTTTGTGGAAGCAACATCATAACCACATCGCTGAATAGCTGGACACTCCCGCTGGCCAGCTGAACAGGGACCAAGTTGAAGCATGTCCGCGGTAGGTAAAACTTCCAGATTGCTTCATGCGGGTTGCACTGCACGTTCAAAAGAACCACGCAGGCAATCCCCCAAGTGACTTGCAGCGTGATGATGAAGACGCAGCCCCACCAGAAGGGAGACTTGAAGCGGTTTGATGGAGCGAAGATGCGACACCATTCGATGAGGATTGCAGTTTTCAAGAGGGGGAGCACAGTTTGATAGAAAGAGCCGATAAGGAGGACGTTCTAGACAGTAGGTTAGTCTCGGCTCTTTCAAGGCCGTTTGAGGGGACGAACATAGCCTGTTGAGACGAGCTGCCCAAACTTGAGATTCCACTGGTGTACAAAGTATCCTGGTGTCTGAATCAGCGCGTAGCTGCAGTAAGTCTGACCCCAGTAGACTCCGTATGCGCAGATGATCAAAACTAGGAAAGGGATTAGTTGCCAACATGACCCGACGATCAACAAAACAGCAGGACGTACCCTCTTCAATCTGGATTTTCCGAAGAAGATATACCCTGGCGTACAGCCTTAGACCCAGGCATAAGGTCGCAATTACCATAGTAAGCGTTATGATAGCAATGGCGAGCCCATTCTGGTTCGGCGGGTTGTCGAACTCTGCAGTCATCCCTGCGGGCGGCTCCATGGCTGGTGTGTCGAGCAGCTCGGCGAGGGCGGCCGCGTCGCTAGCCATCTTGTCGGATTCAATGCGGTTGAAGGAAAATCTGGTATTGGTACAAACAGAGTCAACTCAAAGCCACAAGATGGTCTAGGGCAGCGAGGGCTTTTGTGGTGTGGTCGCGGCCACATCATTACCTTGAGGTTTGCCACAGACCCGGGATGTCGAGACGCGCCCAAAGTGTCGCGTTGTGAGGAAACCAGGGGGGGGGGTAACCGAACAGTTATTGCGAAGGGACTCATAACCTGGAACAGATCGACGAAATGCCTGACGGGTTGGGAGTTTACCCCTGACCCTCAAGCAACCAAGGTACGAATATACGAGTTTACAAAGTACAAGAAAGCCAAGGCTTGGCAGCTGCAGATATGAGCAGGGATCCAAGTAAGTCGGCGCAGTATTCCTATATCTTTTTAAATGGCGTTGAAGGCTGTTTAGATGTATATACCCTCCTAGGAGGTATTAGATACGTCGTCCAATTCCAATTTGCTGTTACTACATATATAGCTTGAGAGCCGGCCCGGAGTGGGATTCCGGCTGACTTTCGTCTGTCCACTTGACCATGCGGGATCTCCGCCGACAACCTTGTTAATTATCGCTCAAACGTTGAGACTGCAGCAGGGAATCCAATCCAAGCTCGTCACAGCTACGAGACGAATTTCATGCAACTCGATCCTCATTACTCAGTTGGTGTGATGTGCGCTGCATGGCTGCGGCGTGAACGAAACGGGGCGGGGAGCTCGGGACCACGCCGCCCGCGTCTTGATCCCGGTTCACTTGCAAGGGGGCAGATATACACTAACTTACATAGGTAGATGCAACGCTGTCGGCCCGACGGAACTCAGGAACCGGTGGCACGATGATCTTCATGCATCTTGCCCCTGGTGTGTTTAAACTCTCGCGTTTACAATTTTCACTGCAACTATGGCCCTTGCCAATGCAATTCAACCATCGGCAACGGGCCTCGGCAACCGTGACCCCTTAAAGAACCTGGGCCTGGAAACTGGATCCTCGCTTGGAACTTCCGTCGACATTTTGGCCTACTCACTCACTCTACCACTACCTCGAAAGCTTTGTGCAAAGAATCCGACTTGTCTATCCGTATTACCAAGATGCCTAAGCAGGAAGTCATCGAGCTGCATCCTGAGGGGTGGGAGTCGGATCCGGCGGACGAGTACTTTATGCTGTCTACTCTAGACTACTGCGTAGGACAGGTCTACACCAACTACGCTCTCTTCTTCAAACTCTCGGACGCCGAGCATCCCAAGACCGTCCCCGTCCTCAAACGTGCTCTCGAAATTACGTTGAGCCAATGTCGCCAGCTGTGCGGTATCGTTAACGAGCACCCCGATGGTGGGCTGTGCTCCCACAAGAAGAGGGAGAGCACCGTCCCGTTCCACGTCCAGTGGCTCACCGGCCCCGAAGATGAGGGCAAGTATCCATCTTTCGAAGAGCTCGAGAAAAGCCACTTTGTCTCTCAGGCCCTGGGCGACATGAACACGTGGTGCGTGCCCCCCATGACATACGGCGAGAAGCCCGAGGCCCAGCCCGGGAACCACCCCAAGATGGCTGCTTTCAAGGCGAGCTTTATCCGCGGTGGTTTGGTCTTGATGATGCATCACCACCACTACGGCAACGACATCATGGGCTGGGCTGGCGAGCTGCACCAGCTAGCCGAGAACTGTGCCGCCGTCTGGAAATCCCCGCAAAGCCCGGACCTTCCACCCTGGGACCCGGCCTGTCTCGATCGGTCTCGGATCACGAAGCCGGAGCTCCCCGCCGACCAGCAAGTCGACGGGCCCGTGCCGCCCTTGCGCCATGCTGATCACAGGGTGGGCCAGTGGCTCCTGTTCCACCTGGCCAAGAGCAAGACGGCTGAGCTGAAGAAGCTGGCGAGTCCCAGCGACGGGAGTTACTGGATCTCGAGTTATGATGCGTACATGGCCTTTATCTGGCGCATGCTGTCGAAGCACAGAGCTAGGTTGTTCAAGGCGGATCTCAAGAAGAATCTTCTGTGGGGTGAGGCCGTTGATATGCGCAGACGCTTCCATGACCCGCCGGTGCCACCACGAATTCAAGGAAATGTCGTCTATGTCGCGTTGAGCGAGCAGAGTGCCGTGCCGCGACTCACAGCTGAAGAGGTTATCTCAGAAGCACCACTGTCGAAGCTTGCCTGGTAGGTTCACTACTTTTCTGCCATGTGCCCCTTGATACCCCTCCCCGTCGTTTATATCCCAGCCGACTCAGAGATTGTTTGTTTCTAGGCATCTAGTTCAAATCTCTCCTTTTCTGAACCCACACCGTGTCAGTCATCGTAGTATCTGCTAACAGCCCCTTAGGTACATCCGCCAACTCACCAACGGCGTGACACAAGAAAGCCTAGACGCAATGCTCACCGCGATTGCCCCCATCCGTGACAAGACCACTCTGTTCCTCCGCACCGACAGCTTCCCTCCTATGAGCAATTTCACAACCGAGTGGCGGGACACGCGGCCCTGTGAGGCCGACTTTGGCTTTGCCAAGCCGCATGCCTTTCGCTTCCCCTTCGACACTGTCACGGCTGGTTTGACGGTAGTCTACCCGATACGAACCAATGGCGCTCCCGCCGGCGATGACGAGGGTAATGAATTCAGCATCGGGTTCGAGAAGGAGATTGCAAAGGATCTGATTGAAGATCCCGAGTGGAATGAATATTTTGAGTTTAGGGGTGTTGACGCTGAGGAGAAGGCGAACGGGGCAACGCCATTACCTTTGGTTTAATTAGTTGAGTGTGCGTCGTAGAGCAAGGCTTAGAGCACTCTTTTCATAGAGTGCAAACAATAGACCTTTGTTTAAGGAATTGGCAATGCGTACACCATGGTTGTTTATCATTTCCGTCAATTCGCTAATCCTTACAAAAGGTGCATCTGCTCTTCGAAGTTTGAGACTTGGCTAATACGCCGGCTCAAGGTATTCGTCCTCATAAGTGTAATTAGGGTAGGGACTTTGTCTGGGGAGCTCTTGCTCAGACGGTACGTTTCATCAGCCCTTTCATTTAGACGCCGTTTCTTGTCCTTCTCGCCTCTTCTTTGCTGCCCAAGGAGCCGTGATCGCAGCCGGCTTGAGACTGTGATCGTGTATCTCTTGGATGTGAGACTCCTGAACCTTTGGAGGTATTCAAAGCCTCACGACGGATGAGGTGCTGGTGCCATTTGTAAGCCTTGAATAAACCCAGATCAAGAGGTTGCAGACACTCCTCCGGATTTAGAGGCAGAGGCAACGGCTCAATATGGTGTCGACTGCAGAAACAAAAGAAATCGGCCGTGAAGTGGCTGTCACAGTCATCCATGAGAAGCAGGCGTTTGTGTTGAGGGTCCTGTGGCCGAGTGGACTTCTCGAAATAGACTACTGGATTCATTTCGTTGCAAGAACGGCGCTGATTTGACCATTGGGGCTCGCAGATATGAGAGTATCTCCATTGAAATCTCTGTGAAACCATTCAATCTCAAGTTCAATAGTCGGAATGATGATGAATGGGGCAATAGCAATACCAATAGCTGAAACAGCCTCCATGGGAGTCAAATGGGCTGTATCCTATGTGTCTATTAGAGTGTGCTGTTCTACTTCATCAAATGTCTAGTGGAACATGACTTCTTCGAATGTGAGGCAGTACCGATGAGAGTGCTGACGTGTATGGTCTGTTGCTTCCAATGGTTATCGCTGCTCACATTTTTCTCCCATGAGGGAATACAATTACGTGGCTGTTGTAACGCGGGTTGATTGGATAAAATATCGCAATCTCGCGGTGAAACTCCCTCTTCTCTCTTTTCAGCTTGTTGGTTGCAAGACATGGCTGAATTGCTGCGCTCCAACTCGCTGAAAAGCACACCTGCATAGTAAGTGCTGACGAACTGGCTGCACATTCACGTTGCTGCCTTGCCGAGCCTGATTGTCCTCACGACTCTACATGTCTTCCGAGAAATTTCTTCTTCCCCATCACTCTTTTCCCTATGTCTTCATCCTGTCGAAAACTACCTCAATTGACTCGCTGTTACTTCTGATCGTATGCGCATGCTACCGCAGACTTTGAGTCTCGTTTAACATGGATATGCCACCGCCTAAACGACCAAAAGCTCGCAACGAGTTTGAGATTGTCATTGTATGCGCGCTCACTCTCGAGGCTGACGCCGTCATGGCTCTCTTTGACCACCACTGGGACGAAGTCGGGCGTCTTTCCTATGGGAGAGCTCCAGGCGACGTCAATGCCTATTCAATGGGTGCCATCGGCGCCCACAACGTGGTTTTAGCCCATTTGCCCGGAATGGGAAAAGCCACGGCTGGGAACAACGCCTCCTGTTGTGCAATGAGTTTCCCTAACATCAAACTGGCACTACTTGTCGGTATTTGTGGCAGCACACCGTCTTATGATGGAACTCAAATTTTTCTTGGCGATGTCATTATTAGCAACGGTGTCGTGCAGTACGATCTTGGGCGGCGCTTTCCAGACCGGTTTGAGACGAAGGACACATCAAGCGACAGCCTTGGCAGACCGAATACGGAGATCAGGGCTTTGTTATCGAAACTCAGAACGGCGCGTCACAGCCAGATCTTGCAGAATACTTGCCAGAAATATCTCCAGCCCCTGTGCCTAGACTCGACGGTCCAGTACCCCGGACGCTCAAACGATCACCTCTTTCCGGCAAGACACCGCCACAAGCACCAAGGCCAGTTGAAATGCAATCAATGTGCCGCCTGCTATCAGAAATCAGACCCTGTATGCGAAGCCTCAGTTCATATGAGTTGCCGAGAGCTAGGTTGTGATACGAGCGAGTTGATCACGAGATCAACACGAACTGAGCAAACATCGAAAGAAGCGGAAAAAGACAACCCTTGCCCTATGATTCACTTTGGAATATTTGCCACGGGAGACACCGTCATGAAATCTGGGGAAGATCGGGATGAAGTCGGCAAGAACACGAAGGCTATAGGGTTTGAGATGGAGAGTGCTGGTATATGGGACGTTTTCCCGTGCATTGTTATCAAGGGTGTCTGTGACTATGCGGATAGTCACAAGAATAAGGAATGGCAACCCTACGCGGCTGCTACTGCTGCAGCATGCGCGAAAGCATTCCTTGGGTACTGGCAGCCGACGCTGCAGTAAGCTATCTATTTTCCATGGAGAAGAAGCCGTTAAACTAATGACTTTTGGAGTGAACTTCAAGCCAGGACCAAGGCTGAGCAGCGCTACGAACGTCTTTTGAAGAGTCTCAGATTTGGGGAGATGAACGACCGCAAGAACTCTATCTGCTCTAACGCTCCAGATACCTTTGTGTGGATTTTTAAGCCACAAAGTTCCGAAATCGATGAAGTTGGTGTGAACGACCCCGACTCCTCCGAATACGAATCCTCCGAATACGATTCTTCCGAATGCGCACCACTAGAAGCGAACGTCGGTGTCAATGAATGCGGCGGCACCGAGTTTCGGCTGGGTTTAAGGCGGCAATCCGATAGCCAAGAGCCAGAGAGCAGTTTGGACCCCCGCGACGAGGCGCAGCTCAGTTCGAGCTCGTTATTGAAGTCTTGTAGGCAGGAATGGGTGTGCTTCGCCTGCTGGCTTAAATCAAACAACCCGGTGTACTGGATAAGCGGAAAGCCGGCTTCGGGAAAAAGCACCCTCATGAAATTCCTCATGTCCAACGATGAGACAAAGGCGGGCCTAGAGAAATGGAGAGAGGGTGCTATGATTATCTCCCATTTCTTTTGGAAGCCAGGGAGCCCAATGGAAAAGTCTTTGAAGGGATTTCTCTGTTCCTTGCTATACCAGATCTTATCTAAGGACGAGCAATTCCTGCGCGGTAATTTCTACGATCTAATCAATGACTTCGATAAGAAGTCACCGTTAGATTGGAACAAAGACGAACTTCGAAACCTGCTGTTGAGTTATACGAAGCAAACGACACGCCCGTTGTGCATTTTCATAGATGCACTTGACGAGATTTTTCCGGAGGAGGATGCGAATGAGTTGTTGGGACTAATCGAGGATCTCGCTACTTCACACACAAAAATGTGCGTATCAAGTCGCCTAGAAGAGTTGTTTTGCCTACATCTCCAACAATATCCTTCTCTCAAAATTCACGATTTGACAAGACACGATATGGAACAATATTCAGCCAACGCCATTGACGGTGAACTCCTGAAGCTCCAGAGACATCAAAGAAAGCCAGCACAGTTCAACGTCCAGTCACTGGTTTCTTCGATTGCCCACCGCGCTGATGGAGTGTTTCTTTGGGTTTTTTTGGTCACCAAAGAGCTGTTAAGAGGAATCAGGAACTACGAAACCGAGGATCAAATCTATCAACGATTAGAGTCAAAGCCTAGGGATCTCAAGAACCTGTATCGGGACATGTTGCAACGCTCGTCTGAGGCAGATCGTGAAATCTACGGCAGTGCAGCGGCCAGAATTTTCAGCATCGTCATTCATGATGACGACCCTTGGGTGTGGGATCTTAGAGTTTTTGAACTCATGGCTGCACTGAATGATGCAGTCCTGGATCGGTATCTGCTTGATGACAAGCAGCTGCATGTGTCCGAAATCCACGAGATGTGCCAGAAAACATTGCAAATACTGAAAGGCGGATGTGCGGGACTGCTAGAAACTTCTGGAACCGAACCTTCCTCAAATTGTCATGGCTCAGATTGCGGGGATTATCGTCTCTATTTATGGACTGAGATGAAAGTTACGTTCATTCATCGGACAGTTCGGGATTTCCTTCTTGAGAACAGAGAAGACCGGGATATTTGGCAACATGACGGATTCACCCAAGAAGTGGCACTCTTCCGAAGAATCAGAGCGAACTTGTGTATGGCACGGCTCAATGCCATCATTTTCCCGATCAGGTGCGTTAGTGTTTACTTGATGATAGACAGGCTGGGTGAGGTACAGACGTTACTACCTACCACCATTGCACCTATGATGGCTGCCATCATTGACAATCACAGGCGAGGCAACATGAAACTTGATGCAAATGCCAACGAGAACCTCGTCTGGGAAATGTCATCCGATATTGCAATACCGATAATCTCAGGGGAACACGGGCTTGCTCAATATGTGATTGCCTGTATCTCCTCCTACGGAGCAGACCGTCGGGCCTGGATTCGTTATCTGGTCTTACTTCGATGCTGCGAAACAGCCAGGTTCCAGGGCGATGAGAGTCGAACGCTGGGCCAGCATGATCTTATTCATCAGCTTCTCCACGGAGGTACTGACCCGAACCGAGTTGAGGAAATGCGACCAATCACACCTGACTCGGGGGTTGCTACATGTGTCGTCGGACCGCCCTGGCTTCAGTACCTGATAGCTGTGCTCAACTGGCCTCCTGTTCTTTTTGACAGCTCCTACCCATTAAACCTCGTCCTTCAAACCTTGGAGACGTTTCAAGACCGGGGAGCAAGCCTGACCTCAAGAACAACGGTTGCTTTTGTGTGGAAAGGTGTGAGGGAAGGGAAATGGAACGGATTATTGCATGTCTGCTCTTCCACTTTGGCTAATTACGCCAGCTCTTTCATTATTGTTGAAGTGAATGGCCAGGCCTTGGTCGAAGCTGTATTGCACAAATTGGGCAGAATGATGACTCGGAGAGTTGAACCCGGTCGTCCCAGAGTCAACCCATACATGGAGGCAGTTGCTTTCACCAGTGAGAGGGAAGAAGCTTCCTTCGCGGTAACATGTGCCGAGGTTTCGAATTTTCTGTTGGATGGAGTGAGGAGCTGGCTCGGAATACGATTTGGAGAGGGAAGCGAGGAAGATATCTGGAAGATTGGGCAGCGTATCGAAAGGACCTGTGATAACGCCGTTGAACAGGCGATCACAACGTCAGAGCCACTGGACAGCCGTGAGCCTTTAACTGGGTGACAGGTGTATTAGCGTTCTAGATGGCAAATTTACTTCGATTTGAAGGGGGAGGGGGGTTGACTTGTTGTCCCCTTCATTTCATTACGACACTTGGGAAAGACCGTTTTTTTCTATTTTAAGTACTGTACAGATTGAATAATATCCGCCTTTATTAAGGTACCATGTTTACGAGGCGAGAGAGAATATTTGCTGTCTGAGGGTGCAACATTGACTGGTTTCTTCCAGAAGCTTACTGCAATCTCCAATCGCCACTTCGATGTGGGAAAAGTCTAGCCAGAGACCTAAACTGGGTAAACTGGGAACTTGGCAAAGAAGCGACTCGTGTTTAATGCCTGCGACCATCACTCAAAACATCGAACATATCAACGATTGATACTGGTCAATGACGTTTAGTCCTACATAAGTCCGGCATCATCAGCCCTCTTCTCAATGATGCTTGAGTGAAGACGAAAAAGCGGCTTTTCGCCTCGCTTGGCGCGCCACTCATTAGTGGAACGAAGAAGACCCAAACATCCAGTAATGGCCCAGCCCCAGGTCCTGACAAAGGATTCTGTCACTTCCCAGCCACTGGGGTCCCAGGATTCGAGCCAAATAAGCATGCCTGGGTCGTGACTTGGAACGCGTCCGCGGAGGTCATGGTAGAGCTGCTCCTCGTCGAAGCAATCGAAACCTCGCCGGAACAAGTTGTCTCGCATCTCGGGCACAGGGATCAGATCAATCCATGGGTGATGTGATGTGGCGCGTTGAAGATCTGTTGGTTGCAGCCCGTTTGGAAGTCGTGCCACGGGTGCTATTGAGGTACCAGCTCGGTGAGAGCCCGGTGAGTTAAACGGCGACAGAGCATCGTTGTCCATCTGCCCAGATGAGAGACCCAAGAGGTCCATGTTGGCCAGTAAAGCTCGGATAAAGTTAAACTGGGATAAGATGGGGAAGATTTCAAGTTGGGGGGCGCGCGTTTTGTAGAGCTGATGTGCAAACGCTTCGAAACGTTGGAGGATGATCCCATTATGCTCCGATCCGGCATCAAGAACATTGATACTCCTCACAGCGGCTGTGACGGCTCTCAAATCAGAGTCCTCGTATTTCCAGTGCGCCGGAGGGCTCGAAGAGTCGGGGGCCGGAAGAAGCTGTTGACCTTCGGCACCGTCACAGGCGCCAGGGGAGCCAAGTGCCCTTTGTCTCCTCGTCCCTGCTGATGGTTAGCAAGCTCAAGACTAGGCTAGGTCAACGATCTGTCATACTGAGGACTCGTTGGTTCCGGCGATTTTGAATCCTCCTCCTCTCTCTCGCATCCGATATGCCCGACCAGTCGTCCTCGTCCCTAACCCACCTATCCGCGATGCTGTCGCGTTGTGAGTCGGCATTACCAGAGTCTGCCATGCTTGATCGATACGGATGCTAATGCAGGTTGATGACAACGGCAGGTGCTTCTTGTCTCAGGAGTTGATGACGAGCAATTTTATCGCTGTTTCACCGAGTCACCGCCCCTTAGTACTACTTAACTAGCCTCATGCAGCTGTCATCAACCTGCATTAGCGCCAAAACTCTATTATCCATCCCGCGGAATCCATCAACTCCGCAGGCTCCGTGAGGTCCGCCGCATGGACTCCATAGTGACACTCCAAAGAACGCACCTGTATCGTCCACAAACACCATGGCCAGCATTCTATCGTTTTCATCCTGATGATCGGAGTTGACGGGTGGAGTGACTGTGCGGAGTTGCTTGGTAATATCTATCATGATTTCTATGGAGTAAGCCTGAGTTTAATTCAGTTTATAGTATAAATGGTGGTCCAAGCCGCTTTAAACATTAATCACCAGCGCCATCCATCACAAAAGCCCTGCACATCGACCATGTCTACCATTGAAGTCGCCATCGTCGGCGCCACCGGCCAGACCGGCTCTTCCATCATCAATGCCCTGCTTGAATCAACCACGCCGCAATTCGTGAGCACTTTCTGCGCCTTTCACATCCAAGATGTTAACAAAACACATTTAGAACATCACGGCCCTGACAAGGGAATCCTCTTTGCAGAAGCCCGGTGTGCTCGACCTTGCTAAAAGAGGTGTCAAAATTGTCGCTGTTGATCTTGCAGGCTCCGAGAAGGAGTTGGAAAAGGTGCTTGTGGGGATAGACGTTGTCATCTCTACTATATATGGGCCAAGTGTGATAGCTGAGATTCCTCTCATCAACGCTTCTAAAGCTGCAGGTGTTAAACGGTATCTGCCCTGTTTCTTCGCGACTATTACACCCCCTAAGGGGGTTCTGATGTTGAGAGATCTGGTAACATAGCCAATGCAGACCAGTCGTTTGGTACATGCACTAACGGACAACTTTAGAAAGAGGATGTGCTGAACCACATCAAAAAGATCCATATGCCCTACACCATTGTTGACGTCGGTTGGTGGTATCAAGTCACCTTACCCCGCCTTCCGTCCGGCCGCATCGACTACGCTGTCATGGAGACAGCAGACGGTATTGCTGGGGACGGAAACATACCTTTTTCCTTGACAGACTCGCGCGACATTGGACGATATGTAGCCCGTATCATTTCGGACCCTCGGACTCTGAACCGTATGGTTTTTGCATACAGCGAAGTCTTGACCCACAACGAGATCTACGACTTGTTGGAAGGCCTTGGTGGTGAAAAGCTTCAACGCAAATATGTAAGTTCCCTCGAGTGATTATCAAAATTAGCTGCGATGAGAAATTCTGACTATGTGGCAGGTTCCTGCTGAAGCTATCGAAACCAGCATTGCTGAGATAGAGGCTACGAAACCAACTCCCGATTCCCTTGAGTTCATAACGCTAGCTCAGTACCAGTATTGGTACTCTTGCGGCGTCCGTGGTGACAACACTCCTGAAAATGCCCAATACCTGGGTTACCTCCTCGCGAAGGATTTGTATCCGGATCTGAAGGGTACCAGCCTGGCAACATACACGCAGGAAGTCATCGATGGAAAGGGGAAGAGAGCATATGAGCATCTCAAGCCGAAGGCAGAACCCAAATAACCTTAGCTTCCTCAAGATGTTTCAAAATATCCGCAAAAACATGGTCCCGCCCTCGCACCATTCTGAGACCCATGATAATAAGCAAGTTTGCTGTTTTCTTTGTGATCCTGTTCTGGTGGCCTGATTCTCCAAGGAAGACAACAACTTCGGGTTTCCCCTCCATGATGGGAATAGACGAGTGGTCAAAGCCAAGTGGAGAAGTCGTTGGTACTTCGGAAAACTCATGACGGTATGACGCTACACTCCTCATGAAGGTGTAAACGTAAAGACCTTTGGATCATAATTCCAGGTCGTGTGGGCCAAATCCTTCCGTCTCCCGCCAACTTTTGAAGGTGGATATGTTGGCCAGCCGTTGCTCATACACACCGTCGTTTCCGTAGATTTGTCCCCATTCCCATGGCGGCAGTGGTGCGAGACAGACGAAACACTGGTTCAAGGACCCGAAATTCCACCTTGCAAGCCAAGGGATGGGACTTATGTCCAAATTGCCCAGCTGTGCTATCGGTCAGTATCAGTTCCTGCGGAAGCCCCATTACGCTAGTCTCTATAGGAAGATGCAGACGACGGCGCCTCTATGTAATTAGGGCTCCTTCTGAAACTGGGCCATTACGGCCATGGCCTGTCACCATGGCCTAGCAGAGAAGTTACGGCAAAAGACACACGCATCTCGCCCGAGCCGTGGTAGTGTGCTGCATGACACTCAATGAATGGGGGGACATAAATTTCATCACACAGACAAGTTCCTTCCAGGACGTACATTCAGAGGTAGACAACCGAATTGAACAATATTCCGTAGTCACCGTTACATACCCCAAACCCGGTTTACATGTGGCTGGACGGCCCTGAAGCTTGCCCGATCTAGGGACGTCAACGTCTTGTTTCAAGATGCCGTTGTCAAGGACTTGGAAGGCATATTTGTTGATACGGACGGCGGTCTTTCACGATAGGTCGTAGTGTCAGTCTTGAGCGTACCTGATCCAGACTACGTCCGAATACAAGGGCTATGGTCGCTATGCGATGCACCTCTCGCGACCAATTGGTTGAACTACGCAAGTCAGGTATACGAAGCGGTTTGTAACATCCTTCCACCCTCAACTCTGAGCATCGTGGGCCCTGCCTTGAAATACAACCTTGGTATGGTCTATGCGACGCTCGCGAAATACGACGACGCTGAGCAGATGTTCGATGATGCCTTGAACACTTTTTACGCTTATAAAATATCAGCTATTTCACGATCTGAGCCCCCAGAGTCAATGAAAATTATATTTACCTTCACCCTCGGGGCATGTTGCTAATCTTAACATCGGTGATCGGGAACTCTCTGATGATGGCTGAGAGCACGGTTGGTGGAATGCGACGGCGGGGCTCATGCTGCTCCACGGGTCTCAAGGCGATGTTGGCGACGTTGAAGTACTCAACCAGAAATGGGATGTAAATGGCGACCTGAGCGTGACAACTGATGACCATCTGAAGTAGGTAAATTACAGCAGGGCAAAGACATGCTACAATTGGGAATAAGCCTAGGAGTAATTGCAGCGCGCTCTGAAAGGCCTTGAATCGCTCGGGTATCTCCAATCATGGTGGAATTCGGAGGAAAACAGTGAAAATTGGTGGATAGCCGATACTGAGGCGATTCTGTCTATGGTTGAGTAGAAGTTGTAGCTGAGGGGCGAGAATGCAATCTAGGAGAAAAAACGTAAATGGAGGGACCGTGCCAGAGGGTGAGAATTCAACTAAGGAGATAGACCTATGTGTTGCTGAAGGGGGTTCAGCCGAAGGGTATAACTAGCGAGGAGGCTTAGTAACAAGACTAGCGATCAGCTAAGTCTTCGACGTACAGTCTCACGTCTGACTGCGACCCGTTTTCGCGTAAGCGCACACTCAAACACATGCGTGAAGCAGGACAACCAGATTCCACAAATTCACAAAGAAGCTGAAGCCTTGGTTACTTGGGAGACACACGGCTCTGCAAACCATCCGCGACGCCGACACGATGCCCCTACCAAACGCCTCAAAGCCCCCGCAACCACGGAAGACACGGTCAAGCACCCCGCGAGCTAGGACCGGCTGCAGCACTTGTCGGTAAGTTCTGTCCGACTTTTGCACTTCTGGAAGAATCAAGTCATCGGCTCATTCGTGACGAAAGAACGCGACACGTCAAATGCGACGAGACGCGGCCGTCCTGTCTCAAGTGTATCAAGGCTGGGTGGAAGTGCGATGGCTACCCGACAAAGACTGGCATCGAGAGTGCTCCGGAAAACTCCTCCCAAAGTCTAGTCACCACGGCGTCAGCGAAATCCCTCAACATCACCACATACTCGCTTCCCTTCCGAATCCCAGGGAGCCAGAAAGACCGCCAAATGCTGCACTACTTCTGCGTGCAAGGGGCTTCCGACATGTCCGGGTTCTTGTCATCTGATTTCTGGTCTCAGACGGTTCTGCGGGACAGTCACCAGGAGCCTGCCGTGCGTCAAGCTCTCGTCGCGCTGAGCTCACTGCATCTCGACTACGTGACGACAGATTCAACCGGCGCCGAGGTCGCGGGAGAGGAAACACTGCGGAATTACGGGAAAGCCATTCGTGCATTGCAGAAACGAATCGCCAGCCCCAGCAACGATCCAACCAAAGTAGTCCTCATCTGTTGCGTTCTCTTCTACTGCTTCGAGAGCACTGTTGGTAACACCGAGGCCGCCATGAAGCATCTAAGCAACGGACTGCATATATTGGCTTCTTATCCGCCAAAGCAAAACAGCAAAGTCCACGATGGTGGTGACATGGAATTCTTGTCCGATATTCTTGCTCGACTAGACCTGCAGGCGACCTTGTTCAACGATGCCCGCACACCGCTCCTCACCTTGACATCCGACGAGGAGCGCGAACATGGCATTACCAGTTTATCCGGAAGCGACACATTCTCCACCTTGCGCGACGCGCAAAGATCGTTGGATAAACTGCAGAATTGGTTAACTCACTTGCTCACAAAAACCGTCTCTTACAAGGGCCAACCATTGCGGTCTATTCCTCTCCTCCTTCTTGTAGAGAAGCGGAATTTGTCCACGGAACTCAGTCGGTGGTCACAGCAGTTCGAAACATGGCGCGCGGCAAATCAAGCAACCAACGAACAGACGCTTTGTGGTATTCAAATACTTCTCATCAACCATGGAATATTCCAGATGATGACTGCCTCGGTTCTCCCAGATGATCCCGAAGTATTCGGCTCTTCACCCAACCTCGCCGCTGAGGAGGTGATCGAGCGTGTGGAATCCATTCTGCAGTCGACTCAAGAGCAAACGACGACCACGCAAACAGCAACAAACCCCCGACGGAACTTTTCATCCGAAACTGGCATCATCGCACCGCTCTTTCTGTTAGCGGTGAAGTGTGCAGATCAGTCAGTGTGCGAAAGAGCTCGTAAGCTGCTCGCTACATGCAGGAGGCGAGAAGGCCTATACGACGCTTCGGAAATGGTCGCCCTGCTCAAGCACCTGGACGAGGTCAAGTCACATCGACGATCAATGTACAAACAAGCCGGCGTCATGAAGATTGTGGACGGATCGCTGGAGTACTGGGCAGCAGATTTGTTCAGCGACATGACAGGTGGAATGGATACGATTGGAAAGCCCACAGCTATGAACAACACCACTATTTAACAATGGTTTAACGAATTAGGCTAATGTACATTTACTCAAACACCCTCATCACCCGTATGTGTTTAGAAGCATTACAGCAGAGCGACCAGAGCTTGACAAAATAGGGCGAGAGAGGTAATCGACCAGAGCCCAGTAGCAAGAGCAGAGGCAGAAGAAGCGGGAACACTGTCACCATCACCATTACCGTTGCCACTGTCGCTTCTATTTCCCTTCCCTTTCCCACTGTCAGTTTTATTGCCGCTGGTTCGGGCGGCGAATCGCATCTCGTCCTTGCCAAAGTCATACACCGATACCACATTCTTGAGGAATTCGTCCCCAAGAAATGGAGCGTCACACCCAGGCCCTCTGCCGGGCTATTCACGCAAGAGTAACAGAAGCCGCTAGCGTCTTGGATGATCATGTCCGCTGGGTTGTGGTAGAAGATGTGTCCATCAATCTCGATTCCGAGGGGGGGTGTCTCGGCGTCACAGTCAACGACATAGATGCCGTACTCCTCGTTGTAAACTGCCGGTGGGACAAATTCGGCGTTGATCTCGTCCGCGAGTTCCTGTGGAAGCATGTTCATTTGGTTGCCGCTATCCACCACCGCCTGAAACTCTGTCGAATTGGTAGTTCGGGACGCATTCGATGGCGAGCCCCAGGTCACGCCGTCGACAGTCAATGTCATGAGGGTGATCTGACTGACTCCGCCAGTGTACAGGTCCGGGAGGTCCTTTGTGACCTCGATCGAAGCAACCGCCCAGTCATTGCTATGAGCCACGGGCGGGAGCTCGCCCAGGCCGAGCCAGCCACCAGGTCCAGTCGATGAATTGCGAGGGAGCCTTTCGATGGCCATGCTATACCAAGGCTCAACAAGTCCCCCCTTGTACATGCTGACGAAGAGCGGATCGTAGACGGCGCGGTTAAGTAGCAAAGAGTCGTTGTCGAGCGTGGTGCCGTAATGGGCAGATGTCAGGGGGGGATATCCCAGGCCGAGAATGCCACTGTTCAGGCCGTCACCCTTATCGGTAGACCGATCGACAATGCCGACCTTCTGATTTGGGACGGTAATGCCACCAAGGGTGACGTTCTCGTAGCCGACTTTGCCCAAAGCAATACCCGTCCCGTACTGTACACCGAACGTCTGATTAGAGACATATTCCATCGATGCGGGCACGTCGTAGGTTGGGCCGAAAATGCACTCTTCCTGCGAAATATCGCCATTGTCCGTGGCGTTGACGCATTGGAAGTCCTTTGTGACGACCCAAGTGTCACTGCTTCCTGTGTCGACTAGCAGGAGAAAGGATTGGTCGCCGAATTGAACCTCGACGTCGAAGACAATGGCGTATCCGGTTGCCGTCATGGGTGCAGGATTGGATTGGACGTGGCGGCGTCGGAGCGGTGCAACTGAGCCGGCCACGAGGGGGGCGGTTGTCGCCGCGAGGGCAAGGGTTGTGAGAAGCATGACTGAAAATAGGAGAGTAGACGGTTCCTGTATGGGTGAGAGAGTCGATGGTGAGATGTAGTGATGATTGTGTGTTGGGACTGGGCTCGACAATATTGTTATATACTTCCAAGAATCTTCATAATTGAGTGCAATACTCCAGTTGAGCAGACGCATCTGAATAGCTGAAGCATCGTGATTGGTCTCCGCGTGTATTTCACTGTCCGAGCGTGGAGTCGCAAGCTTCCGAGGCTGTGCTCACACATCAGCCACGGGCTAGTGTTCTATCAAAATCCTCGTCTATTGGCTGCGTCGCCATCGGCACCGTCGACTTCCCCCTAGCATCTCTTTTCTGAGGTTTGCAGGGCTGAGCGCCTGGCTTTGGTGGACGATGTGACGTCGGCGGGGCGTTGGAAGCTAAATACCTTCCATTCATTGGGCGTGGCGTGTATTTCGAAATCCTTGCTCCACCAGCTAACTCAGGCTTACCAGCGAAGCATCAAGTCGATAATTATGCCGTACTGGGTACGGATACTACTACACGGAATTGGATGTCGGACAATATCAGGAGCAAGGCTGAAGACACGGGTCTGTTCAGGTGAGCTCACGAGGTTGCCTTCCAATATGACAAATTCTTGCTACAAATGATTATTATCTTGAATCCCAATGGTGCCAACACTTTTGTCCCACCGGCATCATTGGCGTGTCCCACCTCTGGAGTCTCCGGTGTTACACTGTTGAGTGTTTGCGTTGCAGTTTGTTGTCCACGTCACCCACGAAAACCATTTGCACCACGTCACGGCCAACCGATTTCTTCAGTTCGGTACCCGTGGAGTTGTTTTCACAATCTCCGTGTTTCATTTGCTCATTGTGTGCGACTACATGCTCGGGTTAGCTCATCCATCTTGTTCTATAAAAGGAACAGGATCTGACTCAGGCTTCGACAGTATTCTCTCCTTCGCAACCTTCTAAACTAATCTTCGACACACATTTCCCTTATATAAACGAGAATTTGCGGTATCGGCAACGGGCCCTATTATGTCCCGCACCTACGATCCTCGAGCCTGGCCTATACCCAGGATTCAACCCTGCAAACCCCTCAATGTTCTGAGAAACCAGCTTAAGAGCACCGAAGGCGGCAGTACCCTCCCTTCGATTATAGATATACAAGAAATTGCACACAACAGACTTCCTGGGCAGGATGCAGATGATGATGAGCCTCAATCACAACTGTGGCAGCGACGGACGAACAATTCCTCACTTATATATACGAGCACCAGAATCATTAGATTCGGGTCACCTCCGAAAGAGTCCACGAGGGTCTACGAGACACGACCGAAACCGGGTAGATTCAGACATTCGAAATTCACCTTCGAGAAAAGAGAAAGTCCCCCAGAAGAGCCTCCTATTTATCCTCCCCTTGAAAGCTCCAATCATGTCGAAGTTCAGTGTATGCCGGCTCGGCCAATTACCCAACAGCATCACCACCCTGCGAAGACAAACCACTATCCCTGACAGAGACTAATCAATGGAGTCTCTGATGCGACCGACCAAACCATGCTGGAAACAACTCAACCCGATGACCAATACGAAGGATTGGATGGAGGATTGATGGAAGGCTTGCTGGACTGATATGCAATCATCAGACATGCACAGCTATGCCAGTGGCAAAGCGGCACTTATCGAAGACACCCGCATGGGTACGTCAAGACGGGAGAAGCACATGGCGAGCGTGGTAGAGGCACATCAGACAAAGGTAGCTCGGAACAAACTATCGAACAGGCGAAGATCAGGAACAAAAGGGTACACGGATGAAGGTTTCTCTGTAATTATTCTGTGCTAGTCTAACACTTACGTAGCTTAAATTCATGAGCCTGTCACTCATTTCCACGCTGTGCTGTGCGAATGTGACTTCCTTGTTGTCTTTTATCGTATAATCAGTAGGCACATCAAGTTTGCAAACTTGGAGAACGCTCCGTCAAATGAGTTGTCAGAGTAATAGTCAAAATTTCTCATGATTTCTAATCAATCTATCTTAAATCAAGGACGAGTCCTTGCTATCAAAATGAAGTAAGAGGGGAGATATGTAAGGTTTATCGATGCTCTTCATCAAACTGATAGTTGTCATGGGTTCTCGACGTAGCTCTGTGCTGAAGAAAGCGCTATCAAGTCCCAGGCAACACCTCATACTATAGATCAGAAACACCTGGTAGAATTACATCCTCCCTAAGCACCCTCCTCGTCGGTCAGAGGTCGGTCCAGTCCGAGTCTCGTTCTAGTGCTGTACGTCTCAATAGACGAAGCGCCATCAGCTTCAGTGACCAGCTCCTTGCGGCGGGTATCAACCAAAAGACGGATCAAATCCGGTCGCATGTAGTGGCCCGCAAAGTCGGCAAGGACTTTGGTGAGGTGGTTCTCGTTCAAGTCGATGTCCACAAACAGCAGGCCGTCGAAATCCTTCTCGGGCTTGACGACCAAGCTGCCGTCAGGTCGGTAGATGCGAGCATGGCCGTTGTAGGGAGCCGTGTCCGTCTCAGGCTCGACGCCCTCGGGCGTGTTAATGCGCAGGCCCTCGACCGACAGGCGCTGGAAGGGCGCGAGAGTCCAGGTGCCAGTCTCGATGGCGTAGGCGGGAGTGACCAAGTCGGACGCCGTGTTGGCGTAGTTGGTCGCCGGGTCAGGGGCAACCTGGCGCTCGATGCCGGGGTACACGGGCCAGCTGGCGACGTGAATTTGCTCGCCGGCCGAGACGTTGAGGGACTTGAGGAACGGGTTCATGTTCTCCCAGCAGTTGAGCTGGCCAAGGCGGCCGATTTCTGTCTCGGACACGGACATGAAGGTATCGCCAGATCCGTCGCCGTAGACGAGCTTCTCCACGTGCGTGGGCTTGATCTTGCGGCGGAGGTTGATGACGGCTCCGTCAGGGCCGATCAGCACCTGGGACAGGTACAGAGTAGCGTGGTCAATCTCGGAGAAGCCCAGCGAAACAAAGATCTGGTTGTCGCGGGCCGCGCGGCGAATTCGGCGCATCTCCTCGGAATCGACAGCCATCGAGTTCTCGCGGTACCTCTTCAGCATGGGCAGAGACTGAAGATAAGTGATCTTCCACATCCAGTAGGGGTAGCCAGGAATCCCTTGGAATTGTCAGCAGCTGAGTTAAATCCTAGGAGGTGAATTTGGTAGTTTGGAATATCACATACAAACTTCCGGGAAAGCGACGAGCTTGCAGCCAGCTTGTCCGGCTTCATTGATGAAGTCAATGGTCTTCCTGACACCGCCCTCCAGATCGAACCACTAGCGCCAGTTAGCAGCCATACTGATATTTCAGTTTCAAAAAGTCTTACTCCGGGCTCTGAGGTAACGGCAGCGGCCTTGTACTTGGTGATAGCCATGTTGAAAGTTTGCGATGATGAATTTCTAAGAATTCAAGAGGATCTGAGGTGCTTTGTTGTGTTGTATTGAGTGTGAGTGATGAGAGAATTGTATAGCCTTTCGATGGAAGGGAATGCAAGTGTCTTTATACGTAGGGACGAGCCAACTTGTGGATGTATGCTTACACCTTTGACATTGTAACTGAAAGCTTCTCGGGAATCGGGATTCGGACGGGCATTCTCGGACACTGTCGTGTTACTGCTACTGAAACCCTCCACCACCATGTGCTGCATGAAAACATATTCGTAAGCCATCACATGAAAGTAGAGTAAATGCGACGACAGGCAATCCATGACATGCAGCATTAAGGTACTCACTAGGGTCGAGTCCATGGTGCATGTTTCAATTTCAGGGATCTTTTATTCGACCTCATCCACTTCCGGAACCAATTATCTATGACGATGGATTGGTTTACGTGAGCATGTACGACTCCATATATTGCTTAACATGCACCAAAGTTTAAAAAGGTCGACGAATACTATTGTTACAGCAAAGACTACTACAGGTACCTCAGTACAGTCTGTCAATTGAACAATTCATCGCCCTTCGTTGTGGAGAAACATACTGGGACATGCAACGGTGCAGAAAGGTCCAGATTCATACGTAAACTCTCGCTGATCTTCAGCGGTTCTCTGACCGAATAAGCATCTCAAACTGCACAAACCCTTCGTAACTGTGGAACATGTATGCGGAAGGGTCGGAGCAGAGAGCGATCGCGAGAACTTCCGAAGTCAGGCTCTATTCGAAATTGAACGGTGACAACAATATAATTGGAACCTGAGTTGTTGAGCGGCGAAGACGGCCCCGCAAGATATTCCTAGATGGTTCTCAGCCAAGGAACTGCCGCCTGCAAAAGCACATTTCGCCGCAGCGGGCCGCAACGGGGCCGCTGCGGCGTTGACCCCAGATTTTGACAGCTCCAACGCGCCACTGCGGGCCGCAACTACGCCGCAGCGGCATTCAACTCCTTGATCCCGAGGGTCCGACACTCCGGCTGATACAACACGCCATCGGCTGCCAGAGATCCCGTCTGGAAACGGAGTCGTGTGCTGTCGGGCCCTTCGTATACGATCCGTGCGGACCCATTCGTTGACTAACGACCCTTGACACAGCATGTTGAACGATTCATCTCGATACAAATTTGTCCCTTAACTTCCCTTCCATGTTCCCTAATATTTCTTGATTCTGGACGAGTGCTTCCTGGACTGCGGAGCCTCGGTTGTGCTTAATCCAAGTCGTCATTCCTAACCAGGGTGAAGAACTGCTTAGGTATTAAGCGTGGCAGATTTCGAGAACTTATTATATTACTATCCTTTTTTGCTTCATTACATTCATTTTTGCAGTCGTTTGATTGTTGTCAAAGAAGCCGTCAAGATTTCAACATCGGTGTCCCGCTCGATTAACATGTGAATTGTCTGACTTGCATTAGTGCGAGTTCAATATCAAGACCACACCAAACATGTGCATAGCTCCGGTAGTTGTAAGTGAGGGGAAAATCAGATGTTCATAGTACTAACATTTTAGTTTCGTCCCACGGGCCGGACATATGCGATCCAAATGCGTGATCTTTGTCGTCGTCTCCAGGGTAGGCAAAGTGGCCCTGGATCACGATATAGCGCGAGCCCTCGCCCAGGTAATGGAAGGCGTGAAGGTGATTGAATGGTTGATATAACTATAGCGATCGAATTATTCGTCAATTATCTCTATTACCGCAGTGCAAATCAGTGGCAATAGATTGATGTGGAATAAGGAATCCACGGGGGGCCACTGATGGCAGGACATGCCGTGTGACGATTGATGCACCTAGGTGTCAACGGGATGCGTCTCTCATCCACGTAGTATCAAGGCATTAGCAGCTATCATTCCGACAAGTCATACAAAACATTAGAGAACGTAGGGTCAGAAAAGGCGAAACCATTGCCAAACGAGTATCCACAGATTATGATTCGGTACGGCGAGTGAATGTTACATTCATCATGAAACTTGACAAGAAAATAAGAACACTAGTCAAACTAACCTTTGCTGGGCTCAGTAGAAAATGGCTATCAATACCGCACATGTAGGAAATGCTCCTGATGTCGTTGTCGTTTCTAGTCTCCCACTCTTATCCTCTAGCTTGCCAATCTCTCTTATAACTCTCGTTCGATGCTGAGCTACAGTCTGAATTTGACCTGATCTGATTTCCTTTTTCGCGCAACATGACTCACTCGGTGATAATGCCTTGTCTTAATTACATTTCGGCTAAACACCTTCCCGTTTCGCTCTTCTTGAACAGGTGTAGACTGCGGTATGCCGAATGTCTGTGACGTCTGCCAAGGCTTTTGCCCCGACCTCATATCGATGTGTGCCTCACTATGACTCACTTAATGACTGTGCTGTGACTATACAGGTGTGCGCGGTGTTACAATCGGGGTAAAATTCCCCCTCCTTACACGCTTTGAGCGATACAATCAATAATCGAACGACGCGGGGTTGGCGCGCTGCGCTGTTTAGGGGCTCTCTGACATTGTTGCAGCTCGGTTACTTTGTCACAAGAGAATACTATGATCATCGCATCTGAATGTATCGACCCGGAGAATACTCTGTCGGAATTACACTTGCCGGTCTGAGCCACGAAGTGACTCATATCAAGCCTCAATCTCTTGACATCTCCGTTGGACGACCATGTATTTCGCTAAGTACCGGCATCAAGGTGACGTGTCGTGAAGGACGGTTCGGTCATCCTCTAAGACAAGTCACTATTCTTCCTTCGTTACTTTACTTTACTGTCACTCACGCACGACACAACTCGCAATTCAGTACTGGGAAATGCGGGCTGAGAGCCGTGATTGCTTTTGCCTCGGGGTAGAAATGTGCATGTGAATTTTTCTGTACAGCAGTGCCCGAATCACCTCAATCAACGGCGCAAAGCAATACAATGTGATCTATCTTAGGGTGGTGGCAGGAGGCGCCTGTACTGCACATCAGCGCAGAAGGTAGAGCCACCAGCGCCAAGCCTGTTTAGTCGAACTTCGTAAACCTCTCCACCACCACCTTCAAAGATTACTGCTGTAGGCAGTGTCGCTTGGAGAATATTGCCAGCCAGGTCTGCATAGGTCTCGAAAATACTGTCTCCCACATAACGTTGCACCTCGGGCGATGAGGTTTCCCTGTGATTATCTAGTAGCACAGAAGCAATCTGCCTGTGCTCCGTTGAGAGGCCACTGTTGCTAAACAACGCAAACCAGGGTAGAATGTGCTCCGAAGGGGCATTTGGCTTGAGGGGAATACCACACACAACCACGAAATGCATGGTGGTATTGGACTCATCTCTTTTCGGGAGAGAAAAAGAATCCCACCATATAGGGTCCCCGCCTGCTCTAACATTGTACTGGTGCACGATGCTGAAGCTGGAAGGGTCGACATTGTTCCTGGCACATATACTCTGAAGATAGTCAGGATGATCTGGGCTTTGTTCGAGAGTTCGGCGCTTTCCGTTAAGTTTATCGAGCACCTCCACCAGTTCTCGTCGATAAAGCAGTACCAATTCCCGTTGCAACATCAATCCGATGAAGTCCGAATGCGCCCGAGGCAATGATTTCTTGAGGCAGATGGCCGCAGTGACTTCGCTGGTTTGTATCCCGCGCCCTGGATGGACGGTTTTGTCCTTGGAAAATATCACTGTATGCGGCATGGCCCTGACATAGGCGTCGCCAAACTTCTGCAAATTGATGGCAACGGTTTCTGATTTGGTCTGCTCAGAAGTGTCGAGCTTAGACATGGCTATGCAGTCCAAGCCCAAAGCAAAGGTCTCACGAGCCGGGTGCTCTCCCCAGTGCACGTCAACCATCAAGCCTGTGTCAGTAACTGAATAATTTGGCTCCGAAAAGAAGGAAGTGTTTCGTGATACAAGTGAAGAGCAGTCAATGAATTCAGCAGGTGACTGGGCGAAAATACCCCTGTACTGAGGAATCGGTGCGAGTTGGTGCCATGCAAAAAGGCTGAGGTCGCGGTGCTGTTTCGCAATCTCCTCCTGGAGTCGACCGAATGCCTTTTCACCCTCGCCATAAAGCAGAGGCATGTTGACACTAAAGATGCCCATTAGGCAATACGCCATATCCTCGATACGAGTGGTGTGTCTCTTGGCGGCCCACGACATCCGTCTCCCGACTGGAATGCCAGACATGTAGGCCATCGTTTCAAGCACTTCTTTGTCGATCCCAGTGATCTCGGCTATGTCGTGCTTCAATGTCTCTTTCGTTCCAATTACTTGCCACGTGCGACCGAAGAACACCACCTCTGGAGCGGCGATCAGCTCCTGCAAAGTCCACCCTCGTGTGAACCACCGGCATTGAGCCAGTTGGTTAAACGCAGTTCGGGAGATAGTAGTCGCGTTTTTGCTCAGGATGAGATTGAAGTCTTCCAGATAGGCGTAGCAGCAAGTAGCTCGTCGATACCACTCCAACATCGAGTTGATAGCTTCACTCAGCTCGGCACTGCTAGACTTGTCGATGCAGCACGAATCGATCCAAGCATATGGCAGCATGTTTTTCCGAGCTTCGTCGCATGTGAGCTGAACTTTACACCATGCAGTTTTCTGTTGTGCGTGATTGATATCGTCCATATCCCTAAATATCACTTCATCTGCTCCCCAGGTGTGAGACAAGATGGCATATCGCGGAGGTGGATCGTGAAAGTACTTCAGGCTGAAGTCCACAACGTCGACAAGCCACATTGTAACGATCAGTCGCTGTTCTTGATGCGATGTTTATGGTGCGCTCCGGCAAGATAGTAGCAGTAGAACTGTAGTAGGGCAAACTAGGCGCTCGACGAACTACAGCAATGAGAGACCGCGAGCAGTCAATAAAGTAAGACTATCCGCAGGCGTTGGAAAGACAGTCAGCTCAGTGAGCGTCGCAGTGCGGAGAGAATTTAATGGATCTGACCCACGTGACCGGAGTCACCAGGCAGGGTGATGTACTAGGCGGCCATGAGCAAGCGCTTGTCACGAAGATGATGCATCGTCTAAAAGGAAATGTCTTCTAAAAATTCATATCTGCAGCTAGAGTGAGTTTATATTAATAGCAGAACTTTAACGAGCACGAGCATGTTCAAAAGTATTTTAGAAAGTAACTATCTATCCATAGTCAGATAGGTTGCCATACAAACGATCGTATCAGAATTCACTACGCATTGGTCTCTCAAATAGAGGCGGAAAGCTCAAACCTTGATGCCCTGTCTCGCACGCCCAATGCCAAGTGCAACACGAACTTGGATATTCTCATTTCCCGCAAACCACGACCATAATTGTTTGATTGCTTCCTCCACATCTTCGGCTTCCTCTTCTGTCACAACAAGATCCTTGGTCAGATCCAGAAGACCCTTGCCTCGAAGAACTTCGTGAGCCGACGGAAACTCAACCGTCACTGGTGCTGTCGGCACTTCAGCTAGCGCGCTGTTATCAGAAGCGTACCCCAAGATACGTGAAAGAGAAGCTAGCTTCTCCGTCCTCGAGGTGGACTCAAACCGGTCGTTGAGGGTCTTTTGGAGATATGGAGCAACCAAAGGGTTGACCTCTCGCTGCTTGTGGACAACGGTGAAGAGGAAGTCGAGAATTGACTGAACAACAGGGTATTTGATGGGCTTGCTCGATTCCTTGCTCCAGCGCTTGAGCTGAGGTTCCAATGTATTTGGGCTGTTGATTTTAAGATGCTTGCACACCATGTCAAGCCACGAGAGTGAACCCATTCGATACTTGGTGCCCTGGATATGCTCATAGGGCGCATACTTTTGCACAAATGCTCCAAGCTCAAAGAAAGAGAGAAAAGCCCTGTTTTGAGTTGCCATTCTCTCTTCCATGGACGTCTTCAACTGTCCAAGCATGATCTCGCCCGTGCGCACGAGGCCGTTAATTCCGTCAAGGACCCGAAGCTCGTCGTTTGACAGGGCACCGTTGAGCGTTTTGTAGGCTAGGTCGTGATTGACTTCGGACCAGGCATGCATCAGAAGTGAAGCAATCTGGATCTCAATCATGGATGAGCCATACTCGCCCTTGTCTTCAGGAAGGCTGTTGGAGCCGAGCTCAACGCGGAGATGGGTAGCTCGATATCCGGCAAATTGGTTTGTATACTTGGTGTCTACTGATTGAGACTGTTCCGATGTTGGTGGCGCATGCGCTTCAGCAGCACTCACAATTGGCGGGTGTGATTTCAATTCCTTCAGAACGAAGCATTTCTGGAGCATTTCGGCTACCTGGCGTTCCTGGCTGGGAAAGTACAATGCCACTCGCACGCCCGAGAGATCGATCAAATCTTTTCGAATCTCCTCTTGCGTCTGATATGTTTTCTGTTTATTTCTTTCTTTGAGCTTCTCCTCAAGCCGGTCGGGACGCTTAGCGCGAGACGTGATGATAGCGGGGATGCCGCTTTCTCCGAGCACCTTGCGGCATCGTTCCTCTGCCAGAGTGGCGACGCTCTTATAAAAGTCGTGTTCTCTTTTATAGTTGCGGACGAAATCGTCGATCAGAGTAGAGGCCATTTCGTCAAACAACTAAGGAGAAGATAATTGATTAGAATGATTGGAGATTGTAGGTGAGCTTGGACGATGCGTGAGAATGAATTGAGTCGGAATACACGTTCGCAAAGTAGCGAAAGACGTTCTGCATATAAATACTTTCTTGTTAACGGTATTGCGGAATACCAGACTCGGACACGTCAGCCTGGAGGCACCTTGGCCCAATACGGCGACGCCGAAATGTAGCTGAATCAATTTTCAGCTCACCTGGAATGTCGTTGGCTCAGCTACAGGGCAACAACTAGGCCTAACAAATGAGACAAGCAGTCGATGGCGTGCTTATTAGCCAACAATCCAAATTCCAAGAACTTGATTCAACCGATGCCTCAATTCCGTCAGTGAAACTCGGTCATGAATACTGCATGCCCATAGCCACCCATGGCAAGGATTGCAAAATCTACAGAGTTGACCTTAAGCGAACTCGGTTGCCGAATACCGAACCTGATACGACGGACAAAGGAGCTCAGATGAGACTTCTACCTTATCCCCAACCTATACTCTAGCCTTAATTTGAACACTCCATACCCTAACCTACCTTAACCACTAACCCTTTATTTTTAAGATTATCTTTATGCTAACCGATCCACTTTAGACATTTGTTGTATTTCTCCGGGCTTATTAGTAGAATAATGCATGCACTTCCTCGACTGTCCCACACTTTTAAAGCAGGTGGTCTAGCTCAAGTCGAGGTTGTTATCTATATGGGTGTGGGAATTCTTTCAATGAAGTGAAGCATAAAGATGGCGAGGATAGAGTAGCTCTGTAGAATCGTTGCAATATGACCAGAATATGAAGGATAGAAGAATAAAGATGACTAGTAATGCGCAATGGAGGGTATGGTTGGGTACTGTATGACATGCACGTTAACCGTTGAGTAGCTCATTCGACTTCCTTCCCCCGTCACTTCTGTTGGAGCTCTGCGTCTCATAGCTTCATCAACTAGAAATGCAAGCTAAGCAGGAAGCTCGTCTCAAAAAAGAAAACCGAAAATCGGGAAAACATGGATATCAACGGCTGAAAATGGTTCAGGTAAGGCAATATTGGGTCGATCTAGACCTCCATAAAGAATCTGCGGTGAGAGCAAAATGAACTTGAACTTAATGACTTGTCGTTATGAATACATAAAAGAGAGAAAGAGGACTAGTAGCTGATCTAAAACTGGGCGTTGCTGCCGCATGAGAAAACGCCTCGGATCGAGCTGTCATCAGCGTTGAAGAGATCGAGTAGCTCCGTGACGGATGACCAGAGTCCAGCTCCGTTCATAAATAGAGACATGATAATAAGAAGGGAATTGGCAACCGTGAGAGCAATTTGCTTCCAGCTTCTGAAAAGATCATTCCAGTTCGCGTGGAACCAAAATACAGCACTGAAGCCGTATGTGAACCACGAGATAGTCGTAGCGGACGTGATAGAAAGAATGGAGTCAAATATCGGGATGACGTTGGAGATTGTGAAGACGACCATCCAGAAGCCAGTGACACAAGTAAGCCAAGTGACCCACGCCTTTCTGGTATTGGCCGTAATTTGATCAGTGGCGCCCATCTTTCGCATCGCAATGACATAGACGTATTTGCCGCCAGTGTGTCCATAAGCAATACCAGTAGCGAACACCGCTGGCAGCACAACGCCGTAGGCGATCTTGGCAGGAATAGTAGGTGCCGAGCCTAAAGCGGGAGAGACGCTGTACTGGCCCGCGAGGCAATACACAACGATAGCGATGATAACGTAGACAATCATGCTGCCGACTTCAAGGAACGCAAGACAGAATCCGAAGTCCTTGGCTGGGTCGACCATTTCTGCCATATAACCGACAAACGCTATGTTGCTAGCATATGCGTAGACGACCTTGAGACAGGCGTTGACGCCGTCGCGGAAGCTTGGGTTGCCAGCGACGACGATTTCCTTTTCCCACCCCTTAGGGGCGCCCATGGGACCGGCCACTCCCAAGCTAACCATGACAACCATCGCAGCTGTGAGGACGCTGACGGCATTAGGAATGCCGCTATGGGAGACGAATTTCATTGTTCGTGGGATGTTGAATAGATAGCATACTATGCAAGAGATGAAGATGAATACCACAGTACAGATGGCGTGGTCGCTAATCGTGTTGAGGGCGATGGACAGAGTGACGACGGCAGAGGCGGCGACAAAAACGACTTGAACCATCATCATCGTACCAGCAACCATTTCGAGGTACCGACCACCCACCACACGGGTCATTTCGACAACATTGACCACGTGTGAGTGGAGCTTATAGAATTGCAGCAGTTCGTAGGCAGTATACCAAGATATGATACCAATTCCGATGATGGCGATGAGTCCGGGCACTATACCAAGCGTCTTCAGGACGGTGGGCAGAGATAGAATGCCAAGTCCGATCTGGTTCGTAAAGAGCACGAAAACAGTATCCCATCGTTTCATGGTTCGGTAGCTTTTGCCGCCTTGGTCAAAGATGTTGGTGTTTTGGACAGGCTCGGCTGGGACAGATTGGAAGTCGTGAGGTCCATGTTCGTGTTTTTCGTTGTTGTCGGTGTCACTCGAATCATGGAGCAAGTCCCCGTTCTTTGCGGCTTCGTTGGCTTTCTCGGAGCCCTTCATGGCTGCGGCTTTTGAGAGTGATGGTGATGGTGGGGTTATGTTTGTAGTTGCGGTTGGAGTTGGAGTTGGAGGAAGATTGGTTGTTCAGGTGACGGATTCCCAATGTGAATAGTCTTGAGTTTCCAGAACGATACAAGCTTTCCACAAAAGCAAGCCAGCCCGTACAAGGCTGAGAGACTCAATGAGGTGGGGTTGAAGTGCAGGAGAGGTTGTGGAACAAGGTGAAAAAGGGCGGACTTGAGGGACTAAATGTAGGATGACATCGAAGGCGTTGAGGTGTAAACAGCCAATGACTCTGCAGTAGTGAGACTAGTGTCAAGCTTCCAAGGGGCACGATACGTGCCTTTAAGTACGATGGGTCTCCTGGCTGTGCATTGATGCTATGGTCGAACCCAACCGCGCTCGAATGGGGCACATGGGTCTGGGGAAGTCCTCTCGAGAAGTCTTTCAGGCTGTTCTTGGTCGGGGTAATCCGTACATGGTCCGCAAAGGCATGGGGCCCTAGCCCAACGATAGGCAGCTTCTACAAATGGCAATTGCTAACATGCTGCGCTATCATGAGAATGGGAACCCCGGTATGGCAGATAAAACCCGGCCCGAGCAGTGGCCAGGGGAGGAATTCATGGTCACGGTGGAGAGGCGTGGACACGCTGCCTGCCCCCGTGGGGTATACCTGAGCATCCATTCTGACGTGATGGTTTACCCCGTTGTGTGTCTGCTTGGCCACGACTACTGCCCAAAAGTCCGGGGCCGACGTTCCGCGGCTGCGCCATCCTTGGCCCGGAACCGACGTGGTGTGTTTGAAGGGATCACGATGGGGCGGGCGAGACCCAGAAGAGGAAAGCGGAAGGAAAGGCAGGGCTGGCGATGTTGTGTTTGGAGGTGGATATCAGGAGGAGAGCAACACGATGTGGGGACGAAAGAGGTAAATTGTCCCCCCGTGGGTCCCATTTCGCCTTCGCCGCCCGGCACCGCGGTAATTTTCCTAGTGCATTATGCTTCATGTACTTTTATCAGATGCTTGAGTTTGTTGTTTCGTTAAGTTGGCGTTGAACTTCGTAGAAGAGCATGATAGTCAACGGCAGAGGCAACGAAACAGAGGAAGCAAGCATTGTTTGGACCAAGTCAGCAGAGTCAGCATGCACAGATCTTGAATAACCACCTCATAAACGACGTAGCAATGAAGCTGACCAGACTCGCCAAGCTTTCTCTAGTCCGGTGTGCACATGGTACCAGTGTAGTCCCTCCACAGTACTCTCCAGAAACTGATTGTCGGTAGGGAGTGAATGGGATTGCCACGACCCATCCGATTGGTACTCGATGGAGGTTCGCATAAGCTAACCTCAAGGAAACAACAGGCCTACGTCAAGGCCATCAAGAACAAGAGTCCCTAGTCATGAGTGACGTCAATGCGGAACCGCGGCACTAGACTAGTGGAGGCTCAATCCACATATGCAGGCACTGTACGGAGGCATGGACAGGGGCAATTTTAAAGGGACTGCTGCTGTCTGCGCACTTGGAGCCGCGATGATGATGTATGACCAACTACCACACCACGGATGCCCATCCGGTGGCTGCTCAATGCTCAGTACATGTAACACCTGTTACTATTGCCAAGCCCGGAATAGGGGCCAGATGTCTCAACTAGACGGCCAACACGGCGAGGCAGGGAACCTGTACTGGAGTCTTGCACGTCCCACGTCGGCGGTCGCTCCGGTCTTTAAACGCCGAGTAAGAGGCCAACAACGAGGGACCCTTGATGCATTGAGTCGCGGTCAATTGCCTAGATATCAATAACTCGCTCAACACTACCTCCGGTAGAAGCACTTGCTCAGAATTGCCCCCCAGACTGACACGTCCGTCCGTGTGCAAAGAGCCGGAGCCTCCAATACTTGTGGCGCGGCGGGGAGGCTAACAAATTATCACACGGATCGCGTGTTTGAGCCAAGCCTCCACTTGTCGCCAGACTTCCACAGTAGGGCATAGAACTGCACTGGCCTATGCGGATACGAAGTCTGTACAAGGCCTCAAGAGGAAGACAATATGCAGTTCTGAGTACAACCAAAGAACAATTTCTCCACAGTGTTACCGCTCCATGAAAGTTTGTGCTAGGTGCCACGTAGTACTGCCCGTGTGTGTTCGGTCGCGGTATATTCTTGCAGGCGCAGCAACTCATACAACTTAACCAAGCGGATTGTTTCCGCGCATGCTACCAAGCCGGGCACTTCAGGACAATGTCAGGGCACTTCTTCTTACCGACCCAGGGATACGGTGGGTTTGTTGATTCGCCTTCAGTTCCTGTTACTAAATAACTCACAAGACAGCGAATTAAAGATTCAAAGCGACGTTGCCAAGACGTTTGGTACGTAATCGCGGCAACGCTTCTAGAAGACTTCTGGGGCCAATCTATCCGCATACTCCGCAATCCCGCCGTCCCACCACTCTGGGCTCCAATGGCCAATCGGAGTAATCGAGCTGTCCTTGTCATACGACGCATAGACTCGAAACACAGCAACGATACCGCGACCTCGAAAACGTGGTGTCAATAAGCTGGGGCGAAGCTTGAAAATATGGGGATTTCTTCCCTCTTGGATAACAGAAAATGTCATGGAAGTCGGCTTTGATTCCGACACGCCCTGTACCGTACTATCTCTGAGAAAAGTTAGACTGCACCGGGAAAGGCCAAGCATTTTGCCCAACAGTAGCCGCGATAGGGGAGACCCAGACAGGCTGTTGTTATGCACACCCATAACATTTACTACCCACACGTCTAAAGTCTTGACTCTTGGCGAAAAACGTGAAAGGTATTACTCACAGCTCGTAAGACACTGTTAGAAGTAAGGTGTTTGGACAAATTTCGTTGTCCGTTTCTTCGTGGTTGTTTAGATCGTTAGATTATGCTTCACCCTGAACCCGGGTGTTTTCACCAGTAGCTTTTGGCTTTCTGCGAAACCGCTTCAACCTTCATGACAACCGGCCAGGCGTCATCACCTCAACGTTGCCTGCCGTTCCGCCTACGCTCTTCTAATTTTGCCAGGACTTAGGAGTGCGAGAGCAATTCGAGAAGCGAGTGACTCCCTTGAATCGACAAGTACGATGTCTTATTAGCGTTCGGCGGAGCAGCCTTACATACCACGAAGCCAGACGCTGCAATAGGCCAATAATACAATCCCTCGATCTTGAATTAGAGGAGAACTGAACTCATTTGTTCAGTTAAGCCTTTTTAGTACTTTAAACTTATTGCATGTATTCCTGCGCAATCAGCTCGTTGAACGGTACCCCTACAAGGCGTGGAGAATCCAATAAAGCCCGCCATAATATGACCAAGCTCAGAGGTATTTCACCACCGTTGTTGGCAGTGTCGACCGCTGAAGAAATCTGCGGTGATCCTGGGTTCACATCAGGCGTGCGTGTTGAAAATCCATCAAACGGGGTTGGTTCTCCGCCACTGGGAACTTTTTGTACAATTTCGTGTGTATTGTGTAACTACCTTAGCTAGGAAAAAGGGCGGAACGGTGAGTCCTGAAGCGGTTCGCCGTTGTGGCTGGGTGCGACGCACGGTGAGTCAGGTACCAGCACCCGCCATGGGATACTACATTGAATTCCGGGCTTGAATCGTTGATAGCGAATAATATCCTAGTCCATCCTAGAGTGCAGTATGCTATATCCCTGTACATTCCATGTCTGAGTATATTCCATATCACAGTACCATGTATCACAGGTCATAGATAATAGTAGTGTAGGATATAACATATTAGTATACACTACATCCCAGCCTATGATGTTACGGCCTATTAAATGAGGTGGCACCTGGTCACCCTTACTGACGGAGCGCTAAGCTTTGAAAGCTTAGGGAAGATGATGGAAAACGGAGGAGAAGGAGAAGTGGAGTGGAATGAGGCAATTCAGAACATTTAGGTATACCGAAGCATTGACTAAGGGCAGGTTCATCCGACTAAAGCTGTGTCTGCAGATCTATTCCGAGGTATCTTCAAGCAACTCCTCTTGAACGAATGGTATTCGTATTCAATCAGTTCCTTGCTTGCGATGCGTTGAGAACTTGGGAAGCAACTAAATGATAAGCACTCTTACTCCAGTTTTTCCTTCCTTACTTATGAACTCGCAACTTAAGTAGATATATAGCCTTAGTACTTTATACTCTTATCACACGTTCTATCTGTATAACTCAGCTTCTCAATACATAGTGTTGGTAGCTGCGAAGGATCTCTCAACGCCAACTCCCTTAAATCACTTAGCTGAGTGACTATCTTACCGCTCCTTCCATCCATAGAGTCATTCTAGCCACAAGTCCCGCCTCAGTGACTGGGTCGAAAACCAATCGACGAAGAGCTAAATGACGAAGAATGGACAATCTTTGGAAACCCAATCTGCCCCCACCCGTTTCTCTGAAAGGAATTCTCTCCACAGTGAGTAAACGGGTTAAGGCAACTCCAGCCCACACTTTGACTACCTTAGGCGCTAGGACAAAATCCTTTCCAGCGGCTCGCCAAATTATTGTAGCTCGACAGTCATCCTGGTTATAGCGGAATAAGTATCCAAACCCATCGCCGGAATTCCATAACTCTAACGTCCGCAGTCGAGGCAGCGTCTTTGCTGCCCTACCAGCAAGAGTTAATAGATTCGTCATAGTCTTTTGGCTTGTGAACGGTTGGAAATATCCAGCCCTGAGAGAGAGATGCTGAAGGTTCGATTCCTCACACGTCCCGTCTTGGACAAGTTGTTGTAAAAACTTCTTGGCACTTATATCAAAAGAAGGGCAGAACTCGGTGAAACGATGGCATGATTTTGCCATGAACTGTGGTAGTGGTTCAAGAATGTCGCGGATGGGAAAGGATGCACAGGAATCCCATCTTTTGATATTGTCGAAAGAGAAGCACTCGACGCTGGCGGGGAGCGCGGGCATCAAGTACGTTCGGAGACCTAAAATTTCTTATTAGACATACTGTTTTCCGTTTTATTGTCAAATGCCGGCTTATCATACCGGTCAAAAAAGCTCTCTCGCTTTCTTCCGTGCGGCCTCTCCATCTGTCGAGACGAAACGACTTCAGGGCTACGAAGCTCTCGCGAAAGAGTTTCGCAAGTGAAATTAACGCAATTCCTCTGAACTCTCGACGCAGCAGAAGTCCCTTGACTATTGGAACATTCGGGAGATTACGTATCGTATTCCTGCAGTTTTGTCGTTTCTTGACCAGCCATGGCTGAAGCTCAAGCGGCGTTCCGCGGAGCCGCTGCGTCATCCTATATTGAACTGGGCAATGACGTCGTATGATGCTGAATCTCCCGTGATTCCCCATTTTCTGCCTGTAGTATTCCAAAAGACCTGGAGATCTTTCCAAGTCCTCCTCAAACCGGAATGGGTAATCGTCGTGGACTTCGAGCTGCCCCCGATGATATTTCTGGTCGCTGGGCGAGTGTGCGTCAATCTCCAGTGTAAGCCCTCCATGAATGCCCTCCCAAGATGACAGCGCATTGAGTAGAACTGCGATGGCGTATGTAAAGGCCCTGTTGTTCCTGTTGCCCAAGGTGTCAGTGGCACCTCGAACCAGCCCTGAAGATAAAATTTCACTTACTGAGTAATGTTTGTTGCGCTCTCCGGCCTGTCGTAGATGCGCTTAGTGTATTCAGCGAGCTTGATACGTAGCCACAAACGATTTATGTAGTTTAATCTGATAGCGTTCTTCCCCCGAACAGCTTTCGCAAATTTGGGCAGATCTGACGATGCGAGAGCCATGCGCCGAAAAGTTTCCTTTTCGAAGAAGCATTGCCACTCTTGGGACACGGTGGCCAAAGAAGACGCTTTAGCGAACCCGCGGTCGGTAGTGGTTTCAATACTCCCATATTTGGGGATAATGCATCGTAGGATCAGTAGACGAATCTCTGGATACAACGAGTCCCAACAGGGCCTGGCGGTGAAGGCGTTCATGGCGAGTGACGTTGAAGTTGAACAGTTCAGACTCCCGTGGGAAGGGCACAGGCTTTATGTGTGTCCATGGAGCTTTTTAATTTTTTTATTTGGTATCTCAGATGCGTGAATGACTCAGTGTGCCTGGAAATTTGAAACCTTCCTGCGTTGAAATAAAAGTCAAATACTCAGAGGTCTGGCCATACCAAGCATAAGTCAAGGCAGATCATATTAAGTATGGAAACCGAACAGAAACAAAAATAACCTTAGGTTGAATTAGGAGATAATAAGATGCGAACCAGGTGGAAGCGACAACAACCAGGGTTGCGAGAAAAACTACTAGCTAATTAGCTAATTATAGTACCTAGTAGTTGATTATACTGATTCGGCTGTAGATAAATGCAAACCTAACAATAACGCACTTAATACCACATTCTATTCGTGATAAGTAAGATATAACAATCCCTTATACAGGTATACTCACTCACTGACGAGAGCCTCTTCGTGGGACGAGACGGCACCAAATGCTTTGCCCGCAACAACCACGTTCTATCCATCTTTAAATCTAGGCTTACTCAGTTCGAGTCGATGGTACCCGGTCTCCTCGTTATTCTTAGCCTCGATTAGGTACTACGCTGGTGCAACTGCTCTTCTGTCAGCCGATATCACATACCTAGCATGAGAGCGATGCCAACTGACTGCATCTGTGTCGATGAAATCCCTCAGGCTTTGTACTCTGCCGTGTATCGAGAACTAGGAAATGTCGCTGGCTGTCGTCTCTTTTTGTGCCTGAAGGCGGATCTGGAGCTGGGGACTCAACGATACAGAACACAGCAGGATGATTGCTGCACTGCCCAGTGATTGTGGACCTTTATCACTGATTTGAGATGTAAAGAAAACTTCCAGTCCGCCTCTTCCTTTACACTCAGGGACATCTACATGACTTTATCAGGGCGAGACCCATCAGGCTGAAGATCACTGGCTACTGTGACGTGTCAAACGGGGTGAGATTATGCAACTATGCACAGCCTCGCCGCCGACCCCTCATCTCCCAAGCCCTTCACTTCCACTTTCACCTTCACCTTCACCAGCGCCGTTGCAATAGCTGCAATCATCTAACCCTCGCCTCAGACCTTGCCATGGAAGGTCTCGGCGTTGTTGCGAACGTCATCGCCGTCGTTGACTTGTCTGTCAAGGTGGTCGGATGGTGTGCGCAATACGCCCAAGATGTCAAACACGCAAAGAGCGACAAAGCGCGACTTTCGCAAGAAGCGACCCGCCTAAACATAGCATCACAGAATGCTCGAGATCTACTTACCGGCTCACAGAGCGCGAGGCTGAAGGGTTCCAAGTTGCTCTTTCTCGCTATGGTTGACAGCGAATCCCACCTTCGACGGCTGGAGCAATTGCTCGCATCTGGACAGCCCACAACCAAGGCCAAAGCGCGCTTCGATACTTTGAAGTGGCCATTCAAGAGCAAGGAGGTTGATTCCATTATTAAAGACCTCAGACGGTGCTCTGATGATATATCTTCAGCCCTGCAGGTTGACCAGACGTGAGTCCCAACAACCCTACTGCCCACTGAGTACTCTGAAGTGCCTTGAAGGCTATGTGTAGGGGGAAGCTTTCTACTTACCTAAGGCCTGTGGGTCTAAGGTTATAACTCGAGCGTTCTTAGGGTCACTATAATATTGAACCACTGAGCTAACAACTTCAAACCCCAGCGCTCTGATTCTCGATATCGACCAGAGGATGGCTCTTGATCGACTCCCCATTGCCGAAGGGGCAAGCTACGACTGGCGTGCAGAGGAACACAACCCAACTTGTCTACAAGATACCCGAGTCGATCTACTGGAGCACATATCTAAATGGGCTGATGATCCTTCAGCAAAACCGGTCTTCTGGCTTAACGGGATGGCCGGCACCGGAAAATCGACCATTTCCCGCACCGTTGCTGGGAATTTCGCGAAGTCCGGTCACCTTGGTGCTAGCTTCTTCTTCAAAAAAGGAGAAGCTGACCGAGGGAGCTTGTCCAAGTTTGCCACGACCATTGCTGCCCAGTTAGTTGAGAGGATGCCTGTTGTCGCACCGCACGTCAAGGCTGCCATTGACGCCGACCCCAACTTGATTAGAAAGACAGTACGAGAACAGTTTGACAAGCTCATTGTTAGCCCGTTGTCAAAGATTCCCCACGACTCTGCCAAACTCGGAGACTTCGTGGTCATTGTCGATGCTCTTGATGAATGCGACCGAGACGAAGACGTCGAACTGATTATTCATCTCTTCTCACACACCACCACGACTCTACAGTCCCTACAGTTGAGGGTTTTTGCAACCAGCAGGCCAGAATTGCCAATTCGACTAGGATTCGATGCTATCAAGGGTTCATACCAGGATGTCATCCTCCAAGATATACCTGCTCATATCATCGAGCACGACATCTCTGCTTTCCTCGAGAAAGAGCTCGAAAAAATCAGGACCAAGTACAATTCATCTGTATCTGCAGACCGGCGTCTGGACCTCAACTGGCCTGGCGAAGGAAATACCCGGATTCTTGTGAAGATGGCCGTTCCACTGTTTATTTTCGCTGCTACCGTGTGCCGGTTTCTTGCCGATCGGAGATGTGGAAATCCCAACAAGCAGCTGAAAGAAGTACTGCAGTTTCAAACCGAAAGTCAGGCATCTCAACTCGATGCAACCTATCTGCCCATTTTGGGTCGGCTCATCGACGACCTGACCACCAAGCAGAAAAGCGCCGTCATTGCCCGTTTTCAGGATATCATTGGCTCTCTCGTTATCCTAGCGAGTCCCCTCTCGGCATCTACTCTCGGACGGATTCTCAACTTGCCGAAAGATACAGTCGATGACCAGCTAGACATGCTTCATTCGGTGTTGAGCATTCCATCATCAGAGCAATCTCCGGTGAGGCTGCTACATCTGTCGTTTCGCGACTTTCTCTTGGATTCAGAGAAGCGGGAAAAGAACCAGTTCTGGATAGATAAGAAACAAGCTCATAGCCACATGGCTATGAACTGCCTGCGAGTTCTTGAGAAACACTTACGGACAGATATTTGCAGCCTTGTGCAACCCGCAATAAGACGCTCATCTGTCAGCCCCCAAGTCATAGATGCCCATATTCCACCAGAAGTGCGCTATGCGTGCCTTTACTGGGCTCATCACATCCAACAAGCGGAAGGAACTATTGATGATAGCGGGCCAGAATATCTGTTTCTGTTGCAACATTTCCTCCACTGGTTAGAAGCGCTAAGCCTTATTGGAAGAGCTTTCGAGAGTCTGAAGATTATTCAGGTCTTACGTTCAATTATGAAGGTAAGTAGCTGATTCCCCCATCGGGTTGTAAGGAACCGGAATTTGCTGACAATGATAATTACAGCTCGAGAGCAGCGTCGAATTTCTTGACTTTCTTCAAGACGCGGTACGACTCATCAAAGTCAGCCTACGTACCATAGACTCTGCGCCTCTTCAGATCTACTCTTCAACTCTCATGTTTGCGCCAAGGAACAGTCTCGTACGCAAACTCTTTGAGGACCAGATTCCTGATTGGATAGTTCTCACGCCGGAACCTGAAGATAATTGGAACCAATGCCAACTGGCCTTAGAAGGCCACGAAAGATTACTATACTCGGTCTCGTTTTCGCCTGACTCAAAGCTCATAGCCTCGGGCGGTGGCGATAGTGTTGTGCGGCTCTGGCGAAGCGATGATGGCGAATGCATCCACCACCTCCAGAGCCATAGAATGAAGCTTGGAGATCCATGGAATTTAGTATTCTCACCAGACTCTAAACTTGTGGCATCACTCTATGGTCGTAAACATATGGAGATATTGCGCACTAAGGACGGTGTTTGCACACAGATGCTCGAAAGCGACCGGGAAGTCCTCTCAGTGGCATTTTCATCCGACTCAAAACTGATTGCCTTGGCACTTTGTGATCAAACTGTCAAGTTCTGGCGACTAGATAATGGGGAGTGCACCCGAGTTTTCAAAGGCTTCGACGACAAAACAACATCAGCGGTCTTCTCACATGACCTCAAAGTCGTGGCTTTCACCTCCATTGTCGTTTCACCTGGTATAACCCAGAGTGTACCGGCCCCTACGCTTGTGCGACTGTGGAGAGTGGATAATGGCGAGTGCATTCAAGTGGTTGAAATTGATGACATGCAAAAACCCGAGGTTGTGGCGTGTTCACATGATTCTAAGCTCATTTATTCGGTCTCCAAAACGAGTATATGGCTGTGGCGAATCGATAGTGGCGAGTGCATTCGACTACTTAAGGGCCAGCGGGAATATGGGAAATTTTTGGCCTTTTCACACGACTTGGGGCTTGTAGCTTCAGCGACACCTGACGGCACTATACGGATCTGGCGCAGAGATGATGGCGAGTGCATCCAAGTTCTCAAGGGCCATGTCAAACCAGTGACATCGGTTGCATTCTCGAAAGACTCAAAGCTTATAGCCTCGGTCTCCTTTGATAAGACTGTACGGCTTTGGACTGTCAAAAATGGCGAGTCAACCAGAACGTCTCAAGGTCATGAAGGCGCCGTGAACTCAGTTGTGCTCTCGCATGATTCGAAGCTTATAGCTTCATCCGCTCTTGACCAGGCCGTTCGGCTCTGGCTAGCTGAGAGTGGCGAGTGCATCCACATACTAAAGGGCCACGAAGGGCGAGTGTGTGCACCAGCCTTCTCGCATGACTCGAATGTCTTAGCTTCGGTCTCTAACGATGGTCTCTTGAGGCTCTGGCGAACCGAAAACGGCGAGTGCATTCAAGTTCTTGGCAAAAAGAGCATTAGAGCGCTTCGTCGTGCGTTAGTTATATTCTCGCATGATTCTACACTTGTATTGTCCGGGTGTTGGGGTTCGAATATTATGGTCTGGAAAGTCAGCACCGGCGAGTGCATCCAAGAACTACAGGGTCCTGAGGCCTATGCGACATCAGTTGCGCTTTCACATGACTCAAGACTAATCGCCTCGGGATCTGTCGATGGGACTGTGCGGCTATGGCAAACTGATAGCGGCCAGTGCATCCGAGCGATGAAGGGCCATAAAGCCCGGGTGGAATCAGTACTGTTCTCACCGGACTCGACACTGATAGCTTCGACCGCTCTCGACGGGACTGTTGGCCTGTGGCAAACTGCTAGTGGAGAATGTATTCAAGTGCTTGGGGGCGTCAATAAATACATCGGGGTTGATTGTTCCTTGGCGGCATTCTCGCCTGATTCAAGACGAGTTGCCTCTGTCTTCGGGGACACGGTGCGGGTCTGGCAAACTGAGCGTGGAGAGTGCCTTCAAGAGGTGTCCGGCATTCGGGCAACTTACCTTCAGTTCGACCACGAGAATTCAAGGCTCTCAACAGATTTTGGCGCCATATCTATCCAAAGCGCACTTTCATCCATTACGAAAACACACACGCCTTTCACTGACTGCCTATCCGGTTTTGGGATTAGTGAAGATCGCTGCTGGATTTTATGGCAGGGAATCCGAATCATGTGGTTACCGCCAGAGTTTCGCCCCGGTTGCTCAATTGTCACAGGATCAACTGTGGTACTTGGTTGCGCGTCAGGAAGGGTGATTGTCATGAAGTTCAAGAACGTTGAGCCACTAGACAGATTGGTTCATGGGGCTCGATAGGTCGAAGGATTGGAGTTAAGTACCAAAGCCTTGGTGCCCCTCCAGGCGTGCTACTGCATTCATCGAGTGGAATATCGGGGCTGTGATATGGTGACTTCTGGGTAGGGAAAGGTCTCTTGGGTACCTTACGAAGGAGTATTTCAAAAGTTTAGTCCTAAGAAAAAGCAATTATGCCATTAGCCCTGGGCTAAGTACACTAAGTACTTTATTTATTAGTTAAGGCCTAAGCTAATAGTAGGCTAAAGACCTTAACTGGCCTAATACCCCTAAATATGTAGATGACCTAGTGGATGACTTGTAATTGTTGGGCAATACAGCTTGTGTTTTGTAAGGATTGAGGGATATGGTATCTCTAGTGTGTGACAGACTTTGAAATGCCCCTTTGTACCTGACCCCGTCCCCTCCTGTATTGAGGAATCTAAGGGGCGCGTTTGTTTTATGTGACAGTGTGGGAAGTCCGGACGCGACGTTCGTTGCAAAGTGCATCGTCTTGTCCTAATATACAAGCAACTCCTAGGTGTCACAGGTATGTTTAAAATAAAGTAAAAACCCCCGATTGAGCTTTTGTAGACATATTATAGACGAGGTCCGGACGACTCTAGGGTACTTCGGATGGGTCGGATATACTTATGCTTAACCGGATCTAGCCATGCCGCCGACAACTAACTAGATGGCGGGCTGCAGCCGCAAGCGAGGCCTGCTTCACGCCCGTTTCACGTTAAATTAAACTACACCGCAGCAGGGACGGAACGGAACATTGTTTCCACAAATGTATGGAGAAGAGCCCCTGTAGCGTTGTTTCGCTTCGACGACGAGAAAGGCGGCTATCTACTGTCTACACGCAGACCGTTAGGGTGCCATTGCTAAGACCGAGCCAAGACATGTCCTGGAGAGTTGAAATACTCACCGGCGTCCCGATTAATCGATGTTTCTGACTTCTCAGTATCCTCACCTTCATTTCTCGTGACCAGTTCACCCTTTATTCCACTCGTTAATTTGTCCTTCGTTTCTGTTGCTACTTCTCCCACTTTTTTTGACAATGCAGTCGCTTCTCTTCCTCCTCGCCGGCGCTGGCGCCGCTTCCGCCTACACCATCACCGAGGTCGACCGCTTCATGTACAAGAACATCGACCCGATTGTGTTCCCGGGCGAGTACGGCAAGAGCCACATGCACAGCTTCTTCGGGTCCGACGCCGTGACGGCCAACACGACGACGTCTGCGGAGCTGCAGGCCGGCTGCTCCACCGCCCAGAACCCCAACGACTACTCGATTTACTGTGAGTTGCCGGGTCTATGTGTGAGGTTATCATGGAACCTGTCAGTGGCTAATGATTTGTTCAGGGGTCCCTACCCTCTACCTCCGAAACGATGCCGGCACCGAGCCTGTCCCGGTCAACCGCTTCAGCGCCTACTACGTCTCCATTGAGAACGCCGAGGTCGCCATCCCACAGGACTTCCAGGCCGTCGCCGGCAACGTGTCGGCCGTCGACCAAGCCGGCGTCGATGCCCTCACCGGCGTCTCGTGGTTCTGCGAAGGCGACGCCACCGAGGAGAACAAGGACCTCGCCGCCTTCCCCACGAAGACGTGCTCGACCCATCTCCAGACCCTGCTGCTCTTCCACGACTGCGTCAACGAGCAGACCCTCGAGAGCGCCTACTCAGGCACGCACAACTGGAACGGCGACTTCAAGCCCGCCAACCGCTGCCCCTCGGGCATGAAGCGTATCCCCCAGCTGCGCTTCTCCATCCGCTACGACCTCCGCACTGTCCTGCCGCAGGGCTGGTCCGGCGAGGCGCCCTTCGAGCTCGCCTGCGGGTCGTCGTACTGCTCGCACGGTGACTTCATCAACGGCTGGCTGCCCGAGGCCGCCGAAAACATGCTGCTGGCCAACGACAAGCGCGAGTTCGCCGGCGTCGACGGCCCCGCGGGAGCGTACAACGCCGGTTCTCTTTGCGGCGCCGAGAATGCCGTGGATGCGGATCCCGAGCATGGTACCAGTGACTACGAGGAGAGCAAGGCTATTCTGGCCGGAAACTAGGAAGGTTCCCGGAGCTCAGGGGCGGAATATGTTGATTGCCAGACAGGCGTGGCCATGGGCATCTGTGTAAGTTAATAGACAGCTTGCGTCTTCATTGTACATGTATATCATTGCCTGCGTAGGTTGGGAACCCAGGTTGAGAACAAACTATTGTATTAAAAATCGAGTCCACTAGGTGTGAGAACGATGAGTGCTAACGAGAGAAAGGCCCATTGTGTGGCCCGACTACTACTAAAACATTAAAGAATCCACCGAATTATAACATCGGTTGAGCGAATGTGAGGGCGGTACAGCCAACCAGCCCTATCCTGAACGATGCCCGGGAACTCCTCCGCTTGCTGGTACAGAGGGGAGCCTTGTAAATGTTGGCTCCAATTCCAAAGTGAGTGTGTGAGATAGATAAGAAAAGAGAAACAATCGACGGGGTGTTTTGACAAATTTGACATGGTAAGGAAAGAAGAAAAAGGACAAGAGAAAAAGGAGAGGAGAAAAAGGAAAAGGGGGTCGCGGGAGTGCGACGTATAAGTGGATGAATGGATGGACCGGGGTCCGCCATGTGTCGCAAGGAGATCTGCCGGGAAGACAGTCTATGTGCAGATTCCGAGAAGACAGATGCAAATCCTGGTGATGGCACAGATTCCGACAGAGAGACAGTCATTGGTGGTATTGCATTGGCGGGTTTTGCAGATGCCTCCAGTCGCGCATGTCATGCCAGTGCCGCACTGAGCGTCGGTAGTACAGATACCACAGGCGCCGGCGACACAGGCTTGGCCGGTGGTGCACTGGGAGTTGGCAGTACAGAGACTGCAAGCACCCGCGGTGCAGATCTTGCCAGTCGAAGTAGAACACTGGGCGTTGGTGGTGCAGGCGACGCATTTGCCGCTGGTACACACGGTGCCGCCGGTGCAACTGGCCGTGCTCGCACAAGGCGGCCCGCAGAGGCCGGCGTTGCAGACCTGGCCGGCTGTCGTACATTGGCTGTCGAGCGTACAAGCGCCACAGGAGCCGAGGATCCCACAGACCTGGCCGGTGTTGCACTGCGAGGATGCCGTACAGATACCGCAGAGGCCGGTCGTGGCGCTGCAGACCTGGCCCGTAACACAGTCGGCGTTCGTGGCGCAGGCGGTGATACATGTTCCCAAGCTGCAAGCCTTGCCCGTTCCGCACTGAGCACTCGTGGAGCAGAGGCCGCAGGATCCCGATACACAGGCCAGTCCGGTCGTGCACTGCGAGGTTGCGGTGCAGGGAATACAGTGGCCGGAGACACAGACCTGGCCAAGGCTGCAAGCCGCGTTGGACGCGCAGCCAGCAGAACAGACGCCACTGTTGCACACCTGTCCGGCCGTGGTACATTGCGCGTCCGTGGTACAGGCGCCGCAAGCTCCGGACGAGCACACTTGGCCGGTGTTGCACTGGGAGCTCAACGTACAGGCGATGCAGCGACCGGCAGAACAGATCTGGCCGCCGCTGCAAGACGCGCTTGTAACACAGCCGGCCACACAGAGACCGCTGCTGCAGATGTTGCCGGCGGTTAGACACTGAGCGTCGGCGGTACAGGCCCCGCAGGCGCCGGTGCCTGTGTTGCAGATTTGGCCGGTGTTGCACTGCGAGGTCAGCGTACAAGGAGTACAGTGACCGGCCAGACAGACTTGACCGGAGCTGCAACCCGCGTTGGAAGCGCATGCAGCGATACAAGTTCCGCTGCTGCAGACGTTGCCAGCTCCGCACTGCGCATCGAGAGTGCAGGCACCGCACGTGCCGGCCGAACAGACCTTGCCGCTATCACACTGAGACGTCGACCCGCAGATTATACAGTGGCCGGACACACAGACTAGTCCGCCGGAGCACTGGGAGTTGGCCGTGCAGGCGGCGGCGCAGAGACCGCCGTTGCAGATCTGGCCGGCGCCACACTGCGTGTCCAAAAGACAGTAACCGCAGAGTCCGAGGGCGCAGACCTTGCCAGTATCGCACTGCGAGGTCAGGGAGCAGTTCACACAGTTTCCAGACTGACAGACAAAGCCAGCAGGACAGTTCGAGTTGGAGGTACAAGCAGCGATACAGGATCCGCCGCTGCAGACCTGGTCGGTGGCACACTGGGAGGTGCTAAGGCATGCCGTACAAGCTCCAAGAGTACAGACCTGTCCGGTGTTGCACTGGGACGCCGCCGTACAGGTTGTGCAGCTTCCGGAAGAGCAGACGCCGGTGCCGCAGTTGGCGTTGGTCGTGCAGCTGGCAACACAGGTCCCCAGACGACAGACCTTGCCGGAGAGGCACTGGGAATCGAGTGTGCACAGCGAGCAGACGCCACTGGTACAGACTTGACCGTTTCGGCATTGAGACGTGTTGGTGCAGGTGGTGCAGAGACCCGTCACACCATCCGTAGAGGTGCAGACACGGCCTCCACCGCAGGCATTGCCGCTGGTGTCGGTGGCATCGCAAGTAGTGGCGCATAGGCCGGTCGAGGTATCGCAGCCCTGCGTGGCGAGGCACTGCGAGTTGAGCGTACAGAGGCCACAGGTTCCTGTGGAAACGTTGCAGACTGTTCCGGCGTTGCACTGGCCGTTGGTGGTGCAGGTATCGCACAGTCCCGTGGCGCGACAGATCTTGCCGCCGGTACACTGCGCGTTCGAAACACACGCGGCGATGCAGGTTCCGCTGCTGCAGACTTGTCCAAGGCCGCATTGATCACTAGTACTGCAAGAGCCGCAAGAGCCGCTGATGCAGGCTTGGCCGGTGCCGCACTGAGAGTTGAGCGTGCAGGCACCGCAGTGTCCATTGCCCAAGCAGGCCTGTCCAGTGCCGCACTGGGCGTTGGACGTGCAAGTTGCGCGACAGGCGCTGTTCTCGCAGTACTGCCCAATGGCGCCGTTGCACTGCACGTCGAGCGAACAAGGACCGCAAGCTCCAAGAACACAGGCTTGGCCGGTGGTGCACTGGGAGTTGTTGGTACAGGGGAGGCAGAGTCCAGCCTGGCAAATCTTGCCGCTGCTACACTGCGAGTTCGATGAGCAGCCGGCGTGACAGACGCCGTTCTCGCAAACCTGGCCATTGCCACCACACTGAGTCGAGAGGAGACAGGCCGCACACACTCCGGCGTTACAGACCTGCCCAGTAGCGCAATCCGAGTTCCCGGTACAGGGGACGCAGATTCCTGCTTGACAGACTCCCCCGAGGGGACATGGAGAGCTCGCCGAGCAAGCCGGGATACAGAGACCGCTGCTGCAGACGTTGCCGCTGCCGCACTGGGTGCTCGATGTACAGATGCCGCAGGCTCCAGACACACAGGCTTGACCGGTGCTGCACTGGGAAGCATCCGTACAGGCGACACAGCGGCCGGCCGTGCAGATTTGACCGTTGCTGCAAGATAGACTTGAGACACAGCCAGCAGTGCAGATGCCGCTGCTGCAGATCTGGCCTGCTGTTGTACACTGGCTGTCGGCTGTGCAAGCGCCACAGCTTCCAGAGAGACAGGCCTGTCCGATGTTACACTGGGAGTTCTGAGTGCAAGGGACGCAAAGCCCGGCTTGACAGGTTTGTCCAGAGGAACATTGAGAGTTGGTCAGACAAGCCGCATGGCAGATGCTAGCCTCGCAGACTTGGCCGAGGCCGCACTGGAGGGACGTGGTACAGGAGCCGCAGGCTCCGGCGTTGCAGATGCGGCCGGTGCCACAGTCCGAGTTGAGCAGGCAAGGGGCGCATCGTCCAAGCGTACAGACTTGGCCGCCGGTGCATTGACTGCTGGAAGTGCAAGCAGGTTGACAGATGCCCGAGATACAGACTTGGCTGGCGCCACATTGGTTGTCCAGAAGACAGGAGCCGCAGAGACCAAGCGAACAGGCCTGGCCAGGGGCACACTGGGCCTGGGAAGTGCAGCTGGTGCAGACACTAGAGAGACAGACCTGGCCGGTGAGGCATGAAGCGCTGGATGTACATCCAGGGCCGCAGATTCCAAGCGTACAGATGTTGCCAGTTCCGCAGTCGGAGTTCTGGCTACAAGAACTGCACTGCCCAGACTTACAGGCCTGGCCGAGGGCGCACTGAGAGTTGTCGGTGCAGTCGCCGCAGACGCCGTTGAGGCAGACAGAGCCGATGGCACACTGCGCGTTGAGTGTGCAGGCGCCGCAGACTCCAAGAGTACAGACCTGGTCGGCACCGCACTGGGAGCCAGAAGTACAGGGACGGCAGACTCCGCTCTGGCAGGTCTGTCCGCCGGTACAGCCGGCGTTGCTCGTGCAAGCGGGCGTGACGCTGATAACGCAGAGCCCGTTCTGGCAAGCTTTGCCAACACCGCACTGAGCGTCCGAGGTGCAGGCACTGCAGATACCGCTCAGACAGATTTGTCCGTCGCTGCACTGAGCCGGGGAGATACAAAGAGGAATGAGGTTGGGAAGACAGCTACCGAGCTGGCAGATCTCGTTCGCTGCACACTGGGAGGTCGAAGTGCAAGGAGTCAGGATATTGTTGATACAGAGCCTTTGCTGACACGTCTGGCCAGTGGTGCAGTCCGCGTCGGAGCCACAGCCAGGGACGCAGACACCGAGCTGGCACGCACGATTACCGGTACAACCGCTGTTGGCGCGACAGCCGGCGAGACAGGTACCAAACTGGCAGATCTGCTCGGAGGCGCAACCCGCATCAGTAGTACACTGTGCCGGGTTGGGGCTGCAGCGTCCAAGAAGGCAAAGCTCGTTGGCGGCGCATCCCGAGTCCGCGGTACAGGCGCTGGGTCCGTTGTAGACACAGCTACCGCCGTTGCAGGCACAGAGGCCTAAGAGGCAGAGTTCGGCACCAAGGACCTTGCCGACACATTGCTGGTCACTGGCACATGCCGTTGAAGGAACCGTGCAAGTGCCGCTCTGACAGACCTCGCCGCCGGCCTGGTCGCAGTTGGCGTCTGAGGAGCAAGTCGGTGTCGTCGAGCCGCCAAGGGTGCAGACACCGTTGAGGCAGACACAGAGGCCGGGAAGAACACAAAGGTTGATGCCGAGCAGGCAGTCGGCGGACGCGGTGCAATCCGTATTCGCCACGCAAACACCGCTTTGGCAAAGCTCGGTAGCGGCGCAGTTGGCGTTGCTAGAACACTGCGGGATGCCGGGGTCTAGTGCGCAGACGCCATCAGTGCAGACACATAGACCCATGATGCAGAGGCCGACACCCAGGAGACAGTCGTTCGCGCTGCTGCAGCCAGTGGTAGAGATATCAGTGGTGCAGAAACCGACAGTGCAGACCTGGTTCTCGCCACAGTCGGCCTTGGTCTCGCAAGTAAGGGAACGGGGAGCACAAATTCCGAGGGCACAGAACTCCTGGTTCGTGCAGTCACTATCAGAGGCACACTGATCAGGAGTTGCGGGGACGCAGAAGCCCAAGGCGCAGACCTCATCGGCGCCGCAGGTGCTACTGGTAAGGCATGGTGCAAGAGTCGACACACATAGGCCAGCCAGACAGATTTCGTTGTTTGTAGTGTCGCAGTCGCTGTTGGCGCTGCAGTCGAGAACAATAGTAGGGAGGCAGACTCCAAGCGTACATTGCTCGTTCTGGCCACATTCGGCGTTGGTCTGGCAGCCGGTAAGATCGCCTGGAAGGCAAACGCCGTTCGTACAAACCTGGTCGGCCAAGCAATCCTCCGTAGCGGTACAGGTGTTGAGGACTTGGGGGAAGCAAAGACCGCCTGTGCATATAAAGCCCGAGCCACAGTCATCGCTGACTGTGCAGGCAGGGAAGGATAAGGGAAGACAGAGACCGGCCCGACAAACATTGGTGCCAGAACAGTCCGAGTCGAGGGTGCAAAGAATTGAGAGAGGCACGCATAGTCCAGCCTCGCAAGTTTGGCCGTCGCGGCATTGGAGGTTGTTTTCGCAGCCGGTGAGCACGCCAGGAAGACAAATTCCCAGCCTACAAACCAGGCCCTCGCCGCAAGAAGCATCCGTTTCACAGGTAGGGAGCACCTGAGGAACACAGACACCAAGGACACAAACCTCGCGGTCCCCACAGTCCGCATTTGCAGTGCAGGCACCGATGCTGCCAGGGAAGCAGACGCCAGAGAGACATGTTTCCCCGGTGCTGCAGTCGGTATTGGCCGTGCAGGTGGGCAGAAGCTTGGGGATGCATATACCGCCGATGCAGGACTGCTCGGTAGTACAGTCGGTATCGGCCGTGCAGGTATTAACGATCCGGGGAATACAATAACCAAGTCGGCACACTTCAGTCGCATCGCAGTTCGCGTCGATTGTACAGGTGGTGAGAAGATCGGGGAGACAAATCTCGGCCACACATGTCTGGCCGGCGGCACAATCAGTGTTTGTCTGGCATCCGCCGAGAACACTGGGAAGGCAGACTCCTGATGTACAGGTCTGGCTTTCACCACAATCAGACGACTCGAGGCAAGATGGGAAAATGGTGGGCAGACAGACACCCGCGGTGCAAGTCTGGCCGGTTCCACAATCGCTGTTGCCGGCGCAGACGACCGTATTCCGAGGGATACAGACACCCAGCCTGCAAAGGTCGGAAGAACTACAGTCCGCATCGGATGCACAAGTAGGGAGTATACTAGGGAGACAGACTCCACTAGTACACACTTGGCCGCTGTCGCAAGTAGCACTGGTCTCACAGACGTTGAGACTAATGGGAAGACAGACACCTGCAATACAAGTCTCCCCTTCGCCACAAGACGCGCTGCTGGTACAGACTGGGAAGATAGTGGCAAGACAGATTCCAGCGGTGCAAGTCTGGGTAGAGTCGCACTGCGCGTTGGTTGTGCAGACAACGAGGCCCTGAGGAACGCAGACTCCAAGTCTGCAAACATCGCTGTTGGTACAGTCCGTATCGGCGGTGCAGGTGGGCAACACCTCGGGAAGGCAGATACCAAGCACACAGGCCTGGCCAGTGCCGCAGTCGGCGTTGGTAGCACAAAGACCAAGGGCCTTGGGAACACAGATGCCTGATATACAACTATCGGCCGAGACACAATCTTGGTCCGTTGTGCAAGTTGGCAAGGGCGGCTGGAGACAAAGTCCGGCGATACACACTTGGCCCTCCGTGCATGAAGTATCATCGGTGCAGAGATTGAGAATCTCGGGAAGACATACTCCAAGTCTGCAAATTTGGCCCGTGGCGCATTCAGAATCGGCAGCGCAAGTGGGCAAGCCACCAGGAACACAGACACCCGATGTACAGTCTTGTCCTTCGGCGCAAGGCGTGGTATCGCTGCATCCAGGCAAGAGAACAGGAAGACAGACGCCGCCAGTGCACACCAGGCCAGCTGAACAATCGGTATCCGCTGAACAAGTGGGGAAGATCTCTGGGATACAGAGACCAGCAGCACAGATTTGACCGCTGCTGCATTGAGCGTTGGTCTCGCAGATGTTAAGGGTATCGGGGAGACAGACTCCGAGTCTGCAGAGCAAGTTGCTACCGCAATCGGAGTCGACTGAACAAGCAGGCAGCAGAACGGGGACACAGAGACCCACCACGCATGTCTGATCTTGACCACAGGTGTCATCATCGGTACAGCTGGGGAAGATGTCAGGAAGACAAAGTCCAGCGCTGCAAACTTGGCCAGCGCTGCAATCCGTGGTGGCTGTGCAAGGTGGGAAGACCTCGGCGATACAAATGCCAGCCGCGCAAGTCTGTCCGACATCGCAAGGATCGTTTGAATCGCAGGTAACAACGAGTTCAGGTAGACAGACTCCAAGTCGGCAAACTTGACCGGTACCGCAGTCAACGTCGCTGGAGCAAGTTGGGAGGATATCGGGCAGACAGATTCCTAAGGTGCAAGTTTGACCCTCGTCACAAGGGTTTTCGGTACTGCAAACGGGTAAGATGTCCGGAAGACAGAGACCGGCGGTACAGGCAAAGCCGGAGCCACAATCACTATTCTGCTGGCAGGCTGGGAAGACCTCGGGGACGCACAGTCCGGCGGTACAGGTCTGGCTGGCACCGCATTGCTGGTCGGATTCGCATGGCGTGATCGTCTCCGGGATACAGACGTTCAGGCGACAGACTTGGCCAGAGCCACAGTCCGGATCAGTCTCACAGGTTGGGAGAATGTCAGGGAGGCAGACTCCAAGTATGCAGCTTTGATCCTCAGAACAAGAAGTATCGTCATCGCAGGTAAGGATAACATCAGGGAGACAGATGCCGCTAGTGCATGTATTGCCGCTTCCACAGTCGGCGTCCTGCGCACAAGTTGGGAAGACCTCGGGAAGACAGATACCAGCGGTGCAAGTCTGGCTATCGCCACAGTCTTGGTTGGTCACACACGATGTGATAATCTCCGGAAGACAAAGATTGAGTCGACAAACCTGGCCAGAGCCACAGTCCGAGTCGGTGCTGCAGGATGGAAGGATGGCTGGCACACAGAGGCCGGAGACACACGTTTCCTCGGAGGAGCAATCCCCCTCGTTTTGGCAATTGTCGAACACGGTGGGAATACAGATACCAGCAGTGCACTGCTGCCCGCTGGCGCAGTCAGTGTTGGTTGTACACTGGGGGAAGGCTTCTGGAATGCAAACACCAACTGCGCAGGTTTGATCGGCGGCGCACTCGGTATCGTCGGTACAAAGAGTGATGAGGTTGGGAATGCAGAGGCCAAGTCGACAGACTTGGTTGAGACCACACTCCGTATCAGCCTGACAGGTTGGGAGAATGTCAGGGAGGCAGACACCTGATTGGCAGGTTTGGCCTTCAGTGCAAGATGTATCGTCGGTACAAGTAGGCAGCGTGTCGGGTAGACAGACACCATTGAAGCAAGACAAGCCGCTTCCACAATCCTCTGCAGTCTGGCAGGGTGGGAAGATCTCTGGAATGCAGAGTCCAGCAGTGCAGGTTTGGCTCGTGCCGCAGTCGGCGGTGGTCGTGCATGTAACGAGGAGCTCGGGGATGCAAAGGCCCAGACGACAAACCTGGTTAGCGCCGCAGTCGGTATCAGCAGTGCAGTCAGGTAGATCAACGGGAAGGCAGACTCCCAGACACAGGTCTGTCCGTCGGCGCAGGTAGCATCGGTCTCGCAAGTAGGTAGGATGTTGGGAAGACATGAGCCTCCCAGGCATGTGTCGGTGCCATCACAGTCTGCATCAGTCGTGCAGGGAGGGAACACTGCTGGAATACAAAGACCGGCAGTACAGACCAACTCGCCGTCACAGTCCGCGGTGGTGGTGCAAGTGACAAGGAGCTCAGGGATACAGTATCCGAGTCGGCAGACCTTGCCAGTTCCACATCCAGAGTCGCTCTCGCAAGTAGGCAGAGTATCGGGAATACAGATGCCTGAAACGCAGGATTGACCATCGGCGCAAGGGTTGTTGCTGTCTGAACATGCGGGAAGAATGTCGGGAAGGCAGATACCAGCAGTGCAAACTTGGCCGTCATCACAGTTGTCGTTTGTCACGCAAGGTGGGAATACCGCAGGAAGGCAGATTCCAGCGAGACAAGCTTGGCCCTCGCCACAGTCGGTATCGGCCTGGCAGGTTGTGAGGTCATCTGGAAGACAGAGTCCCAGTCTGCAAATCTGAGTATTCGCGCACTCGGCATCGCTAGCGCATGAAGGCAGGACCTCGGGAAGACAGAGACCAAGTGTGCAAACCTGACCAGCGGCGCAGGGCGACTCGTCGGTGCAGGCAGTTATAGTAGACGGGAGACAGGTGTTTGCTGTGCATGATTGACCCGCGAGGCAGTCAGAATCAACGTTGCAAGACGGGAATACTTCCGTAATGCAGATTCCACCGACGCAGATGAGTGCGTTGTCACAGGTCTCCGTATCAGTACAGAGCGTGATAGTTCGAGGAAGACAGACGCCGAGTCTGCAAACCTCGCCAAAGGCACACTCCGTATCGGCCTCGCAAGTCGGGAGGATTTCGGGAAGACAAAGTCCCAGTGTGCAGACTTGGTTGGCACCGCAAGGGGTGTCAGCGTCGCAAGTAGGCAAAATGCTCGGTAGACAAGCACCACCGGTACAGACTTCGCCGTTGTTGCAGTCTGTGCTGTCGGTGCAGGTCGGGAAGACCTCCGGGAGACACAGACCAGCGAGACAGGTGTCAGATCCACTGCAATCGGAGTCGGATGTACAGAGATTGAGCTCGGCGGGAAGACAGGTGCCAAGTCTGCATACCTGATCACCGGTGCACTGGGCGTCGGTAGTACAAGTAGGCAGGATTATGGGAAGACAGAGTCCTAGTGTGCAGACTTGGTTGGCACCGCAAGGGGTATCAGCGTCGCAAGTAGGAAGAATAGTGGGAAGACAGACGCCTGCTGTGCAGGTTGATCCTGTGGCGCAGTTGTCGTCGGTCTGGCAGGGAGGGAAGACAGAAGCAAGGCAGATACCGGCCAAACAGGTCTCATCGCTGGCACAGTCGGTATCAGATTCACAGACAGTGAGATCCAAAGGAACACAGAGGCCTAGTCTGCAAACCTGCTCGCCGCTGCAATCACTCTCCGTCGTGCATACAGGGAGAACGTCTGGAAGGCAGACTCCGGCGGTACAAGCCTGGCCCTCTGTACAGTCAGAATCGGCTGAACATGTCTCGATGCCGATTGGCAAGCAAATGCCTGCGGTGCAAATCAGGCCGCCACTGCAATCCGTGGATGACTGGCAAATCGGGAAGAGCTCAGGAACACAGAGGCCAGCAGTACACGTCTGGCCAGCAGTACAGTCATCCGCCGTCGAGCAGGCAATGAACTCTCGAGGGACACAGACTCCCAGTCGACAGAGGAGGTCGACAGCGCAATCGGAATCAGCCGCACAGGACGGTAAGATAGTAGGAAGACAAATCCCAAGAATGCAAGTCTGATCAGCAGGGCAAGAGTTCTCGAGTCCACAAGCGGGGAGGATTTCGGGGAGACATATTTGGGAGACACATGTCTGGCCCTCAGTGCAGTCGGTGTTGGTCTCGCAGGTAGGGAAGATGGTGGGAAGGCAGATGCCAGCTGTGCAAGTCTCTGAGGAGGCACAGTCTGTGTCCGAGCCACAAGTGGTGATGATGGGGGGAAGGCAGAGACCGAGTCTACAAACGTTGCCACTATCGCAGTCGGCATCGGCTTCGCAGGTTGGCAGCACGGTTGGAAGGCAGATACCCGCCGTGCAGGTCTGTCCAGTCTCGCAAGTGTTGACATCGTCGCAGGTGTTGAGAATGTCAGGGAGACAGAGGCCGGCTGTGCAAGTTTGTCCCTGAGCGCAGTCCGTAGTGGAAGTGCAGGCGGGGAAGACTTCTGGAAGGCAGATTCCAGCGGTGCAGGTCTGGCCGGCGGCGCATGGTTCGGTGTCTGAACACCCGGCGAGCTCGCGAGGAAGGCAAACACCAAGCCTACAGACCTGGGTGCTGGCGCATTGATCATCGGATTCGCAAGTAGGTAGTGAGACAGGAAGACAGACGCCGAGGGTGCAGGACTCGCCGTCGCCGCAATCAGTGTCGGTGGCACATTGGGTGATGATGTCGGGGAGACAGACTCCGGCCACGCATACATTACCACTAGTGCAGTCCGCAGCAGTCGTACAAGTCGGGAAGAGGGTCGGAAGGCAGACGCCGGCGGTACAGGTTTGGTCGGCGGCGCAGGCTGCGTCGGAATCACATGTAGTAACCAGGCTGGGCAAACAGACGCCCAGTCTGCAAACCTGTTGATCGTCGCAATCGGTATCGATAGAACAGGTAGGCAGGACTTCGGGAAGGCAGACACCAGCGATGCATGCTTGGCCCGCTCCACAAGTGACATCTCCTTGAGTACAAGGAATCAATGTGCTTGGAAGGCAGATGCCAGCAGTACAGCTGTCACCATCGGCACAGTCGGTATCAGCTGTGCACGTGGGAATGATCTTGGGAAGGCAGAGACCCGCAATGCAGCTCTCGGCGGTAGCGCAGTCGGTGTCTGAACTGCACAGCGAGAGATCGATAGGGATACAGAGGCCGAGACGGCAGACATTATCGCCGGTACAGTCTGTGTCGGCCGTGCAAGTATCCAGGACATCGGGAAGACAGACGCCCAGAGTGCAGGTCTGGCCAGTCTCACATCCGCTGTTGTCTGTGCAGCCAAGAATTCCATCAGGAAGACAGAGGCCGCCCGTGCAAGAGGTTCCGCTGCCACAATCGGCGTTGGTCTGGCAAGGGGAGAAGACTTCAGGAATGCAAAGTCCAGCGGTGCAAGTCTGCGAGGCTGTGCAGTCGGTATCAGCTTCGCACAGAGTAATGACCTCAGGGATACAGAGACCGAGTCTACAAGCCTCATCGGACCGGCAGTCGGCATCGGTGCTGCAAGTGGGCAACACGTCTGGCAGACAGACTCCCAAGGTACAGGTTTGGCCCTCTGCACAAGGCGTGTCGCTATCGCAGCTAGGAATGGTGATAGGGAGACAGATACCAGCAACGCAGGTGTTATCGGCGTCACAGTTTGAATCTGTCTGACAGAGAGGGAAAATTGAGGGGAGGCAGACTCCACCCGAACACGTCTGGTCGACAGGGCATTCCTCATCGACCTGGCAGAGACCAAGGTCCTGGGGAATGCAAACACCAAGTCGGCACAGCAGATCGTTGGCGCAGTCGGTGTCGGTCGTGCAGAGAGGCAAGGAGTCCGGAAGACAGACTCCCAATGTGCAGGCCTGACCGTCTTGGCAGTCTGCATCACCGGTACAACCAATGATGCCGGTCGGAAGGCAAATGCCTACAGTGCAGGTCTGGCTGCTTCCACAGTCCGAGTCTTGTTCACAGGTGGGGAAGATCTTTATGATACATATGCCGCCAGTGCAAGTCTGGTTTTCGGTGCAGTCCGTATCGGCAGTACAAGTACTGAGATCACTAGGGAGACACACCCCGAGACGGCAGACGCCATCGTTCTCACAGTCGGAGTCAGTAGTACAGACAGGGAGTGTTGGGAGGCAGACGCCCAGAGTGCAGGTCTGATCCTGTCCGCAGGGCAACTCATCTGAGCATAGACCCAGATTGTCAGGAAGACATAGACCAGCTGTACAGGCTTGTCCGCTAGCACAATCGGCGGTTGTTGTGCAAGTAGGGAAGATTGTTGGGAGACATAGTCCAGCAGTACAGGTCTGTCCCTCAGCACAAGAGCTGTCGGTTTCGCAGAGATTGAGGACCTCCGGGAGACAGACGCCAAGTCGGCAGACACCGTTGTCGGCACAATCGCTATCGGCGGAGCAAGTGTCCAGCACACGGGGGAGACAGACTCCCAAAGTACAGACCTGGGCCGCAGCACATTCGGAGTCCTGTGTACAGACAGCCAGGTCAATGGGAAGGCAGATACCAGCGATACAGGACGAGCCAGAAGCACAGTCGGTATCCGCGACACAGGAAGGATAAAGAGGGGGTAGGCAGATTCCAGCGATGCACACATTGTCTCCGGTGCAGTCGGTATCGGCCTGGCAGAGAGTGATCACCTGAGGCAGACAAACGCCGAGTCGGCAGAGCTGATCGGTGGCGCAGTCTGAATCGAGGGTACAGACAGGTAGGATATCTGGAAGGCAGGCTCCTGCGACACAGGTCTGACCTTCATCACATCCAGACTCAGGTGTACACGGTTGGATGACATCTGGGAGGCAGACGCCGTTGAGGCAGGCCTCTGCATCACCACAATCCCCGTCTGTTTGACAGGCAGGCAGTAGCGTGGGAAGGCAGATGCCAGCTACACAGGTCTGATCCGAGGCACAGTCACTGTTGGCCTGGCAAATCGTGAGAAGCACAGGCAGACAGAGACCAAGTCTGCAGACATCGTCGCCTCCACAGTCCGTATCGGCCGTACAAGCGGGCAAAACAGTGGGAAGGCACAGGCCCAAAGTACAAGTCTGGCCATCACCGCAGTCGGTATTGGAAGTGCAGGTATCGAGGCCCTGGGGAAGACAGGTGCCGGCTGTGCATTGCTGAGTGTCCTCACAGTCAGTGTTTGACTGGCAGGGAGGGAAGATCGAAGCAAGGCAGATACCGGCCAAACAGGTCTGATCAACAGAGCAGTCACTGTCGGCGGCGCAGGTAACAAGGTCCCTTGGCACACAAAGACCAAGTCTGCAAACCTGTTCAGCGGTGCAGGACGTGTCATCTGTGCAAGTGGGTAAGATTGTCGGGAGGCAGACGCCAGCAGTGCAGGTCTGACCATCGGCACATGGAGTAGCGTCTCCGCAAAGAACCAAGCCTGATGGCAGGCAAATACCCGCGGTGCAGACTTGTTCGTCATTGCAATCACCGTCGGCTTCACAGCCAGGGAAGATCTCTGGAAGACAGAGGCCGGCTGTACAGACTTGGCCAGTGGTGCAGTCTCCATCGACGGTGCAGAGAGCAAGATCCGAGGGGATGCAGACTCCCAGCCTGCAGACTTGGCCACTAGCACAGGCGGTGTCGTCTGAGCAGGTTGGCAGGATCGTAGGGAGGCAGACGCCGGCGATGCAGGACTGGCCCACGTCACATGCCGCGTTTGTTGTACAGCTGGTGAGACCAATTGGGAGACAGATTCCGGCGATGCAGGTTGCGCCATCTGAACAGTCTGTATCGGCTGTGCAGTCAGGCAACGGCGTGGGAATGCAAATTCCAGCGACACAAATCTGATCGTCGGTACACTCATCATTCGATTGACACAGCGCGAGGTCTCGAGGAATACAAAGTCCAAGTCTGCACACCTCTTCGGCAGCGCAGGCGGAATCGTCTGCGCAAGTCGGTAGGATTGTTGGGAGGCAGATTCCAGCGGTGCAAGTCTGGTCTGCGAGACAGTCGTCGGCAGTCGAGCAAGTTTGCACCGTCTCGGGAAGGCAAAGGCCTGCTAAGCAAACCTCGCCACTGGAGCAGTCCGTAGTTTGTGAACAAGTCGGGAAAACGGTGGGCAAGCAAATTCCGGCCGTACAAGTCTGACCATCGCCGCAAGACTCATCAGTCTCGCAGGTCGCAAGGTCTCTTGGGATACAGACACCGAGTCTGCAGACTTGATCGGCAGAGCAGGCGGTGTCATCGGCGCAGGTAGGAAGAATAGTTGGCAGACAAATTCCGAGGGTGCAGGTCTGAGTCTCAGAACAGTCCGCGTTCGTTGAGCAGGTGTCTAGAGTATCCGGAAGACAGATGCCCGCTTCACAGACCTGGCCGCTACCGCAATCAGCGGCAGAGGTGCAGACAGGGAAGAGTGTTGGCAAGCAAATGCCGGCTGTACACGTTTGGTCATCGCCGCAAGGAGTATTATCGTCGCAGATTATCAGGATTCTGGGAAGGCAGACACCGAGCGTGCAAATCTGATTAGCATCGCAGCCAGTGTCATCTGTGCAAGTAGGTAGGATCGTCGGGAGACAAACTCCAGCAATGCAGGTCTGGTCAGTCAGACAATCTGCATTAGCTGTACAGGTAGTGATAGCATCGGGGAGACAGATGCCCGCGTCACAGGACTCGCCAGGGCCGCAATCAGCAGCAGAAGTGCAGGTGGGGAAAAGTGTCGGCAAGCAGATTCCTGCTGTGCAGGTCTGGCCGTCACCACAAGGGGTAGTGTCATCGCAAACTGCAAGGTCTCGGGGAATACATAGACCGACTCTGCAAACTTGATCGGCAGCGCAAGCGCTATCGTCGGTGCAAGTAGGCAGGATAGTCGGGAGGCAAATACCGAGCGTGCAACTCTGTGAAGCAAGGCAGTCCGAATCGGCCGTGCAGGTGGTGATAGCATCGGGAAGACAGATGCCCGCGTCACAGGACTGGCCAGTACCGCAATCAGCAGCAGAGGTGCAGGTGGGGAAAATTGTCGGTAAGCAGATCCCTGCTGTGCATGTCTGGCCGTCGTCGCAAGAGGCATCGGTTTCGCAAGTCGTGAGGAGTCTGGGAATACAAAGTCCAAGTCTGCAAACCTCGTCGACGCCGCAAGAGGTATCATCCTCGCAGGTGGGGAGGATAGTCGGCAAGCAAATGCCAGCAGTGCAGCTTTGAGTAGAGAGGCAGTCTGCATCGCCTGTGCAGGTCTGGATGGTTTCTGGAAGACAGATGCCAGCCTGGCAAACCTGGCCGCCAGTACAATCCGTGCTTGTTGTGCAAGTAGGGAAGAGTTCGGGCAGACAGATTCCGGCTGTGCAGGTTTCTCCGGTACCGCAAGAGGTATCATCCACACAAGGCGTAAGGATTCGAGGAACACAAACGCCTAGCAGACAGACCTGCTCGACGTCGCAACCGCTATCATCTGAGCAAGTAGGCAGGATAGTTGGCAGGCAAATACCAGCAGTGCAGCTTTGAGTGGAAAGACAGTCTGCATCGGCCGTGCAGGCTGTGATGGTTTCTGGAAGACAGAAACCGGCCTGGCAGGCCTGGCCGGTGCTACAATCCGCCGTGGTCGTACACGCAGGGAACACCTCAGGGAGGCACACACCAGCTGTGCAAGTCTCCACGGCGCTGCAATCGGCAAGAGAAACACAAACCGTAAGCGTGCGAGGAATACAAAGACCAAGTCGGCAGACGCCATCATTGTCGCAGTCCGTATCCGTGGTACATGTTGGCAAGATGGATGGAAGGCAGACTCCAGCGGTGCAGGCCTGGCCCGTAGAACAATCGCCATTTGTTGAGCAGGTTTGGATACCTTCGGGAAGACAGATACCTGACTGGCAAGTCTGGCCGCTAGCGCAATCGGCCGTGGTTGTGCAAACAGGGAACAGTTGAGGGAGACAGATGCCAGCGGTGCAGGCCTCGGTCTCAGCGCATTCAGAGTCAGAGCCGCAGGTTGTTAGCGTCCTGGGGACACAAACGCCTAGACGACAGACGTTATCGCTGGTGCAGTCTGTATCTGCTGTGCAAGTCGGTAGGATTGATGGAAGGCAGATTCCGGCAGTGCAAGCTTGGTTTTCAGAGCAGTCTCCATCGGTGGAACAGGTCTGGATAGTGATGGGAAGACACAGGTTCAGCTGACAAGCCTCACCAGTACCGCAGTCGGAATCAGTGGTGCAGGTAGGGATCACAGTGGGGAGACAGATCCCAGCAGTACAAGTCTGATCCTCGGAACACTGATCGTCCGCAGTACAGAGGTTCAGGTCTCGAGGTACACAGACGCCGAGACGGCAGACCTCAGTATCGTCGCAAGATGAGTCGTCAGTACACAGAGGTAGAATCTCAGGAAGACAGACTCCAGCGGTGCAGACCTGGCTTTCGGGGCACTCGGAGCTGACGGAACAGGACTGAATACCGAGGGGAAGGCAGAGGCCAGCAGTGCAGACCTCGCCCGTGCCGCAGCCCGCATTGGACGTGCAGGAGGGGAAGACCTGGGGCAGACATATTCCAGCGGTGCAAGTGTCGGTACCAGTGCAGTCAGCGGCAGAGGTGCAAGTCGTCAGGATTGACGGGATACAGAGTCCAAGTCGGCAGACCTCGCTGCTCTGGCACGTCGTATCATCGGTGCACTGTGGCAAGATGGTCGGCAGGCAGACGCCGAGGGTACAGGTCTGACTCGCGGTGCAGTCCGCGTTGGATGAACAGGTGTCGATGGCCTGGGGAAGACAGATTCCGGCGATGCAGAGATCGTCTGAGCCGCAGTCCGCGTCAGCCGTGCAGTCGGGAAGGATTTGGGGAAGGCAGATTCCAGCGATACAAGCTTGGTTGGTTTCACACTCGCTGTCAGTCTGACAGACTGTCAAGAGGTCAGGGATACAGACTCCAAGTCGGCAGACCTGGCCATCGCCACAGCTGCTGTCGGTAGTGCATGTCGGCAAGATGCTGGGCAGACAGACTCCAACCGTACAAACCTGGGCTTCAGCACAATCCGAATCTGCAGTACAGGTAGAGATAGTCTGGGGAAGACAGACACCAGCCACACATGACTGGTCCTGGCCGCAGTTCTGATCGGTCGTGCAAGGAGGGAAGATCTCCGGTAGACAGAGACCAGCGGTGCAAACCTGGTCGGTACCACAGTCCGAGCTGGCCTGACAGAGAGCAAGCTCCTGAGGGAGACAGACTCCAAGTCGACAAACCTGCTCGCTGCTACAGTCGCTATCGAGACTGCAAAGAGGTAGAGCATCAGGAAGGCAGACTCCAAGAGTGCAAGTCTGACCTGTCTCACAGTCGGTGTCGGCTGAACAAGTGTCCAAGCCTACAGGAAGGCAGATGCCAACGAGGCATGATTCACCCTCGCCGCAGTTCGCATCAGAGGTACAGGTAGGGAAAATTGGCAGACAAATTCCTGCTGTGCAAGACTGGCCAGATTCGCAGTCGGCGTCGAGTGCGCAGATGCTGAGCGTGTCCGGAATACAGGCCCCGAGTCTGCAGATCTGGTCCTCGCCAGTGCAGTCAGTGTCGGCGGTGCAGGGTAGCAAAACAGTCGGAAGGCAAACTCCAGCTGTGCAGGTCTGGCCCGTCTCACAGTCGGTATCAGCTTGACAGGTATCCAGGCCTTGAGGCAGGCAGATTCCAGCGAGGCAAGATTCTTCGTCGCCACAATCAGTGTTGACTGTGCATGTCGGGAAGATGGTAGGCAGGCAGATTCCGGCGACACAAGATTCGCTAGCGCCACAATCGCTGTTGGCTGAACAGACAGTCAGGGCTGCGGGAATACAGACTCCAAGACGACAGATTTGATCGCCGGTACATTGGCTGTCGATAGAGCAAAGCGGCAGGACGTCGGGTAGACAGACTCCAAGAATGCAAGTCTGACCTGTCGTGCAGTCGGTCTCGACTGAACAAGTGTCCAGGCCTTGAGGAAGACAGATCCCGGCGAGGCAAGATTCACCGGCTTGTCCGCAATCGGTGTCGGTCGTGCAGGCAGGGAAGATCTTGGGCAGACAAATGCCGGCTGTGCAGGTCTCGGTGGCATCACAATCGTTGTTGGATGCGCATGAAGTGAGGGTCTGCGGCAGACAGAGTCCTAGTCGACAAATCTCTTGGCTGCCGGTGCAGTCACTGTCAGTGGTGCAAGTGGGCAAGATCTCAGGGAGGCAAACGCCAGCTGTGCATGTTTGTCCCGCCGCGCAGGGGGTAGCATCGCTGCAGGTAACCAAGGTTTGAGGGAGACAGATTCCGCCGAGGCAAGATTGTGCTTGAGCGCAGTCCGAATCGGCTGTGCAGGTTGGGAAGATCGTAGGCAAGCAAATTCCGGCAGCGCAAGACTGGTTTTCGCCGCAGTCCGCGTCAGTCGAACAAATAGTGAGGATATCCGGGATGCACAGTCCCAGTCGGCAGATCTGCTGATCGCCAGTGCAATCGCTGTCCAGAGTGCAAGTAGGCAAGATATCAGGAAGGCAGACACCAGCCGCGCAAGTTTGTCCTTCAGCACAGGGGGTGTTGGCGTCACAGGTATCGAGACCTTGGGGCAGACAGATTCCTGCAAGGCAAGACTGGTCTTGTTCGCAGTCGGAATCAGCTGTACAGTCGGGGAAGAGTTGCGGAATGCAAATGCCAGCAGTGCAAGTGTCAGTACCAGTGCAGTCGGCAGCAGAGGTACAGGTCGTGAGTGTTTCCGGAAGGCAAACTCCGAGTCGGCAGACTTGCTGAGAACCAGTACAGTCGGCGTCAGCCGTACATACAGGCAAAGTGACCGGAAGACAGACTCCAAGTGTGCAAGTCTGGCCGACGGCACATGGTGTGTCGGCGTCACAGGTCTCAAGTCCTAGAGGAAGGCAGAGTCCAGCAAGACAAGATTGTCCCTCGCCACAGCTCTCATCGGTCGTACAGGTCGGGAATATCTGAGGAACGCAGAAACCAGCGGTGCAAGATTGGCCTTCACCGCAATCGGCATCAGCCGTGCAAGTCGCCAGGGTTGCTGGAATACAGAGTCCAAGACGACAAACTTCCTGGTTACCTGAACAATCAGTGTCGGCGGTACAAGCAGGGAGCACTGTCGGAAGACAGACTCCAAGAGTGCAAGTCTGGCCGGCGGCACATGGTGTGTCGGCGTCACAGACATCCAAAGTTGCTGGAAGGCAAATGCCTGCGAGGCACGATTGTCCAACTCCACAGCTCTCGTCAGTTTCGCAGGTAGGGAAGACCTGGGGAAGACAGAATCCCGCAGCGCAAGATTGACCATCTCCACAATCGCTGTCGGCCGTGCAAGTCGTCAAGATCTCCGGGATACAAAGACCCAGGCGGCAAACTTGTTGGGCGCCAGTGCAATCGGTATCTGCTGTACAGGTAGGGAGCACTGTGGGAAGACAAATACCAGCTGTGCAAGTCTGACCAGTGGCGCATGGCGTATCAGCGTTGCAGGTAGGGATAACATCGGGAAGGCAGATGCCAGCCAGGCAAGATTGGTCTTCGGCGCAGTCCTGATCGGTGGCACAGGTAGGGAAGATTTGGGGCAAGCAAATTCCAGCTGTGCAAACTTGATTTGCACCACAATCCGCATCAGCTGTACAGACAATGAGGACATCCGGAAGACAAAGTCCCAGTTGACAGACTTGGCCTGAGCTGCAATCGGTATCCGAGGTGCAAGTAGGGAGCACTGTGGGAAGACAAATACCAGCTGTGCAAGTCTGGCCTTCAACGCAAGGTGTATCGGCATCACAGGTGGGGATAGTATTAGGAAGGCAGATGCCAGCCAGGCAGGATTGGCCATCAGCACAGTCCTGATCAGTAGAGCAGGTAGGGAAGAGTTGGGGCAAGCAAATTCCGGCTGTGCAGACCTGGTTGGCACCACAATCCGCATCAGCTGAACAGACAATGAGGACATCCGGAAGACAAAGTCCCAATTGGCAGACTTGGCCTGAGCCGCAATCGGTATCTGCTGTGCAGGTAGGGAGCACTGTAGGTAGGCAGACTCCAGCTGTGCAAGTCTGGCCTTCGGCGCAAGGTGTATCGGCATCACAGGTGGGGATAGTATCAGGGAGGCAGATGCCCGCAATGCATGACTGACCATCGGAACAATCCTGATCAGCTGTACAGGTAGGTATGAGTTGCGGCAAGCAAATTCCAGCTGTACAAGCCTGGTTGTCGTCGCAGTCGGTATCGGCTGTGCAGACAACGAGGACGAGCGGCAGACAGAGTCCTAGTTGACAGACTTGGCCAGAAGTGCAGTCAGAGTCGGCAGTGCAGGTAGGGAGCACTGTGGGAAGACAAATACCAGAGACACAAGTCTGGCCCTCTGCGCAAGCTGTGTCAGCGTCACAGGTAGGGATTGTATCAGGGAGGCAGATGCCCGCAATACATGACTGGCCATCGGAGCAATCCTGATCAACTGTACAGGTAGGTAAGACTTGCGGCAAGCAAATTCCAGCTGTGCAAGCCTGGTTTTCGTCGCAGTCGGTATCAGCCGTGCAAGTAGTGATAACAATAGGAAGGCATAGACCAAGCTGGCAAGCTTGGCCAGTAGCACAGTCGCTGTCCAAAGCACAGGTAGGCAGAATAGTCGGAAGACAAACGCCAAGGGTACAAGTCTGATCGTCAGCGCAAGGGGTGTTGTCGTCGCAGGTAGGGATAGTAATAGGAAGACAAATGCCTGCTAGGCATGACTGCCCTTGGTCGCAGTCTGAATCGGTAGCACAGGTAGGAACAACCTGAGGGAGGCAAATACCAGCTGTACAAGCTTCAGTCTCACCGCAGTCGGTATCAGTCGTACAGACCACAAGGGGGTCCGGAAGGCATAGACCGAGCTGACAGGCTTGACCAGAAGCACAGTCGCTATCCAAAGCACAGGTAGGCAGAATGGTTGGAAGGCAGACGCCAAGGGTACAAGTCTGATCTTCAGCGCAAGGGGTGTTGTCGTCGCAGGTAGGGATATCAATAGGAAGGCAAATGCCTGCTAGGCATGACTGTCCTTGGTCGCAGTCCGAATCGGCGGTACAGGTAGGAAGAATCTGAGGAAGGCAAATACCAGCTGTGCAAGCCTCGGTCTCGCTGCAATCGCTGTCGGCTGTGCAAGTTGTGATAATGATAGGAAGGCATAGACCAAGTTGGCAAGCTTGGCCAGTAGCACAGTCACTATCCAACGCACAAGTAGGCAGAATAGTTGGAAGGCAAACGCCAAGGGTACAAGTCTGATCCTCAGCGCATGGGGTATCATCGTCGCAGGTGGGGATAGTGATGGGAAGACAGATGCCCGCAATGCAAGACTGTCCTTGGTCACAGTCCGCGTCAGCGGCACAGGTAGCAACAATCTGAGGAAGGCAAATACCAGCTGTGCAAGCCTCGGTCTCGCTGCAATCGCTATCGGCTGTGCAAGTTGTGATAATGATAGGAAGGCATAGACCAAGTTGGCACACTTGACGAGTACCACAGTCACTATCCAACGCACAAGTCGGTAGAATGGTTGGAAGGCAAACACCGAGGGTACAGGTTTGGTCTTCAGCGCATGGGGTATCGGCATCGCAGGTAGGAATAGTAGCCGGGAGGCAGATACCCGCAAGACAAGACTGTCCTTCGCCACAGTCCGCATCAGCGGAACAGGTAGGGAAGACCTGGGGTAGGCAGATACCAAGTGTGCAAGTCTCCGTCTCGCTGCAATCGGCATCGGCCGTGCAGGTGACGAGAGGGTCAGGAAGACAGAAGCCTAGCTGGCAGACTTGACCAGATCCGCAATCGCTGTTCAAAGAACAAGTCGGCAGGGTATCAGGAAGGCAGATTCCAGCTGTGCAAGTCTGACCTTCAGCACAAGGGGTATCGGCATCGCAGGTAGGAATAGTAGCCGGGAGGCAGATACCCGCAAGGCAGGACTGTCCTTGTTCGCAGTCCGTGTCAGTAGTGCAGACAGGGATGATAGTGGGCAAACAGATGCCGGCAACACAGGATTGATCACTGCCGCAGTCGGCGTCGGCTGTGCAAGTAATCAGAGGGTCAGGAAGACAGACGCCTAGCTGGCAGACTTGACCGGAAGCACAATCGCTGTTCAACGAACAAGTCGGCAGAACATCAGGGAGACAGACTCCAACGGTGCAAGTCTGGCCTTCGGGACAGGGGGTATCGCTGTCGCAGGTCTCCAGGATGGCGGGCAGGCAAAGCCCTGCCAAGCAGGATTCGCCTTCGCTACAATCTGAATCCGTCGTGCAATCAGGGAGAACGTTGGCCAAGCAGATACCAGCAATACAAGATTGGTCATCGTTGCAGTCGGTATTGGCTGTACATGTGACGATGAGGACAGGAAGACATAGCCCAAGTTGACAGACTTCTCCAGTGCTGCAGTCAATATCCGTGGCACACGAAGGGAGGACATCGGGGAGGCAGATGCCTGCTGTACAGGTTTGACCATCAGGACAGGGGGTGTCATCGTCGCATGTGCCCAGAGAATCGGGTAAGCAAAGTCCTGCCAAGCAGGCTTCGTTATCGCCGCAATCCGCATCAGCGGTACAGGTGGGAATAACTTGCGGCAAGCAAATCCCAGCAGTACAGGTTTGGCCCTGGACACAGTCGGCATCGGCTGTACACGTGGCAATGATAACAGGCAGACAGACTCCCAGTTGGCAAGCCTGCCCAGAGCCACAGTCACTATCCGACGTACACGTAGGAAGGACGTCCGGGAGGCAGATGCCAGCTGTACAAGTCTGACCTGTCTCACAGTCGGTGTTGGCCGTGCACGTATTTAAGCCTTGCGGGAGACATAGACCTGCTAGGCAGGCTTCGCCCTCAGCGCAGTCCGAATCAGCCGTGCAGTCGGGAAGAAGCTGTGGCAAACAAATGCCAGCGATACAAGCTTCGTCTTGGCCACAGTCGGCATCGGCTGTGCAGACAACAAGAGGGTTAGGGAGACAGAGCCCGAGCTGACAGACCTGTCCGGAGCTGCAGTCACTATCCAACGTACACGAAGGAAGGATATCAGGAAGGCAGATTCCAGCTGTACAAGCCTGGCCTGTCTGACAGTCGGTATTGGTCGTACAAGTATCCAAGCCTTGCGGGAGACAGAGGCCTGCCAAGCAAGCCTCGTCCTGGCCGCAATCTGAGTCAGTCGTGCAGTCAGGGAGGACCGAAAGCAGGCAGATGCCGGCAGTACAAGACTGGCTTGAATCGCAATCGCTGTCTGTAGTACAGGTGATGAGAGGGACAGGTAGACAGAGTCCCAGACGGCAAACCTGGGAGCCGTCGCAGTCGCTATCAGCAGCACAGGTAGGGAGGATTTCAGGAAGACACAGTCCAGCTGTGCAAGCCTGCCCCTCGCCACAGTCCGCGTCGCCTGAGCAGGTGTTGATAGCATCAGGGAGGCAAATGCCGGCCAGGCAAGATTGCCCCTGACCGCAGTCGGCATCAGCCGTGCAGTCGGGCAAGACCTGGGGAAGGCAGACGCCAGCAGTACAAGTCTGGCTTCCGCTGCAGTCGCTATCAGCAGTACAAGTGACGATAACTTCAGGAAGACAGACTCCCAGGCGGCAGACTTGATCGGTAGCACAATCGCTATCGAGGTTACAAAGAGGGAGGATAGTGGGAAGACAAACTCCAACTGTACAAGTTTGGTCTTCGCCGCAGTCCGAGTCGCTTGAGCAGGTGTCTATGCCTTGGGGAAGGCAAATTCCTGCTAAGCAAGACTCGTCCTGACCGCAGTCTGTGTCGGCTGTGCAGTCAGGAAGAATTTGGGGGAGGCAAATGCCGGCTATACAGCTTTGGCTTGCGCCACAGTCGGTATCAGCCGTGCAAGTGATGATAGTTGTAGGTAGGCAAACGCCCAAGGTGCAGGATTGGCCGGTGTTGCAGTCACTATCCTGTGAGCAGGTGGGGAGGACTTCAGGGAGACAGACACCAGAAGTACAAGCCAGTCCCTCACCACAATCAGAGTCGGTTGAGCAGGTATCAATGCCTGTAGGGAGGCAGATGCCAGCCAGGCAGGATTCGCCATCGCCACAATCAGTGTCAGCCGTGCAGTCAGGAATAATCTGTGGTAGACAGATACCGGCTGTGCAGCTCTGGCTTGCGCCACAGTCGCTATCAGCCGTACAAGTGGTGATAATCGTGGGAAGGCAGACGCCCAGGGTGCAAGTTTGATCGGAGCCGCAGTCGGAATCGAGGGAGCAGGTAGGCAGAACCTCGGGGAGGCAGACGCCGGAAGTGCAAGCCAGTCCCTCGCCACAATCAGAGTCGGTTGAGCAGGTATCAATGCCTGTAGGGAGACAGATACCAACCAGGCAGGATTCGCCATCGCCACAATCAGTATCGGTTGTGCAGTCGGGAAGAATCTGGGGTAGGCAGATTCCGGCTGTACAGCTCTGGCTTGGGCCACAGTCGGTATCGGCAGTGCAAGTGACAATAGGATCCGGGAGACAGACACCTAAGATACAAACTTGGCCAGTACCACAGGCGGCATTCGAAGCGCAAGTAGGCAGGATTTCAGGAAGGCAGACACCAGATGTGCAGGAAAGTCCCGCGCCGCAATCGGAGTCACTTGAACAAGTGGTAATGCCTGTAGGCAGGCAAAAGCCTACGAGACATGAGTCTCCGTCACCACAGTCGGCATCGGTCGTGCAGTCAGGCTCTGGCAGGATCTGGGGTAAGCAGATACCCACAGTGCAAGTTTGGCCCGTGCCGCAGTCGGCGTCGGTAGTGCAAGTGACGATGGGATCCGGGAGACAAACGCCCAAGGTGCATATTTGGCCCGTTCCACAGTCGCTGTTCAGGGTGCAAGTCGGCAAGACCGTAGGAAGACACACCCCTGATGTACAAGAGAGCCCAGTACCGCAGTCCGAGTCGGTTGAGCAAGTATCTATGGCCTGAGGAAGGCAGAGACCCGCAAGACAATACTCATCTTGGCCGCAGTCCGCATCAGTCGCGCAGTCAGGAATGAGGGCGGGAAGACAGATACCAGCGGTGCAAGTCTCGCCATCCGAGCCACAGTCCGAATCAGTCGTGCAAGTAACGAGAGGATCCGGAATGCAAAGCCCAAAACGGCAGACTTGGCCGGTAGCACAGTCGCTGTTAAGGGCGCAAGCAGGTAGGACATCCGGAAGACAAATGCCGGACGTGCATGAAAGTCCATCGCCGCAGTCCGAGTCGTCAGAGCAAGTGTCAATACCCTGGGGGATACAAATTCCAGCAAGACAAGACTCTCCATCGCCGCAGTTTGCGTCACTTGCGCAAGTCGGGAAGATGTTGAAGAGACAGACGCCAGCTGTACAGGCTTCGTTCTCGGCGCACTCGTCGTCGGTTGTGCAGACTGTGAGAGTTTCAGGGATACAAAGCCCCAGGCGGCAAACTTGGCCAGTGCCGCAATCGGCATCGGCAGCGCATATTGGGAGGACGTCGGGCAAGCAGACCCCGGCTGTGCAGGTTTGGCCTTGGGGACAGGTGGAACTATCTGTGCAAGTTTCCAGACCTTGGGGAAGGCAGACTCCCGCTAGACAGGATTCACCCTCAGCACATTCCGAGTCCGCTTCGCAAGTTGGGAAGACGGTGGGTAGACAGAAGCCAGCCTCGCATGCCTCGCCGGCTGCGCAGTCGGCGTTGACCTCGCAGACGGTAATGACCTGCGGAAGACAGAAGCCGAGTCTGCAGACCTCGTTGCTATCGCACCCAGCATCGGTTGTGCAGGGAGACAAAGTCGTAGGAAGACAGACACCAGAAATGCAGTCCTGGCCCTCGGCACATGGCGTATCAGCTGAACAGGTAGGAATAACATCTGGAAGACAGATATTGGCTATGCAAGTCTCGCCTTCGCCGCAATCCGCATCTGCCTGGCACGTGGGCAAGAACTTCGGTACGCAAAGGCCTGCAGTGCAGATCTCAGTGGCGTCACAGTCCGCATCGACAGTGCAGGACAGCACTTGTGGAAGGCAAAGACCTGCTGTACAAGCCTCAGTCGTTGCGCAATCGCTGTCGCTCTGGCAGGTGGTGATTGTCACTGGTAGGCAAACACCAAGCGTGCAAGTCTGCGCACTCTCACAATCGGTATTGGTGGTGCAAGTGGGCAACACAGAGGGCAAGCAGACGCCAGCAGTGCAAGCCTGGCCTTCGTCGCAGTCCGTGTCGGCTGAACATGTGACAATGGCTTCAGGGAGACATAAGCCAACCGTACAACTCTCGCCAGTTTCACAATCGGCTGAAGTTGTGCAAGTAGGGACGATCGCATCAGGCACACAGAGTCCAGCAGTGCATGTCTCGCCAGTTCCACAATCTGCAGTCGTCGTGCAAGTAGGAAGGATCGCGTCAGGCACACAGAAACCGACCGTGCAGGTTTGACCCTCCGAGCAGTCGGTATCAGCTTGGCATAGTGCCAAGTCCCGGGGGATACAGACTCCCAGTCTGCACACTTCAGTCTCGCTGCAGCCGGAGTCGGCAGTGCATTGAGGTAGGATAGTCGGTAAGCAGACACCGGCAGTACATCTGAGGCCCTCGCCGCAGTCTGTGTCGGTTGAACATGTGTCAAGGCCTTCAGGAAGGCAGAGCCCAGCAATGCAAGCCTCGCCGGTTCCACAAGTATCGCTTGTGACACAGGTAGGGAAGATTTCCTTGGGCAGGCAGATGCCTGCGGTGCAAGTCTGGTCTTCCGTACAGTCACTATCCGCAGTGCAAATAACCAGGTCCTTAGGTATGCAGACTCCAAGTCTGCAGACCTGGGTGCTATCACAAGCAGAATCGTCTTGACAAGTAGGTAGAACAGTAGGAAGACAGACACCGGCCGTACAGGAGAGTCCCTCTCCACAGTCCGAGTCGCCAGAGCAGGTGTCAATGGTCTCGGGAAGACAGATACCGGCCGTACAGGTCTCTCCTGTGCCACAAGTGCTATCGTCGGTACAAGTAGGGAAAATGACCTTGGGTAGGCAGAACCCGGCGGTGCAGGTTTGGTCGCTAGAGCAGTCACCGTCTGTCGTGCAAAACGTAATGACCGTCGGCAAGCAGACTCCAAGCGTGCAGACTTCGTCACTGCCGCAGGTCGAGTCATCCTGACATGAGGGAAGAACAGTAGGCAAACATACACCAGAGGTACAAGAGAGACCATCGCCACAGTCGGAGTCGGCTGAGCAAGTATCAATGACCTCGGGCAGACAAATACCAGCTGTGCAAGCCTGACCAGTGCCACAATCGGCATCAGCACTGCAAGTGGGGAATGGTAGTGTAATACAGAAACCGGCAGTGCAAGTTTGGCCTTGAGAGCAGTCGGAATCAGCTGTGCAGATCGTCAAGTCGATGGGCAAGCAAACGCCGAGTCGGCAGGTCTGACCACTTTCGCAACCAGAATCGTCCTGGCAAATAGGGAAGACAGGGAGACAGACTCCGGAAGTGCAAGAGAGGCCATCGGCACAGTCTGAGTCGCCCGAACAGGTGATGATGCCGTCAGGCAAGCAAACACCAGCCGTACAGACCTGTCCAGTACCGCAATCAGCGTTGGCACTGCAGGTAGGGAACAGGGTCGGGAGGCAGAAGCCAGCGGTGCAAGTCTGATCTTGGGCACAGTCCGTATCGGCGGTGCAAGTTGCTAGATCAATAGGAAGACAGACGCCAAGTCTGCAAACCTCGTTGGCCTCACAACCAGACGCGTCCTGACAGGTAGGGAGTATTTCCGGAAGGCAGACTCCCGCAGTACAGGACAGTCCCGAGGAGCAGTCTGAATCGGTGGTGCAAGTGGTGATGGCCTCGGGAAGACAGAGACCAGCCGTGCAGGTTTGACCTGTAGCACAATCACTGTCGCTGGTGCAAGTCGGGAACACCACGTCCGGGATACAGAAGCCAGCTGTACATGTCTGGCCTTCGGCACAATCCGCGTCGGCGGAGCAAGTGGAAAGCTCCTGGGGAATACAGACTCCAAGGCGGCAAACTTGACCAGATTCACACGCAGAATCAGACTCGCAGGTTGGGAGGATAGTTGGAAGGCAGACTCCGCCGGTACAGGATTGACCCTCGCCACAGTCAGAGTCTGCAGAGCATGTAATGAGCACGTCGGGTAGGCAGAAGCCGGCGGTACAAGCCTCTCCCTGGCCGCAGTCGCCAGAAGTCGTGCAAGTTGGGAAGACGGTCGGAAGGCAGAGGCCAGCTGTACAGCTCTGGCCAGACTCGCAGTCGCTGTCCGCCTGGCAGGAGGGTACAATTGACGGAAGACAGAGTCCGGCAGTGCAAGACTCGCCTGAGCCGCAGCCCGCATCATTGACACAGGTAGTGACGATGATGGGGAGACAGACTCCGAGAGCGGTCGAGCAGGCTAGGCCACTGCCACATTCCGAATCGCTGGTACAAGTGGGTAGGACCTCAGGGAGACAGACTCCTGATACACAAGATTGTGCTTGGCCGCAGTCGGACGCATCAGTACATGTGTCGAGGGTATCAGGAAGGCAAATACCAGCGATGCAGTTTTCGTTTTGAGCACAGTCTCCGTCAACCTGGCAAGATGGTATGATAGTTGGAAGACAAAGACCAGCGGTACAAGATTCGCCAGGGCTACATCCCGCATCGCTCGTGCAGGGGGTAATGACGGTAGGCAGACAAACTCCAAGCCCGGCGGAGCAAGTTTGGCCTTCGCCGCATTCGGTGTCGGTAGTACAAGTTGGTAGAACCTCAGGAAGGCATACTCCTGCTGTGCAGGACTGACCTTCGCCGCAGCTAGTATCATCTGTGCAAAGAGGAAGGACATCGGGAAGGCAGACGCCACCAACACAATTCTCGGTTGAAGCACAATCACCGTCAACTGAGCAGGTTGGTATGACGGAAGGAAGGCAGATCCCGGCAGTACAAGACTGACCCGAACCGCAAGCCGCGTCGTTTTCGCAGGTGATGATAATGGCGGGGAGACAGACTCCAAGCCCTGCAGAGCATGCTTGACCTTCGGGGCATTGAGAGTCACTCGTGCAGGTCGGCAGGACTTCAGGAAGACATACTCCTGCTGTGCAGGACTGGCCTTCGCTGCAGCTAGTATCATCTGTGCAAAGAGGAAGGACATCGGGAAGGCAGACGCCAGCAACACAATTCTCGGCCTGAGCACAGTCATCGTCACCTTGGCAGGTTGCGATGACTGAGGGCAGGCAGATTCCAGCGGTACAGGATTCTCCAGAACTGCAATCGCTGTCACTTCCACAGGCGGTGACTACCGGAGGAAGACAGACTCCAAGGGCAGAGCAGACTTGACCGCCAGAGCAGTCCGAGTCGCTGGTGCAGGTAGGCAAAACGTCTGGAAGGCATACACCTGCTGTACAAGTTTGACCCGCATCGCAATCATCGCTGCCAGAGCAGGTAGGTAAGACGTCGGGGAGGCATACTCCAGCAACACAGTTCTCACCTTGGCCACAGTCTGTATCAGCTTGACAAGTTGGGACGACAGTAGGAAGGCATATTCCAGCAGTACAGGATTCTCCCGAGCTGCATCCCGCATCGTTTGTGCAAGTGATAATGACGGCAGGGAGACAAACTCCAAGCGCAGAACAGGTTTGACCGGTAGCACACTCCGAATCACTAGTACAGGAAGGCAAAACGGTAGGAAGACACACGCCTGCTGTACAAGTTTGATCCTGCTCACAGTCTTGGCTGCCAGTGCAGGTAGGTAGGATGTCGGGGAGGCATACGCCGGCGATACAATTCTCGCCGTCGCCACAATCCGCGTTAGCCTGGCAGGTTGGGATGATGGAGGGGAGGCAGATGCCAGCAGTGCAAGATTCTCCCGAGGCACAATCCTGATCATTATCGCAGGGGGTAATGACGGCGGGCAGACAGACCCCAAGCGCAGAGCAGACTTGGTTATCACCACAATCTGTATCGCTGGAACATGCTGGAAGGACTGTTGGAAGACAGACTCCCGATGTGCAAGTCTGGCCGTCGTCACAGTCCGCATTTGCGGTACAAGTAGGAAGGACATCTGGAATGCAGACTCCCAGGACACAGTTCTCGCTTTCACCGCAGTCCGTATCAGCTTGGCAGACTGGGACGATGGTGGGGAAGCAAATCCCAGCAATGCAAGAGTCGCCCGAGGAGCAATCCTGGCTGGTCGCACAAGAGATGATAACCGCGGGGAGACAGACACCAAGTGGAGAGCAAGATTGGCCACTACCACAATCCGAATCGCTGGAGCAGGTGGGGAGGTCAGCAGGAAGGCAGACTCCAGAGGTGCAAGTCTGGCCTTGCGCGCAATCGCTGGTGTCTGTGCAAACAGGAAGAAGATCCGGCAAACAGAGTCCCGAGATACAGTTCTCATTGGCACCGCAGTCCGCATCGGCCTGGCAGACAGGAACAACAGTAGGAATGCAAAGCCCAGCCGTGCAAGACTGACCCGAGCCACACTCCTGATTGCTTGCGCAGGTGATGATGACGGTAGGGAGACACACTCCAAGCGCGCACGTTTGGCCAGTACCACACATAGCATCGCTAGTGCAGGTAGGTAGGATGTCAGGAAGGCATACGCCTGAAGTACAGGCCTGGCCCTCATCGCAACCGCTATCATCTGTGCAGATGGGAAAGATATCTGGAATACAAAATCCAGAGATGCAGTTCTCGCTTTGGCTGCAGTCTCCATCAACTTGGCAAACTGGAATGATAGTAGGAATACAAAGCCCAGCCGTGCAAGACTGGCCTGAGCTACATTCCTGGTTGCTTGTGCAGGTGGTTATGACGGTAGGCAGGCAAACTCCAAGTGTGCACGTTTGGCCACTACCACACGTAGTATCGCTAGTGCAGGTAGGTAAGATGTCAGGGAGGCAGACTCCAGATGTGCAAGTCTGGCCTTCGTCGCAGTCAGTCTCGTCTGCACACACAGGAAGAGTATCCGGGAGACAGAAACCGGAGATGCAGTTCTGGCCTTCACTGCAGTCTCCATCAGCCTGACAGGTGGGTACGAGAGAAGGCAGGCAGAGCCCGGCCGTGCAAGCTTCGTTGGCACCACAATCCGAATTCGACTGGCAACTGGCGATAAGTTCTGGAAGACAATAACCAATGGCAGAACACTTCAAAGGAGCTTCGCACTCTGCGTCGGTGGTGCAAGAAGGAAGGAGAGTGGGAATGCAGACTCCAGCCCGACAAGACTGGTCGGCTTCACACGCCTGATCATCGGTGCAGAGAGGCAGAAGCTCGGAGAGGCAAATGCCCGAGACGCAATTCTCGCTTGGCTGGCAGTCACTGCTATCCTGACAGAATGGCAGGATGTCGGGAAGACAGAAGCCAGCGGTGCAAGCTTCATCGACGCCACACTCGCTGTCCTCTTGGCAGCTAGTGACAATATCAGGAAGACAGTATCCCAGTGCAGAGCACCTGGTGGGACTGATGCAGTCTGCATTCGTCGTACAAGGAGGTAGGATATCGGGAATGCAGACACCCACCCGACAGGACTGGCCTGTTCCGCATCCCGCGTCGTCGGTACAAAGAGGTAGAGCAGCAGGGACGCATATTCCGGAGACGCAGTTGTTGTTTTCGTCGCAGTCGGAGTTGGCTTGGCAAGTAGGTACCAGTGATGGGAGGCAGATACCAGCTGTGCAGGTTTCACCTTGTGAGCATTGCGCATCTCCCTCACAAGATGTAATGGGTGCAGGCAGGCATACTCCAAGAGTACAGACCTGATCAGTCGGGCAAGGGGCGCCAGCGGAGCAAGTAGGTAGACCGTCGGGCAGACAAACACCCGATGTGCATGTTTGTCCAGTGCCGCAATCCGAACTGTCCTCACAAGTAGATACAGTGTTTGGAAGGCAGATTTGGGCGATGCACTGCTGGTTGGAGCCACAATCTGTGTCCTGCGAGCACTGGGTGGGAAGGAGGCCGCTGAGGATACAGAAACCGTCCACACAGGCGCAGAAGCCTCCAAGGATACAAAGATTCGCATCCGAGTTACACTTGGAATTGTCCGTGCACTCCAAGGTAGTCAGACAAACGCCGAGCTGGCAGTCCTGACCCGAGGGACAGTCGTCCGAGCTGCTACACAGCGAGATGCCGTCGTTGAGCACACAGAAGCCATTCGTGCAGAGGCAAAGGCCGAGACCGCAGAGACCAACACCCAACGCGCAATCGCTATTCTGGGCACAGGTAGTTTGAGGAGTGCAGACACCAGATTCACACGTCTCGCTGGAGCTGCAGTCGGAATCGGCTGTACAGCTAGTAGGAGGAGAGGTGCAAACTCCAGATTCACACGTCTGCCCACTCGAGCAGTCATTATCAGATGAACAGCCAGTAGTAGGAGGAGTGCAGACACCGGATTGACACGTCTCGCCGGAGCTGCAGTCAGAATCGGCTGTACAGTCAGTAGGAGGAGAAGTGCAAACTCCAGATTCACACGTCTGCCCACTCGAGCAGTCGTTATCAGATGAACAGCCAGTAGTAGGAGGAGTGCAGACACCGGATTCACATGTCTCGCCGGAAGCGCAGTCAGTGTCGACCGCACAGTCAACAGGGGTGGGAGGCGTGCAGACCCCGGCTTCACACGTCTCAGTCGAGCTGCAGTCGGAATCGGCCGTACACTCAGTGGTAGTAGGTGTACATACTCCAGATTCACACGTCTCGCCCGAAGCGCAATCAGTGTCGGCCGTACAGTCAGTAGCGGGAGTAGTACAGACACCAGATTCACACGTCTCGCCTGAATCGCAATCGGTATCGGTGGTACACTCAATCGTACTGGGAGGCGTACAAATTCCGGATTGGCAGGTCTCGCCATCGGCGCAGTCATTGTCCACTGTACAATCAGTGGTGGGAGCAGTGCAGACACCAGATTGACACGTCTGGCCACTGGTGCAATCGCCATCTGATGAGCAGCCAGCAGTAGGGGGCGTGCAGACTCCAGATTCGCATGTCTCGCCTGAGGCACAGTCGGTATCAGCTGTACAGTCCGTGGAAGAGGGAGGTGTACAGATTCCAGATTCGCAGGTCTCACCTGAGGCACAGTCCCCATCAACCGTACAAGCAGTTGAAACAGTACAGATACCCGAGTTGCAGGTCTCGCCTGAGGCGCAGTCGGTGTCGGCTGTACAGTCGGTCGTAGCAGGAGGTGTACACACTCCAGATTCACAGGTCTCGCCTGAAGCACAATCGGCATCAACAGTGCAATCAGTAGAAACGGGAGGCGTACAAACTCCCGATTCGCAGGTCTCGCCCGAGGCACAGTCGGTGTCGGCTGTACAGTCGGTCGTAGCAGGAGGCGTACAGACTCCAGATTCACAGGTCTCGCCTGAAGCACAGTCGGTATCAACAGTGCAATCAGTCGTAGCAGGAGGTGTGCAGACTCCAGATTCGCAAGTCTGACCAGAACTGCAGTCGCTATCAACTGTACAGGCCGTCGTTGTAGGAGGTGTACAGACCCCAGCCTGACATGTCTTACCATCAGCACAGTCAGTGTCAACGGTGCAGTCAGTGGTAGCTGGGGGCGTGCAGATTCCGGATTCACAAGTCTGACCAGAACCGCAATCGCTATCCACGGTGCAGTCGGTCGTAGCAGGAGGCGTACAGACTCCAGATTCACAGGTCTCGCCTAAAGCACAGTCGGTATCAACAGTGCAATCAGTCGTAGCAGGAGGTGTGCAGACTCCAGATTCGCAAGTCTGACCGGAACCGCAATCGTTATCCACGGTGCAGTCGGTCGTAGCTGGAGGCGTGCAAATTCCGGATTCACAAGTCTGGCCGGAACCGCAGTCGCTATCCACGGTGCAGTCGGTCGTAGCTGGAGGCGTGCAAATTCCGGATTCGCAAGTCTCGTTATTGGAACAATCAGTGTCAGCTGTACACTCGGTCGGAGGAGACGTGCAAACTCCAGACTCGCACGTCTCGCCATCAGCACAGTCGGTGTCAGCAGTGCAGTCAGTCGAGACGATGCAGATGCTGCCATCACAACTCTGGCCAGAAGCGCAGTCATCATCAGAGGAGCAGCTAGTAGGAGGGACAGTACAGACACCAGCCTCGCAAGTATCACCGCCGGTACAATCGCTATCAGATGTGCAGCCAGTCGTCGTGGGAGGTGTACAGACCCCAGCCTCACAGGTGTCACCGCCAGTACAATCGCTGTCGGATGAGCAGCCAGTTGTAGTAGGAGGTGTACAGACCCCAGCCTCGCAAGTGTCACCGCCGGTACAATCGCTATCAGATGTGCAGCCAGTCGTCGTGGGAGGTGTACAGACCCCAGCCTCACAGGTGTCACCGCCAGTACAATCGCTGTCGGATGAGCAGCCAGTTGTAGTAGGAGGTGTACAGACCCCAGCCTCGCAAGTGTCACCGCCGGTACAATCGCTATCAGATGTGCAGCCAGTCGTCGTGGGAGGTGTACAGACCCCAGCCTGACATGTCTCGCCAGAAGAGCAGTCACTATCAGACGAGCAGCTAACAGGAGGAGCGGTACAAACCCCAGCCTCGCAAGTATCGCTACCAGTACAATCACTGTCTGATGAACAGGTGGTTGAAGGGGTAGTGCAGATACCAGCCTGACATGTCTGGCCGCCAGTACAATCGCTGTCGGATGAGCAGCCAGTTGTAGTGGGAGGTGTACAGACGCCAGCCTCGCAGGTGTTGCCGCCAGTGCAATCGCTGTCGGATGAGCAGCCGGTCATAGTGGGAGCAGTACAGACCCCAGCCTCGCAAGTATCACCACCAGTACAATCGCTGTCTGATGAACAGGAGGTTGGAGGAGTGGTACAAATACCAGCCTGGCATGTCTGGCCGCCAGTACAATCACTATCCGATGAACAGGTGGTTGGAGGAGTAGTGCAAATACCAGCCTCGCATGTCTGGCCGCCAGTACAATCACTGTCGGATGAGCAGCCGGTCATAGTGGGAGCAGTACAGACCCCAGCCTCGCAAGTATCACCACCAGTACAATCGCTGTCTGATGAACAGGAGGTTGGAGGAGTGGTACAAATACCAGCCTGGCATGTCTGGCCGCCAGTACAATCGCTGTCGGATGAGCAGCCAGTTGTAGTGGGAGGTATACAGACGCCGGCCTCGCAGGTGTTGCCGCCGGTGCAATCGCTATCCGATGAACAGGTGGTTGGAGAAGTAGTGCAAATACCAGCCTCGCATGTCTGGCCGCCAGTACAATCACTGTCGGATGAGCAGCCGGTCGTAGTGGGAGGTGTACAGACGCCAGCCTCGCAGGTATTTCCGCCGGTGCAATCGCTGTCCGATGAACAGGTGGTTGGAGCAGTAGTGCAAATACCAGCCTCGCAAGTCTGGCCGGAAGAACAGTCATCATCCGATGAGCAGTCAGTTGCTATTGGGGGTGCGCAGACTCCAGCCTGACAGGTCTCTCCATTGTTACAATCGCTGTCAGATGTACAGGAGGTTGAAGGAGTAGTGCAAACTCCAGCCTGACATATCTGGCCGCCAGTACAATCACTGTTAGATGCGCAGACAGCTGTAGTGGGGGGCGTACAGACACCAGCCTGGCATGTCTGGCCATCGGTGCAGTCACTATCAGAGGAGCAGTCGGTTGCTATGGGAGGTGCGCAGGCTCCGGCTTGGCACGTCTGGCCGCTGGTGCAGTCGCTGTCAGAAGAACAGGAAGTTGAAGGAGTAGTACAGATTCCGGCCTGGCACGTCTGGCCGCCGGTGCAGTCGCTATCAGAGGAGCAGTCGGTTGATACTGGAGGTGCGCAGGCACCGGCTTGGCACGTCTGGCCGCCGGTGCAGTCGCTGTCAGAAGAACAGGAAGTTGAAGGCGTAGTACAGATTCCGGCCTGGCACGTCTGGCCGCCGGTGCAGTCGCTATCAGAGGAGCAGTCGGTTGATACTGGAGGTGCGCAGGCACCGGCTTGGCACGTCTGGCCGCTGGTGCAGTCGCTGTCAGAAGAACAGGAAGTTGAAGGCGTAGTACAGACTCCAGCCTCACAGGTCTGACCGCTAGTGCAGTCGCTGTTAGAAGAACAGGGGGTTGAAGGAGTGGTACAGACTCCAGCCTGGCATGCCTGACCGCTGGTGCAGTCGCTGTCAGAAGAACAGGCTGTTGATACAGTGCAGATACTATTCTCGCAAGTTTGACCGGAAGTGCAGTCATCAGAGGAGGAACAGGTAGTCGGGGCAGTGGTACAAACTCCGGCCTGGCAGGTCTGACCGCTAGTGCAGTCGCTGTCAGAAGAACAGGAGGTTGAAGGAGTGGTACAGACTCCAGCCTGGCATGTCTGGCCGCTCGTACAATCGCTATCGGATGAACAAGAGGTTGAAGGCGTATTACAGATTCCAGCCTGGCAGGTCTGACCGCTAGTGCAGTCGCTGTCAGAAGAACAGGAGGTTGGAGGAGTGGTACAGACTCCAGCCTGGCATGTCTGGCCGCTGGTGCAATCGCTGTCAGAAGAACAAGAGGTCGAAGGGGTAGTGCAAACACCAGCCTCGCAGGTCTGACCGCTGGTACAATCGCTATCGGATGAACAAGAGGTTGAAGGAGTAATACAGATTCCGGCCTGGCATGTCTGGCCGCTGGTGCAATCACTGTCAGATGAACAGGAGGTTGATGGAGTAGTACAAACACCAGCCTCGCAGGTCTGGCCGCCGGTGCAATCGCTGTCAGAGGAGCAGTCAGTGGTAGCGGGAGGCATACAGACACCTGTCTCACAGGTCTCCCCAGAGGCACAGTCATCATCGGATGAACAGGCGCTTATAGTAATGCAGACGCCAGCCTCACAAGTCTGACCGGATGTGCAGTCTGTATTGCTCGTACACCCAGTTGTGACAGGAGTACAGACACCAGCCTCACAAGTTTGACCAGTTGTACAGTCATCATTAGATGAGCAGTCAGTTGTTGTGATAGGAGTACACACTCCAGCCTCACAGGTCTGACCGGATGTGCAGTCGGCGTTGCTTGCACACCCAGTTGTGACAGGAGTACAGACACCGGCCTCACAAGTTTGACCGGTTGTACAGTCATCATTAGATGAGCAGTCAGTTGTTGCAGGAGGTGTACAGACTCCGGACTCGCAAGTCTCCCCAGAGGCACAATCGCTGTCGGATGAACAGGCTGTCGATACGACGCAGATACTATTTTCGCAAGTTTGGCCGGAAGTGCAGTCATCGGAGGAGGAACAGGTAGTCGGGGAAACGCAAGTACCATCGCTGCAAGTCTGACCGGTAGGGCAGTCGGCATCGCTTGAGCATGTAGCTGTGGTAGTGCAGATGCCGGATTCGCAGGTTTGTCCACTCGCGCAGTCGGTATTGCTTGAGCATGTAGGCGTGGCTGGAGTGCAAACCCCGGATTCGCAGGTCTGTCCATTCGCACACTCGGTATCACTTGAGCATGTAGATGTGGTAGTGCAGATGCCGGATTCGCAGGTTTGTCCACTCGCGCAGTCGGTATTGCTTGAGCATGTAGATGTGGCTGGAGTGCAGACCCCAGACTCACACGTCTGGCCGGATGAGCAGTCGCTATCGCTCGAGCAACTCGCTGTGGTAGTGCAGATGCCGGATTCACAGGTCTGTCCACTCGCGCAGTCGCTATCGCTCGAGCATGTAGATGTGGCTGGAGTGCAGACCCCAGACTCACACGTCTGGCCGGATGAGCAGTCGCTATCGCTCGAGCAACTCGCTGTGGCTGGAGTGCAAACCCCTGATTCGCAGGTCTGTCCACTTACGCAGTCGGCATCGCTTGAGCATGTCGCAGTGGTAGTGCAGATGCCGGATTCACAGGTCTGTCCACTCGTACAGTCGGTATCGCTTGAGCATGTAGACGTAGCCGGAGTGCAGACCCCGGATTCGCAGGTCTGTCCACTCTCACAGTCGGCATCGGTCGAGCATGTAGACGTAGCCGGAGTGCAAACCCCAGACTCGCACGTCTGGCCGGACGAGCAGTCGCTATCGCTTGAGCAGCCCGGTGTGACTGGAGTGCAGACCCCAGACTCACACGTCTGGCCGGACGAGCAGTCGCTATCGCTTGAGCAGCCCGGTGTGCTTGGAGTGCAGACCCCAGACTCGCACGTCTGGCCGGACGAGCAGTCATTATCACTCGAGCAGCCCGGTGTGACTGGAGTGCAGACCCCGGACTCACACGTCTGTCCAGACGAGCAGTCACTATCGCTTGAGCAACTCGCTGTGGCTGGAGTGCAAACCCCAGACTCACACGTCTGGCCGGAGGAGCAGTCGCTATCGGAGGAGCAGGTAGTCGCGGTAACGCAGCTACCATCCGCGCAAGTCTGACCGGTAGGACAATCGGTATCTGAAGAACATCCTGTTGTAGCAGTACAGATGCCAGAGTCGCAGGTCTGTCCACTTCCGCAGTCACTATCCGTGCTGCATCCGGGCGACGAGCAAACCCCAGAGGCACAAGTTTCGCCACTGGCACAATCAGCATCAGACGAACAGTCTGTAGATACAACACAGATGCTGCCATTGCAGCTCTGACCGGAAGCACATTCATCATCGGAGGAGCAGCTAGTCGGCGGAGTAGTGCAAGTTCCGGATTCACATGTCTGCCCTGTAGGACAGTCATTATCAGATGTGCAGCCGGCAGAGACTGTGCAAACACCAGCCTCGCAAGTTTGGCCAGAGGGACAATCGGTATCCGAGGAACAATCAGCCGCGGTAGGTGTACAAACGCCGGATTCGCACGTCTCGCCAGTTGCACAGTCAGAATCAGCTGAACAGGCGGTTGAGACAGTGCAGATACCAGCCTCGCAAGTTTGGCCAGAGGGACAATCGGTATCCGAGGAACAATCAGCTGCGGCAGGTGTACAGACGCCGGATTCGCATGTCTCGCCAGTTGCGCAGTCGGTATCAGCTGAGCAAGCTGCTAAGACAGTACAGGTGCCGCTGTTGCAAGTCTGGCCGGTAGGACAATCTGAATCCAAGGAACAGTCGGCCGCGGGAGGTGTACAGACGCCGGATTCGCACGTCTCACCAGTTGCACAGTCAGAATCAGCTGAACAGATGGTTGAGGCAGTGCAGGTGCCGCTGTTGCAAGTCTGGCCGGTTGGACAATCTGAATCCAAGGAGCAGTCGGCCGCAGAAGGTGTACAAACGCCAGATTCGCATGTCTCACCAGTTGCGCAGTCGGTATCAGCTGAGCAACCTGTTGAGGCAGTACAGGTGCCACTGTTGCAAGTCTGGCCGGTAGGACAATCTGAATCCAAGGAACAGTCGGCCGCAGAAGGTGTACACACGCCAGATTCACACGTCTCACCAGTTGCGCAGTCAGAATCGGCTGAACAAGCGGTTGAGACGGTGCAGGTGCCGCCGTTACAAGTCTGGCCAGTAGAACAATCTGTATCCGTGGAGCATACAGTCGGTGCAGTGCAGACTCCAGATTGACAGGTCTGCCCGCTAGAGCAGTCAGTGTCCGTGGCACAGGCAGTTGAAATAGTACAAGTCCCGGCCTCACAAGTCTGACCGGTGGGACAATCCGTATCCGCGGAGCAGGCTGTTGTGGTGGTACACACTCCAGATTCACAAGTCTCGCCAGTTGCACAGTCGCTATCAGAAGAACAGCTCCCTGTTGTTGGTGGTGTGCAGACTCCAGATTCACAGGTCTGCCCACTAGAGCAGTCAGTGTCCGTAGTGCAGGCAGTTGAAATAGTACAGGTCCCTGCCTCGCAAGTCTGACCGGTGGGACAATCCGTATTCGTGGAGCAGGCTGTTGTGGCGGTACAAACTCCAGATTCACAACTCTCGCCACTTGCACAGTCGGTATCGGCTGAGCAGGCAGTTGAAATAGTACAAGTCCCGGCCTCACAAGTTTGACCGGTGGGACAATCCGTATCCGCGGAGCAGACTGTTGTGGCGGTACAGACTCCAGATTCGCAGGTCTGCCCGCTAGAGCAGTCAGTGTCCGTGCTGCAGCCAGTAGCAGGAGCAGTGCAAACTCCAGACTCGCACGTCTGGTCATCAACGCAGTCCTCGTCTGTGGCACATGCAGCGGTTGTAGTGCAGGTCCCGGCTTCACAGGTCTCTCCACTGGTGCAATCCTCGTCAGACGAACAGGTAGTCGCAGAAGTGCATGAACCGGATTCGCAAGTCTGACCAGAATCGCAGTCGTTGTCCGATGAGCAAGTAGCAGCAGTGCAGACACCAGACTCGCAAGTCTGGCCAGTGGCACAATCGCTATCAGAAGAACAGCCGCCTGTTGTTGGGGGTGTGCAGACACCAGACTCGCAAGTCTGACCAGAATCGCAGTCGCTATCCGATGAGCAAGTAGCAGCAGTGCAGACACCAGACTCGCAGGTCTCGCCAGTGGCACAGTCACTATCAGATGAACAACCCCCTGTTGTTGGTGGTGTGCAGACTCCAGATTCACAGGTCTGCCCGCTAGAGCAGTCAGTGTCCGTGGTGCAGGCAGTTGAAATAGTACAGATCCCGGCCTCACAAGTCTGACCAGTAGCACAGTCACTATCAGACGAACAGCCGCCTGTTGTTGGGGGTGTGCAGACACCGGACTCGCAGGTCTCGCCAGTGGCACAGTCACTATCAGATGAACAGCCCCCTGTTGTTGGTGGTGTGCAGACTCCAGATTCACAGGTCTGCCCGCTAGAGCAGTCAGTGTCCGTGGTGCAGGCAGTTGAAATAGTACAGGTCCCGGCCTCACAAGTCTGACCAGTAGCACAGTCACTATCAGACGAACAGCCGCCTGTTGTTGGGGGTGTGCAGACCCCGGACTCGCAAGTCTGGCCGGTGGCACAGTCGCTATCAGAAGAACAGCTCCCTGTTGTTGGTGGTGTGCAGATACCGGACTCGCAGGTCTCGCCAGTAGCACAGTCGCTATCAGAAGAACAGCTCCCTGTTGTTGGTGGTGTGCAGACACTTGACTCGCAGGTCTCGCCAGTAGCACAGTCGCTATCAGAAGAACAGCCGCCTGTTGTTGGGGGTGTGCAGACCCCGGACTCGCAAGTCTGGCCGGTGGCACAGTCACTATCAGAAGAACAGCCCCCTGTTGTTGGTAGTGTGCAAACTCCAGACTCGCAGGTTTGACCAGTGGCACAGTCGCTATCAGAAGAACAGCTCCCTGTTGTTGGTGGTGTACAAACCCCAGAGTCGCAGGTTTGGCCGGACGAGCAGTCGGCATCGATCGTGCAAGAAGTCGTAGTAAGAGAACATACCCCTGACACGCAAGTTTCCCCGCTAGCGCACTCATCATCAGATGAGCAAGCGGTGGAAACAATGCAAATGCCAGAGCTGCAAGACTGGCCACTATCACAATCGGTATCCATGGTGCAGACAGTCGATGCAGTGCAAACTCCGGACTGGCACGTCTCACCGGAAGCGCAGTCGGAATCTGCCTGGCATACCAGTACGGCACTGCAGGTACCGTCGCTGCAAGTCTGGCCCTCGGCACAGTCACTATCAGACGAACAAGCCGTTGAAACCGTGCAGAGTCCAGCGTTACAGGTCTGTCCAGTGGCACAATCGGTATCAGATGAGCATGTTGTTGAAGGTGCAGTGCAGACTCCAGAGTCACACGTCTCGCCCGTGGCACAATCGGCATCGACTGCACAATCAGCTGCGGGAGGGACACAGGTTCCAGAAGTGCAAGTTTCGCCGGTGGCACAATCATTATCCGAAGCACAGCTAGCTGTGGGAGGAGTACAAACACCAGCATTGCATGTCTCTCCAGATGTGCAATCGTTGTCGGAGGAGCATGTAGTCGAAACGGCACAAGAACCACCAGTGCAAGTCTGACCAGTAGGACAGTCGGCATCGGAGGAGCAGCCGGTTGTGGGCGGGGCGCAAGCACCCGACTGGCAGGTCTGCCCGCTGGGGCAGTCTCCATCAACCGTACAAGCAGTTGAAATAGTACAGACGCCAGAGTTGCAAGTCTGACCGCTGCTGCAGTCGTCGTCGGTTGAGCAACCAGCTGTGGGAGGGGTACAGACCCCACTATCGCAAGTTTCCCCAGTAGCACAGTCATCATCAGTCGTGCATCCACCTGAAGCGATACAGATACCGCCGGAACAAGTCTGGCCGTCAATGCAATCGTCTGATGAGGAGCAAGGATTCGGAGTGGTACAGACTCCAGACTCACAGGTCTGGCCACTAGTGCAGTCATCGTTGGATGAGCAGCCTGATGTAGGTGGTGTACAGATCCCAGTCTCGCAAGTCTCTCCATTGCTGCAATCGCTATCAGAAGAACATGTAGGTCCTGAAGGCGTGCAAGTTCCAGCCTGGCAAGTCTCTCCATTTGTGCAATCGCTATCAGAAGAGCAACCTGCTGTTGGAGGTGTGCAAATTCCAGCCTGGCAAATTTCTCCGTTACTGCAATCGCTATCAGAAGAACATATAGGTCCTGAAGGCGTGCAAGTTCCAGTCTGGCAAGTCTCTCCATTTGTGCAATCGCTATCAGAAGAGCAACCTGCTGTTGGAGGTGTGCAAATTCCAGCCTGGCAAGTTTCTCCGTTGCTGCAATCGCTATCAGAAGAACATGTAGGTCCTGAAGGCGTGCAAGTTCCAGCCTGGCAAGTTTCTCCATTTGTGCAATCGCTATCAGAAGAGCAACCTGATGTCGGAGGCGTGCAAGTCCCAGCTTCACAGGTCTCCCCATTGCTACAATCGCTATCAGAAGAGCAGCCTGATGTCGGAGGCGTGCAAGTCCCAGCTTCACAGGTCTCCCCATTGCTGCAATCGTTATCAGAAGAACACCCAGTTGCTGGAGGCGTGCAAGTCCCGGCCTCGCAAGTGTCTCCGTTGCTGCAATCGCTATCAGAAGAGCAACCTGTTGTCGGAGGCGTGCAAGTCCCTGAATCGCACGTCTCTCCGTTGGTACAGTCGCTATCAGACGAGCAACCTGTGGTAGATGTAGTACAAACACCAGATTCACAGGTCTCACCAGTAGCACAATCGGTATTAGCTGTGCATGAACTTGAAGTGGTGCAAATACCAGCATTGCAAGTTTGGCCGCTGGCACAGTCAGAGTCTGTAGAACAGCTTGTGGTTGCGGGACTGCAGGTGCCGGATTCGCAAGTCTGCCCGGTACCACAGTCACTATCAGAGGAGCAACCACTTGTTGGAGGAGTGCAAACACCAGCCTCACAGGTCTCGCCAGTAGCACAATCGGTATCAGCTGTACATGAGGTTGAAGCGGTGCAAATACCAGCATTGCAAGTTTGGCCGCTGGCACAGTCAGAGTCTGTAGAACAGCTTGTGGTTGCGGGACTGCAGGTGCCGGATTCGCAAGTCTGCCCGGTACCACAGTCGCTATCAGAGGAGCAACCACTTGTTAGAGGAGTGCAAACCCCAGCCTCACAAGTATTGCCAGTGACACAGTCATCATCAGTACTGCAACCAGCCGAGCTAGTACAGACTCCAGATTCACAAGTCTCGCCCTCGCCACACTCTTCGTCAGACGAACATGGAGTTGAAACAACACAGATTCCTCCAGAGGAACAAGTTTGATCACCGTCGCATTGGGAGTCGGAAGAACATGAAGTCGGAACAGTGCATACACCAGCCTGGCAGGTTTCCCCTGAGGCACAGTCACTGTCAGAGGAACAGCCACTGGATGGAGGCGTACACACTCCAGCCTGACATGTCTCGCCGGAAGAGCAGTCATTATCTGAAGAACAGTCGGTTGTAGTGGGAGGTGTACAGACACCAGCCTCGCAGGTTTCTCCTGAGGCACAGTCACTGTCTGAGGAACAGCTGCTGGTTGTGGGTGTGCAAACCCCAGTCTCGCAGGTTTCCCCTGAGGCACAGTCACTGTCTGAGGAACAGCCACTGGATGGCGTACACACTCCAGCCTGACATGTCTCGCCGGAAGAGCAGTCATTATCTGAAGAACAGTCGGTTGTAGTGGGAGGTGTACAGACACCAGCCTCGCAGGTTTCCCCTGAGGCACAGTCGCTGTCTGAGGAACAGCTGCTGGTTGTGGGTGTGCAAACCCCAGTCTCGCAGGTTTCCCCTGAGGCACAGTCACTGTCTGAGGAACAGCTGCTGGTTGCGGGTGTGCAAACCCCAGTCTCGCAGGTTTCCCCTGAGGCACAGTCACTGTCTGAGGAACAGCTGCTGGTTGCAGGTGTGCAAACACCAGTCTCGCAGGTTTCCCCTGAGGCACAGTCACTGTCTGAGGAACAGCTGCTGGTTGCAGGTGTGCAAACACCAGTCTCGCAGGTCTCTCCTGTAGCACAGTCACTACTACTCGCGCATCCCGTCGTCGAGGTACAGGTCCCGGAGACGCATGTCTGGCCGCTGGCACAGTCACTATCGAGTGAGCAGCTAGCCGTTGCGGGAGTGCAGACCCCAGACTCGCAGGTGTCGTCATTGGCACAATCAGTGTCAGATGAGCAACCGGTTGGTGGGGTACAGACTCCAGAGTCGCAAGTCTCGCCTGTAGCACAATCCGAGTCTAACGAGCAACCAGTTGGTGGGGTACAGACTCCAGAGTCGCAAGTCTCGCCTGTAGCACAATCCGAGTCTAACGAGCAACCAGTTGGTGGGGTACAGACTCCAGAGTCGCAAGTCTCGCCCGTAGCACAATCGTCGTCGGAACTACAATCAGTCGACACAATGCAAATGCCAGAACCACAACTCTGTCCAGTGGCGCAGTCATCGTCAGATGAACAGGGAGTGGAAGGAGTACAGCTACCAGACTGACAGGTCTCGCCAGTCGCACAATCGCTATTTGCTGTGCATGAACTAGCCGTAGTACATAATCCAGCTTGACAAGTTTGGCCGGTGGCGCAATCGGTATCTGATGAGCAGCTAGTAGTCGCAAGAGGCGTGCAAACTCCAGTCTCGCAAGTTTCGCCGGTAGCACAGTCTCCGTCAGTTGAGCAACTGTTTGAAACAGTGCAGACTCCAGCTTGGCAAGTTTGGCCAGTGGTGCAATCAGTATCTGATGAGCAGCTAGTAGTTGCGGGAGGCGTGCAAACTCCAGAGTCACAGGTCTCGCCAGCAGCACAGTCCCCGTCAGTTGAACAACTGTTTGAAGCAATACAGACTCCAGCTTGGCAGGTTTGGCCGGTGGTGCAATCAATATCTGATGAGCAGCTAGTAGTTGTGGGAGGTGTGCAAACTCCAGAGTCACAGGTCTCGCCAGTAGCGCAATCCGTATCAGAAGAGCAGCCAGTCGAAGTACAGACTCCAGACTCGCATGTCTGACCGGTGCCACAGTCGGTATCTGATGAGCAGCTAGTAGTTGCGGGAGGTGTGCAAACTCCAGAGTCACAGGTCTCGCCAGTAGCGCAATCCGTATCAGAAGAGCAGCCAGTCGAAGTACAGACTCCAGATTCACAAGTCTGACCGCTACTGCATTCAGTATCTGATGAACAAGTCGCCGGGGGAGTGCACACGCTGCCGTCACAAACTTGTCCTGTAGGACAGTCGGCATCAACTGAACAGTCAGGTGCGGTGCAGACTCCAGACTCGCAAGTCTCACCGGTTGCACAATCGCCATCGGATGAGCAAGCAGTCGCAGCCGTGCAAACACCAGCTTCACAAGTCTGGCCTGTTTGACAGTCTGCATTAGATGAGCAGGTCGGCGAAGAAGTAGTACAGACGCCGGCCTGGCAAGTCTGCCCAGTTGAGCAATCCCCATCAGAAGAACAGGTAGTCGGATTGGTGCAAACACCAGCTTCACAAGTCTGCCCAGTTGAGCATTCTCCGTCAGAAGAACAGGTAGTCGGATCAGTGCAAACGCCGGCCTCACATGTCTGCCCGGTATCACAGTCATTGTCTGTGGAACACCCACCCTCGATGCAGATCCCGGACTGACAGCTGCTACCTGAATTACAGTTATCGTCTCCTGTACAGACTGTTGCACAGCTGCCAGATGCGCAGACTTCATTTGTTCCGCAGTCGTCGTCGATTGAACACTCGGGAGCCGTGGTGCAAGCTCCGGACTGACATGTCTGTCCGGACTCGCAGTCGGCGTCGGATGAACACGCAGGGGCTGTAACGCAAGCTCCAGACTGACATGTCTGTCCGGAGTCGCAGTCGGCATCGGCCGAACATTCGGGGGTCGTAGTACAAGCTCCGGACTGACATGTCTGTCCGGAGCCGCAGTCGGCGTCGGACGAACATCCGGGGGTCGTAGTACAAGCTCCGGACTGACATGTCTGTCCGGATTCGCAGTCGGCATCGGACGAACATTCGGGGACTGTCGCACAAGCTCCGGACTGACATGTCTGTCCGGAGTTGCAGTCGGCATCGGATGAACATTCGGGGGCTGTCGCGCAAGCTCCGGCCTGGCACGTCTGTCCTGAGTTACAGTCGGCGTCGGATGAACACGCAGGGGCCGTAGCGCAAGCTCCAGACTGACATGTCTGTCCGGAGCCACAATTGTCGTCAGTGACACATCCAAAAACACACGTGCCAGATTGGCAAGTCTCGCCGGTGGCACAATCCTCGTTGGTGGCACATCCGCCAGCAACACAGATTCCGGACTGGCAGCTTTGACCCAACGGACACTGATCAGTAGCTGTGCAAAGAGTTTCACAAATTCCGGATTGGCAGATCTGGTCGAGTTCACAATCATCATTCGTCGAACATGGGGGCGTCGCCGCACAGGTGCCGTCCTGGCATGTTTGACCAGTGCCACAGTCGGTGTCAGTCGAACAAACGGTCGTAGCAATGCAAGTTCCGCCTTGGCATGTCTGGCCGGTGCCACAGTCGGTGTCAGTCGAACAAACGGTCGTAGCAATGCAAGTTCCGCCTTGGCATGTCTGGCCGGTGCCACAATCGGCGTCACTTGAACACACAGATGGAGTGACACAAGTCCCGCCCTGACAGTTTTGACCGGTACCACAATCGTCGTCAGTCGAACAAGTGGTAGCAACACATGTCCCATCCTGACAGGTCTGACCGACATCGCACTCATTATCCGCCGTGCATCCACCCTCGATACAAATTCCGGACTGGCAGGAACCCCCAGTATTGCAGTTGTCGTCCGTAACGCAAGTGGTCTTACAGCTTCCAGACTCACAGACCTGGCCGGGCTCACAATCATCGTTGCTCGAACATTCTGGTGTCGTGACGCAAGTCCCTGACTGACATATCTGACCAGTAGCGCAGTCGGCACTCGTTGAGCACCCGGTATCGGTGCAAAGTCCAGACTGGCAGGTTTGACCAGAACCACAATCGCTGTCCGCCGCACAGGGGGTGGGGCTAATACACGTTCCAGACTGGCAAGTTTGTTCACCGGTGCAGTCATCGTCCGTCGTACAAATAGGGGCACTGACGCAAGTTCCAGATTGACATGTTTGGCTTCCAGTGCAGTCGGCGTCGGTCGTACAGACAGGAGCGCTAATACAAGTTCCGGACTGACAGGTCTGGCCGCCAGTGCAGTCGGCATCAGTCGTACAGACAGGAGCGCTGACGCAAGTTCCAGATTGACATGTTTGGCTTCCAGTGCAGTCGGCATCGATCGTACAGACAGGAGCGCTGATACAAGTTCCGGACTGACAGGTCTGGCCGCCAGTGCAGTCGGCATCAGTCGTACAGACAGGAGCGCTGACGCAAGTTCCAGATTGACATGTTTGGCTTCCAGTGCAGTCGGCATCGATCGTACAGACAGGAGCGCTGATACAAGTTCCGGACTGACAGGTCTGGCCGCCAGTGCAGTCGGCATCAGTCGTACAGCCAGGATCATTGACACAAGTTCCGGATTGACAGGTCTGGCCGTTGGTGCAGTCCGCATCTACCGTACAGACAGGAGCGGTGATACAAGTTCCGGACTGGCAGGTTTGGCCGGTGGCGCACTCGTCGTCCGCAGTGCACACGGTGGAGCAACTTCCAGATTGACAGACCTGGTCAAGGTCACAATCATCATTTGTGGTGCATCCAGAAATGCAGGTTCCTGACTGACAAATTTCGCCGGTAGCGCAATCCGCGTTCGTCGAGCACCCACCCTCGATACAGATCGAAGACTGACACACCTGTCCAGTTCCACAGTCATCAGCTGTCGAACACGGGCGAGAAACGCAAGTTCCGTCCTGGCAAATCTGAGTATCCAAGCACTCGTTGTCTGCATTACAACCGCCCTCTACACAAGTTCCTGACTGGCAGTTTTGTCCCGTGTTGCAGTGATCGTTGACTGAGCATGTGCAGCTTCCGGACTGACAGGTCTGTCCAGAAGCACAATCCGAATCGGAGGAGCATCCGGGCTCCGCGACGCAAGCTCCGGACTGGCAAATCTGGCCGGGGCCGCAATCGCTGGCGGTGGTACACTTGGAAATAGGGGTACAGAATCCGGCCTGGCAAACGTTCCCAGTTGGGCAGTTGCCGTCGGTAATGCAAATCGTTTCGGGTATGCAAGCTCCATTGCGGCACACTTTTCCTGTACCACAGTCCGAGTCCTGAGTACAAGTAGGGTTAGTAGAAACACAAGACCCAGACTGACAGGTCTGCCCAGTAGGGCAATCGCTGTTCAAGGTACAAGTTGAGTCAGGTGTGCAAGCTCCATTGCTGCACACGTTGCCTGTACCACAGTCCGAGTCCCGGGTGCAGGTAGGGTTAGTAGAAACACAAGACCCAGACTGACAGGTCTGCCCAGTAGGGCAATCGCTGTTCAAGGTACAAGTTGAGTCAGGTGTGCAAGCTCCATTGCTGCACACGTTGCCTGTCCCACAGTCCGAGTCCCGGGTGCAAGTAGGGTTAGTAGAAACACAAGACCCAGACTGACAGGTCTGTCCAGTAGGACAATCGCTGTTCAAGGTACAAGTTGAGTCAGGTGTGCAAGCTCCATTGCTGCACACGTTGCCTGTACCACAGTCCGAGTCCCGGGTGCAGGTAGGGTTAGTAGAAACACAAGACCCAGACTGACAGGTCTGCCCAGTAGGACACTCGCTGTTCCGAGTGCAACCTGAGATGGGTATGCAAACTCCATTGCTGCACATATTGCCTGTACCACAGTCCGAGTCCTGGTTGCAGGTGGGGTTAGTAGAAACACACAGACCGGACTGGCAGGTCTGCCCAGTTGAACAGTCGGTGTCCAGGGTGCAGCCGCTTGATGTCAAGGGCACGCAAATACCGTCGACGCAGGTCTCCTCTTCGGTGCATTCAGCGTCTGAAGTACAGGCCTCGCCAGAGACGCAGGTACCGCCGTTGCACACCTTAATGCCATCACAGTCGATTGATGTAAGACAAGTTGAGGCGCAGCTACCGCTCTTGCAAACCTCGTCAGTGCCACAGTCGGCGTCGGTGGTGCATTCTGGCGGGGTGACGCATGAGCCGTTGTCACAAACCGATCCGCCGGTGCAGTCCTTGTCGTCATAGCATGTACCGACGGGGTCGACAACGCAGGCGGCATCTTCGCAGATCTGGCCGGTAGCGCAATCGGAATCGTCGATGCATGTTGGAGGAGAGACACAGGAACCGGCCTCGCAATTTGAACCCTCGGGCAGTCCGAGTCTACGGTACAAGTAACCGTGGGATCAACGACACAGGTGGTATCTTGACAGATCTCGCCAGAAATACAGTCAGAGTCCCTGTCACATTCTGCAGGCGACACACATGAGCCGTCCTCGCAAGTTGAACCACCAGGACAGTCGGAGTCGCTCGCGCAAGTACCAGAGGTGTCAACTACGCAAACGGTATCTTCGCAGACCTCGCCGTCTGCGCATTCGTCATCCGATTGACAACCCTCACCTGCCACACAGGTATCGCCGGCGCAAATATCAGTGCCGTCGCAGTCGATAGTCGTGGTGCAGCTCTTCTGGCAGGTCCCGCTTCGACATATCTCGCCATCTTTGCAGTCGGAGTCGCTCGTGCATCCAGATGCAAGGAAAACACACGCGCCGTTCTGGCATACCTCACTACCAGGGCAATCTGCATTCTTCGAACATTTGCTGGAGGGCATGGGAACACATATTCTGGTGTCGCAAATGCCATCGCCACCGCAGTCGGAATCGTCGACGCACGGAACGGGTGTTGAAGTGGGCGTCGCAGCGGACGTCGTAGTGGATTGCCGCGTGGAAGTCGTCGAGGATTGCTGGGTGGAAGTCGCAGCGACGCATGAGCCGTTCTGGCACACGTCATCTCCGGTGCACTCCGAGTCTGATGAGCATGAGGAGCCCTCGGTATCAGTGACACAGACACCATTCTGGCACACTTGTCCATCACAGTCGTTGTCAGACTGGCACTCCTCCCCTGCGACGCACACTCCGCCTGCGCAAATCAGAGTTCCGTCGCAGTCAACGGTTCTGGCACATGGGGAATTGCAGGTTCCATTCTTGCAAACCTTACCATCGTTGCAATCTGTATCCGAGCTACAGGTGTCGGTGCCACCGTTTCCGTTGTCGCCGCCTCCAGAGTCGCCGCCTCCAGAGTCGCCGCCTCCAGAATCGCCGCCTCCAGCATCGCCGTTTGAGGTACAGAAGCCGAACAAGCAAATTTCGGTATCCGTGCAGACATCACCGCCACAGTCGTCGGAATCACCCAAGGAAACACAATTTCCTAAGATGCAGACATCACTGGTAGGGCAATTGACGTGGAGAGCGCCACAATTAGCAGACCTTCCAATAGGCGCGCAAACTCCACCGACACAGGCCTGTTTAGATTCGCATGATTGGACCCGTTGACGTCGCAGGAGTCGGAGTAGGCGGCTGCCAGAAGTGACACACGCATTTGGATCCCCAACCGGAACGCATTGTTCATTGACGCAGAGGTTTCCGGTGGTGCAACTCGGGGTACACGCTCCGGAGTTATCACCTGAGCTGCCTCCTGAACTACCTCCTGAGTCGCCACCATCAGAGGAACCCTCGGTACCCTGGTCGCCGCCGTTTCCGTCGGAGCTTCCTTCAGAGCCTTGGTTACCATTGTCTCCGTCGGAGCTTCCTTCAGAGCCTTGGTTACCATTGTCTCCGTCGGAGCTTCCTTCAGAGCCTTGGTTACCATTGTCTCCGTCGGAGCTTCCTTCAGATCCTTGGTTACCATTGTCTCCGTCGGAGCTTCCTTCAGATCCTTGGTTACCATTGTCTCCATCGGAGCTTCCTTCAGATCCTTGGTTACCATTGTCTCCGTCGGAGTTTCCCTCGGAGCCTTGGTTACCATTGTCTCCGTTGGGAGTCCCTTCGGAGCCCTGGTTTCCATTATCTCCATTGGTAGTTCCTTCGGAGCCCTGGTTTCCATTATCTCCATTGGTAGTTCCTTCGGAGCCCTGGTCACCGTTGTCTCCGTTGGTAGTCCCTTCAGAGCCCTGGTCACCGTTGTCTCCGTTGGTAGTTCCTTCAGAGCCCTGGTCACCATCGCCTCCGTCGGGAGTGTCTTCGGTGCTCTGGTCGCCATCTCCGCTGCTGGGCGTTTCTTGGGTCGTCTGACCGTTGTCGCCTCCCTCGGTTGTTTGTTGGGGAAGCTGGCCATTGTCCCCTCCAGCTTGGGTTCCGTCTTGAAGTTGACTGTTATCGCTGCCACCAGGTGTACCTTGGACAGTCTCGTTGGGGTCGCCTTCAGCAGGGGTCCCTTGGGCGTCGTTCGCTGCGTCAGAAGTTCCACCGTTTTCTCCTCCGTCGCCAGGAATGGCTTGAACGGTTTCTCCGTCGTTGCCTCCGGGAGTGGCTCCAGCGTCGCCGCCGAGGGTGGTCGTTGCAGGGATATCACCGTTCTCGTCTCGCTCGGTGGACTCGGAGGAATAGCCTTCGTTGTATCCTCCATTATCACCCCCGTTGTTGCCTCCTTCTCTGTAGCTTCCGGCAGTGCTCGTGGGTACTCCGTTAGAGCCACCCACGGCAGTACCTTGGGCCGCAGCGCTTTGCTGGGGCTCGCCGTTGCCTTCACCACTGGAAGCAACTCCTGTAGCCCCGTCGTTATCGCCGAGAGGAGTGCTCTGGCTAGCATCGTCTGGTAGTTGGCAGATTACGAGACCAGGGGGCGGTGGCTTGTTGTCCACCAGGTGATCGATACAGACACCAGTAACACAAACCTGGGACTTGTTACAAACCTGGCCTTGGTCACCACACTCAGATGGGTCCAAGCCAATGTGGAGAGGGATGCATTTGTTCTCAAAGCACACTTCTCCAGAGTCGCATGGTCTTCGTGATTGTCCGCAAGGGTCTGCTTCGGTTTCGGTGAGGTTGAGGCGCTTACAATGTCCACCTAAGCATAGCTCTCCGGCAGTACAGTTGGTTGCTCTGGGCCCGCAATTGTACGAATCCGTGACCACGATGAGCGGACGACAGATGCCATCTTTGCATGGGGCGTCGAGTGGGCAGTCGTTCTTGGTTTCGCAACCGCGAGAATTCGTTCCCAAGTTAAATGGTGTGCAGACACCGTCAAAACACCAGTTTCCGGGTTGGCAGACAACCTCCGATTCGCCACAACTCAAGGGATCGGTACCGATGTCGATGTTGACGCAAATTCCGTTGACGCAAAGCTCGCCCGGCTCGCATGATTCCCTGTCAATGCCGCAGTGGAGGGGGTCAACCACGACCTGGATCGGCTTGCATTGTCCGTCTTCGCCGCACCATTGTCCGGTTTTGCAGGGTTTGTCGGAATCACCACAGTTGTAAGGGTCGGTGCTGCTGAAGTTGAGAGGGATGCAGGATCCGGTAATACAGAGCTCGCCCGGGCGGCAAGCGCTATCGGGATAGCCGCAGTTGAAGAGATCGAAGCCGATTACGTTCGTCGTGCAGGTGCCGCCTACGCATAGGCTCGGTTCGGGGCAGTTATCGATTATTACCTCCTGTCGTCGCAGGAGTACGTTGTATTGGTCCTCTCTATGGGCGAGAGAGTCGGTGGCATGTACTAGCGGGACGGCCAGGGACGCCATTCCCGCCAGCAAACGCCAGTTGAGACATCTAGTCATGTTGGCCGTGAAGACTGAAGATGTCGATTTTCAGGTGGCCATTTTTGTGAGTTACCAGCAAGAGGGATTGAGCACGCCATGTTCTCTATATACATCTCTCTTTGCCGCTCCCTCGCCCTCTCATTCCCCGGATAGGTAAGGAGGATCCATCCTGTTTGGTGGGGTCTGGCTCAACTGCTCTCGTCAACTCGGAGCTATTCTCATCAAGTGATGTGCATTCCTGTGACTTACAGCCCCCCCACTCAGAACGCTGGATCTATCGGGACGGGGGTGGTGGGCCCGACTCCTGCACAGATCTAGATTTGCTGCTTCTTGCATGGTTCGAACTCTGCCAGTGACTGTGTAAGGTGCGGAACCCTCTTTCGGCTCGCCGTCGCCGTTTTCTGTCTTGCCCGAGGGCTAGGTGACATCTTTGCCCAAGTGGGAGGTTGGGGGGCATCGATGGATGTCAGGCGAGTACAAAGTTCAGATGGTTTGGGGATGCAAAGTTCGATCGCTGCTCCCAGGGCGTTGGCCACGGCGGCGATTCGGCCTTCCAATGGTGTCGTCGAAGGAGGTCGGAATGAAGCGCCCGTTGCTGCGCAAAGTAGGGGTCCGTTGGTGCAGCGGTTCATCGATGCATGAACGTTTCTGTAGTGGATACGAGATGCAGAACGATGCACACAGGGGAAGAAATTGCAAGACAAATCAAGCTGCGAGCAGTGTCTCAAGTGAGATTGTGTGTTTCCCGCACTGTTTGTTGCCTATCTCAGGTACGCAGGTGGTCAGCAGGGGAAAGACAAATCAACAAAGGCAACGCTCCAACGCACACGGAGATGAGACAACACAATCACCGGCTGGTCTTCGTCCAGGCACACTACAGTGGGTTAGCAAGCAGTCGGGGCGCTGGAGAGCCGTACCAAGTCGAGGCCAGGGTCGAGACTACTAAGGTCAGAGTTGATGCAGACGGGGAGAAAGGGCTCGCCCATATTGAGTTTCTGTAGTGGTGGAGGCAGAAGGAAGGAGGCGCGGGGACCTGCAGCACCAACGACGCGTACTGTGCTGTGCAGGCGCGACACAGCACCTGCGGTACCGCCACACAGTGCGAGAACAGACCTGTCAACGGTGCGGCCCTTCAGCTCCAGGCGGTCGGGCGCTTGCGGGAATGTGGTTCGGCCCCACACCGTCTCACAAGCCCCATCAGCCGAGCCTGCCCCATCCGCCCGGCATCCATCCGACTGACCCCACCTCGCCAATCTCGCCAATCCCATGGCACATTGGAAGTATCTTGAGTGCTCACATCACGCCGGAGTGCGGAATGATGCCAAATAAGCTCACCCGCTCTAGCCCAAGCTGGACCTTTCGATGCATCCGTTGTCCACAATCTGAAATCCGGGGGATTCTTCAAGCCCAGATCTCACTGAGAACTCGCCGAACCTTACGTCCCACGCCCTGTCCATTACCTACGTGGCTGATCGGAACTCGGAATCCCAGCGTTCTCCGGCACCATCTTCACTTTCCCGGCTATTTTATTAGACAGTCTATGATTCATCAAGCAAATCACCGGTCTAGGAACTTAAAACGGCCGGTGGGCAGGCAGAAGTCGCCTCTGGACTCTTCCGGAAGACGGCGAGGTGACTGGGATCCGCCAATCGTCGGGAGCCAGCCAGCTAACCTGTCAATTTGTCGACTTGTCAACCGTTGGATCCTGCCGGGAGGTCTTAGTGAGGGAATCCTCAGCCCCCAGGGCGCCCTCTCGTTACGCTCGGTCTCCTTTCGGTCATTGGCGAGTAAGAAGCGTTGACATGCCCGCTTAAGGCTAGACCGACCACTCGATTCCTTCGGGATGCTGTGGGATGAGATCGGGCACGCATCGGAGAATTGGCATGCTTAGAGGCCGCCCCCTAGATTGGGTCCACACCATCGGCGACAGCGACCCCTGTCAATGACACCCTGACGTCTCCCTTCTGTTATTCTGTTTTGATTTGGGTTTTGGAAGATAGCAGTACTCCAGTCCTTCTCAGTCGGCGCAGTCCTACTCACGTCATACCGTCTGCACAGTGTTGACTTCATTTCCGATTCCACGGATCGATCTCCATCACCAAAAGCCACCATGGGGTTGGACTCACTGACTCACCGTTTGACTAAAAGTTCAAATTCACCATCGCCACAACCTTGTTACAGATACAATTAGCCAGAAGTTAGACTAGAGGGAGCTCTCAGTGTCCCTGTTTGCCCCCTACCTATCTAGCACCTCAAAGCCCAGACCAGGGGTCATAGGGGTCCCTCCAGGCTCCGCTCGGTCTCGTATGCGACCGCAGACTGGTGATGCGTAGACCCAGGCTTGCTACCAATGAAATTTCAACCTTCTGAGATATTTCCGGGGCATGGATGGAACGTAGTCTCGATCCACCCATAATTGCGGCTGCCAGCTCCCTCGCTCGGCTTGACCGACGTATTCCAGGGAGCTCAGGTTGGGTCAAAAGTTGCACCGCACGAATACAAATAAAGAGATACTGGTCTTCAGCTAGCACGAATCGCTAATGGAGTCGACCAGAGGCTCAAAATTGATGTTTGCCTAATAAATGCACCAAACACTCAAAGCAGTCGATCCCGAACATGGCGTTTCCCTGCCGGTCCGTTCCATGCCTTCTCCGGTCCGATAGCGGACTGATGGAAAGTGGGGGTGCCGTCGGCTATGTAGCTTGGCCTTGGCAGACCCTTACTTCTTACCTACTAGTAGTATATTTCAAAATAACTCTATTTTATCGAATCTCTTATGCAAGTGGCGTTGCAAGGGTGAATCTCTTCAAATATGTCAGCCACAGAGTCGGAGAGCGCTTTAAGTGACTTTCTTCGTTGTGCCCCAAAACGCGATCGTTAGTATTTCAAATGCTGCAGAAAACATCATCAAACCGTGAACCTATCATTATTTATTTTTCAACAATTTCTCTACTGCAGTGGATTACCTGTTTCGCTAACACACCAAGCTCTTTATTGTTGACAGTAAGTAACGTAGAGCTTTTCGAGTTCTCGTTTCGTCTACAAATGGAGGCAAACTACCCTGTAACTCCGGCCAAAGCACTCCATATCCACACGTGTCGTTATGCTGACGGATCCTGTAGTCTGTTATTTGTCATTTTCTCTCACACAAGAAATGACCAGTTCAAAGAGACATTTCAATGACCAGGACGATGTACGTACAGTGACTTGCTTGCATCAAGCATTCCTCATTCGATGTCGTCTTAACATTCAAAATTGTGAACCCGTTAACGAGTGCCGCTTCACAAAAAGGGCGTAGCCTCAACCAGAACGCAAGTACGGGATATCCATAGCCAAGGACGATTGATAACGACGCCGGTTTAGTTATTGCTTGTTACTCTGCAGCGAAAGCTACGCTGGAGTTCTTGAGGTGATCTAGATCTTTCGGCTGAAAACCAGAAACTTGTTATGCCAATTTCGAAGTGATTCATGCGCTTTTTACATTGTCATCTAAGAGGGCAGTGATGATAAAGCAGTGGCAGCTATCAGATATTGCTTCCCGCTACGTTTTCCGCGGTAGTCTATTCCGTGCTGTGGCATAGGCTCTAGGCCGGTCTAGTACCTGGAGTCACTCCACCAAGGCCTAGGGATGGGGCACTTATCTGTCAAGGGAGGGAACTAGAGACTAGTGCAGCATTCCTGGAGTTTTTGAGGCGAATCTCGTCCCAGCACCATTGCAATCGGAGTTTCTGTCAATTTTGCTGTTTTCAATGCAGGTGCTCTGCCCTGTTGTCACATTTAAGTCAACTGAGTGCAGCTGAGCTCTTAAATTGCGATCTTGCACATGCCACCCGGCCATGTTTGTAAACAAACAAGCTGCGATGCGAGACAAAAGCGCAGTCACCAGGCTGTCGGCAGGGCCCATCCGGACGTTATTTCAGGGATGCACCTCGAGCTCCGCCGTCGCAGATATTCTATACTAGCAATTAAAAGAATCTTGAAGCTGCAGTCTTTCAAGGTAATTAGGAAGTACCCCATCCGCCAGCGAGTTCACAAGAGTCTCTGAGGTAGTTACTGCATTGTTTGCGTAAGCGAACACTAGAAGCGCAGGCGATTCGAGACCTCGTCGCCAACGAGAGTGTTTGGATACTGATGATTGAACATACACATCTTAATGCTACGAAACAGTTAGTTGTTTGGTTTAAATGAATCTGCGGGGGCGGTATTGCTGGTATAACCAACTCCGATCCGAACTGAGTGGAGGGTATTTGGGCTAACAGTGATCATCCGGCAAGTTCGTAGTAGCTTGGTGAATTGCCACGAGGTATTTTAAGCATGATAATAGGACATTAGGTACCTCAATACCTCGCCGTAGATGAAGGCGTCCCGACGCTGATAGATGTGCAAATATCCAGTGACACATCACCACCAGGCAATCCATCAAAGCAGGCCTCGTTGTCCTCAAATTCGACATAGGATGCCTATAGTTTTATCAAATCACGATGCATCTTTCAATCGGCCCGGATGGTTCTTATATGTCTCGCCGTTTTCCTCCATGCAAGTCTCACTGAGATGGATTCGAGCGCAATTGCATCCGTTGTCAGCGCCTATGCGGTCAAGATCTCGCAAATGCCGTCCTCCCATGGTGACATCTACAGTGAATTTCCATTACATGTTCCCAATGCAAAAATACTCATACGGGAGTTCCTTAATCCTCGCAGACAAATTTTCTGTCCACTACGACAAAGCAACTGAACGCCACCATTGACTGAAACCAAAGTATCATTCACTGCAGGTTCCACGCCGGGACTGGTACCGATGAATCGATGATGGTCAAACTCACACTCTCGGTAGTCCGTCTCGAACATACAAAGGGAAAGGTTCACATCGAAGGAATGCCCGTCCGCTGCTTCTTGGGTGTGGCGACATATCTCCCTCCAAGGACCTGGTTTTCTTGATTAACCTCAACCATGGAGACGGGTTTGGTGTTTAGTCTCAACCCTCAATGGACAGATGTTTTGTCCCAGGGAGTTGACAGCTTTGAGCCAAGGGGTCAGTCTCACAGGTCACGGGTGCATCGCAACTCCAATATCCGTACATTCAGATCCGGAAGTCAGCTTCCTAGGCTGCTCGACGCCCCGTCGTCATCCAATCTTCCAACGATTCCCGGAGACACACTGTCCGGAACATAAGGTCCAATTACTGTCTCATTGGCCCACCACCCCCGGGGTGTTCAATCCCGGGTATTCAACCATACCAAGCAAAGGTTGTGAGACACTGCCCTTTCTTTTTCATATTCTTTCCCGTTTCTATCCAGGGACTGTGGCAATTGGTCTGGTCACATTGCTCACAACTGCTTTGGGCTCGCCGAATGCCTCGCCTCGACTGAGACACTGGGAAATGGAAACTTCTGCTGAAGTTCTCTACCACCTTTCAGACCAAGCCTACCCTTCTGACACCTTGACTGCCGGCTCCGCGGCTTTAAATTAGGCTCGGGAGCGGATCCGAAGTCCGCCTCCCTTGACACTTCATCTCAACGTATCAACATGATCTGGATCTTCGACGCAGGAACTCGGTCGGGTCGTCGCGATGCAGTCAATTTCACCTGCCTCCAATTTTAGCTACGCAGTAGGACGACCGATGGTGTCTGAAGGCCTAGTTCTTGACTAAGTTCACAGCCCTGTAACCACCACAACCAAGTCAAAAATTTGTAGACTGCCTGAGTAAAATATTTCAGGTTAATCCATGTACTATGGCGCGTGACTGTTGAGCGTACTACTCACAGTCTTGCCACTGCTGTAATGATACAACCCGATTTCGACTGGTCCATTTGCGAGCTGTCAAACCCGATACGGACGACTTCTCAGCCACAAACTCTACCTACGGGCTCCATAGAAGTCATATCATCAAGCCTAGGCGTCAAGGTTTCGGGCAAACATGTTAGCCTAAACTAGACCAACTTGGTAAACGATCGTTTCTTCTTTCAGAACTCTGCATGAGTGACAATGCTTCTCTACCTATGGGACGTCAACGGTTGTGAAATATCAGCTGAGCGCCTGAACTCCCCGCACACTTCTACCTTTAATGCCAATGGCAATCAGCTAGACCACGGGATCAGCAAGAGCGCCTTAGAGCAAAAGCATCAGAAGTGCTAAGAGCTACAGACTCCCTATTCGACATTAAGAATCGCCCATCGCCCAGAGTGGTTCGGTCTTTGCTCGCGATCGCCCGAAGTGGTTCGGCCTTTGCTCGCGTCAACTCAAAATAAACTCATATTCGCTCAGTCTATTGAACATTCCCGGAAGACAGACTTTCCGGCGTTGAGCTAGCACGTTTCTGGGAGAATTCATGGAGGAGGAGGGAGTGGGCTAATAATTACTCAGGGTCTCGATTCACCTGATAGTGGACGTCATCTACCTCCGCCATCATCGCCACGATCCCCCATCGCTCAAGATTTCTAGTACAGGTGAGCTCCAAGGTGGGAGTTGCCATTCGAAACTAGACTTTAAGTTTAGTCTTGTCTGCATTGTCCTCACCTTATGTGAAAGTTTGGCTAGTTTTGTGCACCTGGAGTGGTTTCTATTTCTAGGTGCGAGCATTGTTCACTTCTTGAACCCCGATGGGGCAAGTTCCATCAGGTTTTGGAGAATCTCGTGATTTCCTTGATAAACGTCCTGTATTTGAGTTTGGTACAATGGGATATTACCCAACTTGCTCCCGATCGGGTAACGGGAGGTCAACAGATCATCTACTAATACTTTCGTTTCACATGATCGCGGATGTAAACTACGTAACTGGAATCGGTGGCGATCTCTCAAGGGCGTGAACCGTCGTTCGCTGGGTGAGATGAAAAACCGAGGGTCCCAAGCAACACGGTAGCAATTCAGTAGCAATTCAAGGCCAGGACCAAGTGCCCAGCCTCAGGCACTTTATTAAGCTCCTACCTATGAAGTGTTGCTGACATTCGTCTGTATGAACCACTATAAAACCAGCATAATGGCGGCCATTACTATGTCCCAAGCCATCAGACATAGACATTAGTCACTAAATATTAGCAAATTGGGCCTCGAAGTTCCCTTTTCAAAATCTTAGATTATTACGACGAAGGTGGTTTACTGTGGGTGACCACTATGGTTTGTAAACTCGGTTTTTGAGATTGCGAGCTACGAAATGATGAGGAAGATGTGCCCGACGGAGACAACAGGGGGAAACGCATGATAGGCATGTTCACTGTATTCTTACGGCAAAATTGATCCTGACGCAAACTAGTAAACCTGCTTATCCCAACTTACCTCGAGAGAACCAAAACGGAGTTTTTGGATGGCTATAGTTTTTCCGTGGGCGGATCGTAGGGCATAGGGTAGGCAGCATCTATCGGGGGTAAGATACCAGCGCGCGTGGGAGCGGCGACGGAAATGAAAGCCAGCAGCAAGAAGCAAATGACTTGCAGTTATCAAGAAATGTGAAGAGGCAGAATAATAAAACAATACCAGTATTGATATTAAGCACTGTCTATTCATCCGGTAGATTGGAGGAGCCGTGCAAGCCCTTCAACGACACAACTTCGACCTGGATGCGAGTTTCAGTCATGCTAGCAAGGATAGTCTATACAACATCACCGAGTATCGGACCTCTGAGAAGGTCTCTGGCAGTCTTCAAATCAGTCTGACTGGTCTTCATCTCTGATTGAGCAAATTGGTTCGAATTAGAAAACCCACAAATCCCACTCTTTACGTGCAACTCGATGATGAGGAACCATCATCGCACGTCGTTAGCTTCCCGACCACAAAACAGGTTAAATGAACCCCAATTCGGCGCGTAAACCTCAATCGGGCGTCATTGTTACACATCCCTCAAGCTTGACAGGACAAGGAGACGCGCTGGGTTGCACGAGACCTCTTGGCGGGGTTGTCATTCGCCGCGAACCAGCAGCACGGACAACTTCCCCGCATTGGAAGTCCATCTCAAAGTAGCCCAGCTCCGGATCTTCCGTAGGACTAGGATGCATGGACAGTAAGCAGGCATATGACCTCGCTCGGTTCCCCTCGCACCGCTTGTCACGATCCCCTCTTTCTCTTTTCACTTTCACTTTCCCACAGACATCGTTTGGGCTAGAGCATGCATTTGTTGGTCGAAGAGGTCTGGATTATCGTCAGGTCCATCTATCTGCTTTATCATCTAATCGTGTCTTGATCTTGAACCTGATCTGTGATCCCTGATCCCTGATCTTGGATCTTGATTCTCGTCGAGATTTTTCATCCATCCGTTTCACTCTGGCCTCTCCCTTCTCCTCTTTTGTCCCCGTCCCCGCGGGATCCTGGCAGAAAGAACACATCGCATTGCATTCGCGATGGCGAGACCTTAGTCACTTGACCCGACCGATTCCCGCGACCAAACGGAACAATCAACGCTGAACAACACCTGCAAAATACCGTCCATTCCATTCATCGAGCTCATACGATTCGAGAGCATGGCCGTGCGATTTCTAAACCCTACTCGGCCTTCTCCAGAACGGCGGGCTTAGTGCCCAGGCCGTTGCGGTTGCGGAAGAAGAGAATGCCCTTGCCGGCACCCTCGGCCTCGGCACTGGGCTCGACCCACTGGCACATGCGGGCGCTGGTGTACATGGCCCGGATGAAGCCAATGGGGCCGTCCTTGACGTCGGCGCGGTAGTGCTTGCCCATGACGGGGCGGATGGCGTCGGTGGCCTCGTCGGCGTTGTAGAAGGGAATGGAGCTGACATAGTGGTGCAGGACATGCGTCTCGATGATGCCGTGGAGCAGGTGTCGGCCGATGAAGCCCATCTCGCGATCGATGGTGGCAGCGGCGCCACGGACAAAGTTCCACTCGTCGCCGGTGTAGTGAGGCAGCGTGGGGTCAGTGTGCTGGAGGAAGGTGATGGCAACTAGATTGCACGGGTTAGTAAGTGCGGGACGCCCTCGGATTCTGATTGGAGACTTACCAAGCCAGTGGTTGACCCAGAGGTAGGGGAGGAAGTACCAGACAAGCATGTTCTTGAAGCCAAAGGACTTGGTGAGGAAGAAGAGAGCAGTCATGGTCAAGCCGATGCCGATGTCGCTCATGACGATAAGCTTCGCATCCCTGTTCTCATAGAGAGGGCTGCGAGGGTCGAAGTGGTTGACACCGCCGCCGAGGCCGTTCTTCTTGCCCTTGCCGCGGCCCTCACGCTGGCGCTCGTGGTAGTTGTGGCCGGTGACGTTGGTCATGAGGTAGTTGGGCCAGCCAACGAGCTGCTGGAGGATGAGCATCATGAGGGTGAAGAGGGGCGTCTCCTCGGTCAGCTCCGACAGCTCGTGGACGAACTTGCCGAGGCGGGAGGCCTGCTGCTCGCGGGTCCGGGGAACGAAGACCATGTCACGCTCCATGTTGCCGGTGGCCTTGTGGTGCTTGCGGTGGGAGATCTGCCAGCTGAAGTAGGGGACGAGCAACGAGGAGTGGAGGACCCAGCCGGTGACGTCGTTGACGAGGCGGGAGTCGGAGAAGGCGCCGTGGCCGCACTCGTGGGCAAGGACCCAGAGACCAGTGGCGAAGAGGCCCTGGGCGACGGTGTAGAAGGCCCAGAGGAGAGCGCGGGCGGGCTTGGAGGGGATGTACTCGGGGGTGACGAAGTTGTAGTAGATGGCGAAGGTGGTGGCGAGGCAGACGGCGTCGCGGAGGATGTAGAGGTAGCCCCTGAAGGCGGAGCGCTTGAAGCAGTGCTTGGGGATGGCATCGTGGATGTCCTTGATGGTGAAGTCGGGGGGAGTGAACTCGTTGCCGTACGTGTCGAAGAGACGGCCGTAGTTGCTGGCGGCGGGCTTGGCGGCGGCTTCCGATGCGAGCGACGAGAGCGAGGTGGACGAGGCCGAGTGGTGGGGAGAGTCTGAGGGCGAGACGGCGGCCGACTCCTCCGAGTCGGTGGCCGTGGGCGAGCGGACGGAGCGGCGCTGGGCAGGCTTCTGGCCGGGGGGGGCCGCCGAGGTGGAGATGGAGGCCATGGTGGGCGGGAGACGTGTGCGGACGTGTGCAGATGTGAAGATGTGAAGATGGGGTTGACGACAGGTCAATTGGCCCTTGGGGAGACAGAGGTCACGCAGAGGAGGTGCGAGCCGAGGGGAGAAGAGGTGCGAGCCGAGGAGAGAAGAAGGGAGGGAGGGAATCGGAGCGCTGGGTGAGAGCGGAAGGGAAGCTGTTTTGAGTGGAGAGCGGGAGCTATTATGCGAATTCTCTCGGCAATGTTTTGTTGGGGGTGTCGTGGAGCCAAGCCCGCCACGGGGAGCGGATAGTGGACAGCGGGACAGGACACAGTGGGTGGGCAGCGACAAGCACCGCCTAACGACCAGCTCACACAATCGAATCGACCCCCGGGACCGAGACCGAAAAACCGAGACAAGGACCTGCTACCGGCATGCAGGTTTCGAATCGACCAGGGACGACAGTAGCTACTACCCAACGAGTGGTCGATCGACCTGTTTGTTGTACTTGGTCGCCAGGTCCTTTTCCTTTTCCCTTGGACTTTGTGGTGGGACGCCAGACGCATCGAAAAAGGCACAGGGGGCGTGCACACGCCGCTCGAAAGGAAGACACCCTGTTAGGGAAACGACCAGCAAAACCACCTACGAGGGAAACCCCAGCACTCGCTCACAGGCAAAAAGAGACTGAGAAAAAAAATCCCGGAGCCACGCTAGAAAACGAGTTCGCCCCCCCTGGCCTTTCGCTTTCAGCGCGGTGGCAATGGATGGATGGATGGCTTTTCTCGACTGCTGCTGCACACACGCGCCGGTAATGCAATCCGGCCAGTAGAGCTGACCCAGCCCAGCCTCTGACGGGGAAGCCGGGGATGTTTCACAGCCAAGAGAAGGACGAGCCCTGCGGAGAGGCGGAGACGGGGCCACTCACTGCTCGCTGTACATGTACGAATGGTGGTATTCGTACAGCAAAGTAACTTGAGTTGCCGCCCGCTGTCTGTCTGTTCCGCATGAGACCTGGAATCCTTGATGGAATCCCGGGCGCCTCAACCGGCACCGTCCCGTACAGACTGCTGTAGCCTGAGCTGCTAGCCAGCCAGTCACTTAGTATTCGTATTCATGCCCCTTCGTTCCGAGTTCGTTGGATTGCTGTCTGTCCTGTGCCTCATCCCGCCTCTTTCAACGACCTTGCTCATGTAAGATATGCCGGGAGCGGGTACGGCTTACACCCCCTCCCCCAGAAAGCACCAACAAAACAACATGCTGCAAATGGCACGATGCTCCAGCACATTGTCGAGGAGTTCCCCGTCAGTCTTTCGTAGATTAGGGAACCTCGATGCGGCACTGCCTTGTCTGACTTCATCATGGATCGGACGACGCGCGAGTACCTGTACAAATCAGTACTGCACCTGCACTGCTTGTCGGTCCTCTCCCTGCATCACTGCATTCCATCCGTCAGCTTTCAGCAGGACGCCGACACGCCTCACCGCCTGCCCTTACGCTTTCTCGTGTGGAGATGCCCGAGGCGGCAGAGCAAGTGGACGGGACGGGATGGAAGCGGCGCACCAGATTGGCCCAGTCGTCGCCCCCCCAGCCCCTTGAACTAGAGTCGGTCGGGTGCATGTCTTGAGTCGGGGGCTCCAGTTGCCAAGCGGCTCCGAGTCGTCGCTTGCGTGGGCCGTGGCTGCGTGGCTAGGGCTGGAGATCATCGACATGTGAATCAACATGGTCGACGACGGACGGCCCACGGGGCAAATCGGAGAGGGACGAGGAGGGGCTGCGGGACAATAGACCCAAGCCCGCCCAGAGCCCATGTCTCAAGCCCAAGCCCAAGCCATGGGGGTCAGTTGTTTTTGCTGTTCATGACCGAGGGTAATTGCAGTTGAGACTATTGGCTCTATCACGCAGCTGGAAGTTGGCGATGAAGCGAAGCAACGGACCTGTGATGAAATGCCATGAAGCCCATTTGCACTTGGAGCTGGTCGCTCACTCCGTCTCGTGATAATGGATGCCACACCGATGGATAAGATTTCTTCAGCCCATCCCCATTCCTAGTGGCAGAACACAAACCAGGCTGTACTTCGTAGTGTACTCAAGGCAGGCTGTCGAGTCGACTGTGGGTTGAAAATGCCGCCGGAGTCCGACACAACCTCACCAGGACGTGGGTGCAGTCACATCCCTCGATCATGTGTTCCTCCTGCTGAAGGATGAGGTTGCACTTCCGGACCGCATGGCTGCCTCCCATCTCCAGCCAAGCAGCAGCATGGCATCACCATGACCAGGGCCGGAACGGGCACGAGTTGAGTGTGAGAGTGAGGAGGGGAAGAAGCTAAGGCCAACAGATGTCACCACCACATGTCAGGGAAGTGCAAAAAATGCCGAGGTGCCCTTTTTCCCCCTTCGCCTTTCCATCAATTGGATAGCCCCGGTGCCTGATCTGCTGCTCCCTAGTCGTGGTTTTTTTTGGGGGGTGTGGTGGCGGTCGAGACAAGCGTCGAAGGTATCTCGGCACCCAGCTTTCTTTGACAACGACCACGATGGGAGTTGGCAAGCGAATGTGGGGGTACGTACCCGGTCACCACAAGCCCGCAACACATCCCATCCAGATCGGGCACTTCCCGCCAGGGTCCTGAGATTCGCCTGCAGTTCCTCCGACTTTTTTTTTTCTGTTGGGAATTTTGTTGAGCGGGGCACTTTGCCTTGGCGCGTCCACGGCCCAAGGGTTCGAAGGGGGAAAAAGATGGAGCTGGTCCTCGATTATGGCGGCGGCCGCTGGCCTATCATACAGTTCGCTTTTGTGCACAACACTGTCCGCTTCCCGGTTGTCTAGGGCGCTCCCGCATCGTGCCAACGCGCGCCCAATGCACAGTACGAAGCACACCAGGCCGGAGTGAACTGTGCGGCGGGCCTCCTCACCGTACAAACGCCGTCCGGAGGTTGCTTTAAGTTCGTGCCGCCCTTATCATTCCAAAACTCCCCGCCTTGATTAGCCGTTGCTTGCCATTGGCCATTCCGGGAAAATCGCCGCCTGGTTGTTTAAACTCAGCAACACAGGCAAACAGGCCCCCCAGCAGCGCCTTCCTTCTTCGCCCCACGTGTCCCCAGCCCCAGTTCCCTCCCCTGGACGGCTGGGGCCTTACCCCTCGGGCCCTCTGGCCCTCTGGCCCTCCCCCTCCTGCCCTCCCACCGGCCGCTCCTTCTCCGCTACGGCGCTCCGAGATCCACCCCGCCTTCCATCTTCTGCCGACCCTGGCTCCTACCGGCCGTTCGTTCGCAGAGCCGCCTTCCGAGTCGGCTGATGGTGGTTCGACCTTCTCAACAACATCAAGGAACACATCCATACAGCATCATATTTTGTTTCTGGATTTTTTTCTTATCACAAATTCGTACATGATCGAAACTAAGCTCTCTGTAATTCGTTGCTGGCTAGGTTCTTGGAAGCCAGGGTCCAAGTTTCCTCATCTCCGGACCAGAGGCTTTTGTTGGGGCAAATCCCCAGAACGACATTAGAAAGCAAGAGCAACCATTAAACCTGCCGTATTCGTACTTGTTACGGCGTCAGAAAGCAAGTGATTCCACACAACTTAGTCTAGCCGTCCATCCAATCCATGCCATCGAGCACATTCATTGCATCCTCCCGAAGTCGCCGCCAGTGTCACAGCGGCTAGCTCCACAAAGTCGACCTATTCCCTCCCGTCTTTCTGCATGAACTTCTTGAGGGCGTGGAATAGCATGTCTTCGCGTGACTCCGGCGTCATGGCTCGAAACTCGGCAGTGCTCTCCCGAAATCGAAGCGGGGAAGACCTTTCGTTTCGGTGTTCGGTGTTCACGTTATGCTGGTCCGGAGGCTGTGTATTCCCCTGAACCGTCCGGTCCCGATGCGTCAGCGACGAGTTGAATAAGTTGGAGCCATCACGCCACCTCGGTTGTTCAGGGATGCTGCGGTTGTTGTCCCAGGAGGGTCTCTCCTTCGAATGCTGGCTGATAGGGGGACCCATTGGACTGCCTTTGTTGGGACGCCGAGGTGTCTCGGATGGATTAGGCCGACGACGTGAACCAGCTGGTTTGTATGGGGAGGCTTGGGAAGAACCCGAGATGGGCGTCGGTTCCATTCTTTCCCATGGACTCATGTCATAAGTTGGCTTCTTCGCCTTTCCAAGCGGCGATGCGTGTTTCGCCTCACTACGAACCAATGGCTTGGCCTTCGACCCTAAAGGCGTTGTACGGGCTGAGCTTAGGTTAATATAGGCAGGAGTCTTCGCCTTGGATGTTGAACTGTGGTTCAAAAGGTCGTCGAGTGGCAAGAAAGAGGATGTGCTCAAGGTTGACTGGGGAGTTTCAACTCCTGGAGAATCAAGAGTCTTCGGTGTAGTCTTTCGTCTCTTGTTCAGTCGATCACTTCCCTCGTCAACTGCAACAACCGTCTCCCTTGTTCCCTTGCTAGCTCGCAGTCCCTTTTGGTGCTTTCTCTTGTGCGCTTGGAGCTTCACCATGGTTCGAGGTGTGGTATTTGGAGTTTCGACTGAGGGCATGACTTCTTCCTTCTGGGCTTCAAGCTCGCTAGCTTCATCGTCGATTTCTGAGTCCGAAGTGGACTCCTCCGCAGCTTGTTTATTGTTGGTGTCGAGATTCAGCGCCTCGCGAATGATGCTCCCCAGCTGAGGCTGAAGATCAGTCACGAACGACATAATGGCCTCCGTGTCTCGAATCTCGAATGAGTTCGGGCCGCCCGATTTAATTGTACCTTCGAGAAGCCCGACAAATTTGCTGTATTCCTCAAGATTGCTGGGCCACTGGAGCATCCTCGGCCGGGCCAGTGTCTCGAGCTCCTCTTTGCGTTTCTGTAAAGCGGTGTTTATCCAGTCGTAGAGCTCTGATCGCACACAAGAAAGCACTTGGTCTTCCACAGCTGGCCAACTGATGGCTTGGCAACTGGTGGCCTGGAAACATCCTCGGTAAAGGAAGCAAACTCGCTCAGCCCAGACGTGATTCCACTCATCGATTGCTGTAGGAAGGTCTAGGTGAGATCCATAGGGAGGGGGGAAGCCGGTTCGCCTCAACACCATTCTGCGAGTCTTACATATGTCGGTCACGCTGACTTCGACGCCCTTCCAGCTCTTGAATTTGCCCTTTGTTTGGGGCATAGACTCGAGCTTGTCACGGACTGCATCCCAGAAAGGCATTTCGTCGTAAGCTATTCTATCTGGCAGGCTGAGATATAATTCTCGCAGACTGTGGCATACTCTAAGGATACGCACCTTTGCCGAAACGGAAAGCTGTTCCCTTGGGACTGACTTGACAGGTTTCTGTTGGGGGTTGTTCAGAGGCGGGACGTCTCCTCGCTGAGACCGATGTGGAACATCCCACTAGGCGCCTTGTTAGCACGTGAAGTTGAAATCCGATTCAGGAAACAAACGTTAGTAAACCTGGGAAGGAATGTCTTTTTGGAGCCATTAACCGTCGTGGGAATATTGTCAGTGTTTGGAGCAGTCGTCTTTTTCTCGGCGGGATCCTTTGGTCGCTTTCCCTGCTTAGTTCTCTTCTTGATGGCTTGGCGCAGCCGTTTTGGAGTTTGGACAGGCATGCCGCTGCCTCGCCTCAATGAGGGCTCTCGGTACTGGCCTTGAGAACGGGTCAAAGAATCGTCGTGAGCTCCTGTGCCATTGATGAATGTTCGGATTGGGAGCGAAGCAGCGTGGATCTGGAGGGTGGAGGTGGAGTTGGGGTAGGAGTTTGATAGAGAGCTGGGTGGGAAGTTTGAGGGGAGGAGGGAAGACAAGTTGGTCAAATCGTCAGGAATCTCGATGGGCCGGGTCATAGACCCTTCTCCGTTCTGGCTGGGCGAAACTTGGACTTGCAGAGACAAGCTAGCATTCGTCGTTTCAGTCAGTCTCGCGACAGGACGTTTGGTGGGACACTTGTCGGTAGATGTGTCTGGCGTCAGAGCAAGGGCGTTGTCAATCCACGAGAAAGTGGACAACTCTCGGCTGGAGACGGGTGAGCTCTGAAAGTCAGAGAAAGGGCGGTGGTTAAACTCGATCGAGTCATGTGATTTGGGTGGTTTCTTCGACTTGGGGGTTTTCATCCCGGATGAGAAAGATGTTGGAGGTGCGAAGGGAATTGGGGTTCGAATCAGGGGTGGTTGCGTGGTGGTGGATAGATGAAGCAAAGGGGGGCGGAGGTGCGGATGCAAAGGAAGAAACTCGCCTTTTCTTTTTTGGTTTGGTACAGCTACATACATTTCCTTCCTATCAGTGAGTCGGTCAGTGTAGGGTTGCGCCCTCGAGTGGCGGGCATCTGCTTGCGGTTGTTGGGCTGCTGGTCTTTTGACTTGTTTGAGATTTATCTGAAGGCAAAGTGAGAAGCCTATGAAGCCTTGCCATGAAGTACACTAGGGAACTTTGAGCTCCATGGCGACAGCATTAGTTGTCGAGACCACAACTTTAGCGTTAACTACCTGTGTTTTGCTGAGTCTCATGGCATAAATTCTACAACCAGAAACTTCAGCAGAGTCATAAACATTGGCACGGAGGTTGCGCTGGGAACTTCTTGGGGGGCGTAAATATGACAGTCGACGGCACAAGGAAGAGGTTTTCCATCGCAGGCCGAGGGCCAAAGAGCGATAGCACCACTATGAGAAAACAGGTCGATTCGGAAGAGGTGGGTAACAATTCGTAAGGGTGTTGGGACTGCCGTTCGTTTCCAGCGTTCAAACATACATCCCGGCGCTTTAGACTTTCCAAGGACAGCCTTACCTGAAAATCCTCTTGTTGATGACCGAAAAGGCCACTAAAGGCAGGCAGGTTGCTCGGTTGGTTACCTCCATGGGAAGATGTGTTGTTTGGGTGAGAAAACTGACGACCTCACGTTAACGGGCTCGTGGTGGATAGGCCCAACCGCAACTCGAGATGCTTTAGATGTTGGACCGTGATTTAAGAAGAAGCGAAAGCTGCTGCAGTTGGCGTGAAAACAAATGTCGGAATAGCGAAAGCTCGCCGGCTTGTTAAGTGTCATCGTCTTATTAGGACCGGAAGCTCATAAGACAAGAACATCAGGAGCGGGACGATTTCGATATCTTTAGGGACTCTCCTTGTTAGACTTCTTCTCCTTCGTTCATCTACTTGACATGGCGGCTGTGGCGCCGGTTATTCGCTTTCTGATGTCTCTTTCCGTGACGCTCACGTGCGACACTGTATAAGAGCACACAACACCTGCGATGGAAGGTCGTGTAATTCTGGATTGTTTCCCTGAGTCTAGAACTTTCCAATGGTTTATCTCAGCCGTAGCGTTGCAAGACGTAGTTCTTGTGAGGCTGTAACCATAGTACACGGCCATGCTCTTACACGACAGTGAAGAACTTTGAGACCCAAGTTTGAAGCTACAAAGGGAGTCTATTTAAGCAGATATAAGAAACAAGACTAGAGGAGGATATAATTAACAGCACGACCCAAAGATCAATAATACACCTGCAATCCGAATATTGCCATCCACAAACGCCAAGCTTCCGAAAGTACAACCGTTGTTCCAATTCTTTCTTCGAGACAGGCTCACCAGGGAACCATCCTACCCTCAGTATCGACAACCTGTCTCAACCGCTGCGGCATGAAGTCCACCCACATGTTGACGCGCTCCTGGTCCAGCCCAGCCCAGGCATCGCGCACCAGCCGCCGCAGCGTCTCGTCCTCCCAGTCCTTGGGCGGCTCGGCGACGGTCCACTGCTTCCGCGGCGGCCACAGCGAGTCCAGCGGGCTCAGGTCCGGGCTGTCGCCGCAGGTGAAGTAGCACCGCAGCCCGTGGTCCTCCTTCCACTGCTGAGCCAGGTTGACCTTGCTCGCGCTGCCGTGCGCGAAGGCGTCGGCGTCTTCCTCCATGACGAAGCCCTGCGTGCCCACGGCCGCCAGCCACGGCCGCACCGCCTTGTCCAGCACCCGGTCGCGGTACTCGGGCATCGTCATGACGCCCGTACCGTTGGGGCTAGTCGACTCGTCGTAGAAGACCAGCTCGCTCTTAAAGCCGTGGCCCACGGCCGCCCAGACGTGCACCCGCTTGACATCGCGCGGCCAGGCGGCGTCGGGCAACGCGGCGCAGCCGGCGCAGAACTTCTCGCCGGGCCGCGGCATCAGGCGCATCTTGCCGTCCAGCCCGAAGCCAAAGTGCAGCTCGCCGCTGAAGCGCACACAGCGCCAATCCTGCGGCTGCGGGTACGTGTCGAGCATGCGGCGGGCGTACTCGGCGCGCTTCTCGCGAGCCTTCTTGTGCACCCAGCAGCGCGCGCAGCCCAGACAACGGCGATAGCTCAGCGTGCCCATGGTGCGGTGCAGCGTGCGCGGATTGCATTCCATCTGCACGCCAGCCTCCTTGGCGAGCCCGGCCCAGTTGAGGTTGACGGCCTCGTAGCGCGCGTCCCAGAGGATGCTCTCCATCTTGAGCTGGTCGTCATCGGAGATCTTGCTGGGCCGCCCGCGCGTCTCCTCCCACTCCGGGTCGTTGCGCTTAGAGGCGGGGATGTTCAGCGCCGCATAGCCCTGCGACCGCGAGAGATCAAAGTGACGAAAGATGGCCGACTTGTTGACCGGCAGGCCTTGCGATTCAAGGTAGGAGATGGTGCCGCGGACCATGGCCTTTTTGGGCGTGTCACCATGTTTGTATCCAGAAGGCATCTTGAGCCCTTTGCCCTTTCCCCTTCTAGAGTATTTCCCGGCTCCGGCTGTGTCTCCGACTCCGTCTCCGTCTCCGTCTCCGTCCTCCGTCTCGGCGGGGTTCGGTGGAGAGAATGTTGGCGACGGCCGTGGTGGTTGCTTCTTTTTGTCTGCTTCTGAGAGCTCGCACACTGTGGGAGTGGGCGGGTTGGCGGGGTTCCAGTCTGAACACCGATCACGTGATAGAACTGTGGTTGAGTTGGGACGAGACTGAGGCGCCTGTTTCGGAGATCGATGCACAACCAGGACTCATTCATTCATTGCCGGGGTTGCCTTATTTAGGGCTGTCCACGGGGTACAGAGTACATCCGCATATTCGTACTTTGTATACGAGGAACGAGGTACGAGGTACGAGGCACAAAGCATTCGTACGAAACACCGGTACGTTAACGCCAAGTTATGCCAGGTTAGTGATGATGCCACAAGGCTGAGACACTCTCTCTCATGTTTCACGCTACTCTAGAGTTAATTGTCCTCTCAAGCCATCGTCACATCTCCGTAGGCGACTGGCTCGTGACACTCTCATCTTAAACTGGCAGTGTCAGGGGCCGTGGCAGTGTCTTCTCCCATTGACGGTTGAGTCAGAATCCAAAATTTGATTCAAAGAGGTCGTCCATCCTCTCCGGATGTAATCGACGATTAAGAAGTTAAACAACATGATCCATCTCCTCCTCGCTGTCCCATTCAAACACTCTCCCAATATTCCCAGTTTGTTGCCCGTTATATAAACGCCGAGAAATGGAGCCGCATATGTCCCCATCTATACCAAAATATACATGTCGATCCCGACGGAGTGTAAATACTATACCCCTATGTATCCAACGTCATTCATCCGCCGTCGTTGCTCCAATGCAACTCGCCTAGGCCTTGCCAGCCTCCCGGACCGATGTCATAAACCGGTCCTCTGCACCGACCTCGCCAAAAGACCTCGCAGATGCCACGCGAGTGTTCTGCACGGAGAGGACAGCCTTCACTTCCTCTGCCGTCTTAGTCCCGAGCAGAGTCATTTCTCTGCTAAGCAAAAAGGCCACAGCAGCGCGAACCATGAGGCCGTCGCCTTCAAAGACGTACACATCCCAAAGCCTTGCGGCCTCGTCGATCGCGAGCTGCGCAGTGAACATGCTGGTGAATATGTCGCCCAGGTATCTTTCCAGAGTCATCTGGTCGACATTCTTGGTGAGGTGATCGTGTAGAGTGCCGGATTTGAGCGTAAGAGTTTGCAGAACCAGGTTGCAAGCCGATGATTGGGCACCTGGGTCGGCCGCGTAAAAGGACAGCGGCAAGGGTCGGTTAAGAACGTTGGAGAGGGCAATGAACGCTGACGCGGGATTGGGCAGGTTCAGAAGTAGCAAGGCTGCTATTGTCTGGCGGTTCGTTAGTTTCAAGTATTTCCACAGCGGGTTCATTCACACTCACGTTGCAACCCGAGACGTAGCCAATGTCGCTCCGGTACATGGCATACGCGCTCAGCACGTCTACCAAGCTCTGGTTCAGCGGCCCGCTAACCTCGAAAAGGCGCAGGTCCTTCCAGGTTCGCTCGGAGGCGTCTTTGCGTATCTCCTGGAACCACTTGGCTTTTCTGACGTCGTCCGCATCGCCTTTGTCGTCCCTGACACGTGCGTCCACCTCTTTTGCTCTTGCGAGCGCTGCCTCAAACGACGTTTCAGTGAGGCCTAGTTCGTTGCCAATCGCTCGCGACCACACAAATCCTCGGCTTCGGGGCGCCACACCCTTCCACCACAACTCCCTCGTCCTGCGCTCTCGGATGGCCTCGGACCAACGAGGAATGACATCCCGTTCCCAGATATGCATCAGGTTGTCTGCGGTGACGTCACGACCCTCGACTTTTGCCTTTCGGGTGGCTTCTCTGCGTTCTTCAGATCTGGCACTCGCGGCCATCATTTTCTGGTATTCCTTCAGATGCCGTCGCTCCTCGGCTGGATCCTTGGGCGGCAACCATGATGGCCGAGTACGGCTCAAAACAGCTTCTTTCTCTTTTGAGACGGGAAGAGGATCAATCATGATATTGGTCTTGCGGAGCGGTGGAAGCTCTGGCGTCGACTTAACTCGCTCCCTCTTATCATAGAAGTTGTCCACTGATCTCCGGCTTGCGTTCCAAGTGTTGGGGCGGGCCTTCGTCTGTTGTTCCTCCATCTCGCCTGCATGCTCTTCCAGCTTTTCCGTCAGAGCCTTTGCTTCCGCATTGAGTTCCGACAAGGCGGCGTTCCAGCTGTGCGCGCGAGGCTTGAGCGGGCTCCGAGGGGGGCCGTCGCTCTTCCACGCGGGAGATCGGAGTGATCCCTGGGCCTGGGCGACGGGCGGCGTTCCATTGCCGACGCTTCGGACACGTTCCTTGGGAGCCCGGTCGGGGGAGGGCGAAACGGAATTGGTTCTGCTGGGAGAACGGTCCTGTGGGGGTCGGGGGGAGATGGGAACATTGTCCAAAACCAGACCGTCAGGAATGTCATCACCGTCGTCCTCGTCACACTCACGTTCGAGGTCGATGAATGACTTGCGATCACGGCTCGTCTGCCAGCTGCCACGTCGGGGCTTGGCGGGAAGGCTCGGGCCCCTCGGATTGAGTGAGAGTCCTCCAGGGCTGGGGGTTCGTCGCCGCGGAAAGGGGAGGGACCCAGTGGAAGGACTCGTCAAAAGCTTGGGGCGAGTGGCGGAGAGAGGCTCAGTCAGGGCGCTGAGGTTGGTGCTCCGGGGGTTGGAGGCGTAGACATTTGTCTGGATGGAGGGAAAGGGCGGACGAGCTTTGGATGCGGTACGGCCGGATGCGAGGGTTCGACTGGAGGGCGCCTTGGCGGATAGGGCGCGAATACTGACCTCAGATGGGCTCTTGAGAGTCACGGTGTCGTTGTCGTCATCAAGACCAATGTCTTCAAAGTGGCCAACGTCGGCCAGAACGCTGCCATCGTCGCTGTTAAAAGACTGGAAAGAGGAAGATTTGGAGCTCTTGGAGGCCGTCATCCCTGGGGGCGACTCGGGACTGGGGATGACGATATTGAGGTCGTGTGCGCGAATCATTGTCGCATGGCAGGAGGACAAGGGGTGCGTCGGGTGGACGAGAGGACGTTGTCGACTCGCCCGATGGTCTGGATTCGTCGGGTCTGGCGTGGATTGGTGTTAAGGTGGATGTGCCTAGCCTGTCGCCACAGGGCAAAGTCGTGTTGGGCGTCGTCGTTGTATTTGTTCGGCGGGAGGTAAGCGGGCTATGCCGGTTCGGTGGTTGCTGTTGTTGCTGGGCGCTGGAAGATGGAGCTCGGGCTCGTTGATGAAGGAGTGGTTTCAAGATTGCCAGGGTTATGGACTCGGGCCCAGAATGGGTCAGGGAGGGGGAGTTCCGTAATAGGAATGATATTGAAGCGAGATGAAATAGTATTGATAGTGTTGGTAGTAGCGAGAGTAGGAAGTGAACAGGTGCAAGACGGGGACTTGATCGATCAACGATGGAGTGGTCTCGTGGAAGGTCGTCTGGAGGTCGGATTGGAGGTTGCTAATGCTGAGGCTGGCGCGGTCGCTCCCATTAACGAGTTTAGGAGAGACGGGGGGCGCAGCAGAGACCGAGACCGAGACAGAGACACGGACGCGGTTAAAGATGGGCGGGCCGGGCGTGAGTGAAGCGAGAGAATTGAGGACCCAACAAAGCGAGAGGGATTGGGATCCGATGGAGTGCAAGAGCAAGAGCAAGAGCAAGAGCACGAGCAAGTAAGTAAAGCACGAATATGATTAGGTAGTAGTAGATCGCGAGGGGAAAACAAGGAAAAGAGGAAGTGTGAGAGTGTGATGACGATGGCAAGGAGGTAGACCGACCGACGCAAGCAGCCAGCAAAAACCAAGACCAAGAACCCGCCAAATCGCCAACTGGCACAGCACACCACCATCCAATTCGGTAGGTGCGCCCACCCATCCATCCCATCCCATCTCCCATGCACCTGCCAGCGCCAGCACCGCCGCCAGCCAAAAACCGGCGACTAGCGGGCAGGAACGAGCGAGTGAGCGGCCCAGTCCTGACCCAGACAGGGAGGAGCCACCGTCCCAAAGAGGACAAGGCGCCCAGACATCAATCAGCCCAGGGCCGGGGTATGTACCTTCCCACCGCTCCTCTGCGGGTGAGTGACTTCCCCGTGACTTGCGCACAATTTTGCCCGCCATCCGCCGGTGGCATGGCCTTATCGGGTCAAGCCATGCCAGGGGAAGATGGAGGGGTGAGTACAGTGCATGGCCGGCAAAGGACTGTGCGACACCACGCATTCCAACGCGGCAGTCACAGTGCTATTAATAAAATACCCCTGCCGCTTGCAATCTCGGCCGCATATGCGCGGCTAATAAACCTGGGCGGCGAATCACATTTCAGGGACCAAGGTCTCAGTTCAGTGCACAACTGCACTGGACTCTTCTGTATCAGCCATGTGTTCATTGCTATTTGCTTTGTCGCCTTTGTCGCCTCGCCTCCTTTCTTCTACATGCAATTGTTCCACTCACTACAATGCGCATTGCCTGCTTAACCTTGCAACCTTGCCACCATGTTTGCTTCCCTGTTGAAGCAAATTGTGTCTGACAGCATGAACCAACTTCGTTGGTTGCGGTTTCATCCTCCGTAAATTCCCTGTCGTCATCCGCATCGTCTCATGAGACATGGTTCAACCAGCCACTCATCTGAAAACAACAAAGCAACCGCATTCGTCAAGTATACCCATCCGCCAGGGCTGGTGCCCGCACCGCCCTGAACCCTCTGCCACTTGGGCTTCATGTGCATCTTTGACTCGGGCCATTCATGTAGCTCTTACCTTGGCCCCTTTCATGGCCTTTCTTTCAAGCTTCCCGTGTAGTGGCTTCAGCTCTCTCCTCATTGTCTCTTCAACAACTTCATCAAGCAACTTCTTCTTTTTCGTGAACAGAAGTGGGCACGATGCGGCTAGCCTGGCGTGCTTCCTGTTGAGGTCGTTCCAGAAACTGTCACACTGTCTGTCGGTACGGGCGCGTCGATGTCTTCCTCTCTCTCTCATTGCTCCTGCGACTGGCTCTGAGTGGGCAATAGGGGTGCTCCAATCCGTCTTCCATGGGTATCGGCCGCTCGATTTGTCCGCATCTTGGTCCGCAAAGTCTTCCGCAACGGACATGGACGCTTCTTGCTTGATCCCGGTCTTTGAAGGGGTTTCTGTGTCGCTGGTCTCTTCATCCGTTTTGCCTGCTTCGTCGGACGACATGTCGTGCGAAATCAGCTTCAATGGTGTGATGCTGTTCTCTGCCCACCCCGTCAGCGTGTAAATCTTTACCAACATTGTGATGCTTACTCTTGTGAATCCATCGTCCATTAGCCTGAGAAGGAGTTCCATGGGTGCTGGTCTTGCCATCATGACCGTTCGCTGTCCCGGAGAAATACAGAGAACTCGCCTTACTTATATTCATGCTCGGAATACGGCATTCAACTTTGATAGCCGGGGTGTGTTCACGCATTTCGGTCGCATTGTTGGAGGTCGAAATTCCCATTGCTTGGGCTTGCTCTTTGATGTGAGTGTGCTTTCTTTTCTTGACAGGCAAAGAGTCTTGATTTGATGAGCCCGAAATGCTTTGCTCTAAATCCCGCTTTCGAGGATTGACGGGCCATGTCTTTGGTGTTTTCAGGATACTCTTCAGACTGACTGACGAGTCACGATGACGGGGCTGGAATGGCGTCAATACTCCTTGCTCGATGTCAGACAGGTATTGTTGGTTGTACACAATTCTACCAGCTCTGGTCGAGAGTGAAGCTAGGGACTCCCCTGGTCTTCCACCTCCACTGCTGACTGGAGAAGTACCTCTGTCGTCAGGCAATGTTCGAACGTGGTTGTCCCTCTGGGTACCATGGCCAGTAGAGTCCTGCGGGTCAAATCCAAAGCCAAATTCCGGGCGACTCGTCGGGCCATGGGGACTTTCGCTCCAACTCGAAGTCGGAATCTGGTAGGATGGTGGAGGCGATGATGCGTGGTTGGATCCATCGTCGGAGTCACCCTCGGAGCCATGGTAGGAAACCGGGGGCGAAAGATCAGTATAGAAGTCTTCCTCCAGCTTGACGACGCGTTCGGTCTCTTCATGTTCGGATGTGTCTTTGTTCAGGGAGTCGCCTTCACCGATGCCCTCGGCGGCAGAGAAGAACTCTTCGTCGTCGATGTCTGACGATGGCTGGTTCTTGGCCAAGTTGAAAGCGACAGGGCGATCATCGAATCGCGATGAGCTATCAAAGCCGTCTGAGCCAGATGCTGGCGACTTCATCTGAAGAGGCGTCTTTTTTAAGGACAACTTCACCTGAGCGAAACTGTCAGACTCCCCTTGGTGGTCATCTCGGGCTTCGGCGATATCATAGACAGCAGCCTGATTGTTTCGCATCGACTCGTTGGCATGCTAGGCCACGACAGCAAGAGGGTTGCCAGGGTTGCTTCCGGAAACATCATCCGACGATGTATCCGAGTCTTCAGAATCAAAGCCCTCAGTCAGATCGATAACAGGGCTGGCGGTTGCGAGGTTATGCGATGGTACCTCTGCTGGTTTGATCCTGGTAGGCGTACGGCTGGAAGAGACCTTTGGAGATCGGGCAGGCAGCTTTTTGCGCGACGCGGGCCTTGCCTTCTTGCGAGGCGGACGGTCTTCCTCAGAATTTTCGGCATCTGCATCGCTTTCGCTGCAAGTTGTCGCGGGAGCAGAGGCGGGCGCGGGTTTGGCAGTCGTGGCTTGTTTCTTTGGAGATCGAGTGACCTTGAGTATCTCGCAATCCGAATCAGCTTCCACCGGGTTCTCCCCCACTGGGTTCGTATCGCTAACAGCAACTGGCGTCTTGGCTTTGCCAACTCGTTTCTTCTTGGCAGGGGTCGTCGCCGGCTGGCTTTGGGCACGTCGCTTGGGTGATGGCTGAATCTTTTCGATGAAGCAGTCGGAGTCATCTGCCTTGTTTGCAGCTTGGTTCGACCCGGTCAAGTCGAATTTACTTCCTTTGAGAAACTTTGCTTTGATGGCAGGCCGAGTGCTCTGTAACACAGGAGCAGAGAGGGTTGCAGGAGCAGAGCTCGACGGGCCATGGATTGTCTTCGCACGAGGAGCCAGTGACGCTGCCCTGGGTTTCTTGGCAGCTGACTGCTGGGCGATAGGCTGCTGGGTGGTTTGTTTCTCGACGGTTGACTTCTTAGCGGCTGTCTTCTGGGCGCTTGGTTTCCGGGCGGCTGGCTCCTCGACAACTGGTCTCCGGTCAGGCTTCTCAGCGGCTGGTGTTCGTGCGGCTGGTTTCTTGGCGGTTGGTTTCTTCGAGACTGGTTTCTGAACGGCTGGCTCTTTGGGGGCTGGTTTCTGAGTGGCTTGCTTCTCTTTGATGGTCGAGGGATGAGTTGGTGATTCCGGAGCAAGTTCTCTGATGTTTTGCCGCTTGGTGTTTGCAGCCTTGGAACCAGGCGTGGTGCTCTGCTTGCGCTTCTTGGGGGAGTCGGTTCGACTTTGACGAGCTCGCAGTCTGAACTCTCCGCTCCGGACGAAATGTCAATCGCGGCGAAAGGTGAAGATCCCACGCTGGGGGTGGTTGGCTTCTTTGCAGTCGGCTTCTGTGGAGTCTGCTTCTTTGGTGTGTTCTTGCTTGGTGTTTGCTTGCTTGGTGTTTGCTTGCTTGGTGTTTGCTTGCTTGGTGTTTGCTTGTTTGGTGTTCGCCGAGTTGGATTTTCCTGACTTGGGGCTCGAGCAGCTCCTCGCGACCGAGCCTGTGTGGGGTTTTCCAGAACCCGCTCGTTTGCTCTCCCAGTGCTGGTTGGCGTCTTTTTCTTCGCCGCAAGAGACGCAGAAGAGGGTGTCGAAGGAATCAAGGTCAGGGACGGGGAAGCTTGGTCGCGCGTTGGTGACTTGGCAGCTTGGCTGGCGTCACGCCTTCTTTGCGGCGTAGCACTCTTCACAGCTGAACGATGGTCTCGGCCATCCTCGTTGGAAGCAACGATTTGCTTACACTTGCTCTTGGCTCTGTCGGTTGTCGACGGAAGATCAGGCTGAGAGCTGCTGGGTGACTTGCCCGATGAGGCGAACATCTCGGTGATCTTGCGTTGGCTCATGGCTGCAGCCTCACCTCCAACGCCTCGGCAGGCCGTCACTATTAAGTAATCTGAGATATATCCATGTCAGTGAGGCCAGTCAAAGCTCGAACGCTGTGGGAATGTCTCATACCAGCGACGTATGCGAGGCGAATGCACAGGCAGAGAGAACACGAGGTCCGACGACTATGACCAAAGACGAGAAGACGGCGACGAAAAGCAGGCACAAGTCTCGAAAACAAAAGAAGGAAAACCCGTAGAAGGGTATTTCCACGTGCGGAAGGATGAAAACTTGGTGAAGGTGAGGCACAGAAGGACGATCCAGTGCGAAGATCAAGACCTCAAAAACATGAAAAGAAGGTGAAGACGGAGAGGTGAAACAGAAAAGCGTGCGAAATTCAAATAGCCTGCTGAAGTGAACGCAGGGTTCAAACGCCGTGATTTGAGTGCAAACGGCCAATAGCGGCCAAAGCGAGCGAGAGGTGAATGAAAAGTGAGAAGTCACAAGTTATTGACAAAAATGGGCTCAGATGTTGGTTGGCCCAAGTCAAAGAAAAGCACCAGTGGCGCGAGGACAGGCAGACTACGTAGGAGATCACACGTGGAACAAAGATGATTCGTTTGGAACGAGGCGAGGTGCTTCTTCACGATGGTCTTTTTGCATTTCCATGCCGCCACATCTATGGTATCATTACAGATCATCATGGTCTATGCCTATCCGACACATCCTCATCAGCTACCAGAGCCTCCACCTCACATGCGTTCCCGTCTACGAGGCGCTGCCCTGATGATGTCGTCGACTCGGAGAAGAAGCTGCGTTATGTTAGTCAAGTCTCACTTGCAAGTGTGGAAATTTGGGTTCTTACCTCTGCGGCCTCGCTGGCGGACGAAACGACGGCCTTCTTCAACTTGTAGCTCTCAATCACACCCATATCCCTCATATCTATGATGCCACCGCCGGGGGTCATCAGGTCCAGACCGTAAGTGGTCAGCCCGTCGTAAATGGCCTTTCGCAGCCGGGCGACAAGATCACCAGAGTCCAGACCAGCGTTGTCGGCCAGAATGGTGGGCAGTTGCCTCAAAGCAATGGCGAAGCTGGACACAGCCAGCTGCTTCTTGCCCTCCACTCGGGTGGCAGCTCCCTCCACGGCCTTGGCCATAACCATCTCAGCACAGCCACCGCCAAGGGTAGTTCGGGGCTCCTTGATAGTCTGTGACAGAACAGCCAGGGCATCGTGCAAGCTTCGCTCCGCCTCGTCTAGGAGCTGTTCTGTGGCACCGCGGAGCACGATGGTGCAAGCTTCTCCACCAGAAACACCGGAGAACTTGATGAGGGTATCCTCACCAATAATAACCTCCTCAATCAAATCACACTGGCCCAGCTTGATCTGGTCGGGGTGGTCGAATGTCGAGGCAATCTCTCCACCCGTCACCAAGGCAAGGCGCTCAATACCATCGAAGTCAGCATGCTCGATTGACATGATGCCGGCATCGGTGAATAGCTGCTCGGGCCAGTTGTAAATCAGTTGGCGGTTAATGAAGCAGTTGATACCGTGGGCCTTGATCTTCTCCACCTTGGCCCTCATCTTGTCCTTCTCCGCCTTCTCCAACTCTGCGAGCTTGCTCGTTGACGTAACCCTGACTCGGGCTCCAAAAATCTTGACCTTGTCGGTGTCCATGGAAGTGTTGGCCACCAGGATCTTCGCCTTCTCTAAACGCTTGGGCTGGTTCACGCCAATCTTCTTGTCGAGGATGAATCCTTCGTCGAGGTAGGAGTCGCTAAGCTTGCCTCCGGGCTTCTTGATGATCTGGATGTGGGTAAGGTCGGAAGACTTCAGTCGGAGCACGGCATCGCAGGCAAGCAAGGCAAACTGGTCCCGGTCCTGGGCCAGGACCTTGGAGCTGAGGGTTGTCCGTGCAATGGCGAGCAGGTCATTTCGGAACGCCTCGGGGTTCTTGCTGTGGTCAACTGCCGTCTCCTCCAGGGCCTTCAACGCAGCCTTGCTGGCTATTCTGTAACCCTCGATGATGGTCTGGGGTGGACCTTCTTGTCGACCAGCTTCTCGGCCTCTCGCAGCAGCTCGGCAGCCAGGACGGTCACGGAGGTGGTGCCGTCACCGACTTCATCGTCCTGAACCTTGGAAATGTTGACAAGAACCTTTGCGGCGGCGTTGTCGAGGGCGATGGCTTTGAGAATGGTGGCACCGTCGTTTGTTACCATGATTTCAGCGGTCGAGCTAGCACGCTGTCAAAAGGGGGGCACTAGGAACGGGATGCGGCGGGACATACGCTGACTGTAGGATCTTGTCCATTCCCTTGGGACCCAAAGTGCTCTTGACGAGGTCGCCCACGGCGATGGCGCCGACAAAGGCGGCGAGACGGGCATTCTCACCCTTCTCCTCGGTGGTGCCCTCTTCGAAAATCTGGGTTGGTTGGAAAGACTGGCGGGGTGGAAACAGACAGAAGATGTTAGCCAGTTGTTTCTTTTCCACGCTGCAACGCCAGCAAATAAAAGTCGTAGTTGTGAACAGGCTTCGCGGAGAAACGTACCATGGCGGGCGATCTAACTGCTTTACACGACGAAGCGGTCGAGACGGAGGAGTTCTGTCGTCGGAATGCTTCAGCCTTGGGGCAAGTTGCAGCCTTTTTCTCGGGGAGCTCCCAGCTAGCATCAGCAAAACCATGGCCCCCCGCCAGGCGCACCAACAGCCACACGTGACTTGCCCCGCGGTCGGAAAATTGCCGGCGGAGGAAGATCGCTTCTCCGTCGCGCACACTTTGTGGAAAGTGGAAAGTGAAGAACACCAAATTTGAGCTGCACCAGGTCGGATATCGCAACAACTCGAGCCTCCGCACGCCCTCCGAGAACGCTTCCTTCGGTCAACCCCTGCGCGTCTCCGAAGGCCACATCTCCCGCGCACATCGGAGCCCTCACTTCGCTTCGCCTGAGCCTGAGCCTGAGCCCCAACCCGGCGCTTTTCGCCTGAAGAGAGAGCGGGGCATTTTTTCTGCACCCCTCCACAACCACCAAATCGCCCATCATGGCGCCCTCATTCGACCACCTGCGCGAGGCCGACCTCGACGACGACGAGTTCAACGAGGATGATATCGATATTTCCGATCTGCGAGAGCGATTCGAGGTTCAGCTGGAGCAGGGCTATGACAGCTTTGTCGTCATCGACGGCCTCCCCCAGGTCACGGAGGAGCAGAAGCCCAAGCTGGTCAAGTTCTTGTTGAAGAAGCTCAACACCGTTGGAAAGACCCGCGAGGAGTTGATATACATGCCCATGGGAGAAGACGGAAAATCTCTTCGGTAAGTCATACTCGACTACAATTTTGCACCACGAAACCCTCTGACTTCCATGTGTCGGTCAGTTTTGCCTTTGTCGAGTACTCCTCTCCCGCTGAGGCCGCTGCCGCCACCCGCCAGTTGGACTTGGTCCCCCTCGACAAGAAGCACACCCTCCGCGTCAACAAGGTCACCGATATCGAGCGATATGGACGAGAAGGCCGAGTCGACGAGACCTACCAGCCCCCCCACATTGACGAGTTCACCGAAAAGGAGCACCTGCGATGGTGGCTCAAGGATCCCGCGGACCGTGGCCGAGACCAGTTTGTCATGTACCGAGGAGACAACGTCGGCATCTACTGGAACAACGAGAAGGATCAGCCCGAGAGCGTCATCGACCGCATGCACTGGACTGAGACCTTCGTCCAGTGGTCCCCCCTCGGTACCTACCTGACCTCCGTCCACGCCCAGGGTGTCCAGCTCTGGGGTGGCTCCTCGTGGGCGCGACAGGCTCGATTCGCCCACCCCTTCGTCAACCTCGTCGCCTTTTCTCCCAGTGAGAAGTACCTCGTCACCTGGTCTAACAGGCCAATCTCGATCCCCGAAGAGGGTCACCCTTCACTGTCAATCGACGATGATGGCAAGAACTATGTCATCTGGGATATTCCGACTGGCGCCCCCATTCGATCTTTTGCCAACCTCGAACTCCCCAAGGCTGAGGAGGGCAAGCCCCCGCCCAAGCTGCAGTGGCCTGCCTTCAAGTGGTCGGCTGATGAGAACTACGTCGCTCGGTTGGCACAGGGCACGTCCATCTCCGTCTACGAGCTTCCCCGCATGAACCTGCTTGACAAGACCTCGATCAAGATTGAGGGCGTCATGGACTTTGACTGGGCGCCCGCGACCCCCAGCCGAGAGGGCATCAAGGAATACGAGCAACTATTTTGCTACTGGACTCCTGAGATTGGCAGCAACCCCGCCAAGGTCGGATTAATGAGCATCCCCTCAAAACAAGTCATCAGGTCTCTCAACCTCTTCAGCGTTAGCGATGCTAAGCTACACTGGCAATCCGAGGCCGCCTACCTCTGTGTCAAGGTCGACCGTCACTCCAAGTCCAAGAAATCCCAGGCCACCACTCTGGAGATTTTCCGTGTCAAGGAGAAGGGTGTCCCCGTCGAAGTTGTCGACACCATCAAGGACACTGTCATCAACTTCGCTTGGGAGCCCAAGGGCGACCGATTCGCCATCATCACCACCACCGAGCCCGTTGGCATCACCGCTGTGCCCCCCAAGACCTCTGTGTCATTCTTCTGTCCCGAGAAGGCCAAGGGAAACCAGGTCGGCAACTTCAAGCACCTCCGAACCTTAGACAAGAAGAACAGCAACGCCATCTACTGGTCTCCTCGAGGTCGGTTTGTGGTAATTGCCACCATCCACAACCAACAGAGCTCAGACCTCGACTTCTTCGACCTTGACTTTGAGGGCGAGAAGCCCGAGTCCGACAAGGATCTCACCGCAAACCTTCAGCTCATGAACGTCGCTGACCACTACGGCGTAACGGATGTTGAGTGGGATCCCTCTGGTCGATTTGTCGCCACTTGGGCCTCTGCCTGGAAGCACTCAGTAAGATAAACAAGTGACTTTGGACTCGATTATCTCATACTAACACCTTGACAGATGGAGAATGGATACCACATCTACGATTTCCGGGGCGAGGCTCTGCGAGAGGAGCCCATGGAAAAGTTTAAGCAGTTCCAATGGCGCCCCCGTCCCGCCTCACTCCTCAGCAAGGATGAGCAGAAGCAGATCCGCAAGAACCTCAGAGAGTACAGCCGTGTCTTTGAGCAAGAGGATGCCGACCGTGGTGCCTCAGCCGACTTGGCCGTCGTAGAGGCACGTCGTCGCATGCTCGAGGAGTGGGTCTCGTGGCGCGCAAACATCGTGGAGGAGTCGTTGGAGGAGCGTGAGGCCCTTGGTCTTCCGGAGGACCCTCACGCTGCTCTTCTGGAGGCTAAGACGAAGTCGATCCAGGGATCCAGCACAGAAGAGGACAGAGTGATTGAGGAGATTGTGGAAGAGGTCCTGGAGGAGAACGAAGAGCTTATCGTTTAGACGGCTTCTCTCTTTCCTTGCGTTTGCAAGGAGTGATTCGCTTGTACTGGTATAAAATTGGTCAGGGCGAGGGGTCACATAATGAAATTCTTCTACATATCATACAGGACAGGCATCGGTTCTAGTTTGGTCGAAAAGCACTTTTTTCGCGTAACGGTTCATGAAAATCTATTCTCCTAAAAATCCGAATGAGCTAGTGTTGTATGCTGCCGGGCCCTCTACCACGTATCACAACTCGTGCCATATTTTCAGCTACAGTCGTCAACAGTTTTACACTGTTCGGTCTTGTCAGAATGAAGCACTTTGAATCCCTCGCGATATGGTCAAGCCGTTGGTGTTTCGGGCCCCGTGTGTTTGTCGGCTCGGTTAATTATCTTGAGCTATAAAAGTACTTCCCGTCGTGGTATAATTCTGCGACAAAATTCAACCGTCCCATTCCCAAAAAGCCCAAGATCATTATTTTTCTTATAAACTACTTGTCTTTGTTGTTACCTGACTGGTCTTGAAATCGGTCGAGTCTCGTGACGCATTGCCGCTGGCACTTGAATACGTCTGGCTAACATCCATAGTTCGGATGATTCCGTTGTATGTCATGATCTCCTCCTCAGAACCCGTCGGTGAGTCGCTTCGAATCTCGGTGTGATGGCGCGAGCCCCGTATATCCTTGAGTCCGATGGCATCGGTCGTGCGAGGAGCAGTGCGCGAGTTGGCGCCGTAGTACACGTTTCCGCTCGTGTTGTACTTGCCCTTGGCAGTGCTTCCGAAGAGCCGTGGGAACCAGTTTCGGACCAGGTATCGCAGCGCAGGGACGGAGGCGGAGATGATGGCGAGGTTGACTTCGATGGTCGAGTAGACGATGGTGATGGAGTAGTGGAAGTCCATGGAGCCTCCCGGCGCGTAGTAAATTTTCATAATCTCAACAAGGCGGACGATAGAGACAACAATAACACTGTAAACCATATCCCGTCAGTAACCACGGACATGTCTCGCAAGTACGGGTGGAAACATACACAAGACCAGCCATGAAAACGCCGATAAGGGCCACTTTAGTTCCTATGGGCATTTTCAAGCCAAGGAAGATCCAGAACGGGATACCCAAGACCAGGAAGTCGGTCAACAGAACCAAGAAACTGGAGATGACGTGGAACTCCTTCGCAATACAAACGGCATCTTCCTTGGCCGCCATGTTCCAGTTTGCCTCGATGGGCAGGCACTGAAGCATAGCGACGAAGAAGACGGCCACGGCGTGGGCGGCGTTGAAGGCGTTTAGGGCGTGGATGCTGTATCGTACGCCCTGCTTCTGGCCGCCGAGGCGGAAGAGGAACACCAGGACCGAGGCCTTGACGAGGGCCAGGATGGGGTTGTAGACCATCTGGGCGAAGTAGAACCACCAGAGCGCCGGCGCTGGGTCGTAGTCCTCGGGGACATCGAGATCGTGAAAACCGACATACGAGAGCCTCACATCTTGAAGGGGTCAGTTTCGGGGACAACCACCTCGAGGAGTCGGCTCGGGGCGAGAAGGGCTGGACATACACATGTAGGTCGGCACCATCATCAGCAACGCCAACACCTAGTCACGATGTTAGTTCTCACAGGCCATGGCAGCCGTCGATCTCGCCACGTACCGTTGCAAGGGCACAGAGGTAATCATCTGCGATGGTCGTCGATCAGTTTCCTGCAGTTCCATGGGGTCCTGGGAGAATTCTTCACTCACCGATTCCCCATTGGTGAGTCTTGATTCTGCCATATCCGCGCAAGACGAAAATGACCAAGGACAGGATGGGGAAGAAAAAGGTCAGAACGACCACGGCCTGCTGGCGAGGTGTGGACGGCAGCTCGGTCACATCGCCATGAGCGGGAATCCGAGCCTCAAGAACCGACTCCATTGGGCAAAAGCCGCCAAGAAACGCTCTGGATTCGTCTCGAGAAGAGGGCGTGTGGGGGACGAGGACCGGGTCGCGGCGGAAGGGACTGCTCGATAGTTGTAGAAACCAACCCACGTCTCACGAGGAAATCGCCATCAAGATGCCAAGAATGATTTACTTGGAAGAGGAAGATGCTTCAAGGCCCATCTACTTGAGTAACTTTGTCTGGCCTCCTCGTTCCGTGCACCTACAGTAGGGCTACAGACTGACACCAGCCCAATCGGGCATACGTAAGATTTTCCTTCGAGCAGCAAGATGAACTGCTGCAAGAGCGAGAGCAAAAGCAACCCCAAGTCCCTAGCCGGGTGGCTTCAGCTTTCAGCTCGAGAAAGACGACATGGCTCTGCGAGTAACTAGTAGGGCCACACGCTTCACAGCCGGAGTTGGGGAGGGCTGGTTCCGGATCATCCTGGTTTGAGAGATGGTTCAGGGACAGGGCGAGCAGAGAACCACGGCGATGGGGTTGGAAGAGACTATTTCTCCGCCTGCGAAGTGGTAGCAGTTGATCGGTTACGCTGTTCGGGCAGTGATCGGCCTCGCTGTCGCACTAAGTGATGCCGTCAAATCTCGCGGTGCATGCATGACATGGAGGAATCGCAACACCCGCATGAGAAGTTGTGTGCGAGCTTGGCCGAGATACTTCATGCTCCCACGTGGATGTTCTTGCCAACGAACTCCTCGATGTGCATTGCTTCTTCCCGAAGGATGTTACATGTCCCCGATGACAGGAGTGTGACACGCGGGCGGACGACGTGTCATGCTTCTAGAATGCAGCGCAGTATTACTGGATACGCTTCTCGAACGCAGTGTCATGCATTGATTGCACTCAACCAACAGCCTCAGTTAGGCACAGTTACGGTCAAGTCACAGAAGGAAGTCGGCCCGCCGCAAACCCCTTTCATTTGATGCCCTGCGAAGGGCTTAGGGCGGTAAGACGAGGCCGTTCGAGATGTGTCCCGCTGAATCCTTCTCACGCTGGGGGTCGTTCATTCTGCCTGTATGCGAACGAGGAAGTAGACGAGAAATATGCCGCACCAATACCGCGAGTGCCGCACCGGGATGTGTGTGTTGCGGAGACGGGAGGGGGCGGTACTTCTTCGTACATACGGATACAGTAGTGAGCTGAGATGGCAACGGGCGCCTCCTCGTCATGTCTGGATCGGCTGAGATGATGAGTGGTCGGGTTGGCGAGTAGCTGAGTTCGGCATCTCGTCTCAGCGTCCGTCCATCCCGCGTTCGCTCCCGTCGCCTCCTACACACTAGCGGAATGCCGCGCCGTCGTTCATCGTCCACCTAAAACCGCGAGTCTAAAAGGAGTGCGTAGGGCTCGAGGCTCCCTGTTGATCCAGCGGAGTCTCCGGAGGGGCCATCCACTGCCTAGAACAAGGGATCCTTGGTTGGGCATCTTGGCTCTTGGCAACTCGCGGGTCGGCTTTTGTGAGGACTGAGAAGTCAAGACGGCATGGAGATCCATGAATGCCCCGTCGCACTAGGGACCGCCGGCTTCGAGATGAACCCTGGTCCGCTAGGGTAACGCTACTCCGTCCATCCCCCTCACTGGATGGATCCAGGAAAGCTGACATGGTCGGGCTAACTTTACCTCGACGACCAACAACTGCTACCTTGCTGGTGGCTGTGACTGGACGTGCAATATATTGGCACCCACACGCTTGCTGCTGAGGCTGTCACGGCCAGCCCACCCAGTTCCAGCAAGTTCTCACTCGCGACCCTTGTTAATCAGAAGTAGGTTTGGAAGCGCAGTTTGTGTGTTCCATGTCAGTTGTCTTGTCTTCCATGGGGGTGGCTTTCTTAGCCGAAGTCTAAGCTAAGATCTTCATGGCAGATGTCGTTTGGGGTGTTCGGGTCTTAGTATCACACCACCAACGAAAAACCAACCTCGCCATGTTCTTTACCATAACTCGTCGCTGTTTGCTTTTCTTTTTTTCTTTGTTTCTCCATCTCTTTCATATAGGGTGATCTCGTTAATCGAGATGCTCATCTGTTGGAGTCGACGGAAACTGTTCCGCCGTGCAGACCTTGGTGCAGATGAAACGATCTAACCCCTCTTACTGGGGCTTGTTCTGCACGAGCAGGGAGACACATGTTGATCACTTGCAAGGGTCTTATGCTTCTTACTAAACTCGCCAGGAACACGATGCCAGGAACACTATGCCAAGGGCAACTTACTAGGAGCATTCACTAGAGTCAATCATTCTTCCCTCAATGCAACGTCTTCCGTCCTTCGTCCTCAGTTATCAGGCGATATCGCACACTAGTCGTTTCCGCTGCATCGGCGACACCCAAGAGTGGATGGCTAACGAACTCTGTCCCTGGTCATCCATTTGCAATGTCCGGAGGCAATGCCTCAACTTGCTCGGCCAAGCAGCTTGCGTTCTTGCAAGATCCATGAGTGTTCATGGGGGTCGTGCTGATCTTTGCCTGCAACGGCCTGCTGCTCCTTCAGCCATCTGGTCGGTGGGCCACTCGGCTACAGACTCTCCAGGGAACCGCTGATAAAGAAGATTGCTGGATGGAACTGAAGGCATGAAGGACCAACTAGTAGTCCTACTCAACGCGGCATAGTTACCTCAACTGCTTTTGGGACCAACACCGTTCCATCCGCTGTCAATGGATCCTCTTGGAGCTCTTGGACCCGGATACTCGGGCCCACGTTCGGGCTACAATGCCACGAGGACGTGACATAAAATACCAATCACCGCCGGACTGAGCCTCCCGATACCTCCCTCTCCTCCATTCTATCCACACCCTTTGCACTGATCGGCAAGCTCGTCAACATGGCTATTCTTGCTCGAGCCGTTGTGCTGGCCGCCTCCCTCGGCAGCCTCGTCAACGCCCAGACTATCAACGTCAATGGTCAGGTAATCTGTAAGTCATCAACTGGTGTTTCACCTCCTGCCGCCGTATATTGATTGCCTTGGCTCTTGGACCCTGTTTTCTGACTGTGTATCCCAGCTGCTGATGAAGCAACCGTTGCTCTCGCTGCGGAATCCGCTGGCGATAACCTTGAGCTTACCGACGCTGTCTTGGCAAACCTCACGGACCTGGACCTCACCAGCATTGAAGCCTTCAAGTTCGGCGAGGATGCAGACTCTGTCTACGAGCGTGGTCTTGGTCTGGGTCTTACCTCTTGCAAGACCATGCCTGGCGATCTGCTGTGGCCCGGCAAGACCGTGTGGAAGGTCTTCAATCTGCTGACCGGAGGTGCTCTCATCAAGACAGTTCCCTTTGGTGCTGTCTGCTATTCCGGTGAGCACTACGACGCCGCCGAGTGCTCTCGCATCGTGGACAACTGGTCCAACTCCGATACTCAGTTCGTAGAACCCTTCCCCTTTCCCCCTGGACCCTGATCTCTTTTGAGTTCGGCACTAACATTGGTCATCCCCAGCGATGAGGATCCTACCGCCAACATGTACCCTCTCTTCGAGGGCAATGCTTGTCTCCCTCAGGACGCCGGGAAGGAGGGTGCCACGTGCCAGCTAGGCGGCCTTCCCGTCTACTCGGTGAATGCCACCTCAGCGTCGCAGATCCAGCTGGCGGTCAACTTCGCCCGGAGCCTCAACCTGCGCCTGGTCATTCGCAACACTGGCCATGACTTCCTCGGAAGGTCTACCGGCGCCGGAGCCCTGAACATCTGGACCCACAACCTCAAGAAGCTGCAGTTCCTCGAGAACTACAAGTCGGCCGGTGGCTACAAGGGCCCGGCCTTCAAGATCGGCGCAGGCATCCAGGTGTTTGAGCTGTACGAGGCTGCTAACAAGTATGGATACACGGCTGTCGGCGGCGAGTGCAGGGTAAGTGGATAAATCCGACATAGGCGGCATGCTCCAACTACGTACTGTTGCTGACCCTTGACTGTAGACTGTCGGTGTTGCTGGTGGCTTCACTTCGATGGGTGGCCACTCGCCCTTGTCCCCCATTGCCGGTCTCGGATCTGACCAGGTGCTGAGCGTTGAGATCGTTACCCCTGACGGTCGCTTCGTGACTGCCGATGAGAAGACCAACCCCGAGCTCTTCTGGGCTGTCCGTGGCGGCGGCGGTTGTAAGTTACTATACACTATTTGTACTTGTGAATAGCTGCTAACTAGTGTAGCCACCTTTGGTGTCGTCGTCTCCATGACTGTCCGGGTCTGGCCCAAGATGACCTTCTCGGGTGTCACTTGGAGCCTGTCAACCGCTGAGGCCAACGTCTCTAAGGAGGTCTTCTGGAAGGGCCTGCGCACGTACTGGGCCAAGTTCCCCGAGTACAACGACAACAACACCTACGGCTACTCGGTCCTGTTCAATGCCGGCGAGGGCGCCTACTCGTGGTCGATGCTGCCCTGGCTCGTCCCCGGCATGGAGCTCTCCAAGTTCAAGGCCATGGTGGCCCCTCTCCTCAAGGAGTGGGATTCCATCGGCTTCAAGATCGAGCCCACCTTCTTCACCCACGACAACTTCTACGACACATGGAAGAACCACTTCCCCACCGAGTCGGTTGGTGCATCCAACGTCCGCACTGCCTCGCGTCTGATCCCCCGCAAGAACTGGGATGACGCCGATCTGCGCGAGGAGACGTTCGACGCGATCCAGAGCATCGTCGAGGACGGCTCGGTGCTCATCTCGTACAACATCAACGGCGCCGCCCCCGAAGGCGCTGCCGCCAGCGCCCTCAACCCCGCGTGGCGCGACGTGTCCATGTTCGCCATCGTCGGCTCCGGCTGGGACGTGGACAACAGCACGCCCGAGGAGATCCTGGCAACCAACAAGAAGATCACCAACGACTGGATGGAGCGCCTGCGCAAGGTCTCCCCGGGGTCGGGCGGTTACGGCAACGAGGGCGACGTCATGGAGCCCAACTTCGGCCAAGCCTTCTACGGCGCCGACAACTACAAGCGCCTGTACGCGCTGAAGAAGAAGCTGGATCCCTGGGGCGTCTTCTACGCGCCCACGGCGGTCGGCAGCGAGGATTGGGAGATTACCGAGGTGGCCGACTTCCTGGGTGGCCTGCTGTACGGCGATCTTCTCGAGACGCTGAGCAGCTGGCTCACACTCCAGACCGGTCGTCTGTGCCGCAAGTAAGATGGTACGAGTCTCGACGTAGGGACTGTATATAAAGGGTGTATTGCGGGTGTACATAGATGTGCATTCATTAGACTGAAGTATACTTTTGATCAACAAGTCTGGATCTTTGACTTTGACCAAGAGTTGTGATGTGCTGCCACTACCTCCGAACTTTCCGCAGTTGGAGTTTGTATCTAAAGTTGATGATACCAAATGAACATGTTTGACCACCGCTTGGGCCTTAATACCAGTTGACTTGTCTGTTACCAGCATATCTAAGTGTTTAGCTTGCTCTCGTCATTGTATGGATACTACCCTAGAGCATCACGAACAGCGATTTGGGGTTGGCTTGCAGTCCTCCATGGCGCACAAGGTTAGACCAAAGATGAGTGCGATACCTATACCGTTGCTTATCGGCTTGTAACATTTATGTGTTCGAATATCGAACCTGCTTTTGGGAGGGTACAACGGAAGACGTCGTTTTTGTCATAGGCATCAGAGGGTATAATTAAGCCCAAATTTTATACCTCAGTCGCCAAGACTTTTAACCCAGTGTTTCTGTACTAGCTTGGTTTTATTGTCACAAGTAGAAAAACCATAAATGTTGAAGACAAGGACATTGTTGCGAGTTCGGCCAATTCTTCCTACGCAGAGCCTTTATCCTAGAGTGCTGGCACAAAGGGGTTGTTGGGAGAGTAAGTTAATGTCTGCAGGGGACCCTGGGTTGACACGTTGCACAATCGTTAGGAAACGAGTAGTGTGACGCACGCAAATGTATGCATGCCTGAATACCTGATTCCCCATCTGTTCAGTATGGGATTCTCTGCGTCCAGAATGTGGACCTGGAGCTTACTTGATAGCTTCATGCAGCAAAGTACGGAGTATGTCGTTGGCTTTCTTTAATTTGTTTCTTGGATTGCTACCCTGAAGCACCACGTCATACAATACAATCCGTTTCACTCCCCTGAACGAACTTAGCGGGAGAGTGGCAAGCCGTTGAACAGGGAGGGACGGGAGTGAAGGGACTCGGAGCACGGGCCACCTGGTCACTAAGCCACCACCACCGGGCGCGACGGATCACCGCAAGCGAACCCACAAAACACGAGGACTCGAAGCTCATTAATTACATAGTGCAAAGCGCGCACTGTACAAGCTGGATCGCCGATTCACTTGGCTCGACCTCCTTGATAGGACGGGGGTTAACTGTGCAAAAAGAAAAGCATTGAGATGAGCTTACGAATACACTGTACGAATGCTTCACAGTACGAAGTAAGTATTATTACGAGACAGCCTGTCACGGTTACTCGACAGATTTTGAAACCGCCATGACAATGATGACATGGGGCCTGCAAAGGGAGAGATCAGGGCCAGCCAGCTTTGTGCTGTGCAGTGACGTGCATACTCCAGCCGCGAAAAAACCAAAGCAAAATCCTAGCAAAGGCCGGGTGTGTCTCCTTTTTGCCCCTCTTTTCCGAGTCTGATCTCACACTGGAAGTGTTGCGTGCTGACGAGATGTCGGCATGTGCCCCGTACTGTACATGGAGCTAGCAGTCTGCCCAGCACTCATTACGAGCGAGTTGTTGCTTGCAGTACTGCACAACGACCCTTCAAGTCTGATGATGATTGAAAATCGAACCAGAACTATACCTACTCTTTGACGCCTCTTTATGCTTTGATGCGTCGGATGTTCTGTAACTTTGGATGAGGAGATCAGCAGCTGTGCATGAGGAGATCTCCACGTAGTAGTGTTTAACCGAGCCCTGAGGGGGAGGAGGATAGAATGGAATGGAGAAGGCCGCACTGTGTGAACATTGCGCGTACGGACGTGTACAGTGTGTTGGGCTCGCGTCAGCCCGCCACGCAGCCAACCAGCCAGCTGCTTCCTTGCATGCCTGTGCACGCACACGAGGAAACATGCTCACCCAGTACAGTGAAAATACAGTGTATGTATCCGTACTTCGTACAAAGTACGAAGCAGGGACGCGCCCAGTGTGAACTGCGTAAAGTGTGTGTGCGTGCCCAAGCAGTGAGCGAGGACGGGAGACACAGTAGGGAGGTGCCCGGTGGTGTCAGCGCAGGCACTTTGAGCATGTCGGGGTGGCAGGGCAGGGCAAGGACTCGGAAGGAGAAACCTGTCTCTCCCTGCCCATCGCTCCTTCCCTTCCCTGCCGTTCCATCCAGTCCCATTCCCGTGCGACCCAGCCCATCACCTCACCACTTTAACCAACATTAGACGCCCGTCGTCTTCAAACCAATCCTCCAACATCATCATCACCCCGACTCCTCGTCTTCATCACCAGCGTCATCGCCCTCATCCTCAACACATCCTCATCCGCAACCTGCCGGGGGCCGACTTCGCCGCTTCAATCCACCGCCCTTCCCCACATCCACGTCCACTTCCGCCTCCCCTTCCACCTCCGCAAGTATCCGTTTTTTCCCTCTTGGCCCCAAAGAGCGTGGTGTGACTTCATCCTGCATTGCTCCATCCCCAGCGTCAACAGCCCTACCGCCTTTCTCTTGCTCATCGACCCGATCCCCTTTGGCATGGCCACTGTTGTTCCACGACGGCCACCGCCTTAAATCAGCCAGCTCCAGCGGCCGCGGGTTCCATGTGATCGCGCACCCGCACCCGCACCAGCACCCTCCCGCGATATGCTGCGACGACCTCCTGGCGAGGGACGTCGGCCCTCTCAGCAACAGAAACTCCTTCTCGCCTTTGCCATCATCCTCCTTCCGTGGATCCAGCTCGTCGACGCTCAGCAGCAGCACCGACCCGCCGCCCAACCTCTCCCACACCTCCAAAACCTCGGTCGCAGCAGCCAACAGGTCGACGACGATGCTGCCGCCCACCAACACTGGGCCGCCACGCCCCTCGATGTCGCCGACACCTCCCGCGAGACCATCGAAAGCATAAAGAGAGCTGCCTCGCTTTCGCTCAAGAAGCGCCAGCTCCACCAGGGGCAGCAAGCAGACCCTCTAAAGCAAATCCCCAACCGAAAGAATCGAAAGAATGATCACGAACACATCATCATCCCTGACGATGCGAGCGCCCTCGCAACTTTGGCTCCGGCTCAGTCCGTCCGAGCACCAAACCCTTCACGACATCAACGGCCCAGCAGCATCCCTGTCTCTGGGCTATCCTCGCCGCAGATTGCGCGGAGTCTGGAGGACTGGGAAGTAGAAGACTTTGTTCTTCTGGCGACCGTCGATGGAGACCTATACGCCAACGACCGACGGACCGGAAAGGAACGCTGGCACCTCGAGGTCGACCAACCCATGGTCGAGACCAAGCACCATCGCTCCAATCATTCCATCCTCGACGACGACTATAACGCCATCGACCATTATATCTGGGCCGTTGAGCCTAATCGAGATGGAGCCATCTACGTTTGGATCCCCGACTCCAACGCAGGCCTCGCCTGGACCGGCTACACCATGAAGAGGCTTGTCGAAGACTTGGTGCCCCACGCCCATGATGACCCACCTGTGGTTTATACTGGCGACAAGAAGACCACCATGATTACCCTCGATGCGGCAACCGGGAGGGTCTTGAAGTGGTTCGGTTCCGGGGGGTCTCACATCAACGAGGCCGAAAGTTGCCTCCGGCCTAATACTCTGTACAATAAGGACAACGAAGAGTGCAGTTCTACAGGCACCATCACCCTGGGAAGGACTGAGTATACTGTCGGCATCCAGCGCCGCGACAACGGACAAGCAATTGCGACTCTCAAATACTCTGAATGGATCCCGAACAACTTCGACAATGATCTCTACCAGCAACATCATTCCTCCCTCGACAGCCGATACATTACCAGCCAGCATGACGGCAAAGTGTATGCCTTTGATTACGCGCGCTCCGAGAAGGCCGAGCCCCTCTTTAGTGAGGAATTCGCAGCGCCCGTTGCCCGCGTATTCGATGTCTGTCGACCATGGGATGCTACTTTGGAGAGCAATCCAGACCTTGTGGTCCTTCCGCAGCCACCGATGCCATCCCAGGACGAAACAATCGCTCGCATGCGTAGCAACAGCATTTTCCTGAACCAGACTCGGTCTGGAAGCTGGTACGCCATGTCAGGCCGTTCATACCCTCTCATCATCAACGCCCCCATTGCCCAAATATCCCGCCCCGATTGGTGGGAAATCGCGCCTGCTTGGGACACCATCAATCAAGACAAACTCAACAAGGCGCTGGTTGGGACACACTTCCTCGAGAGCTTTCGAGGCACCTATCAAAAACCACCAACTCTGCCCGCAGGCTCTCTTGATGGGTACGATGGGTACGATGAATACAATGAGAAGGACAACGACTCGAATATTCCTGCAATTTCGGATCTCCCCGACGAGCCGACCATTATCACCAAGGTCAAATCGTTTCACCAAAGTGCCGCAAAAAGTGTCACTGAATTCATCAGCAACCCCATTCTCATCATTCTATTCATCGTCACCTTGATCTACAATGAGAAGAAGCTCAGACGATCATACCATCGGGTTAGAAGCAAGGGTATCATCAACCAAATTCAATACTACCTCTCGGAAAAGCCTGACCCCCAGCTCATTGAGGATGATTTCAGCGACAAGGAGACGGATATCCTGGACCACACGACGGGAGTGGCTGTTGAAGAAAAGAAGGCAGAGAAGAAGGCCAAGGAGCCGGTTCCTGCATCCCCTGAACCGCCTGCACCTGTTCATACAGACAAGGGGAAGCTGGAGACAGTGGAGAAAAAGGTGGAAACGGCCGACAGAGAAGTGCCTAGACTACCAGAGGAGGTCTCTTTTGACTCTCCTTCTGTAGCCGATGCTGGAACTGCTGATGAGGCAGCCGGGCCTCCCGAGAAGAAGAAGAAGGCCCACAGGGGACGCCGAGGAGGAGTCAAACACCGCAAGGCTCGAGCACGGGAACTGTCCCAGTCGCGCGACGATGAACCCGGCCAGAGTGTCGAGGACGCTGTCAACAATGCCAAGAAGCTGGGCGATCGGCCGAGCTTGGAGCCTGATGTCATGACAGTTGCCAACGACATGCAGTCTGTGACTGGCCCGATCATTCGCATGGGAAACATAGAAGTCAACACCGATGAGCAATTGGGGACAGGCAGCAACGGAACCTTGGTGTTCGCTGGAATGTTTGATGGCCGCGAGGTGGCTGTCAAGCGGATGTTGATTCAATTCTATGATATCGCGTCTCAGGAAACCAGGTTGTTGAGAGAGAGTGACGATCACCCAAATGGTAGTCCTACCGCAACCCCCTTGACAGATTCACGCTAACAAAACTAGTCATTCGATACCACTCGCAACAGATGCGGGACGGCTTCCTCTACATTGCCCTGGAACGTTGCGCTGCGTCGCTAGCTGATGTTGTGGAGAAACCCCAATTCTTCCGAGACCTGGCCAACGCTGGAAAACACGACCTTCCAAATGTGCTTTATCAGATCACGAATGGAATCAGCCATCTCCATGGTCTACGAATTGTCCACCGGGATCTCAAACCGCAAAACATTCTCGTCAACATGGGCAAGGACGGCCGGCCCCGCTTGTTGGTGTCCGACTTTGGTCTCTGCAAGAAGCTTGAAGGTGGCCAGTCTTCCTTTGGTGCGACCACTGGTAGGGCAGCCGGGACTTCTGGATGGCGTGCTCCTGAGCTCTTGATTGACGACGACGCTCGCGACTCTGGATTGATGGACTCAAGCACTCAGAGCGGCTCCAATTCTGTTCTGGTCTCGGACAACATGCTTCACAATCGCCGGGCCACACGTGCCATCGACATTTTCTCGCTCGGATTGGTCTTCTTCTACGTCTTGACTAATGGTTCCCATCCCTTTGACTGTGGCGATAGGTACATGAGGGAAGTCAATATACGCAAGGGTAAGTATAATTTAACCCCTCTTGATGCCCTCGGCGATTTCGCGTACGAGGCGGAGGATCTCATTGGGTCTATGCTCGAAGCAAACCCGAAAAAGAGGCCGACTGCAAGAGATGTCATGTCGCATCCCTTCTTCTGGTCAGCAAAGAAGCGACTTGCCTTTCTGTGTGACGTGTCGGATCATTTCGAAAAGGAGCCTCGGGATCCGCCATCGGCACCACTCGCCGAGTTGGAAAAACACGCACCAGAGGTTACCAAAGGTGACTTCCTACGGGCTTTACCACGGGAGTTCATCGATTCGCTCGGCAAGCAGCGCAAGTACACTGGGTCGAGGCTTTTGGACTTGCTGCGAGCTCTGCGAAACAAGAAGAACCACTACGAGGACATGACGGACAATCTGAAACGGACCGTAGGTCCCTTGCCAGACGGCTATTTGAGTTTCTGGACGGTGCGCTTTCCTATGTTGCTTCTGGTGTGCTGGAACACGGTTTACTATGTGCAATGGGAGGAGACGGATCGGTTCAGGGAATACTATGAGCCCGCGGCACTCTGAGGCCTCGCTATAGTGGGATATTCTTTCTCGGTTGGATGCCTCCGGCAAGGTTACGTGAATGCGCAGCATGAGGGCGCAATGTTTAGGATAAATACAAAAAGCGAGTGTAACAAAAAGTCCAATGTAACAATTGACCGTGCTTGAGGTTAGGGGTCTACCACAAGAATGCTGCCTGCCCTGCTGGTGACATCAGGGGGCTCGTACAAAAACGCCCTGCAGCCTGCTGTATTATGGTGTCAAGTGTATGCACCATTTCCCGAAGATGACGCTCAGTGGTCGTGGAATTCGTCTTCGCAGTTCTGGTCCCTTCCATCGGATCTTTGATAGGCTTTTCGCCGTCAAAGTTTTGAACAAAACCGTGTTGATAGCTGACTCACTTGACTTCCCACCAAACCATAGCGACGCTGCTGATCGGAGTATTTTTTTCCTTGCCGGAGCTCCCCAGTCACCTGCCGAAGCGGATATAAAGGCACAGGCAAGAAACGAGGGATTGTTTGGATTGATCATGAAGAAGCAAAGTGACGAGAACCTTACGTTCTCTAGAGTAGGGATAGTTCATGGAAAGCTCATGGAGGAGAGCAATGCTCTGGATGATGAAGACACATTCGACATCTATCGATCTTGGAGAAAGCAGGACTGCCACCTTCCGAAAAAGAGGCTTGGCTGTGAGTATAATGTTTACCATCGCGAATTACAGTGCCCTTCTGCATCGCTTTCTATGGATAGGTGCCGCCTTTCTTTCCAAACTGCCATCCCGTAGTTTCAAGAGAGTCAGCTCCATCAGTAGACACTGTGGATTCCTTGAGGAGGATGGTTCCTGCGACTTCTCTCATGATAAACTCGACGTATTCCTCCTCTGTTTCATCAGATAGCGCCTGTGGCAGATAGCTCCGACACGTAGAATCCCAACATAATCGAATCCGTTGCAACTTTGAAGTGCCCATGGATTAGATGGAAGCCAAATTTGCCACGAACGTCATGGCGGATGAAGATCTCGGCTAGGGTTTTGAGATCGCCATCGGAGACAACAAACTGGGCCATGTCGTCATGTTGCTGGTTGTATCTGTCAAATTCGTCAAGGTGATTGGCACATTCTAAATTTAAGATCCCCTACATTACACCCTTATAACGATATAGTTGCCCTGCTAACTACAGGTGCCATTCCTCACTCTCTCACTCTGACACTGGGCTTGACGATTTATCATCCTCTTCAGCATTGGCGCCCTTTTTAAATCCTTCTTCTGCAGCGCGTGACCGTGGTCGTGGTCGTGGTCGTCTGAGCTATGGCCGTCTCACTTGTCGAGCGGCTAGCGACCCGAGTCGCTGGCAGGGTAGCCTTCGTCCCAATCATCCTCATCCTCTGTGTCCTGGAAGAGAGGGCGATCCAACTCCTCATTGGCGCCGAGCGCTGCAAATCCAGCATCGTCTCCTGCTTCAATGGGCATGCCGCCAACGGGACCGTCCATGGAGAAGTCTCTGCTGCTTCGCACCGCCATCGACGTCCTGTGTTGATGCAAGTGGGACACGAGAAAGAGGGTCGGCTCCAGTGTCCACCACTGGCTTGGGTCATTCGGCGGGTTGGATGGATTGCCAGGTGGCCCGCGGGATTCAGGTTGTGACATTGTGATAGCCAACACCTAGATAGTTACAATGTGTTTTCACAAGTTGATGTCACTTGAAGTCTAAGGCACGCGTAGTTGAGGGGGCGGTTGACACTCGGAAACCACGTGACTCTTGATCAGTGGCTTGACGGGGCGAACTCAATGAGGTAGCTTCAGTTACCTGGGTCGCTTGGAATGCGTCGTCAACTCAACGGGTCCTTCAACGAGTCCTACAACTCCTACTTGGCTGAGGGATTCCACGCCAAGAGTCATCCGCAAAGGATGAAAGTATGCTTGAAATAGAAGCACAAACTATGAGTAATAGCCGTGTCCAGGCATTGAATTTATCCAAACCACCCCGTCTTCCTTGGGTTCCGTAGAGCTTTCCCTCATCAGAAAGGGGGCACTTCATGTCCGTTATGTTCAGTCGACATTCGTCCTCGTGTTCCAGCTCAACAATACAACACGCTCGCCGATATCCTTCGTTACAACGCCTTAATTCACGCCTTGCCTCTCCGCACGCTCGCTTGCTTTCCCCCAACCCACAATTCCCCAAGGCAGTACATTTAGGATATACGACAATCTTCAAAGCACATGGGCTGGTCATTCAATTTAACCCCATTGCACCAACACCTGCTTCTTCTTGTTCTTGCCACCCTTCTTTCCCTTGCTGGCTCCATCGTCAGCCTCTTCGGCTGGCTCCTCGGCGGCGGGCGTTGAAGACCCGCTACCGCCCCACTGGAAGTTACTCTCACGGTGTCCATAGTCGCGGCGCACAAGACGGCCGTTTCCATACCCGAAGATGGTGGTCTGGGGCTTGGGCGCAGCGGGGAGCGCGGGGAAGGCGTCCTCGCCACCGCGGGTGTTGCGTGGTCGGTTGAGAGGAGGCGTGGCCTGACCAGACGAGCCGGCGTTCCAGGACGGTTGGGAAGAGGATCTGGAAGAGGGGCCGGCGGCTGATGAGGACCCGGCGGCTGACAGGGATGGGAAGGCCGACGATGACGGAGTTTGGAGGGCGGGGCCGGTGCTCCAGGTGGACGGTTTCTTGCCAGTGACCGGAGCCGGCCCACCCAATCGCGTACTGTTCTTGAGCTTGAGCACACGGCTAGAGTGCTTCTGCGAGGGCGCAGCCGTCGGGACGGCAGGGTTGGCCGCTGAAGCATCGGCCCAGCCGCTTGAGCTCGAGGTGGCGCCGTGCATCCCGCTGAGGCCGGGCAGGCTCGGGTAATCCTCGTTGATGGCGCGCCAGTCTTGCCAGGCCTTGCGCAACGCATCAGCCTTCTTCTTGTCGTCGTACAACTCGGCCACCTCTCGCACCAGGGTACCAAGAGCGTTGGACGAAGTGTCAGCAAAGAGGGTGAAAAATGCGTCGATAAGTTGAGGCGCGGTGAAGCCACCTTGCCGGTACGAGGAGATGTGGGCACGGAAGGTGGCCATCCTCTGAGTATCATTGCCGAGTAGGTTCGAGGCCCGTTCAACCACGGCGCCGTGGCGGACGAGGCGGGCTCGCTCCTCGGGGGAGACATTGGCTGTGTCGGAGACGGTGAGAGACTCCATGGGGCTGCTGAGGTTGTTCTGACTTGTTCGAGGTGTCGCGTTACCACCACTGCGTGGCTGTGGTGAAGGGGCGGGAGCGCCAGATAGTTGGCCACCAAAGGTGCGGTTTGAGACTGACTGCGCCGAGTGGATGGCCATCTGGCGTTGAAAGGCAAGCTCGTCTCTCCGCAGCGGCTGGGCTGAGCTGACCGGCACCGTCTCTGCGTTTGGATCACGGCCTCGGCCTCTGTTTCGTCCTTCTCTGCCACCGCGACCATCTCCATCACGGCCGCCTCCGCCTCCGCCTCCGCCTCCACCACCTCCCCTTCGCTCTTGCTGGTACGTTTGCCTGAAGTCGAATCCTGAAATATCCACGACTCGAGCATCTCGTCCAGCGGATCGACCGCCGTGCTCGCTCAGTTGGTGGGCCTGGAAATCTAGTTCTGTATCAAAGACGACAAACTTCTTCTCCATGCACTCTCGGTCGGCACACAGGAAATGGTCCTTCTTGAAGTGCTGCTCGAGGGCGTCATAGTCCTGGTAGTAGTGAGGTTTTCTAGAATCCCTCCTGTCGCAAATGAAACACCTCTCGTGTTTCGTCCTACAGTGTTCGTACAGCTTGTCATCATCGTAGAAGCGCTCGCCGCAAAAGCCGCAGAGCGGATGTCCCTTGAAGCCGGTCTGATCGGCAGCACCAGGCTTGTCGTCACCGTGGCGCATGTGCTTCTCCAGCTCTCGGTCGGCGAAGAGCTCGTGCTCGTGGGTAAATACTCTCTTGTTACGGGTACAGAGGTCGCACATGCGTTTGCGATGGGCCGACTTGACATGGCGGTGCAGATCGGGCCAGCCCAGGCCGGCAAAGTCGCAAGAGGGGTCGGGGCAGTTGTATCGGAGGAGGAGTACGGTGTCGCCGACGATGTCCTCGTTGGTGTATTTGATTCCGATGTTGCTGTCGGCGGTGGTGATGTCAGTGGTCGTGTAATCCTCGAAGCGCTTCTCGGCGTCGTCGGTGAAGATGACGAATTCGGCCGGGGCCTGTTGGAGTTATCAGCAAGTGGAAGAGGTACATGGGGGGCAGGAGGAGGCGTACTCGACAATGAGCGCAGTCCTTTGTCTTATAAAGGGCTCTCATGCGAAGTCCACAGATGTGGCAAGTGGTATGGTTGCAGGGCGCAATGGAGTGGTGGGCGACGGGGTTTGCGCAGATGAAGCAAACCTCGTCCTCGTCGTCCTCATCGCCATCTGCTGGTTTAGCAGCGGCTCCGGAGCCTAGAGCGTGGGCCCTTGAAGCAGCGGCGGCGACATCCTGGGCAGCCGGGCTGGCTGGAACGGCGGGCGAATCGGTGGTTCCGCCTCGTCCACGGCGGGCACCTCCTCGTCGGCTCTGGTTCGATTTGCCTCGTCCACGGCCGCGGCCACGAGCGCCATCACCGCCACGCGGTTGGGACTGGGATTCAGAGGGCGTCGGCGCAGAGGCACTGTCTCCTTCGGGGGGAGCCATGGATGACGATGATGATGTTGCACGGGAGGGATCTCTGTGGGGGTTCAGCTTGACGTCGGTAGCTCGCTGGCCGTTCTTCGATATCGGGTTCAGGGGGTGTCAGGGCCAAGGGCCTCACGCGGGGGCGATGGATCGAACAGTGGTGCAGTTTCGGTCACAGGGAATGATCTGGAGGTTTGGTAATGGGTTCTGCAAAGGAAGATTATTGAAGAGGAAGTCGGTGATGTCGACCAGATTTTATTTAGGCCGCCCGCTCGCTGTAATATGGCGGGGCATTCTTGGATCCCAGAAGGGCAGGCACAGCACAGACAGGCGTGAGCCTCCAGGTTTGTGGCTTTGTGGCGTGGGGGCTTGGACATTGGACTTTGAGTGGCGCGTGGCTGAGTAATTGCCTCGGATGACCACCTTGCATGCAGCCACTTTCCAGCGTTTCCACCCTGTTCCCCGGCTTGCGCCCCGTAGTAAACACGCGCAGTTGAGCTCGTCTATTGGCCGCGTGTCTAAAAGAGTCACCGGCGAGCATGCGTTGCTTGTTAGGGGGAGGTTGGGACGCTTTATTCCATTGCTAGCTGGTTGACTCACGGGGAGCGGATGGCTCATAATGATCCAGTAATAAGTGCCCTGTGGCTTGTGAGGTCGCATCCCGGCAGACACAAAAAGGTACAAGAGTCATCCTGCATTTGTTCATATCTGCCTTGTTCTCAACCTCGCTGAATAGGACTCTGGAACCAGCCCAGGCTCTATTCCAACTTGAATGGCTAGCTCATTGCTAAATCAGATCATTGTAATGAGTTTCAGGGCGTTCCAAACAATGTCACGTGGACCTGCAGCAGTGTGATTCACCTTCCGTTCCTGCCTGTAGCACCGCACCCATAAACAGAATTTGGTGTTGCTGATTTTCAAACCAACAACCCCCTCCTGCACTCATTCTTTCACTAAGCCTTCACCTTCACTATTCGCGTTATTCCGAACCTTTGGGGCCCAAATGGCCTCTGCACCCACCACCCGAAGCGAGACTCCAAGTGAGACTCCAAGCGAGACTCCAAGTGAGACTCCAAGCGAGACTCCAAGCGAGACTCCAAGCGAGACTCCGACCGAGACTCCGACCGAGAATTCAAGCGAGACTCCAAGCGAGACTCCGACCGAGACTCCGACCGAGAAGTCAAGCGAGACTCCAAGCGAGACTCCAAGCGGAACTTCAAGCGGAACTTCAAGCGGAACTTCAAGCAGAACTACGGATGAAACTTCAAGCAGATCTCTAAGTGGAACTCTAAGCGGATGCTCGAGCTACAGGTCGGAGTCCTCCACCATTGTGTATAGTCATGAGTCGTTTTCCACCTTCCAGTCCCGCGTCCTGGACCTCGCAGTCAACGTCATTTGGCCCGATGCCGTTGCGGAGGAAATCACTATCGAGCGCCTACAAGGCGGTGCATTCAACCGCATTATCGGTTTGACGAGACACAATCCTGGTGCTCAACCCGGCACAAAGGCACAAACCGAGTACATCTTGCGCATTCCCCGGTTCGACGATGCACAGGTCGATAGCGAGGTCGCCGTCATACAGTTTCTACACCACCATACCAACATCTCCTGCCCCGAGGTCGTGGCCTTCGACGAGACAGAGCAGAACGTCCTTGAGTCTGCATACGCAGTTCATACCCGCGTCCCAGGAGCCCGCTTGCTCTCGGCCTTCCCGGACATGACCCACGACCAGCGATGTAGAGTCGCCCGAGAACTCGGTGGCATATATCACCAGATGTTGGCTGTCCGGAGCAGCGACATTGGCACGTTGATCATGCCCACGGATCAAAAACACCTTGATGCGCCACTTCACGTCGCGCCATGGGGAAAGATGAAGCATCCTCAGCGCTTCAAACCATACCAGGACTCCCCCAGAACCAAGTCCGTCCATGAGCTTCTCACGGCCTACTTTCAAGACAAGATTACCCGAAAACTGGAGCGGAATCCGGGTGAAATCTTCATGCTCGAGCTGTTTGGCAAGTTTTGCCAAATGACTGCTGAACTAGATGCTGAGGGTTGGCTGGCCGACATTGATTACTCGCTTGCACATCTTGATTTTCATCCTCGCAATATCCTCGTCAATCCGGACTTCGATGAGACCCACGATGAGCAACTCCCCATGGTTTCTGCAGTTCTCGACTGGGACAGTGCCATCCTCGCCCCCACATTTATGTCCTGTGCACCTCCCATGTGGATCTGGGACTGGAAAGAAGACGACGAGGAAGACGAACGGGAAGCAAACAACGAGCCGCCTACTCCTGAACTCAAGCAGCTAAAACAGCTGTTTGAGGAAGCTGCAGGGAAGGACTACGTCAGATTTGCCTACGAGCCCGCATACAGGATTGCAAGGCGACTAGTCCGATTTGCCTTCGCGGGCTTCCATTACACCGAGGACTTCAACGACGCGCATGCCATCATTCAGGAATGGGAGGATATGTACGGAAAAAGGACCAACAAAGATTGAGGCAAAGACTTTGCTTGGTGGCTGTTGTCCTGCTCCTAAAGAAGTGCAGGATTTTAGTAGTGGCAAATACATTAATTATAAATACATAATTCAACGCTGGTAAACACACTAGGATGCAGAACAACCTGGCATAACCTCCGTGTGATGAGTAAATGTTCGATACCAAAGCCCAATGTAATATTTTGCCCAATAATGTCCACCCAGAGCCGAGTCATTCACTACTTGCACCAAGACATATTATTGAAAACCAAGTCCCCACAGCCCGACCTGCTTGCTCCTCGTACTGTTTTTAATTGTTGTTTTCCACTTTTACTTTGATATTCTTGCAATGAGACTAGTATCCTCCAGTGTTAAACAGGGTCCGACATGTTTGTTGATTCAGTCCCTCTCAGTTTCCTGTCAGTATCACGGCCCGTTTGCCTCAACAACCCACAATGGCCTCCCGTTTTATCAAGGCATCTATTGTTCTCCGCGACCCGTTTGCCTTTTGATCTGGAGGCTGGCTATTTGGATCTCTCGTGGTATCCCTATTTCCCTCTTTCTCTTCTTAACCTGAAGACTCACTTTACCTATAACTCTCTTGCTCAACCAAAAGACTCACGTTCCCTACATAATCTCTTGCTCAATCAAGACGCAGAACCGAAAACCCGAACTGCACTCGATCCACATGCCTAAGAAAGGTGCCTCGACTACAAATCACTGCCCAATGAAAAAGAAGGGAAATGGAAAAGGCCAAGAAGGCAGAGATAGAGGCTGGGGGGAAGATAAACCAGTGATTCAGGGACCTAGCCTTCACATTGGCCACGACTCATCCCCAAGCCAAATCCGAGTGGAATGGTAGTCAACATAAACTTCTTCGAACAATGACCTCGGGGTCTTTCACCTTCCGGGGAAGAAGAAAATTCTCTTTGATGCACTTTGCCGTTTCGTTGCCCCTGATACCGACATCAATCCCGCCGAGCATACCCGAGCAGTATACCTCGTTTGATAACGTGCCGATACTGTGCGAAACCCTGATGCTAGATGAGACGAAGACATGCCAGACATATGGAGTATACTAGACGCTGACAAACCCACAACTTTCGTTCTGGTTTAGAAAGGCGCAGGGACTAAGTTCACAGCTCAAAGCCCGCTACTATCCTCTAAGAGAGAAGGAGTGCGTAGTTGGGAGCTATGCCTCTCACACAGCGGGCCATCTAGCGTCCCATCCACATCATCATATGAGACACACGCACACCTAGATATCGCTGGTAAAGCTTCGCTGTTGCAGGCCCTGCCTGTTGTGTTTACCTGTATCCCATTGTTTTATACATATCTTGCTCTGCTCCTCATCCCTTCAATGTAGTAAAGACATCACAACGTCTGTCGAGATGCATGGGCTTCAGGCTGACCGCATTTTATACGTGCAAGACTTGCGGTAGATTAGAAAGCTGCTAAGAGAGAGGCAGCGTCAAAGAAAAAAGAAAAGTTAGCCCGAGGAGAAAGGATACGCTGTAACGAACAATACAAATGCATCTTAGTACATAGTTGTCGAACGACATAAAATCCCGTATCTCATTGACGTGGTTCTTACAGACTTTCCCTCGTCCACTTTTCCGCCATCGATCTGCTCAAGTGATCTGCAATTGCCATGACGGTTACTGCTGGGTTTACGCCACTTGCCGTGGGAAAGACGCTTGCGTCAATTACATGTAGGCCTTTGGTTCCCCAGACGTGGCCGTCTTCGCCCACGACACCCGCTTTTGGCGTCGCAGACATACGACATGTCCCCATCTGATGTGCTGAGACGAAGAAAGACTGAGGTGCAGGGAAGCTATGGGAGCGCAATTTTGCAATCCAGTCATCGAAATCCGCCGCGGATGTTTCCTCGTTTCTTGCTTCACGTGGAGGAGTTTCCGGATCGTCGGGATCGCGACGAAGATAGGTCTCCATACCTGGTACAATTGTGAAGATCTCGCGGGCTCCAGCCTCATGGTTGATTTGAGACAGCGCAACCAGCCCCTCCAGAATGTTCTTCTTGTCAAACTTGGACGGATGGTATTGGATCCGGCAACGCCCATCTGCTGGATCAGGGTATACGCGACCGGCGTCTCTATCTCTAGGGACACTTATAAACCCAGCCATATGGCTGAATCTGGCTGCGAGTTGCTTGAACTGAGAACCTCCAGTCCATGGGGCCCACGTTAGCCATGACCAAGGTATCATGCTCAAAGTTTCAAGCTTGACACCATGACCGTGGCCATCTAGGTTTTCGAACTCGGAGCATACCGAAGACAGAATGGGGCCTTCCCATGGGCGTGTTTCCTCGTCGTATATTGCACCGACCATGGAAACCGGATGGAGATAGAGGTGGCGGCCGATGTGCGAGTTGTTGAGACCAGATCGAAGCAAGAGCAACGGCGACTGCAATGAGCCGCATGCTACAATCACCTTTTTCGCGGTGATGGTAACTTTGCGTGACGTAGTTGGTGTTCCAGCCACACCACCGTGTTCGTCTCTGGCTCTCCAGACACCAGTAACTCCCTTAGAAACCTTCTCGCCTCGAATGGTCTCAAAGAGGATCTTGTCGACATTGAATCCTTCGAGAAAATTCGCTCCAGCTGCGGCTGCCTTGGGGAGCCAAGCCACCGCTGGTCCTTGCTTCCCAGCAGATCGGCATCCCATGCCGCAGTGGCCGCAACTGTGTTCTGTCCCGCCAGTGTTCTGCGGCACCTCGCTGTGTGCCCAGCCCAGCTTGCGTGATCCTTCCAGGAGAAATTTGTTGGGTTTGCTATGCTGGATATGCTGCGTGGACACACCCATCGTGTTGCATACCCGATCAATGGACTGTTGGAAGGCGGTTGATGTGAAAAGCGGTAGCCCTGTCGCTGCCCATTGCCGGCGGACATATCCTTGAAGCTGGAGTGAAGCTGACCAGTTGATGGCGCCGCCACCTCCCCAGGTCTCGCCGGCAACAACGCATACAGATCCGTCATCAGCTGCGGATTATTAGTTAACTGAACACCAAGAAAAGGAAAGCGGACAGCTGTGTGCACACTGACATATCATGTGGCCTCCATTCATGAACATCTGGCTTGGACCTTGCGCCTCAGTCATGGGCAGGTACTCTGGCGACCAGTAGTATCCCTTGTCCACGACAAGCACTCTGAGACCAGCTTCTGCGAGCTCCTTGGCGCACACTCCCCCACTGCAACCACTTCCCACAATGACAACGTCTGTGTCGATGATCTCATGGTCGTCTCCGGGAGGCAGCTGGATAAAATTGTACTCATATCCTTCACCCAACGCACAATTGACTGGTATGCGAGGAAATCCCAGCATAGGACGCAGCGTTGGAGTTGTGCGAACCCAACATTCTTTGGCAAGCAACGTAAGTTGACGCTGGAAGAAGCGCAAGATGCTAAAACGGGAACTGGCCCAGTCGTGGAGGATTTGTTCGCGAATGTGGGGTGGCTGGTCTGATATGATAGTCGTTCGACCTGTAAGTAACGCTGAAACTGGCGAGTAACTGAAATTGAATAGTCAGATTTATGTCCATTTTTGGAGCTCAGTGAGCACACAGAAGCTAGCATATGAAGACAAAAATATGAAAGGGGTGTTTCATACCTAAGAAGGCTCAACACTCGCAACAGCTGTGTCCTCTCTGTTGACGAGAGAACGAAGAGTAGTGTTCTGCGCAATAGATCCTGGAACTCCGGAATCGCCGAGGGGACTTCTTCAAGATACTCTTGAGTCAGTTCTCCCTGAGTTTTGGAGGGTTGGGCATCGGAGATGGCAAGAGTTTGCGGGTCATTCGGATCATGGTGTGGTTGACCAGGGTCGCTGAGGCCCACAGTAGGCTCAATATCCTTGACCGACGGAATTATAGCATCGCATATCGAAAGAAGAATGCTCCATTGTGCCTTGGTTAAACCGTCCGCGGATGGCAGGGCCGCCAATGGAGCGGCAAGTGGATTTGAGGCTTGGATAGCGTACATCGTGAGGATTGCCAATTATGAACAACTAGAATACACGAGATTGAAGAAAGACCAAGTTCACGGACTATTCAAAGCTGAGAACTTGAGCGTTGATTGAGTTCTGCGCCAGACTTGAATGGGGACAGTTCATCCATCACATGTGCGGGGAACCCCCTGGAAACCTGTCCATCCTCGGATGTCGCATGAACGACGGGGATAGTGACCAACAATAAATTGATGTTTCACACGGCTAACTCAATCAGGAAATGATGTACGACCTGATATGGCGAAACATACCTCTTGAGGCGATGGTCGAGCTTTCTTCGCTCTCTTTGTTCGCCCGAGACTCCGTTCGACCATCTGCTCACAACGGCCCCCTAACGGTGCCGAGGTTGTGGTTCATCAACAAGTGGAACGATAAAGAGACACACTTCCTGTGAGGCTGATGCATGCACTTAACTCTTAATAAGGCAATCAGTCAGGTAATAAACCCTCCGATGAGAGACATTGACATCATCGATTGCTAGTGTGGGGTCGTGCCTCGGCTGTAGACAGGGATAATTGAGATGGACGATCTTCAGTCACCCTGGAGAATCAAGGTGGAGACAAGCGACAGAGGAAGTGTTTACAGTTATTCTTCTTAATCCAGACACATCAGGAGAGTGACTGCTGCCCACTGGGACCGATCAATGAATGCTATTTCTCAACAAGGTCAAGCCCCCCTTGGACAATTATCGAGAGACGCATCAACGATTCCTCGAGGCGCAAATTATGGTAAACCGTATGGGACTCAATTCCCTTGCAGTCGAGAGCTCCACTGCTTACATCTACAAATACTCAAGAGCGTTCCCTCACCTATCTTAAGTTGTTGATAACATTAAGCCAGCTCGGCTCTGAGGCGCCGGTGCTGAAACGCTTTCTAAGATGTTCCTGGCTTTGCCAAAACATGCTCATCGTCCGCCCGGTTTCCATCTTAGATAAAATACCTTCGTCACTGTGGCATCCATCTATGTTATCTTGGCAAGGCTTTGGCTTGTATTAACGCTGGGGATAATCTCAGGCATCCACAGTTCTTCAGCCAATCTTCAACCGCAAGCGGGATTTGCGCAGGGCTAGCTTGTTACTTTGAGGCATGGATATCACTTTAAGGTGCGACTAATGACGATCAAAATGCGTACTATACTCATGTACTGCTTCCAGGCCTGCACTAACGAGACTGGTCGTTTCGAAACCGCCTGTAGTCGCCGCTTCCCTGGACGCTCAAATGGCATGAAAACATCGTATCTTGGCCACTGGCAGTGCAGGCAATTAGTTGCGGACTTGGCATAGAACCAAGAGCTTGGTAATTGTGGTCTCCGCTTACCTGGAAATCCCATTATAGGATGCGAGAAATCAAGAAGACTGCCGACTCAAGTTTAGTATTTCTTCAAGAAATAGCCTCTCACCGAATTACGATCATCTTCAACGGCGCCACCACACTGAGCTGTTCCCTCAAGAAGTCAGTACCAGACAAGATCAGCGGCGCAAGAGGCTAAGTTGTCGAGGCATCCCAAGAACTGGGAGCAGCCATGTACAAATATAGGATGGGGGCATATATATGTTTCTGCTTTACGACTGTTGGATGCACTTTCTTTCTCTAGAGGGAGAGGCTGTGACAGTAATACGCTGGAGACTTTTCGTCTGTGAGCTTGACAGCTAATGATATTCCTGGCAGTAGTTATCAGTGTCGGAACCTGGCTAAAAACCCATGTTTGTAACATTCGAAGCACTTTAGCTGACTCAGACCCAAAAATGCACCCACACACTCGATCGAGCCCAATACCCTATTGATCATAGTTGAAAGAGATTTCAGAAGGCCTTTCGATAGTAAAGTTCGGTCACCTTTGGCCTTGAGATTCAAGTGACTGGGACAAAACTCAATAGATTGTCAAGTTTGGCGCTTAGTCATTAGAGTAACTTGTTGTTGAAATGACCAGGATGCTATTCATACCTTAGACTTAGTAACGGCATGTTTTTGACATGCTAATGGAACGATAGTCTGGTGCATGTTATTGCTTATTAAAAAGACACGTTACCGAGCCAAACTTGGCATTGATTCTATCGCACCGGGGTCAACGACAGAAAACAACTCGTCTGTTGGCAAAATTATACTACAATACTCGCAGCATCTCGAATGGGGTCGCTGAAACTGCATGGATATGCCAGCTATGCAGCAGGTAAACTGTCACATGGCGCATCAACCGTTGACCGATCAAAGTATTCCAAATTCCACCACTCCAAGGAAATACCCAGCTCATCCCACGATAATGTCCCCATATTTCGGCCATTTCTACACTTGTGCATGGCATATACGGCATGATGGGATCACATGATGTGTTTGATGGAGAGAAGGATCGCGATCAGTCCATGTTACAGCATTCTAGGGAATGGTGAGATCGGTAGGTTGAGTGGAACGTGGTAGAAGAAGCGGTATCTCACCCGAAAATGGTGAAGTGCTTGTTTCTAAGGATAGATTTTAAGGCTAGAACACTGCTCCCTGCATAACCCGTATTGACTCTTGCTGATGGCGCATTTCTCGTATCTGGGGACGAAGGCAAAGCACTTCATGCATGAGTAGGCTCACAATTGCCACCCAGGATGAGTTGTAAGGCCTGACTGGGCGTGAATAATATTTATGTAAGACAACCCCTTGCGCGCACACATGATCTCGCGTTGCTTTTACCCAGGATTGCTTGGGCTAGGACCCCTACTGCAACGCTGACAACCCCTAGTTCCTCTCGGGCTACTCCGTAGACGAGGTAGGCTTGTAGGGTTGCCCGATAACCCGAAATAGTGAATGCTGAAAATTTCAGTCCAGTTTTCCAGCTTAACCCTCTACAAAGCCCCTGCCTGACTCATGATCGCCAACCCCAGACAAATCCAACCGGGAACCCAATCTGCAAAGATCGTGTACGCGTGGACACGGCGCTATGCTACGCCGTCGTAGCCAAGACGAGGGCTTTAACCGGATTTTGTCATAGCTTGGCTAAAGATAGAGCACAATTGGGCAACAAGCGGATGGGCGGCATGGTATCGTCCCACTCTAATTAGCCCCCGATCCCTCCTAGACACTTGGACCAAATGACAACAGATGGTTGGTCCAGACAGATTCTCCATGCTGAGACGTGGAATGTCCCATCGCCAGGAACGGTTTGGGCCAGGGATGTGGCGGCTAGGTCCCCTTCATCTGGTATTTCGGCTACGTCTAGAAAGAATCAGGGCACGCTTGGTCAGCCGGAGCGATGTCCGTAATGAGACCGCCAGTGGGCCGAGCCGTACATGACTGGCCCAAAATCAAGACTATTGATCGACCCTGGGCATTATGCGGATGAACCAACCCTGTGAAGGTGATGGAACCGACCTGCGTATTCCAGGAGACCATGATTCCTCAAGAGACCCTTGGATGGTGGATCCGATAATAAGGGGTCCTCAGTACTCGGTACTCCGAGTACCTGTAAGTCTTCATTATAACCACAGATATCTGCCCTGCCTGTTCTTTCTGTTTGAGTAGCGCACTTCGTCATTACTTTCCACACACTCGTTTACCGTGGCCATGTCTTTCCGTCAGGTCTTTACCGTCTTGTTTTCTTTTCTTTCCCTTGCACTAGCATGGGCGCCGCCAGTTTACAGCGGATACAACCAAGTTTGGACGTCCACCTTCGAAGGAGCAGCCGATTCGCCACCATCCAGTAGCCAGTGGAACTCCATCGCCGGAGGTGTCGTCAACAATGGTGAATACCAGAAATACACCAAGAGCAAGGCCAACCTCCGTCTGAGCGGCAAGGGCACCCTGCAGCTGATTCCCCATGGCGACAAGACAGCCCCCATGGGCTGGACCTCCGGCCGAGTCGAGAGCAACTACAAGTTCACCCCGGTAGCTGGCAAGCTCACCAGAATCCAAGCTCGACTTCGCCTGGCTGGCAACCCCATGATCAACAAGAAGGGTATCTGGCCCGCCTTCTGGATTCTTGGCAACTCCAACCGACACGGCACCAAGTGGCCCGCGAGCGGAGAGATCGACATCATGGAGAACATCAACGGACAGAAGCTTGCCTATGGTGGTGTGCACTGCGATGTGACCCCTGGCGGTATCTGCAACGAGCCTTCTGGCATTGTCTCCACGACTACTGTTTCTGACAGCAACTACCACACTTGGTATGTCGAGTTCAACCGCAAGAGCAGCGCCTACAAGGAGCAGTCGATTACCTGGTATGTGGATGGGAAGAAGTTCCACAGTGTTACTGGTGCGCAGATTGCTTCCGCTGCTGTCTGGAAGACTCTCTGCCAAGACCCGCTCTTTATCATTCTCAACGTCGCCGTTGGCGGTGACTGGGTAAGTTCTTCAAAGCTGCGATCTCGATTGCAATGGATAGGGTTCAACGCTAACAATATTATTAGTCCGGCCCCCCGAACTCCAAGACCCTGGGAGGAGCGGGTAGCATGATGGAAGTCGCTTACGTTGCCCACTATGTGTCGAAATAAGTAATTATCATGTTGATCGCCGCTCTTAATGCTTAATGGGGAAGCGCATAGAGTTTGACCCATACTTTTAAGCTTTCAACCTTAATTTGATCGTCGCGTCGCGAGATCTTCGGTGCTTTGCTAGATCGCAATAGAGATTAACTGCTTTATCAAACGTGTCTTCTGTTTCTGTGCTTTGTGAAGAGTTCATTCTACTTATTTCGCAGGCTTGGACAGCATCTCAGTGAACTTGGCGAAGACCAGGGACATGGAGAATATTTTCCCACTCTAGCTTCCAGCTTGAATTGCCTCTGCGAGATCGCTGCTTGTACGTAGTAAAGCTAACGGAGAGAAGGGAGACTGAATAAAGTGTGCTCTCCGCCTTGTGCTAGTGTGTAGTGAGGTTCTTTACGGTCGTAGCCACTCAACAACTGTTGGTCATACCTTGTGGGTTCTGGTTGGTGATAAGCTTTTCAAGTGTTGGACATCAAAGTCAGAGAGAGGGACATAGGCGGGCCGAAAAAAAACATGTTCAAGGCGCGAGATCAATGTGAACCATGCTACTCAGAAATCTTACTGTATTTATCGCTGTATTTATCGCTGTATTTGAGTTATTGGGATTGATAGTGCTCGGCATGCCACCTTCTTGGGTTACTTTGATCTATCTGATGATATTGACCAAGAAAAGAGAAGGTTTAAAAGTCAATCAGTAGCAGAATCAGATTTCGCGATCTCCACTAGCATCTAGAAATTTGTTCTCTACAGCAGAGACCCAACTAAGAACTCAAACTTAAAAACCCTCAGATGTCGTTGCCTCTTCTTTGTGATTCATCTGACCGGCCCGGTCACCAACCTTCGAAATCTGGGCTTGTTTGCAGACTTGAGTCAATGGAGTTGTAGTACTGTTGCTGGAAGAATTATGGTATTGACAAGGCGGAGTAGCGTATTGAAACACTAGCAAGACGAAGATAAAATATGTACAACTTTGTGTGTTACTGTACAAACGGAAATGCTTCATATTTTATATGATGTGCAGGATGCGCTTCTCTTCGTGTAGTCTCTCGTCTGCGCGGCTGCGCCAACTTTCAGGGGATGTCCACTTCCAACTGGCGCTGGGGCGTCCATGAAGCCCTAGCCTTCTGAAGTTATTTGAAGTTGGCGATTCTTTCCCCAAGACTAAGTACCAGTCAATGTTTGTCCCAACTCTTGCAAGTTTTACACACAAGACTGTTTGACCATGTTCGAAATCTTCCATGTGATCTGGAACTAAAGGCCAAGGGCTGGGGCCATTATGGAAAATAAGTTTCGGGGGATCTTGTCGTAGTCGTCTCCGGGACAGTTTTGTATCCAGAGCGTCTTGCTGCCCAGAGACAGCCTTCTCAACGATTGCATAAGACACCCAGCCAGAGAGTTTCAGTATTCCTGAAGATATTGGCCCAGTTCTCTGCAAGCCTGTTGGTATGCAGCTGACATCTAGTACGGTGGCATATACCTCTTCGAGCTGTTCGCTCGGAGAGGCATTTGATCGCACGCCGTTTCCCTCGCATGTCCAGAGTAACCCCTCCACCATGTTGCTGCGCCATAAGCCAGCCATATAGTCATCCTCAATAAGCCCAGACATTCGGCTAGCAAGGCCTGACAAGGCGGGAAATATGTCGCTTTCATATGTGAGATTCCCCATTACCTGTGAATATTTCACAATGATTGCATACCAGAGAGCTCGAAGCTGCTCTGGTGTCATGTCAACCAGCTTGGCCGACGGCTGGCTGATGAACCTTCGGAACTTCTTGTCGTCAGTCTCTTCATTTCCTATAACAAGGCAGTCACATTGAATCCCATCCCGGCACTCCCATATAAGTTCGTTTTCCATAAAATGAAGTATCCTGGGAGATAGTAGGCGTTCCTGAAAAACCCAAGCGCGAGTAAGAAGTGGCCATCTCGTATGGTTTTTGCCTTGAGCCAGGTTCTTAGAGTCCCAGTGCGAAGCCCCGCAGGATATTGTAATGGGCGCAGGGTACGCGTAAATGTCTTCAGAGACTCCGTGGCCTACTTCAAGCGAAGGAATGCACTCCAGGAACGTAGCGGATGGTTCTCCCTGAAAATAGAGGCCTTCATCATGCCCGGCTGCTTTTGTGGCCGCAATAGTAAGGAAGGAGTTTTCGAAGATCATGGCCATTTTCGACGACTGATGCTGCCACTCCACATCGGAATTCTGGACTATGCAAAGCGAGTCTACCCAGAGGTATCGGATAGAGAGCTGATGGCATAGTGCTACAGCATCTTGAAAGGTGGTCGGTAACATGAGCCTTGGGATTTCTGCTTGGAAGATCTTTTTGTTGGATGCGAGTGTTCGTAAGGGCTGGACTGATCCCCATCGATGGCTCAAACACGCATAGCGCCCTAGCTGATTCTGCGTATCGAGAAGTTTGATGGGGGACTTTGGCGAGTCACCAAGATCCAATACTCTGTCTGGCAGAGGTCTCGGATCATTCTTGCCACAGTGTTCATGCTTGGCTGTGCATGTTGTGATCCATGATCTGACTTGATGAAGACTTGCTTCAGATCTCGTATCAGCAGAGCTTGCTTTTGGCGAGGAAAGAAGAGGAAGGTCGAGCTCTTTCCCAAGACAATAAAAGGAAATCTTGGGCGAGTCCAAGATGGAGACTCCGGCCTCTTTGCAAAGGACGATTGCGTTGCGGTAATGGTCCCAAGTCAATATGATTTCGTCTCCAGGCTTGTAGTCTGCCCATGCGGGGGAAAAAGGACTCGAAGGATTCGCCGGCGGAATGAAGCGACGTATCGTGGCAGCCAGTATACTGCAATTAACACAGTCCTGAGCGCTCTGTTGAATTCCGGAGTACTTCATGTTGAACTCCCAGGAGTTGATGAGCTCCTTGTCGAGATTCTTGCAAGTCTGGCACGCTGTCTCGGCGGTTTGATTGTGTGGCTTCTCTGGCTCCAAAGACATGTGTCGCACCACCGAATAGTACAGCTTTATGGTGGAAAAGGATATCAGGGTCAAATGATACCTAACAGCCTGAAGATACCACGAGTCCGTCCATTTAGGCAACCTCCTCATGTATGCGCGACCCCAGACTTTCACCGCACCGGCATGGGCAACATCCACGCCCAGTGAAAAGAAGGACCTTGTGAGATACCACGTGAGGAGAGAAAGAGCAACGAAACCGACGCCTTGGGCTGCGTTAACACCTGGCCAATTTTCTTTCGGAATACAGAAAACGAGGCCCAGGTTCCCAAATTGTAAAATAAGGTACAAGATCCAAAGCAGAAGGCAGGTCAGGAAGTGCAACACGTTGTGCAACACAAGTATGAATCCTCGAATGGATTCTTGAAAAGCGTCAGAAGCAATTAAAATAAGAATCCGCCGATCATGCCATGGAGGATCTGGCGACGCATTGAATGGTTGCATGGTAGTTGTCGTGCAGTGGATGGCTAGAAACACTGGTGTAAATTTTAGATTTGGGACATCTATCTTGTTGCGAACATGCAGAGTTTATGAAGGATTGCTAATCGTAACCACGTTACTTACGGCCCACAGGGCACTGTCAAATTGTCCACCTTGCGTAAGGAGCGGGGGGCTGTAATAGTCTGCTTTCTAGGCACAGGTGGGGCTTCAGCAAGGATTGGGGCAGAAGTTGCCGATGGAATGGATATTTTCTTACAAGGCAGACACCAAGGCGTCTTTGCAACTTCATGGTGAAGTTTGTAAGGGCAACGAGTTTCGAGTTCCAATTCGTACAATAGACAGATAACTTCAACCAACTCGTTTCGAATAAGCAAAACTCCAGATATCCCTACAGATTCAATCTAGTTTAGTTCAGTTACGTGAACCGGGTTGTAGGTCACCTGAAAGGCTGCATATCGGGCATTTATGAAGTCTGGTATACTACGAATCCTCAGTATCTTTCACTTCTTGGCAATGTAATTCCTCAGTGACTCTGCATGTATACTTGATTGGTGTATAACTACTCGGCAGCACTTTTCCCCGATGCGGTCATATGACATGCCACCAACCAACATACTTAGGCCGCATATTGTAGATTGTAGAGGCCTACGGTAATAATGCATTCCTACTGGATGTTCGGTGCTGAGCGGGGTATCCTAGAACTCGCATCATTCAAGTTGCGTGACTCCATCTAGTTTTCGAGCTGGTCAAGATCAAGGCTGCCGCTGTCTCAATCATCTAGCACTCCACTTTCACCAGCAAGCACTATACACCTCCGAGGATGCCTAACAACATAGGTGAAGCATCATGCGACTGCGGCAAGATCTTCAAGACCCAACAAGCTCTTGCGCAGCATCGCCGTGACACTCAGAATCATATTCAAGCCCAGACGGCGCCTCGCACAACCCCCAGTGCCCAACAACCAATCAATCTCGCCGAAAGTACTAGGATGATTGAGTGCTGCGGCAAGGTGTTTGCGAGCCAAGGTGCTTTAAAGGATCATGAGCGCGACTCACCGCAGCACCGTGTTGAGACCCAGACGGCACCTAACACATCCTCCAGTGTCCAACAAGCCAATCTCACCGAAGCTACTAGGAAGATTGAATGTTGCGGCAAGACATTTGCGAGCCAAGGCGCTCTGAAGCAGCATGAGGGCGACTCACCGCAGCACCGTGTTGAGGCCCAGACGACAACTAGCTCATCCTCTCGTCTCCAACAGGAAACAACCTCTGGAAATCGTGCCACATCGACAAAGTGTCGTTGCGGTAGGACTTTCAAGAGCAAAGAAGCCCGAGAGCAGCATGAACGCGACTCACCACAGCAACACACTGGGGATCAGGCCGTGGCTCGCACAGCCCCCAGTGTTCAACCGGAAACCAAGCTGAGTAGTCCTGCCACGACAATAAGATGCTCTTGCGACAGGACCTTCAAGAGCGAGGAAGATCGAGAAATGCATGAGCGCAACTCATCTCAACACAACCCTGAGATTCCACCACGTTCACCCACTGGAGTCCAACAAGGACCTAATGTTGCCAGTACTAAAGAAAAGCTAGAATGCTCTTGTGGCAGGGCCTTTAAGAGCGAAGTGTCCAAGGCGCAGCATAAGCGCGATTCGATGTGCCATAACGACCAAGAGAGATATGTCATCGTTCCCGTGAGCATGATGAATGTTCTCCTTGGCGGAGTTCCAGAAGAAAATGAAGTGAGCGAAATTCCAGATACTCCAGAATTGTGTTCTAACCATGAGCAGTTTCTTCGTTCCATGTCTCGCGATCGTGAAGGGGCTCAATTGCGGCACGGGCCAGGGGCTTGGAAGCAACCGAAGACATATCCCTTCACGTCAGGATCGGGAAGACAATACTCTGACAAGGGAGACGAGTTCGGGCTTTGCGACAAGGACTGTGGCTGGTGTGGACATTGCCTTTATGAATCGGGCATCAGCCCGTATTATTGATGAAGCGGATGGACATCGAGTGAACGACGTGAGTTTGGGTGTTATTTGAGTCAATTAGCGTGCCTTAGCTGCCTGTCCTGGTTTTGAAGCGCAAATACTGGGATGGAGCAGGGACGGGTTAGCGGATAGGCATGGCAACCTACTAGTACACATGAGATGATGAGAATAAATAAGTTGGGCGACGACAAGACCCTCGCATGTACTTTCTCCTGTCCACGGGTACATCATCCGTCACGATAATGAAGCTCAGTTGACGTCACAGAAGCCCAACTGGTACCGGAAACTCGTCAATCTTGATCAGACAGACCGACTATGTCATAATACTTGTAATGAGACACCTTTGATAGGGTCTCTCGTCTTTCCATCTTCTCTGTTACGTATCGTCCTTGCCTATCAACCCTCGAGTATCCGGCAGAAAGCCGGCCGCAATGCCCAAAGCCTAGCCCTTCCAACGAAACTATCCCGATATGCCCCTATCCATGTGATGTTGACCGCCGCCGAGGAAATAACCGAAATGAGCAAACGATGAATGCCAGTTACGCCGCCGCGCGCCGAAATCGCAGTCCTCTTGTTGTTATACCTCTCGGAGCATCCCCGCTCCGATGCCTCCCACCACCGTTTATCCGCCGTCGGCTCATTCCTCCTCCACCTCCACCGGGTATAGGTGGTGTCCAATGTCCTTGTTCATTCGGAACATGTCCACCTTGGCTTGCTTGAAAACGGCCTGCATCTTTTCGTCGCACAGGATCTGGCGCTTGTCCTTGGGGTCCTGAAGCTCATTCGATTTGATGTGTTCCCACAGCTTCTTGACCACCTGTGGGCGGGAAAGCTGGACATATCTGCGTTAGCTAACTGTCTATAGCACGCATCTCTACGCCAAAGACACTTGGCGACGACCGCCAAAGACTCTGACAAAGACTGTACACATACCTGGGTTTCACCGGTCAGCTCCGAAAGGGCAGGGCTCAGGTTAAAAGGTTTCATAAAGCCACCACCAGCCTTCCTCTTCTTGACCACTCCCTCTCCCGACTCCACATCGCTGTCATCCTTGGGGTCGACTTTCTTAGAGCTCTTCTTGCGCGGGGCCGCCTTTTGTTTCCTTGACGCCTTGGTCTTGGCCTTGGCCTTGTCACCTCCACCCCGCGTCTTGCGACTTCGGGCTAAACTGTTCTCTTGGGCCTGTAGTTGGGCCGCTAAACGGGCGTCCGCATCTTCGACCGACGACGAGCGTTTGATCTTCTTCCTCGCAGGCTCAGGGGATGCCGAGGGATCGGTCTCGCCGGCGTCCGAGGGGGCGTGGCTGGCGGATCGTTTAATCGGCGCGGGGTCGGGTTCGGGAGCGGATGCACCCGAGAAAGCATCAAAACGAGCCTCGATGAGCTTCTTGATGGCGGCCTGGTGGGAGGTATTAGCGGATGGAGACGGGCTTGGCGACATCGGGCAGCCGCCAAAGCAGAGAGCTTGGGTGGGCTCCCTTAACTCACCTTCTGGTCGGTCAAGTCTTTCCCGCCCAATTCAGTCTCCAGGCCCTGGCGAATCTTCTTTCGCGAGATGGTTTCAAGATCGGCGCTCTTAAGAATATCATCGATGATGTCGGTGTAGCGGCTCCGCTCCTCGGATGTCACTGTTCGGGAGGGATGGTTAGCAGACGTGATTTGGAGGGGCGGGCAGCACGGTGTCCTTACACGGGGTAGTCATGATTGCAGGCCGAAGCTTCTGCGACACTGTGGTAGCAGCTGGCCAGGTTGCACACTGGAAAGGCTTTGGGGACTGAAGCGCAGACGGTGTGGGTGCGGTCGCGGGTGCGGTGTCGCTAGATGAGGGGGGCGCGAACAAACAGACGAGGCGGCAAGGCTGAGGCAGCTCGCGGTGGACCGAAGACAGGCGAAGACAAGGGCGAGGACTCGGACGAAACGAAGACGGGCCTGCGGAGAAGGAATTGCGATGCGCCCTGGCCACCTGGATCAAAGCATGTCCTGCGTCGCGGCAGGCGGACGGTCGTGGTGTTGGTCTGTTGGTCTGTTGGCCTGTTGGTCTGTCGGTCTGTTGGAATCGAGGGCAAACGCGGTTAGAGGTGGGAGACGATGGTTGGTTGCCCAGTGCCCGCGGTCGGTCGATTGCGCCAGCCAAACCGCCGCATCAGAGGTGCGAGCAGGCAGAGGCAGGGCCAGTACGAGAGGGCGCGCGGACGAGAGCGAAGCTGGAGACGCAAACAAGAGGAAGCACAGCTCGTTTGTTTGGCCTTGGCTGTGGTGGAGTGCAGCAGCGTGAATGGGAGAGATGCAAGATGGAGTTGTTGGTTGGTTCACTGGGCCAGTCCGTCCAGTCAAGCCATCAATCACATCAGATGCGGCTCATTGTGGCTTGACTTTCCGTCTGGTGTGGGTGTTGTGGCTGGTGGCTGGTGCGTTGGTGGGATGAAACGGGGGGTCGGGACGCCACTAGGGAAGGAAGGACCCGTGGTGTGGCGCGTGGTGTGGCACATGGCCCCTGCCCTGGCAACCGGCGGCCGATGGCCTGGTGACCTGGCGACATGGTGTCACTCAGTCCCCCGCCTCCGGCCCCCATGGTTCGTGGTGTCGGCGTCTTGGCTTCTATCACGTGTGTTTGTGCGAGCCTTTCATCGATTCGAATCGAATACTTCTCTTATCCGCGTCTCTGCAAACCAGTCTCTCTGGTAGACGGTTTGTTCCATGTTATAAGGTAGTTATGCGCAGCTCGTGGTCCACTTTTGTATGCCCGGTCTGCCCTGAAAGTTCCAGCGCTGTGTCGCTATGACGCTCACTGGATCTGATGATGACGGCCTGTCAGTTTGAGACCCACGAACATCATTACGACAGCCATTGGGAGCAAAGTCGAATCGAAAATAATGTAATTCCACCAGACTGCTAAGCTTCGCCTAGTTACCTTGGCCATCAGCACCTTATCTGGTACGTAACGCGGAGGAAACACCCTACTGGGTTCTTAGTCTCCCCGAACCCGCACCAATCCACACCTCCAACTTCCATCTTCCAACTTTGGTATCTGGTAGACTCCCATCCGTCCAGATCCTCCGACCCATTTCTTCTTCAGCTCCATGTGCAATTGAAACCAGCCCATCAACTACTCCCTAAAATACCCGTCGGAAGCCTTGCCCAAGATGAACGCCCTACGCCAGATCCTCCCCCCGAAGCCCCACTTCACCGAAACGGACGTCCCCGACCTCTCCGGCCGCGTGTGCATCGTCACCGGCGCAAACTCCGGCGTCGGAAAGGAGGTTGCCCAGATCCTCTACAGCAAGAACGCCACAGTCTGGATCGCCTCTCGCAGTGAGGAAAAGGGCCGCGCCGCCATTGACGCCATCCAGCTGCAGCATCCGGAGTCCAAGGGCGCTCTCAAGTTCCTCAAACTGGACCTCGCAGACCTGACCACCATCTCCAGCTCAGCCGAGGAATTCCTTGCTGCGGAGCAGAGGCTGAATATCCTCTTCAACAATGCCGGCGTCATGACTCCCCCGAGGGATCCAAGACAAAGCAGGGTTACGAGCTGCAGCTCGGTACCAACTGCGTGGGCCCTTTCCTCTTCACCAAGCTCCTCACTCCTCTCCTCCAATCCACCGCCAAATTGGCGCCCAAGGATTCTGTTCGTGTCGTCTGGGTCTCCAGTTCTGCAGCAGACAGCCTCTCTCCCAGCCAAGGCTATGAGCCAGACAATTTGGATTACCAGAAGCCCCGAAACATCTACTTCAAGTATGGCGTCAGTAAAGCGGGCAATTACTATCACGCCACCGAATTTGCGAGGAAATACAAACAGGATGGAATTATTAGCATTGTATGTTGTAAGGAGCCCACGCCGACAATTGCCCACTGACGTAGTCTAGCCACTGAACCCGGGTAACTTGCACAGCGAGCTTGACCGAACTTCGGCCTGGTGGTTTTACGGCGCGAGACTGTTCACGTGCTACCCGCCCATCAACGGAGCCTACACGGAGCTCTTTGCCGGCCTCTCCCCAGATATCACCATCGAGAAGACAGGGACATGGGGTAAGTTGCGATCTTCGTCATGGATTCGGCCTTGCTGACAATATCCCAGTGGTTCCGTGGGGACGTTTCGTGCCCATCCGTTCCGACCTCCAACAAGGCTCGCTACCCGAAGCGGAGGGCGGGACGGGTATGGCGGAGAAGTTCTGGGCTTGGTCGGAGGATCAGATCAAGTCGTACATCTAATATGCGAACTTTGACGTATGTAGATAACATGTGGTGAGGTTTGTGGCTGTCGAGAATCGAGATAACTGGACATGGCGAACGGCGTTGAGCGGCCACTGTCGGCTGCAATATCGTTTAATTGACCTTTATTAAACGGGCGCCTCCAAGCTGCTCGCAGAGTTTCCCATGATCTCGTGTTCAAGTGCCAGTTCCTTCGTCGATGGGCGGCATCAGTTCGGTTCCCAAGTCCTGCATCAAATCCCCCCAGAGTAGACTCCCGGTAGGGCAATCCGTCCATAGGTTTTCTGCACCAATTCCATTCAGTGCGCCAGTACCTGGAACTGCTCTGTCGCCAATCTCCATGGTCCCTAGGTCCGCATCGACCCTTGTATGCAATGTGGAATCCCCCCCAGGCAGAGTCATGATGAGATTCGTAATTCCGATCTTCGCGCCAAAGTCTTTGAGGAGTTCGAAGGACTTGTCTCTAAGCTTGTGTGCCAATTCTACCTTGTCTGTAGCCCCAGCTATTTTAAACACGGCTGTGGCTGTTGGGATGGCTCTCCGTAGGGAAGGCGACAGCGGACAAATGGGATACCCACATGCAAAGCCAGCCAGTGCGTACACTGCGTTGTGCTGCCAATCTGCGACCTGATACCATCCCGTAAGAATGTCAGTATCTTTCAGAACTTGGTGCAGCAGGTTCGTGACTGTAATGGCACAGTTGCCGGCCACGATGCAGTGGTTGTCGCTCGACAGGGTCCCCATTGCTGGCGTAGGCAAGAACGAGATGAACGGTCGCCGGAGAACGATGGAAAATGTGTGGTACTCCAGTTCCAGAATGAGGCGCTGTCGCTGCAGCCAAAGTGGCTCGCTGTGGCCCAGATCCAACGCGGAGCGGTCAATGGAGAGTGGAATCCCGTTTTGCCGAGGTGTTTTGAGGCCCTCGGGGAGTTCCTGCGCCCAGTCCTTGAGCTTCTTCAGTTGCACAAAGAGGAACTGGGCGCACTTCTCGCGAGAGGGAGGGTGCTGGTAGAAATCCGGCGACTGGATCTCCTCGAGGATATCCTCGCACACGCTGTAGAACTCTTCGTGAATCTCACGGACTAGGTCGAACAAGCGTCGTCGCTCATAATGGAAGGTCAGCCAATTGATACCCAATTCCGAGCTGAGAGTGAATGCTGGACCCAGAGCCTCGGCGCGCTCGTCTGGATCTCGTCCTTGGTCTTCCAAGCACTTCGCCTGAATGGCGAATGGGCGGCCAAGGTGTAGGGAGAGCTTGACATCTAACATTACCAAACAGTTCCATAGCCGTTTTCGTGATTCGCTCAACCCCAACCCCTCGGTAGATTCATCGTGAACTGCCTCATACTGCAGGCCGAGAGACTGGGCAACCCGAATTGCAGTTCCCGCAAGGGTGTACGCCGAATTGACTTGGTTGGTCGCGAGAAGGTAAACGGAGTTGAGAAAGTAGCACTGGGCAGTCATCAACGATTGATTCTCCGAGTTTTGGCTGAGGAAAGTCTGCGCTCGGAGATAGAAGTCTCTGCCCGGGGTTGAGGTACCATCGTTGCCATTCCCATGCGACATGTACGTTGCCCCAAATTGTATACAGAGAGCAAGGACGCTATCCACCAATGGACATGGTTTCCTTTGTGTAGGACTCTCCCAGAGGGAGTTGTAGTGCTTCCGGAAACTGGTTTCGTCGAGGACTGGATAGACGGCATGATAACCTTGCCAGAATAGGTCAAACAATACGTCCTGTTGCTGGCGCTGCAGTTGGCCAGAGTATATTATGGCATCCCAGGGAGGATTTATAGGGGATTTTGGCTGTAATTTCGGATTGATGTTCAACTTCGCAAATGTGGCAAGTCGATGGCTGAAGTAATAAAGTGACGAGGGACCGTACTGGACCCCGTTGGCCATCGTCCCTCTCCACTTTACGGGCCCAACTCGTTTCCGAGAACCACCTTCATTATGTGACGATGAAGCCATCAGCGACGTCTCAAGCTCCTGTACCTGATTCCGCAACCTCTGGACCTCCCTGTGCAACACACATTAGCCTCGGGCTCTGATCCAATGTGGAATCATCTTGATCATACTTCGTCGCCACAGCCACGCTCTTAAAGTCATCCCGCCCAGCATTGACGCACTCGCGCTTCGCCTCCTTGCAGTTACGACAGGGCCGCACGGCGTCGCATTTCACCCTCGTGAGGCGACACCAGTCACATGCTCTTGAAACCTGGGCGCGCTTTGGTCGCGCTTGAGGAGGAGGCGGTGTCTTTTCGCTGGAGCTGGAGGAGGGTGTGTTGACGCCGAATATTGTGAACATGGCCGAGGAATGATTCGGAAAACAAGATAGGTAGGATATGAGGATGAGCGCGTGTCGCCATGAAATGAACTTCGTCTGTGAGATGATGACGATGAGGGGCAGTTGGTGTGTGGGTCGGTTGAAATTTGTCAGCCGTGGCGTTGTGAGTCGTGAAATAGGCCTACAGGTAGGCCACAGAACCGCTATCGAATCGGCCATGAACCACCCAAAATATAGTTCGATAACGTGTAGGATAGGGAGGAAGTAAGCACTCCAAGGCCTGGAAATTGCCCAAGAACCATTTGGTAAGAGCGCGGTGCTAAGCGCTACCAAGCGTTGCCAAAAGACTAATGTCATGAACAGGCTTCCGTAGATGATATCCATGGCTACTGCGAATCGACCTCACGTAGTAGGTAATTTACACGTCCTCAGCGACACCGAGACGATCAGAGAGTACCGCTAGCCCCTTTAATAACTGAGCATCTATTCTGGTCCCTATGCATCTCGTCTTCGTCCGACCTGAGAGAATGTTAGCAAGACCCAGAACTACTCCTGGTAGGCCAATCACATCGTCTTCAACGTCTAGATTTGGAAGTCTTCGGAGCCAACTCCGAAAACTCCTTTAGGATCGGTCCACTTGCACGTCAAGGGCGACATCCATATCACTAACGGAGACAAGGAGTTGCCTGCTGGGCTTTAAATATGTCGGAGGAGAAATCGTAACATCGTTCGCATTTCACTATCTCAAAAGAAGACGTGTTGGCTTAAATGTATAAAATACCCGGAAATTGAACCGCCCCAGCTTCCCAGGCCAGTCGCATGGCCTCCTCCAAATTGGTAGCTTCTCCTGTCCGCTTATAGCTATCCTCAAGAGCAATTCTCGATTCATCCAATCGTTTCGGCCTACCAAAATGACACTGAGGAAGAAGAATGAGAGCTAGCTGGGCCACTCAGACTGCCTCCTCGATTTCGACCATCTCCTTTACCGTCTTCTGGATTGGATTCTTGACATTAGTTAGCTAAATGACAAGGCGGTTGAGATTGGGTATGTCACTAATTTTGAACTGTGACAAGAAATCGAGAAAGACTATTGAATACAGAGTGCGATAGCTTAGAGAAGGAGGAAATAAATGGGCGGCAAGGCAGACTCAAAGATGAAGCTGTTTGCCTACCATTGAGGCTGTGCCTGTAGTTACATACTGCGGGCACTGGAAGTTTCCGGAGGCCTCTACGAACGCTTCTATACGCATCTACTACTGGCTGAAAGGTTGCACATGTCTCGGTGTGCGACTTGGCCTCCAAAGCCACCAGCGCTTTGATGCAGGTAAACCTGACCATGCTCGACAAAATTCCGCGACGTCCACCGACTCAGCCCCGTGGAGATAAGCGAGGCAGCCCAAGGTATTCATTTCCATGTACAGCGCCACTCTGTTAAATCTGTTGGTTGACAGTCTTATACCCTCTGATTCTCAAACGATCATTCGACCGAACGAGAAATCAACCCTCAGAGATGTGTCGATCAGCGTTGCCCTCCGGGACTTTCTCCTCCCGTTGTAATCACTGAAAATAGGGCGGTAGATACTTCTATTGCAGTCTAAGAGGCGAAGAAGCGAGCTTCAAGCTATGAGGCGGCTGAGGAACAGATCTACCACGCATGCAGGACGTATTTGGCCATGCTAGACGATTTGGCCCGTGATCCAGATAACGTTGCTGAGTACCAGGCAGAGGGGAGCGATAAATATCAGCTCTTTGCCTTCACATCCTGTGGTTCTTATTGGCAGGTTTTCGTTGCGTGGAATTTGATGAACGACTGTGCAAGTCCTATGGAACTTCCTCCACGTTACATGAAATCGTGCATCTATGCAACCTAGTTTATTATATGCAACCGTTAGCTAACAGTCCACATCTAGATGGTGGAAACAGTATGGGAAAGAGATGTCAAAGAAGCCTTTCGGGCTATTGAACTCATTTGTATCGTCGATCAGATACACGAATATGCCACCAAGCAGCATCGCCCGTTTGTCATGAAGCATCTCGAAGCATGGTATGACCGACACAAAAGAACAGTGAGGACTACCGCACCTGGTGATCGCGCTTCCGACGACATACTACCGAGCCCCGTAAGCGCACCAGAGGATCTTTACCCCGGTGACGACGAAGATGCCTCATTTTCTGCTATGTCTCTCGACTTTGATGATATGGCAAGCCTGATCAATCTCAATCTGACTATGCATCGACCAGAGTGGTCAAAACTCAAAGAAGAGTCGAAGATGGCCAATAATAAGAAGGCACGGCAAACAAGAGATTACAATCAAGGGCTGCGAGATCTTCTCGGGCACAGAAACTCGAAAAGACATCAGGGCAAAAGCGAGCGAGGGGTCGCCCTCCGAAGGCAGTTCACAAGCAGAAACCTTTCAAGAAGGACCAGCATGCTCAGTCATCAAGGACTGCGAACGGCAAACCCATGAAAGAATCGAAACAGTCCTTTTCTCGAGTTACACGCAGTATGACCAAGGGTACACGGCCTTAGTTGTTGAGGATATGATCTGAACTTCGAAATTATGATGTACTTTTAGTCGACGACGAATTCGCGTTATGAGTATATACTTGAGAAGGGAATGCCATGATGATGAGATAGCTAGATAGCTAACTGCGTAAATGGTACCCGTCGAGCGGTAGCTAACTCCCGAGGATGGTCAGTAGGATGCCGAATCAATAAAACAAGGGAGTGCTCGAAAGCCCAATATGTGCATTCCGTATTTGAGGTATAGTGACTTGATAATGGAGGCATTGCGCGCCAAAGGTAAGAGCAACGTGGAATCTCTATGGATGTAAGTAACTTTGAAGTCTCGTAAGAACTCGCCTCAGACTCTCAACACCTGTAGATACGGAGTACTGAGAATGACTGCTCACACAGCTCACCACCAGAACCATCCCAAAATGAACGTCGTCAGGATAGAATCTAAACAGGTATTTTTACCCGATATCTAAGATCGTATCCATCATTTACCCCATCCCCGGAGTCATCATGCACACGCCCTTCTCAGCGCCACGGCATCTTAGCCTCATTTTCCTAATGCGGCAGGTCGATTGAGAACAACCACACAACTGCGCCACTGGAGCGCTGGAAGCCCACTGCCAGAGCGCGTGGCAATCACGCGGGGTAGATAGTCGGAATCCAGAGTCAGCTGGTATCTGTGTTCTCATTTCACCTTCCATCCCGGATGCTTATCACTCCTCGGGTTGTCGTCTCATAGCAGTATGCGGGACCGATGTCGGAGGTGCTTCAAATCGCCGTCATATCACCCACGTACTGAGTAAAAGGGCACGGCATTAATGAGACTCGCGGACTCAACTTCATCGACGTGGGATAGAGTCCGGGGGTGGAGTCACGACTTGACGATGTTTGTGGGGATTGAAGCACGCGGGAGTGTCAGAGTGACTTGTATTTGCGGGGTGAATCCATTGTATTCAAACTTTCTCGTAATCCATCCATCACCGCACAAAACAACTGGCTACTAACACCTCGCTATACATGGTACGTAATCTCAACCCGGGGCGTCTCTCCACTCGCCTGTCACTCCTCAAGACTCTTCAAGACCGCAGGTACTCGCAAACGCTCGTACCCCATCGCACAGCGCTCTTGTACGTCCACATCCCCGGCGCATTGCCCTTCCCAAGGCCCTCCACCGCGTCCGCGAAGGCCGGGCCTAGTCCCTCGTTCTTGATCTGTTGCACGGGGTAAAGATACGTCTTGAAGGAGAACAGGATGGCTTGCGTCTTGGGGAGGCGGGTAAGCGTCTGAAGCTCGATGCGTAGGTATGTCTGGGAGAGGCTGAGTTAGTTTACCACCAAAGAAAGTGTTGTTTGTTAGGGATTCTCGAACCTTTGTGATGTCAACCTCCTCATCATCATCGTACTTGTCGTCGCCAGTAATGTGGTTCCCCTTGCTGTTGAACAGCTCATCGTGAGTTTGCACCGACCACTACACACCCAAGCCCATTAGCATCATCATAGTCATCAACACGACCACCTAAACTCACGTTCGTGCGCTTCACACCCTTGCCAACCTCCAGCTTCCCAAAGAACCGCTCCATGCTCGCCCCAATCTTCTCATAAGACGGCACGGGAGCGTGGATCTCCACCAGCGTCTTGCCCAGTTTTGCCGACGGGTCGAATCCAGCGGGGAAGCAGCACATGAAGGCCACGGAGCGGTGACCCTCGGGCGACGGCTGCAGCAAGAACAGGTCCTCCTCGACCGTTTCGCCGATGATGCGCAGCGCGGCGGCCGCGTCGTCGCTCGCCGGGATCGTCGGGAAGGATTTGCCCGTGACGGCGTTGGTGAACAGCGCCTTGTCGTCGGACACCTGGAAGAGCGTGGGGAAGCGCATAGGGAGGTACTCGGCGAGGAGGTACGTGTACAGCTCGCGTACGGCGCCTTCGCCGCCGGGGACGCAGCCGTGGACCGTGTTGCCGTGGTGGGCGATGAGGTCGCGGCGCAAGCTGACGCGGTCGAGGTAGTCTTCATCAATGGTGATCAGTTCCGACGGGGCGTCGGCGCGGATGGCTACGCGGGCGAATAGTTAGTAACAAGGTCGCTGGTATCCAAGGGCTATCGTCAACTCACCCATGGTGATGTGATAAGTGGGCTTGAAGGGCCTCAGTTGACGTCGGGGGGCAGTTTTCCAGTCAAAGTCATGAAGCGGTTCGATGGGTACCGCCTTTTCCGGCAGCTTTGCGGCCTCTGTCGGCTGCGACTGTTGTCTGCGTGCTTGCATCCATCTTTTGGCCTGACGTTGATGTAAGTGAAGCTGGACTTTAAGATGGTATCTGACTGGATACTGACGATGCCGGTGACAGCCCAGATAGCAAGCAAGATGATGGCAGGGAGGGCAGTGAGCTTGATAAAAGACTGCATGTTGATCACTCTTTTGCGAAGGATTCTTCAAGAACTTTGACGGCAGGAGGAATGGGAAGGATGAGCTGTGAGTGCCTTGGGGATTCACAGACATCACCCGACCAAGCACTAATGCCCGATATATAGACTGTCTATTCCTAGAGGTGTTTGGATGACTATGCACATTCGTCCAGTAACGGCAATTGATCTGGTTCCCCTCCTCTCCGACATCGCGTCGAGCGCCGCTGACTCGATACGCCCTGCGTATCCGATGAGGGTGTGTGGGCGAGGGGTCAAGTGGCCGTCGCTGGGGCTTTTCGGCCTAGTTTACTCAGATAGGGAAAAAGAAATCGTTAATTAGCATTATCTGGCCGCTGTAGGTGGCTTGTCTAGTCCAGTCCCACATGGCAGGTATCATCTGTCGTATGTGTAGTATTGTACGTACACACCCCGTTTCGATCCGAGGCGCAAACATGCGAGGCGCGACGTGTGAGATGCAAGCCACTGGCGCACCACCCTCACCACTCCCACCACAGCTCGATAACCTCATCTCTCATGTTTGACATCTTGGGCAGCTTGATCTTCCCGGGGCCTGCCTGATCTATCTCGCGCTGACTCGGCATCTGGTCTTCCACCCGGTGGACAAATATCTGACGTAGATTCCTTCCCGACCTTTCCGACTCCATGAGCCGGTAACTCTTCTTGTGGAAGCGGTCCAATGGATCCCGCATTGGCCCTAAACTCCACTCGAAGCCCGGGTATCCGTCCCATGTACCCTCCTTTTGGGTCAAGTCAAGACTGTCGGTCCCGTCCGCATACACCGCGATGCTGTACCCGTTGGAGAGGATCGTGTCGGATCCAAATTTAAATCGCTGTAGAAAGCAGCTTCCGCAGAAGTCGGAGATCTTGACCATTTCATCGACCGGCGCGTGGTGCCAAGATTTCCAATGATGGAGACTTATGGGAAGTTCCCCAGACTCGTAGAGACCGCTCAGATCACTACCCATATCTAATTGATGAAGTCCCCCAATAACGGTGAGCTTCGCACTCGTGCTGCTGTAGATGCAAGCCTTGAGGAGACCGTCTCCCTGTGGCACATGGTCTTCGTCCAGGCATTTCTCAATGTGTGGATCCAGCTCCCGGAGAAGACCGATGCTCAGAAACACGCCAGCGCCGCCAAATGCCATGAAGCCGTGATGTTGGACGGCGTCATAGTTATCTGACAGGGCACCCAAGTACGCCGACCCGGTGTGATCATGCTTGTCGAGAATTTGTCCCAGGGGGTAAAGCGATGGGAAGAAGGTGTCATCGTCAACAATGGCGGCCCATTTCGTCTCGGGAGTTGCGTGTCGGAGAAGATCGCGTACGATGGTAAAATGTTGCTCGTTTTGGGTGACAGAGCTGTTCCACGGTCTGGTCAGGGTAAGGTTGATTCCTTGATTGTGAAACTGGTTCGCCAATTGGTCGTATTTGGCTTGGACTTTAGCGTTGTACTTCTCGTCGGTAATGACTGCCAGCAAGCGGGCGCCCGAATAGGCCATCCAGCTCTCAAACTGAAACATGGACTCATTCAAGCGCTCGAGGCTGGTGGCAACACCAAAGATCATGTGCGAGTAGTCCCTGGTAGGATACGCTGCGGGCACTTTGAGTGTAATCGGGTCGCATTTCGGTTCTTGCCACCCTTCGCAGGTTTTGTCGAGGTAGAGGAGCTGCCCTTCGCCCACAAGCGGTTGGGAAATGGTGGTCAGAGCGCCTCTGTCGACGCCGTTGTCAATTACCGGGCGAATACATCGCTTCTGGTAAATGACTTCCCTTGTCAAGTCGTACGAGGGGCGGCGGAGGTGGTCGACGGCCTGGTCGCATTTGGGCGCATGGTGGAGGTTCGGCCGGTCGGGTTTGTCCTGGAAGCCGAAGGTGGCCGGATCTGACCTCAGGAGGAAAATGACGGTGACGATGATGAGGGCCAAGACGACCGATCGTCGGCGTGGGGGAGGCATGCAGAACGGCATGGCGAACCTAGCATGACGGTTGGAAGGCCGACTCCAACTTGCGAACAAGTCGGATTTTCCTCGGCCGCCGATAAACCCTTGCACCATGAATGTGAGTCTCGGGACGGCGCAGTCCTGCCTTCGGTGGCAGTCGGCGGGAGTGTATTGGGAGTCGCTGTCGTGGCCAGCGGTGTTGAGGAATCGTGTGGGTGTTGTCGATCGAAGACGGGTTATCGCTGTCGCATAGCGGAAGGTGAGGGTGCTTATCGACGAGAAGCAAGAGTCATCAAAGTCAAGTCTAAGGCTGGCGGAGCGAGTTCAGGACAGAGTGCAGCGTGGAGCAAAGTGGTATGAATGGGGTAAATGCGTGTGTCGTCGGGTCGTCGCTGAGTCGCTGTATCGATGTGTCGCTGTATCAATGCGTCGCTGTAATATCATGCAAGAGAGGTGAAATAACCAAGGACGGCTCGGTCTGCGCCAGTGCGCGTGGATGCAAGATGCCAAAGAGGTGTTGTTGGTTGGGTTGGAGGTGATGTGAAAGTGAGGTTGGTCAGGACGGGAAGTTGGAGGGGAGAAAGAAGGGGCCCAAGGGTTCGGGATACGCGGATACGTCTGTCCGTACCTGGCGCCACAAAAACGCCAACAGGAATTCCAGGACTAGGGAACAAAAGAGGTGATGCACCCGGAAAGGAAGGCCAGGACGGAGAACAGGGGAATCAGAATCAAGGAAGCACCGGAGGAAACGTCGCGAAAAGGAGAGCGGCACGAGCGGCAAGATACCAACGATACAAAGATCCAGGGGATGAGGTGACGAATGCTGCCCGCTAACCTCCGAATACTTGGCCAAGGACCAAGCAACCAGGGTTTTAAAATAAATAAAAACCAGCCTGTCTTCAACTGCCAAGACCAGATTTGGGTGGGGGGAATAGTGGCCCCCTTATCCAACCCTTGGGCCATCTCGGAGAACGGGGCAGGTTTTCGGGGATTGGACACGTTAAATTGAAGGCTATTGAATGCGAACAGAAGACGCGCAATCCCCATTTCCGTCTTTGTTTTGTTACTCTTTCTGGCCTGCAAACAGCGCATGCTTGGTGACGTAGGTGTGTTCTTCCGGATAACCCCTAACGTCTCTCCTATTGGTCCGCCCGCGCCGAATGCTCCAAGACATGGCGCATGCCTTGCTGCGAATGCTTAAGCTTATGTGCGAGACCTTGATCGTTAGCGCGAGTTTGCTAGATTCCAAGTCAAATCCCAGGGCAGACAGGGAGACACTACGGTACGCTGTTTCGCGCCGCATTCTATCGCTTCCCGCTCCCCCACTGAAGACCCTCTTACCCCCAAGTTCCTCTAATGCTTATGAATATTTATCTCTAGACCTTATTTATTAGCGCTCTAGGGACGGCTATGCTCCTAAATGAGCGGAGCACGATCGGCCTTTGATCATCAACTTATCGATTGCATGCTGACGGAAAAGCGCTGTTCTCCGCTCTTTCTGAGATCGGCAAGATCTGGTCGAAACCAATCTGATGCTGTTGTGCTGCAATGCATACCAATGTTCCAAGAATAGACGCATCGGCGTTATGGATACATCTGTTTCATCCATTCGTCTGAGAATCATTGTCTAACCTCGCATCTCTTATTCTCGGCATACCAGCCTCCGTCTGATTTTCCAGAGTCTGAGCATTGATCTCAAGTCCCTTCAACCGCATCGACTAACCGTCCTGACCAGCTTTCAAGAGCCACTACCCAACGTCGTTAGATCAAAATTGAGACAGCAGTCACCTCTGGCTGAAGAACCGGGTACTCAATAGTTCCCTCAGTCTGGTTCTCTGAGACCCATTCAAAGGCTAACCCGAGATCTGTCAAGCGGCTATAGAAGAGTGCGGCAGCCTCCTTGATGGCCTTGCAGTCAAACTTCTTGTTCTCGGCGATTGTACGGTTCTTATTGATATTGTACTGCGGCTTGGCGTACGTGATCAGGTGTATCGGTCTTTAACCTTGAAGCTAAGCAATTCGGGCAATTGTGCAGCGAGCAGCCAGTCCTTCCAATTCGGACCGTCGGTATCAATTGGAAGTGCTGCGGTGAGCTCCTTCTCTGTGTAGGTCTGCAATGTTTTGAGATCCGTTGGCAAGGCTGTGCATAGCGCTGGCGGCCTGTCTGGGACGAAGCTGTAGTAGTAGTCCTGGATATAGTTGACCGCACCGTGCTGTGGCGATGCCGTGTGGATGCACCATGGTGGCCGCATCGATGAGCTGCTCAACAGTGGTGATGGTTGGGAAGCTGGTGATTTGACCATTGGTTTGGATCTCCTTGCAACAAGCAGTCCTCGCTTCTTGAGATCATTCGGGATGTCCTTGTCCTGGAAGTTGAAGTTCCTGTATGACCTGTCGACCAGTCGAAACACATTGCTAGTTTCCGGTTGGATAGAGGCCCAAACCAAGAGATCCTGGCAATGACACCTAGGCCCAAGAGCGAGCGGGCAGCAGAGTTCAATGCGAGGGTCCTGAACCAAGGCGGGCTCAGTATCTCGTACAGTAGCTTCTCGAAAGTATGAATAGTCATGGATGGGCAGGTCTTGGCCATCCGAAAGTAGCCTTTTCATACCCTCAAGCCCCTGCTTGCCCGCTTCATCGGCATAAGACTTGACCTTCACTGGTGGAGAAGTCTCCATAGTGCATAAGTTGACGCCACTCAGGTGTTGCTGAGCGAACCGGACATCCAAGTACCAGTCAGAGTGCTCGCCGATGTTTCTACTCTTCATGATGTCTGTGTCTGGATTTTGGTTGTTCTTGTTCCACTTCTCTCAGTCGACAATTGTTGGCTCTTTGCATGGCGTCTCGTCGTGGTAGATGCTGGCCGGGATGAGGAAAGAACCCGACTTTGAAATGAGGGCCACAAAATTATGTTTGTCCTGGTTGAAGATTTGGCCAACTCATCTATGCCCTTCTTTTTCATCATCGGGGAGGTTCTTCAGATGAGGAGGATAGCGGTCCGACCCATCGCTCTACTGATGCTTTGCTTCTATGGGAGATCTCTCTGCGTGGGGAAAACCGGTTCGAACCCTCGTGCGTTGAAGTGAGCAGCAGCACTAAGCCTTGGTCAGCGAGTCTCGGTACATGAGGGTCCCGAGGATTACCGCATGATTCCTCAATGACACTGTACATTTCAGTCAGTGCCATTAGTGTGCCTTTTTGAGCCCCGCGCCTGCAACGAAACCGCCATCGAGAGCACCGTCGCCATCGGTGATAAGCACGCTGCCTTGTCTTTGAAGCTCGTTCAAAATACGCCCTTGTCCCAAACACTCATAGCATCTGTCTCAACATCATATTTGATCTCGGAGTTGAGGATATTGTCCAAGTTGGGTGGGACGTCGGCGCTATACGGTGAAGGCTGAACCGCAGCAGACATGATGGATGGCTAGTTCTGTTTGATCGAGCACGGAGACAAAGTATGACGAGAATTCAAAAATAGGATATGATGAGAAGTTAAGGTTCTAGAGAGATTGTGCATTGGCGGTTGCTTTAAATACTGCTGAGCTTGTTGTGCTCGAGCAGTTGATAGTACGGAGTAACTTCCGTAAGCCGGCCATTAAGGAGGGCACGTAATGCTGCATGCTCAGATCTGGTCCCGCGGTAGAGGCCAAGAACAGTCTAGACTTGTATTGGTAGTAGCAGCTGTAGAAAGTTCCAGAACGCAGGGTGTTCCTAGTGCATGAAGAGACTCAAACCGGATGTTGATGGACATGGCTGCCGCAACGACTACAGTGTTCGCGGAAAGCATCGCAATTGTCACCGGGCTATTGGCCCGAGGTCACGGCCCAGACGACGTCCAGCTGCGAAAGTGCTTATCACAGTTCTCCACAGAAGATTGCATCAATAGATTCGCCACTGTTGCATTACATAGGCTCACGCTTGTTACCGAATAGACAGTAAAATTAGTAGACATAGTTCACAGAATCTAGTCACTCTTGTGCGGGAAATACATGAATGAATCGATTAACAATTCGGGTTGCACAGTTGGTCGTCTCTCGCCATGAGACCTGGACGTGGCGGCTGTTGACAGCACTTGAGCATGCTCATGTCTCATCAATCCATGCCTTCCAAGCGTTTGAGAGATGCTGTGACGCCAGGGCTTGAGACAGGGCTGTTGAGACTGATAGGTACCTTTACTTTTGAGGCAAGTCGAGGACGTTGATAGGGATACTGCTGTAGGCCCACACGGGAGGGAAGACCTGCTCCTGGCTCTATCTGGCGCGGATGGCCTTAACAGTCTAAGTTTAGGGCAAGTTGAGGCTGGCTTTGTTTTCCGTGGCTGGTTGACGCGGTTGGCTGGACAGCGTGAACAGGTCGTCTCTTGTAGGCAGGTAACACTTCCGCATTTACCACTCTATCTAGGTGCCTAGACCGTTCTGTCACAAACTATTGCTAATGATGCTTCATTCCAGTCAGCCCAAGATGGACAGCGGGGGAGCCAATCAAGCCAAGATTACATCTCGTTGCACAATCCCGCCCTTTTCGGACTTCAGCTTAAGCCATTCTGTTGTCGCCATCAGCACGCCTCGATTCGTGCTCTTGTTTCCATGCAAGCCGCCATAATATGGGGTATCACACCACTGGGAACGACTTTATTAATGTTCTAGACCACACCCCTACGCTACTGCTGTTCGTATTCAGCACCACTTTAGCTCTGAGGCTGGAACCTAAACTCTCAAGTTGGAGTTATACTTTCGCATTCAATCTAAGAATGTGACATATGCGGCAGACGCAGCTCTGCCGTAACCCCTCTCCAATCATAACAAACCAGATTGTCAGCATTCCTTGGACTATTCCCAGCGCTCTTGTATTTCACGTTCCTTGCTTGCTGCAGCCGCACCTTTTCGCGCAACGCCACCCACCCATCCCATCACTATCACTCTGCAACCGCCCTAGGCTTCATACATAGTTTGTCACATCGCTAGTCGCTATAACAAATGACGAGGTTGCGAAGCTTGCACTAGCTCATGTGAAGCTCAAAGTCTTCGTTGAACTATCTGAGCAGCGGTCAGTAAAATGGTTCGTTCGAGAACACCTTTTTCAAATTCGATTCCTCTGTAATGGGGAGAAAACATCCACACAGGGAGGTGGCTACCTGAGATACTCGTACCGCTCGTTAAACAGAGCCTACGATATGCTCTATACGGAAACTGTCACTTACTTTCTGCCGCTACGGACGCATACCTGAGAGATAGTTTGTGTTTCGTGCCGTGCCTATTCAGGCGCTACGCTTGCCGATAAAGATTGGAATGGCTGGCTAATACTTGCCGAAGGCGGTTCTAGAACCACTTCCCTCCGTATGAAGTGAAGATGTGGCTAGCTCGATGAGAGCTAGAGGAATCACGTACTCGGGGGCTGCTCGATTAGTTCGTCGGCACTAGATTTGAGCTCGACTTGAAATACTCGCTCTGGATCACTATCCCATGATCACTCAATTTAAAGCTCAGATTCAACCACACAGCATTCGAACACTTTGCCCCAAAACCTGACCCTCATAGCCCTACTAGCAATGGCTCCTACAACTATTGTTTCCAACTGTGCTGCGACTCGAGCATCGCCCTCTGATGCAAAACTTCCACAGCACTTGGTAGATGCGATGCAAGAGATTTTTGGCAAGCATCCTGGCTATCGCACGAGTATGTATACCAGAATCTCCGAATGATTAAGATACCGAGCTCAATATTGTCTTCTTAGCCCACGCCAAAGGTCTTCTCGTAGAGGGAATCTTCAAACCAACTGAGCAAGCCAAGAAGCTCTCGATAGCTCCTCACTTCAACAATACCTCGACCCCCGTGGTGGCTCGCTTTTCTGTTGGCGGCGGCATACCGCATATTGCTGATGTGGCAGATGGCGCCACTCCCAAAGGAGTAGCCATTCGCTTCCAGATCGACAAGGACACGCACACTGATCTGATCAGTCACTCCTTTAATGGATTTGCGGCTAGGACCGGGGAAGATTTCTTAGCCTTCCTCAAGGTTTTCGGGGCTCAAGGAGCTGCTGCGAGCCTGCTCGAAAAAGCCAAGTCCGCGGGTGGCGACTATTCCAAAGAACAGAAGATCTTCGACCAAGACAATGCTGCATTTGGAGTTTTCCTTGCTGGCCACGATTCCGCTCTCAAGTTTGTGAAGTCTTCGAAGCCAAACCCTTACAATTATGGCACCATCACGTACTACGAGCCCAACACTCACGTCTTGACCAACAAAGACGGAAAAACCACAAATGTTCGGTACCGTCTCGATCCTGCAGATGGAGTGCATCTCTATCCCAATGATACTACCCAGGATAAGGAGAATTTGCAGAAACTGGGGCAGAACTATCTGGAGGATGATCTCCAGCAGCGATTCCCAAGCAAGCCAATTGTCTTCACTATTCAAGCACACATTGCGGGCCCGAATGATATTCTGGATGACGCCACCGTCCCATACACGAGCACAACATTCGTTCCAATTGGCAAGTTGGAGATCAACAAGGCCTCCGATAACAACGCCACCAAACAACAACGAATTGCATTCAGTCCAACTCCGGAGAATGGCGGGATCAAAGGCATTACCTCGTCAAAGGACCCTCTGATTCAAGCACGAAAGGGGGTCTATTGGATCAGTGCTGACCAACGAAAACACGGAAAGCAAACAGAGTAGCAATATGTGCAACGCAATAACAACCTTTGGTATAACACAATCCAGAAGTAATACTATTATCATATGCAATTTATTAATGATCGTCGTTGCGGCTACGGGTGATTCCGCCGTTGAGTTTGATTTCTGTTGTCACACTGAGGAATGCCCATAACTTAACAGTCGGTTGTTGCCAGCATATACTACCCAAGCTTTATATACTCCATGAATTGTTCCCATTGTTTCTCATATAAGCACTATATCATGAAAATGATTTTCAACATGATCCTTACGCCAAGCCATTGGTCTATACTCGGATTCTAGCCCGTGTACATCAGCAATGCCTACCAGGCGGTACACCTTGTTCTGCGGCGACACCGACCAGCTCGACCACATGGACAGCCTCGGCGAGCATTCTCGATGGAGAACAAACGGGTATCGCCCACCAGCAAGCTGCCATACTCTGTCATGAAGGCTAACATCGCCCTTGCACAGGCCAAGTAGACCGCACGACGTGCGAAAAAGAACAGCACCATCGTATGCGTCTATAGGCTGACTCTGGCGAAGTTCGTTCCCCGTCTCATTGGAGTACAAACTTGCTGGATCCTTGTGCCTTTTGCGTATGTAGTTCAGGCCTGGCGTCAGGTGCTCTAAGGCCTTGAGATAGCCATCAGGGGCCATCTGCTCAGCGGGGTGACTCTCCTCCAGTCCGGCAGCAATGGCAGCCCATTCCGACAGACATGCAGTACGCAGCAGGTCGCTATCTAACGTTTCCCTCCCAGTGATGGGCATTCTTGCGTATACCTCAGCAACCTCAGCGAGATATTTAGCCTTAACTCGTAGTCTTCCGGGCTCCTCCGTCGCAGGTATGACCATCTCTGCGTTTGTGACAGATTCCCGTATGCCCCTTGACTTTTGGTGTTCCATCAGTTTCTTCCTAAGCTTTGTAGTCTCCGGAATGTTCAGTTGTGTGTCGCTGGAAACGTGGCGCCATACTCTAGGTTGCCAGTCAATTTTGATAGCGGCAGGGTCGCGTAGGTCTGGCACCCATGATGGCAGATCGCTGGATTCGCCATTGGGTCGGGCAATGATTTCGAGGGGCCAGAGCGACTTGGTCAACCAAATCAAGCAACGAGTTGCGTCTTCAAAGATTTGTGCGATCGGTTTCTTGTAGTCGACGTCGGGTAGGGTAGCCTCCTTTGCACAAATAGTCTGGAGGAGGCCAAACATGCCATACACTTTGTCCCGAGAGTCTGTTGCGTCGCTCCAGCCGGCGAGTTGCCAAAACATTGCCAACAGTTCGGTGCGATCCGTCTCTGCGCAGCGTTGACCAAACGACAAGTGGCTGAAGAAGGCCTTGGCCCCCACGAGGCCTGCGGGTGAAGTATCTCCAGCGCACGGTTTCTCATTTGAAAGCGGTGCAGCTCCGGAACCTCGGAATGAGCGAAGGTCTCGACAACAATGAAGTAACTGTATAGCGCGGCGGTCGGGCACTCCGCATATCCAATTTGGAACACAGCTGAAGAAGACAGTAAAAGCTCCTGTAATGTCCAGATGCGCGTGAACCAAACATTAGAGCAGATGCGCCGCATGATTTCAATCTCTTCCTCTGCTGTCCTCGAAATATAAGCTTCTCAAGGCCAGAATAGAACTCACTCATCGCCACTTACTTATAACCTTTGAAACCCATTTCCTGGTACGCTGACCAGGAAGTATCTCTTCAGTAGGCAATCCTCTAACATGGTAGAGCCGGCCGCAAATACGAGCATGGCTAAGTAGATCCTCGTCCCTAGGTAGGCCCGGTCCCAGCCAGATGACGACCCTCTTCGCCGTGGTATAGATCTCGCCCATCAACGAAACTTGACCATTCTTTTCCTCAACAGATTGCTGGTCTATGCAGATAGCATCTATCCAGAGCACTCTGCGCGTGAGCCTGTAGCGAAGGTGCCGCAGGGCAGACTCGCAGTTGGCCGTGATGAGGAGTGTTTGCTTGTCGCAGGTGATTGGGACGGTTCCATGCTTAGCGCCCCAGACATATGAAAGGGCTTCGTACGTGTAGTTCGCCTTGGGATCTTTGAGGTCGTCAAGGGACACGTGATGCAGGCGACATTCGAGTGGTTTCGTGCTCGAGGGCGATGGGTGAAGTGTCAAGAGCCTGATGAAGCGGGGCTTCGCAAATGGCCGGTAATGAAACTTCTCCGTGGGCGTCATTGGATCACCCTTGGTTCAAATCGTTAGAAAGTATTTGCGGGCGGCATAAACCATTATTTTAGGATACTTGAGTCCAGTTTGTAATGCTACCTAGAAAACTCATGTTTAATGTCTGCCTACACTGTTGCTTGTGATACGCAATGCGGCTAGGCGTTCTGCAAGGCGTAGTGAGAGCCCACATACTCAAAGTGGCTAGGCGTTCTGCAAGGCATAGTAGGAGTATAGATACATTGAGTACGACAGCCACAGTGAGTGTGGCGACTGTGAGTATGACAACTTCATACGGCACAGTGAGTGCAGCATTAATTACTGCTAGAAACAAGAGTGTGTTTACCTTCATGAAAACATGCTAACAGGAATATTGATCTTCAATTGCCTCTAGCAAACCTGACCACAGTGGTTCACAAATAGAGTGTTATCAATTGAGTTTGAAGTTCGGTGTATTCGTAGCGCAGTAGATGCCTACCGGTCAGTTCGAGGTTTCGCATGGTATCACTAAGCGTGAGGATAGGTAGCACAATCTTATTCTATTTCGAGCTTGACAGAGATAGCGGGGCTTAAGTTGTGTGCTGTGAGCGCTGAATGGCTGCTGTTTGGTCGTCTGGCGGCTGTGATCGCTTTTCTGCTTCTTCAATGGGGATATGTAACACTACAGCCCTGAAAGGGTCTGGGAATCAACAAGGTCTCATTGTACGTAGCTTTTGCGACTTGAGTATGACTATCTTCCAGCAGCGCGAAATTTATCAACGCCTCCAACCTCGAGGGGCTGCTGCCGGTACGCGGACGGATGGCAGGAAGTTGTCAGCGTGCCACAAGCCGATAGCAGGTAGAATTGAGGGGTTGACCGGTATTCACGTTGCATTGGCTACGGAGAATTAGCGGCAGCTGGTAGATCATGTCTCTATTAGGGGGTAGTGGATTCAGCTCAATTGGCACCTTCTCCAATGGGTGTCGGTGGCCGCCCTCTTGGCTTTTGATAACGGACTCACGGGGAGGAGCTTTTGACTTTATCTCCGACTGATGGTAGGAGAACCTTAGCTTAGAACTGCATATGCCGTGGTGATCGACATCCACCACGTTCCCAAAGCAAATAGATCGAACCACGGGACGGTCCTATAGTGTGATACAAAACTCTGTCTGTCGGGGCAGGTTCTAAATAGGAAGGAGGCCGTAGTTTGTATGGCGTGGTCATCGAAGTCATACCCCGCTATTTGCTTGACAGGCACATGCTACCGAGTCTATTTGGTGCGTACTTAATCACCCTCGAGGTTCCAAGACGATTATTGCCGCCGTAGGCAATGGAACCGATCTCCATTATTTTCTTAGAGCAGCCCTTCAGGATATCTTCTTTACCTCCGAAAAATGATACAAGATAGACAAATAGGCCTGTCAGGAGAGGTATGGGAATAAATAGCCCATGTTACGGAAAACTATGAAATCAAGTTATTTTCTTTGTTGCCGTAAAAGTGTGTGTGCATGAACTAAACCTTCATCTTTGACTGTTTACTAAGTATCCCCCATCCCGTAACAAATCTCATTTTCATCATGTGTGTTTTCGCTGGTTTGACTGCCCTGCTGCTGGCCGAGGTAGCGGCTACCACTACACTGAAGCGAGCTCCCCTCATCATCGCGATGGAGAAGTAATTGAATGGAAAGTACATCGTCATGATGAAGGCCAGAGTTACGGTTACTATCGCTGCCCGGCTCCTCGACTTATACCTACGACGACTCTGGTAGCGACGGTGTCTGCGCGTACGTTGTTGATACGGGTACTGAAGCTGGTCATCCGGGATGTTATAAACTCTACCAGTATATTTTCCTCGGGTTCTAGTTTTTACAGAAACCCGAAGGTTGTGCTGAGAGTATTATCACTTATGTAGATAGCATCGAAGAAGAAAACCATGACCATGGAACTCGCTATGCTGGGACAGTTGGATCAAAGACCTACGGAGTCGCCGGTTTATCGCCTGCCTCTGGGCCCTCCGTGTGCACAGTCAAAACCAGCACGATCAACTATACAGTCGCCGACTTTTCCAATTATGGTGCTTTAGTCGACATTTATGCTCCTCGAGTTAACATCTGAAGCATAGGGATTAGTGGAAGCACCAACTCATTTCTGGTACCTTGATGACTACATTGCGGTTGAAATCTGGTGGAAAATTGCCATGGTATGCTGAAGGCCAGGGCAAACTGTGGTAAGACTACGAATAGATCTCAGAGAATAGGCGTATTTGCTGTTGATTGGAGAATCGATATGAGGCCATAGCTCCGATACGCAGCGACGCGAGGGGAAGGTCAGTTGCAACAGGGCAGGCTGGGTGGTTGCGTCATCGCTCCTTCCTTATTTGTACGCAGGTGTGGGTGGCCCGGCTTATAAGTAGCAGCACCACCCTGCAGGCTGTCCTACAGAGATCTTCAATCAATTCCCCACTATTTACCTCAAGCATACTTTACTAACACTTGTCAACTTCAATGCGTGTTTTGCCTCTTTGTAGTCTTCTACTTCTCTCTCACGCTACCTTCAGCCTGGCCTGTGATAAACAGCTACCGCTTCCAGCCATGGCTGACCGCAAGGTATGATGAAACGCACCCGCAAGCAAGCACTATATACTCTACTAAATTCCGGTAACTACTGATAGAAGGTTTCATATACTTTCAGAGAACTAGAGGACTGGGAGAAACACAATCAGACTGTGACTCTGTAAGCATGTTGTTTTGTTATAGTATCCCGAACTTTGCTCAAACATTATACAGCATCGTGAAGGAGGACACAGGTGCAGAGCACTGGATTAGCAACCGAGCCCTGCCTCCTACTTCCTTCCCTCCGTGAGTACTCTGTGGGTCTATAGTGATTGTTCTGGAGCTAATGTATTTGCTTGCAAGCCCTCTCAGTTTGAATGGCATTGACAAGCTGAAGGACCTGGAAGGCGTAATTGTGAAGGATATCGTTGAGGAGAAACAAGATGCGTAGCTAAGAATTTTCACCATTGAGATAACAAGAATGTTTACCGGTGTCATCTCAGAAACAAGTATCACTCTGGCATGTTGACATTGATCTTTTGCAGTATAGTTTGTACGTTGCGTTTACATGATTTAGTCCTGAATAATTGCAGCAGACATCACTACTAGGAACGCAATATAAATCTCAAGTAATCGAGAAACCCAGGCCTTCAGACGCAGATAATGTCTTGACGAAGCCTTTTGTCATTCCCAAGCACGCAACCACGATTTCTCTCAAAACGAGTTGGTTCAAACTTGGATCGTAAGTTTGATATTTGTGGAATTACAAGTACGATCAAATTACAAGTAGCAGTATTCCCAAAGAAGAATGTCCCAGGAGAATATCTTTGTTGATATAAATGACTTGACTAGATCACTAGTTGATCAACAAAAACCAAGACCTTTTTACTCTCGACCGCACCCATCAATTGTCAATTCGCCCAAATAGCACCAATTTGACTTGACCATGCCATCGTCCTCCACTCAAGGCCTTCCTAGCACCAGAGCTTCCATCAGTAACAGAATCTACAGGTTGCTGTTGATGAAAGGGCGCAAGTTGCCAACTCTCGCGTAGACTCCAGAAAGGTTGGGCTGGGCACAACCCTCACCCCAAGAGACTACACCAATCAATGTCTGACTGGAAGTGTCAATGATGGGACCACCGCTGTCTCCCTGGCACGAATCCTTGCCGCCCTCAATTAAGCCGGCGCAGAACATGCTGGTAGTGATGGCGGAGGTTCCATACTGAGACCGGCAGGTAGTACGAGAGACAATGGGCACATCAACCTTCCTCAGATCAACGGGAGAAGACGTTCCACCGTCCGTGGTAACACCCCTATGTTTCAGGTTAGCCCTGTCTTCAGGCTATGTCCCGTTGGGGTGAAAGGTTTCATCAAGGACAATACATACCAGCCGGCGACAGTGGCTATGGACCCAGCCGCAGGGTCGGAGCCCGCAGCAGCCAAAGTGGCGTAAGAGACGGTCGAGCTGGTGGGGATCGCGGTCGACAGCTTCCAGATGGCAACGTCATTGTTGAGGGTGCTCGAGGAGTAGCTGGGATGAATGGTGATACTAGAGACTGAAACGAGAGTGCCTCCACTGTTGCGCTTCTATGTGGTCGTTAGTTTAGAACTACTCAAAGTTTCCATCGAAGAATGAGGGAGCGTACCTGGCTTCCGGCGCGAACCTGGACATTGGCGGCGCTCTGACCGCTAGAGCAATGACCGGCAGTCAAGACAGTGTTGGCGTTCAACAAGGTACCGCCGCAAAAGTGGCTGCCCCCGCGTCGTGACAGACTGACAATGAAAGGGAAATCGCCGGCGGAAGCCTGTTCGCCGCCAACGATAGCGGTCTCCCAGATATCATCCGTTGGCTGAGGCAGAGCTGCCGCCAGAGAAAAGGAAGGCATCGCAAGAGCGGCCAGGAGAGCGAGTTTCATTTCCATTGTGAGTGCTGAGCTGGGATTGTTGACTAGGAGAGAGAGGCAGAAGATGTGCTTGGAGAGGTGATGATGGGATTCTAGATGGTGCAGCTTTTCCTCCTTATATATAGGTGATGGTTCCTCTTGGTGCCAGACTTCAACACTCACCATCCATTCTTCTTTGCTCCAGACTGGACAATTACTCACCTGCCATTCTAGTGATCCTCCGCGTCCTCAGTGGTCAGGTGCTCAGATAAGGTATTAACGTTATTTTTTAACCCATGTCCAAGTGATCGACACGCCAACGCTTGGCAAAGGGCGAAGTGCCTAATCAGGCAAGTCGGTACTCGTGCTGAGATCTGGGGTACATCCTTGAAAATAACTCAAAATAGGCACTGTCGGCTGAGCGGTTCGGCAATCAATCGATTACCAGGAAGGATTCGGCTACACGACTGATCCTGTTACGGGCTCAAAGCCAGAAGCGTCTCGGAGCCAGTTCGACCTCGCTGAACAACCATCTCGGAAGAAAGGAAGAAAGCTCACGCGTGATGCTTACTTTGGCTGAATGCAGGCCGAGCTTAACGGCGGTCACACCCTTCACTGCTACGCTAGGCGGGCTCCAAGAGTTTTCTGGTCGATCGAATGTTATATCCTCTGGTCCTCCTTCTGAATCTGGCAATCCCCACGGAACTTTCGCAATCGGCACTTCGCAACAAAGAACCTTGGAATCTCACCATAGTTCGCATAAAGCAAGCAGCGCCAAGCGTTCTGAAAGAACACACCGGCTAATCAGGATGAGACGTCTCGTCCACAATGCACAGCACGAGCTGAATCACTACCTCCTTCCAAACTCGCAAAAGTTCTCTCACTAAATGGGAAGATGTGGAGGTGGGCTCGTATTCCCTCATGCACTCATCCCACCAAGTTAACATCTGCTGACATAGCCGAGGGCTCCGTCAACTCCATTTTTGCTATCACCGCCTGATTTCTGGTGTTTTCCGGCTCGGATATGTCAAGCCATCAACCTTGATGGACAACCCAAGGCGGGGCTGATTTTCCGTGGATATCCGGTTTTCGCCCGCATCTTTGACGGTGCTCGATTTCATCGGCCTGTATTCTGGCGTGTGAAAGAATGTTATCATTAACCAATATTCCGATGTGAGATGAAAATGAGGTTGCTGCTATAGCATCAACACACTTCGAGCGGGTTGAGAAAATAGCAAAGGGACTAGCCTTCAGGCACAACAACTATCGTCTCAACGGTTCTTAATAAATTTCCGTCTGCTGAGAAGGCTCCTCAGTATTATCTCATGAACTTCCCGTTTCACGAGATGCTATTCACCCTGTTGCCAGCACTGTGCAGCGTCTTGCTCAGATTAGCAAACGGGAGGAGGAATCAGTTGCTTGCAATCACTTTCTCTCTGTATTAGATCCATGGAATGCCTCTTACAACCTCTCAGGCGTTTTTCTTCCCCTAGTTTTCTTGAATGTCTATCACGAGCCCGCGTATGCATGGCAACTCACCGGCTGTTGATAATTACACGCTTTGAATATCACTGCAGCCGAGATGCAGACTTTGTCGAACTATGTCAGTGAAGGTGAGGCATAGAATGGAGGTTTAAGTTGGCCAAAACATCACTCACCACGCTACATAAGCCTGGACCCTGATCTGAATAGTATTAACATAGACCGAGTATGTGAGAGCGCGATAGCTTCCCTATTCCCTGCAATCATTATCACTACCAAAGTGAGTGTCCGCATTTAGACTAAAATTTCAACCTTTATCTTCTTCTTTCAGTCTACGAGAGTTAGCCTAGTCGCTCCTTTTCTCCTCAACTCACCTTTAAACTTTTCGACTTTGCACACTCTTTTCCATCACCGATCCCGGGAAGATCGTTTTGTTCTCCTTCACTGGGTTAGACTGTTCACCAATATGCCGACAGTAGCATCTACGCGACGATGATCGCATTTCCAATTACGAAGCTAAGGCCGCAGAGATTACTCTAGAGCTTTCCACAAAGGTATTCTCCACTTTTCATGTTCCTTAATGTCGGAATCAGTTAAGAGACAATCAACTACAGGGTAGTTCTAATATGGGGTATCAAAGACTGTAACAATGGCCGTTCCTCACATCGAAACATGAGCAAAATATATTAATTCTACCGTGGATCACACGCACATAAATGATCATTTGTCTACAGGAAACTTGTGCCCAGCTGTTGGCCTGTGAACTTACCCTCTTGGTGAGAGATCATGCATGCACCAGCCACATCAACAAGGGTCCCCTGGGAGAACCAAAATGGCACAGGATATCGAGAAACAAGAATTTGCACAGTGCCTAAAGTCACCTCTGTAGAGAGGGAGTGTAAGGTTTTGAAAGATCCAAGTGGGATTCCCATATCCTCGTGGAATGGCGTCATGGTCTATTCCATAAGTTCATTCTGTGACATAAACCAGTTAAGTCAGGGGTGTATATTAAGGTTATTGCAATGCCGAGCGACAGCCAATCAACCCATGCCCTGTTTCGGCAAACCCCTTGATTGAGAATCGATCGCCATCCATGCAAACTCCCATTCGTGCAACATCATGTGCAACAAAGTTCCGAATTAACCGTAATCGGCAGTAAAGCCGTTTGTCTTGCAGTGAATTATACATTGGTAATCATAACGTCGCAGCAAGGGCGGGATTCGGTCCTTATGAACAGGCTAAACTCCGTTAAGCCCAGGATATTGCGTAGTTGATTAGAAAGCCATCAGCGGGATGAACCAGCAGTGCGGGCACTCGCAATTCTTAAAGGCCATCATCGATTTGGAAATCGAGAATCCTTTAACTATTTCCCCCCATACTTAGCGACCTGTCTTCCAAGCGTAAGGTCACGATGCATTTCACAAGTGCGCTTCTTGGTTTTTATAGCCTCTTCGCTACCGCGGCCGCGTATGGTCAGCTGGACTCAGGCATCATTAAGCACGATGGAAAGCCAATTGGCAAGGAAATTGAATATGACGGAGGTATGCCGACGACAGCTGGGTTATTTCGCAATGGCCTGCTTCTAACGCGTGCTAGTCACCTTGTACATCAGCAAACCCAAGCAGCGCATCAAGAGAGACACAGCTGTTCTATATCTAACGGATGTCTTTGGCCTCCCACTTCTGCAGAACAAACTGTATGTTGCTTTCGCGTCCTCAAACGATTTAACCTAGAGCTAAGCTATATACTCTTACACAGGCTTGCCGACAGCTTTGCTCGTGCAGGATTCGTCACCATCACGCCTGATATTCTTAATGGCGACCCGGCGCCACACGACATCGACTTCGATGCGGGCGAGTACCTGAGCAGGCATACCCCAGAGAACACTGATCCTATTGTTGAGAAGACCATCGACTACATCCATAATAAGCTTGGAATCAAGAAGATTGCGGTTACTGGATATTGCTTCGGCGGGAGATACGCCTTCCGCTTCCTGGCAGAGGGCAAGGGAGCAGACGTGGGATACGCAGCTCACCCGAGTCTGCTGCAAGACAGCGAGATTCTTGCTATCGACGGTCCCGCTAGCATTGCTGCAGCTGGTAGGTCATGATCTTGAAGCCACCGTGGGGCCACTTGCAGATGGACAGATTGCGCTAACGAATGGATTTAGAGGTCGATACCCTGCTGAATGCAACACGCCGGTCGGAGATTGAGGCTCTGCTTGGCAAGACGCCGCAGCCATTCCAGGTTAACTTATACTCCGGAACGTCTCACGGGTTTGGCGTCCGCGCCAACGTGTCCGATCCGGAACAGAAGTTTGGCAAGGAGGCAGCTTTTTGGCAGGCGGTCCAGTGGTTCAGTACCTGGTAAGAGTTGAGTGATCGAGCTTCACAGTATGAGTCAGAAAATGGACGTTATGTGTGATGATCTCCCCGCCCCTAAGCGGATTATTCTCAAACTGCCTGTGTCAATATCCAGTCCACAATGCCATCTATCTTGCCACAGTCGTTTCTAAAAGGATCCCGCAACCATAGTGAGCATAGTAAATTTCGATACTCTCCCACGTCACTAAAGAAGCAAACGGTCCTCTTAAGCGAGTACAGAATTTCGACTACAAGGTCGAGACTGAAGAGTACATCCACTTCACAAACATTCCCAGCAGTTCAGCCTACTGAGATATCTCATGTCCAACTATGTTGCCTTCAAGATGCTGCGGAAGGGAGAATATAGAGTCTACTGCCTTGCGTACCCGGTGGGCGCTGGAGCCAAGTTCCGGCTGATTGCCGCGTCCACCGACACTGTTCAGTTTTCAAATGCACACTGATTTTCTCGCACCCTGTGACGTGAAGTCACTCTCACAATGATCTAGGTAAACAAGCTCCTGCAGCATCCAAGAACCGTGAGAATTTTATTGGAAAGCAGATCGTAGCTGCCGCGGGATCCTTCCTGTGCAGAAGCATGGACGAGAACTACAAGCTGCTGGCCCAGGAAGTCCTTTCTGTGACAACTTGGGCCAGCTTCCCTGAGGAGAATAGGGCTGCTTTCAAAGATAAAATAAGAGAATCAAGATTTCATACTTTAACACGGGGATTGACTAATTGAATGTATTATATCTTGCGAGGGCTTGAAGTCGTAGTGTTAAAAAGAACACTTGTCCAGGCTCTACACGCTTCTGACTTGTGATATTCCGCTCCCCTTGCAACGACTCACTCATACCCGACCGCCGTTGAATGCTCTATCTGCGGTCAACCTTAAAAAACTAGACTTGGTCCATTTAGCCAGGTTCCCTTCCCCTTATTTCGATTCTTGATACTATCGGTATTCTCGATGTCTGACAAATGTTGAGTTCATGCCGAATGCGGAAACATCGAAACCCAAGTTCCCGACTTTAGCATGGGTTACCATCGAGATATGATGTTGAATATGCGGAGAAAATTTATTGTCTTTGTCATTTAAGAACTCTGTTAAACTTTTGACCTCTTCTGGGCTGTAAAGATGGTGTCCTCTCCTAGTAACTCCCATTGTTCTATGAATATTCATCCTCAGCCATCGTTGAATACATATTTGAACCCTGAACAGACCAACTTAGACTACAACGGAAATTCAGGTACAAATTTTCGTTAGAATTAATTGCCTATTCATCCACCTTCCAAGCGGCGGGTCTCTCTCACTAGGTACAGTGAGTTCCTCCCCCAGACTCAGGCCTATCGTGGTTTCATGCTCTAGTTCGCATTTCGGCCGCCCAGAAGAGAAAAAAACAAGTCCTCCGTGTTTACACAATCTTGATCACAATTTCCCCTTCTCCCTCTGGGCTTTCAAACCCCTCCCAGTACATCTTAAAAGTCTCTTCGTCAACATCAAACGCCGAGTCCCCGTCTCGGCCTCTATCTGCCACATCTAGAGCATCTCTTTGAGCTCTCCGCTCTCCAATGCGCCTCCACAGAACCTTACGGTCTGCTTCAAGAAAAACAAGGACCCATCGGCCATCGTTTTGCTTCACGAGGCTCTTGAACTCATCCCGGTAATCTTTGCTGTAGAAGGAGAGATCCAATATCACGTCCCGCTGCTTCTCTTGTAGCACACGTACTAGTTCAGCTACGAGAAGGTCCTTTGCCTCATCTTGATAAGCAGAGTACCGACCTACGGGATAGTCGATAGCGTAGAGACCATGTGCTTCATATACCAGGGCATCGATTGACAGTCTACTGAAGCTCGGTAACCGGGTGAGCACAGCTTTGGCAAGGGTTGACTTCCCGGCGCCTGCATATCGAGAAGTCAGCGAATGGAACTTCACTTTGCGTCTTTATTGTTGATTGATCGTTCAACCGCGTTAGTCACCTTACCTGAGATGCCACAGGTCATTATAACAACCGGGCGTGGATCTTGGCCGGTCCGATTGATGTGGGGTAAGATCTACCAATTAGCAAGAAGACGCCGTGGCTGATGCTATATCACCTACATAGTCTAGAGCGACACGGTCCTCGGCTGGCGTTGACATTTTTGTCGTTTCTTTCAAGGCGTCGCGGATGATCAAAGAGTCCGACAGAGTTGGAAGGGAGAAAGGCCGAGATCCTTCGGTCACGTCCAGTGGTGACAACGGATGCGAGGTATGTGACTCATCCGGCATTGCCCACATGTCCATAATCGGGAGAGCAATAACGTCAGCATTGACTTGCGGCGGGCTGCCAGAGTTCAACCCCAACAAATTTGCCTCACAGCTCCAAACCCAGGTGTTAATGATGATCCTCAACTGATATATGCTGCAGGGCTTGCTATAGGGAGCTTTGGATGACACCGGGATCCGCGATGATTATTTAGTGATTCCAAATTGGAGCTGGGCTGCTTGGAAAGGCCCGATCGTGAGTTCCGGTGCAAATAGGTTTCGGCTGCTTTATGATTTTGTGCTCTAAGACCTCTAGGAAATGGGAACTTCGGTCACATTTTTCTATGCCCAGTCTAATGGAAAGGCAAGGGCGCTGGATTCACATTGTGCGCGGTTCTGGAAGAGGGAGGAAGATAATACTGGGGACCAAGACTCGACAAAGGTTACCATGTTGCCCAATATTATTTTCTTCACGTATCCCCTTCCACTCTGGGCATGATGCTTTAAATTGAAGAAAGTGTGTTCGGGGCATAGTCTTGAAGTTGTGGGCTATGGCGTTGAGTTGCTCTACTTGGCTCATTTTGACAACTCGGGGGAAATCGAATCGGGAAGAAGTTCTGAACAGCAATAAGATGCTGGTAATGAATCCAACTACAAATCATGGACGAGCGCTTTGGTACTTATCTCTATCGGATTACATCATCCCCAGGCGATCGATCTCCAGTTTCATCCGAGCTGGTCCGGCTCATTTTCAATGCTCGCTTCAACCGTTTGGAGGTCTCAACAGGACTCGCTCGATTCTTTATCCGACTCTTCTGAGAAACCCTGGACACGCTTAGACAACCAACTTGGAAGACTCCATCTGGCTGTTTTGCCAGTCTTTGGACCACAGCCCGACAAATATTGGTCCAAAACCCTCGAGCATTATCCTTTGCATTTCAACGATTGGCGACGTAATTTAAAGGCTCTTTATGCGGAAACTTCATCTCAATAAGCTTAGGCTACACACTGTACCTCTGTTTTAAACAGTGTCACGCTAAGCCTAAACGCTCTCCTCGAAGTTCAGGCACCCTGCTCAAATGACAAGATTTCGTCGACAAATCCAAGAGCCTTAGTGTAAGCCTCAACCGAACCCTTCCATGGCTTCGGAGGGAATCCAGAGCCAAATTCGTGAAGACCATGGGACCCGTTTTCCACGGGAAACAACTCCGTACGCACACCGAGCTCCTTAAGTTGCTTGTAGTGATCCACGCTTTCCTGTGCAAGTACGACCTCGTCGGCTGTACCGTGGACGAAAACGGACGGGGGTAATCTTTGGTGACAAAGAGCTGTAGAAAGGCTGGCTTGACCTCTTCAGGAAGCGCCGCGGCTCTTTGCGAGTACTCCAACGCGTCGAGCTGAGCACCCAAGCCAGGGCGACCCAAGTTGCCGTCAAGAAACGTCCCGTCCAGCTCCCAGCGAACGGTCAGTGCAAAGCGACCTGTGCCCATCTTTCCTTCTACAAAGTCATCGCTGACTACCGTCTTGTCGGCGAGGATCTCAGGAACGCGGTCAAGATCGACAAAATTGGCTATACTCGTCGGAGGTCGAGCTCTAGTCCAGTGATCCAGGAGCCAATTACCGCCAGTGCCAAAACCCGTCAGGAGAGCAGCCGGCTTGGGCTCAGCATAGACACATGCTGCGCGAGCAGAGTACGCGCCGGCAGAGAATCCCGTCACGACAATGCGGGCCGTGTCGACAGAAACAGATTCCGGAAGTGCATTTGCAAAAGCCTGGCCCGCGAGAAACTTGAAAAGTGCCTTTGCATCATCGATCTGATCCAGCGCCGTGCACGGATGGCAGAGCCGATAGTCTGCTGAAATAAATATGTAGCCCCTCTTTTGGCAATGGTCTTTGCGTGTTAGAGTGGCCCGAATAATCCTAAAGGCTGAATTATTGACAGCTTACCATACAACCAGCGTGGGAACTGCCCATCCCGTCGAGAACCAGCGGTCATACCACCACCGTGATAGTAGATGACAGTGGGCAAGATCCCATTCGCTTTGGGGGGTAAGTAGTAGTCAAGCTTGATTTCATGGTTTCCGACAACACTGTAAACCAGCGTCTGACCTCCTTCAGGTAGGATAGGTGGTGAAGGCATCTTGATTTATGAATTAGACAAAGGCGCGTTGGGGAGCTAGTTGGAGATGCTTGATTGAGGTTGATTCAGTGCGGGGTGAGGAGTTAGGTAGGCACCAAAACGTATGTACGTGCTGACTAACAGGCCTTTTGAGTTTCCTCACAGTATAGTTACTTACCGAAGGAACTGCCGGTTGCCGCGTGTACAGATCTCCGAAACTTCGAGCAAAATCACACCAAAATCCACCTGCTTTACTTGTACGTGACTCACAGTCTCACACAGCTCCATTCTGACCAATCATAAACATCACAATGACGAAGGGGGAAAACAGTTGTCGACTTGTCTGTCACTAGGTTCGTTCCTGCAGAAATGGCCTCTAGAGGATGTATTTGCTGACAACAGAAAGGACAACTCAGAACGGAGCTTTGTGACAGCTCTTGACGTAGCTGTTGCACTGGTAGGTGGTGTGTGGCTTGAGGTTCACATGGAGAAAGGACCATATGGAAATGCATAAACGCCAAGTTGCGGTGAGTAATGAACAGGAACACTATGCTTGAACAAAAGGATCAAAAAGCAGAAATGTGTCATACTATAATGTGATGGCTTCAGGTTCAATTGGCTCCAAGCCTCCCTTCCCCTTGAATGTTTCAACAATCTGCGCCTGCTCAACCAACATGAAACGGTCTGTTTGCTTTCCGTGTGTTGCCAGAGTTCGCCATCGGTCAAAGTCTTCTGGGTTTCTCTTGTCGCCGTGGGCATCAACGGGATTCTCCCAATGCCCCTTCGAAAAGCTCAGAAGTCCACTGATTGTTCCTTTCGTAATGTCGTAGACAAGTGAAACCACAGTTCCCGTTTCTTCCAGCCAGCTAACTTGCCACAACTCTCCTGCCCGGATGCACTGGTACGCGGCAGTCTGGTAGTTGATGCGACCGGCCATGGGGCCACCGTGAATAGCGTAGACGACACGGTCGTGTGAGAAGAACCAGATTTCATAGCGCCATTTCTCGGGGTTTCCCTCAGCGTCGCGGGCGTCGTAGTCGTAAATTAGGTGAGTGTCTTTGATATCTTTGTCGAATGACGGGTCGAGGGGCGTGTTGACTTGATAAGTGGGGAGCTGCATTTTGGATGATGTTTTGTATTTTTACTTGGAAGAGGCAATCAATAGCAAACATGGTTGAATGACACTTTATAGTCTCTGAATAGTGTAAATATTGTGGGAACCTTTTGAGCCTCAGGTAACTGCTCATGAATCATCAGTCTAGACAACTAACACCACGTGGTTTTAACAACTCGCCACAGCGTTGCCAGCGCGAGCGGGTCGTCGCACCACTTGCTTGACCCACAACGTGCGTGGGGTTCCGGGATCGCCATCGGTGACGCTATTGACACTTATCTCATGTTGGTGCTATTTCCGCCAGCAACGGACAATGTCAAGGCAATTATCCACTTTCAACCGATTTAAGCTTCGGCCATGTCGGGCGGTCTGCTGCTCAAGACCAGTTGGCGACACCAGCTCGGGCCGAGATATCACGTCATCTTTCGCTAGAATCCTCTAACCCAAGCACTAAGTGGATAACGATGTCAATTTCCTGGTTCCTAGCTGCTATATCCGTCTATCCGTCCACGCCATTTATATCAACGGCATTCATGCTCGGCAAATGCTTGAAATCTGGACTACGCTGAGTAATATTTTGTCGAGGATAGAAGGTGATTTATCAACTGCATCTGACCAGTCTTCAACGTTGATCTCCTATCCATTCTCAATAGTATGAACTTCACGCTACTCTCTGCGAAGAGCAGTGTTGAACACGAATGAAACACGATATTCAACCCAAGGGCTAGATAATAAACAGCCACCATTTTCCTCTCAAACTCCGCGTTGTTAAGACAACCATTCAAGCTGTTTCATCCACGCACCCTGCGACTGCAACACAAGCCTCTCAACACGATGATGCCAGCCCATGAAGACAATAGCGATTCTACTCTTCGTGCTCTTACGGTATTTCCAGGCTACAAAAGTCAATTAGAATACTCCATTCAAGTGTTTTGGTCTCTTTTAGAAAATTTCCTTTGAGAAAGTGCCATTTCGGCATGCTGCAAATAGCGAAGAACACATTTATCACGGCTAAGTCCCTGGACAGGGTCGTTAACCGCCACCTATCCTCTGTATGTAATTCCGAGTTACCTCCAATGGGCGTAGATTAAACGATGGCTGTGTACAACACTTGTCTTTGGCGAGCATGAAGCCATATTTGCACAGCTAAGGGGCAGCTTGCAGTTAAGAGACCAAGATCAATTCATAAGATGATTTAATTGGCTATTACTTCCCTGATCATTCTTCTAGACTGTCTTGTTCAAAGCTGCATGGATGTGAGAGCTGTGAATGACCTCTACTTCTTCCTATTTTTTCTTTCTCCATGCAGAATACGGTTTATCAAAAGTCTACTTGATAAATCTGTTTCTAGTCCATCCAGTTCTACGAGTATAGGATCACGTTTTAATGTTCAATTAGTTACCCGCCGACTTTCAGCTTCTCTACTATCTCAGAACAGCCTTAGCATCTGTGTAGCTATGGTTAACTAGAACACCCCTGGTTGCTTATTGATCCGCCGGCCTATCTCTAATTACTTTCTATGTAAGTGGAGTAAATCGGGCCTAAACTATCCTCGAGATTAAATTTGAACTTCGAAACCGTGCTTATGTAGACTATCTTGAAAAAGTGTGATCGGGGTTGCCAGAGGATATATCGTAATTTTAAGATCATGGCACGTTCCATGCTTTTTTGTTGCTTCTCAAAAGTCCGGGACCACTACCTTGTCAAGGATTTCCAACATCGACCATCGTGGACCTGTTGCCAACATTGCCTCATTGTGTGCGTCTTAGTCATTGCTGGCTTTCCTATCTATCATTTCTTGCCAATGTGAATTGAGGCCCCGTTTGTACCTTGGGACTGACTACATCTGCATAACTCAATTAGATTTCCATTAGAGAAATAATTTCCTCTTTAACAGTATACCTACATATTCATGTGTGTCTTCATGAACATGTGAACTTTCTAGTAGCATATCGATCCGGCTTTTCATGTGCACAAGGGTGGCATGCCGAAGCACCGAGGATGATGTAACAAACATCTTTCCGAGCTCTCTATGTCATCATCAAACTCCGCTTAACCAACTCTGTTTATATAGAAGTTAATGTCATGAAGTTTATTTCGTAAAGAGTAGCATTTAGTCTTTCACCACGAACATTCAAATATTCCTTCCTTTTTCGACCAATTTCAGTCAAACACAGGCTCAGAGATCCTACAGCATCAATTTCGCTTACAATAGCTTACAGTGCAATGCAGAGTGACCCATAGAGTTTTCTCATGTCTCAGAGACTAGTTTTAGATAACGGGGGTCGCTCTTATTACCGCGGTGTATAGTTAAAAGCGTCTAAAGCCTGCCACTTGTTGTAATTAAGAAGCCGCTATAGTGTTTTAACTACTAAAGAATTAGTCGACAGATAATGAATTAATTGCATTTTTATAGCCCTGCCAAGAAAGAGGAGAAAGTCTTCAAGGTGCTTTGAAGGGGCAGGTAAACGAGTAATAGTTTGTCGCCTACTGGCAAATTATCGAATCAGACGGAAGATCATTCTCTGATTGACTGACTCCGAAGTAGGGTGCACCGCATGTAGTTCGGGTTGGTGTGATGATGTGGTTCGACGACTCGTCCGTTACTCAAGACGCTCCTTCATCGTGTACGTACGTTTTGGGTCTCTCATCAGATGTCAGCACAGCATGGTCCTAGGCGAGTACTTAAACTGCCAAAGAGCTGTCTGGAACGAATATTGTGACCACGTAGACCCCACTTTTGAAAGGGCACTCCAAGGAAAATATGATTTCGCGATTTCAGGGAGCATTGTGATGATGTGCCCGACATGGATTAACTAGGGCCTTTTGCAGACAGGCGGGACCCAGACCCCGTAGCAGCCGAGGGCGATCGATTTCCAGTAACGCTCCCGAAGCCAAGACCAGGGGTTGTCCGATGTAACCCCCTGGAATTACGGAACACGTCCATATTTAGTCAACTGAAAAAGTTCCTCGGCAGATTTTCCAACTAACTGAAGCTTAACTTAGTATTCGTACGTCCGTATCTTCCGCCTCGCAGCGGCAGCCATGGCCACTTTGATCCCCATCTGTGCTGCCGCGGTGTTCCTGTCGATCTGATGCGCGCCCCTATGCACCTTGATCCTTGATCCTAGGCCTGTTCAGGGGGTTCGGCATCACAGGCCAACGCCAAGCATACTACGACTGGCTCTCGACCCTGGCTTTGTCTCATTGCAGCCGTTGTGAACCGATGCGCTGCGGCGTTAACGACGGATGGCGATGGATCGACAGGGGAGACGCTAACGCGATGAGGTAGGTTAGAGAATCGGAGCATTGATAAGGGACCAACCGTACAGAATCCAATCTATCCAGGAACTTCTGCAGGGCCTTCTGCAACAGCAACCTTTGTAGCTGGAACTTCTGTAGGGGGAACTTATGCAATTGGAGTCTCTGCAATGGCACACCTTCCTTTGATGGCTCGGCGGTGCAGACAATGCAATCTCTTTCACATCGAGTGCACTTTTGTTCCGGTGAATACGATTCAACAGTCGAAAATTTGCCAGGACAGGATAGTCCAGGTACGATGACCAACAGCCTGGACTCTTTGCAGCCGGATCATGCCGTGACCCCTCAAACTCTTGATATGCCGTACGCAGCAATTGTGTTATATACCGTAGCATTCATCCACTTGCACCGGTCAATGCAAAGAGCATCAACATTCCTTACCATTTTCTCTTTTTAGTCACTCATTTACAATATTAAACATTGAACCCAGTCATTCATTATGGTGCGCCCAAGCTTGCTCACATGTCTCTTCGTGGGGGCGTGTGGTGCGGTGCAGCTCGACAAGATTGGCGATAAGAAGACCTCCCCTGGCTTGCCAGGCGCATACATCTTCGAGTTTGAGGATGGCGCTGTAAGTGTTTTACCCTTTGGCGTTTTTATCCAACTTTGCCATCTGTGGAGGAAGCAGCCTAACCTTTGGGTAGGATTCGTCAACCTTTAACGAGGAGACAGCCGCACAGGACACGACGACACGCGTAGAGTTCAACTACAAGCTATTCAAGGGCGTTTCAATCCAGTTCAATGACATCAAGAAGGCGGACGATTTGGCTGCTAACCTGGCTGCGTTGCCCGCTATCAAGAACATGTGGCCAGTTCAAGTGTACGGCATTCCGAAGCCGCGGATCGAGTGGACAGGCACACCTGGGTTGGAGTATTCCACGAGGAAGAGGGCCAGCAACGAGTCCACCGAGGATACTTTCGCGCCCCACGTCATGACACAGGTCGACAAGCTGCGAGCGGAAGGTATTACCGGAAAGGGGGTCAAGCTCGCTGTCATCGACACGGGTGTAAGTGGATTGAACCTTGTGCTATCTATCTTGAGGTTGCTTGACTAACAGGTTTATAGATTGACTACAAGCATCCTGCGCTGGGCGGCTGCTTTGGCTCTGACTGTTTGGTTTCCTTCGGCACCGACTTGGTGGGAGATAGCTACGATGGCTACAACGCGGTGTTTCCCGATGAAGACCCAATGGACTGCCAGGGACACGGCACCCACGTCGCTGGTATTATCGCCGCACAGCAAAACTCCATGGGCTTTACCGGTGCTGCTCCTGGTGTCACCCTTGGCGCATACCGGGTCTTTGGCTGTGGTGGAGAAGCCGGCAACGACGTGCTGATCGCTGCCTTCAACCAGGCGTTCGAAGACGGCGCTGATATCATTACCGCCTCTATCGGCGGGCCTAGCGGCTGGTCTGAAGAGCCCTGGGCTGTGGCGGTCTCACGCATTGTCGAGCAGGGTGTTCCTTGCACCGTGTCGGCAGGAAACTCAGGGGACGTCGGCATGTTTTACGCCAGCACCGCCGCCAATGGCAACAAGGTGACCGCCATCGCCTCTTTCGATAACAGCCAGTCCATGTCGCTGCTTAACACCTCCCATTATACTGTCAGCGGCAGCGACACCAAGATCGAGTTTGGCTCCACCGCCGGAACACCTGACAACTGGGCTGGTGTGAAGCTCCCACTCTGGGCACCTAGCCTCGACCCCACGGTTGCGAATGGGGGCTGTGACGCGTATCCTGCGGACACGCCCGATCTCAGCGACTACATTGTGCTAGTTCGCCGTGGAAGCTGTACGTTTGTGCAGAAGGCCCAGAATGCGGCTGACGCCGGTGCCAAGTATATCATTGTATACAATAACGCCGGCGGCACGATCAAAATTGACGTTTCGGCTGTTAGCGGCATCGTGGCATCTGGTATGGTGTCGCCCACGGTAGGAGAGAAGTGGATTTCACTGCTCAAGGGGGGTTCCAAGGTCACCCTCGAGATGTCGGACGGATCAAGTGGTGAAGTCATCCTCGAGCAAAGCAAGAACGAAATCACTGGTGGTGCTGTCAGTACCTTCAGCTCCTGGGGCCCTACATGGGAGCTCGATGTCAAGCCTCAGTTCGGAGCCCCGGGTGGAAGTATTCTTTCGACTTACCCTACTGCGAAGGGAAGCTACGCCGTCCTTTCCGGCACGTCGATGTCGTGCCCCTTGGTTGCTAGCATCTTTGCCCTCATTTCTGAGGTGCGCGGTACATTCGATCCGGCCCTTATTGAAGAGCTCCTATCTGCCAACGCAAACCCGCAGCTATTCAACGACGGCACCGGTTTCTCCGACTTCCTTGCTCCTGTTCCGCAGCAGGGAGCTGGGTTCGTGCAGGCATATGACGCTGCCTATGCCAAGATCCTTCTGAGCCCCTCCAGTCTCTCATTTAATGATACGGATAATTTCGTTGAGGTGCTCAACTTTACCCTGCGCAACACGGGTAGCGAAGATGTCGACTTTGCAATCTCACACATTCCTACCAAGAGCACATACACACTGATCAAGGGTGAAATCTACCCCGATGCATTCCCCAACGAATTTGCCGACGATGAGGCTAGCCTTAGCTTCAGCGAGAACAAGGTTACGGTTGAGGCTGGCGGCAGTGTCGCTATTGAGGTCATTCCCACTCCCCCTGAAGGGCTAGATGCAGACCGTCTGCCACTTTGGTCTGGGTTCATCGCCATCAACGGATCGGACGGCAGCTCGCTGTCGTTGCCTTACCAAGGCCTTGCAGGATCTCTCCACGATGCTGTGGTTCTAGGTCCTGAGGACACCTGGATCAGTAAATCCACCGACGAGAGCCACGCTCGAGTCCCAGTCAACTCCAGCTTCCCACTGCCCGCCCCTGGCACGGCAAACAGCTCAGACGCTGTTCTTCCGTCGCTGGTATGGTTCTTCGCGCTCGGCTCAGCGAAGCTTCACGGCGAAATCGTACCGGTTTCAGCTTCCAACTCGTCATCCAAGAGCATTGGCGAGCCTCTGGGCTTCCCGATGTTGTGGAACGCAATGGGTGTGAACTCCCTATCGTGGACGGGCGAGCTCGCAGGCGGAGGCTTTGCGCCGGCGGGCCAATACAAGATCCAATATCGGGCTCTGAGAATCTTTGGCGATGAAAAGGAGGAGGGAGATTGGGACGAGTCTGAGTCGCCGGCTTTTGCCATTACTTATCCGTAGATGGGGGTGTGCTGTGAGTAGTGGCCAAGTGGGTGAACGAGGGATGGTTGTGTGTGGGAACGCTGGAGGTGGCAATTAGCGAAGCTGGTTGTAGATCGAAAATGCAATAAACTATAGCTATATGGCATGATGAATAATTGAGCATCTATAATGTGTTTGGTATCGTATAAACTCTGACTAGATCAGGGGCGAACATTTGAGAAATCCATTAAGTCAACGGGGCGGGGCACTCATCAACTGCCATACGACAAAGAACGCAAATTGCATTAAAAGGACGCACTACCGAGTATTATTTTATTTTCTCATTATTTCTTTCACAAACACCCATGAAAAGCAACAAGTTAGACATACTTCGTCACATAAAAACGTCGTCTACCTTTGATGTTGGAGCATCTAAGCATACACCCCCGCTAGTCTACATGCAACCGAACGCGCGCCACATTCAAAGTGGACCGTGGCACAATTCTGAGGCTGTGACGCACTGTCGATCCCTCTCCAGATTCACTCGGGGCAACGCCATCTGCCGTCGGCTCCTCTCCTAACATCAGCACCACCACGGTTCGTGGGCTCCGTACGGCACCCCAACGCCGCGACAGCCTCATTGGCGTGCCCGTTTCCTTCTCCTCCCCTCCGCCATGTCTCTAGTCTACGAACGCATGTTTGCGACCGACAAGGAAGCCTACGAAGCGGTGCAGCAGGCCCAACGCGACCAAGGGTTCACCACGAGCAAGAGACGCTCATCTGGTTCGGCGCGACACGGGCGCAACGTGCGCATCGATGTTTCGTGCCATCGCAGCGGGAAATATCGTCCATGGGACAAGAAGCAGGAGAAATACAAGACACATACCAAGAAATTAGATTGCCCTTTTCACGTTGTCGTTACCTGGAAACCGGATCTGTTAGCCTATCAATTCCGCGTCCTCAGCGAGCAACACAACCACAACCCGGCCGAGGAGCCCTTGGCCAACTTCCACGCCCGTCAACTATCACAACGGGAATTCGGACACGATCGAATCCAATCTCTAGTCGAACAACGGTCACGCCAGAACCCGAGCTCGACCCCTTCCGAAATCGCCCGCCAAATCACAGAAGAATACCCCGAGGTCCAGGTTGTTGACCAGGATGTGTGGTTGGTCCTCCGAAGACTACGCCTCCAGCAGTACGAACCGCACACGTCCGCACAAGCCTTTCTAAGGATCCTCAAGCAGGATGAGAGGGTCTTCTTCTTGGCGTATGACCGCGGACCGGGGGATAAATGGTGGCGCATTTTCTGGGTGTACGACGATAACGTGAAGGTCTGGAAACGCAATCCAGAACTTCTCATGATGGACAACACGTGCAAGGTCAACCGCTTTAATCTCCCTTTGTTTCAAATCACAGGCACTACATGTCTTCGTACCAGCTTTAGTGCTGCGTTCGGCCTTTCTTCACAAGAAGATACAGAAGCGTACACATGGATGCTCAAGCAACTCAAGGCCGCCGCCCTAAAAGCAGGCATCCCACTACCCAAGATTATCATCACTGACTTTAATCAAACGCTGAAAAGAGCCGCGGCGAACGTGTTGATCACCTCAAAGCAGCAACTCTGCGTGTGGCACATGATGAAGAATGTCACCTTGCAAGTGAAGGCCTTATGGGTAGGAACTATCAAAGAAAGTACGCTCATGGTGGGGGATGGCTTTGAAGAAATTGCTCGACAGGTAGCCTCTGCAGCCCTAAATCCAGAAGAAGCTCGCAATGATGCTGTTCACGACACGCCACTACAACTTGCAGCCAATGTTGAAGTTGATAATGCGTCTCAACGGGCCTTGCAGCTCCTTGGCGGCCCGGCGCCCCCAACGTGGTCCCAGCACCGTCATCACGGCTCTACCAACCTACTGCCGATGGTATTATTGCGGCGTGGTATGCGGCTGTGTGTGTAGAAACAGAGGATGACTTCGTAAAAAAGTGGTGTCTTTTGAAGCGGGAATTTCCAGAACAACAACGTAAGATTCCAGTCTTTGTTGTAAGCAAAACCCCTTATTGACCAAATTTCTAGCAATTATTGGGTTTCTCCGATCAACATACTTGCCCGAGAAACACCAATTTGCTCACTTTGCTATCCAGTGGTACCGCAATTACGGTCTTAATTCGACGCTACGGACTGAGAGCTCGCATCACCAGCTGAAGAAATTCCTGGATGGCCGATTCTGCGATTTGAATGAGCTGCACACGAAAATTTGGGAGCAGACACTCCATCAACGTCGGACATACAACATGAAATTTACGAAAGAGACGACAACACGGCGTGTCACCTGGCATCAATATCCTTACTTGGAGCAACTATTTCACAAGGTCGGCTGGGACACAATGGAACAGCTGGTTGAGCAATTTGACCTCGCGATGGGTTCAGTGAAGGATGGAACGAGTCTACCAAGGTGCACGGGATCATTTAAAGCTCAGTGGGGCTTGCCATGCAGTCATCAGCTGGTTGAGACTGTGCAAAAAGAAGGCGTTTTGGAGCTTGAAGATCTCGACTGCCACTGGTGGTTGAAAGCATACACGGTAAATCAAACCACCCAGCCCAATTACAAAGACGCTAATTTAGACCGCGTCTACAGCCGGAGCAGCATAAGATTCTTGAGGAGCGATCAGGGCGTGACCCGGACAGCATTCCGTCACGCCGTGAAGTTAACAACAGTATCCCGGTCCCGCTTGCATATCCCGGGGCGCCAACAAATCAGACTCCTGGCAATTGGGAAGGCGGGTATACTGAGACGTCACTGCAGCCGTCTCATGGACAGAAGAGGTCCAGGCCAGCAGACTCGGATTATTATGAGGGCGGCGGCAAAAGGCATGACGATGGCATGAGGGCCGAACTAGACCGACTAACGGAAACGGTCAGCCAGTTGGCTGAGTTGGTGAAGGCCTCACTTGCCCGGGGGCCGCCGGGGAACTGGGCGGTGCAAGGGCCTCAGCAGTTCGGAGGAGGGCCGGGGAGTTCAAATCCGTATCAATTTGGTGGAGGGTATGCCCCACAGTCCCCGGCACCGTTGGCAGGTCCTCCGGTGGCCGCTCCGGTGGTCACTCCGGCGGGTCGTCCGGCGCGCCAACCGGGCCAAATTGAATTCCAGGCGTGGCATCCAACACCTCCGCCGCCACCATCGCCACCTTCAAATTCATAGCTTTCAAGATCAAGGGCCCTATTTAGGCTGGCTTTAGAGGTGTTTGGAGAAGTGTTCAAGCTTCGTAGAGTCCCTAGTCTCCTGGCTCGTGTTGACCTAATAGTCGCTTGAGCCTGAAGAGGTTGTCCAAATTCGGTGTGGCTTGTCCCTCTGTACGGACTTGCGACTGTGTATGTTTGAGATGAGGCCATGCATGGATGCTTGAAATTCTACGAGTGGGGCTAATAAGTTGAATGGCCCATGCAACACCTTCTAGGGGTCTATGCTAGAGTGGTTATAAACCACTCTAAGTCAGTAGTGTACATATTTGGGTAGGATATACGGCGTGTCCCTCTCTATCATGGTTTCATCAAGTGTCTGTTTGACAAGCATCGCCGGCTCTTGATGGAATAGAGTACTTCATACCTTATTGCGGTTCGTATTTTATTAAGGTGGCTGTCAAGGCCAGTACTGTTGGGGAACAGTTCTACCAGGCGAAAGGGGTAGAAGTTCACTGTATGTGTGGTCGAAGTGATGGAAGGGAATCGATGCAAAAAAACCTGGGGACCGGCCACTACTTTGTGATTCTAGAGCTGCAGAAATGAGCTGGCCCCCACTCTGCATCTGAGCTAATAGGGGCCTGGCTTTGTCATAACTCCGCCGTCTAGACAGACCGTGAGAAGTCTTAAGCGGGCCATAACGGCATGGAAATCCGCTCCGTACAAAGTAAACTTTATAAGTCAAAGGGAGCTGATATATAAAGAGATGATTTATCCGAGTCTTCTACGAAAAATGCAAGCAGCCGCTTCGACCGAGGTACAGAAAACCTTAGAGCGGTACGTCTATAGCAGTTTGGGGGATGTGTCAAAGCTGTCCGGCGGCAAGTACAAGCGTGTGTGGCATTTTGACAGCAAGGCCGCGGTCGAACGGTACATCCGCGAGGACGAAGCTATGGTTGCCTTTGGCCTGAGCAGCAAGGCGAGCTTCATCCACATCAGCTTGTACTCGGACAACTGGCGGCGCTCCAAGGTGGAGATCTCCAAGGACCCGAACTCGCCTGGATATGTCCACATTGGCATTGGCGACGGGCGCAGGAAGCAACCCTTCATCTGGACTCGCCGCGACACCGGGCCTCTTGTCAAGAAGCTCGTCGAGGATGTGCAGCCCGGAGCAAGGCTGTTGGGTGTCAGCGAAATGGCCAGCTTCCGCGAGTACATGGCGACGTGGGCCAAGGTGCTAGGAAAGGAGCTTGCAGGCGACGACGGCATCCAGGACCTCTCGGCCGAGCAGATCAGGAGCTGATTCCTGGGGACGAGCACACTAAGGATCACCTAATGGAATGCTGGCTGTTTTTGGAGGACTTTGGGTACGATGGCGGGGATCCGCAGACCATCTATCCCAAGGACGTCAGTATAACCATCTCTTCTCTTCCCTACACGGAGCACTAACGCAAGAAATACATATTGAGGCCGAGCACCTTTTGACCCCCCTGGAGAAATACATGCAGCTCGAGGACTGGAGCGAATTGTTGGAGCCGGAGAGATAACTGCCCTTGGTTCTTACTAGGAGTCGATAAATCCAGGCTCGTACATATTGACGCTAACTCTAGCTTCACTTCAACTTGGTCCACAATCGACCGAGCTCCGCGAAGAACAATGATCTAGCTATAGAAAGAGTCTGGGAGTTGGTCTGCGTGGCTTTGTTCTTGAGAATGATAAATTCCAGTCATGTGGGTGGAATTCTTTGTCTCTCTTTTTCATTGGCTCTTGTTAGTTCACTGAACACATTCTTTCACATGCTCAGCATACATCAAGCTGCTTTTTCTAACATGGGATCACTTAACATGATACCTGAACGTAACGGCTTGCTCCATCGAGTTCCCTGGGTACAAATTCATGGCCAGTCTCGCTCGTGCCTTGGTTCGGTTTCTTCAGACTTCTTACAGCTCAGCAATTACTTGCCTATCAAGCACCACCACTCCGAACTCAAGCTGCAGCCCAATTGCTACGATCTCCACACTTACTAACGCATCCTCATTCGAAAAGCCCGAGTATCTCTATTCCCAAAAGACACCCCTCTTCACGATGGTTTCTACAATCGCCGGTTGGATTTGCCTCAACCCTGCGTGCGCTGAAAACCCCCCGAACCCAATCGACTCTGCGAACTGTGTATCATGCGGCTTCAAGGCGGGCACTCTCTTCCCTGACAGCCAAGATCCAGTGGATACAGGGAATGAGGACTCCAAGGAGTAGAATGTTAGAGAACTTGAGGAATGTCAAAAGGCACGATACGGGTATTAGTCTCCTCTGATTCGGATACGTAGACAGGGTGTTCTTGTATTTCCTTTTGCCTTGCAGTCTGATTAATAGAGACCTTCGCCTTATAGCCACTACATTTTACCTAACGTTCAAGATGAATCCGTGTGCCCATTACTTAAGAATGTTGAGTTGAAAGTGAAAGCTTAGTCTCTCGTATTGCTCAACTCCGTTGTCTACTGCTTGCTTGGTAGATGGAAGGCCAGAGGAATTTCTTAGCTCCACACAATCAGAATAGCATAAGCAACAGAGTCTCTCATGGTAATGAAAGCAAAAAGATTGGCTAACGCACCCACTAGTTTTTCAAGTTTTAAAGAGGTGAAGCTGAGAGCTTAGACTCATCCCACCACTGTCAATTTCAACGGCCTCTTCTAAATTATATCTCAAGCTTTCCAAAGATTTGACTATAAGAGGAAACATAAACTGGGTTAGCCTGGCGGGCCTATAAGGTTGTTTAGGCCATTTCAAGTTGTAGGCTGCACTCGTCATTTAGGGGGTGGCTCTTGGAAATCCGAGGTTTGCTGTTTGCTGGGTGTCTGAATGGCCCATCCATGTTGTTCTCTTCTCTACTCTATACCATATATCTGGCGATGTATTGGAAATGACTCAGCCATTGGTTTATCTGTCGCAAGGAGCCCATAGGCGTATGGGATGCCATAGATGGGGCATTGATCCACCCCTGGATATGCCATTTCCCTCCAAGTAGGCACGTCTCTCACCACGGCTGGAGGGCACCAAAACCGATCAACCATCTTGATGGTCACATGCCGAAGCTCATGCCGGTCTTCGTAAATATTGTCGGTAAATGTAAGTCCAGCAAGCTCTTCTATTTTAGCTTCATCCAAAACTAGGCATGCCCCATAATGAAGAAGGTTGTAAGGTCGATGTCCTCCCATATAGTATTTCCCGTCCTTCTCATCCCCCGAACGAATGGCTTGAACAAAAGCATTGAACTTCTCCCTGACCCGGTCATCTGATGCGTTTACAAACGCGCTCTTGTTGTAGATCGCGACTAATCTGAACCGCTTGATGACCTCGTTCGCATAGTCCATAACGGGGGATTGCCAGTAGTAACGGCACACGGCTTTGACTAAGTTTAATATCGCAAAGCGCAGTTTTTGTTGGGCCTGGTCTGAGTAAGCCGTAACGACAATGCAGAATCCCCAGCTTGGATCTGGTACAACTTCGTATCCATCTTCGCCACGCTGCGGTCTTCGGTGGAAGTCCAAAAACTTAAGAAACGCAAGTGATTGGTCAAAGAGCCAGGGCTCACGGTTTTGGTTGGCCCATTCCTTCTCCAGTTCCTCGGCAGACTGAGTTATTGTGAGATAATCAGGATCATTAACGCTTAGGCCAAATAGCTCGACGGAAAAGTAAGGATCGCGCTCTGAAGAGTAAGCATCGACAGTGGGATCTCGGAAGAGGACTGGGAGGAGGTTCATCGTGAAGTTCGATTCGAGATAGTCGAAGAAAGAGGGGTGGGCAGAAAGAAATCCAGTGAGTAAACGCTACGCTTTGCTCATGTATGGGTTAGTCGGCTCTTTGTATTTACCCACGACAAACATCCAGCATTTAACATCGTAGAATACCCTCCAGTAGTATGTTTAATCACAGGGTTTCCTAGCAGCTCTGCACAGCTCAGCTCTATGTGAATCAGCTTCTGATGCGCCTTATAGTCTGGCGAACTATAATCCAGGAAACAGTGTATCGATGAGGATGCGAGCTAATCAATGTAAAGACCCTCTCATTGTGGGTTCTTTTCTTTTTACCAAGTAAAATATGTGAATGGCGTGAAGACACATGAGATAGTGCTACAATTCACGCACATTACAGGAGCCATCACTGCGCATCCCAATGTCTATAGGACCTATTCTACAGGCGAGTCTTGTACCATGTCCATTAAGTTGTTCTATTTCAAATCTAAAACTCTGTACTATGTTGTTTTGCTACCATGTTTAACTACCTACTTTAACTCAAGGAAAATGACGTGCAATCTTTTGTCCCTTCTCTTTCTATCCCACCTTTGAATCTCGACCAAGCCGTTCTATTTCGCAGACTGCTTCTTGAACTTGTTCTTGGGCACACGGACGAGCCAATACAAACCCACCGCAACTGCAATGTTGAAAATGCAGTAAGCCCACATGATTCCAAAGTCGCGCCATCTGTTGGCGAAGCTGATGTTAATATTCGAAAGGAAGGCGTTGGTATCAGCCATGGCACAGTACTCGCAGGCGCTCGTTGTGTTGTCCTTCAGGTATCCGCCCACAGTCTCTAAGAACGGCGCCATGTACTCTCCGCAGCTGCTGTCGCCCGGAGCGCTGAACTCAACAAACTCCTCAAAGGCACAGGTTACGGGCGCGTTGGCAAGAGACGTCCCCAAAAAGCCTTCCACGACGTACGTGAACGGATTGATGCGGTACATAAAGATCCAAAATCCGGGGAGGTCATCGGGGCCTGCCAGAATGCTAGAGAAAGCGTCAGACACAAACACGTTGAGGGCAATGACCATGGGGACATACCCGCAGAAAGCAAACATCATGATTGCAAGAAGGTTAACGATTCCACTGGCAACTTCGTCGCTGCTAAGACCAGCAATACACATCGTTGCGAAGGTGCTGGTGAACACGAAGAAGACCCAAACGTGAAGGAACATGGTGATGCCACGCGAATCAACGGAGTCCGTAAATGAGGCGTTGCGGTAGAGGCCGATGGGGAAGTACCAACTGACGAAGCAGAGCACCGACATCAACTAACGTAATTCAGTCCAACATGTCGCAACAATTGGGGCCGTCTGTTTTCTTACTGAGTTCCAGGCAACTTCAACCAGAATGTTGGCAAACATAAACGCCTTCCACGAGTATGCCTTTGATGGCCGCTCGCGGGCTTCATACATCTTGCGTTGCTGAACGAAGTTGGGCATGATCTGTTCTACAACCTGAGAGAAGACTGTGAGGAAGATAAAGACGCCGAACATCTGGTTCTGAAGACCGCGCTGCGTGTTCTCGGCGTTCAAGAAGGACAGTCCAATGAAGAGAGCCTAAGTTCAATGTTAGCCCAGGATCAACTGAAGTCCGGGAGAGATACGCACCGCGCCAAATGACAAAACTGCCTTGGAGTAGATGTACGACGGGCTACGCCAGTACTGCTGAAACACGCGCTTCGTGACCTCTAGAAACTGCGTGTTCATGTCCGCGGCGAATTCGGCGTAGCTGGTCCTTTTCTGGGTAGTCTGATGAGCCTGGGCACTTCCGCCAGCGTTCAACCTAGTCAGCTCATGCTGAACACTTTGATACTCGGAGCTCTGGCGCCACACAGCAGGCCAATCGATCTCAGTATGGGCACCTGGGGCTGCGCCAATAACTTCCAGCATGTACTCGGCCGGGTTGGCGCTCGCGGGCAATTTTGCGGCGCCTTTGCGAATAAAATAATCAACGAGCACTTTCGAGTTCATACCAATTTCTCCAAAGTAGACAGTTCGGCCGCCTTTGGCAAGAAGCAATAGGCGATCGAATCTCTGAAACAGCATCGCTGAAGGCTGGTGAATTGTGCAGAGGATAGCTTGGCCGCTTTTAGTGAGCTTCTCGAGCAAGTTGCAGATCGACCATGAAGTCTGACTGTCGAGGCCAGACGTAGGCTCGTCAAGGAATAAAAGTAGCTGGGGACGGGCAGCAAGCTCGACGCCGATAGTAACACGCTTGCGCTGCTCTACATTAAGGCCCTCTCCAGGGACACCGATAACAGCATCAGAGTACTCTTCCATATTCAAGAGATCGATAACAGTATCCACGTAGGCGAGCTTTTCTTGTTGGGTATAGTGGGAGGGCTGTCGAAGTAGCGCACTGAAGCTAAGAGCCTCTCGAACGGTCGAGGTGTGCAGGTGAAGATCTTGTTGCTGGACATATCCGGTCTTGCGCTGGAAGGACTCATCGCGGAGCTTACCATCCACGAGCATGTGACCGGAAACAACGCCCATCGTCACTCGAGTAGCGAGCACATCAAGAAGAGTGGTCTTGCCGGCTCCAGAAACGCCCTAAAGTGTCTTAAGTCAGTCCTGCTTCCACGTAGTTCGCCATGTTTTAAGTCGCATCTGCTTACCATAAGAGCGGTCAGAGTTCCAGGCTTGACCCATCCATCAACATGATCAAGAATAACTCTGGTTTCGCTCTTGATCTTGACCTCGTAGCATACATCCTTCCAGTGGAAAATGGATGTCTGCTTTTCCACGTCGGATATACTACCTGAGTCTTCGCTGCTGGGCTGCGCCGGCCTCTTGTCGCTGCTAGCTTCGGTGTCGTTGGTTACCTTCTGGGGACGATGTTTCAAGCTCTTTCGGGTGAAGACCAGGACCTCTCCTTTCGATTGTTCCGAAGCGATGTACTCTGTGGCCAGAAGGTGTAGACCCATGAAGAGGATCATGAAAGCGATCATAACACCAAAGTTGCGCCAGCGGTGGGAGTTGACAAAGCCGTACGCGAGCCGGACATATTCCGTACCGCTAACAAAGTCCTGACCAGGCACTGATCCCACTGTGCTGCAAACTCTCTCCAAAGCGCCAACAGACTCGTAGTTCGGCCCGTTGGGGACAAAGGTCGAGCACGAAAAGTCGCGTCCAGTGAACTCGTTGAGGATCAAGCTTTGAAGGCCGTAGAAAATAGGGTTAATCCAGCGGATCCAGCCTATCCAGTCTTTCATGTATTGTGGAGGGATTGCGAACCCAGTGTACAGGGCGATGGCAAGAAGGATGATCGAGGCGGGCGCAAGGGCTTGGGAGACAGACTTAGTGACGGATCCGATAAGTCGAAACATCATGGACATTGTCAAGGTCATCGTAAAGCTCATAAGCAGAAAGAAGAAGAAAGGACCCGGCTCACGGCGAAGGTGACCCATAAAGTACAAGACGGTATTGAGCAAGACAGCGTTGGCGATCTTGTACGGCAAATCCATGACCATAGCCGATAGCGCCTCAGCACTGGGGTGATAAAGGGCGTATCGAGAGTGCTTTTCGATGATCTTCCGTTTCGCATATAAAGTCAGGATCTCGAGGATGCTGCCAAAGGCGTTAATGATGACGATGAAAAATAGGAGAATACTGCGGCGGAATAAACTGGATGTGTTGGCAGGGAGATTGTAGAAGAGACTGGAGATGATGAGCGCTTCGAAGAGATTGCTGATCAACATGGTCGCCGTGATGGATGGATCGCCCTTCAGCAGGACCCAGCTGCGCCAGAGCGTCAGCTTCATCTGCTCAATGTAGGAAAGCGTAAAAGGCGAATTTGAGCGCTGCATTTCGGACTGGTTGATTCTGTGAGACTGAAGAAAGCGGTCATAGTGCTCTCCGCCAAAGGGATGACGGTCCACATAGTCGCCGATGTCCATCATCAAGCTCGCGCGAGTCTGACTGGCCTTCCAAGCCTGGGCGAACTCGTCGGGACTTCGTGGTGTTTTACCCTCCCAGCCAGGTCGGATTACACGCTCTTGGTGGCTCGTCATAGACGTCAGGAAGTCGGCCGTGGTTTGCTGCTCCGGACAGATGAAGCCAAGCCTCTCAAAGTAGGACCTGGCTTCAGATGTCTTTCCAAAGAAGATTTGGCGGCCCTCGTATAATACAATGACTTTATCAAACACCTAGATATAATTAGATCATGGAGGCAAAAGCGACATATGGTTGGGACTTACATCGTATGCGTCCTGCGAGGCCTGGTAGATCGCAACACACGACGTGCAGCCCATCGTGTCAGCTTGCGTTCTCAGGGTCCGGCAAAATTCAAGAGCATTGGCACTATCGAGACCCCGCGTGCTATTGTCCCAGCACTGCAGAGGGGAGTAGCTAAGAGCAGCTTCTGCAATCGTCACACGTTTCCGCTCGCCGCCGCTGACGCCACGGATGAAGTCGTCGCCAACTCGAGTGTTCTTCGTATGCGAAATGCCGAACATGGCCATGGTAACATCGCGAAGGTGCTCGGCGTATTCGACCCTTGTGATACCCTCGGGGATGTTCTTCGGGCAGCGAGCACGTGCTGCAAAGTAGAGGGTATCGCCGACCGTCAGATGAGGGAAATGGTTGTCGACTTCGGCCGTGTAGATTGCCTCGCCGCGAAAGGCCGTCTTCATCTCGCTAGGCCGGACGCCCTGGTAGTTAAGGGTAGCATCATCGCCGATATGAAATCCGTAAGTGTCGCCGGCGATAGTTCGTAGGAACGTGGAGCAACCAGACCCAGGTGGTCCCAGTACAGCAAGCATTTCACCGCTATGGACAAGGCCCTCCACATCGTGGAGAATGTCTACACGCTGCTGCTTCTGGCCGAGGATCTTCTTGATTATGGATGTGCCTTCTAGAAAGATGTTCCCCACGGTCTTTTGGAAATCGGTGGCACTGCCAAAACCATAGACGTTAAGGTTCGTAAAGGCCACGCCAGCTGTCTTTGGCGGTGTTCCCTCGGATGTATCAGTCCGGATCTCGTAGAAGGCTCGAGCCCATTTTCGAGGGTTGAATTCAGGGCTGGCAGGGTTGAGAGGACCTTCGGCCGGGACGGGGAAAAGTGTTCCAGGAGCGCCATGAGAGCGGGTGGTCAAGCGGCGAGCGAGCTCGACAACTTCGTTGTTCATGCGTTCCTCGGCGTCTTCGCAGTCTTTGGCGTTCGATTCTTTGCCAGGCGGACATATCGTCCACATCGAGTCAGAGTTCGAAGACGATGGGCGGTTATAACGCCCCTTTTCGGCTTCGGAGGGTGGTATAGAGCTCCCAGCCTCGGTGGCGTTGCTGTTGGATGGCATAGCCACGACGTGTTCCGGCTGAGGGAGCTTGAGAAGCTCGAGGGAGCCGAAAGGCAAAAAGATAGAAAGATGAAAAAAGGTGAGCTAGTTGGTACAAACAATGGAATCTGTCCAAGAGTAAAAGGGGAGCATCAGTGCCAGGAATCACTTGAAATCCTAAAAGTTTGGTTGATCTCGCTGAAACAAGACTTCTCTATCTCGGCTCGTGGGGGAACTTTATATATCTGGCATTCCAAATCAAACTACTGAACGGACTCATACTGTGCCTGGATCCAATTCCACCGACGCCAATAATTACCGGTGAGTATCAAGTTGTGGCGCTGTGAGCGTCCGACAGTCCGGAGGTTATGGCCGGACTTTGCCAAGACTCTCCCGCATGGGAATGTCCGAGGCCGGACTGAAGGGTCCACTCTTTTGCGTCTTTGCCCGGGGACCTAAGGCGGACTTTCGGGCGCCCAGAATCCCGCGGTCCGGGGCGAACCCACACCCTCACTCCAGCTTGCCTCTTAGACGCAGCCTAGCAGTGGGGATTTCAGGGGTCTCGCATGATGCCGTGGAGCTTATTTGGACTCTGGACTCTGGACATGCCGAATACAATAACGTCCGGACTCCCCCAAGGTGGACGTGGGACCGATGTTCCAGAATTCTCCGCCCAGAACCTCCCCACCACATCACAACTTAGGCTGCTGTACCGAAAATATCGCCCCGGAAATATCGACCCCCACTGGACAGGGCGATGCCCAGCTCAGCCATGGCGGAGTCGTTGAACGCCTTGTCGGTAAGTCCGCAGCCGGCATCCGGCATGGAACGATCCTATACCGGTTCGGGAGTTGCGTTTCCGCTGACACAATGCTGTTTCTCTCGGCCCGCTAGTGTAAGACATGCAAGCTGAAAAAGGTGAGCATTTGAAAGACCTGGAAGCCATCGAGGCCCTTGAGCCCCACCCTCGTCGATAATCTCCCCATGGGCCACCCCAGCTCTGTCAGTGCATGGCTGATCGATATCTTTACGCACAGGTGCGTTGCAGCCGCGTCATGCCCACCTGTGACCGGTGCAGGCTCCAAGAAATGGAATGCAACTATCCTGAACGAGTCAAGAGGAAGTCTCGAAAGGGGCTAACAGCCCGACTGGCGTAAGCCACTGCCCATCTCAGTTATCACCTTCACGGCATACTGATTCTATGTAGGGCAGCCAACAGCCCGCTTTCAACCATCCTCCAGCGGTTGGAGAGGGTCGAGGAACACGTCACTTCTCTCCATCCTCTACCGCCTAGCTCGAACAGTAGTGGCAATGCTGCCAGCGTTGGTGGAGAGCTCTCACGTAGAACAAAGGCAACGCATGAAGCCGGGTGCTTCAACGGCAGTACATCGTCTAGTCCTGCGTCGGCGGCATCCCCAAGCCCCTTGAGCGCAGGCACTAACACGCCCCGAACATGCGGTTCCAGTTACCCACTGGCAGATCTCGACATCGCTGCTGTGCTCATAGGCGCTGTCGGCCAAGTCCAGCGGCTGAGGCTGCAGGATATCGCAAAGTCGACTTTGACGGCGGGCATCACGATCCCGCCACAGTTAGCCAAAGACTGGATTCACAGTATGAGCCGCCTCTCTTTGCTGCATGGTGATGCTTCTCCGCTCACTCTGCTCGTTCATCAGATTACTTCACCCACATGCGCGCCGATGCGTTTCTAAGTCTCGTAGACTCAAAGCTAATCATGCTCATCCCCGACATCATCGACTTTCCTCAAGTGCACCTCGACGCGGCTCTTCTCGTCGTATATTATGGTGTGCTTTATCACGGCTGCAGCTTACCCGCAACCTTGACCAACAATATTGATCACACCAGTTATGCTCGGCAGATCTACCTCTGTTGTTTGCGCTCGCTCCCTAGTTGGCAGCGAGAGGCAACGGGGACCACGACAGACTTCATCGCCGCCATGTTTATGGTAAATCCATATTCTCTACATGCAGTTTCCATCCTGACTCGATGTGCAGGCCCGAGCAGCAGCGGAGAGCTTTGACTACGATTTGAGCTGGCAGCTATTCAAGCAAGCATGTGAATACGCCCACGGCCTCAACATGCACAACCTTGACAGCGGCGATGGCTTCAACTTTTCCAGCGATTCCAAGGGTGACTCAGACCGCAAGGGCTTCTGGGAGCTGATTCAGGTCGAGCTGTTCTTCCGCCTACTGTACAACAAACCGCCAACCCTGACCGAGAGCATGAGCAGCTGGCGTGTCAACCTCCCATGGCTGTCGCCCGGTTCTCAGCCGGACATGGACGAGGTGCCAACGTTGACGTTCTTGGTGAGTTCCCGGATCACCTTTGTCCTCATCCAATTCTTTCAGCTTCTCGAGGAGAAAGCATCCGCCGAGGACATCCTCCCGAGAATCGAGCTGCTGTGCGGGGAGATCGAAGACTTGTTTCAGGACTGGCAGATGGTAAGCTTCCGATTACCCATCATCCCCTTTTGTGCGGCAGCCTTTCTGACGTGGGAGTAGGAAGAGTGGCTTCAGAAGGCCCAAGACAACGACATCCACTCATGGATGCTCACCGACGTGGTATTGACAGGATACACAACCATCATTTTCATGCTGCGAAAATACAACATCCTTGAGTCAACCTCACCCAGTCCAGTGTCTTCGGACCAAGACATCCCCCGCTCGGTAATGGCCGTAAGGGCCTCACGTCGCATCCTCAACATCATCGACCGTCTGCTAGCCAAGATCCCAATCTCGGAAACTGTTTCCATCATCGTCGGCTACTTCCAAGCGTTTATTCCCTACGCCTGCCTGGCTAGCAACATAGTGCGCTCGTCGAATCCCGGGGTGCTAATTCTAGACATGGAGCTTCTGGGGCGCGTTTCCCAGAGCATTACTATCCTCTCTCGTAAGGAGAGAGACTTTACGCCGCTGGCACGGGCGTTACAAGGCGTGAATGCGGAGATACGGAAATGGGTTGAGCAGGACAGCTCAGACAGTGTAAGGAAGGCTTCAATGGAGGAGTATCGTTACTGAGGCTTCCAATATTGTACGGCACACTATCGAGATAGAGATAGCAGTGTGTGTTGTTGGATTATACCACGTGGTAATGAGTTTGTATTCATGGTTGAGACGATAAACTAGTATGATGACATGCCCAAACGCTGTTATGGGAATGATAAACTCCACAGCGGCATGTTTGTTTGCAAGGGGATGTATGTCTGTTCCTAGATCGAGGTCTGACAAGCCTACCCTAGACGTTTTAGCCCGGATCTCCGTGAGCGAACTCCACGATGTCGTGCGTAAGGTGAGTCTAACTATGATGAAAACTCACTACATTGTGGCAATGGCTTTAGATGGTCTCAGATGGTCAATACATTCGGCCTCCTCAAACTGACCATCTCCCGTCGAAACGACAGCTGTAAATCCACACGCCAGCCAAACTCGCTTATTGCAAATTTGGGCACGAATCAGATATCGCCAATAGTTATCCCACCTTATCTATATCTTGTTCATCCATGAAGCGTCCAGAGCACAACGCCGATCTTCCACATCTCCTGAATTGTGTCTGGACTGCAACCCCCGACGACCAATTTTATTAGCTGGAGGCGTCAACAACGCCTTTCTTCGCTAGCGACTCACAGGTCGATAGCTCAACCAGCCACTGCGCTAGACCCCTGAAGCCACCCGCGCTTGATCTGGACCGTTGGGTATAATAAGGAGTGTCGCCCACAGCCATGCTACAAGTTGCGTTCCAATTCTCACACTTAATCCTTTACCTCTCGCCGCTCAGACAAAACACAAAAGCCATTCATCATGTTCTTCCTCAGAATCCTCTTCACCACCATCTTCTTCACAGGCATGGTCGTTGCCCCCCCTCCCAGCCTCCAAACGAGCCTCAGCCCCTGCAAGCCAGCCGTGACCTCTACTACGACTACCTCCGTCATCCCGCCCACGGACACTTAACTAAAGCGGCGTCCATGATTGGATTGTGAGAAGAGCGCTCTCGGTGGCAGCACAGCAACGCGTTTGAGTGGAACAACTACGACCTGTCCGCGGACTGGTCACTCAGCTACAGTGGGAATGGCATTGCATGACGGATCGGCTGGCAAATGCATAATAATAAGCAAGATATCAAGTACATAAAACCCCAGTTTTCCTGTTCAATCAACGAGATGCCCGTAGCGCCCTGGAAATTGTGAAGTACGAGGCCTAGCCTCTGTAGCCATCCAGGTGAGCAGCCTAGTGAATTGCGGCGTCGATAGTCCCTCAGCCGCCAACAAACGGACCCACACTCCCCTGAAGCCATCCACATCTGGAGTTAATTATTAAGTTAGAGGTGACCTGAAGACTGAAGCCTCCCGGAGCGGTATGCGGCTCATCAATGGTTGGTTCCCAGTTCCCCGTCTCTCAATCAACTCAATTGCACTTAAACACCAGCTATGAACATTGACGTGCTCGTGAGAGTGAATCCAGACCTAAAAGACCCTCCCTTAGTATAAATAAATAAAACATACTTCGGACTTCCCTTAACAGATGGACACTGCAAGCAAATCGTTGGTATTGTAACGTGTGAGTGGCTATCCGCTGGAGCGAAACAAGAAATAATTATCTTGAAAAAGTTAAGGACTGGGAAGCGCGTCGAAACGGCCTCCAGCCCGTCGAGGATCGGTACCGTAAGACTCAACCTTCAATATGGAATATGGGACACGGGCTAATTCCAGGTCCGCACACTGGGTGAAACGCTTTATTTGGAGGGCTCTTACCCAATTTCCCAGCATTCACGCCACGCCAGGAGAATGGTTCATCATGTTGGAGTCGGTGAACCTGATCCATTCTGGAACGTGATGAAAGGGGTAATAGGTCTCGCTCAAAACTAACGAGCCCTTAGTAAAGCCGCTAGAGCACACCAGGGAACAATCAATTAAAACGTTATGATATATCCTTATATTAGGCTGAGCTCATCTAGATGTGGGCGTTGTTGTCGCAAACTAAGTGTTAATAGAAAAAGCGTGCAATCTTCGAAAAGTTCAGCCCCGAGCCTATGTAGTATGTTACTATTACTCGACAACTTATTGCAAGTATAGGCTGTCAGTGTATTCAACTTTCCAATTCAGCCCCAGTGAATACTCAAGTCATGCCACGAGTGTCTTCTTACTACCTTTTCTCTTTCGGTAGGAGTTCTCAAATACGACAGCATATTCAAACGTAATTTAGATTCACTCCATATGCTCTCCGGTACATGGAAGCAATACTTTTTAACATGGGAAGCAAACGCATCTCTAACTGTCTAGGTATGATCCTTGCAATTATCGATCTCTCAATTGATATGAACCAGCAGCAATGTCTCCACCGTCTAACTCCATTTTACCTCGCTCCATCCTTTTATGTTCGCTTCCCAGCTACTCACAAGCCTAGTCAACACCCCGTCTCCCACCACAGCTCGGATCTGATCGCCATCCTCAAAGATCCACCGCCGAGCTGCAGGTTCAAAGTTCCGTCCTGAAACCTTTTCTCTCAGCTTTTTGACGCTGCCCTTGCCGTCGTTGAGCGCCGCCTCCGCAGCTGCGAGCAAGGCTTTCATCTGTGCAACGACATCTTTGGGGAGGTTGCTGTTCCCCGACCGATCGCGCTCCTTTTGGCGTTCACCGAAAGCGAGGATCCATTGAGCTACCTGCTTGGTCGCGTCCGCCGCATCCCGGAATACGGCAACGCCGTGCATCGAACTGAGCATGGCAATTTGGCCCGCAACTTCAGAATTCTCCTGTAGTGCAGCTCCAGAGCCAAGCGTCTCAATACCGGCCTTCACACCATCCACGATCTGAGTGAATATATCGGGAATGGTGGCTGGTCGGCCGATGCCAACGGTGAAGGGAATCAGGGTGCTTAGCAAGCTAATAACCTCAAAGTAGATGGCCTCTGGCTGCGTCAGGTCCGACTTCGGGCCGTCGAGGAATTTGGTAAATGAATTGCTCAGTTGATTCATCATCTCAAGGATGAATGTCTGCTCCGGGATAGCTGCTGCTGCTGACGCCTTGTAGACTGTTGGGGGCTTGTACGTTAGAACCTCGTGGAACGCTTCGGACAAGAGAGATAGATGTGCTCGACGGTTCTGGAGATACGTTAGCTATGACTTTGAAGTCGTGGATCACAAAGACATACCGTAGATGATGGGCCAACTCGAAGGCGGGAATAGACAGTGGGCCGAGAACTACAATCCCAGGAGGGGAACGAGCCGTAGTCAATAACCTCATGTAGTTCGGCATCGTCAGTCACGTCGACTGGTACCTTCTGTCAGCAAAAGCAAAAACTTGGCATGGAATGGTAGCGTACTAAACCGATCATCCTGAAGCACTGACGCGAAATGTTGTCCAAGAAGCCTCTCCGTTCTGGTTTCCTCCACGAGGCTCATTGCCCGGGTGCAGCTCCACCTAAGCCCCTCCATATACCGAGGAATGTCAATCACGCTACCGTAGCTGTTCGACTCGAAGGCGTCAATCAGCCGCCTGGGCATTCGAAGCTTCAATGAGACGCTGTAGTGAGTATGAAGCAGCTCCATGAGCTCCCAACCCTCGTTGTCGTTAGGCGAGATAATCGCGGGGGATATTGTAGAAAGCCGGTCGTAGAATATCGGGCCGAGGGAGTCCATGATGGTACGCTTCACACCGAGGGTTTCCCAGATCTCGCGTGCTCGAGGGGCTGCACCAAGAAGGAGGTGCAGCTGGACAAGAAGTAGAGAAATGATGCCATGCTTGGGAGTAAGAGGAAGTTGGTGCTCTAAGAGCAAGGTGGCGCGTAGTAGTGGCGAAAGGGAGATTGGAGCATTGGAGATGTCCGTTGACGGGGAAAAGCAGATTGAACATTACAGAGAGCAATAAGTATGGCGAGCTCGGGCTTTATCTCAGCCTCAACCGCGGAATGCTCAGGCGCAAGTTCTGCTAAGGACTGGTAAAGCTCAAGAGCACCCTGAGCGATAGTGGCGAAACAGGGTCCAGGGGAGTTGGAATAGACTTCCGAACCGGAAACTATGCATTTCCGTATAGGCTTCTCGCCGGGGATGGTGGCATACATCGAGGGACAGGTTGAGGAAAAGTACTGTAGCTTCAGAGCGAGAGTGTGTATCCTCGCAGAGTCGATCTTGTCCTCCGTGTCCTTGGCCAATTGTGGCGTGAACTCGTACGCGAGGTGCTTAATCGCAGGCGGGCTCAGTTTCTCCACGAAGCCCTTGATATCGTCAAAGCAGGCGACACCAGTCCCCTGGTCCTTGACGTATTGGATGAGCTCTTTTAGTCTTATTGAGACTGGCTCACCCTCGGAAAGATCGTCGCCGTCGTTGGACGCAAGGTTCGAAGCAGCTGATACGCGAGCGAGTAGGATGATTCGCTTGTAAATGGGCCGCAGGTTGGGAATCTTGACGAACTTGAGAAGGAGGTCCTGGACCGTTTTTTCGGTGCTATTATTTGGTTAGTTGATGGAGTCTAGCAAATCCGGGTGTCATACTCAGGCTTGGTGGACTTCATTTGAGCGGCTGCATCAATGAATTGTCGCCAGATGGCCCAATCTGAAGCCATGAGGTTGGGCTGGCCATTCTCATCGGTCGTTGACAAGCAATCTTTGCAAAGCTGGTAGATGGCTCCCCAGTCGCTTTCCCGTCGGTGCTTTGCGATGGCCCTCAAGACTAGCTCCTTTCGGCCTTGCTGGAACTGAACCAGTGGGCAGAATAAGGGGCTAGTCATGAGCTTCTCAAAGTCGCCGCTGGTTCCATGCTTCTCGATAATGTCGTAAAGGAGGAGGATCTCCTCTTCTGTCTGGATGCTTCGCGGTTGCGGCTTCGCAGCCTCTCCCTGAGCGCTCCCTGCCTATGAATGGGTGTGAGATGGGGCCCATACGGTTTGGATACGATTCAGTTACCTGCTCAGCTAGCTGTGCAGCACGTTGGATCTGCTTAAGAGCCAACATGCCATAGAGTTTCTTCTTCTCAGGGGGTGATTGAGAGCTTGTCTGTCGGGAGTCAGCCTGGGCCGGACGGAACAGCATGAGATGAACATACCGCCAGCATGTGAGTGATGACAATATTCCAGAACATGAAAGCCCTTTCCTGCGGGATTGACCTGTCCAGAATCGCTGCAATCTAACGCCCAAGTCAGCACCAACCTCGTCAACCAGACCAACCATCTCATACCTGCTGGGCGCTGACCAGATCCCAGTGCAGCAGACAAGACTCCAAGCATCGCGTGCCGCTGATCTTGTCCTTGGGCGCGGCCTTGACGAGCCGAGCCCTCAGAAGCCCCAGGGTCTCGGGGAAGTCGTCCTCATGAGCCAAGCCCTGCGTCGCCCACTCGAGCAGGTCAATGCCGTCCACATCCTTGACGACGGTGCCGTCCTTGACGAACTGGGCAATGGCGGCCACGGCGGCAAACTTGGCGCCCGGGTCATCGAGCTGGCTTTCCGCGCAGACCTTGACTATCTACCCAGCGATTCATTCGTCAGCGCGTCCGCCATCTAGTCTGCCACGATATCTAGGAGACGAGGCCTTCCTGCTGACGGACCTGGTAGTACTGGTCGTTGAGAGCGCGGGCTCGCTTCTCGGCCAGGCGGATGACCACAGCCCAGTTGCCGTCGTTGAAGGCCGACTGCAGCTGGAGGTCGACGCCGTTTTTGAGGGTGGGCCGTTGGCGATTCATTTGCGAGGAGACGGTTGTACACAAACCACGAATGTTTGGAGTAAGGCCGGAATCGACTTTGGAGGGGTTCAAATTGAGCTGAGAGCTCGACAAGGCACTGACTGACGTGGGGTGAATATTTGGCGGGGCTATGGATTGTGGCTAGTGACTGAGCCACAGTCTGTCTGTACCTGAAGTAGCTGAGGAATCCTTGGCATGGGGGGATTGCAACGAAGCAATGTCCCTTAATACTTTGTCTATGGAGTGGAGTTTCTCCTTTTCGAGAATCTACTCAAGAGGTGTATCTAACACACTGAGTCTCTCTCTCATCATATCGTGCGCCATGGACAAGGCCAACCGCTGAGGTCAAGTATCCGTGAAATCCTCCGATCCCAAATGTATTCAACCCTCTTCCTCCGTCCTGCTCGAATGCGCCGTGGATATGTTATTGTACAATGTGTTGGTACTCCGCATGCTCTGGAAGCAATGCGCTCGTATTTCGCCGTCACCGTGAGGTCTCAATCTGGCTCTTCCGTCGCGTCGCGTCTCGTCAGTTCAAAACCAAGAACCACTCTTCTTCTTGCGCTCCTCAGTCTACCACTCAAATTAGTCCCTCAATCGCACGCAAACAATTCCATCAACAACATACCCATGACTGCTTGCAATCGCGATACGCCCTACACAGCCATTAGCAACGACAAACGAAACCCGGAGTGAGGGGCGGCGCCTGACTGGAAGTATTCGCCGCACATGGCCTTGTCACCACCGTTCCGGAACAGACACTTGTAGCTCCGCTGCGCAGCCTCCTGGCACGGGTCGTAGTACTCGCTCTTCGATTTGCTGTCGGGGGAGGGGAGGTTTTCAGTCGCGCGGTTCCTGCGGCGGGAATGAGGGCGGCGGGAGCTTACGTCTCGAACTTGCGCCGCTTGTCTTCGGACCAGGCGGCGGAATTGGCGTCCGTGGTGGCTTCCGATGTGGCTTCCGCGGCGGCCTTCGACGTGGACTCGGGAGCCTTGGGCTCTTTCGATTCTTGGGAGGTCATGATGGGGGCGTTGAGGATCGTTGATGCGGAGTTGGATTTCTTGAGATTGCAGTGGCTGAATCCAGAATGAAGTCATGATCGGCTGAATATCGGCTATCCGAGGGATACTCACCACGAGATGTACTCATACTTTCGTACTCGATGAGTTAAAAGCAGACTTTTGACTCTTTATTTTTCTCAATTCTAGGAGCAATTAGTGACGGAATCATGTGCTCTCCAACGATCTAATCCCACAGACTAACGTCATGTTGTTTCCCATCGCAAACCCTCACCAAAACCCATCGCCCTCCCACCCCTTCCTCTCACCCCGTATACTCTCCAGCAGCCCAGCCCTCGCCCGCTCAATCTTGCGCGTCGTCTCCTTGCTGCAGCATAGGCCGACGTCGAAGTCCTTGAGATCACTGTCTCCCATGGTTGCCAGCGCAGCCAGTCCAAGGTATGAGTGGTACATGTCTGGCGGCCCGCCGACGGCCTTGGAGAAGCCGCCGATGCGGTGCTGCGTGATGTCGAGGATGTATCGCCGGGACGGCGGGCCGTTGATGATGGAAGCATTTCCGAGCATCTTCAAGTGGATGTCAGTGTGTGTTTTTCATGGTGTCGTAAGGGGTCGAATCATACCGCAAGCGTACCGCCCACCCACCAACAGTAGCATGTATCAGCCTTTTTGTTCCAGCGCCCATTGAATCCCACATGACCGAGGTCGCCTTCGCCAATCTTCGCCTCGATGAAGTTCTCTTCTACCTCGTCCTCCTCTTCCTCTTCCGCGAGGTATCGGAACTGTCGCGATGCCAGAAATTGAAGCAGGCCTTCGCGATTGGGAATGCCTTCCTTTAGAGCGTTCTGGGTTTGTGGCGAGGCAGTGGAATCTAGAGGGCGGTCAAGGAGAGAGAGCGCACCGATTGCGCAGTACGCATATCCAGCTGAAAGAGGTCAGTTCCTTGTTAGACGATGATGGGTGGGTTTCCCGTACCATGGGATTCATGCTGTGAGGACTCTGCGACGCCTCCGTCATAGGTCTATCCATGTCAGCTCATATTCTCGTCGTAGGAGTGATTGAACAACGTACCTGTCCCCGTCGAATGTGTGCGACCATTTGGTCAACATCCACATCCTCCACCCAGGCCTCATCGCCCTCGCTAACATCCCCCCTCAGCATCCAACGAATACAGCTCGCCAGGTAGCTGTGCCGCATATCCTTCCCGCCAACCGTCTCCCCATCCCATACATTCTGCCCAAAGCTGCCATCCTCGTGTTGAAGCCCCCGCACCCACCGGAGCAGCTTTGCGCGCTCGACACCGGCAAAGGCAGCGTGCTCCTCGTCCTCGCCGTCGGCCGCCAGACCCAGCAGCACCAGCGCGAAGAAGCTCGCGGCCAGGTTTGCGGTGCCCTTGGCGGCGTCCTGGCCGGTCAGCGAGTGCGTGGAACTGCCGCAGAAGCCGCCATCCGGATGCTGCAGGCTCAGGACCCAGCGGCGGACAGCGGCGCGGTCAGACGTGGTGAGCGGCGCGGAGAGCAGGTCGAGGGCGGAAATGGTGAAGCAGGCAAATGTCAGGCGTGTGGAGTCGTAGGCAGTGTAGGGCGAGGGGAGAAAGGCACTGTGGCAACGTTGCCAGTACTTGATGTGTCGCTCCTTGTCCAGCAGAGGAGCGTCGTTGGAATGTGTGCTGTCTGCCATGTTACACTGCCTGGAGACTATATACTTTGACAGCAATTTTGAAGAGTTGAGCAAGTAGTAGTACAGAGTGAAAGGGTAAAAGCAAGGGGGCCAGATCTGTCGAAGTCGATGTCTAAGTGCTGACAACTAAGTGCTGACAACCGAGTCAACAGAGGTCCTAGATAGAGTCAAGTGCAAGTTACCTACTTTACCTACCCCACGTTCCATTCAGAGGTAGCTCCAGCCACACTGTCTCCACTACGAGCTTTTCCAGCCACAGGGGTCCATCTCGATTAGATTAGCCTGGAAAACCGATGCCTGACGGGAACCATGTGACGTGCCGCTCTGCGAATAGACCACACGTACGCGCAAGGCAATGCAAAGCAACGTGTAGAGTGGATGCACTTTCCGGGTCACTTGCAGCTGTGAGTCTGCGACAAACACAAAAGAACAACGAACTATATTGCGAAGTGTGACCCTTCTTTCCAGTCATTTTCTATCACACACACTCGCTCAATCTTGTTGTCCCTCGAGACTCGGACCAACCAAACCCTTCTGGGCCTGTCCTTGTCTCTCCTCCCCATTCCTACTCCTTTCACGAGGCCTCACGCGACGAGACACACACCACACGGATTCTTCGTCCTCCTGCTTCTCCTCCTTCTTGCGACACGATCGCCCTCGCCAATCTCCCACCTCCAACTCCATCTCCAACCCGGCCAAGCTGAGCCACGACCCGACGCAAAACAAACCGCTGCCATGGCGCTCATCTCCGCCAAAACCATCATCACTTCCGTCTCCCTCTTCCACGTCACCATCGCCTACTTCTTCATCACCAACCCGACCTCCATCGACACCCAGGCCCTCGTCTACGTCCTCGGCGAGAGCATGGGCATGGTGAGTTCCTGTCCCTCTACTCCTTGCAATACAAGCGCATTTGCTAACCCCAACTCTTGTCGCAGCCCTACGCAAAAGGCTTCGAAGCTCAGAGCGCCCCGCTTGCCTTCCTCGCCGCCATCCTCATCTTCATCGGCTTCAGCGATCTCGTCTCGCTCTCCATGCCCGACGAAGTCTGCATGATCTTCCACTGGGGCACCCAAGGTCCGTTCTGTCCTCTCCCCCTCAACCCGAAACCCTTGGCGACGCTCAGACACTAATGCTCGTTCTCACTTCCCCAGCGCCCCTCCGCTTCGTCCTCTCCTTCAGCTTCATCCTCTACGTCTTCCTTTTCGGCCCCTCGTCCCCCGTCTACACTTCGTCTTCGTCGTCGCGCGGCGCCTTCAGCCACCCCAGCTCGCACAACCCGTCGTACAGCCCCGCTGGATGGGGCGGCGACGGCCTCAAGAACCGCCTATTCTTCACCTTCATGTTCATCGAGACCTTGACCTGGTTCTGGATCTGGGTCACGTTGCGCGAGGAGCGAAGCGCCATCCTAGACAAGAAGTCCAGGAGGCGAAGCCAGTCCCACGTCATGTAACGTGTCTTCCAATATTATCTCGGGAAACGTTGGGTTCGGAGTCTGGTCTTGCATTCTTAGGGGACACATGTGCATGTGTCCTTGGGGTTGACGGCTGTTAGTGCATGAAGGAATGGGAATGGCATGGCCATGGGGGCCAGGCTTGGCATATCGGTTCTCACTGTCCATCTGGATATAACGTAACTCGCTACAATGAACAACGGCGCCAACATCTTTGGGATCACTGCGTTCACAACCTACTGCAATAAAGTCATGTTGGCCCCATCGTCCGTCCCATGATCAAATATACGCAATAGGTATCCATAAGTACTATACAACCACCCATCTCAATTCACACAGGTGGCGGCCAGGTTGTGCTGTATCGTTCATAAAGGGACGAGGTGAAGAAGAGCAAGAGATAGAAAGATATACACAGCGTCTGGCGCCGAAGAAATTGTTCAAGAACCCCCAATCATAAAAGATGCCCACTTCCCAAAGTCCCAGCTTGTTAAGAATCCGTCCTTCTTTCGTCAAGTCGTTGAACTTTTGCCATTCCTCGTCCAAACTCGGACAACCCATCATGACGACAGCTCGTCTCAGGCCGCCGTCTTTTCCACACCCGCCGCGGGTGCTGATATATTAGCATTAGCTATTGTTGAAGCGTCGCTGTCGGCCTCTTGCTCCTCCCTCGGGGGAGCCAGCGAATACTCCTTTATCGTCGGTGCTGTCTCGTCTTCTTCGTAGATCTGCTCCTCGATCGTCTCTCCAGGTGCACCAATCACCGGACTAAACACATCGACCTCTTCAACCTCATCCTCTTCCTCCTCCTCGTTTAGACCTTCGTCCTCTTCTTGGATCGTGACTTCTCCAGATCGACGCCCCATTCCCGAGGCACTGGCACTCCGAGAATGTGACCCAGATCCCGTGTTCCGCGTATTATTCGAAACCCCAACAAAATTAAGTGTTGGGCCTTTGAACAGGTTTCTCTTGCGTTTTGCAAACTGCACTCCAGAAGCAAAAGGGTTCGGAGACCCTGGCCCCTGTGATGACCCAGGCGGCATCCCCTCGTTGAAGATACTGAGCGGAGGTGGCGTGGCACGAACCAGGCGAATATTGGACGGGAAAGACACTGCAGTGGGTGTCGCCGGTAGGACCTTTACCGAGTGGTGCGGGGACTGTCCTCGCTGCATCGGCGTCTTCGACAGTGATGTTGAGAAGGACGCGGCCGAGCTAGTTGACGAGGCCTTTGAATGAGAATGGTGATGGTGGTGTATCGAACGAACAGAAGATACGGACGAGGATGTCGACTTGCGTCCTCGTAAGCCGGCTGACGACCGCCTCATTGTAGACCTTGGCGTCAGAGGTGAAGGGGACAGAGACTGCCGCTTATATGACTGCGTAGTTATCCGCGGAGCCGGATTGCTCTGCGACGCCAAAGAAGCGGACAACGATCCACTACCTCCGCTCTGGAGTTGAGAGTGCCCCTTAACGAGGTGGCCGTTAGCCACTACCCCCTTAGGGAGTCCCGCTGTAGGTTGCAACCTGGGTGATCCAGAGGCCGGATACTTGCTCGTTTGAGGTCGTAAGCTCCCATCCTTGCTGCTGATAGCACTGCCCTCCTTTTTATGCAAGTCTGGGGTGCTCCGACTCGTTCGTCGTTCGTGTCCTTTCTTCCTCCTTGTTGCATTCTCAATGAACCAATGCGTCCAGTTCTTCCAATGCGTGATGAGTGCCTGGCTGGGCTTCCTCCTCGCCTTCTGCGTCTCGTTGTCCTGTAGTGGCTGGCCCGAGCCATTCGATTCGGGGGCATTGGAAGTCGTGACGAGATGGAGAGTCGACCCTCTAGACCGAGCGCTGCGTATGAGCCCTTCTTTTGGTGGTGGAATGGGCCGCCGCTGGCGAGATGTTGACACAGATCGGATCGAGTCCTTGTCGATAGGAGGCGGAGGATGATCGCCATCCGCATTTGCAGCACCAGGTTCCTTGCCAATCTCCAGTAGCTGGGGAAGATCCACAACATAGTCCGAGTAATGAGCACTCCTCCTTTTACTCCTTCCACGACCCTGCGATCCTGAGTGCTCCAACTTGATGAACTGCCGTGTCAATCCTCCGTCCTCGTCGACGCCATGTAGCGTGGGTGCCATCCGCTCTAGGCGACTCGACGCGGCCGAGAGGCGTCGTATGCTGCGGTTTTCAATTTCTCTCTCCCTTCGTCTCCTTTCTCTCCTCACAGCCTTGCGTTGTTCCTTCTCGAGAAGAAGAGCCCACCATCCAGCAAGATTATCACACTTTTGCGCAATGACGCTTTCGATGACTGCATCCATATTGACGCCTGCGCTTTGCATTCGATGAAGGCAATCCTTCTCCAAAGGCGTCGCAAAGGGTACCGTTGGCTTGATGTCGAGAATAGCCCGCTGTGCTGGTGCATGCTCAGCCAGAAAAGGATGTGCGAGGACATCAGGCAGGGTTGGTCGCAAAAGGGGCCTCTTAGACAGAAGGGCCCTGATCAATGGTATCGCATCTGGGGGTAGGTGGTCGGGAAATTTGGGGTCCTCAGAGAGAATCTTGGTCCGGGTCACATTGTCGTCGTCATCATCGAAGGGCAGTTCGCCGCAGAGCAGGGCATAGAGGATAATTCCCAAGCTCCAAACGTCCACCTTTTCGCCAGCATACTTCTCACCCTTGAGCATCTCGGGGGCTGAGTAGCAGACGGTTCCGCAGAAGGTCTGCAGATGGTTGGTCCTGCCCTCGTACTCCCGCGTGAAGCCAAAATCGACCAGTTTTACGTTCTCGTGCTTATCAAAAAGAATGTTCTCAAGCTTCAAGTCGCGATGGACGCATGAGTGGTTGTGGACGTAGGATACGGCACCGACAAGCTGAGCAAAGATCTTCTGAACCTTGGGGACGGGTAACGGGCCGTGTTCGAGGAGGTGGTTGTAGAGTTCATCGCCTGGAATGTGTTAGCAAGGCGCAAGACACACAGGACAGCGGCGCAATCAGTACCAGCACAGTATTCGAGAACCATCCAGACCATGGTCTCCGTCACAATAACTTCGTATAGCCGCGCGATGTGAGGGTGGACAAACTGTCGGTGGTGGTGAATCTCGCGGGCAAGGTTGGAGTCGCCCTTGTTGGCTGACTTGAGGACGACCTGGTGGCTGGTTAGGATCGTGGCACGCACGTATGAGGGACGGATTGCAGATGCTGGCTGACCTTGGAGCCATTGGTGAGCTTATGGGTGGCCAGGTAGACCTTTCCAAAAGATCCCTTGCCAATTAATCGCCCGAGTGCATAGCTACCAACGGACTTCAGCTCCTTGCCGGCGAATTCACTGCAGGGAGAATGTTTAGTTCATGAACAGCAATGGGGTTCACAGGTGGACGGGGAAGTGGCTTACTCAAGAAGTTCCTGGTATGAACGGGCAAGCTGTCCAGAATTGAAGGTCAGTGGCTGCACGTGTCCGTCCAAGTCGAAAGCAAACGCACCTTGGCCTTGCGTCCTAGCTCGGCCTGCCCCTTTGCAGCCTGCATCCCTCCGCGCCCAATGCCGGCCGGTCACGCCCCGGGGGAGGCAAGTCGAGCCTCGGTGTGCTCCGGAAGGAGGGGGCGTGGAACACGTTCAAACGGCGAGCTGGCGGCGGGAGCGTCTCCAGTGGCAGTGTCGTACAGCTCTCAGACGGTGGCGGCACATGCGCGGGAAGGCCCAGGAAGCCGGATATTGCAACGGGACGGGAACGGAGACGGGAGGTTGTCGGCGGGGGTCGTCGAGACGGGAGGAGCGGTTACTATGTAATCGTATGGTTCGGTGCGGACAGGCCACGCACGCGTCGTCGTCGTTCGCGAAGAAGGGAAAGGGTATCGTAACGTTCGTGGATTCGTCCGTGTTCGAAGTCGATTAGTCGACGGAAAGCTGCAAGTCCAAGATTCCGAATGGAGTCTGGAGCTCTGGGGTTTTCGGGCGCGTGGCGAAAGGGAGAGAAAAGAAAGACGCCGTGCAAGGCGATGTGACAAGTTTGTTGCGGGAGTCAAGGTTTGGGAAATTTGGACATGGGGATGGATGGGATGGGATGAGATTGGGATTTGGGGATGCCTTACGAAGATACCGACGCGAAGGTACCTTGAGTTAGGCTAGCGTGTGGCTAGTCCTGCAAGATGATGGGACTGGTACCTGCGGGCCAGGTACTCCGGGGCTTAGGTGCAATCGGCGCGGCAAGGTGAGTCGCTCTGGAGGTAACGATGACTAGCAGGCTCGCCAGCGGCACGTCCATATTTCGACGGAGACCTACGTAGCGGACAGTAATTGTAAAACTCGGGCGGTGAATCCTACAGCAGTGTTCCTAGCAGGCCGGGATTCCAGCACGCACGATGTAGAGTATAGGGGATTGCGGGCTGCAGATTACACGCGCGTATTCGGAGTTGCTCGCCATGCCATGGGGCGAGTAAGGCGACCAGCCTACAACCTACAGGGCATCGGCAGCCGTTGGGTGTGGCGCGACACGACGGGAGCAACCACAAGACAGTAACAACAGCAACGAGAACAACGTCAAGCAACAGGTAATTAGGCGGCTTAGGAAATCCTCGGGGCGGGACGAGGAGCGACAGGGGTTGACATGGGGCGCAAAAGGGTTCGTTCGCTTAACCATGGCATCTGGGCCTTTAATCAAACGCCGTGGGTCTTGACCTTTGCGGCGCTGTGCCGTCTGCAGGGCACTCACTGTCTGTCACTGTCTGTCACTGTCCCGTCACTCTTCTGGAGGTAGGGCGAGATTGTCGGTTTCTCAACTCTTCAACTTCAACGCTCTCTCCGAAGCCTCGTCACATCGGTGCGGCACATCATCAATCGGACACAGCTTCCGAGGGGAACGGTCCGTTTCTTCCACGTATTCAGGGCTCATGCTGGCTTGAGAGCCGGCGATCATGACGTGGACCAACGCCATGTCCATGCATCTAGGATCAGCGGGAGCCACCGCATGTTCCGACCGCAGGGTGTGTCTGGAGTGGAGGATGTTTGAAGTGCAGCATGTTAAAGTGCAGCATGTTCCAAGCGCGGTGTTCCCCGGACTGAGTAATCCGAGTACAGGAGGTCCCTCTGCAGGATTTTGCTCATCCAGATGCTCCTCAAACAGAGTCGCATTTAGTTGCGCAACAGCATGACAGTCACGGGGCAGTAAACAGGCCTAAGTGCGCCTTGTCCCACGGCAGGCCAACCAGCCAACTGATTGATGTCTCTGGTGATAGTATGTACGTGCAATCATTGCGATCCTCCCCACGAGCACAAAAAGGCTGGGGAGCACCGCACCCAAGATTGTTCGCTTTGTTCTCCATTCTATGTTCCTCGCGATTGAAGGTCTTGGGCGCAAGCCTTGCGGCGCACCTCGCTTCAATGTGTTTAGAGAAGCCTGAATGTTGTTTTTTGCGTTGTTCATTATTTAGAGAGGAAGGGAAAACAAGAAAGGCGAAATTTTCTTCTGCGGTTTTAACGGTAGCCGCAGGTGGGGCGCAATTCGGGTGCCTAAGAATTTCGGGTCTTTAATGCCTAAGATCCAAGGCCATATAATTTCAGCAAGGCCACAAGCTGGGTAGTGACCACCCAGTTATGGCACGACCTCACGACGTGGCAGTAACTAGCAAATCGTTTGTGTGAGTCGAAAGTGTTGACTCTCTTTCGTCTGTCACGGCTCAATCTCAAAATGCCAAATCTCATATCAAATTGGGTTCAAAAGAAGTACGCCCAGATCATACAGAAGCCTCTCATCCCAACCCTTCCAAAGGATCGACGTCCCATCACCCCTAGTGGAACAAGCGACGCCCAGAATGATGCCGGGAAAAGCATACTCAGGAACGGCCTCTTCTTCACAAAACTGCCTGCTGAACTCCGATACAAGATTCTAGTCGAGGCCTTTGGGGACCAGGTGGTTCACCTGGATCTCATCTACGAGCACCGTCGCCTGCTTGCAGAAACCACTGAATCAACACCATCGGACCTAGACCGTTTCTACCACTGTCGTCGAAACGGGAAGCCGAACTTTATAAATTGGGAACGCCTTGATCGCTACCGCCCGAAGCAGTGGAGATGGCGGAGCTCCGTCTGTCACCGGGACCCACCGACGGCCTCTTCTCTACCACCCGGGCGCCGAGTTCAACCAGCTCAAGACAAGTGCCGAGCCGACGGTGGAGTCTTAAGGCAATGCGGATCCTGGCCCGGCGAGGCGCCGAATAGATGCTTCATCGGGATCATGGGCTGGCTGCTCTCTTGTCGACAGGCGTTAGGTGCCCCCGCAGAGAATATTTTAGCTTTGACCGGCGCTGACTAGTTTGACCAGGTACGTGGAGGGCATTGACGTTCTCTATTCGAGAAACACCATACATACGGCAAGCAAGGAGATGATGATGCGTCTGCCTGACCTGTTCGTGCCCCAGAGGCTTGAAGCCATCAGATCTGTCGAGATTCTCTGGAATTTCGAGCCCTTTCTCGAGTCTGGCCAGACCTCAACTTACCTGCCATTGTCGGACTATGAATCCTTCCAGGCCTTTCTTAACCTCATGCCAACAGCATTTCCCAAAATTGAGTCGCTCTACATCTCGTTGCAAGGGAATCTATATGGGTATAAGACCAGCGAGTACCCGGCCTCCAACGAAGAACTTTTCGGTGTCCTCGAGAAGACCATCATGCTCCCAGTCGACAACATGGTCCGCAAGCTTGGGGCTCATGTTGGAGAAGTCTCCGTTGCAATCCCCAGTTGCCTCTATCGCCATTACCGGTGGCGTGCGCAAGACATGGGCTGGAAGGTAGAACAGACCTTTCCGAGCGGCCAACTAGAGAGGCATTGGAGACCGTTGGCAGACTGCCCGTTTCGTTCGGGCTACTGGGTACCATTGGGTCAAAGGGACCTCTTCCCGTGGCATGTTGGGTTTGGGCTGAGGTCTGCTGTCGACGAAGACTCGGTGTTGTACGGTTTCGAATGATGAACTACTGGTTGCCAGGAACTCGAGAAACTCCGCGCCAGACTGGCTCGTAGATGGGGCATAAACGAGTGAGTCTCCAAACTGCCGACACTATCGCCATGACTGCCAAGCACAAGCCGCGACACCAGGCACACGGGTCTTTGGCTCGCAACCGCACGCACGTCCTGTTGGTCATGTTAACCACGGCTGAAGTCCCAAAAGCCTTTGGCGCCAGCCCAATCACATGTAGGCTCTAAGCTTCGAGCTCTTAGCTCAAGACAGCTTGGTCTGTGGCGATGCTCGACCGCGGCTCCACCAGCTGGCATGACACAGGCGGTTAACACCTCATCGCCCAGAGCGCATCGTGCCGCGTTTCCCATTATCCCACCTTGGCGGATTTGCTACTCCATCGCCAAGAGCATTGCCCACCGCAGCCCTACCGGACGGTTGCGACCTATTTTGCTCAGACGGCCGTGATTCAGCTCGCCTGCTGCGAAGCACACTGCGGCCTTGTTTCCCTGTTTTCGGTCGCTTTTTTGGACCTTTGCTCACCCCGCACTCTGCTCACTGAAGTCCCCCTCCTCACGTCATCCTTTCCCCTTCACCTTCAACCGTTTATATACTTCATCGCAGCCATGGCAGAACTCGCAGAGCGTATAGGGAGCCTGAACCCCTTCTCCAAGAGGGGCCGTCGCGTCGACGACGAGGACATGGGCGAGGATATTGACAGCGGCACGGTTGCGGGCGGCGGCCACACCACACGCCGCTCGGTCGTCGATCTCAGAGTCAGCCAGGCACTGCGCTCGTTCCTGGTCGATAAAGGCGTCTTGTCTGAGAGGGACGCCGGCGCTGAGAAGGGAGCAGCGCCCACCCGCGCGCTCCTCGATCTGGTCAGCAAGCCTCACATCCAGGTGCCCGCCGAGCTCACCGACCGGTCTCACCCACTGCCCGAGTACTTCATCAGCTCCAGCCACAACACATACCTGATGGCACATCAGCTCTTCGGCGACTCCTGCGCCACGGCGTACGACACCGCCCTGCGCACCGGCGCGCGATGCGTCGAGATCGATGCGTGGGACAACAGCGACAACAAGGCCGAACCCAAGGTCACCCACGGGTACACCATGGTCTCCAACATCCCCTTCCGCGCCGTCTGCGAGACCATCCGCGATGCCGTGGACAGAGAGGCTGCCGAGGCTGCGGCCGCTGGGCTCCGCACGGCGCCCATCATGCTGTCGCTGGAGAACCACTGCGACGCCGAGGGCCAGAAGCGCCTCGTGGAGATCATGATCGAGGTCTGGGGTCATCGGCTCCTCAGCAAGGCCGTCAGGGAGCACGGCCACCAGGAGCAGGCCGGGGCCGGAGACCATGTGACACTGGAGGAGCTGGGCTCCAAGATTGCCGTCATTGTCGAATACCACATCCAGGGCGAGATAGACAGCGACTCCTCCAGCTCAAGTGATTCCAGCGACTCGGAGGACGAGGCTGAGAAGACGGCGCGGAAGGAGTACAAGGAGAAGAAGAAGGCCGCATGTGCCATCATCATTCCTGAGTTGGCCGAGCTGGGCGTGTACGCTCAGTCCATCAAGCCCGTCGACGACTCGTGGTACAATGGAGAGCTCGTCAGTGGCCCTCACCATCACCTCATCAACGTTTCCGAGTCTGGCATCGGTGCCCTCCTCGCCGAGCACAGCGCAGCCATCTCGAAGCACAACGCCCACCATCTGATGCGCGTGTTCCCCAAAGGAACCCGCATCTCCTCGGGCAACCTCAAGCCTGTCCCGTACTGGGGCGTCGGCGCCCAGATCTGCGCTCTCAACCTGCAGAACTTCGGCACCAGCAACCAGCTCAACGAAGCCCTCTTCAGCGGCACGGATGGGTACGTGCTGAAGCCCGCAGCTCTCCGGGCCGGGGGAAGCGGAAGGCTCAGCCACGGCCGGAAGAAGAAGCTGACGCTCCACGTCGCGGGCGCGACCGACATCCCCCTGCACGGAGACGAAGAGGCCGACGGCATCAAGCCCTACCTGACGTGCACGCTCTACCACCCGGATGACCTGAAGGGCGAGCCGCCGAAGCGCAAGACCTCTGCGTACAAGCAGCACAAGCTGGGGTTCCTGCACCGCGGCGAGAACCCGCCGCCGACGGACCCGGTCTGGGACGAGGCGCTGGAGTGGGAGTACCAGGACAACGAGCTGGTGTTCCTGCGGATGCTGATCAAGAGCGACGAGAGCTGGTCCAAGAACCCCATGTTTGCGGTCGCGGCAGTGCGGCTGCACTACCTGGTGCCGGGGTGGAGCTTCATCCGGATGCTGGATATGCGCGGCCACGAGACGAAGTGCTCTGTGCTTGTGCGGTTCGTGATTGAGGATGTTTGATTGAGGGTCAAGCATGGGGATACGCTACCGGATTAGGGATTCCCTTATACGAGTTATGATGTTTTAATTGCCCTTCCTTGCCTTGTGCTTGTGTCTACGAGCGTGTCTGAGAATATTATGCCAGTGATTGGAGCTTTGAGATTCGTCGTTGCCGGATGACAGACATTACTTAGGAAACTTGTGCTCTTGAATCTAGCTCAACGTTGGTTATTTCTGATGATGGAATCTATTGAGTATCTGATATCTATCGAACCCTCCAGCAACAAAATCTACCCCTGGCTCTATTACCCCGGTCGTAAACTTTTATCCCGGTTGAAGCACGAGACTCATGTCGACTCGACTAGCACCCCGCTATATGTCACTTGTCAGTCAGCCTTGTTCCACCGCCTGCAAATCTCTCCATCCTCAATTAATTAGTGCACCGGATCCCCCCCCCCTTTTAGTCAATTCTCCTTATGCGACAACTGGGCTCCTCGAATAATGGCCCGCCCGCCGCCCAAGATGACGCCTAAATCCGTCTTCATCACCGGCTGCAGTGCCGGCGGCATCGGGGCCTCGCTGGCAAAGGAGTTCCACGCGCGCGGCCACCGCGTCTTCGCGTCGGGCCGCACGGCGGATGAAATCGACCCGTACTTTGCGGACCTGGGCATCGAGAGCCTCGTCCTCGACGTCACGTCCAAGGAGTCGCTCATTGAGGCGGTGAGGGCCGTCCGCGCCAAGACGGGCGGCAAACTGGACATCCTCGTCAACAACGCCGGCGTCATCCACGTCATGCCGTTCGCCGACACGCCCGTGGCCGAGGTGCGCCGGCTGTTCGACGTCAACTTCTTCGCCGTGTGGGCCGTCTCGCAGGCCTTCCTGCCGCTGCTGCTGGAGGCTCAGGGCCTGGTGGCCAACCTGGGCAGCATCAACGCCGGCCTGTGTCCGCCGTTCTTCGGCGCGTACAGCGCGTCCAAGGCGGCGCTGGAGGCCCTGGGCCGCACCATGCGCCGCGAGCTGGCGCCGCTGGGCGTGCGCGTCGTCACCGTCAAGACGGGCAGTGTGCGCAGCGCCCTGTTCGACCACGCCGAGGAACTCACCATACCCGACTGGAGCTTCTACGCGCCGCTGCGCGCCTGGGTCGCGCGCCAGGGGTACCTGAAGGGCGCCAGCTTTGTCGACCTGGACGACTACTCCAAGACGGTTGCGACCGACCTGCTGAACGACAATGTGAAGCCTGTCATCTGGAGAGGTGGGCTGGCAACGGTGGCCTGGGTCCTGAGCTGGTTTGGCTGGGAGACGATGATGGTGAGTTTCCGAAATGGCACACATCCGCTTCGATTCTAACGTGCGTGACACAGGACCGACCCATGATCAAAGAATATAGACTAGACATGATTGAGTACAAGCGGGTCAGCCCGTCCTAAACTCCAAGGGCTGGAGAAGGAGCGAGCTGTAGTAATCTCTTTTGAGCCGGTTGAGAACAACTTACATATCTAGCATGTCCTTCAAGATAGATCTCAGGAGGAGTTAGTACCTCGTGTAATGTTTTTAATGAACAGAACGAACTCGACGACTGTTCTAGTCAAATAGAAATGTATAATCTCGATCTCCTTCGCATCTCCAGAAAAAGCAACTCGGAGAGCACATTGCCGAACGGGATTTGAAGACATTTAGCAAGGGGCATGATGAAACTTGAAATACATACCAGCGTACGCGTCACCTTTGAATTGTATGCTTATTGATCCAGGCTGCCATGCAGCGACTACGTCCTCGTCGGCTTGCGCGGGCGAATTCGTCATGATGGGGCCACGGCGGCATACAAAGTCTCCGGGCATTGGCATCGTTGCTCCGGGGTCCATCGGTTTTATCTAATCCGGAAATGGAGAGGACTTCGGAAACTGATTTGAACTATCCGTTGGCGCCAATGGTAGCCAGTGAGAGCCCGGCTATTAGCACTATCCCGGTCGGGTTCAATGTTCTGGTTCTCCATCACCAGCTCCGGGTTGAGGTGTCTGTAGCATTGTCTGTCAATTGATCTTTGACGCAGCCCAAATAATACCCAGTTGAAGTCCTTTAATTATCTATCTTATTAGCCGTGTGCGTCACTTAATGATCCTAGTTGCTATACTTGAGGACGCTAAGATCCAGAGTCAACCGGCCTAATTCGCCAACATCCGAATAGCTTCGGATCTTAACGTTGGTCGGATGTGGCGCCACCGCAGCACCAAGAAACAATAAAAGCCACCACCAGACTCTCTCAGCCAACCGCCTCGCATTAATTTATCATCATCCACACGATAGCAACTACATTTCTCCCAGCAATCCTCATCACCATGGCCCTCCTCGCCTTCCTGCAATCCATCTTCGCCAGCGTGGTCGCGCCCGTCCACCTTCTATCCTTCTCCGCTCTCCTGGGCTCGCAGCTCTACCAGTCCTTCGTCGTGACCAAAGTGGCCTTCGCAACTCTCCCCAGGGCCGCCTACATCAACTTCCAGAAGCGGATCTTCCCCGTCTACTTCCACGGCCAGTCGCTGCTGCTCTTCCTCACGGCGGTGACGTTCCCGCCGCAAGGGCCGCTGTCGCTGATCCAGCACAAGAGCGACTGGATCCCGTTTGCCGTTTCCGGTGTTGCTGCAGCGCTCAACTTTGCCGTGTATGGGCCGAGGACTCGCAAGTTGATGCTGGATCGGGCCCAGCAAGGTATGTTAACCGCAAAGCTCTCTCCTGGACCGGGGCTAATATGAGACAGGGACGTTGGATGCCAAAGTAACCGGCTTGGATGGACCCAGCCCGGAAATGGCGATTCTGAAGAAGAAGTTCTCTCGGACTCATGCCATGTGCATTCATCTGAACCTCGTGTCCATGGGTGCCCTGTTTTGGTACACCTGGAGGTTAGCATCTCATCTTCAATATTGAGTTGGGTGGGCCACACTCGCAGCAACAGTTGGACGAGTTAGACAATTCGCCGCTCGAGAGTCTATAGACTTCTCAATGTTAGTTACGTATTGGTACATGCTGGATGCCACCTTCTCTACTTATTCACTTATTCAATCATTTATATCACCCCAAGATCAGAATGAGAAGAAGCCAGCTTGGCACCTTTTGTAATAGCAAAGTCCCCACCAGCTTGTTGTCTATCAACACTCAGCCAACTCTCAAGCCGAGGGCAGATAAACAGCCATCTCCAACCCACCCGAATACGGCGTTGTGGTCGTCCTGAACCCATTCTTCGGATCGTGCAGATACGCAAGGAAGTCCTTGTACAAAGGCTTGGCCCATCCCGTGTTGTCAGCCAGCACGATTGCTCCCCGTCTCAGCCGAGGCTTGATGATCTCCAGCGCAGGCAATGCCAGCGGCGTCCAGACTACATCTCCGCGTTAGCAAACCGTCCCAGGATAATCGTGATAGAAGGGTATCGTACTGTCCAGCAACAGCATGTCGATCTCATCGGGCATGCCCTCCTCCACCTTCAGCGTCTCCCGCAAGTCGCCCTCGCGCACCTCAATCCACGGCTCAACCTCGTCGCCCGCCTGCTTCCAGTGATCCCTCGCCTTGGCGGCCTTGGTCGGCTCCTTCTCCGTCCCGATGACCTTCCCCGTCGCCGGCTCTCCCGTAGCGGCCCGGGCATCCGCCACGTTCTGGCCCACCGCCAGCGCCAGGTAGATGGTGGAGACGCCGAAACTGGTGCCGGCCTCGACGATGTTGCGCGCGCCGATGCTGCGCGCCAGCAGGTACATGAACTGGCACTTGTCCTCCTCCAGGCTGACGAACTTGTCGCGCATGTGGTCGTCGGACCCGGAGCTCCAGTCGGTGCCCCAGATGAAGTGGCTCGCGAGACGGCGGATATAGAACCAAGTCTGGAATAGCGATTTCTCCTGCGCTTCCGACTCGGCATGGAGCCGCTGGAGGAGCTCGTGAACACGAGGACTCGCCTCGACGGCCTGCGGAGCGACAGGCGAGGGGGCCATGGTCAGTTTCGCAAGGGATGCCGGATAGGGATAAACGTGTTGGGAATGGAATTCCTAGTGAGTGCGGCAGTTTGCTCTATTCTGAAAAGGCAGTTGTCAACGATACATATATACGATACTACGCTGCCTGCATGAATAGAGGAAGCAGGTTTCAGCTCCGGCCATATGTGGATGATGTTACGACCGAGGCCGATCTCGCAACCCCGGATACCGCATCTGAGGTTATGACCGATATTGAGGTTATGACTCCATCGTCGCGCCATGCCCAGTGGCGCCAACCCCGCGTTTCCAGCACCAACAGGCCAACCTCAGCCGTCTGGGTGCTTGTGAATGCACAGCACATGTCAAGTGGGGAAGCGCGCATGCGAACGACTCCTTCGAGCAAGCCACATCACAGCAGATGCAACTCGCAGAACGGGAATGCTACCCAAGCGACGAAACGAACGACACCGTTGCTGCAGCCGGTGAGTCAGTCTTCGCCGCGATAGGTGTATCCCTTTGGGAGTCATGGCAGACGCTCCGGGAGTCATTGTCGAAAAGAGGGACCTCCGGGTATTAATCTCGGCTGTCCGGCGTTGTGGAGAACTTAGTAGGAGGGCCGGCCCGAGAGCGGAGGTCTTATCTCCGGCCGAGATATTCGGGCCCGCCTTATAGAAGCACCAGCCCAGCTTCTCCGGGCTCCGGGAGTTCTATTCCAGTATTTCGTGCTCAATATGGTGGCTGCACTGTAGCTTATTGTCATCCTACCTAGACTGTCGTCAATGAGTCACAACCACCTCTCAGACATCGTTTTCGAAAAAGGAAGATTATCCATCTTACCATTCAAAGCCCCCAGATCACAACCTCACTTTCTAGACCACACCAGCTAAGCCACTTCAAGGATTATTCTATTAGTATGCCGCGAAGGAAAATTTTCCAAGAAAATATGTTTAAGTATTGTTGCACGACCTAAGCAATGAGCGAGTTTCTCAGAACTATCCAGAGCCCCAGGGTAGGCGCTAGACCTTTCGAAAGTCTTCCTAAGAAGAGTAACTCAATTATCTTACCTTATCCCCAAGGCATGCATGATGTTGACGCGGATTATCACGTCATCGATGGATAGCAGCAGACTTCGTTCGAATCTTTCCAAGAGCCGGGTCGGGCAGCGACATTTTGGTACGAATACAAACCACATCACGGATGACCCGGAAAAGTGCGAGTGTAAGTGCAACCATCGCCCCAAGAAGGCGAACCTCAGCCTCGTACATTTTGCCGGCCTTCCGAAGGGGGCAAAATAAGTCGCATTACAACGAGTGGTTCAGGCAGGAGATGATGACGAAGGCTGTGAACGAAGTCCTTTCGCGGAGTGCGGACAATGATATGCAGGTATACCAACTCTTAATTTGTCCACACGTCCAAACACGAGGGTTGGCGGTGATAAGACTACAGTGGGAAGAGCTGTCTCATCCTGTAACATGGGTTGTTTGCTTGTATTACGGAAAACACTAGTTGGCTGACGGGTGCGAGCACGGATAGCAGCTGGACGACCGGTGAGGATTCGTCTGGTGGTCACATGGCAAGCCAACACCGTGTCACTCGGTGCATCGTCGAGCTCTAGTTGGATCCTCATGTAGCAGCACCTGCAAGTCGCCGATCAGATGGCTGGGGAAAGGCCACTCGTTCAGTCACGTTGTGTTACCCGAGACGAGCTGCGGCCCACTCAACTGGGCCGGAGATGCTTCCTGCTCCGTTACACAGCCAGTACACCATGGACCAGGTCGATAGACTGAGCTGTTGCGCGACCTTGATGGAGCGTTACACGGGCTGCGTCAGAAGCTGAGACAGCACGTCCCGGATATCTGCGGAGGCATACAGCTCACGAAATCGGGGGGTGACAGTTGTCGGTGTGCCTTAGTGTTGGGCACCATCTTTCGGTCAGGCCTTGGACTTGGGTTGAAAAAGTTGAATAATCAGAGCGGCCATCTCGTGAGCAGCTGGAGTATGGTTTGGTTCGCAGATAGATGCCTAGTGAGCAAACTGACACGTTGGCGAGGCAGCTCCAGCGGAGTGAGAACTAGATGTATATACGTGGCTAGTGAGAAGTTGCCGTGCGGCATGGGAGCGCCGGGGAAGGCATCGAGAGGCCGAAGGTGCTCCGCGTCGAGCTGTCCTACATAGAAGCACTTTTGCAAGGATCGAACGGACCAAAGTGACTAAAGGTCGTGCATCTGTGGGACTAAATAGTGAGGTGACATGACTAGGTGATCATCAGTGTGCAAATTGAGTCTGAGCGGGAAAAGAAACGCCAAGGTCCAACCGGCCTAGAGTAGAACCAGCCGCCAGCTTCGGCTTCAGCCCAGCCGTTCCTGTGGGGGTTTCAGAAGAGAGAATATTCTACACTCCTTACCGCCAGATTGACGTTTGTTATCACGAGGCTTCATGCCCCGAAGGGTGTGGGCGGGGCATGGGCGCGGACAGAGGGTGGCCGTGGAGGCTGAGTGGACTGAGTGAGTTTGCCCGGTCGAGGCATTTCCCATCGGGACAGTATTGGGGACTTTGGGACACGGAGGAGAGAGGGGATCGGCAGCAGTAGAAAAGCAGGGCCCAAGGGGGGAAGATCAAAATGTAATGAAGGGGGCCGATCGCTGCGACGGCATTTGTCGGGTGGTATCAAGAATGACGAGTTCGTGATGCGAGAAGTCGTTGCTCGGTCACAAATCCGGTCACACGCTGGTATCTAGGTCTGCTCGTGGGATCTTCTAGAGGGTGCCAGTTCAAGGTTAGGTGGTTGGGTGGAAGAAAGGAATGCGAGACCACCACAGCATATCGAATGCCGGATTCTGGCGCTTAGAAACCGGAGACGTCTGGCATTAGACTTAGGTTGTGAGACACCAGAATCAGAGGAACCGGAAGCGACCTCGCAATGCCGAGACCTCGATTGAACCCCAGAATTCTTGTCAGCCATAATAATGATGAATCCGGCCACCAGCAGAGAGGCGAAGCAAACACGCCTGGAAAGTGGGCGATCCAGTCGCGGACGGAAACAGCTGGTGTCAGAGTTGGTTTGAGGAATGGCAACCGACGTCATGGCCGGCCAGATATGATGCAAAGGTCTGAAGTTTGCCTCGTTCTGACAACGGCACTTGGGTCTCGTTTGCCAGCCGTCAACGTCGACGCTTGGGAGAGAGGCGTGACGATAACTTCACATCTCATTCTTCGACGCGATTCGACCTCTTCACAAGAATAAAAGTGATAACAATGGCAAATGGCTGGCGGTGATAGTGACAGGACAATGCAGAGGGGCTTGCTCGATCAAAGGAGTGTTGATCGGGGGTGCTGCAGTTTGCTCAAGGACGAGGACGAAGCCATTGTTGTTTTGATTGGGTCTTGGCGGATAGGCCACGGTTTCGAAAGTCTGGCTCTGTCAAGTCCTGGACCATGTTTGATGCGGGCCTGGCGGAGGTTGCGCCGCCGATCCATGACATCAGTTTGGCCGAAGGCATCCGCGGTGGGACCCTTGAATGGCGGCTGATGGAGCATCCGGGGGAACGGCGTGGATATTCTGCTCCGTAGCGTATGAAAGCAGTGTTGATCACTTGTGTCTGAAGGAAGGTTGCGGGAATCCAAACTCTGGTCGACGCCGAGCCGTGCTGTCGGATTGAGTGAGTGAGGCGCTGGTGGCTATGGCTTCGAGACAAGGTCGACACCTGCCATCACCAGCTCACCACGTGCTTGTGTGAGAGGCATCATGTCGCAGAGGCGCCTCCTCCGAAAACCCGGATATGAGACGGGGCCAGGTTGCATTCTCGGGGGCATTTCCATCCCATCACTGGTTGAGACTCCTGGAGAGCTGACACTCGTTGTTGCCAGGCATGGGACAAGAGATTCCCATCAATCGAGTGGAATTTCCCATCCTGCCAAGATGTCGGGATTAACATGCTGTGTGGCATCGGTCGTAAGAAATGCTCCCCGCGACATGCAAATCTTGACCCGACTTGGAGCCTGCAAGCGGCACGATGGATGATGGATGTCAATGAGTGCATTGCTGACAGCGCATCGACCATGCAAGGACTCACAATGACACAAACAGAGGCTGCTCTGATCAGACCGCAAGAGCAATGGACTCTACCTAGTAACAATAACGATAAAGCGACAGTTTCTACTGGTTGGTGACTGTTTATCGAGAGGTGAAATGTCCATCCTGACGATGGGGTTGGTTGGAACTAGGAAACTCGAGTCCAATCAACTGTCAAACAATCGACCGACCGTGACGGTTCTGGGGCCATCAGATGCGGTGGGTGGACGGTGAAGGGGCTAACAAAGTTAGGGGCGGTTGATCCCATCTGCCGAACGAATACTGGTCGACGTTGAAGGTAGTGGTAGTGATGATTGACAGAAGCTCAGGTGCGTGAGTGGGAACGTGAACTCGCGGGATGCTTCCAGGGTCGTTCGTGCATGCCCCGCCACTCGCTGTCTGCACCCAAAGCCTTCCCTTCCCGTCTCCCGTTTCAACGGGCAAACAGTTCCCCGTCGAAAAAAGGAGTCGTTCGTAGGGCACAATGTCAGAACGCACCCGACTCCCTCCATCTAGGTCATCAGTCTGTCAGAAAAAACGGACCCCAGAAAGCGGTAGAGAGGCACTGTCGCATAGCGGCACAGCAGGGGCCATCCCCTGCAACAGGCTAAAGTACAGCCTGAGGCCCCGAAAAGACGTTCCGTTGGAAAACCTGCAAATTGGCTGATCAGCGGCCAGTGACGCAATGTTTGGCCCTTGCAGCCAACCGCGCTGCAGTAGCTTTGGTTCAGGCGACCCCGCTTCAGTGGGAGCCAAGCCGCGCCCATCCCGTCATCACGGGGGCCTCTCTGGGACCTCCAAGGCTCACTGAAGGAATCTTCGCCCAGCCTGAGGCTAAACACAACGATGGATACTCCATACTTGACCCCTAAACTGTATGCAGCACCCCCCATATATCATATCACCCCTATAGCGCCAGGCAACCGGGCGTCGTTGGGACTTCTTACATTTACCCCTGCGGTTGAGGGGTCCAGCCAGGGTTGCGAGGTGGAAGGGCCGTGAGAAGGGCGCTCTGTTTCGACCCTGCTTATTACTGCAACATATCAGTTCCTCAGTGGTCTTCAGTGGCCGGGGCAGCTTGAGATCGCCGAAAACCCTTGCTAAACGGGGCAATACAGATGGGGATGGGACGGGCGACCGACAACAGTGCATTTGTTACCGTCAGCCCACTGTTCCTTAGAAGGTCCATTCTGCTCCGTACCGTGCTCCCAGCCTGGAGCGTACAGTGAGCACCCTGCACTTTGTCCTACCGGTCTGGCAGGGCGATCCGCGGCCGACATCAGCGAACAGCGAACAGCAGCCGAGGAGTTAGGTCGCGTGGACGCTAGCGATGGCCGCGAGACGGGATCCGTCGGTTCGCTGGTGCCACTGCCGTGCAACGACGAGGTTCTCGGCACGAAAACTGGCGCCTGGAGCTCTCTGCGTGTCTGAGAGCGCGGCGCGTGCTGGAGTTGCAATGTTCATCGGTGACGGGACGGGGAGAGGTGGTCCGTCCACCTTGCGTCTCCAGAGTACTGGGATCGCCACGCGCAGACAGGTACCAGTACCACCCAGTTGGCGCGGGACGGTACCAGCTGAGGCTTGGCTTCGCAGGTACCTGTCGGGCTGTCCTCCGACCGCGGGCACAGTCCACATGACTGCCGCGCTGTCGTCACTTTCCCGTGATGTACCCCCCCTGTCGTTGGGTTATCCGTTTTCGATGGGGATGAGATTCCAGGGTCCCTCCTTCCCACTTCTTTTTCTGAACTCTCTTTCTCGCAAAGGGGGTATTGGTATTACTGGACACTGGCGCTGGTCTACCACTAGTAGTGCTTGTTCTTCCCTGCGCTTCAAGTTCTTCCTGACTGCCGACCGATGGGCAATGTCGAGGTGTGCTATTGCGCTGAAGTACGGTCGGTATTCGTCCATGCATTCGGAGATAATCTTAATTCTGCAGGATACCGAGATGCGCAGCACAGTGGGTGGTCGCACCTACAGTACTTTATCACTGTATCATCCACGGTGTCATTGGAACGAACGGTCTGCCCCTTTGGCCTGGCTGCCCGTTGGTAGGTTGCCCGCCTGTCAAGATGCCTGCCCATTTAAGAGATGCCTGTCTGGATGCCTGTGTGTGCCTGCCTACGTACCTTATCTGTGCCTTCCTTGCCTGCTCCTAGTCGAGATGGCAAACAATGTTGCTGGTTTTCTCTTGCCACCTCTTTTTTTCTTCTCTGTCCCCCACAGTGACCTCAGACCTGCCAGTCGACCTGCCTGCCTACTAGTAGTACTTACTACCTGTCTCTCATCATCTCTCTTCCAGTCCCTCGGAGGTACTAATCACCCAATCCATCCATCCGTCCATCCCTCTCTCCTCTTGTCTCTTCCCCTTCTTCTTCTTTCTTACCTCACAGTCGTCCTGCATCTGCATCTGCATCTGCATTGCGCGAGTGTCACCTCAACCTGCCTGTCAGTACTAGTCCTCCAGCATTCCTACAGCCTCCCCATACGCTCGGTTCAATTGTCTCGCCTGTTTTACTTTTTATCGGCTTGATTTATTGCCCTGCTCCATGCCTGGAGCCCCCACCTGGACCCCTTCTTTGGCCGTTCTCTCTGACGCTCGGGTTGCTGCAGGGTCATCGCTCACCAGTCACCACCATCCACCCATTCTCCACTGTAACTACTAGGCGCCTCACAGTGCTCGCTGCTTCAGAGTCCACTGCTCTCCATCGGACTGCCCATCACCAGCCCAAGCTAGGCCTCAGAGGGACCTCGTCGTTCGCACTTGCCCATCTCAGCTGGATCCTCCACTTCCTCTCCCACACCCGCGACTCACGAGCGCCTCCTTGACCGCCCGCCCGCCAAAAACGTCCAACCCCCCAAGAGACAAGACTCATTCATTTCCGACCACACTCGCACTCACCCTTTTCTCCCAAAGTACGCAAACAACAGTGACAACTTAAAACCAACTCTCCATCAGCCACCACAGTTTCTCTCCGGCCTAGTCTTTCGTTCTCGTCCTCTTTCGGCTCTTCAACTCCCCAACTATCTCCCTCCGCCAAAATCTCACTCTCTCTCTCTACCATCCGGATCTGTGCCGAGTCTACTGTACCGGCCTAGTGGTCCCTCAACCAACCCAGAGCCTCTCCCCAGGCGTATCGCGCATCGCACTACGAGATCGAGACCCCGAGACCACGTGGAACTACTGGAATTGGGAATCGCCTCGCCCCTCTTCAGCTCCCTCCGCCTCCTCACTTCGCCGCATCCCCTTCCACTCGCTTCCTCGCCCTTTCGCCGCATCAGAGCACGCGACCTCAACCAACTGCTCACTGCCTCTTCCTCGTGCGCTTATAATACACGCCCCAACCTCGTCACCCGTCCCAGTACTTGTTTGTCTGGCAAACATTCTTGAGCATAATCCGTGTCACCAGTGACGACATCGCTCGATCTACTCGCCTCACCTAATATCACCTTCCCGTCCCCCAGACTCGATCCCAGACTTGACACGTCGATTATTCCACATACTATCCCTCCAACTTCCTCTACTCAAACTTCACGGCTCTTCCACCATGGCGGACGACAATGACACCCAGTCCATTGGCTCCTCGGGCCAACCTCACCCAATTGCGCGATCCGATTCCTCGATATCTACAAGCCCTTCCGATCACAGCGAGCCCATCATTCATCAGCCCATCCCTACCCGTCCGCGGTTGCCAACACGAAAGAGCAGCGGGCCGTTGGCGGTACCCCGTGACAGCTGCGAGGTTGGTCCTGTCGACGCTCACTTTGGGCCGGATGACGTCAGGGCAATGAGCCCCCGGCGAACGAGTGAGGATCTCGACAAGATTGGCAAGGCAGCCCGAGAAGAGATGCAGAGGTGAGTCACAGTGGACATTCAATCCCACCTCCGACTAGTCGCTGACTTGACTACCAGACATGCAAAAGCCCTTCAGGACTCTCTTCTTACGATTTTCAACCGCATCGAGGCGGTACGTGAGGAGCACGACAAACTCAACAACAACAACAAGTTCTTGCAAAAGTACATTGGTGACCTGATGAGCACCAGCAAGATTACAGCTTCAGGAAGCCGGGGCAAGAAGTGAGGCCGTTCGACAGATCAATGCCCTACTGGAAAGGAGAGGTGCATATCGCGACCGCCGACTGGACCGACGACTCGAGACCGCCTTATATTCCCCTCGAACGCTTTAAAGGGATATGGGGACGTAGCCAATCGTGGCGAGTTGCAGGAGCTGTAGCCGACCTCGATCATGACCTCAACCTTGACCCTTCTGAAACGCTCAACACTTCATTTTGGATTCACACTTTTCCGGTACCCTTATGAGGGCATGATACCCGCGCCATTGCGCAACTACTACTTTTTACCCACCCGCCGCTTTCAGGCGAGGCAGGGTGGCAACACACAAATCTCTCACCTGTATATTTAACGCATAACGACCCTTCGCATAAGAACTCTGCATGACGGCATCATCAGAGGCGGAGGACGAGGACGCATATTGGAGCATTGTTTTAATCTGGATTTGCATACCGGAACGATCCATTCACGGCACCTGGATGGTGCAACCCAGGGGACAGATTGGGCGTTTTGGAACTTGAACTACTCCCAAAGTTGGGAGGTTATTCGCGATTGTTTTGATGTTTACCTTTTTCTGTTTTGGTATCATTCTTTTTCTTTTTCAGCATGGCTCTTGTCGGTTGGTAGACAAACACGGTGGGAGTGGAGGCTATTGAGGACTTATTCGGTTGGGTTACTGACATATTTGCGTCAGGACGGAGTGAGGCTTGTGAAAAAAGATCGCGTTTGATGATGAATTAGTGAAATATTTCGATCCCTGAGTCTCGAACAGTGCAGTATGTCAAGCCCACGTTCATCGAGATGGCATGGAGATAGTGAACCATGGGACAACCGGGTCATCCTGTTCCCTGTGCCATGTTGCTGGCTACCCTTTTCTCCGTAATGAGGCCCGTCGGACCAAATACCTACAGACCTGGGGCAGCCAGTGATCCAAGTCCCGCGCAGTCGGGCCCATCCCCGCGATGAGGGTCCGGTATCAAGATCTACAAGCCACGACTGGGATACTTTCTTCGCGGTATTAACCGTGCATACCAATGCAATCTGCCTCACCGCCACAACCGCCGTGGTTGGATTGCTCCAGAACAGCGACGGAGAGGCTAGTCATTCCATCGTCAGTCAGCTGTGTCTATGACTCGGCCCAGCCCAGCCTAGCCCAGCCAGGAAAGCCAAACTGGCGCTCACGTCGGGTCCCCCGGCGGGCCCGGGTATGTGGGGGGGGGGGGGGGCGAACGGCCGCTACGGGTATAGATTGGCGTAATTACACAATGTTTGTTTTCTCCGAGGCGTCTACACGCATACGTGGTTTGTTCTTTGGCTGTTCTAACCTTGGTGCTAAAGGGAGGGCAGGTATGCCTCATTTAGAGACATGGCCAGGTCGGTATGGATGATTTGATGCGTGGGTATTTGTTTATGTCAGGGAAGGATGGGGCTTGTAGTAGCGGTTAACGAGATGAGATGCGTCACGGGAAAGGACCGGAATGGATATAAGTCTCTGCGAAGACGTTCACTTGTCACTTTACGATTTGAGATTGCTTTAGGTTGGAGTCGAGATACTAACTTGCTATCGTGTTAAACGAGGACAGGAGGGTCAGCTTTATCCTTGTTTTATCACCGTCTTTCTTCCTCTCCTCTGTTTTAATCTAAGGTTCCTAGAGGCAAAAGAAAAGAAATAAGCCAGACGACATTTCTTTCACACAAAGAAAGAGACGAGCGAACATAGTCTCCTGGCTATTCTAAATAGAAATAGAAACTGTTCATAGCTCCAGGGTACCTCCCTAGCAACGCACCCCACCAGTCTGGACTCTCTTTCCCGTCTCAACTTCGACCAACGCAAGTAAACCGAACGAACCAATGGAACAAAATAGCGTAAGACATCAAAAAGAATCTCGCGCGCGAGATTTCCTCCAGTGAATGCCCACTGACGGAATTGAACCGTCGATCTTCCCATTACGAGTGGGACGCCTTACCACTGGGCCAAGCGGGCTGGCTGGTTGATGGAAATCGGGGCGATAATGCGGGATATATGTGCAATGTAAAATGGCACGGCTCGACAGGGGTTTTCACGCACTTGTTGTTAGTTGTCCACTGTCGTGTTTTCTCAGTCTGGTCATGGATGGTATAGTTGATGAATGCTGCTGGGTTCATACGGATTATATGGCAGTGTTTGGCTTGTTTTGTTACTTGTTTCAATATACAATTTACATCCATTGAAGGAATGCACTGCAGCAAGCAAACAACTTTGGACAAATAGTTTGGATATCTTCTCTAAACTAGGTCATGCACATCGCCATCGCTACACAACTACGCCACGATCCTTCCCTTCCCCCTCCCCAGCCCTTCGCTCTCCAACACCAACGGCCCGCCTCCAGCACCACTTGCATCTAGGCTCACCGTCACCCACTTGCGCTCGCCGACGACCCGGATCGTCTCGCCGAGGTTCCGCAAGTCCACCTCGCAGATCTGCGGGGTCTCGTTCGGCGGCGGCGGCGTGTCCTTGACCTCGCGGATGTCGACGCTGGGGTACGGCAGCCAGCCGTCGCGCAGCGGGATGAGGACCAGCGGGATCTCCGCCTCCGTCTCGGGCTGCGAGGACAGCGGTTCGCCCGTGTAGCCGGGGATGACGAAGTGGCCCTTGCGGCGGCCGCCCAGGAGCCATGTGTCTACCGGCGCGGTGACTTCGTAGCTGAACTCCTGGTCCTCCTTGTGCTGCGTCTCGGTATCCCAGATCTGCGTCCACTTGAGTTGTAGCGTGGCCGGCAGCATCTGGTTGATGCTCACCGTGGGGGTTGCGCCGGGCTTCTCGTCCACCAGAGTCGCAAGTGGCTGCTGGATGCGGATGTCGGCCGTGTGAACAATCGATAGAGAGGGGATCTCCACTGGGATGAGGATGGTGCTTGCCAGTTCCGTCGGACGCAATGGAATGGCCACCCGAGGGTGGGACTTTTGCCATTCCTTGAGAAGGGTGGCAATGCTCTCCGCCGCACTATCCTGCGAGCCGGGGACCCGGCCGATACCAGTAAAATAACGCCCCCAGTTGATATCTGCTAGGAAGGCCGTTGCCACTGAACCCAGTAGCGTTGCACGCTCTAAGTCTTGCGCCTGTAAACCAGTCTTGATTTCCTGGATCACGGCGGCTGAAATAAGCCTGGCATACTGTCCCAGTGGCGTTGGTTCAAGGGCTTCAAGAATGGACCCGGCGAACAGCTGCTCGATCTCTTCCTGCAACACACTGTAGTGCAGCTTCAAGTACATGGTCTTGGCAGATCGTTTAGTGGCCTTTACGCCGACCTTCCTCGTGACCTTGTAGAGCAGAGTGGCCGGCTGTTTGGGAAAGACAATGACGGTCTTGTTTGGCGGAACTCCAAACTCGGACTCAAAGATGTCGGAGTGGAGCAGCTCACTCTTGTACAGCCGCAAAGGACTGGTGCTTGATGTCGACACGTTGAAGCGCGATAAAAGCACTTGATGCTTGAACACGTCCTGGACATTAACACCGAGCGCCAGAGAGATAGGAATTACCATGGACTTGGCAAAGAAGAACTTTTCGTCCGATTCGGTAGTGTAGGACACCTCGACCTTGGCCGACACGTCGCCGATATCCTGCTCGACCGAGTAAGGAAAGCGAAGAATGGCAGTTGTGTTTGCGGCAATGTCCTTGATGTGAAAGACTCCTGCCTCGGGATGTTTGGATACTTCCACCGACGAGACAATCATCTTGGCTTCGGGTGTCAGGAGCCGGAGTCCGCCTGTCGCAGGCTTCACTCGGATCTCACAGGTCTTCAGCGTGTTCCACCCCGAGCTTAGCGTTAGGTCCAGGGAGTTGTTCTTGTCCAGCGCAGTATCCTTTGTTGCGGTGAGCTGGACATCAAGTGCACCAGTACGCTGGAATAGGACCACGTCGGAATGCTTGAAGATGTCCGCATTCTGAGCCGGAGCGTGGTTGACGTCGCGCTCAAAGTGGAGGAAGAGATTGCTTGAGGATAGCCCGAGATGATCGACCTTGTACTTCCCGGCAACGAGAGTCTAGGCATTTGGTTAGCTACCGCATGTGAGTTTGGGGAGTATCAACCTACCGTGCAGTCGAGTTTGATGGTATTTGGACCAGGGTTAAGCACAATATCCTCTTGCTTCGCAAACCTCAGCTCCTTTATTGGGCCGGCCTCAGTCGCGGAGATCCTCAGCGACACGCCGTCAAGTTTAATCTCATCAGGAAGTAGACTTCGCAGATTGATCGTCAACGAGCACCTATCCTCATTATCGTAGTACTCCGGTGCCCCGGCGAGTTCGATATCGGTGAAGAAGTTCGATATATGTACCTTGACCTGAGTAGAAAGCGAGGACGCAAGGTCGAAGAGGTTTCCAACAACGCCCTGCATTGACGACGCATCAGGAATGTCGGTCTTGGAGATTTTCGAGATCGCCTTGGACCTGAGCTCGAGTCGCTCTTTTTCAGCAGCGCATGATTTGGTGAGCAGTTTTAGAGCGACGCGAACGTAGTCGTCCTTTGACTTGAGCTCACGAAGGCAGTGCAGGTACATGACTAGCATGGACAACTCCAGCGAGCTCCACCCACTCTCGCCAAAGAACGGAGTAGCCCGATAGAAGTAGGATGCGGCAGCACCGTATTCTTTGAGGTAAAACTTCAGCACGGCGAGGTCGGCCATATTTGCTTGTACGGCGTGATCATGGTTCGCCACGGTATAGTGCCGCAGGGCCTTGTCGGTGAGGATCTCGTAAAGCCGATAGAAGTTTTCTGAGTCGTCCAAAGCAGTTTCCAGGAGGCGGCTCTGAATACCGGCCAACAAGGGTGTCGCGTTCACTAGAGTGGCTGCTTCATCTTGAGACTGCGAGTCGTCATCAAGACTGACATCCTCAAATTCGACTGCGTCTGCCTCCCCCATTACGGGCGCCTCGCCCCATCCATCACTCCACCCGCGCTTCTTCCCTAAGCCATCGAGGATGCTCCTCGAAAGCATGTGGAGCTCTGCACGCCTGGCTGCCAGGTCCTCAAGACCGGTCTTGAGAAACTGCGCATGCTGACCGTTATCGTCAACGGGAGGCATGCCAGGCCCTGGGAAAACACCTGGGCTTAGAGGAGGTTGAGATGGATGAGAGCTGGTGCGAACGCTGAGGGACGAGGTTCGAGCAGGATGCATCATCGTCTTCGGCTCGGGGATCGAAGCCTTCTGCTCATGATTTTCGGCTGGGGCGAGGGTCGAAGGAGGAATTGGGAGGGCCTTTGACGACGTCTGGGCGAGAATCTGCTGGGCAACGGAGAATGCAAAAGACGCAACAAGGTTGTCCACAACTTCTATCAGATGAGGATACGTATCGTCCTCGACTTCTTCGTCTCCAGTTTTCTGCGATTTCATGGACGCAAGAATATCGTAGCGCATAACCTGAGATACTGACGGGATGAACTGGAGGGTCCTTCGGCATATCTCGGCCAGCATTGCTAGGTTTTCCACTTCCTCGGCGTGTTTGGGTGGGGGAGCCAAAGGAGCTACACCATGGAGAACAGACTCTTGCTGCTCCTTCAGCTTGGCTAATAGCTCCTCCCGCGTTGACCAGGCGTTGCCGAGCCGTAGTAATAAGGTGATCTGTCGCGCAAAGATGTAGCAGCGGAAATCAAACACTGAAACATTGTTTGCCAGTATCATATCTCGGTATGCCTTCTTGGTCGCGTTGATGGGTATCTCTTCGAAATGATCCTTGGCTGTCTCGTCTGACTGCAGGTCAACTGCCTCCTCGTCGTCGACACTCCCACCGGAAGCTTTGGCAATGGCCTTCTCTAGAGTCCTTTTCAACTCGTCCGTGTAATTAAGCATGGCGCCCCCGTGTCTTTCTGGGGATCCTTCGGCGGCTTGCTCGTGGATCACCGAGTCTAAGCCAACGCTGAGCTCGTCGTAGCCCACCAGCGCATCCTCGACAAGGCCGACACTCTCAAAACCTCGTGCTAGGCCTTCCTTGAGAATGAAGAAGGTACAAAAGTTCCAGCCGGGAAGGCTTCGTTGGCCGTCCTTCTCTTTGATATCTTCTTCATACTGGGTAACCCTCATGTCGAATGAGCTCAAAATCAGGGCTTTGATCTTCACCACTAGCTCCCGCCATGCATTCTCAGCATCGTTTTCGTTTTCCGAATAACCCGTTGGCACGGCGGGGACAACTCTTGGAAGAAGGTCATATGGTAAGTCGTTGATGCCGATTCGAATCTGGGCGATGCGGTCCATGGCCGACTTGCCGGTGCCGCCAAAATCCGTCTTCAACTTCTCCAAGAGAGGAGTCGAGCCCGAGCGCCATAGTGAGGTCGCCTTTTCCGACGGCCCTAACTCCGCCCTGTTGCTGCTCCTTGGCTGTGTCGCGGCCACAGTATTCGGGATGACCACGTGCACAATCAGGTACTCGAACGCATCGTGCTTCTCCTTCTTGCTGCTCTTCTTCGAGCTTCCCGACGGCGGCGTATTCGTCTTGATCCATTCTTTGATCTCTGACCGGACGGAGGTCTTGTACGAGTCGCTGTCGTCGCATCGCACTAGTAGTACCTTGAGGTAGGGAGTGCGGCGCAAGCCGGGGATCTGATGGCGTCGCTGGCTGCCAAAGATCCTCGATGGAAGGGAGTTCGAGTCGACCTGGTCGCTAGAGGCGGCGCGGGCGCCTACGTTCTGGGTCTGGAAGCCATCGTCGGCGGTGCTCGCTGATCGTCGCAGCGGCGGGTGAGTTGATGTGGCGGACGTCGGTTCGACGTCTCCCTGGACGAGTTCGATGTGTAGGGTATCGATGGACCGCAAGGGCCCGGCGTGCGATTGCCAGTGCAGGTTGTGGAGGGGCAGTCGCGGGACGAGCCCCGGGTTCAGCAACTTGAAGACATCGTGAGGATCGAAATACTCGACTGTTGATGGGTGATGTTAGTACACGCGGCGATTGCTTGCCGCGGCGCAACGACCAGAAGATGAGGATTATCACGCATACGCACCAGTCACTTTAGACGTCGAAAACTGCTGTTCCATGGCAAACAGGTCGGCTCCGCCCTGTTCATCGTCGTCCGTCCACGTTGTGTATGTATTGGCTTCGTTTCAACTCCAGAGTCCAAGCTGTCCCCAACTAAGGAGCGCCAGCGGCATCTCGACCCCTGTCCTGGCGGCGCAACCTCCCCGTTCGGGTATTGAGCTCTCACCGCCAACCGCCGGAGCACATGTTTCTCCGCGCCCAGGGCGGTGAACTCCGTGGAGCTTTATGATTGGCTGTGGGCCCATGACGCCACTGCCGAATCCATGGCGGGGTTGCGGCAGAATTCATCATGGAGGGGCAATAATTTGTCCACGCAGTTGCATGAAGGAGGCAGATGGCGAATCCCCACGCGCAAGGAGTTCTTCTTTAAAAGCTTGTTCATTTCCCTCCCTCAAGCTTAGTTCAATTCTCTCAGGAAGAACAGCCAGTTTCTCAACGATCCGCAATGTCTACTCTCAAAGCTGTCAAGTATACCCGTGGCAAGCTGGAGGTCCTCGATCAGCTTCGCCTCCCTCACGAGTTCCACTACGATGTCGTCTCAGACAGGACCGAGGCCTTTGACAGCATCGCCTCGATGCGCACGCGTGGCGCTCCTGCTATTGCTATCGTCGCTAGTCTAGGCCTCGCTGTCGAGCTGCACAGTGGAAGTCTTACGGCGTCTTCGGCCGACGAGGCCACCGCCCAAATCGATGAGGCCCTCGACTACCTCAAGGAGAGCCGTCCTACAGCTGTAGACCTGACCAATGCCATTAACCAGCTCAAGGCGCGGACAAGGGAAGTGGGCTCTGGAGCCACCAAGGACGACGTTGTAACAGCCTTCATCGAAGAGGCCGAGAAGATTTTCGACAAGGACCTGCAGACCAACCTGTCCATCGGCGATTTTGGCGCCGAGTGGCTTCGCGCTCAAGTTGGTGCTTCAGACAGCCAACAAATCTCTGTGCTCACCCACTGCAACACCGGCTCCCTCGCTACCTCTGGCCATGGCACCGCTTTGGGCATCATCCGTACCCTCCAAGCCAAGGGGCTCCTCCAGCACGCCTTCTGTACCGAGACACGGCCTTACAACCAGGGAAGCCGACTTACCGCCTTCGAACTGGTGTACGAGGGCATCCCCAGCACTCTCATCACCGACTCTATGGCCGCCTCGCTATTCCGTACCCGAAAGCAGGAGAAGAATATCGTTGCCGTTATCGTCGGTGCGGATCGAGTTGTTCGCAACGGCGACACGGCGAATAAGATTGGCACCTACCAGCTGGCCGTCCTCGCCAAGTACCATGGCATCAAGTTTATTGTTGCTGCACCCACGACGAGCATTGACCTCGAGACCGAGACCGGAGATGGCATCAAGATTGAGGAGAGGAAGAAGGAGGAGCTTACGCAGATCACTGGCGCCGTAGTCAAGCCCGATGGTACCGTCGACGAGACGTCCAAGGTCCGTATCGCCACGGCCGACCAGAGGGTTGGAGTCTGGAACCCTGCCTTCGATGTTACCCCCGCCGAGCTGATCGACGCCGTTGTGACGGAGAAGGGCGCTATTGAGAAGGGCGAGGATGGCAAGTTCGACTTCAGCAAGATCATGCCTGAACGATGGGCGAAGGTGACGGGTGCTTGAAGCATACACCTGGTTACATGTGTTGATTGAATCTATTGATTGGATTCCTTTTGTTTGGGAAGCGGGAGGGTATAATATCCAAAAATTAGGTAGACTATATGCACGGAGATCCTGTGAGATGTTCTCCAGGAATGGGCGGCTTATTGCTTCAGCGCATGGAGGATCAGCTTCTGATATCCCTCTACAGCCGTCTCTAGATCGGCAACGGTCAAGTTCTCATTCGCGCCGTGCGCAACCAGGATGTTTCCAGGTCCGTAGAGGTACCTCGTGTGGTTGGCCTTGAAGTTGGGGATGTCAGTTCCGTAGTTGACGACGATGGTGTCGAATCCTGTTGTGTTGTTAGCGACTTGTTCGTCCTCGTTTAGATGCTTAGAGCAATCTCACCCTCGACATCGCAGTTGCACTCCACGAACCCGTATCCGTGGCTGCATTGGAAGTCAAACGACTCCTCACTGATCTCGTCAAAGATGGCCTGGATCTTGTCCTTCACAATCAAGGCGCCCGAATTCTCAGGCCCAATGGCGACCCTCGCGGCCATGACCACACGCGCCTCGGCGGGGATGACGTTGCCGGCGACGCCGCCGTTGAACTTGCCGATGTTGACGGTGGTGTTACCGTAGGTTTCGCTGCTGCCGAGATCGGTGTCGAGGATCTTGGCGAAGGCGCGGATCATGAGCTCGTTGGCCGACTTGCCCAGCCACGGGTAGCCGCTGTGGCCGCCGAAGCCCTTGGCGGTCACGTCGCAGAAGAGGTCGCCCTTGTGGCCGCACGCCAGCTTGTTCTCGGTCGGCTCGCCGTAGATGACGGAGTCGAACTGGTAGGGCAGCGCCTTGTCGGCGATGGCGTTGCTGAACTGGGCCATGCCGTCGCCGCCGACTTCCTCGCCGACCACGAAGAGCAGCATCAGCTTGTTGCCGTCCACCTTTTCGGCGCTGAGCAGCTCGTCCAGCGCAACGATCATGGCTGCGACGCTGGCCTTGGCGTCCACGCTGCCGCGGCCCTTGATCATGGTCTCCTTGGTGACGTCCCCATCGTCGATGTTGTATGGGATGTGCGGCGGGACGACGTCGATGTGGCTCGAGAGCAAGACCTTGGGATCGTGGTCGGCACCGGCTCGCCACGCCAGCACGTTGAAGCGATCCTTGTTTGCGGGGGTGTTATTATACGGCGCAACGGGCTGCTGATGGGTCGTGTAGCCTCTGTCGGCGAGGTACTTGACCAGGAACTCGCCGACGTCATGCTCCGTCCCGGAGATGGACTCGGTCGAGACGAGGGCCTTGTGCAGGCTCAGCAGCTCGGAGCGGTACGACGGCGCCGAGTTGCTCCAGGCGGAAGCTTGCGGCGACGAGCCGACGAGCGGCGCCTGCTGCTCGGCGCACAGGGACAGGGTCGCCGAGGCGAGGGCGCAGACAATTGTTGCGGCCCGCATGATGGCGGAGCGTTGCGATGGAGAGAGGTGATGTGCGGGTGTTGAGCAGCGTCTGTCAGTTCAATTGCTGCGTGGAAAGTCACGGAGCTCGCAGGTTGCGGGAGGTTGGTTCGCTTATCACCGGCGATGACGCAGGGATTCCCGCCGACGTCGGTGAGCTGCGATAACCGCACCGGCAACCTTGATGGCTTTTACACGGATTCATCGCAACAGAGGCAGCTGAATTGAACCAGAATGCACTTTTTCAGATTATGATTACGCACTAGAATTGCCCTAAACTTGGGCATGGTGACTCGACGAGCCATTTGAAAAGTATTGTACGAAGTAAACGTCCAAACCGCTGGAGTTTGAATCACGCGCCGCCATGCTCCGTAGCAACGGGCGCTAACATCTACGGCTCCAGCTTTGTTTCTTCCCATCGTCCAACCACCTATGCGATCAAGACTTGCTTCTCCTTCTTCAACGACTCGACAAAGCTGATCGACACGTTGAGCGTCGCCGCGACAATGTCGGGGGGAGTCAGAGCCAGCCACTGCGTCAAGGAGATGTCGGCAACCCTGTCGGACTTGTAAACCTCAATCCAGACCAGATCCTCAGTCTCCGACGTGTTCTCGATGTAATGACTACAAGTTCGCGCGTTAGCATTCGTACAAAGTTGAGTTCCTTCTTGGCGAGGATGTCTTACCCGGAGTTGTCGGGGAATGCAGCCGTGTCGCCAGCGGAAAGGTCAAAGGTTCGGGCCGCTGCATTGCCGATGAAGACGGTTGCCCTTGCCGTTCCCTTGTGGAAGTACAGCCACTCTTCCGCCTGTTTGATGTCTCATGTTAGTCGAACACGCATCAAATATTCCTCGCTTTGAGATTTGTAGAGTCCACTTACGTTTGGGTGCCAGTGGAGCTCGCGCAGACCACCGGGCTTCAGCGTCACAAACGTGGCGGCCAGGGTCTTGCTGATGGGGAAGTTGGTCGAGTCAATCTTGTAGAACTCGCCGCCGGTTCCGCCAATCTTCTCGGGCTCGTGCTCGAAGGTGCGGTACACGAACGAGCTGTCGCCGTGGAGAGTGCCTGCAGGGCCGTCCGTGACGTTCTTCTTGCTGACCTCGGAGGGCAAGATGTACGGCGTGGGGTTGGTCACGTTCTCAAAGACCGAAGGGTCGACTCCAAAGTTCTTGGCGAGAATGTCCTTGGGAGTGTGGTTGATCCAGTCGTCAACCATGAAAGTTGTTCTACTCAAATGTCAACAGAGGTCCCGTCTAGCCTGTCGGGTGATTGAACTTACCCGGCCTTGTCAAAGTCCGCCTCGTCAAAGACCAAGAGATACTCGTTCTCTTCACCGAGACCCTGGACGGTATGGGCAGCGCCCTTGGGGAAGTACCAAATATCGCCATAGTTGAGCTCCTCGACTTGATACCTGCCGAACTCATCCACAGCGGAGATCAGGACGGAGCCATTGTAGACGATTCCCCATTCAGCCTAGAAAACTGTTAGCATATTGCAAAAGTCCGGGATGGCTGCTGCACTTACGACACGGTGCCAGTGCAGTTCGCGAATAGCACCCTTCGATAGGTGCTGCTGAGCACCTGAGATGTCATGGCTCGAGGGAAGATCCTGGATGACCTGCTCGCGAACCCATCCCCCCTTCAAGATGCGTGTCTTGGAGTCGGAGAAGCTCCACTTGAGGTTCGGAACAATGCCATTGTCGGTGGACTGCTTCCCAAGGTTGTCCGGGTTCTGGAGATCAAGCTCCTTGTTGGTTCCTCCTGAGGTCGGGATACAGATCAGCAAAACAATGATCAATTGAAGATAGGCGAAGACGTACCGAGGATAGGGCCACCCTTTGTGCCATCGTCAGGCTGTCCCTCGTCAAACTTTGCGTCTCGCTTCTCGACAGCAGCTTGGGGAGCCGCAGATGCGAACTGGGCTGCCCAAGTCAACGCCAAAGAGGCTGAGAGAACAGATGGACACTTCATGATGACGGAGATGAGGTATCCAAGTGGAGTGGCACTGTTGCAAAAGAACGAAAGGCCTCAATGCTTCGGCTGATCGTGCAGTGGATGAGTTGAATGAAGCAGAAGGCTATGTAAGCCGTCTTTATACTTCCCGAAGCCAAGTCGCCATGGAAATATATCATCATTTGCTCATTTAAGATTGTAATCAACAACACATGCATCGAGTAGCAAGCACCGCAGGTCCGTAGGCAGCTTGCCACGCATCATCGCTCATAGCTCTCGTGATGAACCAAATGCTACCTTGTCTGAAAGCGAGCAAGATCATCGTCACCCCCATCAAATTATTGATTAGCAGAAGCATCAAAAATCGCCGGCCAAAATGACGAATTGAATCCGAGCCCTCATACAGCTGTAGCGTGTGACGAGTTGGTGCTGAACCCGTTCATTACTACACTACCACCCTACTACGCTGAAGCCATCGCGGCAGGGCGCTCGGATGGCGGGCTGCCGGAAGATCTGCAAAAAGTATTGCCAAGAAGGAGACAAGCTGGCAGTTCCCTGGTTGTGGACAACGCAGGACGATCATGTCTTAAAAGCAAGTTCCCATGAGGCCTGGTGCAAAATCCGGGGTTTTCGACATTGGCGGTTGGGATAACGTGATTGATCCGCAATCTTAGCACCGACGTTGAGCGACTCAAAGCACCGGCAGCGAATCACAGACAGCGCTATTCGATCACGTATTAAGCGTAAGGTAAAGGTAATGAATATCTTATTTTTCACGCCGTCGCAACTTCGTGTTCCTATTGATCTGTTGCATTCAATTGGGTTTGCCCCGGGCTGGTGGGCTGGAGACGACTGCTTATTCCTGATCCGCCGCGCTGGACCGCTCCCTATCTTCTCAGAGTTTTCTCTTGGACTAAAGCCATATGGTTCCAAAGATCCCGCATGCCACTCATCACCTAGCGCAAGGGAACCCATAAACTGGTAAGAACGGTGCGTCATGGAGCAATTCACACTTCAAAGCATCGCCGTCAGCTTCGGTCCATCGGCGTGGATCCAACGTGGGTCTGAAGGAGATGGAAGTCGCAATCCCAGCTAACAAGGTGTCTGCCCCCAAGGGGAGAACTATCGTGACGATCACCCACAGATCGAGCCTGGCATCCCATCTTAGACTGTCAAGCCTCCTCCAGGCTCCCAATGTGGTCGGCTCGGACCTTAGAAGTGCCGAAAAGCACACCCCCACGGCACCTATGGGCGATCTGTGCGTACATGACGAACACAGGGGCCATGCTGAGCCAGGGGCGGCATATGCGGGGGCTCAGGGGATGATCAAGGCGTTGCTAAGACGCAGTGTTGTAAGGCTAGTTGCCCGTTTCGGTTGGATCAACCTATTGTCAGATTTAAGTCGGTGTGAACTGAGATGAGAGACAGGCATCCGCGTGGTGAATATCCCGAGGAAGTGGTATCATCCTCTAGAACTGTTGATCGAAATATCAATGAATGCAACATCAAAGCATGGTACCGGCGGCATATTGTGGACGAACGTAGGCAAGAAACCGGGATACGCTAAAACAGGTTAACACTAACAAACCACACATGCTTGTCTTGGATTGTCTCACTGCCATTCCTGTCTAAGAGCCTGGTGACTGACCCAACGAGGCAAATGAGCTAAGGCACCTCTTAGAGACCCCCGAGGCGCCTGGACAAATCATCACACACGGCTTCAAGGCGAACCCATGCATGATGTCACAGTTATCCATTAGTCAAGAGCTTGGGCATTAAGGAGAAAGACTTTCTGCTGATCAGTACCAAAAACGATTGAATGGTTTCTTTTCTGGTTGGCACTCCTTCGTATTTTCACCATGACACCATCTAAACTAGCCGACTTCCAGGAAGATGGCAACGACGGTCCGGAGAGAGGAGCTGATGTTGTCGGAAATTGTGATAGCCGTGGTCGAAAAGCCGCATCAACAGAATGGATTGTGTCTTCGTGAGGCTTGATGATACAATTCAATAGATGGTGATGAGTGACAGCGGAGCGGTGATGTTCGAGAGAGAAGAGAAAGGCTAAGGAAGACTCCATCGACCAGGAATCTTGATCGAGTATATATTCCAGAGAAACTCCCTCAAACATTCTCATCACTCAAGCTAACACGATCAACTTGCTCACGCATTCCAACACTCAGTAACAACACTGATTGGAGCACCTCTTCTGTCTTTGCAAGGTCTACACAATGCCTTCTTTGGTTTCCCTCACCACCCTTGTGGCCTACTTGGCCACACAGGGCTCGGCTCTCAGTCTTCCGCCTCTGATTCCCTCCATCCCTGGAGTGACTGTCCCCCTGACCGAGAACGCCCCCCCGCTTCCCGTCCTCCAGGTGCCCACTCCTCCTCTGGACAGCCCCCCGTTCGCAGTGTCCAACATCAAGCCCAAGAAGATTGGCTACTTCTGGACTGGAGCTGGTGACAACCAGCATAAGGATTTCCTGGCTACCATCAGTCTGGATGATGTAAGTCACACCGCCATATCCACCGCAAGCAGCTAGCCACTTACACATTCAAGGAAACCTTCGGTACCTTCATCGACATCACCGATGTCCCTTCCAGTGGCAACTCTCCCCACCATCTGGGCCCATCCACTGACGGACAGCTGCTGGTCGGTGGCGGTCTGCTGTCTCTCCTGAAGACTCAGGACACAGCATTCTACTTTGACACTTCGGACCCGTACCACCCCAAGTTTAGCCACAGCAACCGTGGTGTGCTGAGCTCCATCGTTGATGAGATCCGAGCCAAGCCCGAGGGGTATGTAAAGCATCTCACGCTCACTTCACTTTGTCTAACCATTGTTACAGTGGCTTCTTCATCACCTACATGGGCAGCGCCGTTGGCACTTCCCCCGGCCGCCTCGTCGAGACCGATGCTGATGGCAACATTCTCCACGAGTGGCCCGAGGATGTCGATGGAACTCTCAACATTCTCGGAGAGCAGTTTAACCCTCACGGTCTGACCATTGACTGGGAGAAGAAGATCATCCTCACCTCTGACTTCGTCGTGCCGCTGTCGATTCTGAAGCCCACTGCCGGAATCAAGAAGGCCGACACCCTCCGCCTCTGGGACCTCGACTCTCGCAAGATTCTTTCCACCATTACTATCCCCAATGTAAGATATCAACTGATGCATGTGTACCAATTCGGGTGCTAACACATTTACAGGGACAAGGCATCCAGGATGTCAAGTTCATCCCCGGTAACAAGGAGAGTGCTGCTCTCGCCACGTGAGTCCTTACCTGAGAATTGAGCAATCTCGAACACAACTAATCCTCTCATAGTGCTGTCGGCCCTGGCCAGGTTTGGATCATCTACCCCTTCCGCAAGGACGCCAAGGGCAACCAGGGTGTCGCCAAGCTCCTGTATGATCTCGGCGACAAGGCCAAGGAGTCACTTGCTATCTACTCCGACATTTCTACCGACGGCAAGCTCGCTTACTTCACCATTACTCTCGGAAACCACATCGCCGTCCTCAACATCGCTGACCTCGACAACGTCAAGCGTCTCGACGACCCCAACGAGACTCAGCCCATCATCGGCCCCCACTACGTCAAGATCTCGCCTGATAAGAAGAACCTTCTTGTCACCGGCTACTTTGTCCAGGGTGGAGATGTATGTAACCCCTCTTCACAAGTACCAAGGAACCTTTCTGACATTTGCTTTCACAGATCTCTGTTGTCAACACCCCTGCCGACTACAAGGGCCACTGGATTGACCTCCTCGACGATGGTTCCCTCAGCTTCAACCGATCCATTGACTTTGAGTCAATCTTCACCAAGAGCCGTGGTGGTGCCCGTCCTCACAGCTCCGTCATCTTCGACTTGACTGACCCCAAGAACCCCATCTACTACTAAATGGTGGTTCCAGCTGGGCTGCTGGTTATGCCTGGGACATGAATGATGGGTTGGTGACTCTTGTCACTTCCCGTCTGTCCGATGAGAAAGTGCACTTTCAAGGACGCGTTTGAAACTTTTCAAGCGGTCTGATTTCTTCAAGCGTCCCTAATTGTCCGAGGAGCTTACCATTATCATACACTCGTTATCTATCGTTTAATTTATGCATTGAATTTATAAAGTCATGGCTAAAAGAATGTTCCCGAAACCTTTCTCACGTTTTGAAAATATGCAATGATTGTTCAATAATGGATTCCTCTTATATTGCATTTGAGATGATGTCTTTTGTTGAACTGGACCCTGATGAGCTTTTCTGCATGCGATCATGTCATCCAATTACATTGCTTTCACTTGATGATAAAGTCATTGCTTGTGGATTGAACGTCCAGCCAACACATCTTGAGATTAGTCATGGCGGAAACTGTTGAGATCACATCAGTCGCTCTGCTGCTCATATGCCCGCTATAGTATACCTTATTTTATTGTTAGTCAATAAGTATTATAAGAATACTATTCTTAGACCTCTATGGAGGACTTGAAACCTTCCCGTATCCTTGATCCATCAACGAGGGACAAAGCGCACTTTATCAAAGCATTATATCAGTATCTTCTAGGGGAGATCCAGGGTAAGTCCTATTCTCGCGACCGGTGCATAATTTTGGCTTCAAACGTGACGGAAAGCATAGGCTGATAAAAGTGGTAGTAATTTTGCAGCGCTCCGTATGAAACACAGACTTTTAATCAGTCTCCATGATAGCATTGAGAGATATTACATGCCTATCCAACCGTATAACAGTCTTCGACGGCCCATTCAACACTCTAATCAAACACGTCCGTTACGTAGCGGATGTTCCTCAAAGACTCAAACCACTTTCTGGTCGTCTCCAAGTCCGTCTTCCCATCGATTCTGCTTTCCATCTCAATCTTGATTTTGATAATCGACTCCTTTGCAGACTCAGCAACGCCCCTCGATCCGCATACGAAGACAGTGGCACCTTTCTGCCACAAGTCGATGATGTCCTCGCGGTCCTTCCACATCCGGTCCTGGACATGACGACAGCCTTCACTCTTCTCCGAAGCGCGGCTGTATGCTCTTCGCACGTCCACGGCACCGATGCTTTGCCACTCGTCTAGCTCCTGGCGGTAAAGGTCATCCATTTCTGGCAACCGACAGCCGAAGAATAGGACGGCTGGAGCTAGTTTACGACCCGAGGCCAGCATTGCCGCGCGTTCTTGGATAAAGCCATGGAAAGGTGCTAGACCAGTACCAGCAGCAACGCAGATTATAGGGGTGGACTCCGGATCTGAGGGGAGGCTGAATGCCGCTTGGGACGGGCGGATCGCGACGTGGAGCGTGTCGCCTTTGCTCAGGGAGTCAAGATAAGATGAGGCCACACCTAGATAAGGGCCACTGCCGGAAAGAGATGGCTCGTTGAGGACGGAGAAAGTGACGGTGACATGGGATTGATTCCAGAGCGGCGATGATGAGATTGAGCTATGTATTGGTTAGATTTTGAGCTGGAACTTGGAAATGGGGTGAGCGAGGGCTTACTATTGTCGAATGCGCATGGACGGCATCATGAATAGGAACTCGCCAATAGGAAGATCAACGGACGGATAGCGTTCAAGAACATCAAGAACAGAAACCCGCTTGGCGCTAATTTCATCCGTGTACGCATCATTAGCGAGATCGTGGAGAGCAGTCTTCGTAGCCTCATCTGTCGCAGCTTCGGCGATGGTAAGCAGGTTCTATAGCGCTTCTGTTAGTAAAGTGGACTTGACACAGAAATCCAAGATTTACTTACTCTCTTTGTTGCAGGCTGAGACAGCTCAACATACGAACTGAGAATTTCGTTTGCTGGGATGGAAGTGTTCGTCGGTAGGGCCATTGAGCCGCTGGTGTTGATCTCCAGATGGGCATCCCACGGAAGCTTGAAGCGTCGCATGGCACGGTGGACAGTCTCCTGGGGGTTGATTGGTAGGACAGCGAGATAGTCGCCAGCAGTGTAGGTCATATCCTCTGGCAACTGGATCTCAATGTGCTTCTTTGCCGTCCTCTTGTCGTCCCCGGCTGTCAGGCTCCGCGTTTCAACCACTCGGGCCTCCGTGACATCTTGTCGCAAAGTCAAGGTCCTGAGGTTCGAAACAACCACATCCACTCCCTTTTCGGCGCTGTTGGTCGGGATCGTCGGATTGTAGCGGGCTGTCAGTGCAGGCCACAAGCTCTTGTCCTCCCACGCCTCAAAGTCAGCGAAGACCTCGCTTGTTGACGCATCGGTGAGGCCGATATCAACAAGTTTCGTGGCACCCAGTGCCTCAAGAGTGGTATCAACTAGCTTGGGGATGCGATGGAAGGTCTGAACCCAGTCCTTGTGGCCGCACCCAAAGACCGCATACGAGACGTCCTTGAATGGCTCCTGCTCTGGTTTGGATCCCTCGATCCAGGCCACAAAGTGACCCGCGTTGTCGGGAGGCTGACCTTCGTACGACGCCGTGATGATCACGACTGGTTGATCCGTCGGGAGGTTGTCGTTTGCGCTATCCAGGCAATCGATCTTGGTGGCGCGGAATCCGTGAGCAGCGGCGTCAGTTGCAACGCGTCGCGCCAAAGACTCGCAAGTTCCGCTGTTAGAGCCGTAGAGAATTGTTATCGGAACTCCGCTGGCGCTCTCATCGGCGATGCCGCTAGTGGAAGCTTTCTCTCCCTTTGTCTCCGGTATTACCATTCCGGCCAGTCGGCGCTCAAGAGTCGTTGGCGTAAGGTTGTCGCGGAGGATGGCTCGCATCTGCATGTCTTTTGGCTTGATTGTTAAGGTCTGCTTGTAGTCGATATTATAGTCGGGGTCCAAAACAAAGTTAAAGTTCTGGAGAAGCATCACCATCACTAGCAGTGCTTCTTGCCAAGCAAAAGGCCGCCCAATGCAACCGCGCATGCCGTTGCCAAAGGGCTTCCATGAGTTGGGAAATTCGCGGTTAAGGCGTTCGAAGTTTTCGTCAAACATGCGCTCAGGCTTGAAGTCGTTAACATCGTCGCCGAACACCGCAGGATCTAGTTGTGATTTGGCGAGCAGGTTGACAATAGTCTCGCCCGCTTTGACCGGGTATTTACCAGCGAGGAGAGTGTCCTCGAATGCTTCCACGGTGAACAGGGGGATTGTGGCGTTGATTCGCAGGGTTTCTCGTAGGACGCCGTTGATGTACGGTAGTTTCGACAGGTGTCCAACCTCAATAACGCCCTTCCCTACCACTTCATCCACTTCCTGCTTTGCCTTTTGGTAGGTATGCGGGTGCTTGAGAAGTTGATAGAAGGCAAACGACAAAAGGCCAGATGTTGTCTCATGTCCAGCAATGAGAAAGGTGATTAGGTTGTCCATGATGCTCTCGTCGGTCATCTTCTTGCCCGTTTTCGAGTCGACACCGCTCAGCATAGCCTCCAAAAGGTCCTTTCGGTCGCTGTTGCCCGCCTTACGCGCTTCTAGTACTTCCTTCGCGGTGCTTCTCATGACCTCGATATCGTTCCTGAACTTCTCCTCTCGAGTCCGGTAAACGAAGGCGGGGAGTGGCAGTCGGCGTGGCTTCTCGCCCGCTTCGGTAAGGAAGTCGCCCATGGCTTCAATGAATGGATGAAGAACAGGCGAGTAATAGCTGTTGAACCGATAGCCCATGGAGCACAATGCGAGCGTATCCAAGGTCAGTCGGGTGAAATCATCGGTCACTGCAATTGGAGAGTCGGGCCCGTATCGTGCCCATTTGAGGGCGAGCTGGGATGCGATATCGTGCATCTCATCGAACATGCCCCGAATCGAAAGGGGCCCGAATGCCGGCATGAGTACTCGGTGTGCAATCCCCCAATTTTCCTCTCCCATTTTTGCCTGCAATGGGGGTTAAATGACGAATGCGATGGGTTAGTTAGACAATGTGACTTACTGTGAAAAGTCCATCGTGGACACCCTCTCTGACTTGCTGTGATAACAATTAGGGTGAATTCTGCATGCAGTATTGTTCTTTGAAGGTGCGTACATTTAATGCCGAGTTTACTGATTTCTTGAACCGCTTTTCGTTGCACGTCTCATTGACCAACGCGTGGGTGTTGACGATAACGACCGTCCTGCCAGGGAATCGCAAGCGATAGATCTCGCCTTCAAACACCAAAGTTAGTTTGCGCAAGCATGTTATATGAGAAATGCCTACCATATTGATCGGCCAGGGCCTTCATTGACCCGAGAGGGAATTCAGGGTCGAGAGCCCCGATGTTGCCAACGAATGGCAGCCCCTTGGGCTCGGGAATTTCGACGGTTGCTTGCATTTCCGCCATTGTTGCTGAAATAGTGACTTCAACGGATTGACACAGAGCCAGGTTCAAATGCCCATTCGAGAGGGCTTGGGCGGAAAGATATTCACATCAAACCGACGGCACGGCCCATGGTGGCCAATCTCGTCTACGCTATGCCTCGGCATCTCGTGGGGCCGAAGTGTTGAGAGTGCTAACAATTATCTTGGTACAACACCCACTTTTCGTGAAGGTTTCCGTTGTCTTACCCACGTCAAAGGCTCGGCCCTGTGTCGAGTGTCGTCATGCTGAAACACGTATTCGGCGCCGAGTCCATCGGAGGGTCGGACAAGGCTTCTAATTTAGTATAAACGCCCGAGCCGAGGTCCGCGTTTTTGGAAGAAAATTGAAACTGCTCCCAACAATCGTTGTCTCACGCCATTTCAGGGGGGGATTTACATCGCCAATGCCGTGTCGCATACGAACCCTGGTCACATCTGCCGTGCTAATCCCGTCGGGCAAATCCGACGGGCGGCTTGGCCCTTGTTCTCCATGCACGCTAAGAAGTCTAAGAAGTTTTCGTGCCCGATTGAGTTCAAGGGGAAGATTTTGGAAAGCTTCGAGAAAACCGCAGCTGGAAGCATGAATATGAGAGAGAGCAGTTTCATGGTTCATTGGTGCGAGGGATAACAAGGCCAAAGAAAAGACGGGTTTGGACGAGGCGGGATTGACAAAGTCCAAGTGACCGGACTCCGAAGGCGAACGCACGGAGTTTTCGATGGGCGGCGGCATGACGAATGGCACATGCAGACCCCTAGTAAGTCGAAGGTCGTAATGCTTGCTTCGAGAATGCCAAGCTTCCCGGCTCCGGCTCCAATTGCACCTCCCTCGGCTTGGAGACCAACACCGACCCACATCGAACCGAAGCACCATGTCGTAATATATCTCTTCTCACCTAATATCTACTACTACGTGTGTGCCCGTATCTCATCGCTGTTCGCAGGCTTTAACAGCTGCACCCACCATTTTATTCACCAGAACAAACGAAAGAGGCCGATGATCTCGAACCACTAAGGTTGCTTGGGATGGGGAGTATGTAGGACCGACTTGAGTATTTTATCTATTTCTATTCTTTCAAAGTACCAGTCGTTGCCTTCCGGAGCATGCACGCTGCAGAGGTAGGGTGCTTACCCGTCAGCTCATTGTTGATTGCTGAGGAGCTTGACGGTCCGCGAGATCAGCATTGCCATCTGTTTCCACCGATGTGCGAGAATCGCTCGCTGCGACTTGTAGCCAGCGCGTAGCGCCTCTATTTTCTCCAAAGAACTCTTGATCTCCACCAGGAAACCGCTCAGAAAGCACAGGAGCGTCTCGTCCACCTTTTTCTGTGCAGTTTGTTCATTCTCTTCGTCCTTGGTGCAGCACAGTAAACGTATGGCTGCTTGCGTTCTATGGCAGATTGGGTTCTCGTTGTGCAGCACATACCCGCCCAATAATCCCTTGCTTTCCAGCTCAGCCCTCTGTGCCGTATTCAGTCTCGGGAGGATCATGTCGTCAAGGCAGACCTTGTCCCATCGGTTATCCTCCAGAACGAATCCATACTCAGTCAGCAGGAAGTCGTTGGTGTGCTCTCCATAGGATATATAGACCTCGTCGCCAACGTTATACACGCGATCGGCCGTAATTATAAAGTTCTCTGCCGATGCTGACACCTCACACCCTTTATCCGCATGGTTGAACAAGTCTGCGACTGGCAGCAAAGCCAGTCTGTCGTGCCAGGGGAATGACATCGTCTTGACAGTTTCATGATAGAATGTCCTTGAGTTAACAAGAAGCCAGGCATATAGGTAATCATCCCTTAGTAAGTTGGGGAAGGCTTTTGCGCAGACTTTCCAGTGCACACCAAACAGGGCCTTTTGTTTGTTCAACACTTTTTTGGCCTGCTGCGGTAGAAGATCCTGGAGCTCCTCCGGCCACATTATCGGGGTGGTTGCAAAATCAGAGGGGCTAGGTAACAATGTAGTCCAGCATTTAGGCTGCATTGGCTTGTCAAGGGCTAGTTGTGCAGCAAGAAGGCCGTGAATGGATGCCTTTGAGTGAGCTTTGCGGGAAATGCGCTTCGGCACAGTGTCAATACTGCGCGCAAGCTTCACGGGGATTGTAAGGATGATATCCCCGGCCTGTTGCACTAGTTAGATCTGGTTCCCAATTTCGGCGAGATAGGTACCTTGAGGTTCCGCGTTGCGAGGATCCCGATACCGCGATCGGGGATGTTGCAAGGCTCAATGCCGTTTATTTGTGTTCCGTTGGTCTTGGCCCAGCGAGTAAGAGTCTGGATGTCTCCCATATTGTTGAACAGACGATAGAGGAAACCTGTTAGTAGCTTCGAATATTTGCAGATTTGAAAGGACGAGGCGGGTTGAGTTCGCTAGTATAAATATGACTGTAGTCATTTAATTGGAGTTTAATTGCATATTTAATGCCACTTGTTTAACGAGGTTCGTTCGGCAGCTACGCAATGAAAGTCCGGATCGCTTGATTTTTATAAGATTCACAAAAGAATGGAGAACGGTATCCAGGCACGATGAGCCTTGTCGAACTTGGATTTTTTTCCTTGAAGGCAAATTCAAGGCGAACTTTCTTTCCATTTATCGTTTATACAGCCTTATCTTCCTTAAATTCTTCCCCAACACCGAAATGCCCTTGAATTGATTGCCAGTTTGAGAATGTCAAACATGGTCAGCAATAACCCCTGATTCTGGCTTCAACGCATACATCCTCATAGGTAGCAACTGCAGGTTCTCAACCTTGGGAAAACCTAGCTGCTCATCCGTCCTGACGAGCTGCAAACCGGCTTCCTTAAAAAGGTGCCGATATTTCCCATCCGTCCTATTGCTGGGTCAGCCTTACCCTAAATAGCCACGATTCCATTGTCGAGAAACATACCTTGCAATGCTGTGGTCAACCTCATCGAATTTGTCGAAGCCCCATGTGCTCAAGTTCTCCTTGATGACGATGACTCCCCCATCAGGATTCAGGGCAGTCTTGCATCGCTCAAGCCACTGGATCAACAAGTCGTCACTCAGATAACAAGCGCACCATTGGATCCAGACCAAGTCGTACATAACTCCCTCGGTTGGCTGCCATCCATCCAGACCGACATTAAAAATGTCTCCTACACCAGGCTTGCCTCGAAGCACGTCTGTGAACTTAACCACAGGTTCAATGATATCTACCTGCTCAGCCATCTTAAGAAGAAGCCCTTCAGTGATCCTGCCGATTCTGCCGCGCCGGTAAAAAAAAGCACACGTTAGCCATCACCTTGGTCGCTCAGTACTGCAAAAATAACCCACCCAGCTCCTCCTTCAAGTACTCTAGAAACCGTTTTCCGACCAGTCTTGGTACCGAGACCTAGTCTCGCCAAAAAGGTTCGTGAACCTTGTAGATCGACCTGAGATACGGTCGGCATCAAGGCGGGGATGCCGCCCAGCATGCCGTTTTCATCTGCACTAATCCCTTCCCAGTACTTCTTTCCCTTTTCTGGATCGATTAAGGAGTCCTGAGAGGGGATACCCTGTGAGTCTGACGGCGTGGGGACGATTGTCATCTGGGCAAGTCGGTGACGATTTTGATGCTATCGTGCGAAGATTTTGTTGAAGCTAATCACTAGCGAAGTGGAAGGATCCACAGCGTGGTATGGTATATCTCTCATTATATTTACTTGGGTCTATAAGCATATCCAAGAGAGCAACCTTACCCTTTCGGTGGAAAACCAGGTCGTACTTGCATGATGCTTTACTAGTGAAAACCATCGCTTCTTATCTAGCTGTAACTGTCAAGGGCTAGGGTCCCTGTACGGAATAGCTACATCGCGATACCTCGGGTGGACCCTATTTCCCTCGATATTTCGACCCCTCAAGAGTCTCCCCTCTTATGCGCATCCAAAGAGGTTAGCTCAAGGTGCACTTGCTAGTTCCTAGCATATCTGCCGCCAGTTGTACTCAATCAAGTCACCTAATGTCTCCCTACTCAATCGCCCCGTGACCTCTAACAGTAACTGGGCGGCCGTACGTGCCGAGATATTTAAAGTGGATTTCTTTTCGGCGAGGAGATGTGATTATGACAGCTCAGCCTTTTTGATAGTTGGATAGGGTTGATCTCTCGTTTCTTTCTGGAGCTAGGTCCATCTGCGCTCCTCCTCAACGAACTGCCATCTAACAAAAGTGCTCGAGTCAGGATCAAAGGGAGGCCGTTACTATTCCTGCCAGTTGGGTAGTCTTGATCCTCGCCAAGATGCTGGAACCTTTCGTCCGCCTGTTACTTACATCACGTCCGACTGTGGAACTTTGTCCGAATTGGCGCGTATCAACATTCTTGCTAATAGCTCTGAAATTGCAATTTATTTGGCCACCAAACTTATTTATGAACGAACTATACAATTTTTGGTCTGTTAAATGACAGCGGGTTCGTTGCACCTCTGTGTCGGCCTTAAATGTTTCACGCCAGCGATTCATTCGCATTCCTAGTCCCATACGCTTCGTCCTCGTCAGGCAACAATGGATATGATAATAATTCAGCGTCTGTCAGGTGTCCAAAAGGGTTCGTAGGGGCACCCCAAACATCATTTCCAGGCCCAGTAAGCCCGACGTCCCCGGTTCCAGTAGTGTCTGGAGGTTCCCAGCCCCCGACGCCTTCGATGCTTGGCTGGTTATCAGATGCTTCTGACATCGATACAAAGTGTCCATTCAGTCCCATAACGTGAGAAATGGAGATAGTTGCAGTTGGATCGGGAGCGTGTTGCGAGTCATGACTTCCCATATCAATTGCGTTGGGATCTAGGGTTTGGCCAGGGTAAGCATGTTCAGCCGCTTGATCGTCGTCGTGAGCTGATTCCCCCAGTACATCACTAGGAGAATTTACTTCGCCGCCTGAAGCGTACTCTGACAATACTCGTGGGATCAACCGTTCGCAAACAAGCTTACAGACTTTGTGTTCGTCCTCGCCATGTAATTCCAAGTCTTTTAGCTCTCCCAGTACAAACGTCCAACCCCCCCCGGAGCGGTAGTAGTGCTCCACACTGGCTTTCCTCTCTGATATAGGATCAGGCAAGAACGGGTCGAGACACAGTGGTTCATTTGGGAAGATCGTCCTGTAAAGGTGTTGCCATTGCTCTTCTTGGGACTGGAACCCAGTCAATCGCTCATTGATCACCCTGCGCTTATCGTATGTGATGGGGTCGACTGGTGCTTTGGACATGCGGATACAGATGTAATGTGGATTATCGCCCTCAGCGTAACAGTAGTAACAGTGAGGACAGTACGGCTGGTAGTGGTTCTTTTTGAGATGATCCTTCACATGGCTAATGGCTTTTAGTTTCGCCGTGCACCTTGTTTCCCGATACTGCTCCGGCTTCCATTTTAGAAATGGGCAAGCCCAGCGGCGTGAGCTCTCGAAGCGTGTAGTAACAACTGAGGGTTGCACCCCATTGTGAGAGTTTTCGTCCTCGCTCTCTCCAGCCCCATTGACGGTCTTGCGGCTAGGCGGCCCTGTCGCTTGCTCAGTCGATGTGCCATTTCTCTCTGTTCTTTTGCCTGGACGGCGGCCCACGTGATACGCATCCTGATTCCGTGCTGCACTGTTCCGTTTCTGGGATTTCTGCGGTGCGTAGGATCTTAGGTAGTCGTCGAGAAGCAACTCGGTTATCCGATCGATGGCTTGATCCAGTGCAATGACAGCCTGTGTGTCGAGATCTCTCCCCAAAATGGAGTAAGGCCTGGAGCTCGTACTGGAAACCGAACATGTTGTAGATGCTATCTCCAGATCCCGGTCAAGTCTGCTCGGTACCCAGGACTCGGCTGAGCCGCCAACACCAAACAAGCCTGCACCGCTAAAAACAAGGCTCTGAGGCTCGTAACCGCTAAAAAGGCAGTTTTCAGACCCGGGATGGGATGCGGAGGGTGTCGTGGATCCGACTTTTGAGTTCGGACTGGCTTTGGAAGATTGTGTCTCGGTTGTTCTGACGACATCGAACGGTTCGCCGCCGAGTAACAGGCGAGAATCCTCCCATGAAAATTCAGAATACCTTAGAAGTTGACGAAAGACGCCATGATGAGAGGTTGGCTGCGTCATCTGCGCTTCGGAGTGTGCAATTCCATGATATTGTGAGAAGCTTGTCGATGAGGGGCCACCAGTGGGCAACGAGAGTGATCTTCCCGTATCTGACAGCTCAGACTGTGTCATAGTCTGTGGGGGCGGTACGGTTGACGATGCGAAGGGAATCGACGACGGTATGGATTCACGGCTGACTTCAGGCTGGCCCAGGCCCTCGAATGCCGGTTCGTGGTCAAATGGGAGCAGAGGATGGATCGTTTCATATTCATGCGCGTCGATGCCCATGCCCATGCCCATGCCCATGCCTAGGAGTAAAGGGCCATGGAGTAAGTCCTCTTCACGGCTGGCTGGGCCGTCGTCCAATATCTGAAATTGATTGGCTTTGTTAGTTTATTTCCAAATTCTAGGTGCATGGCAACTGCGCGCAACCACGTAATGGATGACTGCAGTTGTGCAACCCGACAGTGAGACCCAATGGCTTTGACTCACCCTGAGGGAAGGCTTCTTGTGTGTTGCGGTATCCGCTGAGCTAGCTGTGCCGCCAGGCGTCTCAGCAGTCACCGGATTGGAGTCAGAAGAGTTTCGGTGGGGAAGCATGTTGATGTAGACCGTAACGCAAGTAGTGCAGCAGTTGCTAATAGACCAAGTGGAAATATAAAAGGCAGGGAGGAGTAACTTGAATACCGTATCCAAATTTCTGGTTGAAGAGGGATCAAGTCAATTGTGCGGGCGCTCGTTCCTTTTAGTACTTACATCCTGGCGAAACGCAGGCTCTGCGATTGCTTACCCTGGCGAAACGCAGCCTCTGCGATTTCTTAACCCTGTGCAGTGATTGGTGGCGGTGTTCTGATTTCTGAGACAAGAGCTCATTGATTACGGTGTATCCCAGAATAGCCAATGATGTGTAAGGGAGGGTCACACCATGCGCGCTCGCTCTCCATTCAGCACCTGCATGTGAATGGTAGACTTAAGGTCATCTCCTTCATTGGCAGCATGCTTCGCGATTTCTTGCGACCAAGCTTCTTCGGCACTCTCAGTTGGCTCGATTGTCAACTTGGCCATATCCTTGGCGCGTTTGTGAGCCTCAACGAGGTGGCAGAGCTCCCGTTGCCCATCTAGCCGTGGCCGCCGATAATCATGTTGGGGAAATCGTGTGTCGCCCAGCCGTGAAGTGTGTAGACCTTTACGACCCGTGAATGTCATATTGGCGGCGGATCCTCTTGGCCTCCGGCACCCGGCGCACGGTAGCCAGTGCTGAAGACCAGAATATCAACCTCGTATTCTTTGCCATCAACTACTAGGCCGTTTCTCGTCGCACAATCAATGCCACTGTTTGATGTGTCAACAAGATGGACATGTGGGAGATCGAATGTGTTGGAAGATAGTCATCATGAAAGGTTGGCCGCTTGCACCAGGTTGGATACCATGGCGGGAGGGCTTCTGCGGTTGTACGGTAGGGTCTTTGACAATATCGCGTACTCGTTGACGCCTCGCTGCTACTGGCGCGGCGTCAAGCGCAAGTAACTTGTTGATATGGTTCGGAACATGGCACCTTGGAAATCCCCTGAGCCATGGGCTTTGGGTACCTTTGGGTGGTTGAGGAAGCCGTTGGTGGCGATGATGAACTGCGCGCGGGCCTTGAGTTGAACTCGAGACTCTCTGGTCCCTTTTTCTCATCTCTTTAAGTGATCGTCCCATTCGGGCACTATTGACTTTAGTCCGAAATAGGCCCAAGAGTCCCCATTGCTTAGCAATATGTTCCGCTTGTTCGTTCAGCTCTGGACCATAAGAACACTTGTGCTACGGCATGTAGTTGTTTTCTTCCAGGAGAGACATGTAGACGGCGAATTCGACGTCACATAGTAATCCCGGATACTGATCCCAGTACCAAGTGCCTCCCCACCCTCCCGCGTTGTCGATGAGGCGTATATCCTCCGCTTGGAACCCGGCATCGATCAGGCGCACAGCACACAGAAGCCCTCCATATCCAGAACCAAGAATGATGAACTTGAATTCGTCGCCATCTCGTATGTTTGGCGGCATAGCGTTGAACGCTGCATGGTCAACCCATTCTTCGTCTGAAAGAGCTTTGAAGCGCTCCGAGGATGCGCCTTCGAGCTCAAAATACACCAGACAATAGCTAGTTAAGAGGGGAAAGTGTCTTATCGAGGTCTCCTAAAGCCAAGGAAGCAACCTCAGTATTTATAAAGCGCAATATTGACATTTGTCTTAGTTCAACTCGGTGGTTTGGAATACCGAACGAAACAGGGATGTTAATTTTGTTAGTGCCTTTTAGAGAGAGCATGGCCGCGTAATCTGCCATTTGTAGTCGAAATAGAGGTGGGCAAAGTTCGCGGTCGTCTTGTCCGGATGCAGGGATTTTCAAGAAAGAAGAACCCACGGGAATGTCTCCTCATATAACTAGTACGTTCCGTTTTTGGCTACATTCTCGTGCCGCAGGGAAAGGCTAAAACGGGTAACCCTAAAGACAGAATTCCTAGAAAGAGATAGGATATTTTTACAGGCTGAAGCCTTAGTATATACTCTCATTAGACGGAGAAGCATCTCTGCGGTATCGCCCCCACGGCTTCAGGGGAACCAGATTCTCTCTACTAGCCTTCGGCCAAGACAAGTTAGAGACGGTACACCTTCTACGCAAAGGTGTACAGGGGGGGCTTCGTAAAAGACACAGAGGAGGATCTTACGTCTTTTGGACTTTTGACCAACATCGCCTTCACCGTCCACGGTCCAATGTTAAGCTCCCAGCGTGACGACGACGCCCCAGGCCACCATTGTTTTGCCCCCTCAGCGGGCGGACATCGGGAGGTCATTAACATCTACGGGTTTCCGGCTGTGCTGGAACCCGGCCCTCACCGGGGCTCTATGGAGCCGCCGGCGATTCCCCTGAGCTGGGATTTAGCCAAGCTCACTGCCTAGTGAGAACACTTTTATGAGCTGCTAGGAGCCAGCGGCTTCCCTTCTTCCTTCTTGCTCTTTAGCTTTAGATAAAAATCCCTACAGCAGCAGCCTCGTTAAACAAATTGTAAGGTGATAAGCTAGAGCGGGGCTCGCTATAGTGCTGTATCCGCATTGAGTGCGGATACTGATTGATCTTTTGGCCCTACGGGCCACTGGGTTATTGTCAGTCAGTGCACGCCGCCGCTAACATTTACAACTTCTTTCCAAGTTCTAGTTAACCCTAGATTATCAACCTAAAAATCTAAGTTATTTTAATATTGCAAAATTAACCAGTTGAAGCGCTAAGGCAGATGTCGAGGTGGCGAGATGTGGGTTGTAGAGAAGTGTAGATGCCCGACGTTCAAGAGAATATATTATAAGCTCGCTATAGAGGTTGTAACAGGAATACAGCATGTCAAGGCACAAGCCATAGAACTTAAGGTACATCAAGCATGTCGAATGATTTCGTGGTTATTCACACACAGGGAGTGCCCCTTATGCTCATTTGATCAGCCTAGCCCGCTTTTATACATGGATTCTAGTTACTTCAACTCCTCAGATAGTAGCCACTTCCCAAAAAGGCATAAAAGGGAATCCGGCGCAGCAGCCGCTGTACTCAAAGTCTCTTATATTTATCTACAGATTTGCGCAGCCGGGCCTCGATATAGCGCATGCATGCGGTTGCCGACTAGCGTGCGTCATTGTACGCCAACGAGTTTGACTTCAGATGGGATCGAGAAGTGCCGAGCAGAAAGAGAAGCGGCTGGTAACCATACCTTTGAACCGGACTTGGGGATTAGATGTGATTACTGTGGGCTCAACAGCTGGCCGAAAGGAGTCACTTAGCCGACTAGGAAATTTCAGACCACTGACTGAACATCAAGGCCGGACCGTCTGGGAAATCTTCGCCGTGGAGTGGCGGACCATCCAGAAGCTAGATGGTGTTGCAAGTGTGTGCTTCATTGCAGAGAGATGTACAGGGGAGAGTTTGCTTAAATATTGTTTCGCCGCTGCCTGAATGAATGGACGTTGCACACCTGGTTATCTTTATATTTGTCCCTATCTTGTAGACAGCACGTAATTCTCCTTTTTGGAATCGCAAGCTTCACTGTTTGCGTATTGCCTGAATCATGCCGCAAATGCCGAAACCTAAAGCCGGACAAGTTATAAACTTCTACGATTTGTTTGGTAATCCCGCGCGGTTTATGTAAGTAGCCCGAAGCTTAGCCCCAACGGACCATTGAGGTGGATTAATGTTGACACAACAAGACCGAATGTTTAGACTGACATAATACTTCCTTAGTATGAGGTACAATACAAGCTACTGCTAATGGGAAGAAATCCAATCTGCTCACACACCTTGATGCTTTCTAACACTGCTTAGTGATCGTGTTTCTATAGATATCTTTCGTCTTCAATTGCTTCAAGCTCGGTTAAGCGTTCATCAAACACAGCGGGCACTAGCTAGATTACTCTCTATGACTCGGGGAGATTAGTTTGCTCGATATGTAGTATTCCTGGCATTGGTTTCGAGTGTTGTGTTGAGGCTCGTGCCACGGTGGCTTCGTAATCATGCACCCGATTTCCCTCCACCGCCAACAGCCAGCCACGGAGATGTGTACCTGACTTTCGTCTGACCCTTGAAAGCGGAGCGCAAAGTCAGCCGAATGGAATCATCGAAGCTGCTGCAGGCTCCAGAAAGTGACGGAATTTGTGACGAGGATGAAGCTTGCCTAGAATCCGGCGTGATGAGGCTTCCGTACACGGGCGCGGACCCGGCATGGATCTAGTAACCAGGTACCTTGGCTGTATATAACCCGATCATTTCTCTCATGATAATAAAATATTCCAACACCTTCTCATCCATTGACAAGCCACTTCATTACCTACACTACCTACTATCAACTAGTCACCATGAGTGCCCCTTCTACTATCCTGATTACCGGTGGAAACCGTGGGATAGGTCAAGGATTCGTCAAGACCTTTCTTTCCAGGCCCTCCACGACCGTCATTGTCGGCGTTCGCGACCCGGCACACTCAACATCCAAGGCTCTCCAGAACCTGCCAAAAGCAAAAGGCACCCAGTTGATCACGGTCAAGCTCGATTCGACAGTCTCATCTGACGCTGCTGCGGCAGTGGAAAAGCTCCAGAAAGAGCACGGCATCAGTTCCCTAGACATTGTCATCGCCAACGCTGGCATCGCAGTTGACGGCGAGACTGTCCGCAAGACTACCCCTGAGAACATCGGCAAACACTTCCAGGTGAACGCGGTGGGCCCTGTGACCCTTTTCCAGGCTACGGCGGACCTTCTCCAGGCTAGCAAGACAGGAAACCCGATTTTCCTCGCAATCTCAACTCTTATCGGCTCCATCGGATCTATGGAAGCTCTGGCGGGACTCCCACCTGTCCAAAGCCCATACGGCGGTAGCAAGGCGGCACTGAACTGGTTCATACGTCGCCTTCACTTTGAGGAGCCATGGCTCACCAGCTTCGTCTTTCACCCTGGCCTGGTAGAGACTGATATGGGCACAAGCATCGTCGAGGGCTCTCCACTGAAGCTCTCCGACCTTGGCGCCATCAGCGTTGACACCAGCGTGACATCGATGGTCAAGACCATCGATGCCGCCACCAAAGATATTAGTGGAACGTTCCAGAACTACGATGGCACAACGCTGCCGTGGTAGAGGATATCTTTAGCGCGGTCCTGCTGTCATTGCAATTGGGATTGTCATACCTTTGGGCCTGGGTGTAGCTGCCAAGTGCCTTCAATAAACACGCTATCAAGCAAAAGTAAATGCTCGCTAAAACTCATGTGAAGACTTTGGGAAGATTTGTGATTGAATGATTAGAAGCTTGATCACACTCAGGCGATACTGTATCGGGCGTAGGTGAGTATATGAATTATTCTGTCCTAACGAGGTATAGAAGGAACACAACACCATTTCGGTGGCATGAACCACAAGGGCTCGGAGACGAAACTCAAGCACAATCATCCGCTCACATTGGCTTTTGGAGACGTACCGAACACAAGACGCTGCTATTGGGCAGCAACTAATAGATCTTAGCTCCTGGGACAGCTGCCGTTTTTCTTCAAGCCTTCCGAGCCCGCGTCGTACGAATGGCTTAACTACTGCTGGGTCCCGATACTAATGATCTCTTGATGACGACAAAGACAACTTCAGCTCCCATTGCACCTCAATTCCTCTCTCCAAGATAACCCTGGGGATTCAGGATGCTATAACTATATACCAATGCCCTCGAACCTAGCCCGAATGGTCGTGACCCTCGAAAAGATTTCTGCCAAGTCAGCAACGTGGAGTTGAGCGCTTTCGATAGGGTATGTCTTAGAGGTGGTGCTATAGCATGTACGTGGAAAGATGTGGAGGAATTGAGCAAGGCGCGGACAACACCCGTCCCTTGGCTTCTCGTAGCTCCAATCACAGCAATGATTCTGAGAGGTTGCGCCGACGCCATGACAGCCTGTAAGTGAGAAATGAGAGCGTTTGGAAATGGCGGATTCTAGTGGTAGTAATTCCTATCGAAGACTATTTTATAGAATATAGAAAATTCATGTTCCGTCCCGGCGATGAATGTTGCAGAAATGCGTCAAGCAGACTAGCGGAGATAAAACTCTGAAGGATGCAGGTGACCCCACCACCGACTCCGTCTCCGTCTCCGTCTCCGGTTTTGCTCCCGACGATTGTGTCACAACCCCGATACTCTGAAATTTTCTATTATTCAGCGTGTCGAACCTCGGAAGTCACCTGAAGAAGGTTTGATAGGTCTACTCCTATCAACCCTGGCGTGTGTGAGCTGGTTACCCAGGCCAAGTTCTCCACACCTTCAGATTGCCAGGGAGATCGAACTCTTGGGTTTCCCCACGAAGTCGCTTCACCAGACCGTTTACAAAGTGCTACAGGGTCTAGCACATAAAGCTTTATGGTAGAAAGTGATGAGCTTGGGTCAAATCTAAGAAGAAAGCTGGAGGAAAGGTCGTGTTGTGATCAATAATGTTCTTCTTTGGCTTTACTGTATCGACTCAGCAATATTTCACGTCTAATTAAGTGCTGAGGCGGTTGAGGAAACACCGCAAACTGCTATATTGCCCGCGAAGTTTTGTACCGAGTCTCCTTCACTCCATGATAGACACAGTAAATAAGGTAGATGATGTTCCATTCTAGTAGTTGAGATGTAGTGCAGAACAAGATGTCTAAAAAGAGCTAAATACTTCCGTCGCGGTAATTACTGGCCGGAAACTGAAAACTCTGGCTACTTGTATCATGTTTCTAAGCATAAAGATGGGGAATGGTATCGCCGAGATTGAGCTCGAGCTCTACCACAGACGTATTCGCAACTAAAGCGGCCGACCGTTTGGCAATTTCCTGAGCAAGGGGATCCGACTGTTGCTTGTAGAAGTCCTCGCCATCGGCAACCACATGCTCAAGAGATGGTGCCGAAGCGCGGTTGATGCTCTTCTTGGCCCCATCCAAGGCCGTCAGGGGAAAGAGGCTGAGGCGGGTAGCTAGCTTGTTGACATAGTCGTACAATTCAGACGACGTATCAAATGCTTTGTTGATCCAGCCGATCTTCTCTGCGTCGCCGGCTGAGATATCCTTCGAGCTCAAGATGTACTCCATTGCCAGTCCCCTGCCAATCAAGCCTGGAAGGTACTGGCTGCCGCCGCCGCCTGGGAACAAACCAGATCCTACCTCAGGCTGACCGAAGACTGTATCCGTTTTGGTTGCGAAGCGCATATCAAGAGCGACGAGCAACTCATTGCCCGCGCCTCGCGCTCTTCCCTCGACGGCACCAATAGTGACCTGACGGAGTGTTGATATATTATAGATAAGGCTTCCAAACGTCTCAGCGAATGCGGCTAGTAGATTAAACGTTAGTGATAGCCTTAAAGAATAGATATTTCTTTCCACTTATGAATGTACATACGATCAGCTATACTGGGCATAGTGAGGTCAAGATGCGCCACGAAGAATCTGGGAACATCACTATTGAAGATTATAACCTTGGTTGCATTATCCTCTTGGAGTCGGGACACTAGGTCGATCAGGTCATCCTGGGTGTCTTGATTCTACAAATTGACGGGGGACGATGGATTGTGAAAGGTGACACGAAGAATACTTGAGTTAAGGGCTGTTTTGAGGCCCTTGTACTTGGGAAAAGACAAAGAGAGAGCGGGAGCGATGAGGGCAGCAGCCGAAGCTAGCGAAGAGAACTGGGGGAGCAACATTGTGGAGATGTTTTGAAGGAGGTAGGAAAACGATGGGGATGAGTGCAGGAAACACACCAATTCGGCGTCTGGTTGGCTATATAAGTAATGATTGACTGTTACTAGACCAAGTCCGTCCTAACAGAGAGTTACGATGCCGTCCGTTGGAGTGATGAGACTACCGCGATTGTCATTACAAAATTAATAATTCTTTCCGGGAGCGAAGTATAACATCCTTTGTAAGCCAGGTACGTTTCCACCTGAATTGTGGAATCCGACGTAGATTGGGATTATGGTGTTGCGGACTTTTGAGCGGAGTTTGCCCCTGATGAAACAATAGTCGGCCTTTGACTTTGCGCCAACTCGGCCGTTATCCGATATTTGTTCCAACAGCTCAACACCAAGTACTAACCAGAAGAGTACTCTGGTAATGTCTAAGCTCGTCTGCTAAGTCATATCTGATTCCACATCTTGCTGAGAAGAGCTAAGACCTAATTAAACCCTCACATATCTCAAAATTTGCAATAGTTAACACGCGCGCACTCTATACGCTAGACTAGAGAGCCAAACAGCTCATAAGTGGATGAGGCGGGTTAAAAACGAGGCTGTATAAGCAGAAGAAATGAAAATTGACATGTGTGACTGAACATGTGTGACTGAGCAAGTGGTAGATTCGATGTAATATCCTTGTATCATAATGTACGAAGTGGGATGCACGGCGCTATTCTCACTGGAGGAGAACTGTAATCGGACGGCGAGAACTGAGCAACCAGCATACTGGCGGTGCCTGCAAGCAAATTAAATGTTGAAAGGAACATTTCTTACGTTTTTACCGGGATTATGGGTAGATCCACCTGTTGACGCGAGACTCAAAGTTATCCTTTCTGTACAGTGTCTAAAGGAGTGTTGCATATACCGCCAAGAGTTCGAAGATTCGAAGAGCTGTATTCTCAATTATAGGCTCATTAGACAGTATAGATCAGCTTCCTCCCGCTAACTTTGCCCTCTCGCATCAATGAAATCCCTTTCAGCACCCCGCTCAGGCCCTGGCCGCCCTCGTTGACGCTGGGCTTGTGGACTTGAATCTTCCCCTCGGTAAGTAATTTCTCGGCAAGGATCCAGAACTTGCTGGAGAACGTAAAGTCATCCGGGCTTGCAAGGAATGGCTGACGAAGCTCGAAAGCTTCGCCAGTGGAGGAATAGCCCAGCGTATATTTGACGGTGACCTTGTCGTTGATAGAAGCGACGAGTTCGGCAGGGACAGTCAGAATGGTAGTGTAGACGCCACCCTCATCGCCGAATGCGCCGACAGTGATTTTGGCGGAGGATTCCTTGGAAATAGTGTCGAGGGCATACTTGAGCTGCCCCGCAGTAGCATGTTTGATGTCCTGAATGACTGTTTCGGAATTATAGTCAAAGGCAGCGTCAGCACCGAGAGACTTGACGTAGTCGAAATTTTTGGGAGACGCTGTAGTGATAACTTCGAGACCGGACAGCTTGGCGAATTGAATGGCAAGAGCTCCAGTCGCGGTGCTGCCACCATAGATGAGGATGGGAAACTTCACCTTGGCGGGTGCATCAGGGGTTGGAAGGCCGAGGCTTTGATACAGGGCTTGACCAACGGTAGTGACACCGACGCCCAAACCGGCAGCCTCCTCGAAGCTCATGTTGTCCGGGATGCGGAGAAGCAGATCGCCTTTGGCAGTAATGTACTCGGCAAAAGTACCATCCTCGTGATATACGGCGTTGGAGCCATGGGCGAAACCAGCAACCCGATCGCCGTTAGCCAGAGGTTTGGCGACGGCAGAACCAACTTGCTCTACGACTCCAGCATAATCACAACCGACGCGGGCGCCGGGCGATGCAAAGCTGTCGATGTGGGCAACATCTGTGGGATTGATGGCAACAGCCTTGACCTTGACGATAATGTAGTTGTCTCGAAGTTTTGGAATGGATGCTTTGACAACCTCGGCTTCGCCGGCAGATTGGATTATAAGAGCGTGGTTGGACATTTTGGATGTATCTGATAAAACTGGAACCTTGACAAAAAAAGGTGGATAATGGCCAAACTGAATGAGCCAGTGAACTGAAGCTGATTTATTATAAGTCAAGCAGGCTTTGTCGTCACCACAAACCAGCAGTCTAATTATTGTAACCGATAGATCAGACCTTCTAAAGAGGAAGAGCAAGTAGCAATGTGTTCAGAAGGATGACTAATTGGACAAAAGTCTTCCTCCGTTATGTCCGCCGATTCGGCGCTGCATCAGGCCGCTGTGCTCATTAAGTGAGCCACAGGTCCAATTATGAGCTGTTAGGAGCTTCTGCCCACCACCGGATCCTTGGCAGCGCCCGCAGTGGTGTCACTTTTGGGACAAATTTGTGATAAGAAACTTGAATTGCCGGATTATGAGCCATTTCGCAAAACAGAATATGAGCTCATCCGAACGTGGATGCGCGAATGACCGGCTAGCTTCCTATCGGGCTGTTTACTTAATGATCCCGCCTCGGGACGGGGATGGAGACGACTGTGAGTGGTTTACTAAAAATTACCCGCTCCAAATGGGGATGGATTGCGTGCTTCATACTTCGTACCCAGAGCTCTTGCTGGTTGTGAGGCATATTGAAGATTTGTAATCAAGGTGCGACGGAATTGACGAGCCTGGCCGTCGCAGCTCCCACCACACCTCGCCTCACTTCCACAAGCAAATTTGCAGACTCAAACAGGATAGAGGAAAACAAGTATCTCAATCGATAATTTTCATTATCCAACTTGCACCACATCTCTCAGATTCTCCACCGATATTCTCCAATATGATCTTCCAGGATCAAGAAGAGATTGCAGAAAGAGTTCAGGCAAGCATTCGCATTACCTATCCAGTAAGAATGAATGAATGACGAGAAGAAAAGAATAGTATCAACATGAGTTGAGCACAAGTGGAATGCAGTGCTTGGAACGAATCACAGGCGCAGAACATCGCCTTCAAATTTATCCATCGGCTTAGTTAGTAAAGGAAATAAGGATGTCGTACTGAGACGGCCTCGAGTATAATTCATATCGTTGGATTGTCGCCAGTTTCAGATTGCAAGCCTAGTGACAATTTAGAGGAGGACCGTATATAATGTATTACGGTGAACTTACTTGAGGCAGTGAGCTGGGAACGTATTGCTGAAAACGGCCTTGTCAACCAAACCCAACCTAGAAAAAATAGCCTTGACAAGGCCTCGATCCTGAATAATTTCAGCCTAAAAGGTGGGTCACCGTGAATAGATTCATACACAAGACATTAAAGTCAGCACTCTAGCCCGAACCAGTTAACACTGGAAATCGCCCGATTGCTCTCTAACAAGCAGCCCCTTCGTTTTGATGTATAATTTCCGCAGTTGTAGCTTTTAACAAGGAGCCAAGCCCGTTTAAAGCCTCCGGTAGTCGCTAAATATCTGTTTGAGATTAGCGCTGAGTCTCAGATGATCGCTTCGCTCCAAGATGCCGCCCGAGACATTAGTGCGACTTGGTGCAGGGGTGGTTGCGACGAATGCGAAACTCAACCTATCGTATCCTCAATTGGGAGGGGAAAAAAGTCATTCAAAGCTGCAACTAAACAAGTATTTAAACTTGAGGCTTCCGCCGTGTTAACTAGAACTCAGCAGTCAACTCTCCATCTCTCTTCCCCTGACCCATCCTTCCGCTTCTTTCAGTGGCTGGCCCACTTGTTCACCTTTCCACTCGTTTGGTTCAGCTCACTCGTTATCTCATTCGCATCATGAAGTTTTCTTCCGTCCTCCATTTTGCTGCTGCGGCTTCTGCTATGTCTATTCGGCCTAGACATTTCGGCGGAAACGGTGGTTCCAACAACGACGGTACTGTCGAAGGCAACGTTCCACAAGACGACACCAGTAACGATGGCAATGATGGAGCAGCAAATGATGGTGACTCTCCGGTGGCAGATGGCCAGACTCTTGTCCTCTTCGAGATCAATGGAGTACCAGGCAACGAATGCCTCACGTTCCGAAACAACGGTGAAATCGTCGACGCGGCATGTGTCAACGAAGCCATCGACCGCCAGATCACCCCCTCAACTCTCAATGGTCAGAGCGTGCTGCGCGTCCAGCGGACCTTTACCGCTGGGTTCCGTCCAGATCTTGTTGATGTGCAAGCTTGCATTGGTTTCAACGGAACAGCTTTCCGCGCCGAGGACTGCAACGGGCAAGACATTGACCTTGTCACCTTCAACAATGGCCAGCTCACGACGGCGAGTGGTGCTTGCGCTAGCGGTCATGATGATCTAGCCCAAGTGACGGTTGATACTACGGGGAACACATGTGCGACCTATACAACTACCGATGTTGAGCCCGCAACCGCATGAGAAAGTGCTGTTTGCGGTTGTTATCTAGGGGGTTGTCATGAGTGGCTGGAAGTGGTTGTAAATGCGCCAAGCTCGCAGGTACTACGGATAGGAAGCTGGTCACGGGGTAGTATTTGGCTAGGCCTTGACTAAGTAGATGAGCGGGCATGTTCAGATTGAGAGCCGTGGGCTTCCTGACGTCATGGCATATTTTGGGAGATTGACTCAATTCCCGGTGGAAAATTAATCCTGCAAGCACAGTCAAACCCCTCCTGCATCTTACTGTATTCTAACGAGGATTATATAAAAGGAATCAATAAGATACACACATTCTCATAGCGGTTCATATGAGAGGAAGTAGATACAATACTTAAAGTCGTTGTACCTTCAAAGAATAAGTATTAAGAGAGAGAACTTTATTTATAGGTTCCTTAGTCTAAGGTATGAATTCAACAACCAAGAAAACCATTTAGTTTGACTTGGGAAGGAACGCGAAAGATGAGTTCCGGTAAGTGACTACAGGCGGAGCCGTCCATTATCTGTACCCGGTCAATTGCTTGGCTGAACGCTAGTACGGACTCTCTTCCCCCTCTCGAACTGTACGGTTAAACAGATAGAAATTAGGTGGATGGGAGTTGGCCGGTGACTAGGCATGGGATGCCATTACTCACATCGTGCGTCGGCTAAAGTCTAGTCAGCTGTCACCTATAACTGTGTGTCATATTGAGACGAGACGAGACCCGCACAAAGGTCACGCGTTGAAGAATAGAATTTGGATGTTATATCGCAACACTGGGGTTTAATTGGCGCCGGGAAGCTTGAGGTCAGTCCAGCAGAAAGCTTGCAGAGTTTAAAGCAGAAGAAGAACATATCATGATACGGAAAGATGACTCCAAATGGAGGCGTATGTGTCTTAGAATGATGTGCTGGGTTGATCTAATCAGCCTAGACAATAAACCACTTAGTCTGATGTACACGAGCGCACACCCCAATCAGTGTTTTGTGATGCCGATTTCATGGCTACTCCAACCTCTAGACTGACAAAACTTTTACTGCCATTCCAGACCCGTGCATTTAACAGCTGAGTTGGAGTTTTTATCCCCGGCACCAATGCTACTGCCTAGAAGTACAGCTCCGGCTCACACCCCCTGGCCGTGATCTGTGGCAGCTGAGCATAAGCCACTGCTCTCTAGAGACTAAAAGCTGCTTTGAATTCTCTCAGCTTCAAACTATCAATCCAGGTGACTAGACAACGCGATGGCAGCTGCATCATATCATCGTGACAAAATACGTCACTCGTATGTAAATTACGTCGTCGGGAAGGGTTATCAGCTGACAAATGGAAACGAACATGACGGAATCAGTCCCGGCACTTTTATCCGGACACAAGAGAAACCCTATTAGGACTCCCTGTTCGCTGTCAGATCAGCTGTCTCCTTTTCAAGATTTAAATGTGTTTAGTTTTACTTAGACAGCCATAGAATTACCTGAATGTTAACTAACAAGCTTGATACTTTCTTCTATTCTCCTCCTTGGTAAATGCCAAGACAGTTCTACCAAGTCTAACGTACCGGGCACTTCCGTCCGGACCTGACGCCTTTGGGTGGCTTGTCTATCCGACATCCGAAGGCCCGCATATCTAGCGTCATGGGAACTACGCCACCTCGTCTGGTATTTACCATTTCATCCAATAGGGAATTTTAGCACTACGCTCTCAAACTTAATACTGTGATCTAATATACGATATAAACGCTATCTCAGCTAACAGCCTCTTACGCCTCCTCCTAAACCTTGGCCAACTGCCGGCTGGGGAAGTGAAACGCTTTGCGTTAGCCAGAACTACGGGCCGTTCACATATCCTTAAAAACCGTTAGGTAACTGCTAAGCTTGCACATTTGATCCAGGTGCCTCACACACCCTCATCTATCGGAATTTTCACCGTCAACGCGGTGTGTACTGAGATGACCAGCCCCTTGCTGTATGTGGAGCATCTCCCTCCTCGCCAGCACGTTAAGTTTCAGCAGAGGCAGAGCTGGCATTGAGTTTTCCCAAAGGCGCATTTAATAGCGAAAGGAATCTCTGATCCGATCTTAGATGATGGCGGAATGACTCCGCCCTCCCAAGGGACGGCTGAAACTGCCGACATGCTCAACCTCGTGTGATCGGGAACGCGCATAAAGCTACATTCCGTCAGATTTTTTCTCTCCTTGGTACACGTTGGTATAGCATCACCGTAGTCTACTAAATTATTTTCAATAGCAGTAGGATCAAAACTCGAGCTGTTCCGAAACTCGCCCCGAGCAACACACCCACGGCAAAGGCTGTCTTGCGGCATGGCCTTCAGAAGATATTCCTGCATCTAGTTTGACTGGCGTACGACGGGAGGCAAGAAGCGGCCCGTTGCCTAGCCTAATACCAATGCTGGAAACAAATGATTACAGCAGCTGCGTATCTTAGAAGCTGCGTTGGGGTGGCTTTTTCTCTCAGTCTCTATTTGTTAAGTACTGAAGATCGACAAGATCGCAAAGTCTAACAGTAGACTAAAACTGAATTCCAGCTGATGCAAGTGGACCGATGTGGGTCCTGCTCGGGCTGTCGCACGAGCCAAAAACCCCATGTCTCGGAAGTCAAACGTTATGAGTAAGTGCGACGGAAGGGGACTTATCACATAACTATGCATTACCATGCCCCGACGCAAGAGCCAATCAGAAAACCCCTACGGTACAACAGCTGAAAGCTTCACAGCTTGAAGGGGAATACCCTGGTAATGGCTGGGGAAGAAGGAATGTCGGATCAAGCGGTAACCTAATCTCTTCAACCTAAGCTAATACGGAGATCGTGCAAAACCTCCGCTTGGGAGAAAGAAATCCACCAGAGCCAGTTGCGTGGTTCTGAAAGACGGGTTTCACAGAGTAGGCACCGTAATGGTCAGCTGTAGACCCGAGTCCCCATTACAACAAATAGTTATCACGAGGCCCAGTGCGGCACGACGCTTCTGACCTTTTGCAGTTGAGAAATCTATATAAAGTCCAACACCTTCCCCATCAAACCTCCAAATCATCAAAACCTCTCGAACCATCACTTCTACAACTTAAAGAAAACTTCCTATCTTCTCAAAATTCTCCCAGCTACCACTGCAAATATGAAGGTCACCGCCATTCTCGTCCTTCCCGTCCTAGCTCTGGCTGCGGCGACCCCTAAGCTCGAGGATCGCCAGCTTCCTGGGCTGCCACTCAACGCAACCTGTCTTGAAGGCATCGCCGGTGCCTCCGCGTGTATCGCTGGGGGAATCAACCCGAACACAATCCTGGCCGACCTTATTGGCTGGTACATATTCCCTTCCACTTTCTTAAGACTCTGCCTGCAGACGAGAAACGTTAATATCTGCTAACATAATTAATCCAACAGCCCTCTCCTCATCATCCTTCAGGCTCTGGATTGTATCATCGGCAGTCTTGGTGGTGGACTTGGAACGAAGTAATCCCCTTGAATACGTCGATATTTCCCTTTCTTCTCGTGACAGTGGAGAATGAGCCCATGAACAGAATGGACGCTTTAGGGCTGAAGAATAGGGACACTCGCAAATTGGGCTGCTCTTGAGACAGTAACAAGTTGAATAAAGGCAATTGATACTCCAGATAGTAAATTTATTGCAAGAATGTATCCTGTTCGTATTTGTGAGTCGTATATTATGTGTGAGACATTTGTAAGAAGAAACCGTTGGGTTGTCAAATTTCTCCTCCTTATACTAGTTACATAGTTTATTTGAAGCATAGCTGTGGGTCGATGAGACGTGGTAAACGTTACTAGTAGTCAGTCTCTGGGGCACTCAAGGTCTGGGGTGTGGTGCAATTGCTCAGCCACCGATACATCGAGACCATTTCGAATCTTCACGACGGCCTGCGGATTGAGGGCCACAAAGAGTTTCACGCGGACACCATCAGCACTGCAACAGGAGCAGCGAAGTGTGAAGCCAACAGCGCCGGTACTGGGAATGATGCATCGTTCACGGACCTGACCTTGTCCTGCCTCGTAGTTTCTCCCCAAGTTCGACACCATCCTAGAGGTCCTCGAAGGTTGCCGTGATGCTATCAAAGGCCACCAGTCTCTATACTTTGATGGAAGGATTCTCCATCAAGACATATCCCCTGGCAACATCATTATTTCCAACACCCAAAAGAAAGGAGAACCACGTGGAGTCTTGATTGATCTCGACCTAGAGCAGGGTCTCCGAGGTATACTTCCTCTTCAGTATATCCAGCACGGGGAAGAACTCGAAGAACAATCCAGGTCATCCATACAGGAACAACAACGGGAGGGCATTCTTTTTGGCGGAAAAGAGCGCGGCGAAGTGTATGTTGGTCTTCCTCCAGCCGACGTTTCCTAACCTCCGAGGCAGCAATGGCCTCGATTTCCTAAGAAACTACAAAAAGTTGAGGCTATTCATCTGTTAAGCTCCCTTGTATTCTCTCACAGCGACGCTGTTTTGTGGTGTTCATGGCCATGTCGCTCGCCTTTCACGGGTTCAAACCCACCCTTCACACGTCCAACGACATGCTCCCACACACCGACGGTGTCTCGTTAGGGTATCTTATTACCAAGGATCGTCCCGTGGTACGCACATCACTCGCGTACGTATAACGTCGTCGGCTCATACATGATGTTCGGGTGCCATCCTAGGGCAGGACTCGGAGTGGGCGCTCCTGGACGCTTCTTCCTTCGACGGCGTCCAAACACCAACCACACACCAGCCCTAATCCGCACGCCCGCACTGGCTTCATTTATCTTTCCATCAACTCTCATCATCGCGCTGTCGGCACCTTGATTGGCTCAGCCCTTGGCCCGGATCTGTTGTTACCCACCATGGACCCTCAGGGTGAGTTTTTGTATGTCCAGTCCAATGCTTGTACGAGAATGATCCTCACATCCACCGTTATCCAGGCACAAAAAGACCCCGCAGGGCTGCCGCCACCAGAGCGGGCGCGATGATGACCTTGCAACTCAGCAATCGTGTCGAGGATGAGTCGAAGAAGGTCCCCTCTCGAGGACGCCCCGTTCACGCCATCTCCAGCGCTGAAAACGCAAGTCTCCCGCAAACAAAGCAACCCACCCACGCAACAAACGAACCCTCCGTCGACACACCGGTTGGGCCTCTCCCCCTTTGGCCTCGTGCATCAAGCACTCCAGACGACACGAACATACACTCATACAGTCATATTGACCCTCTCCCTTTCTGGCCTCGTGGATCATCCACTCTCGACGATACAGACCTCCATTCGCACAGTCCCAGCAGCATCCAAGGGCCATTGGAAAGGAGAACAATGGAGGTCGTTCAGGCACTACGTTCCATTTATCCTGTTGTGGTTCCTCAGAACGCATTGAATTCGACGCCCATCGAGAACAGCAAAAGAGACCCCTTCGACTTCTTCTACAGTAGGCTCGATGTCAAACCAGGGAGAGGGGGGGAGAACCACGCTGAAGTTGTCGATCGGAGAGCAACGACCGCACTTTGGGAACTTAAAGCGAGACAAGGTGGCGATGTCCGGAGGCTTTCAACCTTACGCAGGTTGGATTTACCCACGATGAAGCCACAGCAATACGCCATAAGTTCGCGGATGCGCTGAACCGATGCCCCGATGTGGATCCATCTCCGCCCCTAAGGGCAACGGCAACTACCACTGTCTAATACGGCGACCACTTGTGCGGCAGCTATTCTCTGCGGCGCAGCAAAGCGCCCTTCCCAAAAGGCACTGCGATACTTCGCGCCATCGCTCTGGGACATCAGAGGGGGTGGTATCGAGAGGATACAGGGAGGACTACGGTACATCGATCCACAGACACTGTAAGGAAAGAGGCACGACATTTACTTCCCGCCCAGCAGCATATGTGAAGATGTTTGAATCCCAAATGGACTTGAAGCTCAGAGTATTATGTTCTCTCGCCGCTCGGTTCTTACTTTGCCCATGGACGATGCTCCATTCACCCGCTCAGCCACTGGGTTACTAGACCTTGGCAGTATTCCTGACGGCGAGCGAGAAGGACTCAGACAAGCCTAACGCCTGGCGCGCTTGGGTATTGGTGTGTGGCTGAGAAAGAAGTCCCCGTTCAAGGCGATCTCTGATGTCAAGTCATCCAAAGAACATATGCTTCAAGCTTTTGGTTCAGAGAGGGCAGCTAGGACTTTCTTTGGAAGAGCTGCCCGTGAGTAACTTGTCGGATCCTCTCCTCATTCAGATCCATCACCTCCTCTGTGAGTGTTCAAAAGTGACTGAAGGGGGGAGATTACCAGCCCTGCTCATCAGATCCGCCGATCATTCGAGGATGCAGTCCTTAATCCAAGCTGGAACCACCGCGTTACTGCAAACCAACGACATGAATCGCACATGGATCGCCCTAGCTCAAGCCGCAGACAACGTCAATGCCCGGATTCTTGCAGGTGAACGGCCTCGCAGCGTTTGTCAGTGCGCTCCCGATGAAGTGACCACCTCAACCTATCCTTATGGTATGTGCAGCAGCCAAACCATCTGTACTTCCTTTCTTCTCCATTTCTTGACTGGTGCCCGCACGTGTGAACGTTGCTGCCGCAAATACACGTACAAGCCGTCCTCACCCGCCTCCGCCTCTCAAGGACTTGATCGCCACAGGGTCAAGGAAATGATACACCAGGACCTGAAGAAATATGGACGAGCACTTGACTCTGCCACTCCCGACAGCATCATCCACAAGACAACCACTCAGATCGAAACTACATTACATAATGAGTAGGACATGTTACACGGAGGAGCATTTCAAAGTTTAGTCCTAAGAAAAATCAATTATAGCATTAGCCCTGGGCTAATTACACTAAGTACTTTATATGTTTATATATTAGCTAAGACCTACTAAGCTTCTAGTGCACCAAAGGCCCTTATTAGCTTAATACCCTTAAATCGATAGAAGACTTAGCGGATGACTTATTATCGTTGAGCAACACAGCTTGTATTTTGAGGTGTCTAACAAGGATTAAGGGATATCGTGTCGCTAGCGTGGGACAGGACTTTGAAATCTCCTCCGTACTTTGATACCTATTCTGGAAAGCGACGACAGCCCCCTCCACAAATGGGTCATCCACACACAATGAGTAGGAGGACCATGTGCTTGGCGTGAATGATGCTTGAGAGAAAGATTATGTGTTTGTAGAAGCCTGCTTAGTCAATCCGCCGGGTATGCCAGGTTTTGGGGCCCACTTTAAACGCTACAAGGAGTGATTTGAAATCCTTGATTTGTCTATCGGGAACGCGAAGTGTGAACTGTTCCGGAACCGTCTTGACAGTGCGAGGAACTGATTCAAAGGCATTGGCGACCCCGAAAGACGCAAGGCAGATGAGGAGGTGTTTGTACCACATAGCTACGGATTTTGTTCAATCTGGGGTTTCTGTTCGAAGGGTAGTTGCACGCAGTTAAATACAACGGCCAGTAAACATCGTCTTGACCTTACCAACACGAATTGTCTATGGCCGAGACGGAAATCCTAGTAGTTAGCCGATAAACTAAAGTTGTGGAACGTCATGGCAAACCGTCTGTGCTACGTAAAGGCTACTGTCGCTTAAGCCCCTGAGCTTGGTCCATGTCAACGGCCGGACGTGTGAAAAAGCATAAATAGTAGAATTTGTCAGCCGATTGTAGTTCGATATTGTGTAGTAACTCGGCCTATCTTTACACCGGTCGGAAAGTTTATTCTTCCGACTTCTAGAACTTTCTCTGCTATTATGATATAGATCCAAGTTCAGGGTAAATATAGGAACAAAGGAAAAACTAGACGAGCCCTTAAAACCACATCATAGTTGCCATTGGTCCACACAGAACATCTCAGCCGTCTATCACAACTCACCATGGACTCACTAATTGCACAACCGCTCACCCTTAAGAGCGGCCTAACACTGCCCAACCGGCTGGTGAAGGCCGCGATGGCTGAAAACCTGGCGGACAAGGACCTCCTACCGACCGAGCCAGCCTATGATGCCTACAAGGCTTGGGCAGACGGTGGCTGGGGTCTAGTACTCACTGGTACTGCAACCCCAAATCTATGAGACACTACGCCGACTTACTGAATAATTCTCAAAAGGAAACGTGCAAGTCGATGCGAAGTTTCTCGGGCAAGCCGGGGATATCACCAATAACGACGCTATTGAAAGAACACGCATCCTGGACAGCTGGAAAAAATGGGCCACGATTTCTAAAAAGAACGGAACTCCAACCATTGTTCAGATCAGCCACCCAGGTCGACAGTCCCCAGCTGGCGCAGGCACACGAGGCATCTTTGCGAAGTCTGTCGCGCCCAGCGCTGTTCCCCTGCGCCTTGGGCGCGGAGTCATACCAGGCATACTCTCAAGGCTCCTCTTTGGAACACCAAGAGAGATGACAGCTCTCGAGATTAAAGATGTCATTCAACGATTCGTTGACACAGCGGTCTTGGTTGCCGAAGCCGGCTTTGATGGAATTGAGCTACATTCAGCGCACGGGTACCTCCTCGCACAATTCCTAGCCGAGGCAACCAACAAGCGAACGGACGAGTACGGCGGCTCAGTGGCCGCCAGGGCAAAGATAGTTGTGGAGGTCATCGAGGCTATTCGCGCCGCAGTCCCCGCTGGTTTCTCCATTGGCATCAAGTTCAACTCGGTCGATCACCAATCTCCCTCGGCGCTGAGAGAATGCATCGAGCAGCTGCAACTAATCGTGAACGCCGGAATCGATTTTCTCGAAATTAGTGGTGGAACATACGAAGATCCCCAAGTGAGTGAAGGCTGCCCGCGGCTCAGTGGTACAGTGAATGTTAACCAGACGACACGTAGCTTCACCGAGGACCACAACACACAACACAGAGCACGAAAACAGAAAGATCCAAAGCTCGAGAGGCCTTCTTTCTGGATTTTGCCAAGGCAATCCGAGGAGAGTTTCCGGGCCTCCCCCTACTGGTCACTGGCGGCTTCCGGAGCCGTGAGGTGATGGCGAATGCACTCAGCAGTAATGCGCTCGACCTCATCGGCATAGCCAGGCCGGCCGTGCTAAACCCTCTGCTTCCCAAGAACACTATACTCAACCCCGAGATAAAGGACCAAAACGCCCGAGCCTACGCGCGCTCGATCGAGCCTTCTTGGTTCTTTAGGTTGATCGGCAACGTCGTGATTGGTGCTGGAGTCGAAACGGTTCGTCTGCCTTTACTACATTCGTTTGAAGCCATCTAACGTTTAATAGGCTTGGTACGGGAGCATGATTGCTAAGATCTCTGCCTGGCAGGATATTAAGCAGGTGTAGAATTTGTGTGTTTCCTGGCCGGTTCCTGTAAAGCAGAGGCTTTTCGTACTTCTAGAATGGCGTTTTATGGAGTTGTATGCTTCCATTATAGTGCTGTCTTTTTATCTAAATATTGCTGATTCGATCGTTAAAGATATCATCACGGATAGATAGTCCCCGAACAACCTATGCATATATACCCAGGCAATGGATTCAAGCCTTAAATTGAAGCAAATAGCTCAAGGTCTTTGTCCCTCATTTCATCCGTGTAAGGCGTGTTGCAACTCGTAATGTCGTAGTGATCAAGAGCTTTAGGAACTTCCAAGCATATTTCTTACCATCAGGCGTAGTCGTCATGTGTTTCAGTACAGGAGCAGAAAACATAGGCTGCAATGAGCTTGCTATTCCATGCTGGGGCGTGACCGAAAAGGATCCTCGGCTGTTTTGAAGCCCAAATGATTATTCCATGCTGAAGATGTCTTGCTTGATCTCTAAGACTACTTGCTGCGGGAGACTGAGGCAGCGAAATTGTACGCTGCAGATATTAACGACCGAATTGTACAAATTCAGCCTACATTCTCATAGTCTCCACGAGTTCCATATCATATCCATTTGGTAGATGTGAGCCATATCGCGGAACCTCTCGAGCTGTGAGTTCAGAAAAACACCCAGTATGAAGAAAGAAGCAGAGATTCCAACGGACAACGAACGAGGTGAGGACATACAAAGAATCTCGCTAGTAGGTTTTGGTAGCAGCAGCGACAGCGACTTGGGGTTTGGGGGTACCTAATCCTAAAGGCTTCCACCTATCTGATCAGAGAGGTGGGGAGACGGGGTAACCTGGCCAGGGAAGGCTGAATTGGGTTGCTGGCATTCTTCTGTGTTCCCTCAATTGGTCTGGGTTGAGAAAAGACCTTGCACCCATTACCCCCCATTCAGTTCCAAGCAACACTCGCCAGTGCGAGATATCTTACTACGGCCTGCAACACAGTTACTTCGCCATCTAACCTGGAGATCTTTCTCGTCAGTGTCTTCAACTTTCAGTAAAATGATCATAGACATAAATCCTATCCTGCAAAGTGTATCTAGCTAGGCCTTCTTCTGCATGAATAACTTCCATCCGAGGGGAACACGGCCATATGACCACAATGAGTTTTCTCTTCAGTTCGCCAGCATTACTTCATTCATAAGTCCGGTGAACCCAGTGCACCTGAGACATGTCAGGTCATGAATCTGCAGATTGGGGAAGCAATACTGACCATAATAGTCCAGGGCAGCCCTAAATACACCATTTCTGCCAAGGGCAATTCAACCTCACGGCCCAGCAGCGCGGACACCTTCTCCCGCAGTGCGAAACAGTTCCACAGTACTGATAGCAACGCGAATAACGCTTCTCGAAAGCGTTTGTAATTTCCGATCGTTCAGCATGGTCTTCCGCCGCCGCACACTCGCCCACGAGACGCTTTGTGACATTCGATTCAGGCTCTTCTCCGAAGACCTCGTTGGCATGTTCCCTCTCTTCATCAAAGTATTGTTGTGCTTTCGGACTCGGTGTGAAAAGTTCAGACTGAGCAAGAGCATCCGAGGGGTACTCATAGACATCAAGCTTAACCATGTTATTCTCTAGATGCATGTGAAGATATTGGCTGCCAGCCACTCCACTCAGAAGCTCATCAAAGCGAGCGAGATCATCTGAATGAATCGCATCGCGGGGTTTGAGCGCCATCGCAGTAGCAAGGAAGAGGATGCCTATTGTAAAGGCTATTGGGAACGGCAACATGGGTGTGGTAGTGTGGTCTGAGTTGAAGAATGGATGCGATTGTAAGGTGCTTTGGTCATTTTCGCTCTAGAATTCTCGACTGTAGATTCTTTATAAGTCAGAGAGCCATGATATCGACCGGGTATCTTTCGGGTAGCGCGGCATTGAACATGAAACTAGAGGAAAGTTCTGGATACTCGGCAATTTATTTTGAGGCGTGGTTGTGGATACGAATTCTCGACTCGTCAAGTGCAGGTATTACTGCAAGACAAAGTCCCTGTTTCTGATGCAAGCTGAAAGTGCAACCACTGGCTTGAGAATTCTCTCATAGTAACATGAGTGTCAGTTGCTTAATTGGCGTCAATTTCGGCAACTCAGTGCCGATACCTGTGAGGGCTTTCTCCCGGCTGTTGGTCAACCTGCGTCTTGGACAAAAGATCCCGAGCCTAAGGCCATCTCGACCACGATCCACTACATCATTTAAATGAAGGAGACTATTCATATGACCATGCTGCATACCTCCTGTACCACATTTATTATGATAGGGCGAGAGCTGAGGGAATTCTGCAACGGCTTTGTCGGCATTTTAAAGCGGGAACTCTGTTGGTTGTTGAGTCACGACAAGATTTCAAGACAAAGTAATCGTCTTGGAGTAGACGTGATTGGTCGGACATATCCATTTCCCGATCAGTGAGACCATGATGTCGGAGGTGGTCATGGAGGCGTGTGTCACCAGGTCGTCTTGATCCCGAGGCAAACAATTTCACACGGAGCTGCGGATGGATCCTTGAAATACGTCACCCACGGCCTAAGTGATGCAGCCCATAAATATGCCACCACACTTTTCGGCTAATGTTGTTGTTGTTGGTCGGCAGCGGTGACTCAAGATTGACAGACAGTGGATCAGCTCCTCCAACAAGATCTCTGCCGACATTAACCAACAGAGGACCTTGATGGATGAAAGCCTCGACGGAAAACAAAAACTTCATACTTGGACGTGTTATCTAGCGTTAAATTTGGCTAGGCAATTAAAAATTGGTACAGAGATGACGAGGTTGAACAAGAGTCTAGTCGCTGACGGAGGTAATAATGCAAATTTAAAGACACATAAATTCGCTGCTTGGCGTCCTGATATATAGTGCGTGCTAGAATACGGTCGAGAAGTAGGACGGTTTCTTATATAATAGAGATAAATGTGAATAGTAAACATAGGTTATAGGGGATGGTTATTAGTAGCTAGCTGGGCTATTTTATTTACTACTAAACATATAACAGTGAAAATGATAAGATACATTATTAAATAATAGCTAGGTTAGAGTGCAGACACATTATAAAATGTCCTAAGTCCTCTTACCAAAAACCCCTAGTCCACCAGCATAAAAGTCCCGTACAGTGCCAATCCAAAAAGAAGGTATAGACCCAGGCTCACTCTCAACAATCATCAGAGTCTTAAGGTTTAAGTCACTATACCAGTGAGGTCGCTCAGACTAGGTGATAGAGCGAGAAACATGATTCTTAAACCGGGTCCCCTCTACCCTAGTTCCTATTTCTAGACCCAGCCGCGAGGAACAAATCAGGGGCCCCCTGCTCAGGCTTGCTCAGGCTTGCTCAGGCTGGCTCAGGCTTGCTCAGGGTAAAGCAGCCAGCGCTCAGTTCCGGGGAAGGAAAGGGAAATTCTTAGTGTCGCTTTTGAGGGCATGTTCTGCCTAAAATCATTGTAGGAAGCCGAATATTTCCGAGCTGAGGACCTGTAGGTCGCTGAACGGGTGTTACGTGCCTAATCGTTACCAGGTAGGTGGCGGCTTGAGGGCGTAGCATATGCGATTCACCGCCGACGCCTATAAATTAGGGCGCTGGACCGCGAAATAGGGACCTTGGAGATTGATCTTACAACATCAACACCCCTACCTTTGAGACTATAGTGACCATCCTTCGGACCACCTGCTACTATCACGCTCCCTACCTTTTGGCTCTGACAGCGGGATAGACTGTTGGGCATAGCTTTATGTTTAGATCGTCAACAAGCTCCTTCTTTAATCATGTCGTATTTCCATCTTTGACCACGTCGGCTTAGTTTGCCATGTCTGGCTAAGTCAGTGAGCCGAGGTGCAGAAGGCGTTTGAAGTCAACGCCAGAAATTTAGCTCAGTTAATGACGTCCAATTTATCCACTTCGCCGTATGGTTTAGTCCGAGTCCCGTTAGGGCGGAGCAAGTCCGGGAATAGGAGCCAGAGTATTCGTAAAAGCTTCCGATTAGGCTGAAGAGTTCTCTAAGTGGGGAAAAAGTGTCGGGAAACTGGTCGGGATTGAATCAGTTCGTGTCTACTTGACATGCATACCTAGGGCCATGATATGGTCCCCTCACACTCTAGGTGGTGAGCTATTGATTCAGGTGAGGCTTTTCTGGGGTCTACCCCAGTTCTCAGCGAGCCGACGGATCGTATGGTCAAGTGCATGCACTTCTTGAGATCTACATATAAGCGTGAGTTAGTCTACGCAGCGCTACCATGGGTGTGGCCAGAGTGATGGACACATCTGGTCTAGGGTTTTCCGACGTTTACCGACGATCGAGTCTTGGGAGCATTTCTCGGCATGTAGTTTACCGCAGCCGGGCCAATGACATGCCGTTTCTTTACTTTGACACGCATGATGCTGGGTCTCTCTCATGAATCTGTCCTAGCGAGACCTGCAACCCTTTTGTTGTAATCAGTATTTAAGTCACGTATCATGCCATCAAGTTCTGAACTAGCCAGTCCCTGCTCTCAGTACGCTGAACAACAAAATCATATCATCATGGCACTGGACGATTTCGACAAAATTATTTCGCAACTCGGCCTAGCCGAGAAGGTCAGTCTTCTTTCGGGTATTGGTGCCTGTGCGACGGCTCCCTTAGAGCGATTGAGCATTCCGAGTCTCCATGTAAGTAGCATCAATCCTATTTTACGTTTCCTTCTGTCCCTCCGATGCTAGAGCGGAGGGTCCACATGGCATGGTTTTACTAATGGTGTTGTCTAGACTTCAGATGGACCTCATGGCTTGCGCGGTGGCGGCGGCCGCTTTTTCAACCCGGTAGGTCACCATCGGTGAGAGGGCTCATTCTGCTCAACTTTGCTAACAACCCGATGCAGCCTCCGGGATATCAGCTACCATCGGCAACGGCAATGGGTGCTACCTTTGACGTCGAACTCCTTCGTCGTGTCGGAAATCTACTTGGCGATGAGGGCTTGCGCAAGAAAGTTCACGTTGCCCTGGCGCCCACTGTCTGTATCCAGCGTTCCCCCTTGATCGGTCGAGGTTTTGAAGCCTTCTCAGAGGAACCTCATCTTAGTGGGTTACTTGCAGCCCAGTTTATTAGAGGTCTTCAAGAGCGTGGCGTTGGTGCTTGTATTAAACACTACACAGCCCACGACCAATCATCGAAGGCGTCTGAAGACGAAACTCATATGGCCCTGCGCACCCTGCGCGAGATACACTTGATGCCATTCCAGATTGCAATGGCCAACTGTCCCCCATGGGCAGTCATGACTGCCTATCAGAGAATCAACGGTATTCACGTGAGCGAAGACCCTTTCATGATCGAACAAGTTCTAAGGAAGGAATGGGGATTTGATGGGTTGGTTATGAGCGACTGGTGGGGTACTTACAGCACCTCCGAGGCCATCAACGCCGGCCTTGATCTGGAGATGCCGGGTCCGTCTATTTGGAGAGGGAAGCAGCTAGTGGCTGCAGTTGAGTGCAGGAAAGTGTCCTTGGCGACAATTGACTCGTCGGTCAAGAATTTGCTGAAGTTGATTCGAAGAACCGGCGCAGATCAGCCGTCCAAGCTCACAGACGGAAACGGCGATACGTCAGAAAGCCGAACGCTAGCCCGAAAAGTAGCAGCCGATTCAATCGTCTTGCTCAAGAACAAAAGAGGTGTTCTTCCTCTCGCGAAGAGCAAGACTGTGACCTATGGGCTAATTGGCGAACATTTTGAGATGCCAGCTACTGGCGGTGGAGGCAGCTCCGAGGCAACACCATATTATATCAGCACCCCATTCGATGCCATCACTGAAGTAGTTGGAAGCCAAAATGTTCGCTATGAGCCTGGTTGTTATAGTGAGTTACCGGCCATTACGGAGAAAGCGAAAGAAACCCCGTTGACGCGTCTATTTTCTAGCTCGCAGATGGACTCCCTTGATCGGCAGAGGTCTGTCACTACCCCAGTCAGAAGAGTTCGGCCTACTTCTCGATTGGTTTGGAGAAGACCCTTCAAAATCGGAGACAGCTCAGTCTCTTTATTCAACCACGACCACAAGTAGTTCGATGTACTTCAGCCAGATCATCTTTAACGAGAACGTACCGGCAGTTCACTTCATCCAAGCAAAGACAAAATTCACGCCAGAGCAAGGTGGCAAGTATCGCTTTGCCCTCAGCGTCTGTGGCAAGGCTCGACTACTCATCGATGGAAAGAAGGTTATCGACCTTTGGACAAGTCACCCGGAGAAGACAGACGACACTCCTTGCTTTAACAAGCTAACTATGGAAAGATTTTATGACTTAGACGTTCAAGCTGGCCAAAGTTACAATCTCACCATCATCATGACTAACGAGCCCATCAAGCCGACTGTTGAGCGCCCTGGGCCTGGGGGGGTGCGTCTTGGAGGCCAGTTACTGCGATGCGAAGACGACGCAATCGACAAGGCAGTACAGCTGGCGAGAGAGGTCGACGTTCCTATCGTGATCGTTGGATTGAGCTCAGATTATGAGTACGAGGCATCTGATCGTACAAGTCTCCGACTTCCGGGCCGCATGGACGAGATGATCAAACGTGTCAGCGAAGCAAATCCCAAATCGGTCAGTCGTCCCTGTTTATTAATCTACGTGCGAGAGAAAGGTTAGGGTGACGATCTAACTTCTGCCCAATAGGTCATCATCATCCAAGCTGGGATGCCAATCGAGATGCCATGGGTCGACAACGTCGACACTCTTGCCCTGGCTTGGTATGGCGGGCAGGAAACTGGTCATGCAATTGCAGATGTCTTGTTCGCAGACGTGAACCCATCCGGCCGGTTGTCCGTGACCTTTCCCAAGCGCGTTGAAGATAATCCCGCATTTCTTACATTTGGAAAAGTCGATCGTCACATTTTCTATGGCGAAGGCGTTTTCGTTGGATACCGCTACTACGAAATGCTAGATCGGCAACCGCTCTTCTACTTCGGATACGGCCAGTCATATACACGCTTCCAATACTCTAACCTCACTGTACCGAGCGTCTTCGAGGGTATGGAGGATCACAAGATGGAAATATCGGTTGACATCGCCAATGTTGGCGATTATGACGGATCTGAGGTTGTCCAGGTCTATGTCGCTGATTTGGACTGCAGAATTCAGCGACCAAAGAGGGAGCTGAAGGCCTTTACTAAAGTTAGGATTGGCAAAGGAGAGACAAGTCGAGTTTGTCTCAAGGTTGATAAGTATGCTCTGTCGTTCTGGTCGGAAGAGTTTTCACAGTGGAGAGCTGAAGCTGGAGAGTTTGCTGTTATTATTGCAACAAGTTCGGACCCGAGAGACGAGGCTTTCCGAGCAACATTTGAGCTCCCAGCAACTTTCATGTGGTCAGGCTTATAGACTATCCTTGATATCGTTCAAATTGATCATTCTTTCAGCAAGAGCTACATCAATAACCAACGTGAAATGCCTTCCGATTCCATAGGTAACTAGCAGGAGACAAACTTCCAATAGAATAGAGTCCGGGTCATAGAAATTGTGGAATAGATTTCCTAGGAAAGCACTTATACAAGCTCATGGGCCAACAATTAATTCGTCCAGTGGTCGTAGAATCTCACGGCCAGTACACATACTTTCGTCTTTGTTATCGATGGGCCGAGAAAACTCAAGCATGAACTGAAGCATCCACCGGTCTAAGCGAAACAAAGTGTCTTCGTTCTTCAAGCAAGCATCGTGAAAGGCTCTTAGCCTGCTGAATGAAATACCGACGTTGGGCCAGTACGTATGAAGACGAGTTAACATCTCAAAGTTGCGCTCAAGGCGAGTTTTCGCGAGCGCAATTTCTTCGTCGTGAATGTTGAAAAGAAGGCCATGTAGCTGGACTGTTGAAGCGATAACGAGCACATGACCCGATAGAGTACCTAGCGCATCGGTCTCTGGCCGTTGTTTCGCACGGTATGCAATGTCGCAGATGTTTGCAGCGTGGTCTTTGCACTTCTTGGCGTACATCTGTGCTAAATCGGTAGAAACTGCTCCGTTGGGCTCCGGATTGAAGGATAGAAATTGATAGAATAGGAGCTGTCCAGCATGGTTGTAATTGAGATGAAGGACCATGAACGGACGGCCGAAGCCTTGTTCTGCCCAAAACGATGCATTGGCTTCGGTGTACCTTATCTCGGCCGGCAATCCGGATGCCCAGCAATCCAGAGATTTTGATAGATCTCTAATGGAGTGTGCCAATGCTTCTCCCTGCAGGCGCTCGGCTACGATTGCGACACTAAGTATGTAAACTTCATTGAGAAGTCTATTGAGTCTGACCATATGCGCAAGGAAGGAAAATGAGGGCTCTGCTGGCTGGAAAGACCGGATGTCGGCTGAATGCTCGGAGAGGCTTGGTCCGTTGCCGTCTAGGTGAGCAAAGGTCCATTCATCCATAGGTAATGGAACATTTTCGCCCGGTATTATCGATCTTGGGAGATGAAGGGCGGCAGAGTTCCAAGTATCCATGGTAACTAGTGACCACCAGACTGCTTTGTCTTCAGCCTTGGTCTGGTGTTCAACGCATTCCGTAGCAACATACCTCTGCAATTGACTTCTTTCTCAATAGAAGTCTTTGTTGGAGCATTTGGGAGATCTAACAACATAGCCATGCGACAGGCAATAACAAAGTACACGGACTCTGTGTTAGCCTCGCATTCCGCCATCGAGTGGATGGCTAACAAAATACAAGCCTGAATAGTTGTTAGAGAAGTTTCGTGCAAGTCAAGAAGCTTCTCCGCTTCTTTGGCATAAGGTCGGCCTCGGTCCCAAGGGTCAATGCCATTGAAGCTAGGATTTGAAGAAAACCGAGCAGAAAGACTGATGGCAGCGAAAAGGAGGACCCTCGGCACTGTTTTATTCTTGACAGCTGCCAGGAACGATGGTTGGTGAAAGACATAGGGAAATGCATTCTGGACATGGCGAAAGTACAGCTCTGCTAGCTCCACAGATACGTCCGGGTCAAGAACAACAGCTGATGAGAGGCAGCGAGGGTCAATAGCAGACTCGTACCCCCTTTCTGTTGAAGGGCTGAGCTCGGGGATGATGGAACATTGGAGCTTTCTCTCAATGCAGAACTTGCAACTTGTGCCTCGCCAGACGCATTTCTTCCTGCGGTCGCTTTAGGCTATGGCGTTAGCGCCCTGAGAATCCGGTTAACGCTGAAAGAGATGGATGCTCACCGACAGGCAATGCAAGCCGATAAAGGCCTCATGATTGATTGTCTCTGCAACGGCACTCAGTGGTACGTTGTCGAAGGATACCAAAGCTGGTCGTATCGCAAGCGTGTCTCACACGATTCATGTGGCGAGAGGTGGTCGGTCGGTCAAGTGCGGGGTGAGGAGAATGCGGCTCCAACCCGAACCCGGCAACCCGGGTACCCGTGGGTATTTACGCCTTAGGCTTTACCCAGACACTTCGCCCCGTTCCTCCACCAGCATCTTCTAGAGCGATCCCAATTTTAATGGCTTGGGTTGTGGTGTTAATATTGTTCATTTTCCTCTGCCCAACCATTGACACTCCATATACGAAATGCTCAATTGCTTGAAGCGCAGTTCTCACTACGGCCCGTTCTTTTACCAGAGGACCAGCCACCATCATGTGGAAGTTGCGGTCAACATAGTTTGAGGATTGCACAACGGCACAGCCGCTGCGGTTCATAACTTCTCTTCATCTGAAAACTAGACAAGCTTACCTATTTCTGCACTAATTTATTGCCTAACTAAGACAAGCATTTCGATCACCGAATACCTGGAGACACTGCCGCTTTGTTCCCATCATTCCCACCTACACTCATCTCTCAATCCATCCATCAGGAAGGTGCACTTGGGAAAACTCTCGAGCTAACTCAAACATGCCTGAAGTAAATGTGCGTGACACAAAGACTTCCTAGGCATGTTCTCGCTCCTCGGCCCTGTGAGCTTTGGAAGTGACAACCTCGACAGCTGCATTGTCGCCCTCGAAAAGCATTGCCATTTCCTCCAAGCTAGGTCCTTGAGTTTCTGGGAAGAAGAAGTAGACGATGGTGGTCTCAATTACCAACCATACAACATACGCAAGAAAGAACTTCCATCCAATGCTTTCCATGCCGATCGGGTTGACGAGTTGGTTGAAGACAGAAGCAACGCGTACAGACATTTGCATAACGGCAATTCCCTTGGACCGTTGGATGAAAGGAAATATTTCGCCAATGTAGAGATATTGGAAGGGTTGCATTAGGTTGTATCCGGCGTTGAAGAGGAAGATCAACACGACAACGGCAATGGCGGCGGCTTTGTTGCTCCCATCTCCTGCATATACAGCAGAACAAGCAGTATAGCAAGAAAAGAGAACAGTCATGCTGAGATATGCAGTCATCAGTTGCCTGCGGCGTAACACCCAGCCAGCAAGCCAACTAGAGCACAGAGCAGTGGCAAGGTTCCAACAGTTAAGGCCCACATTGAGTTGGTTTTGCGTAGCCCGATCCGTGATACCAACCAGAGCAAGGATCTTTGCCAGGTAGTATGAAATAAGCCCGTTACCGCTCCACTGTGTGAAGAAACCAACACAAATAGCGACGAATATTCGATGCCGGTTACCTCTGGTGCTGATGAGATCTTTCCAGGGACTTGTAGCTGCTTCTTTCTCCTTTCGTAGAGTCTCCCGGATCTGAAAGAATTCGGCGGCAACGAAAGACGACGTTTCATCGCCTTCAGCGTGATATTTGATCAGGATCTGAAGAGCTTCGTCGTGACGATCCTTGGAGACAAGCCAGCGGGGGGATTCTGGGACGAACCTTGCCAAATGTCAGAACTTGAAGGGGAAACTAAATGACACACGATCAAGGCCACTTACCAGATAAAGAAAATCGTGAGTACAGACGGAAGAATCTGCAATAGAGTTGGAAGCCGCCAGCTCCAGTTGTTTGTCCAGTCATAGGTGCCGAGAGTGACTCCCGCAGCGAGGATGGCGCCAGCATACCAAGTACCCTGAAAACAGCCAACAATGGTAGACCTTTCTTTAGGGTAGGCAAGTTCAACAACGAGCTGAGCAGCACCAGCAAGGGAGAGAGGGGACCCAAGACCCATGACAATACGAGAGGCAATAAGCATGCCGACTGACTGAAGTTAGCGAGATATGAAGAGCCTTCCAACACAAGACATACCATTGATAGCGCAAGCTTGAATCACCACCCCGATGGCGACAACAATGGAACCGAGAATAACACAGAACTTGCGGCCGAAGCGATCGTTGATATAAGGCATATAGAGGACGCCGACTGCAGTGCCGATAGCGAGAGAAGAGGTAATCACACCAAGAATTGCACCATGTGGGTTTCCATAGTGTTCATTCCACAAGTCCACCGCTTGCAAGCCATTCAAGACACTCCCATCATAACCTGTTGTCATCTCTACGCCGAGGGCGGCGGGGACGAGTAGCAAGTATAGCTTGAGCAGGTTGGGCTTTTTGTACCACGGGATCGTGTCTTCTAGCAGAAGACGCTTGACCTCGGAGGCAGCGGCAACGTCGCCGGCAGTGTTATGCTTAGCAGACATTGTTGAGTTCTTTTCGAGGAAAGAGTTGAGATGGACTCGGTTGAAGTTGAGAAACAAAGGACGTCCTGGGGAAGTTCAGTGCTGAATCAGAGACAAAACAGCGGCAAGGCTATGATATATGTCTTCTGACCACGACTACGGAGATGCCTATGCACAGCTCTGCGGGGCTCGAGCATGTAGCTTCTTCCCCATGATCAAGAACCTGACAGAACGAGGTGATTAAGCTAGGGGCCTAAACTAACAGGATCACCTTCCCCTCATACACTACCCCAGACTGGCGGAATCGTCCTCTCCCCCCCATCCATTTCCCCAGACTGGCCGGATGATCATCCTCTCCACATCCAGTACTCCAGACTAACCCCGCTGCTGTACAAACCGCCACGGAAATTGTCCGGGTTGGGTTAATGTCTGATGTACGCTAGTTTTAGCAAGCCAGGGTTTCCCGCCGTTTTCCGACAGCCTAGAAATGGTCAGACACCCTTTCGTGCCACCCGGCAGCGACTAGCGTCGGTTTACGCGCGCCAGTCGTTACCCCATCCTGGTCCAGGTTCGTTTTCAAGGTTGCCTTGTCACCACACCAATAGCTTCATTGTAACATCTGATCTGGGGTAGCATGTGCTGCTGGTTCTTGTCTGGTATTTGCTCTTGGTGGACCGCTTAAAGAGGCCATCACGTCATTGCGTATTACATGGAACAAGATCAACGGAGTGCTCTCCGAGGCAAATCGCCTGAGAAGGCCGATTTATTCTACTGGAATCTACACAGGTACTTCCGCTTGAGCATCGTTGGCCCAGCATCTAGAAATATTAAGCTGCTCAAGATAGTGGACGTGAATGTTGCGGGCAAGTCTTCCCGAGCATCATCTCAGAAATGATAAGGTTTTACTCAACGGTTTTCATTGAGTGTTGCTATTAGCACAACACCCTTTCGTTATTGTTACAAACTGTGAATGTACCAAGAGCTAAACACTAAACTCAGACCTACAGCCACTTGCCCTTTTGCCTTGACTTAGACACTACAACCGAGTTATTTTAATAAAGGCAATAAAGAACCACGTACGATATCCGACGCTTTAGAATCCAATTTCGACAGAAAATCCAACATTCGCTTGAAAAGGGCACCCGCGCGTGCCTTTATTGTTTCATTCTCCGCCTCCTCGACGAGTTCGAGCAGAATAGCGCCAATGCGACGGACGCGTTCCACCTAAATTAATGAAGTCAACAACGAGAACCAGTGCTTCGTCGGGGCTTTGAAATGTGTCGCACTTACTGCCGACTCTCCCAAGACCTTATAGCATACGAAAGGAACCATCTGGAGCTCCTGGAGGAAGTCGTGTGCTATCTCAACCTTCTTAATTGCGATAGAGAGAATTTGGCTGTCAAGTCCCATGATTGCGACAATGTTGTGGGCGATGCACTTTTGCAAGATCACGAGCCTCAGGCAATGGAAAGTTGTCATCAAGTTGCCTCTTTGCACCCAGAAACAGGTTCGCTGGTATGTGATGCTCCGTTTGTGACCATTGCTATCGTCATCTTCGGAAAACTGTAGCCACTTTGGCAAGTCATCCACGAGACCCGCGAAAGCCAGGTAAGACTCTGTCAGCCGCTCCAGGTCGGATTTTCCAATCATCGTATCCGGATGGTTTCGCCTCTTCTGTCCGCCGTGCGTGTTGATTTTCAGAATCAAGTCACCAGCCAAAGACCAAAGACGACATTTGAGCTGGAAACCGTCAAGGAGACGGATCTCCAGTGACCCTTGATTGTGCTTCTTGGTAGTATCAAGGAGCGGTTCATGATGTTCTCCCCGCTCCGATAGTGTGAAATCACCACTGAACAGCAGTTCGTTTAGTACATACGGTCGGTTCTCAAAAGCGCACGAGGCCTTGTCTGCTGCATACAGCTGCCAGAAGCAAGCTCGGAGTAGCTGCGATTCGATCCCGGCATACTGGCTCACTGATCCCTCATCGTACAGCCGAAGTCGCTGGGCGATGAGTGTGGCCTCCCATACACAATGCCAAGAAGCACCCACCATGCCGGTGACATTTTGTAGAGCTGCAGAGTGCCACATGCGAATTAACAGAGAGGATGAGTCAGGGTACTCTAGGTCGTGGTCTCCATAAATTTTATGCATTGCTCGGGAGGCTCGAAGGAATTCGACTGAGAGCGCATGGCGCTGAGGCACGAACGAGTCGGGAACGACAGAGGTGACGGACGCGCATAGGGCCGTTAAGAGGGTAAAATTTTTCAGGGATGATATTTGCGCCGGCTCAATGTAAGAAGAGGAGCAGGATGGCGATAACCCATAGAGCTGTGAGCAGTTCTCAGACTGGAAGAGCGACACACCAGCTCGAAGGCTGGGCTCATGGATAACAGGTGTAATGGCAAACAGGTACTGCGCAAATAGATCAATGCACCTGTGGATTACATCCACGATCGTACTGGTCGGTAAGGCGGAGCTGACAGATCTCACCAAGTCGTCGTGGATCTCTGTCGGGGTATTACAGAGACCGATACTAGAAAGAGGAGGAAGCGCTGGAGGACTTGGCAGCGATGAGTCTGCCGAGCTTACTTGCCGCTGAGTGTCCTGTTCTCTTCGCAATTGTAGCGTTTGACCTTGGGTTGCATGCGTACGAATAGAACTGCAGTCTGCACCATCAGCCCTCAACCGCTGCAGGCCATCTGCAGGCAGCACCCGGCTGTTTAGTTTGCGGCCTCGCCTCCGTGGCAAGATTTCACCTGTGCAGGAAAGCTGTGATATGCGGCAGTTGGCACAGGGATCCGACATGTCGCACTTCACCTTTCGAATCTTGCAGGCGTCGCAAGCTCTGAGCACCGGCATCGTGGACACTAAGATTGATTCTGTGCTTGAACATGTGGGGAGTCGAAACCTTGGGTCCAGGATGTTGGATACCGTTAGAGCTAAATACCCCGTGGGAGACTCCGCGGGGAAATTCCGTGGGAGGTTCCGTGGAGAAACATGAAAATGATTTCCCATTGGAGGCGAGTACACCAGATAGTTAGTTAGCATGAGCGACTTGGGCCAAACCCTCCGCTAACCGAACGAACGAGCTCGTATGATTTGATCATTGACGACTCCACAAAGGAACTTGTAGGGTTTCTCAGGCTACACACGGGGGTGTCTGATGGCTTGTCCATCAGCAACACCATCACAGGTGGGGTGGGAGACCCCGCATGAGTTAGAATAATGGAACGACTACCGTTAAGAACGAGTGTTCTGGGCGAGATCTTTACTGGCTCGGTTATATTTCAACTGAAAAGGAAGCGTCGAGATCCGGATAATGAATGCAGGAAAAGCGATAATTTACCTATTTTGCAAACGTGGATGAAATAAACCGCTTCGTAAGGAGGTAGCCTATCCGAGAAACACCTTTTTAACTAGCTTTGTCCTTCCGACCCTCCCCACAACCCTGTTGTCATATTCCTTGCGTCATGTGTTCTGTTCGTCAACCCACATTTGGCACTGGTCTTGTTTTCTGGCCAATAAACACCTCGGCGGTACGTGTATAACGACCCCAGTCAAAGTCGACAACCTCTCAATGCGCGTATTCCATCCCCTCACCTCACTGTAACCACGTAACTATGCCCCCTGGCTGACACTCGCATCTTTTATTCTCTTTCGAGACACAAATCCAGTGATCATGAAGTCAAAATGGGACTCGGCTTCGGCAAGTACAACTTGACGATCTTGAGAGGATATCAACTAATGCAAGAGAAGAAACATTTAACGAGGTCAACATCCTCTCTCTCAGTCTTCAGCAAAACCTACTCAGTCAGAATCCCTAACGCAAACGCCAAATATTCACCCATCATGTTATTTTACCTATTGCTCTTCGTACTCGTTTGCTCCAATGTCGCATCTTTATACATGCCAGAGGTTTCTATAGCACTGCGAGAAGTGTTGAGCAAGACCCCTCCGCCTCCGAAACCCGAGTCCATTCTTGTGACTAGGTTACCTCTTCCTCCCGTCGCTCCTAGCTCCATCAATGGCTCGTGCTCGTCCAAGGTCAACCCCAGGGGGACTGGGTGCATCGGAAAGACCAGCGATCTACATTCAGGGCAGTATCTTCCAGATGATATCCATATCCTCGCCATTGCCAACTTTACGGGGGCTCCGCCTGCTCCCGACCCTGCACATATCTATCAGGGCCAGCAGTTGATTATCATCAAAACAAACAACAAAACCTTCCCTAATGGCGATCCGTGGAAGTGTATCACTTGCGGTGTGTCCAAGGAGAACTCCCACGGCCGTGGGGTGGCGATGGACTACCCTCAAGCGTTTATTGACGGAAAACGAGCTCTGGTAGGAACTAACATCGTTGAGTGCTCTGGTGGCCTGACGAGTAAGACCTGCGGACCTTCCCAAGTCCGAATTATTCCCCTTCGGTGGAACAATGCCAAAGACGGTTCTGGGTCTGGTGGTAGCATGCGAGAACTTCGCCTGCATCCCGACAACATACACATTGGCTTCAGCTCCTTGGCAGCCACCCCGAATGGGATTACACAATACTCCTTTTTCGGAAGATTGAGCTACAATTCATCACCTGCTACTGGCGATCCTCTAGCACCACGTTACGATGTGACCAACGTCACTATCCTCCATGATGAGCAGAAATCGCAACCTCTCATAGTCGATCCCAAGAACCCAGGCCGGCTAATCATCCGCGAGGATGCATTGGCCGTGGGTGAGCTCCGGGGATTCAGTGGAAGCGGGAAAGAGGTCACATGGCTTGGGTCTCCGATTGAATCTTGCAATATCGATGTTTTCGCTTCCGATCTGACGAGCGGCAAGATTCGTCGGCTGACAAGTCATCCTGAATACGTCGACCCAGTGGATATATCACCCGACGACAAATGGTCCGTTGTTCTGGACACTCGTGGCACCGACCGGCAGATGTATCTTTCCGCTCTAAGAGGAATCCCTCCTCTAATCGACCTTGTTGCCGTAACTGCCGTTTCCTCTGTACGGAATAACGGAAAACGGCGTTTCTTCCAGCCCTGGCTCATCGACAGTCATGGAGACCGCGGCTCTTACTTTGGGCAACAAATCAATGCCGCCGGCAACGGGGTTCCTGGTGGTGGTGACATTAACGATCCTGAATGGAACGCTAGGGCTGACCCAAGGTGGTCAAGGGATGGCACCCGTATTGTCTACACCCAAATTATAACTCAATCACCAGCTTGTGGTGGGAGCAACCCATTACCTTGCTACAACTCCACTGAGGAAGGCGGGCGGGACGAACGAATTATGGTCGCTCACTTGACTGATCGTGTGCCCTTGGATACATCCCCTGCAAAGTCTAGGTCCGACACTGTCCCGTGGGGACGGCCATTTCCACCTGGATCTTCGTTTCCAGAGCGAGGGGACCTGCCAGCAGGAGAATACACTCTCAAAGGAAAGGTTTCTGGGTGGGCCAACGTCTCGCTCGGAGCAGACGAACAGGGCGGACCACTCAATTATGTTTCTGTTCAGTATCACAACTTCTCCAACGACGGCCTGAACGTCCTAGTCGGATCAGAGAAAGTGTCTAAAGAGAACCCAACACCTCTCGTAGAACAGGTCCACTGGTACTCAGACTTGAAGCAAACGGGTCCTAATAACGGCACCAAAATCACCAGCCCCGACGGATTTCATCTTTCCATCGACGTTGATTTGAACTTATTCCACGCCAATGGCACACTTACAACCACGGTCAACAAACAGGTTTATCATCAGCCAGCCAATGAGACTTAGATCATAAATTGGCTATCTTGAGCCGGTTTGAGTTGGAATACGGTCGAAAGTTGCTTGGATTAAAGATATTGGGGGAACAGTCTAGGAGAATCTGAGACGAGGCCATAGGAGATAACATCAAGCCTGCTAGCCTCTAAATATTTGATGAGCTCAAACTAGAAGACAATAGCACCATTTCCACTTCCCCATTCTTTTTCAAGGTCCTCTTCTACCGAGTGCCCAGAAGATTCGAAACTTGTATTAAAATCCCGGATTCCTCTCCTCTCCAACGATGGTCTCAGAATGTTCACTGTGCCTGCCGATACATACATACACAAAGCCACGAGTGCAGAGTACGACATCGTCTTTTCTCTCGTGGGAACCCTTAAAGACGACCGGATCACCTCGCCTCCATGACCGTGCTTGAGACTATGAGCTTTCGTGTGCGCCAGTGAACTCGGGTGGGTCGAGCGAGAGATACGCCAAGGCCATCATGCCTGGCGGAGAGTGTGCAATCCATGCAATGCTACCAGAATGCGGAGTGCCTCAACGTCGGAAAACTCGTCGGAATTGGGCGCACTAGCCCACAAATATCTCTGCAGTCCAACCCAGATTCCGAATGGCTGCGCCGAAAGCCCACAGTACCTCCTTGTTTCCCGAATCCCGACACCACATTTTTTAGACAGGACCTCGATAGAGGATGGCCTTCAGGCTAAGTTCAAAGAGTGGCACGTAATGCAGTAACCCCGGCTGGTCAGTTGACTGCGGAGTTGCAATCTCCACGGAGGTTTTCCCCTCCGCCGATCCCCCTCCTCACTGTGGAGGGTAGACTACTAGCAACACAGGGATAAGCTCAATGATGCCCCACGAAAACAAAGCGATATTGGCAAGTTTCCATCCAGTCTTGCTTGTCTTACCGCGCCTGAGCATAATACCTGCATAGCCTTAGGCGCAGTGCAGATCGGCTTCGCACTCCACATGGACTCGGCACGTAGAAGCACGAGAACTGGAGCCGGGAACTGTTGCGATAAACCCTACTTAAGGCTTACCGGACCCCATTGGAGGGACTCTTGTTCGATCTCTTCAGAACATGACTTCATAAAATCTTGGATTAATGACTTTTGTTAAGTCATATTTTCTCCAACTCTTCATTCAATTCTTGACTCCACTACGTCTCTGCTAGAGCCGACGCCGAGAAAATGAGTGTCTCAGCAGCAACCGCCGGTGCAATTCCCATTTCAGAGACCGAAGGAAGAAACGACTATGAGAATGAGGCTGTGTTCAGGAGAAACTGTCTTCCTCAACGCTCCTATCATATCCCAGAGACTGCCTTGCTCCTCAATGGCAAGTGGCATTTCAACTACGCCTCAACCCCAGCAGAAGCCCCAGAGCCGGCTGCTCATGCTCTCGGAGTTACGGATTCGGCTGCTTGCCCAGATACTTGGTCCGACATTGAGGTTCCTAGCCACTGGCAACTTCAAGGCTGGGGTCGCCCGCACTACACCAACGTGCAGTTCCCCATTCCTGCGTGTCCTCCTTACGTCCCAACTGAGAATCCGACTGGCACCTACAGGCGTACTTTTTACGTGCCAACATTGTGGGAGCCAAACTCCCAGCTCCGGTTGAGGTTTGACGGTGTTGACAGTGCCTATCACGTTTGGGTCAATGGAGTGCTTGTCGGCTACGCTCAGGGGGCTAGGAATGCTTCTGAATTTGACGTCAGCGAATACGTTGACCCAAGTGGTCCAAACGAGCTTTCCGTCAGAGTGTACCAGTGGTCTGATGGGACCTACATTGAGGATCAGGATCAATGGTGGCTGTCAGGTAAGCAATGCGGTAGCCCTCGATATCGATGAACTAGATAGGTTAACGTTCCATGTCACAGGTATATATCGGGACGTCTTCCTGATTGCTTTCCCTGCCGACTGCAGGATTGAAGATTGGTTCATCAGAACCGATCTCGATAGCAGCTACCAAGATGCTACAATCTATGCCACCGTTGACATTGCCACTGCCGAAGAAAGTACTCTCAAACTAACTCTCCGGGAACTCACAAAAAACGGCGGCGATATCATTGGTACAGCAGAAGCTTCAGCTAAATCAAGTACTTCGAAGATTGACTTGAGTCTTGCGGTTCTGAATCCACAGAAATGGACGGCTGAGACACCATACCTGTACAGCGTGGAGCTGAGCTTGGGCAGTGGCTCGAATACATACACTACTCACCAAAACATCGGCTTCCGCAAGGTTGAGCTACTGAAAGGCCTTATTTCTGTTAACGGTAAACCTATCAGAATCCGCGGCGTCAATCGACATGACCATCACCCTACCCTCGGACGCGCGGTTCCAGTGGATTACATCCGAAAGGACCTATTGCTCATGAAGGCGAACAACATCAACTCCATTCGATGTAGCCATTACCCATCACACCCGAAGCTCTTTGATCTCGCCGATGAGCTTGGATTCTGGGTCATGGATGAGGCGGACCTGGAGTGTCACGGATTTTCTCGCGCTGTGATGCGACCGCTTGACATTCCGAAAGACATGCCGTACGAGCAGAGACGAGAGCTCGTTTTCACAAAAGCCGCCAAGTATACATCCAACAACCCTACTTGGAAGGAAGCATATCTTGATCGACTGGACTCCATGCTCAATCGTGATAAGAATCATCCATCAATCATTTTCTGGTCTCTGGGAAATGAGTCCTTTTATGGGCAGAATCACAAGGCGATGTACGAACACGCTCGGACAATGGACCCCGGGAGACTGGTACACTATGAAGGAGACATGGAAGCAGAGACCACGGATATGTACTCGTACATGTACTGGCCTGCCGACGACCTTGTTAAGATGGCCAACACCGTGGGGATCAAGGGCGACATTTATGAAAAGCCCATTGTCTTGTGCGAGTATGCTCATGCAATGGGCAACAGTCCGGGGTTACTCCAAGATTATGAAAATGCATTCAGCTCTCACCCAAGGTTGCAGGGTGGATGGGTCTGGGAGTGGTCAAACCACGGGTTGTGGAAGTCAGAGGACGGGAAAGGGTTTTTCGCATATGGAGGTGACTTTGGAGACTATCCTAACGATGGGACCTTCAGTATGAGTGGTCTTTGCAACAGTACTCACGAGCCGGGTCCAGGAGTGGCCGAGTTGAAAAAGGTCATTGAGCCGGTGAAGTTGTCACTCGACGATAGCAATCATCTGGTTGTGCATAATTTGTACGACTTCGTCGATTTGAGCCATTTAGTCGCCACTTACACTGTGGAGGAACTCGGAGCCCAGTAAGTGAACCCCCTTATCAGTTCTTACAACTGCAGTACATAGCTAACTGGGAAAAGGCCAATCATCCTGGCTGACGGCGAGCTGGATCTACCCGCGATTGAAGCTGGAAGTATTGCCAAAGTCGCGCTGCCCAGCTTGCCAACTAACTTGAAGCTCCCTCACGAGATTGTATTAAACGTCACATTGCGACTGCGTCAAAGGACACAATGGGCAGATTTCGGACACGAAGTTGCTTGGTTGCAGGCCCCCTTGGTCGCGACTCAACGGCACAAGTTGACGCTTCCACGACTAGCCCAAGCTCATCCTACGGCCAAAATCGTAACCCAGAACCTTGGCACGATACTCAAGGTCTCGGGTTTGGAGTGGTCTTTTGAATTTGACCGGGCTAGGGGATCTCTCAAACATTGGACTTCAGGGAACAGTGCACTTCTCAAGCCGGACCCAAGCACCGGAGCTGCGATCATCCCATCATTCTGGCGCCCACCCACCGACAACGACGGACCCAAAGCAGTTCCGTATTGGCAGCGATATGGTGTTGATGAGCTTACAGGACAGCTACGATCCTTCGAAGTAAACCGTGTTTCTGGCAATGTGGTGATAGAGGTAACGACCTTTCTGTCACCGCCAGTTCTGGACTGGGGTTGGCGGTGTCACTCCAGGTATACGATCGACGATAAGGGGTCTCTGGAAATCTCTGTCGAGCTTCATCCCGAAGGAGCGTTCCCCGAACACGTTCCTCGAGTTGGGCTGAACCTCTACGCTAGTCGTTCTCTCGACAAGGTCCGATGGTGTGGGCTAGGGCCCGGAGAGTCTTACCCAGACAAGCGCAGTGCCCAACGGCTTGGAGTCTGGAGCGTTGACTCGGTTTCCGATCTCCATGTACCATACGAAGTACCACAGGAGACGGGAAATCGAATGCAGACCAGATGGGCTACGTTTACGGACACTCAAGGGCAAGGCCTAAGGGCGCATATGAATGCTGGGCCTGAAGACAAAGAAGACGCTGGGGTAAGTGCCGGCGGTTTCAGCTGGGCAGCCAGTCGGTTCTCTGCGCGTGCGATTCAAGATTCAAAGCACCCTTGTGACTTGGTCGAGGAGAATGCGACGCTGGTGCGGCTTGATGCCAAAGTTGCAGGCGTCGGGACCGCAGCTTGCGGGCCCTCAGTACGTGAAGAGGATCTCGTTCACGTCGAGCCGATGCGCTTTAGCTTCTTGTTGGAGCACATTAGGTGTTGATACACATGTTTCATAGTTATTATTTCCAATGAGTACATTTCCATAGGAGTCGGCTCAGTCTTTGAGCCCTTTTTAGCTATAGCTCCTCAGTTTGGCCCAAATGGCTACCGTTGGCTGCTTTAATATCAATCATCGCGCTAAATGAGAACAAATATATACAGCCACTCTCACTCGCCAAGAAGAGTAGACCCGAATTCTTGCTCGATCCTCTCCATCTGTTGCCTAGGAAGCTTAGTGCCCTTGAGCCTGTCCTCGGCGGTTTTCCGATTTCTTCGATCGAAGCGTTGGTGTAGTTCATCCCAACCCATGGTCTTTGCCGCGAAGAGCTTCTTGGAGACCTCGGCAGACTTTATCCTGCCAGTATCCCAGAAGACATATCCGAGTTGTCGTAGTGGCGAGTATTCAGAGCCCGACTCAAGGATACCCATGTAAGCTGCATCCTCTGAGGGTTTCGCAAACAGACGGTACCCGAGATTACTGTGAGACGGGTCGTCGTTGTCGTCATTCGCCGTGAGGGTATCATACTCACGTCCAGATGTCTGTCTCGGTGCATGGCTTAACGCCTCGGGCAGAAATTCTCGTGAGACTGGATGATTTGACCGAATCAACTCCACACGCTTGCTTTGGCCAGACTCAACAAGGCTGTACATGAAGTCCAGACCTAGGGATATCATGTAGCTGATATAAGCTGGAGAGGAGTGTCTGCCGTCGCGGCAGAACAGCATTAGGTCGGTTAGATCTAAATGTTTGAAATCGACGAGGTTGTCTTGGTTGAATTTCTCTTGGGTGGGTTGCTCTTCTGTTGATGATTGAGATGTCGGTGATAATGATGACGGCAACACCACGCCGGGAGCAGTCATAACCGCATTGATGAGCTTCTCCTCAAGTTCATCGATAAACCCTGCAACAATTGAAGAAAAGTATTGGTCTACACAGCTCATCTCCTCCACCTCCCATGGAGTTAAATTGGCCACGAAAAGGGCAAACTGTTGATCGGCAGGGTAATGGTATGAGGGGGAAGGATCTTCAGGCCCGTAAGGATCACTCTCATGACCAGGGAAGACTCGGCAGTAAAGGCAAAAACGCAAGAATGCCCTCTGGAGTCGCGCGCGTTCAGATAAAGACGGCAGACGCACTGGCGTTTTATCCTGCTTCTCGTCGCGCGCTTCACATCTACCATTGTGGAAACGTGATTGCTGGTCTAGAAGACCGAATCCCTGCATTGTTTCCCAGAAGTATCCATCCGAAAAGTAAGACAGTCGATTATAGAGACGGTATAGCATTAAAAGGTCTGCTTTGTTCATGGGGAAGTCGAAGGAAAAAGTGGAATCAAAGTAATTTTCTAGGAAAGGGGGGATCTGATCATGGGTAGATGGAGCTTGCAGGACGGCAAGAGCGTGCTTTATATTTTCGCCAGGGAATACGTTCTTGATGACGCATGAAAGGATGTGCTGTGTTGACTGTGAAAATATTCGGAAGCAGGACGGTGATGCCGAAATGAGGCGATGCAGATCAAGAGGGAAGTCAATGTTCTGCAAAACGAGGGACAGCAGCTCCGGAGCCAAATGTTCCAAAGACATATCGACAGACAGTCATAGATAGAAAGAATGGAAGAGTTAAAATGAGAATACGCTAGGAATCTCGAGCAGTTGGTGGATTAGACTTGGTGGTTAGGCAGAAGGGCTGAATGGAGAAATGAGTGGGTCATGTGTAGGCAACTACTCCTGAACAAGCTTAAGTTCACAGTAGAAAGCTATGAGAAGAAGTTTGATTTACACATTGCCTGGCTCGCCTTCATATACTGAGTTATTGTCCTTATAGCGAGCTTCATTGACATTATACCCTCATTGTTAGCGGAAATCTAGCTTTCAGTCCCAAATAATACTAAATAGCAAACGCTACTAATTTACAGAAGGATAATACAGCACCGACGTATCACCACATGTCCAACGGATTCGTGGTGTTTTCGGGTCTCTCTTGAATCACATCCCAGTGCTCCTCTATGCACGACCCATCGAACTGGAACAGATCTATAGCAGCGCTCGGGTGCGATGCGCCGACAATGTCTACCCAAACGTGAGCAAATCCGAAGTCGCCCTCGATCACGTAACGCGCGACTGTAAAGTTGACAGTCTCGGGCGAGACGAAAGCTAATGCTTTGATCCCATTGTCGCGGCCAGAGAGCGCGAGAGGGTTGTGCTGGATGTAGTCTTCGGGCATGTGATCCAACAGGGCTTTGGTGGCGTTCCTCTCGATGTACAGCTTCTGCATGAACCCCTGGAAGATTGCTTTCTGCTGCCGAGGAGTGACTTTGCGAGGCGGACCATAGGGGACACCCTGTGGCCCATGGGTTCCTCCGGGAGGGACGGTCGTGGCAGCAGTGGCGGTGAAGGCACTCGCTAAGAAGACAAATGTGAATAGCTGCATTTTAGTTAACAGATAATGAGAAGAGTAGTCTTTGACTTTTGATGAATAGAGCAGTGTTGTCTGAGAAATGAATGTGTTTTTTTATTCCGCCCATGGCCCTCGTATAGTTATCTGCTTAATTCAACCGCATAGACTTTGCGTGTTCAGTGCAGGGACTCATTCTAATCGGAGTGGAGAGGCATGGCCAGGGTGGACGATGTGGAATCGCGGATGAGGATTTCCAAGCAGGAGGAGCTGTGGCCAATCCAATCAAGCTCATCGTCGGCAAATTGATCGGACTCGGCCTCTTCGTCAAATTCCGACCAAGTCACTAGCGACCCTATGTGGGTTGGTCGAGAGTCTAAAGTGACAAATCGAAGCACCAGGCGGATGCAAATTGCTTCCGTCTCAATCGGTGACGCAATTTACATCTGTATAAATACTCTACAAGTCTCGTATGCTATATCTAGATCATCTCAAACTCAGAATCTACATACAAACATCTTCCTAAACCTCATTTCGACCCCTTGTCAAACAATTGTATTCAACATGACTTCCGTCGTTGCCGTCTCGGGCGGAACCGCCAGCATCGGCCGTGCCATCGTCGAGGCCATCGTCGCGCTGGGCAAATACGAAGTCATTGTTCTCTCGAGAAAGGTGAGAAAACTCCGGCAAATTGAGCCGTATTCTCTACTAACCTGTTATAGGAGCACCCAGAGCTTGAGAAGACCTTAGGCGCTCGCATTGTGGCCGTGGATTATTCCAGCGTGTCTAGCATTGTTGAGGTGCTCGAGAAAAACAACATCGACACACTTGTTTCTGCGATCGGACTGGGCGCATCGGCTCCTCCAGATGCAGAGCTGCCCCTTATCCGCGCCGCTGAGCAATCTTCTGTCACGAAGAGGTTCATTGCGAGCGTGTTTGGCGTTACCTACAAGAAGGAGTGAGTAACAGGATGCTCTCCCCCCCCTGCCTTGCTTAAATTATATCTGCTAACAAAAGTCTCGCTTCAGACAGGCCTCCTTCTACCCAGCCTCAGGCAAAATTCTCTCTAGAGAAGAGCTGGAGAAAACTACGCTAGAGTGGACCACAATCCTAAACGGCTTTTTCCTTGATTACTTCGGCATGCCCAAGGTTAAGTCATACCTCCAGCCCACTACCCTCGTCCTCGACATTGCCCACGATACGGCTGGTATTCCTGGCTCCGGCGACGTTCCAGTGGTCTTCACCCATAGTTTCGACGTTGCCAAGTACACAGCAAGACTGCTAGGCCTGGAGAAGTGGGGAAAAGAGTCATACGTCATCGGCGACAAACTCACCTGGAACGAGTTCCGCAAACTTGCCGAGGAAGCAAAAGGTATTAGCTCAAATCCTCATAGTTCTACCGTAGTCAATGACTAACACAATAATTAGGAACGAAATTCAGCGTTGAGTATGATTCCGTGGAGAAACTGCGGGAGGGGAAGATGACTGAACTTCCGTCCCATAAGTACGCCTACGACTTCATCCCTAAGGAAACGCTCCAGCCCCTTCTTGCATACTTTGGCACCATGTTTGCGGATGGACAATTTGACTTCAAGCCCGAGACGACGCTTAACGATGCCTTTCCTGACATCAAGCCCCTGACGGCGAAACAGATTCTTCAGCAGGGTTGGAGCTCTTAGAATGTCTGATGGGCGAACAGGGCGAGAAGGATGATGCACTATGCTGTTAGCTAGAGATTCCCTGTCTTTCAATAAACCTCTTCCTGGAATCAGCCGCTCCTCGGCTTGCCCTTTCATTAACAGCAAGTATCATGCTGCCTCGCCCGTGACAGAGCAGACCCTTGGGCTTCGGGCACCAGCCTCAGAGTGAGAAGGATCCCTGTTCCTGTGTTGTAATTATACATCCCTGTGAGCGAGTACGTTAAAGTAGTAAGGCAAATGTGAAAAGTTTTCGGAACTTCGCATTTCCTCAAGCTCATTCCATATCAAAAGAGCGGCCTAACTTTCTATGTGTTTCAACGTGTCAGCTCATCTCCGATACAATGTAGCAAGTTCTTCAAGAACATGTCACTGGGCTTTCATTGCAGAGGTTACTTAGCCAGGGAGTAACTGGCCAACATGAGAATCTATGATGTTTGTTCCATATAGTGTTTCAACTAGTGAATTGTACTATTAAATGTATCCAGAGCAGAGAAACTAACCGAATTTTTCAACCTAATCTCAAGACTCAGCTTAGAGCGACCTGAGCTTAGCTCGATCAATGCAAAAGTATTCTCATATTAGTAAGCGCTCTCGCGGCGTTGCATGGCAGTTAGGTTCTAGACAAAACATGCCAACAAGCACAAAGCAGCACGAGCACTGAATCGGATAGGCAACGGAGACTTTGTGATATCGTGATGACTGCCTTTGTTGAATGTCCAGAGCATATGCTCTAAGTCTACCTAACACTAGCTAGCCACTACCGCCAAGACATCGCCTTGGCAGGACCCATGCTTTGGTGAAGCGATGACATTTACCTTCCGCCAGTAAAGTCATACAGCAAGCATCCAACTTGGTTCGATCCACCTACGCCACCATTGCTACCTAATAATTAAGTCAGTAGTGTTCCACGTATCAAGGATTGTTACAAACTTACATTTTGTGTAGGCTTCTCTCACAACCAAGTAAGCTGTGATCAGGCCTCCGTTGCCCAGAGGGAACCTGAAGTCCTGCGTAGGTTCGGTGGTCACACATCCATCGATCCAGTGGACTGAGTACGAGTACGAGACGCCGTGCTTATCCTCCGTGTTCAGCTCAACGCTTCCTGCACCGTCAAAGAGGTTATCGTCGCCATTGGGCCCACTCAGACCGCTGAAATCTGTAGAAAAGTCGTCTTGAGACCCTCCATTGATGTCGGCATGGCCAGGGAAATCAGCTTCGTCGTGGCAAATGATGGCTTGCCTCGAGAGTGGCGTCGTAGGGGTAGAAGGGGGAGCCGCCGACGTCGTAGTGGGTGGTGGCGGCGCCTCAGAGGTAGTGGGTGGTACCGGCACCTCAGAGGTAGTGGGCTGCTGGGAGGTGGTGGGCTCAGCGATAGTTGTCGTCGACTCCTCCGCCTGGGATGTGGAAATGATGGACGTAGAAAACGTCGAAAGACTCTGGGACACAGTGGGACGAGGGCAGGAGGCACCATCGCCATCGTCTCGGGTCGTGACGTAAGTCCAGTCCCATGTGATGGTCACCGCATAGGTCACCGCGTTAAGCCTGTTGTACCTGGCATTGAAGTTTGCGAGCTTCGTTTGGTCTGCCGTGCTCACTGCCTTGCCGGCGGTGTTGGTCAAGTCCAGCTGGAGTCGGTTAAGCAGGGTAACACTGGCGTCAGTGGCAGCTTTGTTGATGGACTGAGGTGCGGTGCCGCTAAACCTGTCCATCATAAAGGTCTGGTATCGGTCTGCAAAGGACCATACGCCATTCGTTACCGCCTTGTCAGATTTGCAGCTCATGGCGCTGGTATCAATATTCTTGCTGTGGAAGGGGATTGTTAGTTCCAAGTCTCATATCATGAAGATGTCGCACTTCACTTACAGTCTCGAGTAGATGCGCTGGTTTTGACGCTTCATCATTTCGATAGCGTCAGTGTCTTGCATCATCTCTATACCAATAGCAATTCGCTCGAGCCACTGAAGTTTGTATTCAATCCAATCCGCCGCATCTTTCCACGTTGTAGCTGTCTCGACATCTCTGTTTAGAATGCGACCCGCAGTACCAGTTATTACCATCGAGGGCGTGGCGACGACTCCCTAACGCAGAAGGTTAGCTCAATCTTCAATTTCAAGGTGCTATAGACGGTAGCTTACCTTTGACTGGCCGTTGATGTAGTCATCCATGCCGATGAAGTCGTTCAAATACTTCGAGTTTGAGGGATAAGACCTGAAGACATCGGCAAGTTGATTTGGGCCACTCGCGGTCGCCGCATCGTCAGTGTAGTAAGAAAGATCAGCGCAGTTGATCTTGGCTTGAGATCCAGTCGCGACACCTTGGACAGTCGGCTGGCTGTCGTCGAGGATTTCGTTGAAGAAGTCCTTGAGCCAGCTCTTCTCATAAGCGTGGTCGATGGTTGCAACCTCGAGTTGGGGCCGCTCAGCAGGAGGGGCAGGCATGGCATGATAGTTTGCCGCAGACACTTGATGGATGGTAGGAATGCATTGCGCGTCTCGCGTCATGATGAACCAGCGCTTGATGTTGGACAAGGGTGCTCCAAGTGGTTCTCCGTCGAGCACCGATTCTCCTCCTGGATAAGCAGGGTAGGAAGGGGGCTTCACAATAGCGCATGTACCCAGTTTTGCCACCTTCGCAGGTTTGCCTCTCTTTCGGAGGCCACCGGAGTCGCTGTCATCCGTATTATCGGGGTCGGTAGGGTTGTCAGAATCGTCAGGGTTCACCGAGAGATCCTGCTCCACCGCGCAGTTCGAACAAGCACCATCCCCAGTTGCACTGCAAGCCTCTGCCGACGTGGTAGAAGTAATACCAGTCACGCTGCACCCGGTTTGTGTCCTGGTGCACGTCGTGGTGCATTCTGGGGTAAGTGTTGCGTCAACTGGTCCTGTGTAGGTGGTACAGGCCACAAGACAGTCACTTGCCGTGACCTCTTCAGTGCACGTGCTAGATTCCGTCTCTGAAGTCTTCGTCTCATCATCCTTGGTAGAGCTGTTATCTGGGTCATCGTCTCCGTCCTCGCTAGTGTCCGGGGGGCTGTCACAACCCGGCGGGATACAAGGGAACGAGAACTTAGGGAACCCTGGGAAGTTGAATAGAGTGTTGATAAACTTAGGGAAGCCGAAGAGGATGATACCCGATCCAAGTCCACCGCAAGCTGGGCAGCCGACGAGGACTGGGACGATGGTAGGATCGCTAGACCCTTCAGAAGTCGTTGTGATCCATGTGTTGGTCGTCCATTCGGGGTGATTAGAAACCGTCGTAGGAGCCCAGCCAACCGGGGAACTGTCATGGTGGAAGTGATATAAGGTCCTGTCTTGGTAGTGGTAGCCGGGGCGGTCGTGACGGTAGTATCACCTGCTGTGGTCTGAGAGGGCACAGAGTTTGTAGTAGTCGAGTCAGGGTTGGCCGTCGTGTCAGTGCCAGTAGTTTCAGCGGCTGTTGTAGCAGTTGCCGTGGTATCAGTAGCAGTCGTGTCCACGCCCGTCGTCTCTGTGCCGGTAGTTTCAGTACCAGTGGTCTCGGTGCCAGTGGTCTCGGTGCCGGTAGTTTCAGTACCAGCAGCAGTGGTTTCAGTACCAGTAGTCTCGGTGCCAGTAGCCTCAGTACCGGTAGTCTCGGTGCCGGTGGTCTCAGTGCCAGTAGCAGTGGTCTCAGTGCCAGTAGCAGTGGTTTCAGTGCCAGTAGCAGTGGTTTCAGTGCCAGTAGCAGTGGTTTCAGTGCCAGTCGTCTCGGTACCAGCGCCCGTAGTCTCGGTGCCAGTAACAGTGGTTTCAGTACCGGTAGCGGTAGTCTCGGTTCCAGTGGCCGTCGTATCGGTTCCAATGGTCTCTGTGCCAGTGCCAGTCTCAGTACCAGTACCAGTCTCAGTACCAGTACCGGTCTCAGTACCAGTGCCAGTGGTCTCGGTGCCAGTACCAGTGGTCTTGGTGCCAGTATCAGTCTCAGTCCCAGTACCAGTCTCGGTACCAGTGGCATTTGTCTCAGTGCCAGTCCCGGTAGTCTCAGTACCAGTGCCAGTGGTCTCGGTGCCAGTACCAGTCTCGGTGCCAGTAGCATTAGTCTCGGTGCCAGTAGCATTGGTCTCGGTGCCAGTTCCGGTGGTCTCCGTACCGGTGCCAATGGTCTCGGTGCCAGTGCCAGTGGTCTCGGTGCCAGTTCCGGTGGTCTCCGTACCGGTGCCAATGGTCTCAGTGCCAGTGGCCTCGGTACCAGTACCAGTCTCAGTACCAACAGTCTCCGTACCGGTAGCAGTGGTCTCAGTGCCAGTTCCGGTGGTCTCCGTACCGGTGCCAATGGTCTCGGTGCCAGTGCCAGTGGTCTCGGTGCCAGTTCCGGTGGTCCCGGTGCCAGCGCTGGTGGTTTCAGTGCCAGTGCCGGTGGTCTCGGTTCCAGTTCCGGTAGCCTCCGTACCAGTGCCAGTCTCTGTGCCAGTACCAGGCTCAGTGCCAGTACCAGTCTCTGTGCCGGTGGCATTGGTCTCAGTGCCAGTGCCAGTCTCAGTACCAGCAGTCTCCGTACCAGTAGCAGTGGTCTCAGTGCCGATTGTCTCGGTTCCAGTGTTTGGGAGTCCAGTTGAATCAGTACCAGTCGTATCAATTATGGCAGTGGTGTCAGTGGCAGTTGTATCAGTGGTGCCAGTGGTGTCCGGGAGTCCAGTTGACGCGGTGTTGGTGGTGGCATCAGTGTTTCCGGTTGAGTCAGTGTTGGTAGCCTGTCCGGATGTTGAACCTGACTGCGAACCAGTCGAGAGCGTTTCAGTACCCGGCGTAACTGCAGACGAGGGTACAGATGCTGTCGAAAGCGACTCGGAGCCCGAGGCACTTCCAGATCCAGATGCTGAGGGCGTCGAATCCGACTGAGAAGTCGGGGTATTTCCCGGGAGCCATGTGGTCTGGGTTGAGGAGCCTGAGCCACTTCCAGATCCAGATGCCGAGGGCGTCGAGTCCGACTGAGAACTCGGGTGTTCCCGGGGAGCCAGGTGGTGGTGTCGGAGTATGGTCCCGAGGCTGTAGTGCCATCGGAGCCGGACTCAGAGGCCGAAGACTCTGACTGAGAGCTCGGTGTGTTCCCTGGAAGCCATGTGGTTGAGTATGACTGAGACCCAGGGGTGCTTCCAGGAAGCCAGGTGGTGTTAGACACCGAGTAGGTTGAGTATGACTGAGAACCAGCAGTGGTTCCAGGAAGCCAAGTGGTGTCAGATGAAGATACACCAGACTGGGAGTCGGTCACAGTCGAAGACACGCCTGGTGGGTTGTATCCCGTGTTGCCGGCAGCGGTTGAACTGGTTGCAGAGTCTAGCCCGGAGGTGTCATACTGGGCAGAGGACTCAGACAGGTCAGAGCTAGGGCCGTCGGGACGGCACTTACTGCCTAGGGCAGTTGTTCCCCACAGGGAAAGCAAAAGAAAGTGTTTCATAGCGAGCGTCTATAGAGTAAAAGAGTGACTGAGTGGGGGAAAACAAGAAACAAGACCGCAGAGGAGTTCTCTGTGGAAAGGAAAGAAGGAACACTTCCAATTCACTTAGCCGACAGAATCTAGATGATGGAGCCACGGTAGTAGTATTTAAATATATATATCAGCACAAACGGCTGATGGGTATGCCTGGAGCATTGGGTGCATCTTCTTTCAACTCAAGTGATCCTAGTACATGGTGATAACGCTGCATGTGCGCTTTGGACGAGCGTAAGGATGCCTGCATGTAATTACAATAGGTCCCATGTAAGCACGAGGACTTGCAGCCAAGATAGGAATCATCACGCGACGCGTCCATGCGCTAGTCATCTCGATTCGGACCCCAAAGCTGGTTGTCACCCTCATCCCCACCGGCAGCGATTTACGCCGTGCACAACCCCAGTCTGTTTTTCCAGTGTAACCACCAGCCTCACTTTGCTCCATATAAATCGACCAAGGCAGTTGGGCTGTGCGAAAGGGCCGCGAAAATGCCGTATGCACATTGGCTTCCTTCAATTGGCGAAGGCGGTTTCATCAGTCTTTGGAGGTGCCGATAAGCCGGGCAGTGCTCCAACGCTGCGGCTGAGGTAAGACTCGACAGTGGTGTAGTAATCTAAACCTGTTCCTCTTCTTTCGAATTGAATGGTCTGGTCAAGTCCGTCTGCACGAGAAAGGATAATATATTGTTTCTGTGGGGCGGGAAGCTGAGCGGCAATTTGTTTCGAGAACAATAAGTGCAGCCTATCAAACGATGGAGGTGGATGAGCCTCGTGGGGATGAGTGAGATATCCACAACAAAAGGCCATATTATACTTTAGGGCGAGATTACGATTGTCACTATGTTCGCCAAAACTCATGATTGGACGAAGCTTTCTTCTTTGGCGGAGTTTCTTACAACGTAGCATCTACATCGAGCCGAGGCTAAGTCGATCTGTTTTCTCCCTACTCGAGGAAATTTACTTTCCACGGAAACCCCTGGTTCCTGTGCGAATACGCTACATACTCATCTACGCCTTGCGGAGGTTTGCTCTCTAAGAGGGTTGATCTATCCGGACTATCCTAGCACGGGCTGTGCCGATCCCGAAGCCTCCATCTCTCCCGGACGTCCCGCGATAGGTCCCTGCTGCACATTGAGATTACCCAGGACACGGGAGGGGATGAAAAATGTCCACCGCCAAGGCCTAGTGAAACTGTGAAACGGGAGATCCACAAGGCAGAAGCTGCATGAAGACCGAAGGATGCCAAACCTTGCTCAGCCCTGGCAGCTGAATCGGGGTTTTCCATTCTAGGATGTGGGGAGCGGAATGTGTGGTCAAGTTCGGGTTAGGAGCACCGAGGCATTTCTCCATGGTGCATATACGAACATTTGGCGTGAATCCTCCGGCATTGTTTCTCGCCGTAAGCTACTGCACAACAAAGTGCGCAGATGAGCCAAACTTCCGTGCAAAGCCAGCACGCGGTACCTCATTGTATTGTGCAAAGCCGAGGCAACAGTCTACGTGATCGGCAAGACTATCCTCTCGGGACTCTGGTGCACGTACGAAGACTCGGCCATCATCACTAATCATCAGCTTTCCAAATGACGGTCAACTGTGAAACTTCAAAAGCAGCCATCTCAGTCATCTCACCTTTTATCTTCCTCTTCTCCACTTTTCGTTTTTCCATTTCATGCATGCACGCTGACATACGGTCCAGTCACAACATCATCCTTGGAGCTCCACCACGCTCCTCCCGGCCTCAGCCTTATCGCAATTCTCACATGTTGACATCATCGGTGATTCCGCCATCTAGATCATCGCTGAGTTCGGCCTACACAAGCTACATCGCTCACCGCCAACACTCTCGATATCCGCCCACCGTTTCTCCCTCTGCACGTCTTGTTCCTGTCTTGCATCCTTGTTCCACCCCTTCGTCCCCTGTCACTCGTCACTACCAGCAAGCAAATATGGCAGCCTCTGGCGACTACCCCATCTGCACAATATGCGCCATCAGACTCTATGAATCCTGCGACAAGGATATCTTCGAGGGGCAAGGCCCTTCCAGGTGGTACCCAGATATGTGGAAGACCTCGGCTATTCTTCTCTCTGGCCCTCGCTGGCCCTCGTACGCAAAAGAACCCGTGGCGACAGTGCCGGATGAGGCTGTCACTCGTCAAGTTGGCACTCCGTCCTGGTACCCCGGCCAAGTGCAAATCATCCCTGGCGGTGAATCTGTCTTCACGCAATTTGAGTACGTTTCCGACAATGGCACTGGTAGTTACTGGTACTTTGGCATCCACTCGGCGTGTGAGGACATCGCCAATCGGTTCATGCATACATCTCGGGAAGCCCGGGTCCGATCAATTGGCGATCTTTGGATGACACTTGATCAGCGATGCACAAAGACTTACTCTGATCTGCACCTCTCCACCCCATTTCTTCCCAACATCCCAGAAAATCAGCCTGGAGAGCCGTTGAAACTTGGGCGGAGCCATTACTACCTTCCCCGCGACTCTATACCAGGAGATGACGCAGAATATGACGATCTTTATGAATGGGTGGGCCGGAATATTTCTCATTCCCTCTAGCTATTCACATGCTAACTGTCATATAGTGGGAAGATGATCCGCTGTTCATTCCAGATTTGACTGGTCGCCTTGTTTCTAACCTAGAGCAATACAAGCCGTCGGATACCACTTATTTTCAAGCCAGGGATAAGTTCGAAAGCTTGCCCCAAGAAGTGAAGGACAAAATCTTAGCGGATCTTCTCAGCCAGCCAATTGCTTTAGACTGCACATATTTGCTGCCCCAATCCCACTGGAAGAAAGCCTTCCTCCAGATCCCGTTCCTATGGGATCTTGACAAAAAGGTTATAGACGACAAGACTGAGGGAGCAGAGTTGGACGCAGGAACGGAGTGGAACTGGGAAAAGATTACCCGGCAACTTATGACTCCAGTCACTGTGGTTGATGAAAAGAATAGGTGGAATCCTATACCCTGGAATTATGATCAGGTAGGGCTGGCTGTCCCGCACGGTCTCAACAACCGCCGGCGGATTTGGCAGATTCTAGAGGACATGTACCCTAGTGACTTAGGCATGCGTCATTAAGTGGATGACTCTTCGACTTCTTCTCATGACGAGGCTGTAGCCCAAATCAGAGATTTCTAGCAATAGAAGTTTCGATGAGTAATAGGGATTAATTCACAGTCCGTCGCTGGCTGAGCCAGCCTGCATGATGATTAGATCGAAGAATGGCAGTTTTGTTCCTGCCAGAATGCACACAGCGCCTACCCCCTCAAGTGTTAGCCCAGCTAGACCTATGTAGTCGTCTTCTATCATTAGCAACTACTTCCATTGTGATCTGTGGCGACTGAAATACACTCGGTGAATATTGAATCCCAGCTACCAATTTCATAAGACAGTTCAAGACCGACATTGGCTATGTACTCAAATGCATGCCGAGGTTTGAAACAAACGATAAAGCCCTTTAAATTGTGTTGACCAGAGCACAGGCAAGGCTCGCTATTGACGTAGTTCGGTCTTTGTGAAACCAGAAAGCTTTGAAACTAGAAGCAAGCTTGTTAATGGCCAATTCCAATGAAACGGGCTCGTCATGGCATCACTTGATATTATGTGCTCTGGATTCGGTGGCAAATAAACTGTCGCCCACAGACACACTATGACACTACTATAACTCAACCACTTCACGGGTAGACTCAATTTCTCACCCTCGAAGTTTATTTCATGTAGCGAGTATCAGCTCTTACTGAATATATATACAGGACGGCAACTGAAGCCGGCGGATACAATTAAAGGGTCACCGGTCGTCGCCTTGGAATCCAAGGTCATTAAATAGAAACTTTCACGCGTCTTTAATAATTATGCTTCTCGCGCCAATGTTTCCTTCGCCTGCGTCGATTGGAGACAACTGGATTCCGACCTCATTTCATTCCATCTGATGGTAAAGGAGATTACAGCCCACTAGAGAGCGTCCCAATCTAAACGTCAGTTGTATATAACTTCCCAGTGATCCTCTTAAGCTTAATCTCCATATTCTAGGATGTCAAAAGACTCAACAACATCTTGATCATCCAAAGGAGGCCCGGTAAGAATCGCTTCACTAAAGAATAGATGGCCTCAAAGAAAATCCATCCTAGCCAGTGATAGTCTCCTTGTCGTGAAAAACTTCTAACGTGAGACAAATTCCTTTTTATTCGCGGGCGGTTCTTGTGCGAATTTTCGCCCTTGCGACCTTCGCTCCACAGTCTAGTTATCACATTCATAGCATCCATTCATCGCCGTAATACACCACTCAAAGTCCAATGGTTAACATGGATCAATAGTGCGTTGTGATTTAATTGACTACGAGCACTCGGCAGGTCCGGCTTTTATACATGATCTTGCCGTGCTGTCATCGACTCCCTGGCATGCAGGACTGCCTCGGATGACTAGGTGATGAAGTCCATTTCCAGTACTACTCACCTAATGTGACTGTCTCATTCGAGATTAAAAACTAAATAAACCACTTCGTCGCTTACCTAGTGGGTACACAAGCAGGGCGCTAATAAACAATCCAACAGCTATACCAATAGCGATCTGAATCATCGATGCCGCGACATCGAAAACCACAGTGTTTAGTGACGCGGTCTCGCCGGTTGTAATCGTTGAGTTATCCGAAGAAGACGAGTTTGTGAGCATGTCGGCTGTCTTTAGCCCAGTAAGCAAGCCGCCGGTTGAGGCCAACCCACCTGGCACTTGGGTAAAGATGGCTGGAATTAATGTTGCCGCCGCGACGCCGTGCCGGATTCGAGAATAGAGATTGGCGAGCACACCAACGGCTAAAGCGCCGAATGTGTTGGAGATCTGCGGGCTAGCCGCAAATTTGATGCTGCTGAAATAGTTGACGATGTACCCAGCGGAGGCGATTATGACCATGACAGGCATTTGGCGCCACTGAGCTTGATAGAGGATGCTGATGCAAATAACGAACAACGGCACGAAGATGAATCCCCAAAAGCTTGGGAGGGGGTTTTCACAGGTAGTCGCCGATGTTGCTCCGCTGTCGAAAAGGCCATAGAGAGCTGCGCCAACAGTAATGCCGAAACCCAGCAGGAGGGAGTAGATGATGGCGTAGACGATGCGGATTGAGCCGGGGATGATAGCTCGGGATTGCAGCTCAAGCGCAGAGCACACTGTAGATCCCAACCCGAGTTAGTTATTGCTGTCGATTGGACACAATGATGGAGGAGTCTAGTAACTTACAAACCAAGTAGCCAGGCAGGAGCATGACAATGCCGCCCTGAGCGAGGGCCGAAAAGCAAAACAGGGACCCGCCCCTTATACTCCCAAATGCTCGTGCCAGGAAACTCACCAAGACCGTGGCGGTTACCTCCAAAACATTGTTGTAAAGATTGGATTTCGGAGCTACAATAAGCTGCAACACTCCGACGAGACAGCCGAGAAAGAAGCAGAGCGGGAGGTCGATTAGGCGAGCCTTGAAAGAGAATGGGGCGGCGGTAGCGCTCGTCAAGCCGAAGATGAGGACTCTGAACCAAGCATGGAACTTGTCGCGAGAGCTTATTATTGCGTCCAACTTCCGGGTGCCTTCCTCGACGCCTATAACGTCGTGCATGACCTCTTTGTAGACCAGATGCAAGTCCTTCAACTTTCCGAGATCAATGCCCTGGCTCGTGCGAACAATCCTGACTTCAGTGGTATGCGTTGATCTGTCGTCAAATGAGACTATCATGCATCCCGGCAGATAGAGGAACTGTCCGTCGATCTCAAGAACCCTAGCCGTCATTTGGAGATACTCCTCGAGCCGGTGGGTGGGGGCCCCAAACAACATCAATCCGCGGCAAAGTCTGATGATATACTCTTGTCGAGACAGGGTCTCGGCGATGTGCACGGTAATGCGGACCTCTTCCTGCTGCAAGAATGCGCTGAGACGCGATCCACTGCCTGTTCGCCTGTGCGTGTGTTTCTTCTTCCCGTTGGCCGGTTGTTCGTCGTTGCCCATATTGGGATTCGCAAGTCGGGCTGAAGCTCCTACGAGAGTCGCCAGCGTGTCTTGCGATCGGTTTTGGTTATACCATTTCTTGCGTGACGGAGTAGCTGAGCCTGATCCAGTCCCCGGAGTGCTTTGCCCGCCGGTGAAGGAGGAGGAGGCGATGGAGTCTCGGTTGCGCTGGTGGCCAAGTTCCGGAGGTTTGTAGAGTGTCAGTAGCTGAGAAAGCACTCCCCCGCGGTAATGTTCCGGCGGCGGTACACTATAGAGCCCGCCGTAGATGCCATCGTTCACCTCGGTCGGGACAACGTGTCCATTGCCGGACGCTTGGCGACCTGGCGATTGGTTCGGCACCCCCCTCCCGAAACGCCGAGCGTGTGCCTGCACCAGATGTTGCGCTTCTTGCTGTAAGGAGTGTTGCTGGTCATCCTGATGCTGGCTGTCCTGATGCTGGCTGTCTTGATGTTGGCCGTCCTGGTGTTGGCCGTCTTGGCGTTGGCCGTCTTGATGCTGGCTCTGCTGCAGCTCTTCGCGAGCATGAGCAAGATATCCCAAGTCCCGAAGAGGAATAAGCTCGCCGTCGCTGTTCACTGTTTCAGCCTCCGAGTCGAGAGAATGTCTGGAGTCGGTCCGAGGTGACTCGCCCCAGACCTTGGCGGCAACCTGCCTGGCGCGTTCTTGCGCGGCAGCAGCTGAGCTTGCCTTCTCAGAATGAGGGTCCAAAGCAGGATTGACATCCGGGACAGTGGGAATAGAGCCTGAGGAGTTACCACGCAGCACCGAAGGTCTCGGCTTTGGTATCGGAACATGGCCATGTTCAAACGTAGGGCCAAGCACATTAGAGGGTGGTGCTGGTCCCGGGGGTCCGGTCACGGCCGCAGTGCTGTTGAATCGGACGCGACCCTTCTCTTTCTTCATTGCAGCGCTTGATTCGCCATTTTTCGCACTCGGCGATCCTTCCCCTGTGGTGATGCCATGTCCTTCGCTTGCTTTGAATCCGGGTCCAGGGTCAGGGTCATCTGGAGAGGCCGAAGAACTTGAAGATGCTTCCATTGAATCTGAGGGTGGGGTTTGCTAACGAGCGACGTGAACGAAAGGCGATGAGATTGTACAGAAGCTGAACCTCGCAAGTACTTCCAATGATGTCTATAAAGGCACCTTTGACCAAAAATAACAACGTTGAAGGAATGTGAATGTCACCCTAGAAGTCGCAACACGTGGTATGGAAGAAAATTCTAGATATGTCGGAAGTGGTGGCAATGCATATAAAAAGACGGATCGTGACTGGATCTCCGGGCCGGCCGGCAATACGACGAACGCGCAACTCTCCACTTGAGCTCCGCAACCCCAGACCAATTCTTCTTCTCGCTTTACCCAACGGAACCAAAGCATCCACATTGACGTCATTATGTTTTAATAACCGAGTTTATATTATGTAAAAGTGGCGACGATTACACACCGACTTGCGACGATCGGATTCTACCTTATTACTACGTAGTAGGAAGTGTCGTGAGTGGTATGTTGGTATATGCAAAAGGGACGTCGTAGCGAATAGTGCAGGTCTCTGGAAAGAAAAGAATTTTACTTCTAGATAACCAGGTTGTACTGATAGCCGAGGATAGGGTTGCTAAGCCCAAGCAGCCATCTCATTGGTGGAAGCAACCTCATAAAGGCACAGGCCTCTTGGGCTGTCAAGGCAGTCGCTGTGCCGGACTTCACTTCTAATCCCTAATATCAATGCTACTATTGCGGAAGAGTACATAGTCTTGAAATGGTTATATAGTCTGTTGTACTGCACTCCTTCTACTCTATTCACTTTTTTCTGCCCTAACTGTTAAGTGGCTTCACCCTACTCACAACGCTGCCAAGTGCCAAAATCACCCCAGAATCTCTTCTCAATCAAAAAGCGACGTGCACCTGATCGGTTCGGTTGGAGCACCTCGCAAGTATATGACCAAACTGAGCTGTGGTGTATATATCCACTGGCAAATAACATGACTATGAACCCTTTCAAACTCTATAGAAAGTAGATGAAGTAGATGACCAATCGTGATCATTTCTGCTTGCACATTCAACCCCAAACAAGATCATGACTTTCTAAAGAAAGAAAAATTGAAAACGAACACTTTACTATAAAAAGAAATTACAAATACCCTATTTCGAGCCAGCCTTCAGGTACCCGAAAGGGTCCATCTCGAGGTGAACAGCGTCACTCTCCTCCCACGGGTAATCAGCCTCGGAAGATCGGATCAACTCCGCGTGCCTAGTACTCCTCGGCTTGATGCTGTAGGGGAAATCTTCTGGGCGGCCAATCAATCCCGGTGTCACCTTTACTTTCACATCCAGTCCGCGGCCCTCATCGTCGACCGCTTTCTCGACATGGAACACAGCCAATAATCGTGCAATAGTGAGAAAGAGGTTGTCATCCGCTAAATGACGGCCAGGGCAAATCCTGCGACCGTATCCAAATGCGTCATTCGCTGGGTCTGGTTCGTTGCGTGGTTCCAAGAATCTTTCGGGGTCAAAAGTATCTGGGTTTGGGTAAGTCTCCGGATCGTGTAAGAACCACCAAATTGCCGGAATAATATATGCGCCTTTTGGAATTCGATACCCAGAGTAGGTTATTTCTTCGTCGGCCACATGAGTCGGGCCTATTGGCGCAACAGGAACCCAGCGGAGCGTTTCCTTAATCAGAGCGTTGACGTAGGGTAACCTTTCTCTGTCTTCAAAACCAGGTAACCTGTCAACACCCACGATGTTGTCAATTTCCTTTTGGGCGACTTGTTGGACTTCTGGGAAGAGAATCATGGCTAGCACGAAACTGCTGATGGTAGCAACCGTAGTGTCGGCGCCACCTCCATACATGATTGCGGCGCTTCTTTTTACGGCCTCCTCTTCATCCTTGCTAGGTTTCCCGCTTTCATCGCCCTCTTTGCTGTATTGCTCAACGAGAGAGGAGACATATGATGGTCTGGAGGTTCCCTTCGCCATTTGTCCAAGTACAAATGCATAAGGAATTTCTGTTGCCATGCGAGTGATGTCGTTCCACTGTCGGGCGGTCTTTTTGAAAGACGTGCCTGGAAGACCAGTTGGGAGATACTTGAGGTATGTGAACATATCTACCGGCCATGACAAAGGGACAAGTGCTTGCGTAAAGTTATCCATCATGCGCTCAATCAAGTTCACCAATGGGTCAGCCTTGTGAGGCTCAATGGAATAGCCATAGGTGATTCTCAGGATGATTGCGCTCGCCTCACTACCATACAAGGATTAGTAAATCTGGGTTCAAATGAGGGAACTTGCCAAAGTTGTTGTTCTGTCTTTCTCCACATGCATCAACATTAGTTGTGATGGACGGGTCAGACTTACGTCCTGATATGGTTGATCAAGTTGGCAGGATCCTCCAGGATCCGCAGAAGAAGTCGCCGCGACTCCAGGTCTTGAATTGCATAAAAGTTCTCCGAGATCTTTTTCGTACCCATCTGCTGGTGCATCAACTTGCGGTGCAGACGATGGGTAGGGCTATAAGACAGGTTAGACGTCATCCCCCCGAACCCGCACATTTCGTCCGCAAAGTAGAAACTCGGCCGCCCCGAGGTTTTTGTCGACTTCTTTCCCAAAATTTCGTTTGCCGCCTGGTTGGAATGGATTATGACCAGTGTTGTTCCAAGTACCGTTACAGAGCTGATGGGGCCATAAAGTGCCTTGAACTTGATCCAGTGCTGGTACTCTGGTGTCCCCTGTGGAGGGAGATCCAGAATGTTGCCAACAATAGGGAGGGGTTTGGGGCCAGGAGGTAGACCATGGCTGACCTTCAACCGAGAGCGAAGATAATAGAGGAGAATGCTTGCCAGGACAGCAATGGTAACATGTTGCAAGGTGAAGAGCATAATAGCAAAGAAAGTTCAAGCGTAGTGTGTTCTCTTGTATAGAAATTTGGACGGAAATAGTACATCGAGCGTCTGGAAGTGTTGAGTGTATATATCTCGGGAAGCAATGTAGAAATCTTGTGGGTTTCGAGGAACGTTATATTGGCAATATAAACAAGAGAGAGGCTCCAAGATAACTTCAAGGCGGCGCAACAGTTACCCCGCTTCAGAAACCTGTTATCTCTGTAGTTGCCTCCCAGCCATGCGTGGCGTTGCTACATGTCGTATCAGCCTGGGAGTCTGCACGTCGCTAAATGTGATTAGTTGATCACATGCCGTAATTTCCTGGTTCTTAATAGGCAACCTGTTAAGCGAAGGATGCATCATAAGCCCAGGTGGGTATCGAAATACGTGAGGGTGATCAACGTGGCTCTACATCTCCTCAGGTATTGCAAACGTTAGAGCGATTTCTGGGGTGACTGTCATCCTCATTGGCAAAACGAAGAGTCTGTACTCTTACCCCTAGGTCCCCATTATTTACGTTGGTCGATTTGTACTGCAACAATGACTTCGGAGCTCAGAATAACATCTCATTGCGGGATCTCAGATGGCAAGTCTTGAAGATCATGCAACTAACGTTTATAATCCCTGAGGTGGACATACAGCTTGTCCGGTACTTCGCAGTATGCAAGGCGAACAGGCTGGAAATCCCTCATAGGAAGTTGGCCTAGACACACCATGTACACGGATTTATTCCGCTGGCTGCTGTAGCAATGATAAGGGAGGGATTGGCTGAGTGAGCGATGCAGCATGAGTTATTGCATGCGGTTCACCAATGAGAGCAGGAGGGATTCAAAGCGGAATGATAGATCGACGAGGCAAGGCCTGACGTTGGGTCTCCATACGTAAGGGCTGCTTTTATATGATACGGCACGCATGATCCAAGCTGTGCAGTTGCTGTTTATCATCTTCGGCCAGTAAACACCCACGAGCTGGAGAATAATTGCGAAGTAAGTGTAATAAAACCATCACCATGAACGCTAGACATGAATGCGGGGAGAGGCGGGTCTACACTCGCTGGCTTTCGGTCAAGATCACTCGGCTGCATGTCGAGAGCGGAAACGAACTACTGTGAGCGGGAGTTGATGCCGTCCTCGGCTACTCCCGCGCGCATCGCGGTTATCACATGCATAGGCTACCATTTGATGTGATAAGTGATCAATGAGACATGGTGCTTGGCCCACCGATGTGGAGATCATGCGAGTCAGCGCCCGGTCGGGGACCACGGACAGGTAAATACAAGTGACAGTGTCGGAATGAATCGTGAATTTGGTTTGCCGAGGAGGGAATCAGAGTCACCGAGCGGGCGATGATTGATTGAGCTGATCTATCACAAATAGTGATGGCGAAATACGATAAAATTGTGCCGACTTATGCCGCGGTGCATGAGTTGATGCTTCTACCATCGTGTAGTTGAAGCTCTGTACGAATATCACTTTGACTGTCGGATGGCGACACTTTGGTCACCAGCAAGGATTTAGTCCAACCAGAAAATGGCAATTGAAAGGTACATTAGATCCCATTCAAATGCATGGGGTGATACAAGCCCTCACACTTCTCAGATCGACATGAAACTCAGGAGCGATCCCTATTTCGGCAGCTAATTTGCAACATCACAAAGTCACTGCATGTATCTCTGCCTTGGCTGGGCTCATGTGGGGCCCGGTACGGAATTGTCGCCTTACGGCAGTCAAAGGGATGAAGTACATGAATGTCCTCCTTGAATGCGCTTTTTTATCCACCAAGCAAAGAGGCAACACGGGAAGTGGGGGGTACCATATCCTTCTGCGACTAGTGAAATATGCTCAACTCCAGTGTGAGTGGCCCTACGGCATATCTACAAAAGATCCCAATTCAAGGACCAATGGAACCTGGATACGGTAAAATTATCGAATGCGGGGAACCTCGGCGACGAGTTGTCTGTCTTAGTAAGTGCAATATGCGTGTATTCGTCTGTATGTCTCTAGCTGGAGGGGGCGCCACATCAAATGACCCTTTCGGTAAGTGGTTGGAGAGGGCTGTCAGCCGATGCAATCGCCGGTGTATGAGCCCTCCGCCTGGGAATCGTAGACGGACTGCAAATAATGATAGGAGCGTAGGGAGGGCTTGGATGACATAGGTCAGTAGGAGAGATGTCCCTTCGGTATATGGTTTTATGGTTGTCTAAACAGCTCAAAAGACGTTCGGAAGTAGGCGGCTCATCAAAGAAGGTTATTCTTTGCCGGAGGAGAGTGGAGAACTACTAAGACGTTTGAACATCGGAATCGTCCAAAACAGTGTTACAATTGCCAACAAATTATAGATGACAAGGCTTATCAGTACTACAGACCGCAATCAAGCGGAAGATGCGCCAAAGAAGGCCATCACCCCAGGCAGGGGTGCATGGAAACGAGCCTGAAATAGGTCCCATGTGGGGGGCCCACACGAATCGTTCAGCAGAAGCTACCGGAAGCTTTGCCCGTCCCAGCATGAGTCAAATGGGAATATGTATTTTAATGCCTGGCTGTATCATCCGCTAGCTCTAAGCCTCTCCTCCCAATACTTATCGGTTCAGTGGCTTATCTTGACTATACTGAAAACAGCACCCTACTATGCAAGTTCATGGTCGTAGCCGAGGCTCTCGCCCATATTTCGAGGCGTGCAGCTTGCAATCAATCCTCCTCTTCTGTTTGCCTCTTTGTCCATTTCTGCTTAACATGTTCTCATACAGCTACAGCCAGTACAAAGTACCTAGAGCAATCAGGATGAAATTGAAACCGGCACTGATCTGTGTCCCACTGTTTTGGCTGCTGTCGCTGTCGCAATCCTGGCTGAAAGATGTTGCTTTGCAGTTCGCTGCATCAGCTGATGAGTCGGCACTAGAGCTGGAGCTAGAACTGGAGTTGGAGCTGGAATCGTCGCTGTGATCATTGCCTGACGAACTGCCTCCAGGGACGGTGTCAGACTTTGAGGATGACTTCTCTCCTTTGTCAGGGTTAAGACCCGTTGCCTGGAAAGAGGCGAGAATCGTGTCTTCGCTACCATTAACGACAGTATCATTAGTGGCTCGGGTGCTGTTATAGGTGTAGCTCGTGCCAGAATTCGTCCCCGGGGCGCTGGTAGTATTGTAACATTCAATCACAACTTTGCTAAAGGTAGCGAAGTCGTATCCGTAATCCTCAATGTCGTCGCTTTCCCAGTCGACTTCACCGCCAGCCCACGCGATAGTGCCCTCGGAATTTGTAGAGAGACCGCCTGGCCAAAGGGACAGTTGAACACGAGCAGGCGTCTGCGGGAAATCGAAATTTTGAGTAGTCGCATTCCAAGTGTCGTTCTTGTTCAAAGTACGCCCAAGAGTGTCGTCGATATACCACTCGATCTTATCTGGGGTCCAGCGAATTTCGTAATCATGGAAGTTCTTGTAGCTGTCGCTCATGGTGAGATTCTCGCCATGTGTTGGGTCTGGCAGTTGTTGTCAGTATGGATTGGCTGACGGCAGCTCATAAAGGATGATGGTCAGCCCTGCGAACTTATGGAGGGAAAAGCTTACACGTAGTAATGCCTTGGAAGAAATAGTTTGTCTGGGCTGTCTCAAGGTCCACGCCGATAAACTCGAAATCAATCTCATCCTTAACATCAGAAAAGAGAATAAAGGCAGTGACAACGCCAGAACCACGGCTGCTCTTTAGACGAGCCTTGACGTTTCCGTACCACATGTATACGGTGGAGGATAAGACAGTCCCAGAGGTGTCTTTCGCCATTGTCAAGAGAGTATTGCCTTTGTAGATAACTGGATCCCCTGAGGACATCCAATCCGCCTCGGTAGAATTTCCAAGGTAGTCACTGATATCAGAAACACGGTCCAGTGAGTCCATTGTGAGAGTGCGGTCCTTGCAAACAGGGGCGGGCATGCATGAGTCAAGAGAGTATGACATGGTCGGATCACAACCCCCAAGGCAATATGCCCCAACACCGCACTCGCCATAAGCTACGCATAGTATGTGAGTATAGTTTTCACCTAACGAGGATACATGGACATACTAGAACAACATGGCGAGCTTTTTGGGCACTTGCTATTGGCAGAACAAGTGACAGTCGATAGAACTGAGCCGGTACCGAGCAAGACACCCAATGCCAGAGAGCGTAGCATTACGAACAAAATTAATATATACGAATGGGCCACAAGGGTCAGGTGCTGCGGTCTCAACGGCTAAGCACCAGAGTTGAAGGGGCGTATTAAAAATGGAGTGATGCTTGCAGACTCGGCCGTCGGGTCGTCGCAAGGGCGCTGGAAGGAGGGGGCCAGTTTTGTGGAAAGGAAAGTCCAGCAAAACACGAAAAGGATTCATCGGCCGGCTGGTCAGGGGAGTTAGATGAAATCAAATAGGAGAAAGCAAGGAGCGACGCACAATCAATCCACAGACGAGGGAGGATCCGTGGGTTCATCGCTTATTTGGAATCCGGCACTGTGGATACGCGACAGATGAGGAGGAGAACAATACCCAAAGAAGTAACTCATCACCTCATTCGATCGGTCTATTGCCCGAATAATGCTGCGGCAGTTCCTTCTGATTTGCTAGTCTACTCGGGTCGGGACCCACGTACTACGTAGAGCCGCAATGGCGGGAAAACGGCATATCGGGGTGGAGTCAGTTGCCCGAATAGTACCAAGACCGCGTCATCCAAGCTGACGACGACGTACGCAAAACTAGAGCCAGGAAGCCGAGGCCACGACGAAGCAATTTCCTTTCACTTTTGATAGAGTCATTGTATTCGCTAGTTCCGTAACATCTCTTCCCTCTCTCGGGCCAAGAGTCGCAGACAAACATTAGGCCGTCTACATCGTCACTAATACAATAACTGCTATCTCAGCCGAGATGCCTCTTATTCAACTTCCACAACCGCCAGTGCGCCAGTATATCCTTAACCAACCACAAGAATAGCTATCGTCTTCGAAAACTGGCAGGTGGAAACTTCCCAAGCAGCACAGCAACATGGCACCCACGGTTCGACAAGATTCTCCATCTCATCGGCGACCGGGTCCTTGTAGAGATCATCAGCCTCCAATTCACCGCGGCCATGACTCGCTACTCGTCACCTCTAGTCTGACTCCGTGACCCCTTGGAAAAGACTCTGGAAGAGGGCCATGTCCACGCCTTGCAAGGCCCAGTCATCAACGTTCGCTGCCAGCGCCGGATCAAGCAGGTGCTCCTCCTGGCCACCGTCCCCGTTGAAGCTGAAGGGGTCCGGGTTTCCTGCTGCTGAGGGAGGCTGTAGCATCAGCTCTGACGGTTTGGAATGTGACGGTACGACCTGCCAGTCTGCATTCACAGACAGACCGCCTGTTTGGTACCCTTCCGCGTGGTTTACGAAAGCCGATATTTCCAGATGATGTTGTTCTCGCTCCCGATTCGGATGTGAGATAGGCTCAGAGGAGAGCGAGTCTGTATTTTGAACCGATCGCTTAATCTTGACAGTGCCAAGATACGGTATGTAGATTTGCACATTGCCGCCGTCGCTTACACTGCCGCCACAGTGGGACTCTTCGTCAGACCCGTAAGAGGCGCTGCTGCTGTAAGTGCCACCATTCGAAGCATCAAGCTCAATAATGAGCAACTGCCTGAGGATACTGGCGATCTCGCAGGCGATGGCGTCGTTGCTAGTTCGAGCCTTATCCTCCATGGTCTCGAGCGTGCGCTCCATCATTCCACGATCGCCGAGGCGCTGATGGGCCAAGAAGTGAAAGATGGTGGCACCCTCGGTAGTTTCGGCCCGCTGCTTGCGGTGAGCATCAATATGCGCGAGGCAGAGTGTAGTGCTGGAGATGAAGGCGAGGAAGTCCACGCCACGACAGTAGGCGGCCACTGACGAGTTGTAGTAGCGGAAAGACACGAAGCGTACGAGTATTTCGCGGCTAGCATTCACGGCTGTGATCTTGTTATGGTCGTACTTTCGGTCAGTTGAGTACAGCAGGAACGGTAGATGCAGTTGCGCCAGTATGTGATAGTGTGCAAAGTGGTTCATGACGCGGATGGTCTCACTAAACGCTTCGGCGCCATGGCCAGTGATGGGGGCAAGATCAGGAGCTACCCACCACTGGCTAGGCATCGAGGCCGCAGCCTTCTGTAGCAGCTTGTCTACCTCATGTGTCGCCTCTATGTCGTGCAGGTTGTCGCCGTTGCGCTGCAGAATGAGCCCCCCTGCCATGGTGAGGAGACGCTCCATACGCTCCATCGGCGTGCAGCGTTCGAGGATATTCGGAGCGGCGAAGTTGCTGTCGAGCGAGCCCTGTGGAAGGCCCAGCATTAACGATAGGTAACGGTCTGAGGAGACCAGGCGGAACCACATGTGCTCTGGGTTGACACGGGCGCGGGTCTCAAGCTCGAGCACCCTCGGCGGCGGTGAATCGATACCCTTGTGAAGACCCATCATTTGTGCCAACATCATCGCTCGGCGATTTTTGAGCCATGCGCGGCGGAGGTTGCCAGCGTTGTTCTGATACATGCTCTCGATCATGATGCATTCGACTCCCTCGATGGAGCCGACAAGATGGTCGTTGCTAGTCACTAGTCTACTGGCGGTCTCGACCAGATGAGACTTCAACTCAAGGTCCTTCGTAGAGCAGGATGGTACGCCCTGGAGAAATGTGCCGAGCATCAGAAGCTTCCGTGCTATCAAGACGGGGTGAGATTCTGGTAGAGGCGACTCCAGCATGTCCCGAGGTGATGGCATGTCCTTTGTCAGGAAGCTAGAGTATGGCATGCACACCAGGCCATGGAAAAGCACCGAGATGCCGACTGGGGCGCGCAGTACGAGATCGAGCTCGTGCTGACTAGGCCAAACTGCGAAGAGAGCGCGGGATAGGTCATCGTAGTTACCTACTTCACGACATCCGAGATTTGGAAGAGGTCTTTCCCGCACGTCTTGCCTCTCCCCGGGCTGTTGGGCCGGGGCCAGATGTTCGATTAGCGTCTCCATCTGGCGAAGCCTATCCGCCTTCTTTCTCAGCGTCGCTCCCTCGTCGCGAAACTCTTGGCTGATGCACCGGGTCCGACGGCTCTTGCAACCGTCGCAGATGGAATCCGTGGGCATGGCGAAGGTGCATCGGGTCTTCCGTCGCTTACACTCCCAGCAGCTCTGTGTGCCCTTACGGACCTTCCTCCGCGGGGATATGGACGGCGGCCCGCATCCTCCGGCTGACGTAGAGCTGTCCATGGGAAGAGTAAAGCGGATGGACCAGACCGCGGTTTTGTTGGACCGCGGCGGAGAAGGGAGGTCTAATAAGCCAAGTTGTCAGTGTAAAGTTCCTCCACCGCGGTGGACGAATTGCCCTCGGACCTAGACCTACATCGCCTCCGCCCGGAAATACCTGCCCACTTTCTTCCCCACAGGGGATGATTTCTTGTATACACACCCAACAGATGGACATATCTTATGTATGAATATCGGAGAGCAGCCACAAGACTGGCTCCTAAATCATCTCAAGCATCCTATCTCATTTGGACTAACTTCTTAACTGCCTCTAACAAACCCCAGGATAGATATTTATCACATCAAACTAACAATGGTCAAGATCGCAGTGGCCGGTGGCTCTGGACGTTCGTCACTCTCGATCAAAAACACTTGCAATTTACACTAACTTCCTTATAGAAGTTGCGCGGGAAGTCATCGACGCTTTAATCGCTTCAAACAAGCACGAAATCACTGTTCTGAGCAGGAGGGTAAGGAACGGTCGCGTCTTTTTCTACATGGCCCTATCACTAATACAGTTCAGGATGCCTCGACGGTGGACACCATCCCTGGAGTAGACTGGCGTGCAGTAAACTACGACGATATGAACACATTGGTTGAAGCTCTCCGGGGAACACACACTCTACTTTCTTTCGTCCAGCTACTTTCGGATCCTGAACAAAAGTCGCAGAAGAACCTGATAGATGCCGCCATTCTCGCTGGCGTCAAACGCTTTGCACCAAGCGAGTATTCAAGGTATATTCACAGTACCATAACCTGTGAGAACACTACCTAACAGTTTCAAGCTCTGACACAATCGACATGCCTTGGTGGACAGGAAAAGCGCACACCAGGCACTATCTGGAGAAGGTCAACGAGAAAGAACAAGTAAGGATTTGCTGTCTCACTACATTTATACCAATTCTAATCATACTCATTAGGTTCTCGAGTATACCCTGTTTCAGCCAGGTCTATTCCTAGACTATCTGGCGTCTCCATACCAGACGGCTAAACACGTGGCTCCGCTGGACAGCATCTTCGATTTCCAGAACTTGCGTGCTATTGTCGTCGATGGCCACGAAGAGGCCATCATGACTTTGACCACTGTTGCAGATGTTGCCGCGGTTGTTACCCGAGCGGTCGAATACGAGGGCGAATGGCCTAGGATCGGTGGAATCAGAGGCAATAGACTCACCTTTGCGGAGATTCTTGAAATCGGTGGGAGAGTTCGAGGTACGTTTCATCCGCTGTGCCCTACAACAAGATTGAATTTGTTTATCAGGGCTTGTAGGTCGTTCTTTCACCATTGAGAAGGTCAAGCTGGACGACCTCGAAGCTGGACATCTGAAGACATCATGGGCTCTGGAAAAGCGCCACCGAGCCGTTTCTGAGGAACAGGCCGCAGCACTTGCCAAGGTGGTATCCATCGGCATGCTTCTAAGCAGTGTCAAGGGTGCCTGGGCAGTATCAGACGAGTTCAATCAATTGTTTCCGGACTTCAAGTTCACTGAAACAGAGGACTTCCTCACAAAGGTCTGGGCTGGAAAGTCGTGATGTTGCGGAGGGACATCTCGCCAATCGAGCGTCAGACTCGGGGCTAAGACGATGCAGCAGTGCCGTTGATAAAAGCAGGAGAAATCTCGCACAGTAAAGGAGGTGTTTCTCTAAAAACCCGAGAATTGAATGGCCAGCCACTGAATCAACGTGTGTTTTTTTAACGTGATTAATCCAATGGGCACAGGCATACTGAACGTATGGTGGCAGACAGGGATCCACCGTGTCACGATTAATACTTGATTGAAGCAGTTGTTCTTCCGCAAACCAGCGTTCATTACCCTCAAGCAGCTCCCAGCAAGAACCTTGCGTGCCTTGGTTACGTCCGTCCAGAAAGTATTGTGGTCTCGACGTTGGGCGTCTACCAAAGGTCCCCAAATTATAGTTGTAGAGCTCTCGCGGAAGAGTACGGACGTTCTGAAGATGGAGGGACACTTAAAACCGAGTGCAAAACTTCTAACCTGTCTTCTATGGCTTGCTGCAATTCATGAATGTCCCCGTCAACTTGAAGTAACTGTGCCAGTGTGGGTATTGTGAGGGAGGTGGACTGAAGGATAATGGGCCCAACAATATGGCGGAACTCTTCCACTATCCGATGTTTCTGCTGGGGGTGTAATCGCCATCGTATTGTTGGTTGAGAACGGCCAGGTACATTTGATCTAGCATCGACCCATGTGCCCTATCTCTAACAGCAAGAACTTGGTCCATCTACCTCTTCGGATTCCCGGGTCTTCGGTCATCCACGAAACAGCAGATTGTAGACGCGACGATTAAGATTGGAACTGCCATGTTGACAAGTATATTGATCTCATATTTCCCGGGCCAGCTTTATGGGAGCATCCCTGAACCGTCGCCCAGTGCATTATAGCGACCTCGGATTCTGCAATATTTTCCGTGAAGAAGGTCACAAGGTCCTTCTTAATACATCATGAGATACACTGTGTAGTATCAAATCCTGATAGATGCTTTTAGGCCGGACGTTCGTCAATGCAGCCTGCATGGCCAGTTCGGGCCTACTTTTCAAAAAGAATTCCAGGCGTCGAAGCCGCAAGCTGGAGGCTTGAGGCAAGATATCAACGATGAGCTTGGTGATTGCATTGTTCTGGCACTCATCCAGAGCGTCGATAACCATAACTATAGGCTGTTTCGGAGTGGTGTAACTTTAGATGGGGGCTCAAGAAAGAACTTTGCAAACTGGTCCTCGTATTTTTAATCGAAGATCCGAGAGTTCTGGTTGATGGCCTTTCCAATATTACAAGACACAGCGGGCTGCCACCTCGACAGGCCGGCAGGTAACCTATTGAAGACTCGATCGTTCTCAACGCCTTGGTGGGCGCAATGCTGTTTCATTCGGGGATATTCTGACCATCTTTCAAGGAACCTCATGGTTCATGGCTCTCGAATCTCGTGGTCCGCCTGCAATCTCGTCAGTGCACCGAGAAGAACAGTGAGAGGCATAGTCAGGGCGCCCTTCCGTTCCCACGTCGGGTTCATCTTCGCCTTTCCTAAGTCATATTGAACGACTTGGCCAATCATCTCGTACGGTTGGCTGACAATGTTGCTGCCCAAGAAGAGGGGTAATCAGGCATTCACCGATATGCATTTGCTTATTTGCCTCATTACGTGCGCAGCCTGGTTCGAACGCGAGCGCCACTAACGCGTAAAACTCATGATAATCCGTGTCGTGCTCGAAGCTAAGCAGCAACGTCAGCGTCCGCCGCGTCTCGTCTACCATACAATTCGAAAGCCATACATGCCCTTTCAAGCCAGGTTCCTTTTTCCAGTGCAAGCCCAGCTATACTAGCGTTTTCATCTGTTCCGAACTGAACCACAGTCGTCGCGACGCTGGTAGCAAGCCTTTTGAGCATAAAGTCGTTCAACAGCCCCTCTTCCTCAACCAGGAAAATGTTGAGAATGTCGTAAATCAGCCGAGAGGTGAGGGGGATGTCGAAAGTCTCGGCATCTCGTTTGAGATTTGGGTCAGCGATAAGTGGTGATTTAGAATGATCCCTCTGTCCATCCAAGTCCACTCCAAGTCTAAGGTACTGCAAACCTCGAATAAATCTTCGTCTGATATCGCTCATTTGTTGAAAAGGAGTGCCCAATTGACAAGCCCTACAGTCACACTCAAACCGGAGACGCAGGTGACGTTCTTGTCGAGGCCTACATATAAAGTCCGACTCATAGCAAAATGTGATCTCCTCTCCAGGTGCTATATCTCTGGCCGCGTAAAGCGCGATGACCTCACTCCCGCCTGTGGCTGGAATCGTTGAGTTGGGCAGACACGAATGGTTGAAGCGTGAGTGAAGTGGGAACATGCCGTGCGCTTGGAGACCCCTTTGAGTGTCGGCTTCTGAGGCGATCTGGAAAGAATTTTCTTCCATAGCAGACTTCATGGTTGTGAACTGTCTGGATGCATTATCGCGGACGCAAAGAAAATGCTGCTTTGAACAAGATGGCAGCTGCTGGAAGGCCATCCGGACATCCCGTTCCGTTATCTGAGGATGCGGCTTTCGGATCACAAAGAGTGCCTTCTCTTCCAAGATTAAAAGGCCTCGTTCAATACTTCTTGTCGCGAAACCGCCCCAACCCTTGCCTGAGGAAGGCTTCAACTCGAACGGAGCCTCGGCGGGGACGGGGAGGTGAAGATAGGCTAGGAGAAACGTAAGACACGAAATGAAGTATTGTGGACGGAACTACTTACGATGATTTTGAGACATGGCGCTCGTCAGGTAGGGTTAGAGTGCCTTGCTTTGATTAACGAAGTGATGCACAGCAAGAACGTTGCGAAGTTTGCTTTTCTTGGCTGTTGGTCCAGTCGATCACACTTAGTTAAGGAAGAACTGCTGAACCAACCAACAGCCATATCTTTTTCCGGGGTTTAGATGAATAAATGAGAAATAAGCCGTATATGATGCAAGCTCTCGACCTCGCTGACACATTTTATTAAACTCGCCGTGATGGTCCGAGGCGGGGCATCATCCGTAGGGTCACAATTCAGATGTAGACAACGGTAAATCAGTAAGGATCAGGCCCAGCAAAAAGATGGAGGAGACATGAGCAATCCGGAATTGCTCATGAAGGCAAAAAGAGAATTGAATGGGCTCCACCGGGGCTCGAACCCGGGGCCTCGTGCAGCTGAGTTAAAATCCCAAAGCACGAATCATACCACTAGACCATGAAGCCGATTGATGAAAACCAGCGACACTAACACACACTATACACCCCAGATTCAACATGCTCACCATCAGATTCAATCCCAACTTGCTCAGAGTGTTCAATTGTGAGCGAAGTTGTCTATTCTTTCCACAAAATCCGACGCCCTGAATGTCATTTTAGCGTCTACTAATTCAGTGTTGATCAAGTCAAACCTTTTATTGGCTGTGGCACGATGAAAACGAGGCGATCAAATCCCAATGCGCTATGTCAATATGCCACCAAACGTCTCACGGTCGAACGACGGCCATGGTTTGACAGCGTTTCGTGTTCAGTGTACGTACTTTACAATAAATAGTATGCATTCAAACCATTCACGCAAATATTCAGCATCCCTCTTTTATCCACCATCTTTATGACTGAGAAATGGCAAAATATCTCAGGACGCCCATGTTCCGATTGAACTTTGGTGGCTACGGCAGAATCCCTGCTGGGCTCCGATCATCTACGAACTGAGGTACTATACTACTGTAAGTCAAGTGAAAGTGGCCGTCGCGCAGGAAAAGAAGTATCGGCGTCATTTCTAAGCAGCATATTAGCGGTAGAATACCGGAATATATGTTGATATACGTGAATTTCATGTCTGGTTTTTGGAAGTTCGCTGATCCAAGAATCACGCTTGTCGGTACTCCGTACATTTATTAATCAAGCTCCAAGGGAAAGAAGAGGAAGAAACATCACCAACTCCACGGCTCAGCAAAAAAGAATTACGAGAAAATTGTAACAATGTTCAAAATTTAAAAACGTAGTACGGTCATTTCCGCTCAGGTCTTTGTCGCACCAGCCTACGAGAGGAATATTACCATCTTACGGGGATCTCGGAGGTGAGCCTCCACCCAACCAACTCATGACGGAGAGTTCATGAAGACGGGAAACTCCACTATCCACAATCAAATAACAAAAAGGAGTCCTCTGAAATGCAAAAAGACCAAAAGATCAAAAATGAATGCCCCCAGACGGATTTGAACCGTCGACCTTTGCATGCCTCGCACGTTAATACAAGTGCAACGCTCTACCCCTAAGCTATAAGGGCTACGATGACTGATCGACTTCAAAACACCGCTTATGTACCCTAGCCTCAGTCCAGACCTCCGTTGCTTTGCTCCAATGGAGCATTTGTGGATAAACATTGCTAGATAGGACATCAGAAACTGTTTTCTTGCACTTTAATAGATTCTATCTGTAACATGTTTAGAAGGGCTGGGTATGAATTGCGTGTCCTCTTGACAGTAGTTTCGGTAAAATGGTGCTAAGTTATTGGAGAGGATTAATGAATCGACGCCAAGCTTCACCACAGGCTGTAATCAAGCCAAAAATCAAGAGATATGTCACTGCATTTAATTTGGATTATTATAGCTTATTATTCAAGTCATAATTGCAATTGTCTTCTCGTCCGACAGTCTCCGAGTCCTCTCCGGCCAACCACCGACCATCTCCGCGCTCGCTACCCTACGTCTCCGCCCCCACACGGAGCTTCCCCGCGTCATCTCCCCCTCTCTCGACGCGGTCGCGTCTTCCGACTCGACAAAGGAAAAAAACGGAGGCAAGTCCCTCTCTCAAAAACGCCGGCAGTGTTTCTATATGCGGAAATATACGGCAATGAACGGCTCTCCCATGCAAGGTAAGATGAATACGGTCAGTCAGACTTGTGCTTAGCCCCCCGCGGCCATCTCGATGTTCCTCCCCTTGACGCTCTTCCACTCAGTCAGCACCGCCCCGATGATGGTCGCGGAGGCTGTGGCGGCGCCGACAAAGAAGGCCACGTTCAGCGCGTCGTTGTACGCGCGAATGACGTCGGGCAGCCACTCGGCACGGATGGTGTCGCGAATGTTGGTGGCGCCGGCGGCTATCACGACGGCGGGATCCAGGTCCGGCACGTACTCATGGATCTTCTCGATGAGCGTGTTGGTGAAGATGGTCTGGCCCGCCGTTACGCACAGCGCGCCGCCCAGCGTCTGCACGAAGATGATCATGGCCGTACCCGTCGGGATGTCCGCCATGTCGCACACCACCTGCACCGCGACCAGCGGCTGCTGCATGCCGATGCCGACGCCGATGCCGGCCAGGAGCTGGTAGCCGATCCAGCCGGCGGTCGGCGTGTCCCTCTTGAGGGTGCAGAGCAGCCCGTAGCCGATGGCCATGAAGACGGCGCCGCCGATCATGAAGGGCGTGTAGAACCCCCACCAGGTGACGATGGCACCCGCGATCATGGAGAACAACACCACGCCCAGCAGCATGGGCAGGTTCCGGATGCCAGACTCGATGGCTGTGGAGCCCTTGACGGCCTGGAACCAGATGGGCAAGAAGTACACCGAGGTGAGGAAGCACGCGCCGGTGTTGAAGGCGAAGAAGCACGACGCCCAGACCGAGCGCTTCTTGAAGATGCGCGGGGGAACCGTGGCGTTGTCGCCCATCTTGTACTGCACGTAGATGAACAGGAGCAGCAGCACCGACGACAGCATGAATAGCGACGTGATCTTGGAGTCGTTCCACTCATAGTCGACGCCGCCCCACTGCAGAGCAAGAAGCAGGCAGATGACTGCGGGCATGAAGATGACGGTCCCGATGGGGTCGAGCTGCCACAGGCGGACCCGCCAGGTCGCAGGTTCGATGTCCCGCTCGGGGTCCTGGAAGAAGAAGGCAATGACGCCCATGGTGATGACGCCGATGGGCAGGTTGATGTAGAAGCACCAGCGCCACGAGACTTGGTCGGTGAGGAGACCACCCAGCAGCGGCCCCGCGACCGACGAGATTCCCCACATGCCGCTGACGAGGCCGGTGTAGACCGGCCGCTTCTCCAGAGGCACCGTGTAAGCGAGGATGGTCAGCGCACCGGCGAAGATGCCGGCGGAGCCAACTCCCGCAACGGCTCGGCCGATGATGAGGGTGACGCTGTCCTGGGCGATGCCGCAGATGAGACTCCCCACCTCGAAGATGGCAACCGTGGCGAGAAAGGTCCACTTGATGGTCCAGAAGGTATAGAACTTGCCGAAGAAGAGCTGGAGAGAGGCTCCAGTGAGCATGTATGCAGAGCCGTACCAGCCCACGTCGTTGAGGCTGTGGAACTCGTCGGTGATTTTGGGAATTGCTGTGGCAATGATGGAGTTGTCTGTCACTCGGTGTCAGTGGTGATATGAGCTGATGTGCGTTGAGGGTAACTAACCAAGAGCCATGACAAACACAGCCAGACAGAGGGCCAAGGTGATAAGAGCCAGCTTCATGCCGGTGGGATACTCGATGTCATCCTCGCCGTTTCTTGAACTCGCGGCGGAGTCGTCGGGGATAACCTGTGTAAGCTTCTCGGTGCTCTCCGTCTGCGGCGCTGTGCGCGGGCGGGCATTATCATAACGGAGCGAGTACCGCAGCGACCCGAAGACGGGGAAGTCTCTTGGGTTTCTAGGCGGCGGCGACTGCTGGTAGTTCTCACGCTCAACGGACCGAGTGCTGAAGTTGCTTGGGGCGATGGACGGCGGCCGCCGGGTGAGGTCCTCATCCGACGAGAGCCAGGCGTTGGCGTTGCGGGCCAAGGCGGCCGTCTCGTTGTCAAAGTGGAAGTGCTGGGAGGACTGCATGAGGGAGGAGTGCAGAGTGTTTTTGGGCAGGCGGATGCTGAGGCGCGATCTGCCCGTCGCGGCCATGGAATAGTCGGGGGCTGACATTATAGAGGCCATCTTGTCTTGAGCGGATATGGGTATCTCACTGAGACTTGACTTGGGAGGCTTGATGAGGCACAAGACATTGGCGACTGAGGGACCCGACCCGAGCACTTATATTGTCTGAGCGCCTCATTGTCTTGTCCTACAAGTTGTAGACTCGTCGGTGAGACTGGACACACAGAGGTCAGCCTCCGAGGCCGAAGTTGCGGGTTCCATGAGGCACCGGCCTGCCTCCGCCGGTGGAAGGGTGCGGTGCAAGAACACACCCTCCGCACGATGATGGCTCCCCCCCCCTTCCACCCGCTCTACGCCGCTGTGCCATTAAAGTGGCCGCAGCAGATGGATGCATCTGCCCCGGCCAGTTTAGAGTGATGACTGCTAACGAGCGCCAAGCCCTGCGCGGTGGATCTATGCTGTGAGCATGGAGAAGCGGTCTCTTGCGGCTCCCCGACGGACTTTTCCACAAGACCGAGAGCTTCGGCCTGCCCAGTGAAGGAGGGTGAACCAGTGCTTATCACTAGACGTGCGATGGGCTGGTGTATCGCCAAACCGCCCTTTGTCCAAGGCCAGCCTGCCGTGGGCTGCGAGGAACGGATTCCGGGGGCCGGGATGCGTGTAGATGATCCGGATATGCATCTGGTCTGTCGTTGCATCGCAGGGGCATCCAATAGTATAGTCGCGGTGGGTGACACTCGAGTCTAGCTGCTCCCTGTCCGGTCGATCATGGACCGCGATAGACAGGTCATTAAGAGTCGTGACCATCAGACTTGTTGGTGGTGATGTCCAAGGCGTCTCGCCTCGCACCTCGCGTTTCGCGGCCCGGACACCGAGCGCGTGCATGAAAACCAAACATAATGATTCTCTGTTGCATCAACAACGCATTGTGCAACGGAAATCCCTTCTCTCGTCACATATCCTATCAAATGGTGCTCACTAGTAACACATTTGTTCACGCATCAGTCACTGTGAGTCTGGAGAATTATCTGAGTGCATCTCACAGACCCGCCTTCAATTGTAACATGTTTCGCATGTGTCCGTCTTTCTGTTCTTTCTCTCCGCCCAGCTTTGAACCAGAATCCCTCCGTCTCCTCCCCACTCCACCTTGAGTATCCAAGAGACTCACCCGTGTTATTCGCATTCTTGGCAGTCATCAATGACATCACTTCAGAATCCCCCGAGTCCGGAATTTCGTGGGAGACCTGCTCCCATTTCTGCGCGGAGACTTGCCAGGCGGAGCCGGAGCTGAGTTGGAGAGCCCTTGACTAAGCCGGCTCTCCACCAGACTCCCGTCTCACCCGTAGAACCACAACTCTGTATCTGACATGGAATTGGCGGGTAATCCTTAAATATTTCCCCGTACTTGGGAATACGGCTCAATATCGAGATTGCCCGTTTTCTAACTGGGCTTCCTTGATTGAGGTGCTTTGGGCTTTGCCCCAAAGACCTTCTGTCGCCGATGGACGCTACGTGTCCCATGCCCTCGTGTGAAGACCATCACCAATGAAAAACGTAAAGAAGAAACAAAATCTATTTTAATTAAGCCATATATGCTCTTCCGTTGTTTAATTCGACTTTACCTCTCCCGCAATGAGCGCCCGAGTGTTTGCTAACATACAAGTACAACCGCGAATCAACGCCAAAAAGGACCTTCGTACACCATCCGACATCACCCGCGCCCGTCCAAAATTGTTATCATACTCTTATCGAAATAAGTATTGTTGCAAGTCATTTAACAGCTTGGCCGAGTCTTTGGGCTGCCGTCTGCGAATGGAGTGAGCCGAACACAAGGGCTGGGTCGTCGAGGTTCATCCTCATCAATCGTCTTTGCTGATCCTGGGGTAAAGTGGCGAACTCGCTTGGTGCCCTTGTCAGACGACCCCCCTGTGCCAGGTGCCACCTCCAGCATGTTTTCTTGTCCAGTCAAGTTGGCCATGCTGACCCCGAACTTTCCCATCGAGGGAGTTCGCTGGTTAAAATCGGTACAGGCCAACGTCTTTGGACTTTCCGTCTGCGACCCAGACACAGAGCCCGAAACGACCCCTCTGGATGAGTTGTGCGACTGATGAGACCAAATTCGTTGCTCTTGATGGGTTTGCCCCGAAGACGAGCTCGTCGGAAATGTTGAGGGAGTTGGCCTCCGCATGCGGGTTTCCTTGCGGGACCGAGGCTGAGATATCGGCGCCGGCACGCTTGCAGCATGCTGCTGGAAAGGGATTGTCTGGTTGAGCAGGGAGTGTGTCAACGAGTTGGCTAGATCGGTTGGTATCCCACCACCGTGCGAGATGATCGGGAAAGGAACCCCTCAAAATGATTAGCAGTTATCGACAAATGATCGGGTGGGGATCAAACCCTCTGAATCATAGATACTCTGGCCGATAGTCGTTGGAGTATTGGAGGGTACCTTCAGATGCCCCGGGTTGATGTCGTCCTCAGGCTGAAACGATGACATGGTGAATGGGGCGTCTCCAGAAATAGACATTTGTCCACCGCGACCAGAACTCGCGTAATCAGGCATGCTGGTATCGGTGTTTGTCTTTCTGGACTTGCGAGTCTTCGAAGTAGTGGCCGGGAACTGGGAGGAAACTTCGTTCATGCCTACATTCATGTTCCCAAGCCAGTCAAAATAGGTGTTGGAGTCTTCAAATAGGCCAGGACCTTCAAAGCCGGGAGGCGCATCCACAACCGTGTTTCCCGACAGGTCCGGATATTTTCGCGCAGAGTTTGCAGAAACGTCGGACATGACCCCTTGAATCATTGGCATGGTGTGTTCTGTTAGGCCTCCTTGCAGCCCGTGGTTTCGGCGCCTCGGGGAGTGTGCGTGAGACTTGGCGTCGTCGGCTGGATAGGTGGGAACTGGCATGGAAGCAGTATATGGAGCCCGACGCCACATGGAGGGATTCGGCCAAGCAATCGATGAGTTTTCAAGAACCTCTGCAACAGAAGAAATCAGCCGTCAGCTGACCTAAGGCGGTTTCTCGGAGAACACAAATTGGCATGGACCTACCTAGTGGAGCATGCTGGAACGAGAAGGCAACAATGTTCTTCACACGCTCGATGGGCATGGTCAGGGAGTCGCGTGGGAAGCCTTCGCTAATGACAAGCTTGATTCTGCCCAAGTCGTCGGCAGGACTCCAGTGATTTTGATGAAGTAGCTCCTGTTGAAACACGGGAAACTTGAGAGGCTCTAGGTCGCCGTTCTTGGAAAAGTCTAGATGCAGTGTTAGTAAGTTCGCGTCCAGCAAAACTGTGGGATGTCGTTACTCGTACCAAAGCTGTGAGCGATGACATGTGGCCAATCGCTCTTCCGATCAAGAGACGTAGATCTAGAGGACCATTATCAGGATGACTGGGAAACGTGGCGGTATACGAGCAAAGGCCTTACGCAACGAGCCGGCCATCGACGAACAGCCTGGCTTCGAACTTGACATTGCCGGGAAACTCTGTGTACGACTTCGTGAATTGACTGATTGCAGGGATGGTCCACGAGTGGATGGAGATCTGGAATGGCGTCCCGGCTACCAGACTTGGCACGAAGCAGTACAGCGTCGGGAGACCAAAAGAGCCGTGGGTTTGGGAGAACTCTGTGGCCACAGAAGTTAGCTCTAGCGACCCAACGTCCCTCTTGCGAGACGCAAAGAGCCTGGCACAAGTTGTCTTACCAACATCATGGACAACGTGGCAGGCCACCTTGAACTCCTTCATGGGGACCTCGCAGCCTCGAGGGAAGATGAGGATGTCCCAGTCTTCGTACCGCATGTTGACGAGTGAGTGCTTGGAGAGTGGCACAGGAAAGAAAGAAACGAGCGAAGAATTAATATGTACGGGCGTGAATGCACACTGGAACGAATGGAGAGAAGGGACGCAGAAACAAGAAGAGGACCAGTCAGGCTGGTGTTGTTGTTGATTCTGCAGAGAGGTTGTTGCTGCTGGGAGACCAAGTGTTGACTTGGCTAGAGCGCAGACGGGCAATTGCAATAGTGTCTGAGGCAGCAGCAACCACAGAACTCCGCAGCCGGACTCGCCTCTTTATAGCATTGGTAGCCCCGGGTGATGCAGCGGTTGAGGTGGTAGGAGAGGGAATGAGGCAAGAGGCGAGCTTCTCAAGAGCTCCCAGTTCGAGTTAACGACCATGCCCAGCTGAAAAGAACTGGCTGCATCGCGATATGGCCACTTAGGATACAGCTCAACCGAGGATGGTGTTCCTTCCGTTAAATATTCACCAAGCTTGATCAATCACGGCCAATGACGACACTCGGAGAGGTTGGTGGGAATGAGTTGAATGGTCCATCGGCATCTACCGCATTTTCACTTGAGGGCTGGTAGGTACACAGGTGCCTAAGTCCTAGGGGCACTTAGAAGCTGGCAGTGAGGCTGATTACTTAGGCGGGTCGGATGTTATGGTGGGTGGGCTGTTCGGCGATGAACTCCTTGACTGGTACTCTCCCAATTTACGAGGAACAAAGCCAAAATATCTGTGATAGACAAGCAATTGAAGCATACTTCTTTCCGGGACATCATCACCTGTGCAGAGAAATTCACTACCGGGGAAGAGATACTGGGCACTCGGTCATGTTTATGAGTTCACTCGAAATCCATTGAATCCTTTCCGTTCTTTAGTTATGTACAAATGAGATGTTCCTGTTCAAGGAGCCTCATCACCCTCCATGCGAGCCTGTATAGTCTTGTTAGCATGTGCTCAATCGCGGGGTCCACGTAGCACCTACCCTCGCAGCTCCAGGGCCACCCAGCTCTCGCTCAAGGCCAGACTCAAATTCTCGGGGGTAGGCAGCCAAATCGGGGTAGTTGAGATACACGAGGCCGGTGACGCTGAAGAAGACAGCAAGGAACGAGCCAACCATCACCAGACCCGGACCGGTGGTCGTCCAGGTGTACTCCCAGGGGGAGAAGATGCCCAGAAGATCGTTATCCTCGTGGATGGGCTCGCCGAAGTTTCGTCGCTCCTGGGGATCCCACCAGTTGGCGCGGGGGTCACGGAACTGGCGCTTGATTGCGGGCGGGTTGATGTAGCCACCGTTCTGCGACATTATTTATCAGCATTGCGGCTCTTTCCTCTCACCACGCGGTTCTGGCAACTAACCATGCCGGGATCCTCGGCATCGCTCAGAACCTGAGCCTCGGGGTACTTCTGGTCGATGATCTTCTTGTCGGTGTACGAGAGGGGAAGGAAACATCGGCGCTGAATCATCGGTAGTAGTCGAGCAGTCGATACGCCGTTGCGCAGGGCCGAGGCCCGTAGGATTCGTTGGGGGAGCATCTATCGAGGCAGCAAAAGTCAGTTCCATCAATTGACCATGTCTCAATGAGTCCATGGCAACGTACCTCGGGCAAGTGGACAGTGGTGCCGGCGCCCAATTGCTCTGTGACGTGATGTGATGGCGGCTCTTCGTGGAAGCTTTAGCCAATCGAGGCCGTGATGATTCTCAACTCAAAATTCGTGCCTCAGGCAGCCAGGGTTACACGCCAGGCGCGTGCCCGCCTATTTTGGGTTAGTCGAGTCCGGGTCGCAGGGCGTGCATCCTCGCCTCTCCTCAAGTTCAAAAGTTTTGCTGACGACACGGGATTTGCGACAAAATCCGACGCAGCTCGCCTTCCAGGCCCCTGATCATGTGCAAACTTTGTATGAGAATCCTATGAAGCGCTACCATTCTGTAGACATTAATTTCGACCCCGCAAATGATAGCTTCGCAGAGACCTCGCCTGTTGCGTCTCTTGGCTCCACGTTGCTACTATGCCTGAGACCGCGTCGCCCGAGAACGTGCCGCCGACCTCGAACCCCGATTCCCTCAAGCTCGAAGACCACACGCCACCGCTACGATCGAACGGCGATGACGCGTTGAACGGGACGAGAAATGGTACCGAGGGCCTTTCGGAGGCCGAGATAGAAACCACTCCAAAGACCAACGGCCACGCCCTTGAATCTCCGAATGGCCATGCCCACGAAGACGAGCCACCATCCAAGCGACGACGCACTCAAGACACGACGCCCCCGGGCTCTGCCAAGAAAATCAAACCCGAGTCACCACCATGGAGGAGGATCGAGGCCGAAGGCCCTACCTCCTTTACTCAGAACGGCCGCCGCAAATCTGGCCGCATAAATATCCTTCCCGTCGAGCTACTTCCCCAGGGCAGGACGCGGATAACGAGGCGATCTGTCGGCCGCAAAGGTGCCAGTGCAGCGAAGCCCGAAGCCCAGTTGCCCAATGGAAACTCAAAGAAGCTACCGAATGGCTCGCAAAAGCCTAGTCCCGCCACCAAAACCACACACACGAAACCCACCTCCACGCCGACTCCAAAGGCCACGCCGAAGAAGCCTGCCACAGAACTCCGAACCTCCTCCCGCTCTACTCGTCGAAGAAGTCCCTCTCCTCCTCCGCCGACCAGACATTCTATACGCTCTCGAAGATCTTTGCGATTCAGTGAGGCGGCCGACACGAAAGACGAGAAATCAAAAGACTCCAAAAATGACACGACGACTCGATCGCCCCGTATAAAATTAAGGGTTGGCCGGTCTGGTGATATCCCCCTCGTTCATCCGGACCAGGTTCGCAAAAAACCAAAGATTGGAACCAACTTTCAAGATTTCTGGTCCCGCGCGGGCGACATTCCCGTCGAAGATGGAGGGTTGCTGGCATCTGAGGATGGGCCCCCTTTTACTGATGAAATGGCCGCGAAAGACGCTGCTGTGATTCTTCGTATCGAGGATGAGGTTGAACCTGGGGGTCTTCTTTCCCAAGAGAGATGCTCCCTCTTCTTACCCGAACCAGAAGAGGAGCCGCCTCGGCAATGGGCTCGTCAGGATCACTTGATGAAGGCTGTGACCAACTTCCGGAAGCTCATGGTGGCAGAGCAGCAACGACACCGATTCACTGCTAAAAAGCTTGCCGAAGCATGCCGTGACGAATGGCTCCGGCGGCAACCAAAGTCGGCTGAACAAGTGGAAGCCGAGGCAAGGGAGATGTGGCTCTTGCGGTACCGGATTGTCGTCAAGACTGTTTTCGGCACCTGGGAGAATGTCCGACTGGAAGTTAATCGCCGCCGTTTGGAAGAATGGGAACAGGAGGAGCAAAGAAGAGTCAAGGCAGCTCTCAACGAGGCGGTCCATCTCTCCGAGCAGAAGCTTCAGGCCCGTCGTGCGGAATTGGACTCGGAACAGCTATCAGAGGAGGAGGATGGATTCGACGATCTCACCGATGACGCGAGTCTGGTAGACGATGATGACGAATTGGGACTTGCATCCAACGAGGATGATGGCGACGACAACGAAGAGGACGACAGTGATATCATGTCCTCGGATGATGATGACGAAGCCGACGACGATGATCAGAAGGATTCTGTAGATGAGGGCTTGACCCAAGACCAACTGCGGGCCAAGTATGCCAACATACCAGAGGTCGACAAAAAGCCAAAAGATGCCGACGCACCTACAACCGGACCCAGTCGGGAAGACACAGATGCAGTTGAGGCCACCGAGGATCCAGAGACGAGTGACGAATCTGTTGACATGGATGATGACATGAGTTCGACGGATATGGATAGTAATGACGCCAATGAAGAAGCCTCTGGAGAAGACGAGTCTGAAGAAGGGTCCGACGACGATGCGGGTGGTTTGCTGGGGATGTTTTTCGGAAAATCGGAGCTCAAGCAAATGAACGATGAGGCAGGTGTGGAACCCCTCGGTCAAACGGGTGAAGACATTCAAATGCAGGATGCCGATCCAGAGGACATCGACCCAGAGGACGTTGCCGTCACCAACGCTTCTCCCATACCCAACGACGACGATGAGGTTTCACTGGTCCAACATCCGGAGTCCGTGACTAGTGAGCCAGCAGAAGATGGTCACGCCAACCCAGAGGTGGAGGTTCCCGCAGTTCCCACCGAACAAGTTAACGGCACCACCCAGGCCCAAGATGTTGAAGAGGAACAAAAGCCTTCAGCCAATGCCGTCGAGAATACCACCGCCGGACTGGCCACAGACGTCTCCGTTTTGGAGGCTCAAGACGAGGATATGACCATGACAGGAACGGACCACCAGCTCGAGAAAGACCCTGCTGCCGAAAGCACGGCTTCTGCAAACGAGAAACCGCAAGCCGTAGTGTCAGACCCAATCACCAACCCGCCAAGCTCAGACGACAGCCTGTCGCCGCCGCCCACCTTGGAAACCAAGCCCTCTGAATTCGACACAGCTTCCGATGCAGAGATGGTCGTTGACAAACCTGACACGATTATGTCTGTTTCACCACAACCCCCGTCCAGACACAAGATCGAGGTCCCATTCTTGCTTCGCGGTACTCTGCGAGAGTATCAGCGTGACGGACTCGACTGGTTGGCTGGTCTCTACATGAACAACACCAACGGCATCCTGGCGGACGAGATGGGTCTCGGCAAAACTATCCAGACCATTGCTCTACTAGCGCATTTGGCCTGTACTCACGAAGTCTGGGGACCGCATTTGGTCATTGTCCCTACCAGCGTTATGCTGAACTGGGAAATGGAGTTCAAGAAGTGGTGCCCCGGATTCAAGATTCTGGCCTACTACGGTTCGCAGGAAGAACGGAAGAGGAAGCGTCAAGGCTGGAACAACGACGATGTCTGGAATGTTTGCATCACATCCTATCAACTCGTTCTCCAGGACCAGCAGGTATTCAAACGAAGGCGGTGGCACTACATGATTCTCGACGAGGCACACAACATCAAGAACTTCAAGTCTCAGCGATGGCAAACACTACTTGGCTTCAACACACACTCTCGACTCCTGCTTACCGGAACACCCCTTCAGAATAACCTGACGGAGCTTTGGTCACTGCTGTTCTTCCTGATGCCGGCCGAGAATGGAGTGGGGGGATTTGCAGACCTGCAAGAGTTCCACGATTGGTTCCACAAGCCCGAGACCCAGATTCTGGAGAGTGGAAGAGAGCAGATGGATGACGAGGCGCGGGCAATCATCTCGAAACTTCACAAAGTTCTTCGACCGTATCTGCTTCGGCGACTCAAGGCGGACGTCGAGAAACAGATGCCTGCCAAGTATGAGCATGTGGAATTCTGTCGACTCTCGAAGCGCCAACGCGAGCTGTATGATGGGTTCTTGTCTCGAAATGACACCAAGGCAACCCTGGCCTCAGGCAACTACCTCTCGATCATCAACTGTCTGATGCAGCTTCGAAAAGTCTGCAACCATCCTGATTTATTTGTCGACCGACCGATCATGACGTCGTTCCGCATGCAAAAGTCCATTGTTTCAGACTATGATGTGGTCGAGCAAAGGGTTCGAAGATTACTGCTTGCGCATAAGTTTATGAGTACCGTCGACCTGGGATTCCTCAACCTCATTCCGGCCCAATATGAGCACCTTTCTACAGCCAAGACGGACCGGATTGCCCAATTGAGTTCCCACAGAGCTTTGATGGACCTCCGAGAGACGCAAAAGGCTCGGGCCCAACAGGCATACGTGAATCTGGACCCTGCAACTGTTGAATCGAACATTGGCTATCTTGAAAGCGCAGCACGCTGGGGTCGCTTCGAGGAGCTGCAACATTGCGTGTACTTGAATGCCCTGCGTCGACAACAACGACCCATTTATGGCAAGAATCTGGTGGAACTTCTCACCATTGGCACCGACAAGCGACCCTATAAGCCAAGACCAAAGCTGCCTCGACAAATCATGGCTTGGTTCGAGGAGGAGTCGACGCTCATTCAATCCCTGATTCCCACTATCGACCAACGCGCCGATAGTTACAAGACCATCATTGAGAAATTCTCGTGCGCGACTCCGGCCGTTGTGACTCGTGACTTGGAGCAATTTGTGCTTGGTCGCAGGGGGGTGGAGGCGTTTACTGACAAGGATCTCAAGCTATCATCACCCGTTCGTTGGGCCCCTTTCCTGCCAAAAGCCTCTCCACATGATCCCTGGCACGAAGCGCGGATGCGACTGAGCATTCAATTTCCCGACAAGCGGCTTTTGCAATATGACTGTGGAAAGCTCCAAATTTTGGACAAGCTGCTGCGGAAGCTCCAAGCGGGTGGCCATCGCGCCCTCATCTTTACGCAGATGACCAAGGTCCTTGACGTTTTGGAACGATTTCTGAATATCCACGGACACAAGTACCTTCGCTTGGACGGTGCTACGAAGGTGGAACAGCGTCAGATCCTGACCGATCGTTTCAACCACGATCCGCGAATTCTTTGCTTCATTCTATCGACACGTTCTGGTGGCCTTGGAATTAACCTTACCGGTGCTGACACTGTTATCTTTTACGACCAAGACTGGAACCCAGCGATGGACAAGCAGTGTCAAGATCGATGCCATCGTATTGGACAGACTCGCGATGTGCACATCTACCGCCTCATCAGCGAACACACTATCGAGGCCAACATTCTGCGGAAAGCATCCCAGAAACAGATGCTGGATGATGTGGTGATTCAGGAGGGTGAATTCACGACGGACCACTTCAACAAGATCTCCGTTCAGGACGTTCTGGGCGATAAGATTGACTCGACAAGCCAGGGAGTCGACGCTGCAGATGCAGCTTTGGACCGAGTGCTGGGTGGCCCCAGCAGTAATTCCGATCGGACGGTCGGGCGCGTACTGGAACAAGCTGAGGATCGCGAGGACGTTGCAGCTGCGCGTGTGGCGGAGAAGGAGATCCAAGCCGACGAAGAGGATTTCACGGAGAAGCCCAGCAACAATGCCTCTGGCACCTCGACAGCCCGACAAGGAACCCCAGCCAGCAAATCATTGCTCGACGGAGGTTTGCTGGAAGAAGCCGACGCAGCGCCCGTGGAGCAGGAAACAGAGTACAACGCATGGGGTGACCGGATGCAAAACGTCGACGATTACATGCTCCGTATCATGGCAGAGCAACTCAAGGGCACCAAGCTGGAGCTACCCAAAGACAAGAAGAAGGGGAAGAAGAAGGGCAAAGACACCCGCAAGAGATGAATGACGGCTACCTCAGGGAGCCATTGTATACAAGGTTAATCACCGTCACGGTTGTGTGGCAACTGTCGCGATATATGTATAGTAACACTAGGATGGGCAAGGCGAAGCCCAAGCGAAAAGGAGACATGATAGAAAAGGAGGGTGTACCGGATAATGGTTTTGTTAGAAGCGCATTGGGTTACGACAGAGGGACACGAGATGCAAGTCAATGCTTGTCAATTCATATACATAAACTATAGTGTAACAACGTGGTTTCCAGCCACCTTTTCGCAACTTGACCTCTGATATCAGGGGTAGTCGTGTGTAAAAATGAGCAGGAGAATAAATCATCTCCCACCGTTATCCAGAAAATCGAGCTGCTGTTCTCGCAACAGCGGTTAGAAATGAAGAAGGTTTGTTAACCTCGTGTGGGCTGTGTATCCCAGGTTGTAAGTGATACGAAAGGAAAGGAAACGATTGATAACGATAGTCGCAGGAAAGTATTCGAGCGATTCGAGAGCTTGAGAGCAGACTACCTGATGGAAACAAAGGTTAGAATGATTGGCAAACGGAGAGGAGTGTTGGTGTGGTGAAGATAGTGGACTTACTTATTCGAGAGAGTCAATGATAGCACGAGCAGCGGCGCGCATGGCGACGACATCGCGCTTGGCCTTCCAGCAAGGCTGGCCGGGATGCATACACCATCTCTTGTCGGCATCGGCTTCGGCATCGCGCTTCTTCCAGCAGGGCTGGCCGGGATAGATGCACCAGGGCTGAGCGTCACGCTTGGAGACATCATCGTCGCCCACGGCCTCTAGGACGGCCTCGGCGCTGCGCTTGGCCTTCCAGCACGGCTGTCCGGGATGCATACACCATCGCTTGTCGGCGGTGGTGGCTTCAGCCTCGGCCTCGGCGTCGCGCTTCTTCCAGCAGGGCTGGCCGGGATGCATGCACCACGGCGAGGCGTCGCGTTTGTCCTTTCCGTCGTCGCCGCCGCCGCCGTTGCCGCTGTCGGGGTGGAACTGCTGGTCGAGTCCGAGGTTGTTGTAGTACTGCGCCGGGTTCCAGTACGAACCGGCCACGAAGCCGGCGAGTTCGTTGACGTCGCGCTTGGCCTTGAAGGCCGCGCCGCCGGGGAAGTTGCTGCGCTCGGCGTTGGCGTCACGGGCCGCGAGACCGCCGGAGCTGGCGATGGCCTCACCGAAGGCCTCGGCGGCACGCTTAACCTTCCAGCACGGCTGGCCGGGGTGCATGCACCAAGGCTCGGGGGCGGCCTCAGGGGCAGGGGCAGCGAGGACGCTGGTGGCCAGGAAGGAGGCGAAGGCGGCGAGAGTGAACTTCATGCTGGGCTTTCTTGTCGGGGAAACGAGTTGGCGTGTAAGTTGGTATTTGTTGGTTCTTCGGGGAGTGAGGGAGTGAGCGCACTTGTTGAGAGTTGAGACTGGGGATCTTGTCTGAAGGTGAGGTTGAGGTTGTAACTTGATGTCCTTCTTGTGATGATGATATGAGCCTGGAGAAGAAAGACGAGATAGAAGGAAGGATATCCTGTAGGATTTATAGAAGAAGCAGAAGCAAGAGCATCAATAGCCATTGACCAGAGGCCGTTGGTGTCCAAGAGCCTGTTCAGCCCTGACAGCCCTGACGGTCATCGTGGGTTTCGAAGCTAGCTATTCAGTCTATTGAGCCAGCGGGGTCAATAACTAAACGGCGCCGCACCTGGCGACCCAGTCAAAGCCGCAACTGCACGAGGCCTTCATCGCAACACCCACCCCGTGAGATGCGATGAAAGAAAGAATATGAACACACGTGAGTTAGCGTGGGCATCTCGACGGCAAGGGAGGAGGCGAGGATCTCTTAGCTCACCGGTGCGGCTTATTGACCGTCGGGAGGGCGAAGAGTAGGCCCACGAAGGAGCCCCGGGGATCTGTAGACGGAAATTCTCAGGCGGGCTGTGATTCTGCTCTTCTGGGCGAGGCGTGGCGTGGTGAAGCGCAGAGGTCGTTGAGCAAACGGGCTGTTTGCAAGGCCGTGTTCATCTAGGCCCGCAGCCTTGCATGAATCACAGGCCCAAAGAAGCAATGCTGACTACGCCAGACGGCTTCTCTCTCTTTCGTCCTGTCGAAGTGAGAGAGTGGGTCGTGGATAGTACGTCGTTGGCTTATTGATGCTCTATTGAGACCCGAAAGGGGAAAAGCTGAAAACACTCGGCCGCCACAACCGTTTGCCAAAGACGGGACAGGTGAGCCGCAACGCATGTGACGCCAGTAAGAGGAAGAAATAATGCAAGGCTGTAGGTAATGGGAAATAGACATGCCCAACTGTTGGAGATTTTTCTTAAGCTTCGCCGCCGTGATAGGCCTGGGAGCACCGGTCGTAGCCGGAGCCATGGGTTTCCAAATCTGGGTTGATAACGGCGTGGCAACGACTTCTTGGCAACTTTAATCATTGTGTACCAGGTCAAGTATGCTTAAACCCCGGTGATCGAGTGAGGCTACCTGATTTGTCTCATCGCTGTGCTGTGGTTCTCTTCTCCCTGGTGCGGGCGCCTCGTGAACTAGTCGACACCATCAGTGTCATCGGTCACATATAGCCTCACCGGCTCAATAGAAAAAGCACATGTTTTAGAGACATGGCTGACGAGGAAAACAGGGCGTTTGGGAGCGGAGATAGTCCCGGCCGTTAGTCGCGGCTGCGAAAACTCCACTGGGGCATCAACCTAAGGCGAATCTCAGGGGAGAGTGAGAAACAGGTGAGTCTGAATAACCATAGAAGAAACTTGGCTGTCACAATTCACATCACGTGGCAGTACGGATGATGGACCTGGTCTCGAGTGCCGGGACGCTATCCCAGAGAAACACAAACTCTTTGATGCAACTTTTTGCCCATTTTCCATCCACGACCGCGAGTATCGCCGCCGCCACCGATTCAATAAGAAACTATCGACACGGCTTGACTCAACTGTGCGTGCTCCTTGCGTCCGCCTTGGGCCGCGACGCTTCGATCCTGCATCCGTGACCGGGTGGTACTGGGAAAAGCAAAGGCAATGAACATGGCTCAAGCTGACTGATGGTGTCTGCTCAGTGCGAATAATTTCTTCTTTGAGTCGTCGACTCTAACTAGTATCAATTAGGTGCTCTCGGCTTGTGCTTGGTGGTGATGGCCGATGGCTCGACCGTATCCGACATCGGTATTGACAGCGACATTGAATCACGGCACGGACGAGATCGAGATGTTCAAGAGGTCATATTCTCACTCCCAGCGTCACCGGCTACTTCCGAGGATCCCAGTCCCGGTCAATCTCGTCCAGCAACCCCTCGATACCCAGCTTCTTCGACCCCAGGATATCCTCCAGGCTGATGATCTTGAAGCTCGCCGCGTTGCTCGTGGTCCCATCCGGCAGCTGATTCGCGTCGTCGTGCACCACCACCAGCCCGTACGGGAAGTCGTCGTTCAGGGCCACGCCCACGGCGGCCAGGCCGTCCGTGTTGCTCACGGCGTCGATGGCGCCGTCCGCAGACTCCGTCAATGTGAAGGTCGTCACGTACTCGTGCGGGGAGCCGCGGCGGTAGACGTTGTACGCGCTGACGCCCTGGCAGGATACCACGATGAAGCCCTGGTCGGGCTTGGGGCCGACGATGAGGGTGACGCCCTCGACATCGCCGTACAGGTGGCCGTCGCCGATTTCTGCCACCAAGGTGCCCTCATCTTTCGAGTCCGGCTCTGCGCCGTACCTCCAGAGCGCACGTGGCTCCTCTCCGATGAAGATCCACCCGTTCTCCTCGTCGGTAACGCATCCCTCGACCTGTCCACCGCTTCCTCCGGTAAAGTCCCTCACCAGGGTGGTTTGCAGCTCTCCGTCGGAAGTGGACGTCAGCTCGTACTGAAGATACCGGGCGGACTTCTCGTTAACAAAGAGGTATTGCTTTCCGGTGTCGGGCGACCGGTACGTGCATGAGCCGTAGACGCCGAAGTCTTCCACCACGGGCTGGCTTCCACCAGAGATGTTGACCAAGGTGCCGTTCGACAGCATCTCAAAGAGACTACACTCGTTAGCAATCCAGTTCTTTCATCCTGGGATCGGCAGTACTAACCAGAGAGTGTCGTCCTCTCGGCAGGCAGCAAACGCCAAGTCGACGGTGCGCCCACCAGCCTCGAAGCCGTAGATAATGTCGACGTTGTTGGGCTCGCCCGCAGTAAACTCCTGGAGCAGGTTGCCCGCCAGATCGAACACGCCCAGACCAGCCGCGTCTCCAGACTTCATGGTCGCGACAATGCGTGAATCCTCGCGGGAAACAGGCGAGATCCAGATGGCGGGATCGTCGCCATCGCCAGGCCGAGCCTCGGTCTCAAACGACGGCTCGACCAGCAGAAACGAGCAGTGCAGGCCGCCCCATCCCGCCTTGCATTTGCACACGTTCGGCCCGGTGCACTTCCCGCGGCCGGAGCAGTCGTCGGTGCAGGTGTACTTGGTGCACTGCTTTCCAGCGAATCCCGCAAAGCAGTCGCACTTCTGCGACTTGTCCTTGAGGCAGAACCCGCTGTCGGAACAGGTGGAGCAGATGGGGTCTTTCTTGGAGTTTTCCTCTTCCTTTCCGGGGCTGTATGCCGTGTTCGCCTTGATGCCCACATCGCTTAGGACATTCTCAAGGGAGGTGATGCCGAAGCCGTTGATCTCGTCCGACTCAATCGCATAGGTCAGAAGGCCACCGGGATACTTGGAAGTTGACGCCTGGTAGATGCTGAGGCCCTGAACCTCGATGCCTTCCAGCCCTGTCAGGGTTAGGGTGGCCTGGACCTTGAAGGATTTGTCGTAGATGGCGATCTTGTCCTCTTGGGCGACAAAGAGGTAGTCGGCGCCCTCCTTGCGGGAAACGTAGACGGCTACTCCGGTCACGTCGCCCTCGGCCTCGCCAAACTTGGTGATTTTAGGCGCATCGGTGCTCTCCTTTAGGGTGAACTGGTACACGTCTTTGTCGTCGTCCACAGCTAGGTAAATGCGCGACTGCGACCGTGACACGGCGCAGCCAGAGACCTCAAATTCCGTGTCAAAGGTTTGGATCTATGCTAGTCAGCAACGATATCGCGCAGAGGAGCTATGTGCTTGCCTCCAAGATCTCCACTGCTTTCTTGGTCTCGCGCACAAGAAGCTGCACAGCTTGGTTCTTCCCGAAGAGGTACAGATAGTCGTTGCCCGTCTGGCTCTTCCACGAGCAGAGTGCGGACCAGTCCCCGAGCATTTTGAAGTCGGCATCCTTGATGTGCTTGAGCTTGGGAGCCTCGAAAAGGCGAATAATAGAGTCCGGCTGGGCGATAGTGGCGATCAGATCCTTGCTTCCCACGCCATACACGGCGGTGACGAGCTTGGTGCGCCCAGTCACTCGCGAGGACACTTCTGAGAGAGAGGCCGAATCGAGGCTGTAAGCGTGAATGCCGCCCGTGTCCGGGTCTCCATCGTTGCCGACCAGCAGCGGCGCTTTGTTGGAGTAGTAGACAGTTGTCCAGTCGGATTCCACTTCCGACGTGACAGCAGTGACGTTGACATTCAACTCGACGGCGGCCGTGACGAGCCAAGCCTGCAAGGCAACTGCCAGCAGGGTAACCAGGCTAGAAACCACCATGATTGCAACAACACAGAGTCTCCGAGGTCGGAAGAAGGAGTTGTTTGAGGTTGTGAGAGCGTTGTCCCTCAGGGACGGCGGTGACTTATATGCCATCCTCACCACTCCACGTGAATACACGCTGCCGAGGCCACTATAATTCGAACGCAACTCGTGCGGCGCGGACCACGTTCCATTGGCCGTTAAACCAAGGGCAACCCATAAACGGCAGGCACGGAGATTGTGGATGACGCGCCGTTTGTCCTGCGCTGCTCCGACTCTTTGGGCTGAATTCGGACCTTTGTGTATCAGTGTTGGAAGGACTCGTGGGGGAGACGACGTTTCTATTGGGCTGCAGGGGTTCGCATAGTTGCATCCCGCTCCCAAAACATTGGCGGCCCTTTCATTTCTCCGCTAATGCTTGTCGCTTGGGCGGTTCGGTGTTCGCATTAGGGAACTCGTTAAACGTGCCCCCCGCAACTAGGTACGTAAGGAGAGTAACGCAGCCTCTAGGCTAAGTTTAAAAAGAACTTAAACCGATGTTGCCTACGTTTCCGAATGGGGTCATACATAATGGTCCAATATACATCTCACTGGGCTGTCTGACCTTTGTGGGTTCGACCCCGGCAGTCTAAAATTGGCACCATTGTCTGACACCGGTCGACGAATGGGACGAATGGGACGACTGGAAAGAAAAAGGCAGCTGCTCTCGATATTCTATCCTATGCGAAAGTCCAGAGCGTACTGAGTCCATGAATATCATGTGAAATGGAACGATCCAGAATGGAAGCAAATGTATCTTTGCAAGTCACATAATTCATCGGGTACAGGGTAGGCAATCTCGAAATATCTGCTTGCTTTGTTCCCCTGGTTTCAGATCTCAGTAGTTTCTACACTAGCCTAGAGGGGGACCATCTGCATTCCAATTCTGTATTAAGTAGCACTCGATCCAAGTATCGCTCATCATCAAGACGCCTTGACTTAAACTCAAAATCTGTTCTAATATTCTGTCACTGGCTGGGATACATGAGTCTAAACACACTGTTAGTCATTTGCCGCAGTGGAACTCTCAGTGTACGTGTGCGACTCGGCTCACAACGGACGCGGTCAACAGCACGCTTTAGTAAACCAACAAAATGAGATCAATATTAATTTAAGGTATTCCAGAAATGGGTATAGTAGCTTCACTATGGAGGACATCCGCAAAAGATCAAACACCTCCTTATTCTTTCAGAAACCCTGTGTCGCAAGATGCAGCTCCGACGACGACTTGGACAAGTTGCCGCCGTCAAACGTCTTCGCTTGCCCAATCGTCGAGTCCGCTGATGACTTCCGGCCGATGCTCCCACCATCATGATCGTGCCTGTCTTCGCGCTGGACCATAATTTCCGTCGTCATCATCACCCGGTCGTCGCGATGGATCTGTGCCCGGTGTGCTTGGTCCGACGATATGCCATCCTCGCCGCCGCCCATGGCGTAGGCCTGGTACGAGACGTCGCCCGTGGGCTTCGACCCGGCATCGCTGATGTACGTGTCAAGTGCGATTCCGGTCCTGTTGCTCGTGGGTTGTGTTCGGCTTCGGGGCCCGGAGCTGGCGTCCTTGTTTCCGGTCGTCATCTCCACTAGGCGGTTCAGGATGGTGAACTCGAGCTTCAGCTTCGTGCTGTAGACGAACGCCTTGTATGACGTCTGGTACTGGTACTGGTCGGCGTACTCGAGGCCAAGGATGGTGATGTCGAGGAGGATAATGACAAGGTTGACGAGGATGAGGTGGTTCATCAGGCGACGACTGGCCCTGCCGTTGCCCATGGTGCGCTCAAGCCTCATCAGCTTGACGGTTTCGATGATGTAGAAGCTGGAGATGATGATTTCCTGGATAAAGAAAACAGTGACCTGGATTTTCTCCATGATGGAGTACGGTTGGACCCAGGGCTCCGGGTTGGAGGAAAAAGAGCCGTAAATCATGGGGATAATGGCGCCGTGACAGATAACAGCATCAACGATGATCACCCACAAGATCATCTTCAGCCGCTTTCTGTTCCGTAGTACCAGATGCAGTCGAGACCACAGCACCAACGACTGGCCCGTCACCATAGCCACCCAACCGACGCTGATCAGGGTCGCGGCCAAGTACCCGAGCGACTCTGGGGCGAAGTACTTGACGAGGAAGCCGCCGCAATACACAGGGATCCCCCAGGAGGCGCACAGAAAGGACCAGAAGTAGAGGCCGGCATGCCGTTTGAACGTGCCCCAGATGATGCAGGTGAGTTCGACGACATTGTACATAGCGAGAGACAGGAAGACAATGATGATGTAGAGGGCGATTTGGGAGAACCCCTCGGTCCCGGTGCCGAAGGAGCCCATGGCTGTGTAGATGGAAGGAGGTAAACGGGGAAAGGTCGTGAGTAGCGAAGAGGGAGAAAGGAGAGGCTGCCCCAGGTCGAGGAGGGCCTATAAAGAAGGGCAGAAGTTGGAGGTCAGGAGCAAATGCAAGCTTTGTCGACACACCGCATGACGGGTGGGTGTTTGAGGAATATGTATACCACCTTAGCCAGAACTACGGAAGCAAGAGGACGTCGTGTCTCGGGTGCCCGTCTCGTTGCTCGGTCCCTGATCGGCACTCAGCCCGCTTAGCAGCATAGTCTACGTCCAAGTCCGCAGTACGTTTGCGAGATGCCCTAATGCGGCCGGCACCCTGGTGCTCAGTCCGGGTCCCCGCGACGCCGGCTTAGACTGGGACCAGGGGAGGGATGATTCAGTGCAGACAAAGCTTGCGAGAGAGCCTACAAATTTCGCATCGTTGCCCTAATTGCTGAAATGCGGTTTCTGGTGAAATGTACGTAAAACACCCACGAGTCAGCTGCTTGACTCGCACCCCAGACTGAAGAGTGCCACACTGGGGAAAGGACTGGGGGTGCCAAGTAATGGGGCTGCAGATGCTTGGACTTGCCGTCGATCCCGTCCAGGGCAAAGACGAATGAGAGGAGCAGCCTCGACGTGTGACTGGGCTACGTGACGGGGGCGCGTTGCAGGGTGTTGTGCTGGATCTTTAGCGGGGAGGCCGGCATCGCAAGCCGAAGACACCAAGGAAGGCCACGGAAGGCGAGCCGGAATAGGGTTCGACTAGCTGGCTAGTGATGTCAAGCTGTGGCGTCCCAGACAATGCCTTGTGGACCGTGGTGGATGGTTGACGAAAGAAGGTGACGAGAGAAGCATTGTGTGGTGGAGTTGCGTGTAAGAGAGAGGCCGCATGCAGAAGTGACATCGATTTCCCCCGCAACATGTCATCTTTTGTTTTACTTCTTTCTTCGATGGCATCCATAACAAGCCCTCGAGGCATTCTAGAAGGCCCCTCGCTCCGCCACTGTCTCTCCTTTGTTATGCGGGCGTCGAGTTCTCATGGCAGCCAGGCCGAGTCAATTACCACCAAAACACCACCAGCACCACCGCCATCAACGCCCATCCACGCCCAGCAGCGCCCAATACGCCCTGCAATCCGACTCGACCTTCGCCGACGCTCTTCCTTGCTTAAAACCGCTGCCTTGTCGTCTGGCGCGTCCCCGCAGCCAACGGATCGGCGGGAGCTGGACGCTAGCATGCCTTTAGCTCGCCGCCCATCGACGCCACGGCGGGAAACCCAGTCACAAGCTGACGATCAAGCAATAATCTGGTCCTTGTCTGGTGTACCCGAGCCCCGGGATTCACAATGCCGTGCCCCCCGCAGATTTAATTAGTGGGTTGCCGGCGTTGAGCCTCTTGTGCAAGCGAGAGTCTCCTCATTACGTACTCCGAGACGCCCTCGAAAGCCATGCGAATGTCTTGTTCTTGAAACGGAACACGCTGAAAAAGCCTTCATTTAGTGTGCGAAGTTTCCGAACAGAATAAGTTAGCCACGGCTTTCGGGAACAACATGTGTCAAGAACGCAGCCTTTACTTGTTATCTTGTCTATCCTGTCGATGAGGGGAAGACGGACTAGTATGCCGATCCTCCACACCAGTACGGAGTAACAATTCAACGGCCATCGACGATAAACGCCCGGACACCAGGGACCGCCTCCTGCCACACTCGCTGTCAATATCCCTCATACGGGCCGCTTGAGCTGGCGGTCTTTTCTAGCTGGTAAGCTTGAGCCGGCCTAAAGCTAGCCTTGTGCGCCTCGTCGGATTTTGCCCTCCGACTCTCTGATGACGAGGCCGGGTAATGCAGGAACCAAGCCTTGCCTCAGCTACACGACGGGCCTGAAAAAAAGAAAGGAGAGGATCCCTGTTAGATGATCGCGCAAGCTGCCGTTTGCTGGTCGCTGGCCGACGGCCAAAGCGCGCGGAACGCCTGGGTCCCCTGTCCTTTAGTGCCGGTAAGTTTAATCAAGTATTATTACTGTCCCTGAAACCCTGCAGTTCTGTAAAGGAAACGTCTACGTAACTGTACGCGATACTTGGCATCGCACTCGTCGTGCTCGGACTCATGCGGGTCATGGTCGGGGCGGTGGAGACGCACAGGGCGCTGACAGGCAGACCGTCGGATAGTTGGGCCTGTCAAGTCTTAGGTCTGATAAGTAGTAGTTTACCAAGTGACGGAATCAGTGGCTAGGCCTGTGCTGATGGTCTGGGGATAATGTTGATAGGGAAGTTGCTACATCTTGGACTCAACCAAGATCCGACAGGATAATCTGAGCTAGTGAACACACTGGTATCTATTGGGACTACTTCATACCGAGTGCGAACCCGTCACACAGCCGTCTGTTGTCTGCCCAATCTCATCTTTTAATTTCTTTGCGGTAGGCAAAGGCCGCCCCAACTCAACACCACGTAGTCACGCAAATATGATACAGGATGCCATATTCACGCAAACACGTCCTAGAAAGAGAAACCACCTATACTTTTGACAGTTCATTGAGACGCAACCCCAGGATTGTGAACAGCACTTTTCTAAGTCTCCCGCGTCTGTTCATCTGTTCACTCACTCCGCGCTGCACGTAAATACACCTCTTGTTCAACAATGCAATGTCCGAATATGCGAACATCCGTGACGCACAACGTGACGGCCTCGGTGACACACGAACAGTTCATGAACATAATGTAGCAAATCTCTATAAATCGGAAGCCATGGTCGGCAGCATATTGAGGCAATCCGCAACAATCGTGCATCCGATTACAGCATCGTCGGATCCATAATCATCTTGACTCCCCCGACCATGGCCTCCTCCAATTCACAAAACCTGACGTTCGGCGTCGAACTGGAGTTCATGTCTCCTGCTCCTGACCCTCATCCACCGAGGGGGAATCGGCCGCAGCAAGGCTGAATATCGCAAAGCAACTGGCAGAGCGCACGAAGCTCCCTATCGCTCTCGAGTGCTGGCACGAAGGTCACCACCGTTGTGTCATCTGCTCCTGGATTCACCATGGGAAGGATGGCTGCACGCATCTCCTCTCTCCGGGCAATACCCAAATCGACAAGGATGGGCAGCTGGAAGGGACCTGCTTTGTCGTCAAGGAAGAGCCTCTCGGTGAGCATATATCCAGGATTAACGAGGAAAGGAGTTGGCCTGGCATCGAGATCGCCTCGCCCATTTTACAAGCCGGTGAGTTGACCGCCGGACTGCCCGCCCTGACCGAAACCGTCTCTGCCCTTCGTAACATGGACGCGAGCATCAGCGCCGACAAGTCCTGCGGGCTGCACGTCCACGTCGGCGTCGAAGGCGGCATGACCCTGCTGCTTGCCAAGAAGATCATTACGATCGTCATGGTCCTCGAACCTACTCTGTTCTTCGAGCTTGTGGCTCCGTCGCGGGTGACGAACGCCTGTGCCGCGCCCATCAAGAAGGACATGATCATTGCCAGGGGAAATGCCTCAGACAATACTGCGAACTTTGATCCCCAAGGAAGTTGCGGGATGCTGGACGATCATGTCCCACCGGTCAAGGCCATGAAGCCGGCGGAGTGGAACAAGCACGACCCGGCCGGGTTCTATGACATGTTGGGGGTCATCTGGGAAAGCAAGTCGCTCCAGAGACTCTGTGCGCTCACCAAAAGCTCGTTCGCATACCGGGGCGGGTCGTACCTCTCTCTCCGTGACTCCAAAGGCGATTCGAGAAACCCAACTTACCGCAATGAGAACTTGGAAAAGACGCCGTCGACCATCGAGTTTCGATATGCGCAGATGAGCTTTGACATGGAGTTCATGCGCAACTGGATCAATGTTCTCTCCCAGGTGATGAAGCTAGCCCAACAGGACGCCGCTGACTTCAAGAAGTGCCTTGCTTCCATTTATAAACTGACGGACCAATCCCTCAAGCGTGGGGAACACCTGTGGCAGGTAATGTTGCGGGAAGTGCTCCGGCTGGGGCACCAGCTCCCGGCATGGAGACTGCAGCGGCAAAAGTATTGCCGGGGAGAGGAGATCTCGTTCCTTGACAGTGACAAGATTCTGCTGCCAGTGCCTCGGGAAAGTAAGCAAGGCGATGATGATGGGTCCGATGCTGATCAGTAACGTCCATCAGCTGGCTGCTAGGCCCTAGGACAATGGAGCTATGGAGGCCCCGAAAATAGACGTGCCGGTGCTTTGGGTTGGTTGGTACCGGGACAAAGATAGACGGCTCGCATAATAGAGAGAATAGAGAAAAGAACGTGGTTTCTTCTTGGAACCCATGCTTGACTTGGCAGCTTACGTGAAATGGTGTACTCGGCGTTGGATGCCCTCTTTGTTCATTGCCTTGGTAGTTATTGTAAATGACGCATTGATTAAAGGAGAGCGCCAGCGTATGAAATCGAGATGGAAAGACCTGGGAATCACACCCAGTTAGGCTCCGCTCGCTCCTGTCGATCACGGTGTCCATCGGTGCCCGGAACGCAGGCCGGGCATGGACCCACCCGATACGGAGTGGGGCCGGGCCAGAGAGCTTCATCCAGAGAGACAGCAAGGGGCAGGCTTCCTTGGGACAAGAAACAACCAGGGGCTCAAATTCAAGTTGGCTTCGACCTCATCTCATACATGGACTCTCCGGCTCCCTCTCAAACCGTCCCCCTCGACCCCCCACCCCGTTCTCTATCCCGCTCCCGCTCCCTCTCATTCTCCCTCTCCCTTTCCGCGGTCGTCTCGCCCGCCCTGGCCGCGCCGGCGGGATACGGCCCGGGGGCCTGCCAGCTGGTGCTCGGCGGCGCACACGTCTCGGCGCACTTGACGCAGGCCAGGTCGGTCTTCTTGTAGCTGCCCTTGATGATGCGCTTCTCGTCGAAGGCGTACCGCGGGCACCGCATCGTCGGCGCTGCGTTGCGCCCGAACAGCCGCCGCTGGTAGTCGCACGCCGCGCCCAGGTCGTCGATGGCGAAGAACAGGTCGATCTGGTGGAAGACCTCGCCGCCGATGACGGCCCGTCCGCACGCCATCTGCGGGCACGCCGTGCCCTTGGCGCACGAGCATACCATCTGCTGGAACGAGTATGTGCACATGGCGTTTGGGTTCGAAGTTTGTGGGTTTCTTTTTATAATGTTGGGTTCGAGAGTTTGGGAGCGAGCTCGCTTCAGGCCGGGATTGGCTGGTTCCTGGTTCCTATATCTAGGTCGACGACACGCCCAGTTGGTCTCTCCTCTCCGTCGTGTGTTCTCTTTCTCACGGCCGTGGTAACAAAGGCCAAAGGCGCATCTCGCAACACCGAGTTTCCAACGCCCTCGCACCAAAAGACGCGGGCGGTGTATAAGGCCGCCAGAAAAGAAAAGAGAACCAAAAAAATAGCCGGCGTTACACCAAATCCTGCCTCATCGTGCGAAAGCAACCACCCGCCATCTCCGAGGCTGACCCGCAGGCTTTTCTTCCACCGTTGTTTGCGTTGCCTCTTGCGCCGCTGAGTGTGTACAAATGCAGCGGCCCGTGGAGTCGACGCTCCGCGAGCGAGGAGTTGCGCACAAGGAGACGCGCACAAGGGGTCGGTCCGACGGGGTCTTGGACTCGGTAAGGAGGAGGAGGGAAGCAAACATGCGTCGTCTCAGAACACCACGGTCGAACCCGACATCGCCATCGCCATCGACACACAGGACACGGGAACAACACAGCACGGCACGGCACAGCACAGCACAGCACAGCACAGCATAAACACTGCACAAGACTTCGCCTGTCCCGACTTATACGCCCACCAAGCCCAAAGACGATCCCACATGCCACATCCGAGCCCGCACGGTCCAAGCCGCGGCCCAGTTACCCCAGATTCCCTCTTCGCTCCCGCTCCCCTGTCCGCGCGCCGGGTTCCCCGCCTCAGCCTTAACCAACCTCAATGACGGCGGGGGAACTTATGGAAAATAGCCCTCAACACGAAGATTGCGCTCATCTGGCGCACTTTTAACCCCTGGCTCAGTTCGGGGCCGAGTACCCCATTCAGCATAGTTGCGGCGGTGATGCCTGTGAGGTGTTGGTCTCGATGCGGCGGTGATGGACTCATCGGGCGGAGGGTACAGCTCGGAGGTTGAAGTGAGGGAACATGTGAAAGAAACTCGGCCGGGTACTTAAAGGGCGTGGTTTATGGCAATGTTCCTCGTAGTGTGAGGAGCGGAAGTCGCAACTGCAGTTAGCAAGGTCCATCTCCCAGCCAGCGTCTCTCTCAACCTTCAACCCCCTCAACACCATCGCCATGCGTCTCTCTCACATGCTCGGCCTCGCCAGCCTAGCAACCACGGCCGTTGCCTCGGGCGCTAGCATCATCGGCGCCATGGCCACCATCAAAAACACCAGCATCGCCCTCAACACCACCGTCGCCTCCTGGGACGGCGGGCTGCTGGGTACGATCCCCATCATCATCAAGTCGACGCAGCTGCTCGTCGACATCAAGAACGGCACCATCACCGCCAACGCGTCTAAGCCGCTCTCCGCCGGCGAGGCCGCCCAGGTTGCGCAGGCCACGACAAAACTCGCCGACGTTGTCGAGGACGTCCTGGCTACCATCGTCCGGGCCAAGCGCAAGTTCGACAAGTTGCTCCTGGGCCCTGTCATCCTACTCAACCTCCAGCTGCAGAACAACGCCACTCAAGAGTTTTCCTCTGCCGTTGTTGAGAAAGTGCCCAAGGACTTGCAAGCGTTTGCCAAGACTCTCATACAGCCCATCCAGAATGCCTTTGACGCAGCAATCAAGAAGTACGCACTGTTCTCAAAATAGCCATGAGGCAGCTTTTATAATGTAGATACAATTCTGTGAGGACATAATAGGGGAGAAATGGTAGTCATAATAATTCGTCTCTATACAAAGACGCCTACAGCAATGCGAACGATACCATGACTTGAGCGTATGACATGAGCTTTTTAATTGATTGTGAGGAAGAAACTGCCCCTAGTTATCCCAACTTTGAAGGACCATCATCGCTTTTACGTACCACTTTAAATCACGTTATGTATGAAAGCCATTGCCTTGCTGTATTTCTTTTCTTGTTTTTTCTTTGTTTAATCCATCTGGTCCACAGTCTGGGCGTCACCATTTTGCCCGCTAGAGACGCCAGCGACCTGCTTGTCGGCCTCGCTAATGACGAAGCGCCAGTTGAAAGGATCCTCAATCTTGCCTAGCTGAATGCTCTGCAGCGTCGTCAGCAGCCTGGTGCAGACGGGGCCAGCCTCCTCCTGGCTGGCCTTGATGTATGTAACCGTGTTTTCGATCTCTTCGTGGCGGCGGGTGATGGAACGAATGGGGACCAGGGCGGCGGCGGTACCGGCAGCCATGACCTCCGTGAAGTCGCCGAGCTCGCCGTACTTGATAACTCGCTGCTCGACCTTCCACCCGAAGCTGCGGGCAAGGTCCTGGATGCTGGAGCTCGTGACACTGTCAATGACGCACTTTGAGTCAGGGACAACGAGGGTAATGTCATCGCCCTCTCCGAGCACACCGATGAAGCCGCTGGTGCTGAACTCATCCACCTCCTCGTGGCGAGCGCTGTCCAGATGCAGAGTGATGCCGAAGCCCTCGGCGCGGGCCTTGTCGCTCCATCGCAGGACGGGCGCATAGTTGCCGCCGACCTTGGCGTTTCCGGTACCGTTGGGGGCCGCACGGTCGAACTCCTCGAGGATCAGGGCCTTGACGGGTTGGGAGCCGTGGTAGACGCCGGTGGGGATGACGAAGACGCAGAAGGTGTACTCCTCGGGGGGCGACAGTCCCAGCTGGGCGCTAGAGCCGTAGAGCTGGGGTCGGATGTAGAGGGCGGCGCCCGTCTCGTGGGGAGGCACGAACTCGGCGTTGAGGGCGACGGCGGCGCGGCAAGCCTCGAGGAACATGTCGACGGGGACATGGGGCATGGAGACGACCTCGGCCGAGTGCTGCATGCGGACGGCGTTGCGGTCGGGGCGGAAGATGCTGATGCTGGCATCACCGGGAGTGCGGAAGGCCTTGAGACCCTCGTAGGCCTGCTGGCCGTAGTTGAGGGCCGGCGCCATGCCGTGGATGCGCATGAAGGGGTCGGCGACGAAGCGGAGGGGAGTCCATTTCCCGGTCGACTTGGAGTAGTTGGACTCGATGTGGCCGTTGACTGCGAGGAGAAGTCAGCCAGTCTGTCCCTTACTGCGAACCGGCTGAGAAGCAAGCGCCATCTTACCTTCGCGGACCTTGAAGCCCACGTTGGACCAGTCAATGGTGTTGACCGGGGGAGGAGGGAAAGCAGCCATCTTTGCTAAGGTGGTGAAGTTGGGTATCGACAGATGACAACAAAAACGAGTCAATTGGTCCTCAGCAGCGACGTTTGATCTCAGCAGAGCGGGTTGAAAGAGAATAAGTAGACTCTGCGCGCGAGAAGAAAGGAGAGAAAGGAGAGAGAGGGAGAGAGGGAGAGAGGAAAACTGGCCGCAATATCCGGTTTGAAGCTTTTCTCTTGACTCAGTGCTGACCTCACGCCCTAGGTTGCTGCAACCCCGCCGATGTCGGTCCAGCCATCCCTGCCGCGGGGTCGTTCCTGCCCACTCCGCCCACCTGGATCAATGGCAAAATGCGTATAGCTAGGCAAACCAGGGTCTCGCTCCTGCATTTCGCTGCAGCTTCAGTGCCTCTCGCTCGTATAGAGGCGGGTCGCGTCAGTCTAAGCTGACGCTCCGGTTTCCACAGCGTCCCATTGGTCCTCTTGGTCCGCTTCATGTCCTATTGTTCTTTGCTACATTTTTTCTTCTCCTCATGCTGCACTGTGCTTGATAGCTTTGGGTTCAAGGCTTGCCCCGTGATGTCATCATGCTCATATGCCTACAGCGAGTGCTCTGTTACAAACCGTGGCTTGCATGTAAAGCATGTAGGTACTCATGTACAGTGTCCCGGGAGCCTGGTTCTACTACTTACTACCTGCCTTGGGTACCTGACACGTAGGAACCAAATGCAAATGAACAAATACGGAAACTCGCCAACGTTGCAATAATTAGGAATCGCTAGGTTCCTCGAGGAAATGAATTAACTGTCTATAAATAACAAGGTCTTGTTTGCATTCTAATGCTTCATTGCCTCATCTTTGTGTCATGTCATTTGTCGCTACCGTAAAATAATGCATTGCTAGACTAAGAAATTCCCTTGTTCGCGTGGGCTTCGCCCTCCATCCTGGAAAGCTGTCTTTGTTTCTTTTCTTCCTCTCCCATATCATCCATCCATCCGGCCATCCATGGATCCGTCATCCTCAAATCAATCGCCAATAACACAGGAAACGAATGTGAACAAGCTTAGGTACGTCTGATCAAAGCAAAAGTGGAGTGTCGTGAGAAACGAGGTACTCGTGAGAGTTGTAAGCGTAGTAGGAAATCCGTCCCAGTCCCGGTGTAATCGTCGTCCTGGAAGGCGTACCTCCAATGAGGTGTGGTGGAAGGAGTGAAAAGGAGACTACATCTTTTGCTCTGCCTTTTTTTGTGGACTTTTCGTCAGCGGTGATGAAACCCTCTTTGATATCCCTGCGCCTGCGCCCGCTGACCCAACGCCGGCGGCATAAAAGCAGGCCAAAAGATAAATTGCAAAAAAGCCACAGTACGCCTCTAGTCAGGCCAAAGCGGCCAAACGTTGGAGGCAGGTAAGAACACCTAATCGCGCCATGTTAGCTGCCATTTTCATTCATCAAGGACAAGTATTCATCACTTACCACTAACACCTTGGGTCAAAGTGGCCGTCGCTTCCGTGTTTCGGGTACCAAGGCTGACTGTAACCACATCCTTGACGGTGCCGTCTTCCTGAAGCCTGTTGGCCCACTTAAACACCTTCTCATCTTCTCGACCGTCACCAACAACCATCAGGAAGTCGACGGGGTCCTTGTGCGTGTCGTCAGGGTCCAGATGTGCCTGCAGATTCTCAAACACTTTCCTTGCCGCAGTCCTCTTGGTCCAGTCAATAGGCTCAACGGCGATGGAGCCATCTAGAGGAATGGCATGGACTCGCTGTTCCTCACACGCGTCATTGACGTGGCTCGAGCAATCAGACGCCTGTCGCGCCGCGGACTCATAGTCCTCGGCGCTCTTGTAATGGAAGATGAGACTGCAACGACGCTCCTCAATCTCCGCTCCGGGCGTTCGCTCAAGATAGTACGTCATGATGGGCTTCACCGACGCCTTCCAATCCTTGACCTTTTCGAGATCCGCCATCTCAGTCCACTTGTCGCTGCCGCAATCCTTGAGGAAGCAGCCATTCTCGGCAATGAGACCCAGGTTGGGAACACGGCGGAAGACGCGGTCAAGCTCTTCGGGGCGACGACCGGACATGACGTAGACGGTGTTGCGTTCGTCGAGGAGCAGGTCGTTGAGGACGTCCAAGGTGCGCTGGGGGCTAACGGGGATGATCTGATTGACAGGACCCCAGCTGACGAGTGTTCCCTCGTAATCGATAATGAAGAGTCGGCGCTTAGCCTTCTGGTACGTACTCGCCACGGAAGGAATCGAAAGACGAGGCACAGATGTCTGGTCGCGCTTGTGCTGCTCCTCGTATACCAAGTCGAGGCGGCCGAGGAACTCGGAGAACCAGTGGGATCCGGTGTGGTTCATGACACATTGATTCAGCTTCTGCCAGCGCTGCTCTTTCTCCTCCTCGCCCATCTCCAGGGCCTGCTTGATCGCATCGGCGCACTGACGGTAGTCCCAAGGATTTACCGACAGCTCGTTGCGGTTGAATAGGGATGAGGTGCCAGTGAACTCGGACAAGATCAAAGAACCGTGCTTTTTCTCAGGGAAGAGCGCGCCATCCTGACAGAAGAGATACTCATGAGAGGTAAGATTCATGCCCTCACGCTGGCTGGTAATCATGAGCGCATCGGCGATGGTCAGCAGCGCAAGATATTGGGCATAATCAATATCCTGCTTGAGGTACACGACGGGCTGATACGCGAGATTGGCCCACGATGAGTTGACGCGGGTGACAATGTCGGAGACAGTGGCCTCGAGGTCGCTCTTTTCGCTTGAAGACAGTGCGACCTGGATCAGGACAGTGTTCTCGCGCCATTCGGGGTTCTTGTTGAGGAACAGCTCGTACGAGAGCAGCTTCTGTCGCACGCCACGAACGTGATCCAGCTTGTCACGAGCGACAATGAGTTTCTTGCCCCTATAGCGGTCCTGCATGATCTGCAGCCACTTTGCTACCTCCTTGTCCTTGAGATGGTTTCGAAGGCTGACAGGGTCGATACCGATGGGCAGGTGGATGACGTCAACGAATCGGTCTTCCATCTGGAGGCCTTCTGGGGTCGCCTCAGCACTGAGAAGACGACTGCAAGTCTGCAAGAAATGGCGAGCATACTCGCGGATCTGGAAGCCGACCAAATTGGCGCCGAGCATGCCCTCAAGCAGTTCCGTTCGGACGGCGAGACACCTGAAAACCTCAGAAGAGGGGAACGCGACGTGGAGGAAGAAGCCAATCTTGGCATCAGGGAGCTTCTTGCGGACCATGCCAGGGACCAACAGCAGGTGGTAGTCGTGGATCCAGATGACGTCGCCGCGCTTCCAATTCTTGACGATGAGGTCGGCAAAGGCTTGGCAGACGTTGACGTAGTACTTCCACGAGTGGTCCTCGTACGCCTTGCTCTTGGGGTTATCGGGGATCTGATAGTGGAAGACGGGCCACAGAATGTGCTTGCAGAAGTGGGCGTAGTGGCCGTCGAAATCCTTGTCGGAGCAGAAGACAGTCAACATGTTGTGCTCGTTGGCGAGGGTGTCCTCAATGTCCTGCTTCTGCTGAGTCCCGTCGAGAGCATCCGTCGGCATGCCCAAGGTGCCCACCCAAGTATAATCGCCCAGCTTGCCATCGCGAGCAGCAGCCTCGGCAGCGTTGCGCAGGCCGCCGTTACCCTGGTCGGCGCTCACCACCTTCCAATGCGCCGAGGCGAAAACACGGTCGTGGCTCTCGCTCCTGACGAGAGGTTTGGGCTGTATTACACCCTGGCGTCCCAGTTCGCGGGCTTTTTGGATCGTCCGGCTCTGCTCCACGAGAGCCGCTGGCGGGGGCGAATTAGCGCGGGACATGGGCTGGTTTGCACGGCTGCCCCAGGAGCGCAGTTCTTGCGCATCCGTCGAACTGAAGGCGCCCGGGAATTGTATGCGGAAGCCATCTTCATTGGAGTACAGGTTCGGCGAGTCGGGGTCGTCGGTGGGAGTGTGCGGCGGGGTGAGGTCTTCGCGGGCGGCGAACAGACTAGGTTGGCGCACGAGTTCCGCTTTCTTAGTCGGAGGCTTGGGGACCGAATTGCTGGGCTTGTGACGGCGGTGCTCGGGGTCGGCGCCTCGTGGAGGAGTGCCGGGGAGGGTGAAGTGGATGGTTTTGGGGAGGAAGCTGTTGTCGCATTAGCTGCTAGTCGCTGCGAAGGCATGATGACGTTGTCGAGTCGCAGACTTTGAAGCGGGGACACCACGCAAACAAAACCGCGGCAAAAGAAATTGGGGGGAAACAAGGTGTTGCAACGTACAGAGAACAGACAAAGACAGTCATTTTGGCTACAACGTCGTCCGAGTATTGCGTATAGGGTGTAAGTGAATGAGAACACAAGGGTTCAGGAGCCGATCGGTTTGGGAATCGGAACGTTGTTGAGTGTCGGCGTATGACAAGTTCATGTGTGAGGAGCCAGAATTCGTAGGTGGTATTGGTGTCTGTGGGATCAAGTTTTTTTCTGAGGCCAGATGGCTGGAGGAGCTGAGGGTGATGAGTGCTTTTTGTTGTCGCAAAGGCGAAGGGGAAAGCGCCTCTTTTGTCGCAGATCAGGGCAAGGGAGTTTTTGGTTGGAGCTTTGTAGCTTTGCAGGCGCAGCCAGATGCGACGCAATGCAACGCAACGCACTCAACACAGCCTAAACGGTAGACGTAGCGGGAAGAGGGTGTGGTGAGGTGCAGAAGAGGGATAAAAGCGGCAAGATGAGAAGGAGTCGAGAAAGAGTGAGAAAGATGTAAGAAAGGGTAACACGAGTAACAGCTGGTGGCCAAATCTCCGAAGGGCGCCGGGCAGTCTCCGATCCACCGTGTCGTGCCGTGAGTTTGATGTCAGGTGGTTCGACAAGCAGCTTGCGCGACAGCTCAGTTCAAGCTTGGGCAGCTGTACGGCCGCAGCTCTGCTCTGGTTCTGCTGGCGGGTGTTTGTCCGGGCGCAGTTGCGAGGCGAGAACAGACAGGGATGCGGATCGAAAGGCGTTTGAGCAGGGAGAGGGAGGGAGTAGGGATCGGGGGAAGAGATGGATTGCGCCCCGAGAGCACTGACGTAATGTGTGTTTTTTTGCGTGGTAAACCGCAACCGTAAGTGGTGAGGGCAGAGGTGTTGGGAAACGGACAAAGCTCCGGTGGGCTTTTAGTACCCGACAGCCTACGCCGTAATAGGGTACGAGTACGGTGCGAGGTATAATTAAGCCAAAGGGCAAGGCAGGCAATGGAACCGAGGAGGAGGGTGGAGGGGCGATGGATGATGGATGAGGGATGTGTGACGCAGCGATGTGGTGTAATGAAGAGGACGGCCCGCAAACAACAAAGCAAACGCAGGATATAGGGAGTAGGGACGAAGGCCGTGACGTCGTCGACGAGGAGAACTCGGCAACCAAGAGGAGGGTTTGGTCCGGGAGCTTGTCGCTTGTAGCTTGTATCTAGAGCAGAGACAAGAGGAGGGGGAGGGGCAAAGACAAAACTTGTGGAGGGGAAGCCGCCGAGTATTAAAACGATGACGAGAAAAAAAAACCGGATGGGGACATGCAGAGTCTGGGACAAAGAACGCGGGACATGAGGAGGAGTACATCGTCGGTGGAACTGGAATCATTGGGTGACTTCTTTTTTTTTCCACGATGGGGCCTAGCAAGCTACTCCGATGGGATGGGCCATGGCCGATGAAGCAGCAGAGCCAACGTCGGCAGCCCAGGCCGGAGCCATGACCGACGGACGACCTGGACGAGGGGCACAAAGAGGAGTCGTCGGGTTTCCAATTTTTTGGCTTGGCTCCTTACTGTACGTTATTTTTTGCTTCTAGGCGTTGGGAGAGTTGGATTTAGCGCTCGAGGCTAAAGACGGGCCCGGGGATGCGGGAACCGGACGGGCAGCTGTCTGCTGGGGAACGGATGGCCGGGCTGCACGGGCGAATACTGTGGGTTCGATTCAATTCGTTGCTGAGGTGTATTCGTACAGCTGTTTGGATCAATCCCTGCTGACGGACAACGTGAGGAAGAGGGGCGCAAGATACACACAAAACAAAACCACGGGAAACCGGGGGTTTGGAGGCGAAGGGGGGACGGAACGGGTACAGGCCATGTGGGTGCCGGTGGTGTGGAGATGGATGTACTACGTAAGTATGATGATGTGCTTATGAGTGACGCGAAATGCCGACTACGGATACGCATCATGAAGATGTTGATTGATACATGCAGACGCCCGTTTCTTCTCCTGCATTCTCTTTTTTTGGTATTGCATTCAGTTCTCTGACGGGCGAGACATGATGGGATGTTGGTACCGAGGGCTGCGTGAGCGACAGAGGCACGCCCAACGACACCAAACAGTATATCCATCATGATAATTGCGGTTCACGGCGAGGGAAGTGGACGAGGTCAACGGTGCGGATGAGGCGCCTTGCAATCGACACACCCAAGGCAGCTTCATCCGTCCCATCATCCTGGCAATACTCCGACATTTTATCACCTCGTCGTTATCTCGCTCACATCCTGGCACTCTGGCAACAAACAGCGAACGGGCCAAAGACCTCACAACCTGTTCCTCAACCTGCCGACTGTAATTGACCAGAGATACACCGTAACGACAGTCAATGCCACCCCGGCCCTGCATGCCCATCTTGCATCCTCCCGATTCGGCTCAACGACGATCACCCAGGGCGAAAAGCTCCAAAGATGACGCGGGACCGAAGACACACAGCATGTGGCAGGATGTCGGTTGGAGCGAGGAAGCATACTGTACACAGTATGAAGACGTCTACCAACCAGAACCCACACGCTCGCCACTCGCCCTGTTCACTAAAGGCCCTCTCGATATCATCATCATTACTGGGGGATGACGGGCCTGCATCGCATCGCCAGCATCATCAGCCCGCAAATGCCTCGGGCCTCGTTTCCGTCCCATCTGGACGGTTTGTTATCTCCTCCGCCTGGGATCGAGATTGCAACAGCCAACAAGACACCAAGCCGAACTGTGATCTGATTCATTTTCCGTTGGCTCTCCCTGTCTGATGCATGGACCATGGGATTGAGGGTGGAGGCGTTGCAGCGGGCGGCGGGCCATAGGCCCATGATGGCTACTCCCGGGAAGATGCCCCATGCAAATGCAAGCCGCGCTGACGCAAGGAAACCATTTTTGCGCTCTTTTCTTTTTTTTCTTTTTTTACTATCTGACTTCGTACTTGCTTACAACCTGTTGTCGCTCTCCAGCCTTGGCTACAGGACTGATCGATCACCTAGGAAGTCCCGGCTTCAGGGCCGGGTCGGCTTAGCCGGTGGCTGGCTGTGCTGCTGTGCTGTCATCTGAGACAGAATGAGGCAAAGCCACTCAACAACACACAACAAAACACAGGACACGATTAACTGTTGCGAGTGAACCTGCGGGAAAACGATCTTCAGGGCCCCCAAAATAGTCAGTAATGTAGAATCTATGCTAGGCGACGATGAACCTCCACTGCACCCCGCAGCCTCCCAACCCCTTGGTCACTCGCTGTGCCATCCGCGCAGTGGGTATGCCGCTCGCTTGCCTGCCTGACGCCCAGCACGGCGCAGCGCGACGGCGTGGCGTCTTGGGACAAGCCTCGCTGCAAACCTGCTGTGTGGTGCGTGATGTGTTGTGATGGAACCGCAGCATCCTATTAGCAAAGAAGAAACCGTGTGGCACTGTATCACGGGCTGTAGCATCAGTCCGGGGCAAAGAGCGTGGCCATCATATCATCCTCTCATTCACATCATCAACGACTGGAAGCCTCATCATGAATCAGCAGCCCTCCCAACAGACAAGCCAATTCCTGAGGATCGAGTTCTGTACAAGCATCTGCAGAACGGGAGAGCATCTCTACATTTCTGCATATGCAGATCGATGACCTTACCTTCTGCTGGCGAGCAAGCATAAGCTCTGCATCTCATCTGCATGCCATCGTTGCCTCACATTTCTACGCGGTACCGTGGATGCCCCATGCCCGTCTCCCGTCTCGGTCCCCCGCCATCCATCCGCCCGTTTCGCAAACGGCAATTGTTCCTCGGTTTCTCCAAAAAAAAGTTTTTACTCCCCCTTTTTCCCCACGACCCCTTGATGGCCTGATCCCCCTCCCAAATTGAGATCCAAGTGCTAAGGCATGTGGGAAAAGTTCCCCCGTCCCGCCCGGACTCTCTCCGACTTTGCGGCGTGCTCTCCCCGCAGCCGCCGAAAGGGGACATTCCCGGCGGCGGCTGGAGTCGGTGTTCCGTGGCCACCCCTCCCGCCGCAGGTGATAGTATTCATGACCAACTAAACACCCACTCGTGCTGGATCGCCAAATCATTGGAATACACAGCTAGGCGTAGACTTTGGCCTTCATTCCAGTTAGACAACTCCCGCGTCCACATGACGTCTCGCTCACCCCTCAACGCTGCACCCGCCGCCCCTCTCCAGAGGCCCCGGTCCCCACCCTCCCGGCCCCGCACGCAAAAACCGGTGGTCTAGGGTAGCCGCCCCCATAATTCTCTTCCCCTGCTTCCCGCGGCTTTCCGCCCGCTCGCAAGTCTCAGACTTCCCTCAGCCATCCACTCACGATCGGTGGAGTCGCCTCGTGGGCTGCAAGACGTGCTCCGCCCTCTCCTGCAAGAAGGCCGATTTGGTTTGCGTCGTCTTTTGGCTTTTGGGTCGACCCTGTCAAACCAAACCCTGGACTGCTGCCTCGTGCTGCGTGTCGTGGTTCTGGTTCTCAACCGCGCCGCGCCTCCTACGTCGAAGCGACTGCCGGCTCCGGTGGGCCAGGCCCGAGAAGACCCGAACGCCGGGCTGGACGGAGAGCTTCAGGGCGCGACAACGTTGGTACTTGGCCGATTCAGGGCGCTCGTGGTCGCATGAATGAGGCTGTTGGAGGCATATGTAATGCACGGCGTACATAGGTGAAATGCATGCGTGCCGATGAGTGATGAGATTATCTGAGTTTAGTCCAGAGCCTCTCCAGTACTTTGACATGCCTCCCTACCAACGCCACGGATCAAACACGACCTAAGCAACCAAGGATAATGATTCACGAGGGATAAGCTAGCTCCTTGCACCGTTCCCGGCCCAAGAAGGGTTCCATCATGGCTGCTAGAACACGGGCCGAACCCAATGGTTCGATGTGTCGCTGCAATGCTACGTCACAACACCATCCGCCCAAGGACCCTGAAGCTATCGTGAGCTTCCACCCGCGGCCCAATTCGCAATCCTCCCCGCCCTTTCCGTTCTTCCTATCCGGCCCACGACTCTCACATATGGCCTCTTCTGCAGCCGAGATCCCCTCTAAGCTCCGGAGCACTGCAACCCGGGGCGCCCGTCACCCGTCGCCCCTCCATCCAGCAATTCCTCGCAAGCGAGCCTATGAGCGTCCCACATGCTGATATCGAAACCCTGGCGCCTCCCAAGCCCAGGACCACCATCCACCATCTGCACATCCCCCTCCGCTAGATAGATCGGCACTATCGGGGTTCGAGGCAAGGCAGTACCCGCACCTAGCATCCTGGAAGCCTGGGACGAAATTCAACAACCTTGGCAGCTGCACCCTGGCTTTCGTCACTGGCCAACCAACGGGCCAGCACCAACTCCCGGAGGTGCATCATCTGTCCCTTGCGCGTACGTGGCTCCCTCGGGCCTCACCTGAGCTGTGGTGCAGCTCTGACAGTCCGAGTCGGATTTTGAGGGCACCCTAATTTCTCATCTGGCGTCGACGGCGTGTGTAATGCAGGCACTCGTGTGGTGCCACGCGCCGTCCGGGACGTCAAATGGGGAGTCAAGATAGCACGTCTTTTGCCACGCGGATGGACGTAGTAGATGCAACAATAAAACTGGGTGGAACCGTTTCTGATCATGGCGAAAGAGGCAAGTATTCTGCAACATAGGCCGTGTGGATGGCACTGTCATCTCTCATGGAACTGGGACTTTTCAAGGGGTATCTCATCCATACAATCGCCCATCGGGGCGCTAGTTCCGCCAAAGCCGGACGGCCTTGTCCTTGCCTCCGCTCGCAACTCTTTTTCCATCGGGGGCCCAATCCACAGCGTACACCTCGTCCTGGTGGCCAGGCAAGTCTACCTGAAGCTTGTGGGATGCCATCGACCACACCTTCAAAGTCGTATCCTTGGAACCCGTCACCAATAGTCTCGAGTCTGCCGAAAACGCGCACTGGTAAACGGGAGCCACATGTCCACGGAGAGTGTTGATGAACTTGCCGTCCCTGAGTTGGTTGTTAGCTAACGAAGTATGAGATGATTCTTTGACACATACCTTGCGCTCCAAAGCTTGGCGTGGTTGTCCCAACCCGCGCTGGCAATGAGGCTACCGTCGGGTGAGAACGAGACATGATTGATCTGCTTTTGGTGACCCAGAAGACGCGCAACCGGCTTCGTTCCTTGAGAGGGATCCCACAGATACATCGTGAAGTCATCGCTGGCCGAGACCAGACGCTCCACGACCTTGCCCTGAAACTTCCCAGCCTTCTCAAACCGTTCCTTGGCCTTGATTCGCTTTCCCTCGTCGGTATCTGGGACAGGCGTGTGGTCATAGAAAGAAGTTCGTAGCGCAAAGTCGGTTGAGAGGGCGAGATGATTCACCCAGTGGGCATGTGAAGACAAGGTGTGCACCAGCGTGCCCTTCTCGGCATTCCATACTCGGACCGTCTTGTCATGGCTTGCACTGTATACAAGACCTGTCCCGCCCCAGCGAACGCAACTGACACTGCTCTTGTGCCCGCAGAGGACGTGCTCTGTTTGGCCAGTGTTGACAACCCAGATCCGGACTGTCGCATCCTTGCTCGCGCTCGCGATTCGAGGTGTCTCGTCTCTCCAGAGATGATAAGGCTCCCACGCGACATTGGTCACCCACTTCGAGTGTCCTGTCATAGGACTTCCGACGGCCTTTCCGGTCTCTGGGTCCCAGAGACGCAGGGACTTATCCATGCTTCCAGTGGCCAGTCTCGCTCCATCAGGGGACCAGGCGACGCACAAGACCCATCCGCTGTGGCCAGTGAGGGTGTACTTCGGGGTGCCGGTCTCGGTGTCCCATATGCGCGCAGTCTTGTCGCCAGATCCAGTCGCTAGGAGGCCACTGTTTCGGGGACTGAACTGTGCCGCGAGGATGGCCTCGCCATGTCCCGGTATCTTGTGTGACATACGTGTGACGGCATGGACTTTGAACACGGCCTGGGGTTCGGCGCTGAGGGTCACAGTTGTCTCGAAGGGGTTCTCAATTCCATGGCTGCGTAGGAGCTGGAGTAGATCGGTTGGGTATTGGTCGACGATGATATCAGAGCCGGGGATGTGGATTCGGAACCGATACGGCAGGAACTCTTCTCTCTCCTGGACGACATAATGTCAGTACGGCGAATCGTGCGGTAAAATAACGATGGACTTACCCTGGCCATAAGCGTATTCAACAGAAGTGACAGGTTCTTCTCCGAAGCATCGGCGAGGGGTACTTCAATCACATCGGCCATCTGCTTGCCATCACCATCAACGAAGCGAGCCTTGAAGGAGCCCTCCGGCCCCGAGCTGGCTGTGACATCCTGCTGGAAATGCGAGCGCTCTAGCTCCTCCCTTCTTTGCCGCTTGGAAGGCGGAGGTACAATCGTCGCCATCGTGAGAGTAGTTGCTGTGCTTGTGAAATATGTGGATGGTTCAAGCCTTCAAAGCGGCATGGTGGGGCAGTTGGGCAAAATCGGCAAAATCTGAGAAATTTTGGCGGTGAGAATTGCGATAGACACGCTAACAGAACAAGCGGGAAGCCCCATACATTCCCGTTAAGACCACAAAAAATGCATGCTGAGTGAGACCCGCCCTCTTCCCTTCCCTTTTCCTTATCCTTATCAAATCGAACAGCGCCAGTTCCGTATAACGCCAGTGGCCCTTCCCATCCCATCTACTGCGTCCCCTGCGACGGCCGTCCGCGCATGCGCTTTGGAGGTCCGGGGTAGTGCTGGAACTGGGGCATGTCTATCCCCGGGACAGGTATCGGCGTTTGCTGCGGATTCTGAGGCAAATACAGCTGCGATTGCATCATGGCCTGAGCCTGGGCCTGGGCCTGAGCTTGCGCCTGTGCTTGAGCTTGCGCCTGCACGTCCTGTTGAGGCAGCGTCTGCTGTTGCACATGTTGTTGTTGCGCGTGCATCTGCTGCTGGGTCTGTTCGGCTTGTCTTCGCTGACGAGCTCGTTGCTTTTGTGCGGAAGATTGCCGCTTGCCTTCCTCGATCTGACGATGTCGCTTATCTTGGGCCTCCTGTCTCTTCTGCCGCTGCACGTCCTCGTTCTGGACGGCGTAAATGGCCGCAATTCTGAGCTGCAACCCCGAGAGGATCCCGAGCCGTTCCGGCTGCGACAGTTTGCGGTATTCGCCCTTGAACTGATGGAAGGTATCGCCGGTCAGACGGAGGACGGCGTTGGAGACGCCCGCAACCTGGATGGCAGCCGAGGTTTCGGCATCTGGCAGAGGTCCATCGTCTGCGCCTGTTAGCAACAGCAGGTCGTTTGGACTGGACCCTTGTTCACCTTCCAGGTCTTCCACGGTATTGTTCTCGTCTTCGCTGGGCGGCTCGGGGGTCGGAGGCTCTGGGGTTCCTGGCTCGTGGTTGTGCTGGTCGCAGGTTATCGTCAAGACCCATCCGCCCATCGTCTTGCGATGAACGGCCTTGGCCTTCCATGGACAATCGGTCTTCTTGGTCGTCGTCTTGTGCTTGGTGGCCATGCACCGGTACGGCCTGCCGCCTCGATCGCAGACGAGGTCGCATCGAACTATTTCGTTTCCTGGGATGTCGGCACCACCCACTTTCCCGCGGTGGGACCTGGCCTTGACTATCTTGTAGCCATCCTTCTCCATCCGATCGTTCAACTCTTTGAAAAGATCTTCGTAGGAGTTGAAGATGCCCGAATGGGGCACCGAGACGGCCTCGAGGATGCCAAACATGGCGGCTTGTGACGCGATCAACGCGTTCGGCGCTCAACGATGTGTGGATTTGGCCATCGACCGGTGTCAGGTGTAAGCGGGCGTGTCAAGGAGGCGCGGGGGAGATTGGTGAGGAATTTCCGGGCCGTCCGGTTAAACGTCGGTCGATGACATGCTGGTTGTCCCTTCCTTCCCGTTACCATGAACGAGCATGCATCAGGCAGCACAGCCAAACCTCGAAGATGCACAGCAGTAAATTTTGCTGGACCTGTTCTGACTGAATATCACTTCTCGACTTCATCTGTGAATTGCCTATGATCATCGTTTCATCCCGTACTGGGGCCTTTGAGACGTCGTCTTCATTTGGTCCTTCTGGTGCTCCTTCTGCTACGCACTTACACAGCGAACTAACAAGCCAGCACCAGAAGACGAAAAGATAACGACAATGCCTGGCGCACCCTCCTCTTTTTCAGCGGCTTCACGGACCGCTAGCCGATCCTCGTCAGTATATTTCCAGAATGATAACCGTCAATTGCGGCCCGACAACAGATCCATGCCAAGTGGCCTTGGTAGCAGCGGACCACAGACCAGCCTCAGTCTTGGGTCTGCTTACCCTTCAGGACCAAGCATGCCCAGCACGTCTCGGCCCTCAACGGCGCGCCCCAGAACTCGACAAAGCACGCCTTCGGGACGGAAATCTAGGGCCGCTACTGCCTCGTCAATTCTGGGGATCACCGAATCCCACAGCGTTGTGTGTGCTGTCAGTGAGGCCCGCGGTGTCTCTCCAGCAGTAGGCGTAGCCATTGTCAATGTTTCAATCGGCGAAGTCGTCCTCAGTCAGATATGTGACAACCAATCTTACGTCAAGACCATCCACAAGATTCAGATGTCAGCTCCTTCTCGTATACTCTTCATGTCCACCGCTTGTTCCCCGAACGCCCCCAGCACACTCTGTTCTCTTGTACAAGAGCTTGTCCCAGAAGCCCAGGTCGATGGCTTGGATCGCTCAGCTTGGTCCGAGACAGAGGGTCTGGAGTACATCCAGAATCTGGCGTTCAAAGACGATATCGAGCCCCTCAAAGTGGCGACGCATGGCAAGTTCTATGCCATCAGTTCGTTTGCTGCTGTAAGCGAGGATCGGAATGGAATGCCAAGTGGTAGACCTCTCTCACCAAGATACAGGCGATGAAATTTATCCACCACCAATTTTCGATCAACTTCGTTCCACACTCTCTTCGTATCCGGTATCGACCCTCCGAGGACACCATGATGATTGACATATCCGCTATCCAGTCACTCGAGATAATGCAGAATTTGCGAAACTCAAAGTCGAAAGAATGTCTCTTTGGCTTGTTGAACCACACGTCCACACCTATGGGATCCAGGATGCTTCGAAGCAACATTCTTCAGCCGCCAACAAGTGCAGAATCGTTCATCGATCCTCGATATGATGCACTAGAGGAATTAACGACTAACGAGGAGATGTTCTGTGAGATTCGAAAAGGTGAATGCGCAACATACAAGCGTTTCCTGTTGCTGACAGCTCGTAGCTCTGAAGCTCTTTCATGACGTGGAGAAGCTGTTGACCAAGGTACCTCGGTGACTTCTGTGGCACTGTGCTTGTCTAACCATGGCAGTTAATTATTGTTCCTTCCTCGGGGATGTTCAACAAGTCGAAGAACAGATCAACCAGGTCTTGATGGTAAAAAGTTTCCTTGAAGCCATTCCTGAACTATATGCGGCCCTGGAACCCGCCACGAGCGCCTTGCTGGTGAAGATCCGCGATCTCTGCCGTCCAGAAATAAGACGCCACACACTTGAAACTATTCGCAAGACCATCGAAGCCGATGTGACGTACATGAAGTCGCCCCTTGACTTGCGCAACCAGAGAACATTTGCAGTCAAGGCTGGCATCAGTGGCATGCTGGATGTTGCGCGTCAGACATACAAAGAGCTGACGGAGGAAATCCACAAGCATATTGACGAACTCAATGGTATGATCTTAGCAGGAAGGAGGATGACAAGACATTGACAGAAAGCAGAGGCGCACGGACTGGATGCCAATTTGAGATTCGACAATGGCCGTAAATATTGGCTTCGCCTCCGAGTTGCCGACTTTGACGACCGGCCCCTACCGGATGTTTTCATCCACGCCGTACGCAAGAAGGACAAGATCGAATGCCAAACTTTGAATTTGGTGAAACTAAATTTGAGACTCTCCGATACGTCCAACGAAGTTGTCATCCGGAGCGATGCTGTTATCCAGGCTTTGGTGAAAGAGCTTCGGCACGAGGCACCACACCTCTTCCGAGTTTGCGAATCAGTCGCTCTTGTGGATATGATCTCGTCTTTCGGACAACTGGCCACAACTCGGGACTATGTGCGACCTGACATTAGCGGTACTCTGGCGTTAAAGGCTGCTCGACATCCGGTGCTGGACAAGGTATGATTCTTGTTACAGACAACTGCCGTGCGATTCTAATCTGATAGGTCATGGCCGGTAGCTTCATTCCAAACGACTACTATGCGACTGAGCAGTATTGCTTTCACATTGTCACCGGGTGCAACATGAGCGGAAAAAGCACTTACATTCGAGCAGTTGCCTTGTTACAAGTCATGGCACAGATTGGATCCTTCGTCCCTGCTGAATACGCCGCCTTTCCAATCATACACAATATTTTTGCTCGTGTTTCACTGGAAGACAATATTGAGAGTAACCTTTCAACATTCTCCGTCGAAATGCGCGAAATGGCGTTCATTCTTCGAAACATAGACGACAAGAGTCTTGCTGTGATTGATGAGCTTGGTCGAGCCACAAGTACTAGAGACGGCCTGGCCATTGCCATTGCGATGTCTGAGGCCCTAGTCCAGAGCCAGGCCTCAGTTTGGTTCGCAACCCACTTCACTGACTTGACTCGGGTCCTCGCCGATCGACCGGGCGTGTTGAACTTGCATCTCGCAGCCGACAGTTCCACCACGGCAGATGGGCTGCCTCAAATTACGATGCTATACAAGGCAACCTCTGGTGCCACCGGCGACGAAGAACATTACGGCATAAACTTGGCACGAGCAATCGGCTTGCCCCAAACATTCATCAAAAAGGCAGATGAGGTTTCTAATGACTTGAGGCAGAAGAGAGAGGCAAGCAAGCGAAGCTCCGAATCTACAAAGCTGTCGGCTCGTCGCAAGCTCATCTTGAACCTTCATGGAGCGCTGAAGCAAGCCAGGGACTCGGGAAGTGAGGAGGCGTTGCCTGGGTACCTGCAAAGACTCCAGGAGGAGTTTATTGTTCGGATGGAGGAGGTGGATAACCTGTAGTATGGGATGGCACATGATGAATCAGTTGACGCTTGAGATCACAAGGTGGTTGGCAAGCTTGTGATACTGGGACTCTGACTCTCAAGGCAACATCCTGGTGGTCACGGAAGTCTTTGTTGGCCGTTAAATCGTTGGTATCGAGTGGTCTATATGTCTAGGTGCCCGGTCGCTCGTAGTCTAAGTGTCGAACCCGCTTCCAAACCTCCCTCACCGTCCTCTCCTGAGACTCGCGACCAGTCTCCTTGTCCGAGGGGCCTGCAGGGCTATCTGACATTAGTTGACGTTCCATAGGAGCTTAGACTGGACGGCTTACCGAATGGCCAGGTACAACCTGCCACCAAGATGTGCTTTGGGGATCTCTGCCGTGTCAGGGTCTTCGGGCGGGTTTGCAGTCGTGACCAAACCCCCGGCTTCTTGGAGAATCGCAAAACCAGCAGCGACGTCCCATTCCCAGCAACCACCCTCCCACCATATGTCTAAGGATCCCATGGCCGTGTAGGCGAGATCAAGGGTTGCACTGCGTTCACCGAAGGTCAGCAAGATATCGATCAACGTCAACGAGAGCGACTTGTCCTTACCTCCCCAAGCTGCGCACACCGTGGACCATTCCGCCCTTGCCGCCCCGTCCACTCCGCTCCGAGGCCATGTTCACAAATGATTCCACCTTGCGCGTCATGTTGCCGTCGGGGATGTCTCGGCGATCCTTCCCCCACTCGCACGAGAAGGTGCAGGCGCTGGGGGCGTTCTGAGGCATCGGAGGCACGGGGTTGCGGATCAGGGGCAGGCGTTGGGTGCCGTTGAGCCAGGCGCCGCGGCCGGTGCACGACGAGAAGGATTGGCTCAGGAAGGGGGCGTTGATGACGCCGATGATGGGCACGCCCTTGACGGCGAAGGCGATGGACACGCAGAACATGGGGAACAGGTGGGTGAAGTTGACGGTGCCGTCGAGGGGGTCGACGATCCAGGTTGGCCGGTCATCGACGAGGTATGTTCGCGATGCCCCCGCCGAGTACGACTCCTCGCCGAGGAAGCTACAAGCACATGGGACGTCAGTTGGGGGCACTCATGACGACGGCCAGCAATGGTACTCACCCATGATCAGGATACTTCTCCTCGACCGACGTGCGGATGAAGTGCTCGACTTCTAGAAGGACAAGACAGACGACGAGTTAGCGCACCATTAGCCAAGGTAGCCCCGGCGGAGCGACGCACCGTTATCGGTCTTGGTCACGATATCTACCGAGTTCTCCTTCTCGACGTAAGAGACGGTGGTGGACGACTCCCCGCTGCCGTCCATGCGCCGGCGGGCTGCAGTCATGAGCATGTCGCCGGCATCCTTGCCCAGCTGCACGGCGAAGGCGTAAATCTCGGCAAGCTCCTTGTCATCCATTGCAGCGTAGCGTTTCTTCCCGGGTGGTTGTTTGCTTTGCGGCGATGTTGTATCGTCTGGAGCTGCTCGCCGCGCAAACTGGAGGACCCGTTTTGTCTCAGCCGCGTCGAATGGGTGTCGAGGATAGCCGCCTCCAACCGACGAGCCATCTCTATTCCGCGCGGCCCGGGACCAGCAGCGCAGTGGAGATGCAGACGGACGCCGATCTTGCATCTGTCAGGCTGCGTTTGGGACCCTGGCTTCTGCAGCGTGGATGAAGCTTTAACCGGGACGGTGGGCGAGGTTGCGGCGGCGGGAACTATGCCGAGAGGATGAAGGTTGAGCAGTTGTAACCGACGGCGTACGGCATCTCGACGGACTCGGAGAAGTTGACGAGTATATCAATAAAGAGATTTGGTGTTGGAGTGTATCTGCTCCCTAGTCGGGTGCTAATCCAACTCGAGTCGTTGTCTCGTAGAACTAAAGCCCAAACCAAAACCACAACCAAACCACCAGCACCATGTCTCAGCCGCGCCACATCCTCCTAATCAACGGTCCCAACCTCAACCTGCTCGGGACGCGGGAGCCGCATATCTACGGTTCAACAACGCTCGGCGACGTGGAAACCGCGGCCAAGTCCCAGGCCGAGGGCTTGTCGGCCACACTCGACGCCTTCCAGTCCAACTCGGAGGGCGCCATCGTGGACCGCATCCATGCGGCGCGGGGCAACACGGATGCCATTGTCATCAACGCGGGGGCGTACACGCACACCAGCGTCGCCATCCGGGATGCGCTGGCCGGCGTCGACATCCCGTTCGTCGAGGTGCACATCTCCAACGTCCACACCCGCGAGAGCTTTAGACACCACAGCTACCTGTGCGACAAGGCTGAAGCCGTGCTGTGCGGGATGGGCGTTTATGGATATACTGCTGCGATTGAGTTCGCGGCGAAACATATTAAGCTGAGGAGTCGGGGGCCGAAACTGTAGATTATCGTTATGTACTTGACCAAAATTGATAGCAAGGGATGAGTAGAAATAACTCGAAAGGAAATAGGAAAGGGGCAAAATAGCTGATTCAAGTCATATACTTTATTACAATACGATAGAAACGGGATTAACAGAGAACTCGCAATGGGATAAAAAGGTAATCCTTAAAAACACTCGCTAGTTATAGGCTTGGTACATATTTTAATTACAGCATCGCTTGCAGTCTTGGTACAGCATCCTCCGTCCGCAGGCCCACGTCGGCCTTCATCTTCGCCCATGACTCGGCCGCCCGTCTGGCCATCTCCTCCGGCACCGCCTTGTCTGTATCTGTCAGCCTCCTGTTGAAGACCTCGAAGCTCAGCCAGCCCTCGAAGCCGAGCCCGTGGACTATGGTCCGCAGGATCTGCTTGACGGGGAGATAGCCTCCGTACTGGGGCTCGCCATAGAAGAGCCTCGCGTTGCGTGACCAGCTCATCCGGCATGGCTGCTCCGCGTTGTAAAAGGCATGGTTCTCGTCCAGGGGCTGTGTGAGGCGCTCGCCGTCTGCCACTTGCAGCAGGAAGAGCTTTGTGACGTCGACGTCGGACAGCATGCGCTTGACCGAGGCCATGGTGGCCTCCTCGTAGTCCGGGGTTCGCCCCGTTGACGAAGCCGGGTCGGCGTAGATGCGGCCCAGGATGTTGTAGCTGTCGAGGCAGATGCCAAAGTTGTGTCGGTCCACCCGCTGCGAGACGTCCCAGCTGGCTTCCCAGGTATCGATGCGGGTGCCCCAACAGAGGGCCTCCATGGCGAAGCGTATTACTGGAGACTCTTGGAGGCCCATGTCGGCAGCCTCGGTGAAGTCGGAGACAATGAGGTCCATGTCGTCGCTGACTTGGTCCGGAGAGAGGAAGCTGCTGGGGAAGAGGATGAGGTCCGTCCCGAGGATATGGGCGAGCTCGAACCACAGCTGCAACTCCTGCAATCTCCTGCGGTGCTCGTCACGGTCGACGAGGCCTGCGAAGTGCATGAAGGGCTGGAGGCAGATGATTTCTAAGTTGCGGGCATCGCAGAGTTGGCGGATCGTTCGGGCGGCAGCGAGTTGGTTCTCAGGGGTGTCGCCGCCGGGAAACGACTTGGCCAAGTCCACGAGCTCTTCGTAGAAGACTTCGATTCCCAGGAAGCCGTACTTCTGAGCCATGTCCAGCTTGTGTGGGAGGGAGTGGCCGGCGAAGCATCGTCCCAGGGACATTGTGCATATGCTCGGCTTGTGTGCCATGGTGTGATGTGGTACGGGGATGGTAGGGACGAGTGAGAAAAGTTGATTTCGAGGATAGGTGTGATGCAGATGTTGGATATGATGGAACTTGAAAGATGAAGAGCAAACAGTTGTTGAATCAGCCGGAGTTATCAGGGGGATGATGGAGTATAGGAAGACTTGTAGCACGTAGCACAACCAAGGGAGTCGACGGGTCCGACGGCAGACGATAAGCATCCAGACTCTGCAGCAACCTTTTGTTTATCAGGATCCAGCAGAGCGGAGAGAGTACATACAGGCTTCATGACGAATCAAGGACAGCAAGCCTCCATTTCAATACATAGTCCCCATGCGAGTCCCGGTTTTCGAGATGTGACAGGCTGGGTCAGTCCTTCGTCATCATTTGGGGGTCACAAGACGCAAGCAAAACGATCTGCCGGATTAGTAACAAGGGGACCCAACCAAAGAAGCAGCTCTGCCAGGATGGGTGAGAATGCAAGTTTATCCCGGAAATCGAGATGTCCATGCGTGGCGATGAACGATGGCCGGGTTGCGCTGCGTCCAGGATGGTGTCTTAGAGGCTGAGAGCTAGGGCGTTGGGCGCTGGGTAAAGCTTTAGCCGGGAGGCTGTGGGGAAGGGTCGGCAACCAAGTGCTTTGGTCGGCAATGCGGACTGAGATTGGCGATTTGGCCGTTCCCCGGATGAATTGGGAGGACGGGGGAAAAAGGCTTTGAGCCCGTGCCGGTGTCTGCTTTTGCGGGGAGCGAGGGGGAGATCGATCTCGCATGAACGTTGTGATTTCGCGCAAGTTGTGAGTGGGTGGATATGTCCCGTAAAAACAGTACTTGAAGAGACGAAATGCCCTAGCAGGGGAAGTTTGCAAGACGACGGAGCAATTTAGGACCAGAGAAGAGACAAGCTTGGTTGTTTTCCATTCCACTACATACATCCCTCTACGCTTTCAGTCATAACACTCTCTCTCTTTCAGTCTCATTCATACCACAACCCACTCATACTCACTCTCTCACCTCTCATCTATCCTCTCATCTCACACACTCACACACTCACACCCTCCCACCCACACACACACACACATACACAACCACAACCATGTCTCTCCAATCTCATCCCTCAGGCGACTCCCTCGCCTCCAACGAAGTCTCCCGCCTCGACCGCCATGGCTACCTCTTCGGCAAGAAGCTGACCAACTCGCTGTCACCCTTTTTCCACAACATCATTTACCGGGATCTCGGCCTGCGATGGGGCCAAGTCCGTCTCGACTCGGCCGACATCCCGGGCTTCATGGAACTGGCCCGCCACCGCGACTTCTACGGTCAGCAAACTCCCTCCATTTACTTGTTCCCGTAGAATTGAAGCTAACGTCCCTTTCAGGCGCCTCCGTCACCATGCCCAACAAGGTCGCCATCCTGCCCTATCTCGATGAGCTGACCGAGGAGTGCCGCGACGTCGGCGCCTGCAACACCCTCTTCCTCCGCGAGGAGAACGGCCGCCGGATCTTCTGCGGCGCCAACACCGACACCATCGGCATCCGCGAGTCCTTCTACCAGAACGTCGCCGACCCGGACGCCGTCTTCCACAACCGCCCGGCCCTCGTCGTCGGCGGCGGTGGTGCCGCCCGCAGCGCCATCTACGCCCTGTGGAAGTGGATGAAGCCCACCGCCATCTACCTGGTCAACCGCGACGAGGCCGAGGTCGAAGCCGTCATCAAGGACTGCGTCGCCCGCGGCTACGGCGACTCGCTGCTGCACGTCAAGACCGTCTCGCAGGCCACCGACCTCGAAGCCGCGGGAGCCATCGTCGCCTGCGTGCCCGACTTCGAGCCGCAGACCCCCGAGGAGATCCTCGCCCGCGCCGTCACCGAGGCCTTCCTAAACAAGGACACCAAGGGCGCCATCCTGGAGATGTGCTACAACCCCACGCCCTTCACGCGGCTGGGCGCCATCTCCGAGGAGAAGGGCTGGCAGGTCATCCTCGGCACCGAGGCGCTGATCTGGCAGGGCCTGGAGCAAGACAAGTACTGGACCGGCCGCGCCATCGACGAGCTGCCCAAGGACAAGGTGCAGCTGGCCATTGCTGAGAAGGTTGCCCAGCGGGCGCAGTCGAAGCTGTAGAGATGGGCGTTTGTTTCAGGGATTGCATAGCGTTTTGGGTATGACCACGTCTTCTGGGTTCGATGATGATGTGTGTGTTTGATATGAGAAGCGAGCATTAAGGGCCACTACGGAAAAATAAAACCCGTGTTTGGCTTGATACGGTTTGATAGATTTAGTCTCTTAGTTCAATTAAAAAAATCTTCACAATTACATAGTAGTTTATTCAGCACTTTTACCATGCACAATTCATCTAGATCATATCAGCCTCCGATGACGGCGAGTGTTGGAGAGGAGTATACTGCGGGACATACGCAGCCTCCACTTGCACCAACATCGTCCGCCTCGTCTTTGGACGACCCATCAAGAGTGTTGGTAGGGACACAATCAACTTTTACTAATGGCACAAAAAGTACATGCCTAAGCTAAATACGTACCTAAACTGAACACATGCCTAAGCTAAACATATGCCTAAGACTAAAGATTTTAGTAATTCTACCTCGCAGCTTAGGCCCATGTGTTATGTTCGTGCCATTCACAGAGTGTTTGTGCCCCTAGCAAGACTTCCAATCAATGCGCGTAAGATAGCTGATGTGGAAAGACACATACTGCATGGGTGCTCAACCGCGTCTTAGCCACGTTTCATCAAGCTAGTTGAGCTATTTCACCGTGGACGGACATGATGATGGGTCGATGACCCTGCAAACTTTGCTTTCGGGCCGGGATCGCGGTGGGTCGCCGGTCGGTGAGCGCTGAGGATGGGCACGGGGGAGGAAGAATTAGAAAACAGGCATTGACATTGCCGTAATTTACAAGGTCTTATTTGTTATTGGACAGCATGAAATCTATCATACAGAAAAAGTAGTCCCCATGGTTGTCCCATGATCCCATCCCTCGCGTAAAACGCTTTACACATCCTTCGTCTCCACTCGCTCTTCACGGGCCTTCTCGTCCTTGAGGTCTAGGCCCTCCATATTTTGGCGGAACTCCTGGTCGTGGAGTCGGAGCTCGTCGAGGACCAACTTGTGGGCCTTGCGGACGGGCTTGACCTCGAAGAGGCGGTCCATGGCCTCCAGGGGGATGGCCTTGGTCTCGGGGATGCAGAAGAAGACGAAGACGACGGAAACCACCATGAGCGAGGCAAACATGATGTAGACGCCGTATCCCATCTTGTTAAAAGCGTCGACAGTCCAGCGTGAGACAATGAAGTTGAAGAACCAGTTGCTTGCGGCGGCGTTGGCCTGGCCGAGGGATCGCGTGTTCTGGTCGAACATCTCCGAGTTGATGACCCAGGGGGTTCCGTTCCACGAGGGCGTGTAGAAGGCCGTCCACAGGTAGAAGAAGAAGATGGCGGCGATGCCGCCGGAGGTGAGGTTCATGCCCTCGGTGGCGGTGGTGTCGACGCTTGCGGTGTCGGCGATCTTGATGTAGGCGCCGATGAAGAACATGCAGGCGGCTCCGCCCGCAGCTCCGATCATGAGCAGGTTGCGGCGGCCCATGTGGTCGATCAGGACCATGATCCAGACAAAGGTGAGCACCGTCTTGACAACGCCGAAGATGCCGGTAGTGAGGAAGCCGGTGTTGGTACCGGTGATGCCCAGGCTCTTGAAGACGGTAGGGGAGTAGTAGTTGATGGCATTGATACCGGATCCTGAGAATGATGGTCAGTTCTGTGTCGCCAGAAAGAGACATGGGGGAATCAATTGCTTACCGTTCTGGAAGAGGAAGAGAAGGGAACCCAGGAGGAAACGCCACTGGATCTTGCGATCCCTGAGGGCTCGGAAGGGCTTCCAGAAGCCAGCACCGACGTCGTTGTGATAGCGCTCAATGTCCTCGTTGATGTAGCTCATCTCCTCGACAATGTAAATGTGCTCCTCGGGCAGGTTTCGCATCCAGCAGAGAATCTTGAGGCCCTCATCACGTCTGCCCTTGGAGAACAGCCATCGAGGGGACTCGGGGATGAAGCAGGCACCGACGAGCAGCAGACCGGCGGGGATGAGCTGGACAGCGAAGGGGATGAGCCACTGGCTGTGCGAGGGAGCGAGGGTCTTGTTGATGCCGTAGTTGATCCAGAAGCCAACAAGGCCGCCAGCCTGCCATCCAAGTTCATAGAGACCGACCAGACGGCCTCGGATAGCGGGCGGGGAGAGTTCGGAGATGTAGATGGGCGTCATGTTGGAGCAGCCACCAACACCGATACCAGCAAGCACACGGCCACCGATGATGAGACCGAGACCGCGCTCGGCATTGGCGCCCAGCATCATACCGGCACCGACCATGAAGATGAGGGAGAACAGGATAAGCGACTTGCGGCGGCCGAGGAAGTAGCTGGAGACGTAGGCGAACAGCGAGCCGAAGAAGGCTCCGGCCTGGTAGACGGAGACGATGTTCTGCTTCATCAGGGCCACCTTGTCGGCGTCCATGGTATCGAATCCGAACTCAGAGACGAAGGAAGGGAGCGCTAAGGTCGTGCCTATTTAGAGTATTAGCCTCAGTCGATATCATCTGACAGGTCAAAATGCTCATACCGATGAAGGCAGAATCATATCCTATTGTGCATGCTGCAAAGGAGGCCGTGGCGGCGCAGGCATAGATGCGCCAGTTATACACCTGACTCGGAGTCGGCCGATCCTCTTTTAGTGTCAAGATGCCCATTTTGAGGTGTAGAGGGTGAGAGAGGTGTGGTGTTGAGCCAGAATGTGCTCTGGTGTGGTGTTGAGTATCAATTCTCACAACCCCGGAATGAGTTCTGGGAGACAAACCTTTATAACAAAAGCGTCGCAACGGGGCTCGACCCATACTTTCTACAAGGAGTGCCACGGTCCGTGCTCAATGCTCTGTAGGGGAAAACCCGCCCGAGAAACTGCTAGTACGAATACTTACTCCCACACCGAACATAGTCGCTATACGCAGTATCCCAGCTTCAACAACCATCTCTGGAACTGGAGATTAATCCGGGGTTTGCGGGGTCGGTGTGGGGGATGAAGTCGCTTCCGTCGAAGGAGATTGATTGATATTGTCATCAGCCCATACCTGGGGTGACCGAGACGCCTTGTCGTCGTCGCGTCTGTGTAGAGCTAGAGGCGTCTCGGCATGGGTTGGGTTAAAGCTTTATCCGTCCGCCCACCACTTGACTCGGGTAGCGAATCTTCTCCGCATCGAATCTGGACGTGCCCGCGGGACCAACCTTGTCTGAAATTTACTGGCTGAAGCGGGGGATGAAACCTCAGCCCGTCCATTGGAGTTCTCGACAGCTTCTCCGCTCGCCTCGGCCACGGACATGTGGAGGAGATGGGGACGACCCATGCGACATGTTGCGCGCATGGCCCCCATGCGCTCGTTGTCAACCTGTCTGTCCCCTTGTCTCATTGTCCCCATGCGCTCATCTGTCTTCCCCATGTTGCCCTCCAGCCCTCATCGACATCACGGCGGCATCATACCTGGTCCCCGTATGCAGTGCAAACCCGTAGGCCCGTAAGCCCCGTGGACCCCATAGACCACATAGACCCCCATGGATTGTGTAGACTGCCCCGTTCACTCCGATACTACCCCGAGTTAGCCAACCTATTAGCCAAACTTGTTTGTCACACGGATGATCATTGCAGACACACTGACAGCCACTGCCCGAGGTATTGGGAATTACTTGATTTGAATTTATCTCATGTACCAAAATCGCCTTGAAACATCTCGCCCAAGTCGCAGCCCGGCGCGAACCCCAAGTTAGTCATAAATTGCGGATCCACGTCTATGCTGTCCGCGCAGTCGATGGATCCAAGTTCTTCCAGGATCGCGTCGTAATCCACCAGCTGGCCTGGCATGCCTGGATTTTGAAATATGGGTATGGTATGGCCTCCGCTCATGGGAGGGGATTGGAACGTTAGGTTCGGTGTCACTGCATACAGCGACTGTGATGTTCCAGGACTTGCCTCTGAGTTGGTTGCATATCTGTGCCGCTCGTACGACAGTAGAGGCTGCTCTTTTTGTTGTTGCGGTAGCCGGGTAAGCTCTCGAGCGTCTGTTTCCCCCGAGATGCTCGATGGTCTGTGTGTTGTGTGGTATGTCGCGGTTGATATCTCATCCAAGAACGGGGGGCCAACTGTCCGGTGAGCGACCGTCTCCACCCTGACAATCGCGTTTTGATGTCTTCCTGCGCCCTCTATCATTGAGGCGTCGGGTCTCCATACACCTTGAAGGCTTTCCATTGCCGTTTTCCATCTAGACTTGTCGTGCTCGTGCATCCGTTCGCTATGCCCATGCCGGTTCACAATCTCCATCAGCGTAATCATCAGAGCAGGCGTCCCCGAAGAGCCAAAATTTTCTAAGCATGATTCGACGACCTCCAACAGATTCGAAAACAGGGACGGCCTGTGTCCCGGCACCAGATCCAACGTAACCGTCAAGAACATGGCCTGGAGCAGAAAAGCTGACGGAACTGTTGGTGTCGAGCCACCGAAGATGAGCGAATTACAAAAGGAAAATCGGGCATCCAAGCTCTTCACCAAGTCTTCAGGGGTAATCCTTCGCTGAGTGGGACTATCATGCAGTCTTGCGTCCATGCTAGCAGCCCACAGCTTGGAGAACGCATACAGTTGTCGGAAAGTGGGCAACGGCTGTGCAGGAGTCTGCGACGACGCCGCCCTTTGGCCCGGCGTCGGACCAAGTCCAGGAATGGGAGCCCAAATTTCACCGGGGTCTACGAGACCAGCCAAGGTGTCAGAGGGCAGGCTAGAGCGCATGCCTGCCGTCACTTCGGAGTGACCAAGACACAACGATGACAGTGTATCCAACATGAACGCGGCGGCTATTACTCGAGTTTCCGGATCACTAACAGACGCCTCGCTGCCTTGCCTGACCGGGAACATATGTGTGTTGGCAGATCGATTGTTCAGAGCGAGGCGTGAAGCCTTCCCGATAAGTAACCACGCTGCCATGTTTTTCCTCTGGCCCAGTAGAACCAGGGACTGGAGAAGGAGAGCACAAATATGAGGGGTTTCGAAGTTGCCGTCGTCGGGAGGAATGAGACGGCGGGCGATAGAGTAAATTTTAGTCGGAGAGAAGGTTCCATCGTGCGGGGGTCGGGAAGAGGCCGCGTCTTGGAATGCAGAAACGGCCAACACTGCCCAGAGCTGAGCGTGGACGGCGGAGGGGTAGTTTGGGTTAAAGTGAAGGCCTTCGGGTGGATATCTCATGGCGGCGCTGATGATGGAATCTCGGTCGATGATGGGAAACCAGCAGTGAGTGTATGTAAAGTATATGTCGACGAGGCGCTCCCAGTCGCATGGTAGTATCAGTCGGGCAGACTCCGGCGAGGTTTCCGGATAGTGCAAAGCATACGAACTCGCGGATAGGTTCCCATGTGAAGGAGCTGTTCCCTGAGTGGAAAAGTCGGGAGATGGTTTGGCATCGAAAAGGAAGGGATTGGGCGGGCTGATGCCCTCTTCCGTCTCTGAATCTTCTGCTGATGTATCTGTCCGAGGTGTCTTCTCGTCGGAGAGAAGTCTCCCGATGTCTTTGTGGACGCGGCTCTTGCTCCACCTCCGGTAGAGTCGATGGCCGGCCTTATCTTTGGTTGCCAGAATGCGGGCACCTTCAGCACCGTCATTCTGAGTGAGGAGTTGATGCAGAGCTCCCTCGCAGGCGGGAACCTGCTCAAACAACCAGGCGAGAGAGCTCTATCGTGCGTAGGTAGCCTGTCTGCACACCTCTCTTGCGCGATGCAGGGGTGTATGAACATGGCCGGTTCTGCGCGGCGCAGGTCCCGCAGTGAGGACGATTGCCATCACACTTCTCCCTGGCGGTGCGGCAGGAGTCGCAAGCAAGAGAGACTCTCTGTCGTTTGGCCGGCGCCGAAGCCGCTGGGGCAGTGAAGGAGTCCGCATCGTTGCCCTCGCGTTTCCTGGGCGGCATCCTTTGGGCGTGGCGGACCGTGGAGTCGTCGTCAAGGAGTTACCTACCTGTGCCACAAGGCACGCAGAGGCATGGCGGACGGGAGGAGTAGGCCACAGATCAGACGCTCGTACGATGCTGGCGCCATCTCACAGCGGCAGCAGGAGACAACAGGCAAAGGGCGAGGCCGCGGGCATCAGCAATGGGAAAAAGTCATTCAAGGGCAAGGGCGTTGTAATGCGGGGGGAATCTGGGGTCCTGGATCGAAGGCCTGGCTGGGACGGGCGACCTGGATGGGGAATGGGGAATAGAGATGGAGGCGGCTTGCCACCGTCCCCAACCCCCGACAGCCAATGGTGCAATGCTTATTCCCTGCGTGTGGAGCGGATAAACGCTTTCCCGGCCAATCGCTGCCTGGGAAACAGGGCGGGGTCCCCAGACTCCACCATGCGCATTTCGTGGTCGCCCTTCCGTCTTGTGGTGGGGAGGGCGCCGTGATGCTTTCGCTTCCCGCTCTTTGCAAGCCAAGTTGACCAACCCTCTTGCCTGTCCCCCCGGAACAGAACAACACACGGCCCAGGTCTTTCTGCGCGGAATACACTCCCAGGATCCCGCTCATCCGCCCGTTCCCAGGCCTTCTCGCTCTATCCTCCTGAGTCGCACCACCCGGGCGAACCCAGACCACCCAGACCACCCAGACCACCAGACACTCACTGACTGACGACTGACGACTCGAGTCGCCATGGCTGATCCAAGACGCGCCGCTTGATGAAGCAACGCAACCAACACTCCAATCCATGGCCGGCGTCAAAAGACCCCTCGGGGCCATGCTTGGCCACGAGGATATCCTCGCGCGCGCTCCTCCGCCGCCGCTCTCCCACTCCCGCTCCCAGTCACGCTCGCAGCCTCGTAGCCAGATGAGCAGCAGAAGCAGCAGCATCAGTAGCAACAGCCAGTCCCAATCCCACTCCCAGATCATCTCGACATCCCCGCGAGGAGCCACCGGGGCGTCGCGAACGGAACCTCATGATTCCCTCACCAGACCGTCCTCCCCAACGCTCCCCCTTTGACCGCCAAGGTCCCCGAGTTTAGCCCAGATGCATCAATTCTCCTCGCCGGCATCCGAGGTGCTGGCAAATCTACGCTCGCGATAATGGCATCCCAAGCCATGAATCGGAAGGTCATCGACCTGGAGACCGCCTTCCAACGCGCCTCGGGCTTCTCTAGTGCTGGCTACAAGGCCAAGCACGGCTCAGCTGAGTGTTACAAGCAGCAGGCCAATGTCCTCCAGACTGCTCTCGACCGCCACCGCGTTGGCTGTATCCTCGTTTGTTCCTGGATGGAGAGCCGTGTCCAGAGTCTGCTTCGAGAATTCGCTGCCACCAATCCCGTTATCCATATTGTGCGCGATGCCGATGCAATTCAGCAACACCTCCGGATCAACGATGTGGGCAAGATATGGAACCTCCTCAACCTCAGCTGTGCCATCTTCAGGACTTGCACCAACTTCGAGTTCTTTAATGGCTCGGAGAAGGCTGCCAAGTTGCCAGATCACTCCTCCTCCAGGCTATCGTTGATGCAGAGAACTCCGACTCCGTACCTGTCATTGAAGTACGTCGAAAGACACTTCCTCAAATTCCTATCATTGATCTACCCGACGGGAACGATCCCCTTTATCGAGTCGGCCTTTCCTCTCGCAAGGATTCCTACCGAGGAGCGCCAGTTCACTTACGCCATGTCGATTCCACTGTCCGATGTCTTGAACGAGAACATCGACGTCGAAGAGCATGTGACCGGAGCAGATGTTATACAAATCGTGGTGCACGACCTTGCTGAGCACCTAGAAGCACACCCAGAATCGAACAGTACAACAGGCGAACTCAGTACCAAGCTGGCGGGCGACATAACAAGAGGTATCGGAAGGGTGAGGAGAAGCACAATCCTTCCCATCATCCTCCACATCTTTCTTCCTCATATGGCTAGCGAAGAAGGCGTTCGGGTGTATCTCGACCTCATTCACCACGCTGTTCGTCTGGCTCCAGAAATGATGACGGTTGACCTGAGGCTAGACAATTCTCACATCTCTCGTATACTGGTCGCTCGAAAAAGAACCAAGATTATTGGAAACTGTTTTATCGTTACAGATCCTCCGCCTTGGGAATCCTCAGCTTGGGTTTCCTGGTATTCCAAAGCCAACCGGCTGGGTTGTCATCTCGCTCGGCTGATCCGTCCAGCAACGTGCATTGAGGATAATTTCAGCATCACACAGCTGAGGTGCGCCGTGGCTGCGATGGAAGGGCCTAAAATCCCCCTGATAGCCTACAACTCTGGCCCGCTAGGACGCAATTCGGCGTGTAGCAACCAGATTTTGACGGTCGTCCGTCCAGAATCCCTCGCAAGGGTGAACCCGAAGCCGCCCATCATGCCATGTGTCACTGCGCTTGGAGCGACCAAGGCACTTTTCTCGTCCTTTATATATGACGAGATGAAGCTCTACGTCTTTGGCGCCAATGTCGACTACAGCCTGTCCCCAGCGATGCATACGTCCGCACTAGATGCGTGCGGTATTCCACATCGCTACCAACCCTTCTCATCATCCTCCCTACGCGGTATCAGACACCTCATCGAAGATCCCAACTTCGGAGGCGCCTCAATTGGCCTCCCGTTCAAAGTTGAGGTAATAACTCTAACGCACACTCTAAGCAGTCATGCTCGAGCAATCGGGGCTGTGAACACCCTAATTCCGATTCGCCACCTCAACCCTGACGGCTCAGTTCCGATGGGAGCGGGCTTCTTCTACGGAACCAACAGGGCCGGCCCCATCAAAGCACTGTACGGAGAAAACACGGACTGGGTCGGCATCAGAGCTTGCATCCGTCGCGGTCTCTCTCCCGCCAACGCTGTTGTATCAAGCACCTGCGGGCTAGTCATAGGTGCTGGAGGCATGGCGCGTGCCACAGTCTATGCTATGCTCCAGATCGGCATCAACAACGTCGTCATCTACAACCGCACTCTTGAAAATGCGGAAAAGCTAGTGACTCACTTTAGCCAACTCCTCCAAAAGAAGGACTTCAAGTTGCTCAGTGCTAGAGCTGAGACCACGCGATTTCACGTCATCCGATCACTAGACGATGCGTGGCCGGAGGAGTTCCGATTGCCTACGGTCATTGTTTCGTGTATCCCGACACACCGTATGGGTGATGTCCCGGCCCCAGACTTTACGGTTCCGGAACCATGGCTGGGCAGCCGGACAGGTGGCGTTGTGATTGAGTTGGCATACAAGACTTTGAACACGCCGTTGCTTGCGCAAGTCAGAAGCGAGTCGGCACGAGGCTGGGTAGCCATGGACGGCCTCGATTTACTGCCTGAACAGGGCTTCGCGCAGTTTGAGCTGTTCACCGGCAGGCGGGCGCCAAGGAGAGTAATGAGAAGGGAGGTCTTTCAAGCGTACCCCGATGAGGAGGGCCAGTCCAATCTTGAGGTGCTGCAGCCACGGTTGCAGTCTATAAACGAACAGGAGGCGTAGTATCTTCTCGCAAACGAAAGGACGAGGTCTCGTAGGGCCCGATGTGTTAGTTGTGAGACAACTAGTGGGACGGCGAAGGTGCACATGTTTTGTATATTGAGGCGTTGGCGGATGTTATCGAACTGAATGTATATACGGGCTAGTAGAGCCACATCTGATGCGCATTATGAGTCTCAGCAACTTGACTCTGATTATCCTATTTACGCGTCTTTAAGAGGACGGATTATGCACGTGTGAGTGTTTTGTGAGTCGAAGAGATGGTGTAAGTCCTAGTACCGTAGAGCTTAAATCTGGAGATCGGCCCCACTTGCCGAGTAAGGCTGAACACTTCCACCAAGTTTCAAGGCGAGAGTCACGCATGGAAGTCACTTAAGACACGGTATTCGAGACAGCCATTTTAACAGCATATTAAGGGCAGACGGGGCCAGAGTAAGAGGATGTATTCAGGTTCACTTATTCCTATCCTTGACCAAACACTACCCTAGACCATTCTGTTGGGATGCCAGGCTTTTGGAACAAGAAGGTAAGGTAGATAATTTTCAGCTTGAAATAAGAAAGGACTAGACTATAATTAGTTTGGGCGTTGCTGTTCATGCATGATGGCACAAAAGTTGGGGCAGTTGGATCTGTCCATTTGCCACTGCAACTGTGAGATTCGTGGACTTCACAAGCCACATGCACCCGAAACTGGGTGCCTATCGCAAGTGTTACGCGTTCGATGATGAGTGCACAAGAGCGCCACGTAGGACTGACTATCCGCGCGTATCCGAAGAGCATGATTCATTCTGAAATGCGAAAGCGAAACTCCTTGCTTTCAGGCAGCCGGATTCTTCAGTGTTGATCAGTTGGGTCTTAGCGCGTATCTGTACATGAGACGCAAGCCACAGACGGGGCGACCAGAGCGCAGAACAAGAGTGGCTGTGTAGATCTGTGAATCTGGGCATCCATCGGCCTTCGCGTAACACCGGATTGCACAAGTTTGACATGACATGCTGGGACTTTCTTGCCCGAAATGAATTTGTTGAGGACACGGGTATGAGTGGTCTTTGATATTCGCCACATGCCCTTTGGTGAGAGAATGAAGGACGGCAGCCAACAGGAGGCCACTCTGCACAGCCATGGCAGGTTCTTTGGGCTTCTTCATGGATGTGGCGCAGCGCAGATAATGACGCCAAGCGACAGGGGAGTCGCCACTAAAAATCCACCTTGGGCTACCTGCGCTGGGCTAGTTAAGTTACATGCGCCGGGCCACGCAACGGAAGGAGGCAACCAGATACCGGCAGCTTGGCGAATGGCCCACACGTCATTGTGTACGTACAGTATAAAGCCAGCCGACGAAATGGAAGCTAGAGCCTGATGCCTTTTCCTTTTCCCGCCCCTGCTTCTGCTTTTTACAACTTCTCGCCATCACCCATCCCGCAACTTCGCCGCGATAGCATGGGCTCTCTGTTCGTCGTCCCGCCAGATCACTCCCGTGTCGCCGCTGACCCTCAGAACAGTCGCGAAATGCCCCGTTCAATCGAGTCCTCACTGGACACCCAGGGCCTTGCCAACGAGCAACGCGGCCTCTTGGACCTCGTCGACAAGCTCCAGTTCGCCCAGCTCGACAACATCAAGCTCCCCCAGATCGTCGTCGTCGGCGACCAGTCCGCTGGAAAGAGCTCCGTCCTCGAAGCCCTCACCGGCACCCCGTTCCCCCGCGATGCCGGCGCCTGCACCCGCTTTGCAACCGAGATCCGCCTCCGTCGCGCAAAAACCACTACGCTCAAGGTGTCGATCATCCCCGACAAGTCCCGCCCCTACAACGAGCAGTCCCGCCTGCTGCAGTATGGCGGCGACGTCTCGGGTGACACCCCGTTCGAAACCATGATGCGCGATGCCACCGAACTCATCGCACCTCGGAGTATCCCTGGTCGTTTCGCGGCCCGCGATATCCTCGTCGTTGAGAAGAGCGGCCCCGATATGCCGCTGCTGACTCTTGTCGATCTTCCTGGCTTGGTTCGTGTGGCCAACCGTGACCAGTCCGAGTCTGATATTCAGACCATCGAAGTTCTCTCCGAGCGATACATGAAGAGTTCCCGAACAATCATCCTGGCCGTCATTGGAGGCAACAACGATTATGTCCAGGCTCCCATTCTCACCAAAGCCCGACACTTTGACCCCTCTGGGTCCCGCACCATCGGTGTCCTGACGAAGCCTGACATGACAGAGCGCATTGGCCTCGAAGACAAGTTCATTGAGCTTGTTACCAACAAGGACAAGGAGAACAACTTCAAGCTCGGCTGGTACGTCTTGCTGAACCCCGGACCCGGCGAGCGCATGTTGTCGGCGGAGGATCGAGCACGAAAAGAAGCCGACTTCTTCAGTCGGGGCAAATGGGCTCATCTGCCACCCCAGATGTGGGGAATCGCAGCTCTCCGACAGAAGCTCAGCACCCAACTTCAGCGACACATTGGGAAGCATGTCAAGACGCTGCGACGACAAATTCAAGAGGCTCTGGAGGGCTGCGAAGCCCAGCTCAAGGCCATGGGCGCTGGAAAAGATACTGTCGAGGAGATGAGGTTCGAGATGGGTGAGCTGTTCACGGCTTCCAGCAACCTCGTCACCCCCGCCGTTCACGGAAACTACAAGAACCCTTTTGGAGACAACTTCTTCGCTAGGCAGTTCAGTCCGAAGGGAACTCCTTCTCAGAAACTGCGTGCCCGCGTCCGTGAGGAGAGCGACCGGTTTGTTCTGCGAATCCGCCAGCATGGCCGCAGGGTCAATTTCCAGAAGAATGCTCCCTCCGATGCGACTCCTGCTACTAATCCTCCTGCTGCTGGCCTCGTGGGAGACCGCTCGAAGAAGGAGTTTGCAGAGGTCGAGGTCGAGCCGCTCTTGGCCCAAATTCGTGGTAACGAGCTACCTCTGGACAGCAACCCCAGAGCCGTCTTCATACTTTTCAGCGACTATAGTAGAAATTTGCCTGTCATCGCTCGAGAGTACCGGGACAACCTCGTATGTATATTGCATGATGTTGAATTTGCTGCGATACTAACCTTAAGATAGGGAGTTATCTGCCACGAGTTCCTCGCGGACGTCATTGATCACGTGTGGCCCATTCGCATGCGCGATCCCCTGCGCATCCACTTCCTCGAGCGGCAGATGAATGAGCTGCTGGAACGGGCCGAAAAAGAACTTGGCCGCTTGACCGACGATATGGAGCTTGAGGTCCAGCCCTATGACCCAGAGTATGAGGACCGCCTGAGGAAGTGGCGCGCTGAGGCGACAGAGAACGGTGGCACATACACAGAGGCGGAAGAGGTATTGGAAAAGATGTTGATCTACTACGACCTTACGGCACGCATCTTCACCCGCAACGTCATCACACAGGTAGTTGAGCGTCATCTCCTGTTGGGAATGCTCCGCCTATTCAATCCCATTGAGATTCTGCGGATGCCCGACGCTACTATCGAGGCCATTGCCGCCGAGAACAAGGAGACCCGCGACCGCCGCAAGACGCTTGAGCTTCAGAAGAAGGCCATCGAGGAGGCTAGGAGCATCTGTGCTGGCCTCGCAATGAGAAGCGAACTGAGAGTCTACGACGACGAGCCGGACGAGGACAGTGACACGGATGACGAGGAGCAGCCTAACAGGAACGTTAGCAACCGTCAGTCTGTCGCGCCACCGCCGGTGCAAACCCAGCGAACCCAGCAGACCCAGCAGACCCAGCAGACCCAGCAACCTGTTCGTTCCCAGGATTCCGTTCGACGGCCTGTTCGCGATGCCCGCGAGGAGCGCTCTAGTCGCACACCAGCGACCCCCCAGGATTCCTACCAAAACAACCCCTACCGACAGGAAGCCAGCCGACAGGACACCAACCCACGTCAGGATTCCAGGGACTGGGAACCCGTTTACCCTGCCCCTCCCCAGGAGCAGCCGCACCAGCAGCCGCACCAACCTCCTCCACCGCCGCCCCGACCCCAGAAGGTAGGCCTGGGCGATTCGGAGGCATACTACGAGAACGCGGGGCGATCGGATTCGTACTCACACAGCCCCGGCCGGGATTCGCGTAGAGAGAGCGCGAGACATAGACTGGCGAATGCTATGAGACTGGGTCCGCAGAACTAGGCTGGGACGTGGCTTGACCGGAGATTGGCTTGAGAGTGCGCTGAGTTGTGTGTAATGAGGAACAGTTAGAGAAGACTGGCGTTAGGGAAGAGGATGGTTTACTTTGTTTTGTCAAGCGATACAACGGCTGTCAAGCGATACAACGGCTGGGAACCGGTTCGGGATTAGCGAAGGCTTTGTAGATGTACTATAGACATAAGATTCCACGCAAATTGAAGAATACAACATGTTCCTTTTAGTCGGTCCTTACAGACACGGAGTGAAGTGAATGGATGCATGGAGACAAGACCGGCAGCGAAGTTGAGTGCCCTCCATTCGGCAGAATTGTATCCCCGTCTTGTTCGTCGTCGTCGTGGCTCGCGTCGCCGTCTTTGCCGCCACTAGGATAGCCGTCGTCTGTGAGCTTCGAACGTCGTTGCAGCGATGAGGGCAACGTGGGTCGCACCGACTTTGGCTGAGCGAAGGGTTTCGGGCGAATGGCGATATTTGTCATCTTGGCAGAGGCCGCCTTGGCCTGGCTTTACTCGTCGCTGTCGTGGGCTTCGTGATCGTCATCATTGTCATCCTCGTCACGGCCTGGATAAGATGACGAGTCTGCTGTCGATTGAATATACGTGTGTGCGAAGCTCTTCCCGATGATTCCACCTGAAATATTCCAGAAGCTCAGTCTCGTCCTCCGTCCAGTCCTGGAGCTTGATCATTTGAGTGACTACTGGTCGAGGTAGGTGGACGAGTTAGCAACGGAACAGGTAGGGGCTTCGGAATAGGACGAACATGGGCTTGCAAACCATCCAGATAAGCCGTGTCTTTTGAAGGGTAAAATTGGTCCAGGGCCAGAAATTCTGAGCCGAGGCGACGAAGTCAAGAACCATTAGGGCCTCGCCCGAACAGAGCCCTTCGCTCGCATTGTAGCATGTTCCTCGAAAGGGCTCTCTCTGGCTTTGCGGCCCATCGCAGAGGGCTATGGCCATGCCATGAACAACAGGAGAAGGGAATTCTCTGTGTAGGACTTCGTTGATGTTTCGAGTCTTCCTGTCGTGACTCGTGTGATGCTGGGGGTGGAAGGTAGTGGAGAGGATGAGATGGAGCGACGCGCTGGTGTTTTGTGTGAAGGCACGGCTGTCACCAAGCAACAAAAAGGCAGGGCCCTGGGTACGAGCTCGGAGCTAGCTCGAATGCGTCAGAAACAAAGGCCTTGGGATCTGGGCAGCGCGATGAATTCGTGAGTGTTGAGTGGGCGGACTTGAGTCTGGGTTTGGGTAGACGAGCTGGTGAGGTTGAAGGGCGAGAAGATTGTGATGTAGCTGACAGCTCCAGGACAAACGAGTTGGAAGGTGTAGAGACTGCTTCGACCGCATTGTGTAGTAGTGTAGCAAATTAGCAAGATTAGTGAGGAAAGCGCAATGGCCATTTGTTTACAGCTGCCGACTGCAATTGCTCGTAACAGCCGAGGCACCCAGGGTTTTTGAAGAAAGCAAAACCCGGCCGTCTTCTCGATTTTATTCAATCCGCATGTCACTCAACATTGGCGGCTTCAAGGTGAAAAGTTCCTGCCGGAAGCTGACTTTTCTTCCCTCCTTCATCAACCTCAATCCTCATTGCAACCCCCACACGCCAGCCAGCCCATCACCATTTCCCTCATCTCTTTTATCACCGCTGTCTCTGCTAACACTGTTATTATCAGCCGATGGCCTATTTCCCTATGCACAAGAAGGGTGATTTCAGTATCATGTGAGCGCCGATCAGCGGTGGCATCACTTGGGAGTTGACACCCTTACCATCATCTAGACCTTGATACTTTCTCTCAATCGATCGATCAACAGAGTGGAGCAACGATCCCACGAGCCCACGAGTCCACGAGTCCATGAGTCCACGAGCACGAGCTCGCAAGTCTACAAGCCCACGAGTCCACGCCCAAACTTATGAGAGTTAGGGGGATGGCGTTGATCCTGGCCATATGAGAGAATAAAAAAGCACTCTCGTCAATGTCATCTATCCCCTTATAGAGCGGGACTGTGTAGCCCCAGCTTCCAAGTTCTCAGCTTTACCTCCCCCTTTAGAAATCCTGCGCCATCATAGGATCCCGTCAACTCCGCCTTTCTTGTCTCAAGGATGCTAGCTAGAGAAAACAAAATCTTGGAAAGTCCAGTGAGACCATAGCATAATTTGACCCTTGTAGTACACGCTCCTCGCATCCAGAATAAGATCCAATGACATTACCTCCCGCCCTCAGGCCTCTCTCCAGGTCATTCAGTCCAGCCCTATCCATAACAGAAGTTTCTGGCCTTGTATAAAGGGAAGTGTTTAGGTTAGGGAGAAGTGTTTAGGTTAGGGAGAAGTGTTTAGGTTAGGGGTAGGGTTCGAGTTGGGGATCGGTTCAGCCGAGGGTGTACTGCTGTTCCAGCTTCTTCGTAGCTCTGTGGTATTGCGGGCACTCTGCCACAATATCCGTAACGGTGAGTTTAGGCTTCGACATCGTCATGAACAGTTGCGAGGATGTTCTCTCCATGTTGCTGGGATGGCTTTACCTGGGACCGAAGTAGTATTGCATCGAAGAGGGTTGGGCAGTCACCGTAGAGTCGTTATATTAACTGTGCGAAACCAGCATCCTTCCAGAACAAGGCCTTCCGAAGAACGAATCAGATGGTCAACAGCGAATTGATTTTCTGGAGCTGTACCTTCTCGATGATGGCACAGGTGATGTCGAGAATCTTGTTGAGGCACACCGAGAAATAGCAAATGTATTTGAGCACACCACACCACCTCCCCTCACTACCTAGTCGCTCCAATCAATAAGATCGGGGTCCCCCCGAACCCCTCTCCCTCCTCCCCACCACCCTCCTGCTGCGGCTGCAGTTGTTGCTGCAGTTGCTGCAGCTGCAGAATCATCTGCTGCATCTTCTGCTGCTGTTGCTGTTGCTGTTGCTGTTGCTGGTGGTGGTACTGCTGCTGGTGGTGGTACAGAAGCTCCACCGCCTGCTGCATCGTCATCTGCTGCTGCTGTTGTTGTTGCTGCTGCTGTCCCACAAGGGCTAGCTCCTGCTCCTGATACTGCTGCCCTACGAGGGCCAATTGTTGCTGCTGCTGCTGCCCCAAGAGGGCCAGCTGTTGCTGTCGCTGCTGCTGACCCCCGGCCATGCGACGGAGAGGGCACTCGCCGGCACTCTGGCCCTGGACGCCACACTGTTCATATCCATAATCAGTATCCTGTGTCACGATGGATTCGTAGATATGGGGTCATACCACCATGCAGTCGCCCGAAAAGGGCTTTCGCCCGCCGCCACCGCGGCACCACGACCACGACCACGGCCACGACCACCTTGCTGCGGCTGTTGCTGCTGCCCCGAGAGGGCTAGTTGCTGCTGCTGCTGCCCCAAGAGGGCCAGTTGTTGCTGTTGCTGTTGCTGCTGACCCCGTCCACCCGACGGAGAGGGCACTCACGGGCACGGTGGCCCTGGACGCCACACTGTTCATATCCATAGTCAGTATCCTGCGTCACGATGGATTATAGATATGAGGACATACCACTCGGCAGTCGCCCGAAAAGGGCTTTCGCCCGCCGCCGCGGCCACCACGGCCACGACCACCACCACGGTCGCCACCGCCTCGGCCACCGCCGCCACCGCCACCGCCGACCGAGACGTAATAGTAGTTGGACATCTAAAACTAGTTAGCACTGAGTCATGAATCGCCATGGTAGAAACTGAGAGCTATCCCATGGAGGACTGGTGCAACACTGATAAACTGATAATGGGGGTGTGGCAGGTGCCGCATATGGGAAGGCATGGCTTGGTTCAACACGTACGGTATGATGGATTCGTAGTGTCTGCTTCAACGCGTAGGGCTTGATGGGTTCGCCATTTTTGTTTCGGCGCATATGGTTTGATGGGTTCGTAGTGTCTGCTTCAACGCGTAGGATTGATGGGTTCTGTGGTAGTTGCTTCAACGCGCAGGCTTTGATGGGTTTGTGTTTGGTGTAACTTGCAACTGAAACAAATTATTGTGTGTCAGTGAGGAAAGTACCATAAGCCCTGGTCGCCTCAAATTCAAGGCCATCGGACAGCTGTTAGGATGAACTGCCTGGGAAGGAGCTTTCGGACTGGCGTGTCTTCCATTTGCCTTCTTGTCCAATGAGACCAATCCAATGAGACTAGAGGATCTGCGAATGGGAAGGGACTTCGAATCCAAACACTTTCTGTTCGTCCAATAAGCTACGACCGAGAGAACCAGTTATTTGATATGAGATTCGACGTTCCCCCTCAACAGTCCTCCGGGAAAGGCCCTTCGTGGCGCAGCGGGCAGCGCGGTCTCGTTGAAGCAACCACCACCGATCTCGGGTCGGCAGTGTCTGCTTCAACGCGACAGGTCCTAGGTTCGACTCCTGGCGAAGGGATGTCTTTTTTGGCCAGATACATTCGATTTATGTACATCATCTTCAGTTTCTTTTTGTCAGCTTCCTTCCTGGTCGTTAGTGAACACCATCACGGTCTCCAATGAAGGAAGCTACTTGCTCCTAGAACTTGCAGACTTACCGATTTCTAGATCCTAATGTTTCAGGATATGGTAGTCATACCAGTGTTTGATATGCATCGTGGTGAATAACTCCTAACATCACGGGGTGTGAATGCGGTGGGGTCATGGGCCGCCATGCTATTTAGGGAACGTTCACGTACCATAATTTACGGGCTACCTAGCGACTAAAACGAACCAAGAAGACAATCGAATAGGAAGAGAAACACGATAATAGCATCCATCGCCGCCTCGGGAAGTGTCGTTGAAGGCGGGGCAATGAGGCTCATCCAGATCGGGCTTTACCAACCGTTGGCGCGATCGAGCGGGTCTTGGCGCGATCTGGCTACCCACAGTAATTTGGCGCAGCGGTACATTGATACCACAACTGTGGCATGCCAAGATTAATCCCACATTTTCTCCCCTCAGTTTGCCTGCTATTCGAACTCTTTGAGGCACTGCATGGCGGCAGGGCTGATGTGGAGATAATAACGTCACTGCCACCTCTGCGCACTTGGGTAGATTTCATGGTATGTCTAAACTACTATTCTATGTCTGAAACAGATCGCGATACAATGCCTCGGTTCCAGAACTGAAATTCGTCATCTACAACGTCTCCAAAAGCGACACCTCGCGGCGCAAAAAGTAGGCTCACGGGGTTGTAGATGCCACCGGCTGGGGTAGGTGGGCCCTCAACAAACAATATCTTTGATGCGACGTCGGTGGACCTCTTGGTGAGCCGCGACAACGTGTCTGTCTCGGTGTACGTGAACCGGCCGAGAGCAGCACGTATTCTTTGGAGTATCTGCCATGAAATTGACCCATTTTTCGCGAAGCTGAGATGCCCCGACTGAGATGAGAGCGCTCACCGGTTCGCCGATTGAGGTATTAATAAAGGGGCAATCATGGCGACTTTCTCAAAACTCACCATTCGATAGCCGAAGACGCCACGGGCTCGGAGAACTTCCACCATGGGTCCTCTATGTCCTTTCTTTACAACCCGTCAACGTTGTGTCGCAAGATGTCGCTCAGAGGACACACGTCGTTATCGAGAGACCACCAGTATGTAACCTCAAAACTGTAGCTCCTAAGTGACAGTACGACGGTAGTACGACCTTCTTGCCATCCTGCGGACAAGTACATTGCGGCTCTTCACAATTTTAACAAATATATTTGAACCCCGGCTCTCAGTCTCTGGGGGAAATCAGTCCTAATTTCGAACTTCCTCGTTGACTCGTTAACAACGTCGCGCATCTAGCGTGGCTCCGAAACCCTCAAACTATCAAACCAACCCTCACGTCTCAGCTACAATGGGGGTGGAGTCAAAAACCGAGACGGATGATATAGATATCCCCGTGGGCCTGCTGCGTCTCGAAGCGAGGAACGGGAGCGGTGTCTCTGAGAAGGCCAAGAAAAGGCCTGAGCCAGGTACCGCGTGGAAGTGACTTTGTCAAGGGTAAGAGAAGTGGCCTGACCTTCCTTCTACACGGAAGACCGGATGTGGGCAAGACGTGAACGGCTGGGAGCTAAGCATCATTCATGAGATCTGCTTTTGAGCTATGCTAACTAGACGTTCTTAAAATGCATCGCGGCCTTCACGCGACGGCATCCTGTCCTAACCACAAACCGCCTTCATCTCCCGCCTCTACGTGGAGCTGTACTACCCGGGATTTACCGACCACCAGCGCCAGCAGGTATGGAAGAAATTCATTGACAAGCTCGCGCTCGAGAAGGGCGAGTCGATGCGCCTCAGCATCGACGCCAAGAGTGAAGTCATGGCGCCGGGATGCGAGCACTGGAGTGGAACGGCCGCGAGATCCGAACCGGTAAGAACTAACGTCCACATTTGAACCACCATGTCGGTGTTTGTTATTTTGTTCTATAGCATTCTAGACGGCTATGCGCTGGCTGAGTATGACGGGAGGCAGATGATGAGGGCAAGACGATTGTCAACAACACTCACTTCCGGTCCGTCGTGGAGCTTTCGCGGGATTTTAAGGATTATCTCAAGGAGTTGCATGGGGGCGACGAATCAATGAGGGCACAGAGAAAGTCGGAGAGACTCGACACTTTTCAACGCCTGTGAAGGACAACTAATTTCAGAGCAGATAAATGAGTAGTTGTTTGCATGAAGTACATATAAGAGCTTGAACATCCAGAGCAGCTACTGGTAGTCCGTAGTATGCTAGACAATATTGCTCTTCAGTAAAGCCTAGTCTACGACATACTAGGACATGCTTACAGTAGATTCATCTCAAACAATAACCGTGAATACCGAGAGTCTCCTCTGCTGGGGAATATAGCTAGCAAGCCTGCACTACACTTAGCCGTGTCTTACACAAAGATCCCGTTGTTTGTTATAGAAACTATATCTGAAACAAAGATAAAGGGCGGAAGAAGAATTATTATGCATAGATAAAAGGAAGGTGTTAGTGGGGTGGATCGACTGGGACTTTTGTCCCCCTACTGTATCGTAGGATCCAAAGGTGCGAGCTGCAACTCAAGGATCCACAGAGCGGGCCAATAAGACATGCTGGTCCTTACAGCTGAATTGGAAGCCAGCGATCCTGCGATATGATTTGTGAACTGGCCTGATACGGTCCGGGCGCTTCCGCAAGAGACGGATTGAGCAGCACCACCCAAACGCTTATCGCCGAGCCTAGGGCCGGGACTAGGGCAAAGACTGGTTCAGGTATCCTCAAAAAGTTCTCAATTAACAGGCAATGATTGCCATTCTCTATATCCAGTTTCTATAGTAGGTTAGTCCAAGCTTCCTCTTGGAGTTCCTTTGGCAATTCTATCGGAGGACCCCTGTAGTATCCTCAGCTAAGACGGAGCAATCAGAAACCTTCCCATGGATGTTTGAGATCTTCTCCCTGACTATCACATGCTTAAACCCAATAGACTACCTGCTCTTTAGGAGCTCTCCGTTGTTCCTTAGTATTCCGGCTCCATATAGAAGGTATCATCAATAGTGGCTGCTTGTATGTGATTTGTGGATGATGGAAAACATTCCCAAGTGGGAAAGACGCCGATGCTGTTGCGGGGTAGATCGCGTGTTTTATTTCCGAGACTCGGTGAATTTGTCTGTAAGTAGGAGCTGTATCGGCAACGACGGCACGTTGATTCCTTGCCTTCTACTTTAAGCCCGTTCGCTTGACCTCGGACCTTCGGAAGGTCTTTATGCATATCGCATTCAGAAGGAGATAAGATAAGGCTTTCATTCAGTTGTTCGATGTTGTTGAAGGCTGATTAGGCAAGCGGAAGCCGTATACTTCGTTCTCAACTATATAAATATAGATTCATGCTGCCTCTCTTTGAAAGAAAAACCATCAACAACTACTCTCTTACACTTGTTTACATCCTTCTGTTTCCAGCTCTCAAGATGATGCCAATTCTCTCACTCGCCGTCGGTCTTGCGATGCCAGCAATGTCCCTGGCGGCAGCACTTACAAAGCCGTTTGGACTCTCTGGCCGTAGTGAAAACATCGTAGGCGGAACCACAGCTGCCTCTGGCGAGTTCCCCTACATCGTCAGTCTGTCGCACAGCGGCTCGCACTTTTGCGGCGGCGTGTTGCTGAACGCCAACACTGTTGTCACGGCAGCTCATTGCTCCGTGGACTACGCAGCCTCCACTGTCAAAGTCCGCGCCGGATCCCTTGTAAGCACTTTTTCCCTTCCTTGGAAGTAACCATGAACTGACGAATTAGACCTGGGCATCTGGCGGCACTCAAGTCGGAGTCTCTAGCATCGTTGTACACCCTTCGTACAGTTCGTCGACAACCAACAACGACGTCGCTGTTTGGCACTTATCGACCGCCATCGCGACAAGTTCGACCATCGGCTACGCTACCCTTCCGGCGCAAGGCTCGGATCCCGTTGCCGGCACCACGACAACAGTAGCAGGCTGGTACGTACTCTCTACGCGCCTTATTAGAAAATGACGAGAACTGTGCTAACACATAGATTAGGGGACTCTTGACCGAGAATGGCTCAACCTTGCCAGCGAATCTGAGGAAGGTTTCGGTCCCCGTTGTCTCGCGTGCTACCTGTCGGGCTGAGTACGGAACGTCGTCGATTACAGACAATATGTTCTGCGCCGGCTTAAGTGAGGGCGGGAAAGACTCCTGCTCGGGCGACAGTGGTGGGCCTATCATAGATGCTTCCACCAAGATTCTCATTGGACTTGTGAGCTGGGGCCAAGGATGTGCTGAAGCTGGTTATGCTGGTGTTTACTCCCGAGTCGGCAACTATGTCACTTGGATCAACAACAACAAGTGGACTTCCTAGTTCTACACTTGGATCAACAACAACAAATGGACTTCCTAGTTCTAGAGAGTCTCATCATACTATTGGATTGTATTGCTGATGGTTGGGTTGCTGGTGGTTGGGTGGTTGATGGTGAGGTGGCTGAGGGATTAGGTTGTTGATGGATTGGATTGTGGTGGTAGCTAAGCAAAGAGCGATTTATGTAGCTCTTAAGATCGAGAGAGCAGAATACATGAGGAGTTCCCAGATTGTAATCTCGTTTAAACAATTGAATGAATTCGAAATCACATTATGTAGGTGTTGAAGCCATGACAACGCAGCATATTAGCGAGGACACATCAAAAGTGTTACAGAAGTACCTGACACCACCCCACACCATCCAGTGCACTGTCCACTATAATTATAGCACCCTATGCCACTCTTACGCACATTCGCATTATAATGTTGCCTTACTCAGGCTCTGATTGCTAGGTGCTGAGCTCCGCTTGAGGTGCAGTGGCAGTTGTGCTGCTTGGACTTCGAATAGCTGTTACTGAGACCGGCCCACCAGTGAGCCATTGCGGATAAGACTGATGATATTGGAACGCTGGTGCCGAGCAAGGTTGGCGATGACGACGATATGCAAGGACATGCTTACAGTGGATTCAGCTCAAACATTTTCCGTCAATACCTGGCAAACAGCTCAAGCTATGATGTGAATCAGCAGAAAACAGCCCCTCTTTCCCCCATCCTGCGCCCTGTCGTTGTTTATTCCCGTCAACTGATCGTGTCAACCATGGGCGGGAACGTGCATAAGCTTGCAAGCTTGGTATCTGTCGATCGCGGATCACTAAATACGTCATATGCGCCCTGACATCTCGGGACCTCAAACAACAAAACTCAACCGCTCAATAACCAGGTAAAATCCATAGCTATTGATCTTGCTTCATCATATTCGTTGTAGTCTCATAACCAAACCAACTCCGAAATGGTCGGCAAGTGACTCTTATCCACCGGCGATGTCCCCAAGTACCACTCGACGCACGATGAGCAGGACAAGCAAGACCACCCCCGTGATCTCGTGACTGGCTACTCGCCGAACGGCCGTGATATAGGCCGTAGCCAAAGACCCCGGATCTTCCAGTTCCAAGATGCGGCCCGCACGGCGCTGGAAGACACCCGTCGCATGGAGCTCAAACGCGCCCTCCGCTGCCTGCGGTGTGCGTCTGAGCCGCAGAGACATCCTCCTCGTCCTCGTCCTCGCCCGACATGTCATAGATATCTTTGGCCGGGGTTCTAAGCGAAGCCTTCGCAATGGGCTTGCTGGCATCTTTGCCCTTCGAAAGTGACTTTCCACGAGTTGATCGGCGTCTAGGCATCTTGCACTAGAACTAGTAAACTCGGTTTAATGTTGTACTTACAATTGACTCTTCAATTCCAGTAATCGTCTTGTATTGCGCGGTATCGACAGAGGATTACTTGATTCCGGAACAAAAGAAAATTCTTCGTCTCGTTGTGTCTACTACTAGTTCTTACATAGGACTATAGTTATTCCTTCCTACTTTCTTCTTATTATGCCTTATTATGCTATTAGTCTAGTGTTTATAGTATTAGTATTATTATATCTCTTAGTCTAAGGCCTTAAGGGCATTAGGTTAGTGATACTTAGGGCCTGAGGCATTAGTCTAAATCTACAACTAGGTCTATAGGCAATAGAACCAAGTGCCAGCCGTGGGTACAGATAATCTATAGACTGGATAGGCTGTTAGTGCAGTTGCCGCTAGAGTTTAGGGGAGTTGTCCGGCCTCGTTGTCACTCGCCAGGTCGCCCACCAGCGCCATCGCTTTGGCCTTCAATACGCCCTCTTTCATTGACTTGGTCGTAACCAGCACGGTTCACTTGCTGTAGAAGGGACGCAACTAAGTTATGGAGATGATGAATGCAGATGCATGCGGAAACGCAAACATATTAATAGTTCTTGTATTCTTGTATTCTTGTCGACTCGAGAAGTTCCGCAAGTTGGACCTCAAACATCAAGAACAAGAAGCTGCGTGCCTTCTACACCGCGCAGAACGAGCGTCTCAACGACTGGCTCGAGGTCGACGCCGTCGTCATGGCCATCACCGACGACGCCCTTGAGTCCACGAATCCAGATCCAGATCACGACGGCGACCAGGAACGGAGCGGCGGTACACAGCGCGTGGCGGGCAATATCGGTGAGCTTCTGCCCGAAGAGGCGGAAGGCGAGTTGACGGGCAAAGCCGGCCATCAACGTCAATGTCGTTACCAATGTTTTGCTGCTGGTTGGCAAGGCGTTTGCCGTCTTCACGACGGGGTCCTTGTCGCTGGTCGCTTCGCTCGTAGACTCGGCGCTTGATCTGCTGTGCACCCTCATCGTGTGGTCGACGAACCGACTCGTCCTGTGGCGGCTTAATGCACTGCGCAGACGCTTCCCCGTCGGCAAGCGGCGGCTGGAACCGCTTGGGATCCTGGTCTTCTCCATCATCATGGTTATTTCGTTCCTGCAGATCCTGCAGGAGTCTGTATCACGCCTCATGCCGCCGCATCACAAGGCCGAGATCCTCAGCTGGGCGGCCATCGGCTCGCTGGTGGCTACCGTCGTCATCAAAGGCACCATCGGGCTGGGATGTCGATCGATCAAGACATCGCAGGTACAGGCGTTGGTGCAGGACTGCAAGACCGATGTCATCTTCAACACGCTGTCGCTACTGTTCCCGGTGATCGGCTACCGGGCGAACATCTGGTGGCTGGACTCGGTGGGCGCCGGGCTGCTCTCGCTCTTCATTATCTACGACTGGGGTCACACGTGCTTCAACAACGTGGTGCGCCTCTCGGGCGAGGCGGCTGACGACCACACGTTGAAGAAGCTGATATACCTGGCGTACCGCTTCGCGCCGGTCGTGACGGGGTTCAAGAACGTCACAGCGTACCATGCCGGCGACGGCGTCTGGGTAGAGTTTGACGTGCTGCTAGACGAGAAGACGCCGCTGAACCGCTCGCATGACATCGCAGAGACGCTGCAGTACTGTGCGGAGGGGCTGGGCGAGGTGGACAGGGCTTTTGTAACGACAGATTATGCTGCTTCTGGTCCGCTCGGCCACGCTCTTGATTCGGAATGGAACCATTGATCTCTAGTCATGTCAGTTGAGAATAGTGAATTCCTGTATCTACAAATAAGAAGGTTGAAAAGCCAATAGCTGCTTCTACTATTTGTTGACGAAAAACGCATTGCATAAATGATTCGAATTTTAGCTTGTCAGGTGCGTTAACGATGTTGGTGGTGATACACTATCACGACGGCTAAGAATAAGCCTGCTATGGCGAAGATCACGAAGTGGCCAGACAAATGCCTCACTTCGACCGCGGGAATAAAAGTGCCTCTTCAGTCATATGGATCACAGTTAGGGCGAATGAACAGAAGAATTTGAGCAAAAGTTTCCAATTTTCCGAGTTTTTTTCGTCTTTTACGTTTTCCTCTGTTTTTGAGTGTAATTCCATTGAAATCTCGGGCCAGTCTCGCTAGGAGAAGCTCGCATCAAAATCCCGTATTGCCTGCTCTGCCCTTCGCTTGCCGTCCCTCTGTCTATCAGCCGTCTGAACGATACCACTCTGTCCGCCCGTTGTATTGCCGGTCGTAGAGACGAATCCCAGTCGCTCGTTCACCGGTCCGTCGTCAGGGGCGCTGTTGGCGAAGCGCTGAAGGCTGAAGAATTGGGCCGGTGGTTCCGCGCGGGGTCGATAGGGCCTGTCACCAAGTCTCAGACTCTGTCTCGAACATCAGGAGCAAAAGTCATACAAGTTACCGTTGCCATGGTCGCTGAATACGCTCCCAACGGCGGCTCGAACGCTCTCGGAGCCCGGGGGCGGAGGCGGTGGCGGCGGAGGCGGGGATTGAGGCTGGTGCTGGCCGGGAGGTTGTGGCTGAGGCCCGGACGATGTGGCAGTGCGAGAATCCATTTTTCGCCCCAGAATGGCTGGACGGGGATGGAACGGCGCGAATGTGGCTAGTGCGTCTCGAGATGAATGTGTGTTGCTCGCGCGAGAGTTCAGAGAGCTCCAAGAGAGCGCAACAAAGAGTGAACGGGACGGAGAACAAAGAAGCAGTAGAATTCAGGCCGTGGTTGAAATCTTTAACAAAGAGAAAGGGGCGAGCGACTGCGTAGGCCTTTGTTGAGGGGAAACACCCTGGCCACCGGCGAGTCCACAGATGCCAGAGCCCACATACGCCCGACAGCACACACAGCGCCATGACGCGGGCGGAGGACTCTAGCCCACAGTGGCTAAGGAACTGGAAAAAGAGCACAGCTGTGACAAGCTGGGACGTGTGATAACGCTTGGCTCCTCGCAGATTTCCCGCAAGTCCGTCCGTGTGTGCCGCGGACCAGGGTTGTCCTTGCTATTGCGGTGCTAGCTTGGTGTGCTGCGACTGGCCACGGACTCGCCAGCAAGCTCCAACTTGTCACGCGTGTGATTTCGACCGCCGATTGGTTGAGCTGTGGCCAGTCACGTCGCTGCGTGGTCTTTTGTCTCAGCCCCTCGCCTCACCAAAACATCGTCATGCCACACACGCCGTTTTCCACTTTGTACACTTCGCTCACCCTCTCGTCCGCCGTATCTGTGCCGCTTGACAATCTCATCTCTTCTGGCGACCCATCGTGCGGACTACTGCATACCCACTGAGAAAAGAAAAGGCGCGATAAGGCGTCCGCGAGGTGTCCACGAGGCTGCGAGGCCCACCACATTCTGCTTTTGTCGCTGGATAAATACCCAACTGCAGCCTAGTTGTAACCTCGGCATAGTTGGCCTCCCGCAGTGCATCAAGTATCGCTCTGCAAAAGTCGCAACAACATGGGCGCTTCCTTGAAGCACGACAGAGTCGACGATGCCGATACTAGTGTCAGCGGGGTTGGAAGTTGGGTCAGCAGTCACTCTGGCAGCGAGGCGGATGAAAGTGACATAGGATCGCCGCCAAAGGACTGCGTTGACAGTGAAGAGGAATTCGGCATGACCTTGGTCATCGACTATCGCCTCTTGGATAGCGACGTTCAACCGATATCTGTTCCTACCGAAACAACGCCACAGTCCCTCGCCCGGCCCCAGCCAAAGGACTGCGTTGATCGTGAAGGGGATTTTGGCATGTCGTGGGTAATCGACTATTCAAAGCAACAGCCCGGCCGCCTCTTGGAAAAGGACGTCCAAGAGATACCTCCTTCTACCGAAACGATGCCCCCGTCGCTCACCCAGCAAGACACCTTGAGCACTCGCAGCGGTAACTTGGAGCCTCCTCTGCCCTCAAAGAAAAGAAATGCATGTCTGGTTTGCTCTGATTCGAGTCAGCGAGCTACCAACTCGGCCCAGCGTCCAGTCATTTTCCATGCCGAAATGGCAACAAGAGATTCTATGCCTGTCTCTGCGCCAGAACAACTGCAGAAATACATACTGGTTTCTTCGCCAGCTTCATCATCATCCGAAAGCGACTCTGATAACTCTGTCAAGCCATCTTCCCCTCCGACAACGCCTTCGACCGAACCGCCATCTTCGCCTGAGAGTTCAGGCTGGGAAGACTACGATACCTATGAACCACAGATGCCGTTGCATCCAGATGACATGTCGGGACCTAGTAGTCCAATCATATCACCGACGTTCCATATACGAAGCGTCCCTGCCGCACCACAGGCCGATAGCAACCCCATCCAGGCGGATGTCTCAACAACAAGGACATGGCAAGACAGGGACGAAAGTGGAAGCGTTTCGGACAAAAGCCGGAAGAAAAGGTCTCGAGAAGAAACAGCCGGCGGTCACGAGAAGGATCAGAATCAAGTCGACGCAAACCAGGCAAAACGAATCAAAACTGACGATCATCACCAATCTCTTGCCTGTCCATTCTACAAGCACGATCCGATCCGCCATCGGCGCTGTCACACATACGTGATGAAGCGGATTTCCTACGTAAAACAACACCTCCAAAGAAACCACCAGCAGCCAATCCACTGCATGGTGTGTATGGCTGTGTTTGACGACGAAGATCAATTGTTCGAGCACACTCGAGCCCTATCCTGCGAGATGCGTCCTCGAGACCAGCGCCCGGACGGCATGACTCCGAAGCAGCAGAAGCAACTCGCTGTACGCGCAAACCAGAAAAAGAATGAGGCTGAGCAGTGGTATGAAATTTACAGCATGCTGTTCCCGGGTGCGGACCGGCCTAGCTCGCCGTACGTGATCAGAGACCTCTCTGAAGATATGAGTAGCTTCCGCGAGTTTGTAGAGGGACAGGGCGGGAAGATGATCCAAGATAGTCTTATCAAAAGCCTATCGGCCACGGTGGAAGAGAATCTTCTCAGGAGCCTCGTTCATTCAGCCATTCAGAACATTTTCCCTCAATGGATGAGCCAGAGTCTGAACTACAACCAGGGACAGATCGGCAGTGAAGCTGCGAGCGAGGTAGCTGAGATTGACATCGCATCGCCAAATACGGACAGGACTGAAGGACATAGTGACACTATAAGTCGCCGCAGTACTGAAGGTCACAAGGCTGTTGAAAGCATTCAGGTGGAAAGCGCCCAGACAGCGAGCATACACATTGGAAGCAACTATGGGATAGGGAACAAAGAGGATGCTGAGAGCAATGCGACTGTTAGCAACGGGACACAAACTAGCCCGAGTGGCCTAGAGAGGAGAAATGAGACTACTAGTCCTCGGTCTCCGGAGACGTTGTCAGGCGCCGCCACTCCCTTGGCCCACCTCCCAAAGGCCTAGCGTCCCGTCGCTTCGGACGAGCTTGTAAGGCATGGTTCCCATCTCATCACACTCCTTCGTTTAGTTCAAGAAAAGCCCTGTTCCCTGGGAGCCGTTCCGGGAGAACGCAACCCCTAGAGGACGAGGAAACAGCTTTCGGTAGTCTTTCGACTTGCTAGAACATTCTCTTCAAACTTTTTGTTTTTGACAGAGCACTCGTTGAGCAGTGTTTGACAGCACAACCAAACGTCTTTGGTTGTTTGGAAGTTGGAGAAATACCTTGTCTAATTGGTTAGCTACACGAGAATGCTTCCTTCGCTCGAAATAATTCAGACACATCCCGAGAGTTGTTGGAATTCAAGCTGTATGGATTGGCGAACAGGAGCGGGAGCAGCTCCCTTCTCGGGGTCCCGGGAGGAATAAGACTAGCTGTACATGAAGTCTGGTACATCTTGTCAGGTCCAAGGGTTAGGAAAGATTGGAAGGGTAAGAGTCGTCTTTTTCAGTGTCATTTCTCGGCATTCCTCAACGCATCCCGCTTTAAATAATCTTAGCGAATATATGAACTTTCAAAACCTGCTTTCGTGAGCTTTAAGGATGCTTACAAATTTCGATTGAGCATTTCTAGAGACTAACCAGGGGGCAGGTATAATTCTAAGCACAGCATTATTCGAGGAATTAATTCTTCACCAGAGCTCATTAAAAGTCGGTAAAAGTCCAGTCAACTCCCAGTGGTGACAACTGTTGGTGCCACTTTTAGGACCTCAGTGCTAACATTGGGTGCAAGTTGAATGGAGTGATGATGAAAACTTCATGATCGAGTGTCAAGTTTTACCTCCCAAGACATTCGGAATCCGCCCATACCAACTAGTATTGCAGCAATTAGTATCTCGGCTTCATCACGCCATCTAATAGCTTGAAAAGAGGCACAAGCGAGTTACGAAACTTCAGTTTCCTGCTTCAACCAGATTCCTTGATGTCTTATGACAGTTTTGAGGCACACCCCTACTCCTAGCACAGAGGTTTGTGGACTTTGAGTTGACTAATCCATGTGGTATCAGGCCTTGTCATCTACGATCCCTTGAGTTTTCAAAGGCTGGTCTGCCTCCAACCTTTGCGAAATCTGAAAGTTGTATAAGGCTAACATACATTTGCCTATCTATTTCATATCGAGATGTTTGAATGATGAACAACAAACACTAAAAACAGCTTTATATAATGTTGTGCAAGTTATAAAGACAGTACGTGTGATATTTAAAACGGAATCTCGAGGTTATCAAGGTCGTACAGGTCCCACAACACATAGCAAGTCTTTTATTTCTGCCGAGAGATAAACATTTAGTATAAGAGCCTTTTTATCTCGCCTTATACCTTAACCCTCAGGCCTTAACCCTTACTATCCCTCACTCTCAATCCTTAATACTCAACAATTAACTAGTAAGCTTTAAGTCTTAGGTTATCATATTATAAAAGACTTTATTCCCCAGACTTTCTTTATATGAAATCGCAATCTTGTGAGGGCGGCCTCTGTTCACTGTTTCCACAACTGGTTGACCTTGTAGGCTTCTCATCCTGATGGACCGTTGCATGTCTTGGTTCTAGTGTCATCAATTGAATGGTAATTAAATAGAAGTCTAGTAAATGTGCCACGGGTGCCTTGTTTGCCCACTCTCCCCAACAAAGTAAACTCAATAGATCACGAAATGTTGCCTTAGGTAGGGCCTTGTTCAATGGATGTTCGATCGGGTCATGTTCCAACCGGGCTCATGCTCGGTCGTTCCATCATCGCTATCATCTAGCAACTGTTTACCGCGTTTGCTTGCCATCCAGATCTTGAATGACGTGATAAGGCCCGGCATATCCGAGTTGGGGCCTGTCATGATTCTCCCCGGATGTATGACGTTGAAAGCACAGAGAGCCAACAGCATCGGAACTGCCTCCAAGACGTAAAAGTAGACCTCTTTGTTGGTCAGGGGATTGTCTTGGCCCAGCCCTCCCGAGAACTCAATCAAGCGATACACGATGCGGACCGTGATCATGGCGAGAGAGAAATAGAGTGTGCAGAGAAGCATTCCCCAGGATGACCTGATGAAGCTCGTGGATGTTTTGTTTTGCCGATCGAGTCGCAGCATGAGTCGTTGAAACCCAATACACAAGCCCACAAAGATCAAGATGAAGAATTCCTGCAGGCCAATACCGCCCATGTAGATGTGGACTGCGTGGAGCTGCTCATCGGGAGGAGCTGCAGGACCTGCAATGCTCCCGCCGACCAATTGGATGGCGAATGACACTATATCGAGCCCGACGAACAGAAAGGCCAAAGTTACAGCCGGAATTCTGTAGACGGATCGGGAGGGAATGAAGAAGTAGACCATTCGGCCGAGGGTCATGTATGCGAAGGCATTCACCCCTGGAGACGGTTAGGCCTGATATTACGTAATCTCGATCGGGGGACTTACAGATCGGTGCCAGCAAGATAAAGATCTGAAAGACGAGATATATGCCGAAACTCTGTGGGTTCTTAATGCTAGCGGCTCGGAATACGAAAGCGCATGTCTCCCAGAGACTCGCCATGATAATGACCCAGCACCATGTCTGTACACGAACGGAATTAGAAACGATATCTTATGCGTGTGAAGGCACATCGTGAATTTGGGCGTGTCAGCCGGTCCCTTTGACCCTTTACCTCATATACTGTGACTTGACCACCTGGTTGTAACATCATAAGGAATGGCAGACGTACATACCTTTTTGTATTTTGCGGCCTGCCAAACGTGCACGGCAGTGATGGCGGCGAACAGCCCGGCAAAGAGCAAGGCAGCGGCGAAGCTGGGGTAGTATTTCCAGATGGCGTTGCATGTGCCCGGCGGCAGAAAGCCGTTCTCGTCTGGCTCGAGGGTCTGGACGCAGGTCGGCAGGGCAAGGGTGACGGTCTGGGCCGGGATGGTTACATGACTTTCTGTGACGCCGTCGATGACGATGAGCTTGGTGGTGATGAAGTATCCGGTTGGTATCGCCGTGGTTTTGGCCTCTTGCGCTGCGGTGGGCTGTCGTTCAGAGAGATCGACTGTCGGTGCAGGAGCGTATGTTGTGGAGGGGATCACGACAGCTAAGCCTGCAGAGGCGAAGAGGAGCTGGAGGAGCAACGTTGAAGGACTGAGACGCATCTTGAAGGATTGAATCGGTAGAATGAAACGGAATGGAATGAGAAGTAATGCAAATCTCAATGAAAAGGCGATCGAAGCCGTAGTTTATATCCTTCAACCCGCCCGAATCTCACTGTTGCATTCTTCCACCTCGCAACTCCCTGCTTCACTAACAAGTCCGAGGTGACACGCATGCGAGGCTCAGGCATTTCACAGTCCGAGCCGGCCAGTCAGGTCCGCGGGGCCCCATAAATACCATCATCTCAGCCCTACAACTTGGCAACTCCCCTGTGAGTTGCAGCAGCGCTTAATTCCCCTGACGCGGGATCTAATTAATCTCATCGTCGGAAACGCCCCAGTCTTGCGGCTGTACAGCCCGTCTCTATTCTTAACTCGTTCGTTTGCATTTTGCCGACGTGTCGGTTATGAATGTACTGTCATCCATTCGCGCTGCGACTCTATGCCACCCCCGGCGCTCAGACGAAGGATGCACAAGCATCTCCGTTGCATCGCCACGCCGTCCTCACTAATAATTTCATGTGGCTCTTCCATGAAATACCCCAGGATGCGGTCTTCTTCGGGTGGCAGTTCTGTATCTTGAGCTTGGCCTTCTATCGCATCGGGCGTGAGCTCAATGCCGTGTTCCATCTCAATTGATCGCTTTCCGATGTTGTACATGGTGACTGAATCCCAGAGGGATTCTCGCGGGCGCGAGAGCGCCTTCATCAACGACAAGGCGGCCACTCGGAGGTGTAGGTAGCGACATTTAACGACTACAAAATGCAAAAGAGGGCCGAATCCCATGTCAAACATAAATTTCATTGTCGTCTTTGTCGGGCTTTGGGCCAAGGCGCAGCGAGCCATATCCACCATGCTCTCAAATTCCGCCTTAGCCTCATCGTAGATCATCTCTCCCTTGGTGAGGCAGCATCGCACCCAGACTTTACTCACGAGCCACCGAATTTTCAGGGCGAGGGTTGCGGGGTTCTTGTGAGCATTCGACGACCGCGTAGCTTGGAATTTGGCAAATGACTCCCCCCAATCTACAATTGCTGCTCCAAGACAATCTTGTTCAACTAGCATCGACTCCCACTGGCCGTCTTCTAGCGCAGTTGCGACATGGAACTTGGTGGATGGGGTTCCAAAGTCTTCAAGCGCCGCCCCAACATGGCATTGCTCATCTAGCATGGACCTGGACGGGTCGTCCTCTGTCGCGGGTTCAACCTCGATCTCTGAGCTCATGCGAACGAGGCGTACCGCACGGGCGTCAAGGATATCGAGAGCGTGCTGTGCCTCAATGATGCTCTGGAAGATCTCCGTTGCTTTGGGAGCGTGGTTCGTTAAGAGGGGAAAGTCGGCGATGGTGCCGCCAAAAAATAGAGGAAAGATGCTCATATGGCAAAACACAGCGGCGAGCTTGGAGCTCCCCGGAGCTGCGCTGAGGACCCGGACGCCATGTCGCGTGTGGTTGATGGCGGCCTTTTGGTCGCCGCGGAGGAATTCGATGCAGATGAACAAAATGCAGACGACCAGGACACTGTCGATGTCTTTAACCTGAGACGTGACTACTCGTTTAATTGCTTGGTTATAATGGCGGATCGCAAATGGATTGTCGATCGTTCTGCAAGTCGTAGCTGAGAAGTCCTCGAAAAAGGAGCTGATGGCCAACACGGCGTGACGCGCTGCCGGCTCGTGATGCGTCGCTTGAGCGACGAGATGAGTCCAGAAGGATGTATCGAACGGGCCCGAGAGAACAGGAGCCACGACTTGGTGGAAGAATGCGAGACTTCGCAGCTCCATGACATCACACGTCGGGGTCGTTCGCAGCTGGGGACGCAACAGGACATCCCAAGACAGCGAGCCGGTCGGGGGTGCTCGGTAGCCGTCGCAGGTCCGGCCTGTTTTCTTGCATCGCAGACACTGCGGCCAAGTCTCGTCGCATTTGACTTTCCTAACTCTTTGCGCGTGTTAGTCCAGCGAACGCGGGCCAAGATGAAGGCTGGGTTCGTCTCACGTACTTGCAGGTAGCGCAGCCGGTCCGGACCTTCGTGGAGCCTGTGCGAGCCATTGCCGCGGCGAGACTTTCTGTTGATCTGCTGGCAGGGTGCAGTCATTGAGAGAGTGAAAGGACGTGAGTTGCTATGTCCAGGGCAGAAGCTGATCAACGGCTTTCCCCATGTTTGAAGATGGAGGCTGAGCTGTCTGGGGCTGCACCGAAAGCTCCGAGCTCGTGGCTCCGGGCTCCGTGCGCCAGAAGCGGGGCTGTGGGCAAGTCCGAGCTGGCGAATCTCCGGACATTGTACGTGGTGGTTACGGGGTATTCATTGCGACGAGCAGGGATCTAGAAGATTGCGGGACGCTTGTAACGTCATGCACATGGCGTCGTTCTGATAAGGCATTCTTAGAACTTATTCAAACACTGGTCGACTCAGCCTTGCATCCCTCGGAATATACTCCAGAGTCATAGTCAACACAGCAAGAAGCATGCAATCTCCGAGTGGTGTAAGTCTCAAAGAACCGTTTCATTTCTCACGAGTTGCCATCTAGTGTCGTCCATTACTCAAACGACAGCGTGCTGTACATGTTTCCATGACCCGAGAGATACCCCGCCAGTCCATTCGCGGTCCCATCATCATGGCCATCCTCATCCCCCAGTGATCCGGGACGAGGCACCAGATCCTCAATCGCCCACGCGATCCTCTCGGCTCCTACCTTGGCGCCTCCCAGGTTCGGCGCCGCAGGACCGAGCTGCAGCGCCGCCATCCTGCCCATCATGAACAGCGGCACGTCGCTGTTCCACATGAGGTCCTCGTTGATGCACGGGAACCCTCCGCGGCCCTCGATCGGATACTTCTCCAGCATCGTCCGCAGGTACGGCAGCGACGAGAAGTCCGTCTGGATACCTGTCGCGAAGTAGATGTAGTCCATGGCGGGGAGGCCCTCGATCGGCGGGTTCATCTGCACCGTCCACATTCCTTTCCCGCCTGTGTCGTCGAACTTGGCATCTACTAGGCTGGTCTCCGTGTGCAGCTCTAGCTTCTTGGTCGCGAGGTGCTTCTTTAATCGCTTGTGGAAGAGAGGTGTGATGCTGCCCCCGCCCCGCGCCGCCTTGATCATCTCGAGTCTCTCGTCATCCGAGTCCGCCGTCCAGAACCGGGCCTGCTCTGCGTTCTTGTACTTGCCCATCCACTCCAGGTCGACGTCAAAGTGCTTGATCCGCAGCGGCCCTCTCATGACGTGCCACACCTTGGTGACGCCTCGCCGAATCGCCAGGTCGGACAGTTGCGCCGACGTGAGACCCCCGCCGACGACGAGAATGTTGGTTGCGCGGCGGGCCTTGATCCTCTCCAGAACGATGGGGTCCGGGAAGCGCTCGATGTGCATGCTGTGGCACGCCTGCGGCATCGACTCTGCGGGAGGCATCGACGGGATCCGGGGGATCTTAGCCACGTTGGCCGGACCGACCGCCAGCACCACGGTTCGGGCGTATCGCCGCACCTGGTTGGACGTGACGGTGAAGAGTTTCTCGTCTTCGATGGAGACGCCCTTGACGACGCCGTAGTCGATGTGCTCCACGGACTCCTTGCGGATGAACTCGGAGCCTAGATTGTACCGGTCCGCGACCTTTTCACAGTGGTCGCAGAACAGGGCCGTCGAGGGGGTGTAGTAGTCGTTTCGCTCTCTCAGATTGATGGTGATGCGGGCTTCCTGCCTTCAAGCCGGTGTTAGCTCCGAGGCTCCATGGGTAGTTTGCAAGCGGACAACTCACTTTCCGCCACAGGCACGATTCCCCGTCTTCTTCTTGGCGTGCTTGCTGAGTTCCTTCCCAACACAGTTTCGAATCTCAACCAACTCGTCCTCGCGCTCGTTCGAGTAGGCATGTGAGAGGAGCGCGTCTCGGTCCTGAGGATCAACATGCCACAGCATCGGACTTCGCAGGTGCGAGATGTCGTACATCTTGAACAGCTTGTTCCAACGGCCCATCCAGCTCCCCTCGGTGGCGTCCAGGACCATCATCTTGTACTCGGGCCGGGCCGTCCATCCGTTGGATATCTTGCCGCTTTTGACATGCTTGAGTGTTACCCGCTTGCCGTACTTGCCTATCCAATGATACCTGCGGTGTTCCTCGTCTGTGAAGAGTGCGGCGGGGGTGTGCTCGCGGAGACGAGCGGCGATAGAAAGACCGCATGGGCCAGCTCCAACGATGAGGCAATCATAGATGTCTTCCTCCTCGTGAATCCCTTTTCTTTCCGTCATGTTCAGGGATGGGCGAGTGTGCCAAATTATATCTTGCAACAAAGTCGACGACGGTAATTACAGGAACAGGTAGAACACCTCTTATAAATAGTTTTGGCTGTCATCCTCGGTCTCCGTTATAGCTGTCTGTCATTTGGCGCATTCAATACAGTGCATTGCGAATATGGAGATGAGAACCTCTGCGGTTACCCCAGTCTGCTTCGTTCGGAGCTATGATTAACCATTGAGTTGCGGCTCCTCAACCGCTACCCTGATGGACATCGTCATCATGGGCCATCAAGGTGCTTTGGGGTTTCAGGGTCCACCAGCTGCTCATGATATCCTCAAATAGTAGATGGGTTCGATATTGAGGGCATCTGATGGCTCTTAGCGCTGGGGTTTCGTCATCTGACGATAATGTTGGTGCTCTGGTGGTGGAGTTGTAATGTTTGAGTGTTGAGTGAAGGAGTGCACTACGCGGGCTTTTCATTCATCTCAGTCTTTGCCATGTGGTCGGGTTCTCTAAGAAGCTTTACTGTGGTATGGCTCTTGAACAAATCGCGCGTTAAGCGAGTCCTCAACTCTCCTGTTGGATCTTGTTCTTTATCCGACCGACAGGTGGAAACGTGGCCTGCGTAGCTGCCTCACATTGCTGGCATTTGTTTGTTGCGCAATACGTTATCTCGCTTTGATGAAGCCAAATGGCCATGTGATTGCAGTGCCTGCTGCTCGTACGTCGGCATAGCTGATCTGTGGCAGGTTGGAATGACAGTCGACAACTCACATGAACAGGGCGAAGTCTCTACAACCGAGACAAACGCGTAGATCATTATTTGGGAAGTTTTCAACGAAGGGGAAAGCATGCTTGTAGGTGGATTGGCAGTAATCAGACCCTCATATGTTCGGCCTCTATGCCCATCACTTTGTACCATTCGCTCTCGTTCAATACCTTGCTTAACCGTCTTGGCCGCATTCGAAAATGGCGTCATTTAGTATCACAGCAACTCCAAAAGGCTTCATCGTATGGTGTGCTCAATCTCAGATCAAGGTATCTCAGTGTAGCCAATGTTAGACTGCATCGTCTTGCAGCAAACCTTGCCGATGTCGCTGGAATGATAAAGAAGGACAGCTGGTTGGCCAAGCACCACCTTTGCTGGCCTCATACCTTATGAGCTAGCCCCCGGATTCAGAGACTGGGGAACATGTCAAGAGGAGGGGATCCTAGGATCTGCAAGGCAACAGCCAAACACCGCCCTTTTTCGGCAATGAAGGTGCTTTTACTCCGGTAGAGTAGCTGCGAGACAGCTGTTTGGGATCACGATCTGCCCAAGCCTCGTGGGTGATGTCATCGGTTTGACGTCACCAGCTTCGAACCTAAGGTAGGGAGGGGGACATGTAGAGTACAACCACCGCCGATAACGTCAAATACGCCGCTCTTGTTAACAAGGTTCAAAAGGGCGGGATAGGAAAAGGTCAATCACCCCAAGCCATCATCAACTTTACAATCACAAAAATGTCAGCTGCACGATCCATCATCACGGCGCGCTCCGCCGCACGCATCGCCCGCGCCCGCCCTGGCCTATACACGGCCAGTCTGCGACGCCTGCACCAAGAACAGGGAAGCGGAAAAGACAACGCCGACGCAAATGTGATTGATGGCCTCGCTGCAGGCGGCGCCAAGGGCCGCACGGGCGGGGGAGAGCCGCTCAGCAGCTCCTCCAAGCACGCGCCGCCGCAGCCCAAGATCACCAACCAGAGCGTCCCCGGCGACATCCAGACCGCCAAGATGACCGAGGAGCAGAAGCGCGAGGTCGAGGAACACAACAAGCATTTTGCCGAGAAGCACGACCACGCATCTGATGCACCCGACGACAAGGTGGACAAGAAGTTTTGGAGCCGTTAGTCAACGTCCTCGAAGGTGCGGAGTAGGGGAGCGGTGCTGCAAGGCGGCCAGCAACAAATTGACGACACGGGTTAATGAGCGACGAAATTGTCAGGTACAGGAGTACGAATAGGGCGGGATTGTCTTGAACCGCAGGGCGGAAGGCCACCGCCCTTGTGTGATAGCTGCAGTGAGCAGAGCAGAAAGTTGTACTTTGCCACAGATACATGTGAAAATGGCACGGTCTTTTGTGCTGTCCTTTTGTCACCCACCCTATGACACAACTACGGAAGCCAACAAAAGTTCACCCACAACAATGTGTAGGCGGAGCATGGTGAGTCGACCACGCCCTAGACAACAAGGGCGGCTCCTTGTAGCAGTGTCGCGTGTATGAACGAGACAATGTGCTTTTGGCGCTCCACGCCTGTATCTGGAGTCTACATCACAAGGTTCCAGCTCCGTCCACAGCTCCGATCGCGTCTGAGCCTGTAATCTCGTACCTGGATTGGGCCGCGGGCGCAATTGTGGCTGCTACCTAAGGTGTCTTCCGTTTTAACACAAGAGTAAGGCTGAGCCAATGCGCCGTGGTCGCGTGCCAGCATGAGGCAATCCGGGATAGTATCGTCATTCGTAAGAGAACTGTTCCTCGGTCAAGAGGTTCACCAATCAGCCTCATGGAAGGCTACGATCAAAAGGTCGCCATCAACAGGGCGGAGAGAATGGCCCAGCACAGACCAGCCTGATCATTTGAGCCTCAGCATCTTGGACCGATAATCTGTGTGGGTATATATATGTTGTTCGTGCTGCTCAGCCTTCGAACCGAACAACGCCAACAGCTCTAATCCATCTCTAAGAGCCACGAGGAACTGCACCAAAGGATTTCCCACTCATTGCACCATGGCGGACCCTCGTCACATCCAAGTCCCCCGCGAAGCCCTCAAGGGTGCCTTCCAACATCGGTCTGAGAAATATCCTGACCGGCTCAATGCATGGCTGGTCGAAGATCGAGACAAGATGCCCTGGCATGGTCTCTCCTCCGTAGCTCCCTTGTCCCCAACGCAGGTGGCAGCTTCGGGGCATTCCCGCACCGAGTCCAGCGCAACCGCGCACCGGGGAAGCGCAAAATGAACAACCCAAGAAGAAGCAATCGAAAGGTGAGACAAGACCATGGCCAAAGCCAAGACATTAATGCTAAATTTCTGACCCCACCAACGATAGGCTTGAAACATTTTCCCTTCACGGGTGTGTGTATGCTCCAAGTGGGTGGTGATAAGACGTGGGTCTAGTAACTCGTTACCTGGAGCGCTTGGGATCTGTGTAGAACGGTGGTCAGTCTCGTGGAGGTGAACAGTGTTGTAACATCAATGTAGTGGTTGGGATAGTGTCAGGAAAACTCTTAAAAGAAATCATGCAAGGTATGTAGTTCCTTGTCAAATACAATCTAGCGTGAGGTAGGTTCATCATGCAAGGGTGTGTTGGGAAAAGAGAAAATTTGCGTTACGTACCAGTAGTGAATGTGGATGCTCAAATGTGGATGTCCAGCGTAGGTAGATGTGAGTGAACGAGCCAGATAGCTCGGGCTCTGCAGAGATTTCGAAATGGGACCCCCCGTTTGAAATACGTTCAAGGTCCGCTGCTCCCAGAAGCACCAGCGATCTGTCCGATTGCACCGCGGATCTGATCCACGACTGCCTTGATCATGCCTTGAGGCTTGTTCTTGCCATCGAGCCCACGGGACGGCTCAGTGCCGATTGTCGGGAGGACATTGTCCCCTGCAGATAGACTGACGAACAATGCGAAGGGAACGAGCCATACGCAAAGTCCAAAGTACGACGCAATCATGGTGAAGCTCGGCGCGTCAACACGGTCGTAGTACGACGACCTCTGGTGGGCTTGCGTTTGCGTGTGAGAAAAGTGGCGGAACCAAACGTAGTGGTTGACGAGAACCAGGACTGACAGAGTTAGCAGATTCCTTGTCTCGGAATGGCACGAGGACATACCGCATGAGAGAATGAACAAAGGGTCCGACAGCTTCACGTAGGGGAAGCGTCTCATGTTCCCCAAGTAGACAACATGCGAGGCAATGCCCAGCAGAGTAGCCCAGAAGGGAAACCCATCGACGAGCCAAAGTGCTGCCTGAATGACGATGATAGCGTAGATCAGGCGCGCCAGAAAGCGCTTGGCGATGACACTGTGCTCCTCGACGAGCTCCGACAGGTAATAGAGGCCGGAGGCAATGGCCAGCGTCAGGAAGCAGAAGCCGATGAGGGCGCCGGCATAACCGACGAGAGGAAGAATCCACATGGTAGAGTTTGAGGTCGTAGTTGCAGTTGCAGAGAATCGCAATCGCTGGGGGGGAATGGTTTTCACATTGCGAAGAGAAGTTTGTTTGGAAGGGAGAAAGGTCAAAGCTGACTGATATTTCAGTCGCGCAAAGGACACGTTCAGGGATGGACCCGCGCTTGCCAATCGCGTGTGGCCCAATTTCAAGCCGGTACCTGCTTATTCCGTTCCGCCGCCGGTTGCCCGCACGGGTTGGTCCGCAATAGCTTATCGATAACGGCGCCGCCCACTCCGCTTCACGAAAAAGTCGGAATCTTTGCTTGAGGAACCAAAACCGACGACGAAAGACGACATCTGCGAGTAGAACAGGGCTCTACTACGATCCCAACAGTCACAGACCATACGAATAGAGAAGAATTTATTGACGAATTTTCCCCGAGAAATCAACCATGTCTCGCCCTGAGGACACCCTGTATGCGACACAATCCCCCCACCACGATGCCCCTCTAGCTCACATCCAAGCAGCGCGGCCGACGTTCACTATGATGATATCGAAGCCCGAAAGTACACGACGAGTTCCCGAATACAGAATATCCAGGCTTCCATGACCAGGCGAGCCCTCGAACTGCTCGATCTTAAGACACCGTCTCTTATCCTCGACGTGGGCTGCGGAAGCGGTCTGTCCGGCGAGATTCTCTCCTCACTCGACTCGGAAGAAGGCGGCCCTCACACCTGGATTGGCATGGATGTGTCACCTTCAATGCTCGACATTGCTCTGCAGCGAGACGTCGAGGGTGATCTTATGCTTGCCGACATCGGACAAGGCGTCCCCTTCCGTGCCGGCGCGTTCGACGCTGCCATCAGCATCTCCGCCATCCAATGGCTCTGCAGCGCCGAGACGAGCGATACCTCCCCCGCCGGACGACTCACCCGTTTTTTCAATGGCCTGTACGCGTCACTGAAGCGGGGTGGACGAGCTGTCTGCCAGTTCTACCCCAAGAACGACCAGCAACGGCACATGATCACCCAGGCCGCAGTGAAGGCAGGTTTCGGCGCCGGTCTCCTCGAGGACGACCCCGGCACGAAGAACGTCAAGCTCTACCTAGTCCTGACAGTTGGAGGTGGCTCCATTGAGAACAAGGGCGGCGACATCACTGGCGTGGTTGAGGGCATGGACGACGTCGATATTATGGATGCCAGGAAGCAAATCAAGAGCAACAACACCGAGATACACAAGGGCAGCAAGGCCTGGATCGTCAAGAAGAAGGAGCAGATGGAGAGGAAAGGCAAGGTCGTCAAGTCCACCTCCAAGTACACTGGGCGAAAGCGACGAATTGCATTTTAGAGCAACGACATGACCCTGCAATCCAGACGATTGCTTGCATTTGCACGGCGTTGGTGGTTTGGTGGAACTGTTTCCATTTCGTACTAGATCAATTCTCAAATTCCGATACCCATTGCTCACTTTATTTGTGTTTCTTCTGGACCTTCCGCCTCCTGCAAATCGCCGTCTCGATGAAGCGTGGCATCCTAGTCAATTGTAGTATCCTTGACCAGTCAAGCAGGCCGTGCTATTTAAGAGCAAGTAGTAGCTTGGGAAGACCTCAACCTTCAATCGTTGACCGCAGAAAAAGTGTGCTCACTGCCATCAAACAAACTACTTTCCAACTGTGGCTTTCCTTAACGGACAACGGTTTCCGTCCCCAGATTTTTAAGCTTCTCATTGATTGTGGATCCCCATCAATAGTGCTGGGTTCAGAGGGACCCCAGTGATCTCGAATCCCCGCCGCTGCACAGCACCGCATCGCTGGCAGGTGGTGTCGAAGCCACGCCAGGTTAGACTTAGGTGCAACGGGCGACGATGTGGGATTCTGTTCGTCAAGTGACCATCGAGGGCGAAGATTAAGAACATCCGATTGAGAGTGGCATAGAAATGCATCGCGTGATTCTAGTGGGTGAGCCAGATGACCGGCGAAACACAACGCTCCAGTCGCGGAATGGCATGAGGCTAGCCTGCATTTTAATGGTAACCCATCGGTGAAACCCGGAATGCCCATCTACCTAGCATCAGATATCTTGGTCGATCACTAGACTAGTCAGTACCTGGGGACGGTGCCCAGCATGCATCTCTGGGGGTTGTCGCGGCCGCAGCTGGCCGGACGAGGACCTGGTCTTGTTCAGTCTGGACCACAGAGTGCTGGCTAGCTTGCATAGAACTTTTGCAAGACGCAATCCGTTAAGCCAATCATGGTGCCTGCCTGTCAGATAATTTTCGCCACTTTTAATGTCTAGAACAAACGGATCTACATTTTCTGTCTTGGTGGCCCCATCTCGACTCCGAGTGTCCGAAAGCTGTAGCGGATGCATACCACCACCATGCATGGGGTGTTTGAATGGGTAAGCATGTAGGTCCACAAAGCTGCCGCCGCGCAGCATACGTCATAGTGTGGCTCTAGCTGCCAGAATGAGCCACGATGACTAGTTCTAATTAGTGGCGACGAGCGACGAGCGACATTCCAGCCAGCAAGGAACAGGAACAGTCCGTGGCCCATCTACCAAAAGAAAGATGGAGTAGTTACTTCTACCTTTCTACCAATCTTGATGATACCAGCATGATTCCACTCATTTATGACATATTGCAACGTCCTATTGTATACTCGTCGAGTCTTTCGCATAGGTTTTGAAGAAAGCTTCCACCTACAAGCAGGCACACCAAGCATTAAACGTACCAAGCAAAATATAGAGAAATTTGAGACCACGATTCTCGGTTAGTTCAGTTGAGGCCTTATCGATCGACCTGCATTTTCGCATTTCTTGACCGTGTATGAGTTACTTTCCTTCCTCATCGTGGGAAAGCTTTTCGCGGGTGATTGTAAGAAATGAGAAACGCCTGTAATTATTATAAAGTCACATGAATTCACAAGCCATATGTTTAGGAGTCACTGCTTGGGGTTCAACTTGAACCACGACGGTTGACTCGGTAGTTCGGAAAGGAGAACGCGCGAGACTGGCGTTACTGGCTGTAGGTTCTCCATGTGATAAGGGTACGAGGGATCTCCCTTGTGTGCATGGAAGAAGCTTGCATGGAATAAGTCTGCATCGGATTCAGAATGCCTAGGATTGGTCCTCCTAAGTAGCCCGTGGCAATAAGATCGTCCGGCCTCATCACATTTGAGACATTTCCGAGAGGTTATTGGCTGCTAACGAGAAGGGTCGCTTGAGGCTAGATTTGTATGATGATCCGCTAGTACGTAGTAAGATCACTACGCCAAAGAATGGGTCATGCAGATACGATAGTCTAGATAGCAACATCTAGAAATTCCCGCCTGCCCTATGTTGACGTTGATGAGGCTCTTCATTCTTCGTAAACGTGACAGATTGAAACACAGGTCTTTGCTTGAGTCACATGGATGGTGGACCCTGCTGGACCCGGGCTTGGGGCTTGGGGATAGGGTCAGGGGGCTTCCTTCGGAGCGGGATCTAAAAAGCATAGGCCCCTCCTTCCTTCCAAATCCAGACAGTCTAGACCCTCCAGGCTCCACTGCCGGGCATCCGATCGCCACTTTAGCTGGATTCCTTCTTGCCCACGACCCGAGATGATAACCTGACGCAACCTGCATGTTACAACTGCACTGCCCTGTGGCCACGAGCATTTCCAACGTAAACTCCAGGAGGCTCACGCACGTCGCCCTGGCTGACGCCCTGCACTGTCCCCCGTCCATACTACTGGAGCGACGGGACTCAGAGCCGCGACTCCATCGTGGTTCATCGCACCCGCACCCGCACCCGCCGCCGCCGCCGCCGCCGCCGCCGTGTCCTCCCTGCAATGACCAACAGGGGAGCGCCCTTCCGGTCCGTGACCGAGTCGGCTCGTGAACGCGAGACTTACAGGTTCGTCTGGTGGCTCTAGTCGTCTTGTTTTCCTTCATATCATGCCCCGGATCATCAATGCACACTCATCCGATGATTCCCTGATGCCTCCTGTCTCCCCTTTCATTTTATCACCCGGGCTAATCGCCCGCCGCGCCGTCCTGCAGATACTCTACGTCCCTCCTGTCGACTACCATCTTGAACGAGCATGGCTGCCTACTTCCAACCCACAAGTTGGTGACTGCCGATGACACCGCCCTCACAGCCTTTGCTCAGCTCGGTAATTGCCAGACCGGCACCGCACGGTCGTTGATCTCACTCTTCGACGAAAACTACCAGTACATCATCGCCGAGGCAACACCCACCCTGCCTCTGGTACCCAACCTCCGACATGAGGATCGCAACGAGGACTTGATGCATTGCGGCACCGCCATTCCCCGGAGCCATGGCGTTTGCGAATCCACGCTTTATGAACCGAGGCCGTCCCAGGACCAAGTCAACAAGGACCCGACTGAACTTCCCGTTACCATCGTTCGCGATCTCATGGCTAATCCCGAATTTGCGACCAAGCCTTACTGCCAACCTGGTGGCTCTGCTCACTTCTACGCCGCCGTTCCCATTCGCACAAGCAAGGGAATAAATATTGGAGTTTATTGCGTCTTTCATTCGGAGCCACTCCACGCTTGGGGCGACCAGCACAACCAAATCTTACAAAACATTTCGAGGGCCATCATGCGCCATCTTGAGGGCAACAGAGCAAGAGCTGCCCACAGGCGCAGCGAGCGCATGAACAGGGGCATTGGGTCTTTCGTCGAACAGAAAGCTACCATGTCGGGTTGGAGGCTTGGGCCACACGCTGCGGCGTTCGAGGACAATGGTAAAGTCGAGGGGGCTCTCAATGCCAAGCAGCAGGATCGCCAGGATCTGCAAGATTTGCGGACAGATCAGAGGGCTTCCAGAAATAGCTCGAACGCACACCCCCACTTCCAACCAAGTGCATCGCCAGATGGACAGTTACACGACGAACAAGCAGTCACGGCGAAACCAAGACCGACGACACCCCCACCTCCGCTGTTTTCAACTGGGTGCTGCACCGCGACAGCCGCCCAACCACCAGCAGGACATGAGTCATCTCGGCAAAACGCACTCGACTTCATATTTTCAAGAGCTGCCAACCTGATCAGGGAATCTATCGAGGTCGAAGGCTGCCTTTTTCTTGACGCCGCGTCTGGGTCCTTTGGCGCGCTGGGTAGTCCACCCGGCCGAGATGACAAAGAACCTTCAAGCCCCTACGTGTCCACCTACAGCATGAAAAGCAGCAGTGGGAGCAGTAGTAGCAGTGATGAAAGCAAGGGCGCCTCTGACCGACAAGAATGGCCGCCTTGTCGAGTGCTTGGCTTCTCCACGTCGGACAAGTCCAGCGTTGACGGGGAAATGAATCTGGCCCTTCACACAGATGTGGCAGAAGAGTTCCTTTCTACCCTCTTGCGGAGGTATCCAAGGGGCAAAATCTTCGTTTTTAGTGCAAATGGCGAGCTGCAATCTAGCGATTCATCTGAGGAGGACCAAACTGGGATAGTGAATGACCAAGGTTTACCCGGGTTTCACCAGAACATACCTCGAAAGAAGAACCGCTGCAATCCATGGGCGCGACAAAAAGAAGGCCAAGTTATACTAACGATTTTTCCGGAAGCACGCAGTGTGGCCTTCGTACCTGTTTGGGACCCGAGGAGAAATAGATGGTTTGCCGGTGGATTCGTCTACAGCAAAACGCCAACTCGGATCTTCTTAACTGAGACAGAGTTGAGTTACTTGAGGGCCTTTGGGACACTGGCCATGGCGGAAAGCGCAAAACACGAAATCTTGCTCGATGAAAAGGCCAAATCGGACGCCCTGAGCTCCCTTTCCCACGAGCTGCGCTCTCCACTCCATGGCATTATCCTTGGTATTGAATTACTCAATGACACGGACCTAAGCGTTGTCCAAGGCGATATTGCACATACACTTGAGACCTGTGGCCGTACGCTGAGTGATACCCTGGATCATCTCCTCGACTTTTCCAAGATTAATAACTTCATGGCGACTACGAAGAAGCAGCAGCGAGCAGCTGTTGGTCGAGGAGTTCGCCATGGCATGACCAAAACCATCGAGGCCGGGATGATGAGCATATCTTCTATCGTCAGGCTTGATCGTTTGGCCGAGGAAGTCGTCGAGAGCGTCTTTGCTGGCTTCAACTTTCAGCAATTGTCAATCTCGCAGTTTGCCAGCCGCAACCGTGGTACCCACCCCGACGTCACTGCCAATCACCGACTAGACAGGGCACAAGCAGAGGAAGAGCTAGGTCCCGCCAAACTGCTGTCTGGAGAACTTCAAATGACGTTTGGAGATGTGTCGATATTCCTAATGGTCGACCCGACTTGTGACTGGACCTTTCACACCCAACCCGGAGCATTACGTCGAATTATCATGAATCTTTTCGGGAATGCCTTGAAATATACTGAGAGGGGTATCATCAAAGTCTTACTTACTCAAAAGCAAGCTAGGAAAAGGTCTCGCGATGAGGAGAGGCTTGTGACCATTACGATCACTGACACGGGGTCGGGGATCAGCCAGGACTTCCTTCAAAACGACCTGTTCAAACCCTTCTCACAAGAAAACCACTTAGCTCCAGGCACAGGGCTTGGTCTGAGCCTTGTCAAGAAAATGACGTCGCAGTTGCGCGGGCATGTATCTGTCCACAGTCGCATCGGACTCGGGACAACAGTCAGTGTGACATTGCCGCTTGTACAGGCGATTCCGGTTCACGGGGAGAGGCCGGAGCAATCGGACGACGAGCTTGTGCAGTTCGTGAAAGAACTTCGCGGGCTTCGCATCTGTATTCTGGGATTTGACGAGCACAACTCGGACGGCGATGCGCTCGGTACAGATCACGGAGTTCATGACGGCAATACCTTGATACAAGCAATCTGTCGCAATTGGCTTCACCTCGAAGTTATGTCGGCGTCACAAATTAAGACCTTCACCCCAGACCTTGTTTTGTTGACGGAAAGCGCAATGGCCACACGCAATCAGAGCGACATACTAACCAAGCCCCCGTGTGTTGTTGTTTGTGCAAACGCCCTTTTAGCGTACCAGCGTTCGACCGCGCCTAAGCTTGTTGACCATCCTGGGTTCATCGAGTATATCTCACAACCGTACGTACCTTTGTCCGTGTATCTAATCAGTAGAACTAACAAGTGATTAGCATCGGCCCTCACAAGCTCGGCAAGATATTGCTCTTGGTTTTCAAACGGTGGACGAATTTGCAGACGGTTCGGTCGCCGACAGAGACGAGCGAGCAAACGTTTGAGTTTACGCCTACTATCACGGAGCTTTCTCCGCCTCAATCAGGGGTGGAAAAATCCAGATTCTTCGAACGGTTCACGCTTCCTTCATCGGCCCCGGAGCCGATGGACATCTGGCAGCCTGTGCCCTCAAATCATGACGAGTCTCAATCCGAATTCAAGAAGCCAAGACTCACGCCGCCAATCTCAATCGCCGGTGGGAAGACGGAATATCTTCTGGTTGATGACAATCCTATCAACCTGAAAATCCTTGCGGCGTACCTGAAGAAGCTTGGCCAGGTGTATCGGACAGCGACAAACGGCCAGGAAGCTTTGGACGCTTACAAGCAAGACCCCGGTGGCTGCCGGTTCATCTTCTTGGACGTCTCCATGCCAGTCATGGATGGCTTCGCAGCCAGCCGGGAGATTCGAGCATATGAACGAGAGAACGGCATCAAATCTGCGTTCATCGTCGCGCTTACTGGGTTGGCCTCTGCAGAAGCACAGCGCGAAGCCTTGGGGAGCGGCATGGATCTGTTCCTCACGAAGCCGGTGCACCTAAGGGAGTTGAACTCCATTTTAAAGTCGCAGGGTGTTGTATCCTGAAACCCTTCTAGCCATCCACCATGTTGCTTTTAACAGCGAAGAAGATTTCCAGGAACTGAGAGAGTGATCTCCAACCGACACGGCGAATCCCTGAGATCCTGCACAGGCGCCAGGTGCTGCCCCAAATCACTCTGCGGAGGGCGCGGAAAGGCGAGTTGGAGGAGGGCTGGTTTGCAATCGCCAGCCTTCTTCGTCTGGAAACACCAAAGACTTTTGGGTTCAGTCACCCAGATGCTGCCTGCATTGAGGAAATTTTCCTATTTTGCAGTTGATTGTATAGCGATGCAAAAGCCATCTGTAATAGGCCTCTCCTCTGAGAGACGGCAGCAGCAAGCAGGGTTCATTGAAACCCGCTGCGCTGCGCTCCATGCACCATGATTCATTCAATCAAGTAGAATACACGGCGCAATAGTTAAAATAAACAATAAATACAAAGAAACAAACTTGTTTAAATGACAAAAAGATTCGCCGCACCAGTCTTACCCGCAAGTAAGCTAATACGCACCTCACATCTGCATACAACGAACGACTCACGCCGCTGCAACCGGGCGTCCCTCTTTTAACAAGCGCTCATCAAGACTTTTCGGTGTTTGCCAAAGCCCCAGCTCACATCTGATGGGAGACCAACATTCAGTGTGACTGAGCGCTACAGTGGAGAACGCGGCCATTCTTGGGTAATCAGCTTGCTCGGTGACTCTGCACCCTGCTGTCCCTCAGGTCCAGTCCACTGGGGTACTTGAATTTTGCCCTGGCACGAAATAACAGCCTGTAATGATCATCCGCGACTGGCTAGAACCTTCATCTAGGTCCTTGGGACGCCCCAGCAAATTGCAAACCCCCAGGAATCTGAACAAGAACGGAGTAATTAGCCGCCTGAAGCCCCTGTGAGCCCCGTCGGCTAGGCGGCCTTGATTGACAGAGCGAGAATTGTTTCGGTTGGGGCGTGCTTCGAACCCACAACCTCTCGCTGTCCAGCCAGTTTAGCCCGATCGAGGACCCGTGAAGTGCCGATCTGAATGCATCAGGCCGGGAGGTGTGCCAGCCTGAGCAATGGACCCTCTGGCCGTTAGACCAGATGACCCGCCAGCATCTGCGAGTTCCACGCGCGTTACGATTTTATTCCGGTGTATAAGGACGTGGCGTAAACTTGCTCACTGCACCACCAAAACTGGTCAGAACAATGAAGAGGAACAATGCATATGCAATCTCTGGGGTCATGATTCGATATTATTAGTTATTTCAGGTGGTAAATCTTCTTCCTTTCCCGGCCGTTAAACATTCCCAGCCGTTAAACATTCCCAATTAACCCAAACACTCATATCCAACATACAACTCCCCAAATACAAGCCCGGCGCAAAGTCCTTTTACTTTCTCGGCTGGGTATTATCCCCCCCATTTCGTAGATGGGGTCCGCTTCGCGAGCCTCATGCCCCGGGGCTTCAAATGCCTCCTGAATTGGAGGTTCGGTGGTCTCGTAACCTGGAGCTTGGTACGCAGGCGCAGGGAACGGATGGCCATGCCAACCCGCCTGCGAGACCGGACTGATGGCGGCGCTGGATGGACTGGCTGTCGAGTGCCGCCAGTTCATCGTTGCCTGCTTCACCTCGGGCGTCATCACTGTGGCCTGATCATATGGTTGCTGGGCTGGCGGCGTGTAGTCTGTGGCTGGGGCCACTGTGGCAGCCTGTTTGCGTTTCTTGTCACGTCGAAGGAAGAAGAAGATGCCGAAGATGAAGAGGGCGATGATAACCAAGCCTCCGATCACGCCGCCGACGATGGCACCGATGGGGGTTTTGTGTTCTTTGGGCGGATCTGGGGGAACAGTACTCGTCCCGCCGGGAGTGTCATCCGTTACTGTGACCGTCGATCGCGTTGACGAAGTACTCGTTGAAGTGGTCTGCGGTCCATTTGAGATAAGCGTAGTGATGAACTCGGCACCGTCTTGGCCCAAGTAGGTAAAATCCACGCTTTGGATGCTTTCCACCGACGTCGACGCGCATCTGTAATCGCGGACGCCGTCGGGAAAGTCGTAGGTACGGCAAAATGGCTTATTCGTATCGGTGCTGCAGGAAGCGGATTAATGAATAAGGAAAAGACCGTAGGCTAGTGTTCTTACCATCGCAGATTCCACGTATTGCTCTGGCACACGTCGTTGCAGGACGATATATCGGTGAATTCGACCAGAGGGACGCAGCTAGTGTGCAGAACTCCTCCGCAACCAATGGCGTCGAGTTGGTGCACCTCCCATGAACATATCTTGTTGTTCCCGCAAGTAATCGCCGCGCCTGCTTCCCCCGAGAGGTACCCGCAAGTCTCATCCGGAGCCATGGTGACTGTGATGGTGAAATAAGTCGACGTCTCGCGCTTCCTCAGTTCAACATGGTCCAGTAGCTCGGCAAATACGGTCGGCATGGCTTGTTCATATGCGAGGCCGACTGCCTGGCGGGCTGGTACCATGGCGTTGACATCGTGTAAGAGCGCCCCCAGGAGGAGGACTTCCGCAGAGAGGGGTGACCAATACATTGCAAAACAAACTGGAAGGATTACTTGAGCAGCTGCAGTTTGGAATCTATTGAGCAATGGAGGGCATCGAGTGATGAAGGGCCGGGGGGGGGATTAAAGTTAAGTATGCGCCCCAGACTGAGGCTCGCAGCGTCGCTCAGCTGATCCAGCCACTGCAATAAGCCGAAGCAAAAACAGCCAGAAGGTGACGCTAAGAATGCGGCGTTGATACATGTGGAATTATTGGCGATAGTTCTTTGCCTCGACGAATCTGCTCTCATGTGGCTTGCAGGAGCTGAACATACCGACACTCACCTTACGAGGCTGCGAGGCAGAGGGACGACAAACCGGGCCTGGTTAGGTTGGGGAGCTTAATTGATAGGTCAAATCCCACTCATACTTCAACATGGTGATGCTTTGAATGATATGATGTGCCTGTTCGCCAGCGATCCCTTTGTCGGCCCAGCTTGTGACACTGAGTGTACTTCGTAGTTCATCTGTGATCATGCGCAGCTGGCCAGTCCATATTTGCCTGCGCCTTCATTCACCATCTCACTATACCTGTCATCTAGGAAATAAGTACAAAATTAGTACCTGTCACCACCAACTCCTATCCTGAAGCCTTTGACACTCACACCATCCCCGCAAGCCGCTGTAATGGTCCAGAACCCTTGGATCTGCTCAAGCCGCAACCAAGATGTTTCAGCTCAGGCTTTTTTTCCTGCTGCGGTTACCGAAGTAGCGTCTCTTGATGCTAAATAAAATGCATTTGCAGAATCAGGCTCGGTAAGTTCCGGTGGAGGCGCTCCCAAGCCATTGTCCAAGGGTGGTCGGTTTTTGGCCTCGGCCAAGGATGCATATATTCGTAGCTTGGAATCTTAACCAAGCACGCCGACTAGCCTCCAATGAAGTCGCTCGTCCTCCAGCTAACCCATGTCTAGTAGCGATTAGGTCGTGGCTTGTAACGCCGACAACTCAATTTATATCTAGATCCGAGTAAATCATTGTTAGTGCTTGGAAGGCTGAATTTGGCTCATCTGCGTGGATCGGATGCGATGTATCTTGTGCGGACGTGATGCACCTAAGAGGTGGCTGGGGGTTTCCGCGTGTGGTGGAATGTCGCTCACTTGCTCCGTACCTTTCTCATGCCGAAATCGGCTTGGCTACGATGGACAAAATGAGATCAAGGAGCTCAAGTTCTGCACTTTCATCTTGAATGTTTTGTCTGGGTGGAGAAATTCGATGAGTTCAGGAACTGTGACTCGAATCAAAAGTCGAGCATCTTTGAAGGCTTCTACAGTAACCCATCTTTTCAGCTCGATCAACTACCTCATGATCGGTCTACAAGTGGATCACATTTTCCTTGACTGGCAAGCCGCCAAGATCATCACCAGTCATCTCGACAGTACTCACTGATCCACTCCGGTGCTCACAACCTAGGTATTGAAGTATTATCGCCATTTTATAGCCCAGAGATCCCATTTCATACAAACGATGCTCATTATAAGTGTGTACATCTTGATTTTGAGTATAACTGACGAATGTGATTATTGGTTACAACTCCTACCCTGTAGGTTCTGCGAGGTAGTGCCAGAAGAAGAGTTAGTCTATACAGAAAAAGTATTCCTATTAGTGATATAAGCCTATGATATCTTATTATTCATATGAATAAGTACACTCACTTTAACCCTTCATCTCTGCACATTACGTTCACGGCTCTACACTCTCCGGAATTGGTAATTGTGAGAAAAGACACCTAAACGCAGAGTGCTGCAGACCACTATACCGAGAATCAAGTTGATGCGTCTCAAATGAGTCATAATAAAACTTCAGATAAAAGCCGCAATAGGCAAGTATTGCTTTCTCGAAAGGATTTCACCCCTGCCAGTCGATTTTGCATCTCATGCTTCAGGGAGCCGTATAAGAGACCCAGCACTTCAAATCTCTCCTTTACAATGCAGGGATGGACTCCACTAGGTGACAACGAGGATAACTTTCACCGCCTGCATTCATTCTCTAAGCGAGGCTGAGTTGGTCGTGTGCTAAGACGGAAGTGAATAGTTGGTAAGGTCCGGTTTCATCAACATCGAGACATCGGACACTGACCCCTACTTCTTGTTAGCACAGTCCCGACTTTTCCACCAACGCCATTTTCGGTTGGCACTAGCACCATGTCATGTTGGTAGTCCACGATGGAGCACCCGGTTTCCAGAGCTCGGGCTGTTGTTGGTCCGACCCTGAACCAAGTCCCGGATGTTGGGTCGGACTGTTTCAGCCATTTCACATTGACTTGGCATCAAACCACACTGTGAGTTTCCATTCCACCATCATGTGCCTGTCAAACCTGAAATGTTCATTAATAAGACATGCATGTGCCCGGAAGAGTATCCGCCTTTCAAATTCTAGTTAGTTAGAGGCCTCGTGACATTTCTGCTGCCTTCTGTCTCGCCAACGTCCTCAAAGTCACCATCGCCCCGCAATGAGCATGTTTGATGGCCCCAGCTTCAAACAAGACCCCTTAGGGTTTGAAATTGTTTGGACGAAGAACAATGAGGAATACGCTAAAATCCTTCGGAGCTGTCATCCGCTATCCTAGGCAGTACGCGTAGTACGATGCCAAGGTGATCCGACCTTTAGCGCGTTCAAAGGCTGGAATCCATGGATCTGGGGTTGGAAAGTAGATGATTGAGATTTCAGGTTGGGAGCAAAATGGATGATAGGATTTAGACCATGAAAGAAGATGAAATTAAGGTCGATCGTTCAGACTGCTGTGACAAGCCACTGGGAAAGGGTTGCGTCTTGCGACACCCTGACAGATCCTTGATGAATCTGTTGGTAGAACCTTGAAAGATCTGTTGGTCGCTTCTTGAAGGATTTGTTGGCAATTCATTGAAGGACCCGCTAGCAGGCCCTGTTTGATTGCCATGAGTCGCGATATCGTACGGAGTTAGGAATCAACAGTTTGGGCATGAACAGGACGTTAAAATTCCAGGTATAAGACGTAGTTACATCTCGAAAGCATTTGGCAACTACCAGTCAGTCTATCACAGTCCCTACATTCTTACATTCTTGCATTCTTGCATTCTTATTCATTCTTTCGCAACCAACTTTTGAACACTTTCTTTAAACCACCAGCCATGATCACCAACGGGCATAGCATCATCCGGTGTCTGGCCGCAGTCCTTCTCGTGGCCGGCATCAACGTGCAGGCACGTCCTCTCGCCGAGTCACGCGGCCACACCCACGCACCACTCATTGCGCGTTCCACGTTCAAGGAGGACTTTACCACCTTCAACACGGATACGTGGAGCTGCGAATACACATGCCCAGTCATTGAGACCGGCAAGGCCCGCTTCCGGCTACAGACTGGCATCGAGCCCGACAACTCCGGCTCCTGGTCGAAGGCCCGCTACAAGCCCCAGCGCTTTACCTCAGGCCGTTTCACCGCGTCGTTCTCCTTGACGGAGCGTCCGGAGCAGGCCGTCTGGTGGGGAATTGCACTTTGGGACGACGGCGACTCGGGCAAGTTCAACGAGATCAACTTCGGCTACACCACCGACCAGAGCTTTACCAACACCCAGCTGCGCTTCGAGAGTGCCCGGAACGGTAAATCCGTATCCCTGAAGGTCGACACGGGGGTGGATTTGTACGACCAACAATACCACAACGCTACACTGGAGTACGACTCCAGCCGTGTCGCCCTCTACCTCGACGGCAAGTTTCTCAAAGAGATTACCGATACGCAATTCATCCCAACTACCCCCATGGACTTTTTGCTTGGCCCTCGCCTTATCACCGGGGAAGAGCCGTTGACCAGCGGGTTCACTGAGTCAATCAGCTGGGTGGAAATCTCCGCTTGAGCCCGAGCAGGTCTTGGAAAGGCTGGAAACAGCAGCTACACAGCCAGTTTCCCTTCTTCATCCAATGTTTTCTTCTTCATTTTTCATTGTTGATACATGTCACTGCTGGCCTTGACGGTCTCTATTGCACATAGCTGTATTCTCTTCAGAGTTATTGAATACTAGTTCAAATACTTACAGACACTATTCTCCTATAAATTGAAAGTTCGCTGAGACCTCAAGGATGACTATGTTGACACAGCCTGACTGGGGCAACGCCGTAATTGTCTATCCTTCGAAGATGAAATAGCACATTTGTCTAAAGCCATCTTTCAGATCAATCCTGCGGCAAGAAATAAGAAGAGTTATCTTTTGATTCCCTTGAACTTGGAATCCCTCTGCGCTTATTCAATAGCTAAAAGTCCGCTTGGCCTGCTTCCCAGATCGCCAGACTTCCTGCAGCCCTCGGTTGGAAGGCCTGCTTCACCTCCCCGTTCGTATATCCGCCATTCACTCCATTCTGCACTGCCTCCCCCACAGGCGTGCCGTAGCCACCTCCCGATGGCGTTACCATGATAAGCTGATCACCGGGACTCATTCTCACCATGTTCTTCTGGCCCAGATTCACACCTCTCATTGATCCGTCCGGCTGTTTCCTGTTCCACGTGTTTGATCCATACGAGCCTTCTTCACCGCCATGCATCCCATACGGCCGCGTGGTTCTCCTCTCAGTGATGACGCTGAAACTGAGCGGCGCGAGAGCCTCGTAGACTCTTCGACACCCGTCACCGCCGTTGAAGACACCCTTGCCACCGCTTCCACGGCGGATGCTGAATTCGCGCATCAGAACGGGATAGCGCTTCTCCATCAATTCAGCGTCCGTGATGCGCGTGTTGGTCATGTGCGTGTGGACGGCATGGGCGCCATGCCAAGTTGGCCCTGCACCAGAGCCGCCGCAGATGGTTTCGCCGAAGGAGAAATTGAAACCCTTGGTGCGGCCGCTCTCGTCGACAGACTCTCCGCCAAAGAAACCGACGCAGTTCATGCATCCTTGTGACGCTGCTGCTGCCTCGAACGCTTGGAGAATGGTGTCGCAGACACGCTGAGAGGTATGCGTGTTTCCGGCACAAACGGCTGCCGCATCAGACGGGTTCAGGAAGCATCCCCTGGGGAGAATGACATCGATCGGGGATAGACAGCCCTGGTTCAAGGGAATATCCACGCCAATCATAGCTCGGAGACAAAAGATGATGCCGGAATATGTAAGTGCTTTGGGAGCGTTCATGTTGCCGTACAGTTCCACTGTCGTGCCGGTGAAGTCGAAAGTAGCACTCCCATCGTCTCGGATGCGGACTTCTAGATGGATGCGAGAGCTGTTGTCCATGTAACCAATAGCCTGGAGTTTGCCTTCCGGGTACTTCGTCCGGACGTCCTTGAGGAACTTCCGCACTGCGAGCTCAGCGTTGGCCTGAACAGCGTCCATGTAGAAATGCACCGTTGTCTGTCCATATTGATCGATCAACTTGCTTAGAAGCTTGGCACCCTTGTTGTTTGCTGCAGCAAATGACTGGAGATCCGTGATGTTGTCGCTCAGTCGTTGCGTGCTGTTGCATCCCGGCCTCTCGCCCGGTTCGGCGAAGATGTTGGCAATCCCTTGAGTGTCGAATTTGCCGTCACGAATCATGGTGAAAGTCTTGATTGCAACACCTTCTTGCCATAGCTCTGTTGAGTTAGGAGGCATAGAAGTTCCCTCAGAGCCTCCAATGTCAGTGTGATGCCCGCGCGAGGCCAAGAAGAAGACAATGTCCTTGCCAGCTTTGTCGAAGACGGGCGTGACGACAGTGAGATCGGGAAGATGAGTTCCACCATGGACTGCACAGTAATTAGCAATCGACCTCTCTGTTATTGAAGAGTGAAGAATTACCGGGGTGGTTGGTTACGTATACATCTCCTGGGCGCATCTGGCCACCGAGCAGATCGATCTGGCCCTTGACAGCATAGCTCATGCTGCCCAAGAAGACAGGAACATGAGGTGCGTTGGCAACTAAATCGCCGCTGGGACCGAAGATGGCACAGGCAAAGTCGAGTCTCTCTTTGATGTTCAGTGACACGCACGTCTTTTGCAGCGCCCGACCCATCTGCTCGGCAATGCTCATGAATCGGTGTCCGAACAGAGAGAGCTGGACAGGATCAACAGCAGATGCACCGTTAGCTCGATCAACTGCCTGGGACTTGACATCGATGACGATGTGGTTGGAGAGCACTCGGGCCCTACTTCCGGGGGCAACCACAATTGTTTGCGTGTTGTCAATGATGACGGCCGGTCCAGTGACGATGCTGCCGCGAGCAAGGTCCTGGAGGACGAGTACACTTGCCTGGTGCATACCGCTATCCTTGAAGTAGATGGACCGCTATAACTTGTTAGCGATGGGGTATGGAAAGCCATGTAAGCCTCCTCACTGTTTCGGTTGAGCTCTTTTCGCTACTGATGGCCTCAAACTTGTCCTCGTGGAGTTCCTTTTTGAGCGCGTCGTTATCCTTGGTGTTCTCTGAGCTGATACCGATCCCTCTGACACGTATATCGTCGACGATAATTTCTCTGTCCGCTGGGAGCACGAAAGCAAACTCTCGAAGATGTTCTGCCACGAACTCCTTCTTCCAGTCACCATCGGCCGGTTTCAAGATCATGAGGGTTGTATCACTGCCTCGATATCGAATGTTGAGATACATCTCGTGCTTTACTGCTGTCTTTTCGATGCCTTGTTTGACTAGCTCGGTGGTTGTGTAGCTGCGAAGATGTTCATGGCGAGCGCTGATGCTGGCGATGGTTTCCGCTGTCAAGAATTCGTTACATGGCTCCTGAGCCTCTTGAACCACCTCGGCAAGAGCCATCCCTAGATATCATTAGCAAAGTTTGAAGAATCACTGTCAGCATGTTTTGTATTCCTCACCATATGCTGACAAAAGACTCGAGTACTTGTGCATGACCACCTTGGAGATGCCTAGATTTTCTGCAATCTCACAGGCGTGCTGACCTCCAGCGCCACCAAAGACCGCGAGGTTATGAGAGGTGATCTCGAAGCCCCGAGCTTCAGTGAGAGCTCGAATTGGTCTGCACATTGATTCATTAGCCACCTCGATGAATCCGACTGCCACCTCTTCGGGAGAGATGGCTCTGTCAGTGTCCTTTCGGATCTCCTCAGCCAACTGGGTGAACTTCTCCCTGACGATTTCGATGTCGAGGGCCTGGTCCTCTGTGGGACCGAAAATATTCGGGAAGTAGTCGGGCAGCAGCCGACCGAGCAGAAGGTTAGCATCTGTAATGGTAAGAGGGCCACCCTTGCGGTATGCTGCTGGACCTGGGTGGGCACCAGCGCTCTCCGGACCGACTTTGAAGAGGCCATTTTGCCAGCTAAGAATACTGCCACCACCGGCCGCAACAGTGTTGATATCCAACTGAGGGCTCTGGATGGTAACTCCAGCTGTAGTCATCTCAAAGATGTGATCAAACGTGCCGCCAAAGCGACTCACGTCGGTGGATGTGCCACCCATGTCGAACCCGACAAGAGGAGTCTGCCCGTCATAAGAAGTTCTAGCGTACCCAACCAGACCGCCTAGAACACGGACTTGAATTAGCACAGTGGTGGATTTGTATGGTCAAAGAGAAGAAAGACGTACCCGCTGGTCCGCTAAGAATGCCCTTCATGCCCCGAAAGGCTTTGTAGTTGACTAGGCCTCCGTCACTTTGCATGAACTCGCAACGTAGGCCGTCGAGATTCCCATCTGTGAAACCAGAGGCGAAGCTCGAGATGTACTTGTGTGTCTCGGGAGTGAGATATGCGTCCGCAGAGGCCGAGCCGCCCCGGGCAACCATCTTGACCATGTTGGCGCCAACCGCCGAGGACAAGGCGACGTGTTCGAAGCCGAGACCCTTGGCGATCTCTTCGACTTTCCGCTCATGGTCAGAGTAAAGGAAGGAATGTGCAAGGCATACGGCAACTGTAGTGTAACCTTGATCCTTTAGGCGTTGGAGTGATGTCTTTGTCGTTTCTTCGTTGAGCTTTTCTAGGACTCGGATGAGTTCACCACCTACGCCTTTGACAATTTCGCCTTGGATGGCTTTCGGAGTGCCATTGACGCGATCGGGAGCCTCGTCATAATGCTCGAGGGTGACTCGCTCATCGACCTCGACGACGGTGTCGTACAGCACAGAGGCCTTGCGGATGTCAAGGGCGAATATGTCTGGCCGTTGTTGTGAGCCGATCTCCAAGACATCTCTATGGCCTCTTGTCACCAAGAATGCGTGGCGTGTTCCTTTTCGCTCCAAAAGAGCATTGGTTGCAACAGTCGTGCCCATACGAATGGCGCGGATGGGGGCTTTTGGCAGGGGTTCTGTCTTGGGGATCTCTCGGCCGAGGTAGTGTGACAGTACTCTCCGAACACCTGGCGGCGATTAAGAATATATTAGCATAAAACGAATCACTTGGGCTACATACCGACTTACCTTCGGTTGGTGCATCCTTGTAGTGATCAGGATCCACGGAAAGGAGCTTGAATACTAGGTCTTCCTTGCCCTCGACCGACGCCCAGACGTCAGTAAAGGTGCCACCCCTGTCCATGGCGATGAGGATAGAATCCGCCATCGAGTCGACAATGTGTTCCCCCATGATAGCAGATACTCGCTGAGGAATATTGAAGGAGATGATGATGGGATGAGCGGATCTTTGATCCTGGATCTTGAGAGACGACGAGGTACTCAAAGGCTATGAGGATAACTCGGGAAGTCAGCCCAAGGCCTTGCATATATGTGCCCTGAGCAGTTGGCCATCTCAACGGCATAGTCGAAACGACCTTCTGTATTATTTCGGTAGCTGACACCAAGATCCGCATGCGACTTCGGAGCAGTTGGGCGCTTTACATCAGATCCGTTGGACCCTGGTTATCTGTTGTTCAGTGGAGAAGACCAAACCCAGCCAGATAGCCTATCATTTGCTATCTGTGCAAATAAAATGTCTGTCACCATCTCCACTCTCCGCGCTACCCCGGATTTCTCCCATCTTTTGACTCGTCTAAGTCGTCTCCACCGATGGGCAGCTCGTTTCGACCTTCCCACACACTCACAAGCGGAATCTTGAGCCCCTCCTCGGCGCATAATTACGTAGTCCAGTCTAGTCCCCGTCTGTATCTAACTAGTTATCTAGATGCGTGCGACCACACCCGGACCCCGCCTCCTTATCGCCTCGTCTTGGACCCGTGGATTCGTGGAGAAGCCCCCCCGGCCTAGTCTTGCATCATCACCTCCTCCATTCCCCAGTTCATCACTGAAAACGTGGACAAACACACCATGGAGAAACGGGGAAGAAATGCCTGCTGGAAATGCAAAGGTACCGGGACCTGTCCCAGGATCCATCACTTCGTGAATTCGGGCTGTGGATACGCTTGCTGATCAATCCTCCATCGTTGCTAGAGCGCCGCGTCAAATGTAGCTTGGAGAAGCCCGTCTGCGGCAATTGTGCCCGAAATCAACACCAATGCCAGTACGGCATGAAGCTGTTGTGGAGAGAGGAGGCTCTGGCTAGGGGCATATGCTTTGGTCGACAAGGTAAGCACAGTGATTAATAAATCAGTTACTACCTGGGCCTTTCAAGCAGGACAAGCGTTAATCAAATTGAGTCACAGGCGTTCATGGCAAGTCGTCTAAGACGTCTCTTCGTAGCTATTCGCCCGCTCTCAATAGCTACAAAGGCCATTTCTATTTCTTCAACGCCTCTGCTGATGGCTTCCTCAATCAGCGCCGGCCGCTGCAAGAGCCCGTAGCGGGTCAAGATCAATCACAATCACAACCAGCCCTCTGTCCCTCTTCTTCTTTCACGCACCAAGACGATCCGGAAGAGGAGGACCAAGGACAGATGACTCTGTATCGGACTGGTATAAGCGGGTTTGCCACCGCTTCCCCAGATGGAGACGCGTTGGAATTGCATCTCTTTGACTTTTACATCACAACTCTGTGCCCCGACCTGAGCAATTCGCTTACAGAAAACCCCTACCTCGAATTCATTGCGCCGCTTTCACTAACCTCGGCACCTCTTTATCATTCTGTCCTCAGCTGGTCAGCCCACGAGCTGTCCTTCAGAAATCCCGGCGAGCGAAGCTATCGGCAAATATCTGCCCATCACAAAGTCCGGGCACTACGGGGTCTAAGACAGGAGATTGAATCATCACAAGGTAGCAATGCTCCTTCTTCTTCCAACAGCTTGGCTTCGGTTCTCGCCACCATGATAGTACTGTCATGTCAGGAAATCGTCGAAGCATGCTCGTCAACGTGGATAGCGCATCTCAAAGCCGCCCGGATGTTGTGCAGCATCCTTTGGCCGAAAGGTCACGATGCGCCTGACAGCTTCCGGCGGTTTTGCGTTATGTGGTTCGTCTCACACGAAATCATGAGCCGCACAGCTTGGATCCAAGAGACGCTCTTTGAGCCGAGCGAGTGGTTCGCCGGTGATGACGAAACAGAGATCGACGTCATGATCGGATGCTCTCGTGGCTTGATACAGCAATTGTCGGAAACCAGCACTCTGATCACGGATATACGAAACCAGCCGGCTTCTCCCAGTAACAATAGTGCGTTCATGGCTCGCCGCAACCGCATCGAAGCTGCCCTCCAGCGCCTCGGCCAACGCATTTCGACAACCAAGGGCTCGGCGCCGCCCGAGTTATCTGATATTGCCGAAAGCAAAAGGCTATGCGCATTGATATACCTCTACACCTGTATAGACAGCGCCACGCCGTCATCGCCTGTGATTCAGATACTAACTGCCCAAGTGATGCGGATTCTGACCAAGCTACCACCGAGACCATCGCTCACTTTCCCCTTATTCGTTGTGGGCACGCTGGGTGTCTGGAATGAGGACGATCGACGACTGGTGCTTGACATGTTGACTAGTATGATAAAGGCGAGGCCGTTAGCCAGTATTATAAGAGTGGAAGAGGTGGTTAGAGCTGTGTGGTTGGACAGAGATTTGGGTAGTTGTGAGCGGTGGGAGGATTTGGTAGAGACAAGAGGGAAGCTATTGAGTCTGGCATAGAGATCAAGATGGATTATCTCCGTGGCCTTTTGTTGACTTCTCATTACTAGAGTCTTGGACCTAGATTCTTATGAAGACCATCATCATCGGCCACCCAGTCCACTACGTCTTTCACATCTCTCACACTTCCCACTCTCCAGTGAATGTCATTCGTATCTCCTTCCGGCGTAGCTTTCCACCTCCACCGGTCCAATTCTTGCACTCCTTTCTCCAACACTTGTCGCGCCCAAGTACCCGATATTGGTAGCATTTTGAATCCATGCCCACTGTCCCCGGAGAAAACCATGAGAGAATGAGAGTCGGTGTCGGGGACGTAATCAATGATGTAGTTGGAATCCGCTGTGTCGGCACACCAACATATGAACTTGCGCGTCAGTGGAAGGCCAGAGAACTGGGGCATAGTGGCGTTGATAAGCTTCACGATCTTGTCCTCGTCTTCTCGTGGATACGGCCTTGGTTGTCAACCTTGTCGCTGGAGCTGGTTGGGACGCTCATGCGACTGTCAATGTCGACGCCAATTGGCTCGTAGTTGCTCAGGCCGGCGCTATGAGCACACAGCTTCAACAGGCCAGTCTCGGCATCGGGCTCGAAAAAGAAGCCAAGGACTCGGCAGTTGATAACGGGGATTCCAGCCATGGACTTTGCCTGCTCCGGCGAGAGCTGCAGATGTGCGACAGACCACGCCTTTGCAATAATCTGTGGCGCAATCGACGGAAGAAGTGAGCCCCGAGACAGGATGGTACGGGAGGCTTTGTACTCCTTGCCAGATGCCGTCTTGACTCCGATACAGCGTTTGCCGTGGAACAGGAGTGAGACAGCGTGGCCCTGATCTTCTCCGAGCATAAAGCGCACGCCCAGACGTTCGCATTCGATATGCATCTTTGCCATTGCACGCCCGGCGCGGGCGTAGCCTCCGTTCTTGTTGAAGTAGCCAGTCCAGCCATCCATGCCGGCACCTTTCAGCTGGGTAACGAGAGACCGGATATCTTGACCACAACCTTGACCAGCCCCGATCGGTCGGAACGAGTCCGCAGGAAAACCTGGATGGTGTGCAATCGAGGAAAAAGACTTGGAAAGCGAGCTTCGCGCCTTGTCTTCGGCGCTGCTGGAGGTGGCTACAACGAGGCCCGTCTCTGCGTAGTACGGTGCGAAGAAGGGCGATTTTCAAGCCCTGATGGCGTCCAAGGCGAGGTCGGTATAGAAGCCATCTTCGTACTCGGCCCGGACTATCTTGTTGAGGTCACAGCCCGCAGAGTAAGACGATGGAATTTCCGAGGCTCGATCTAGTACGGTGATGTTTCGGTAGCCATTCTGCGCGAGGTCAAGAGCCGTCGACAGGCCAAAGGTACCAGCTCCGACAATCAAGATTGATTCGCCCATGATTGCACTCTGACTTGGTCATTTGGCGGGAGACAGCGTGAGTTCCCATGGTCGCGATATTTAAAAAGATAAGGAATTGGAAAAGCAAAAGCAGTGTCGGTCCCAGCCGAGTCGTGATGGTGATGCGTCGTTGCGACCCTACGAATGCGACTGTGCATGGGCTGTTTATCTCGAATGCTCGATATCAGCGGGTTACAGGGGGTCCCCAGTGTCAAGAATTGGAGGAAGGTCGAAACGAACTAACCAGGGACATTACTCGGCAATACGTCACTTGAGGGCCCACCCAACATCGATATCCAGGTTGCCAGGGTCTATTCCTAGTTCCGTACATATACTTGTACTGCGTATCGACAACTATCCTTGATACTTCTTGTATCTGTAGCTCGCGCATGATAACGGATGGGCTGCTCCTCTAGCGAAACGACCTTCCCCCAGTTTTGAAAAGCAACCCATCCATCCCTTGATTGTCAGTTGTTGCGAATGATTGTCTCCTCCGTGTCGATGCTGAACTAGGCTATGCCTGTCTTAGGTCGCAACGGTATCGGACATACCATGGTTAACACAGCACACGCTTGTTCCCTTAGTGCCAGCACCACGCAACTTAGCCTGTAGCCCCATGATGTTCAGTTACCCCAGATCCGCAGCTCCACTCGCCTGAGTCTTTACTCTTGTCACTTGATACAGTTTCTCGCGTTTCCCATCGCGGCTAGAGGCAGTCGCGACCTTATCGTTTGCTGATTAACTTGTCCTCGTCCTCGACATAAGATCGTCTCCTCGCCCCCCAAGAGAATCTCATTCCATCAACCACTACAGTCAATTTGAGTAACATTACAGTCAATCTTCAGAAACAACAATCCTTTCCCTCTTGGCTTGCAGTTCGCAATGTCTGATCTGAACAACGATAAGAAGGAAGCTCCTTCCATGGAGAGAGCCTCCACGCCTCAAGCCGAAATAGGTGAATCCCAGAAGTTCGATGCTCGACAGACAGATGAAGCAGCAACCTATCTGAACAATGCCGAGCACTATGAGCCGTTGTCGCCAGAAGAGGAGAAGAAATTCAAGAGAAAGACTGACTGGATCTTGCTTCCGATGGTATGACTTTGATTCTGACTGCTACACGTACAGTATTAGGACTGACAACCGCGCGTCTAGTTGTTCCTTGTTGCTACCCTTGGAGCGTAAGTTGATTCTGATACATCACCCAACAACAATCGGTGCTAACTGCTCGTTCACCAGTATCGACAAAGTTGCACTGGGAACGTCGGCCCTATACGGTCTTCGCGAAGACAATGCCCTTGTCGGCCAACAGTACAGCTGGCTTGGGTCCATCCTATCCCTGGGTGTGAGTTCTCTCGCTCTCGCAACAGTATTCATCGGCTAAGTTCTTATCACACAGGCTCTTTTCGGAATGTTTCCCTCGTCTTGGCTCATCCACCGTTTCCCAAGCGCCAAGTACCTTTGTGTATGCTCCATCGGATGGTCCGCGTGCTCTCTTTTTCTTGCAGCCTGTCACAACTTTGCTGGACTTGCATCGCTCCGCTTCTTGATGGGTACGTTGAATTACCCGAGCATATCTCACCGCCTTGTTTGCTAACGCCGCCCAAGGAATGTTCGAGGCCATCATCGTCCCCGGTATTTCGCTAATTCTTGCCGGGTTCTACCTCAAATCCGAGCAGCCTCCGCGAAACGCCCTCGTCTTTGCTGCTGCGAGTTCCGTCTTTAACGGCTTTCTCTCGTGGGCTATTGGCCATATCCCAGAGAGCGCTCCCCTAGCAATTTGGCAATACTTGTTTCTGCTCACTGGTATGCTATTCATCAGAAAACCCTCTGCCTTGTCGTATCCTTGCTGACTCACGTCATCCCAGGGTCTGTTTCTATGATCTGGTCTATCGTTGCCTTCATTTGGCTACCGGGTACACCGATGGACGCCTTCTTCCTTAGCGAACGAGAGAAAAACCACGCTGTCCACCGTCTCGCCGCCAACAAGACCGGAATCGTCAACCATACTTGGAAGTGGTCCCAAGCGAAAGAAGCCGTCCTCGATCCCAAGACTTGGTTGCTCTTCTTTTTCAACATTGCCATCAACATTCCCAACGGCGGTCTCATCACCTTTGGCGGCCTCATCATTTCTGGTCTTGGCTACTCCGGTGTGGAGGCTTCGCTGCTTACCATGCCCAATGGTGTCGTGTCGACAATTGCTGCCTTTGTGTTCTCCCTTCTCTCGGCAAAGTGGCATAACAGGAGATGCCTCGTTGCCATGATTGCTTGCCTCGTCCCGATTATCGGCACCGCGGTTGTTTACGCTGTTCCTCGCAGCAACATTGGTGGGCAGATGGTTGGTCTATACTTTCTCTACACCTACTTCGGACCTTATGTTGTTGGAATTGGGCTGGCACAGGCGAACACCGCAGGCCACACCAAGAAGACCGTCGTATTCGCCATTTTGTACATTGGCTATGCCGTGGGCAACCTCATTGGTCCTCAGACCTTCCGGGCTAACCAAGCACCGGCTTATGTCGGCGGGACCATCTCTATGATTGTCTGCTATTGTTTTTGTATTGCTATCATGGGGGCTTATTGGGCACTTGCCGCGTGGGAGAACAAGAAACGGGCTGCCGCCGCTGCCTCTACTGTTGAGACTGAGGAAGCGATTGAGTCGTTTATGGACGAGACAGACTTTGAACAGGTAGGATTTGTGTACACTACTTGAATGTATCTGCAGCAGGACACTCAGGTTGATCCACTTGTCCCGCTGAATATACTATTGGTCCTATTAAATTCGGTCTCGAACTCGTCCTTTTAGATTCGACCATTAAGCATATTGACATGTAAAAGAACAAGAAGGAGAAGCATCTCATGAAAGATGTATAATTCGCAATTGCACTTGAATCACATTGATTAAAACAATATTTGCTCACTGCTAATTCCGTGTGATGCTTATCCGAGCGAGCATGATACAAGAATAGGCCAAAAACGCCATCCTGACGGTGAATGGGAACGACGCAGACTGATTTATAAGTTGGTAAACTGAGTTTAGTCTAGGGAGAGAACGATACTTGTACTGCCTCCCAGTCCTGAAATCACACTATGGAAATAGCTATGAAGGCATATTTTGCTCCCGTCCTCCCAGCCAAGGGGAATATTCCACAGATGGGGTATTTCTAGGCCTTTCAACTGGGCGAAGGCGAATTTGAGCGTTCTGAGAGGCTCAGCGACTTCGACTATCAGGAATTTGATGGCGTTGATATATACACATTGACGTTATATAGTATAGTCATAACCAGGAAGTAATACGAAGAGAATTGAACTACATCTACAGCCTGGCATCACTCAATGGCTTTCTCTCTATTACACCATTCCTAACCTTTATGTTACCAATTTTACTATTTCTTCGAGAATGACACTGTCTCGCTGCGAATCTTTCAACGCCCAAGGTTGAAAGAGTACGTATCATTCATGTTGGTTTCAATAATCAATTACTTCTCGTGCTCTAGCAATTCCAACACTAAGTAACTTTTAGACTACTTGATGACGTTTCGTTTTTCTCATTCGTCCAAATAGCAATGCTCATATCTTTGGCCAGAAAGCCTCTTCTGCGATTAGAACCTCTCGCCACTTGACTTCCGCTCGTTTGATCAACTCTTGTTTGGCAGCCTCGCCCCCTCGTCCAACCTGCTCAGCGACTGCTTCATCAATGATGGCCCCTAACTCATCTACAAACTCAACAAACTCTTTACTAGTCCAGTTGTCAATAAACTCATTTCTCAGAGCCCCACCATCTGCGTCCTCGTTTGCATCTTCCTGTGCGGTGAGCTGGGCTTTTGCCCAGGACCAAGCATCCAAGTAACACTTTTCCGTCCCCCAGAACACTACTGCAGCTTCTAACCATGGGAGATCGCCGTCGTTTGCGGGAGCCAGCAAGTCGAAGAGAGCTTCCCATCGCCGTAGGCCTTCGAGTTTCGCATTCTGAAGCACACGGCCGTCATCTTGTGTCTCAAGATTGATCTGAATATCATATTGAGCAGCCGTCTCAAGAAAGAACTTCTCCTCGCGCCGGACGTTGACTAAGGCACCGACGAGCCAGTCAAGGAGTTTGGTGCTTGCGCCTGGATCTTCCTTCGACTGAGGAGTCGTGGTTGGGAATTGAAGGAAGCTGATCAAGCGACCAACGCCATGGATATAGCTATGGATGTATAATCGGTCGTTTCCAAGCCATTTGCCCAAGATTTCCTTCGATATCTGGCCATTTGCAGCGAGCCGAAGGAAGTCGGATTGGGTCGCCCGCTGATAGCCATCGTCGTTCGAGGTAAGTAGGCTGCAGGTGAGGGAGAAAGGCGGCATTGTGATTACTTTTGGAATACGACGGTTATGATGGAACGTGTTTGCGTGATATCTTTCGAATCTCATGATGTCATTCACCGAGTGAAATTCAAATCGGCGCAACGTTATTCCATGCTGGTGAGATGCACCTGGCATGCTTGGCACTTGGCAGCGTTTGGTGGGGTAGCGTAAATAGGGATTGTTATTTTTGTTTGTTCGTGAGACCAAGTTCAGAAAGCAACTAGTTTAGAACCAAGTTCGAAGACGCTGAGCCAAAATCTTCAACCTAGCTCCGGAGAATATCAAAGTAAATAAAATAGAAATTTTATTTTTTAGTCTCCAGGCGGAAAACAAAATGGTTTAAAGGTATGTTCCAGACTTTCAGTGGATTGGTTACATCGACACGACTCGGACACTGGCACGATTGATCGCGCTCGAAGTTCAAAGTCAGGATGTTCGTCCACGACCTACGCAATCGGGGGGGAAGAGACTTCATGGATAGCATAGTTATATAATAACCAAATAAGGCGTGTATTATTTGACGGAACTAAAATGAGTTGAGATTTTCAACCTCGGAAATGTATGTATGATCTTCCTATGAGCAACACTATTCCAGATCCCAGGCTATCGAAGGCCAGTTGAACTGGCTGGCACCAAAATCGAACAGACCCTGCCCGGGTACATTTGGGTAGCCCATCGGGCCTAGTCCTGCCAGATTATCTTGGATCCCAACGCCAAACATGAGATTGTCGTCATTCAGGCCCATCGGCGTGGGCATAGGAAGATCTCCGGTGTCCGTGTTTGCGATTCCACTACTTTCCTCTGTACTGCAGTCTTGTTCCATCTCGGCAATCAGTGCCATCCTCTGTCTGACGCCTAAGACGATCCTTGGCGGAGTCAACGGCTCCTCCGACTCCACTGCTGCCTCGAGAACTTCCCAGGCCAGTAACACAGTTCTTGCAAACATTTTGAAGAGAGGGCTCTTGAACGGACCTGGAAGAGGGAACCGGACTTCGTGGTTGTTGCTCATGACTTCCCAAGCGCGTTCTGCTTGTCTGCTGAGAGGCCGCTGTCTCAGATCTTGGACGATGTGGATGTACGCTGGGAACGGGAAGTGGCATTGCAGAAGCCAGCGGTAACCCTTGGTGAGTGGGGAGGTCATCAACATGGTATCGCATTCGAGCATTCTGAACGCAAGAGACATGGCAGCGTCGCGATTATCATCCGTCTGATGAGCGTTGGGACCAGGAAATTTCGAATAGTGCTCCAAGAGTTGGTTTTTGGCGAGGTATCCTCGTGCCGTCCAGATCGCCATAAAGTGAATGGGGTTCTCTGTGTCGCAGAACTTGAGATATTCCTGCTCGATCCTCTTTCCCAGGCCGACAAGACCACCACTACCAGGGAGTCTCGCAATGGGCTTCAGGGCCGGATTCGTAAAATCGAGGTGGGACGATGTTTGACGGACGTAGTCTGCCAGCTCGCCGCGAACAACGACAAAGATAGCTTCAGTAGCTTTTGCCGTAACTACCGACTGTTCGCCCATCTCCGGGCGTAAGTCAGAGTCGCTTACGTTGAGAGGAACCCTGCAATCCCAGGTAGGAGCTAGCGAAGAGTCCTTCAAGTCGGCCATTTCGCCCCTGCGGGTGTCGTAGAGCATAAGAGACCACCAGAGCCTCCGGCGCATCTCGGCCTCGAAGGTGGAGTGCCTAGCTAACGCCGACTCATTGTGGATGCCCATACACTGCGCAATACGAATTGCGACTCCGAATATGCAGCATACGGACCGGGGATTCACGGTAGAGTGGACCGAGAGCTAAATATCCATCAGAAGATGTGAGGTGAACCATCTTGAAGACTTACCAAGTAGAAGTAAAGTGCGGTCAAGCAGTCGCGGTCCGCAGACTGTAAGAATCCAGCGTTCATCAGGGCCTGCTGACAGCCAAACTGATACTTTACCAAGAGGTTCTCCTTTGACAAACCGAACATGCTCTGGCATTCAACGGCCCCGAGGCTGACAATGGACATGCAATATATACTAAACATGAGTGCCTCTAAGGCATTCCCGATGTTCTTTACGTTACTGGCGGCCTCAATGATGCGGACCTGGAGGCTGGGAGTATGTGTGGCCTTGAGAAGTGGATTGACGTTGTCAAGATAGATTTGCCAGAGCCTGAAGATGTCGACAATCTCTGGGTGAAAAGTAGAGATGTCTACAGTCGTTGAACGAGACCCAAATAAAATGTGGTTGTCATCAGGTAGTTGTTCCCACGCCTCCTTGACTGTGGTTTCGAGCAGGCCTGAAAGAGGGATGTTGCTTCCATTGATAGGTACATGAGACTAACAAGGCATTAGTAAGGAGTCTCAGTCTTCGTGGTTGTCTTACCTCTTGGGTCATGGCTTGCCAGAGACTTCTAGGTTGAGTTAGTCGTGTTAATATAGGCGGAAAGCTTTGTGAGTGCCCTAAAGGAAGGAGATTGCGAGTCGAAATGGTTGTAAGAGAGAGAAAACAGGAAAAGGACAACGTACTTGGCCTCATATGCGTTTTCAGACTTCAGGGGTGCGGAGGGTGATCCATCCGCAGCCCCGACTTGCGGCTGCTCATCATCCGACTCGTAACAATCTCCAGGAGACTCCTTCTCTCCAAGACTAAAATTACTATGAAGAGGGTCGAACTTGACGTTGTTCCGGCGGAGCAGATCCTCGTACTTGTGAAGCCGATCAAGGAGCTCTCGCTCTGGGAAGCGCCGTCTTCGTGGGCGCGTCTTTGTTGCCGGCACACATTGCGTGTTGCTCTTGATGCAATTTGCGCAGGGAAACCTGCGGTCGCATTTGATCTTACGTTGCTGACAGAGCACACATGCAAGGATTCGCTGTGGCCTAGAGGGCTGAGGCTGGGAGGGCGGAAGATGCGAGGCCTGAGGCGCACCTTGCTCCGGCGGGGCTGGCACAGCTGACATTGTACGCCCGGATAAGGGAGAAGGGAGAACGGGCGGACGGGCTTCTGGCACTGAAGCCGTCGGGATGTGGCCGTGGAAGCGTTGGTCTTTGTTCGGTGAGGTCGTTGTTATTTGTTAGGGTGAAGCTGTCTGACGTCTGTCGAGCCTCGTTGGATGTTGATTCATGTAAAGCCAGCGCCGTTTCCACTTTTCTGCCGAACTTCTGCCCTAGCTTCAAAATAGTCTACATGTTGGCGGTGACTTCTGCCTAATTCACAACAGTGAGCTTCCTACGAAATTTTAAAATTCCCACATCAACCAGTCTAATTAAATTTATTCGGCGGAAAAGCTAAGCTCGGGATCTAGGATTAGGGACCCCCTTGCACGTCTACAGCGTCTTATAGGCACAGCGATTACCACGAACTCTTTTCGCGATGAGCTTAGGATAGCACTTAGACTCATTCACTGTGCAGTGGCTTGTCAACTTCGGCGGTTCAAGAACGAAAATCTTCATCCGGTGAGAATGACCACAGTCAACTCGAAGGTTTCTCCTCCAACATGAGCAAAGAATGCAGAGAGCCGGGACTGGAGTCGCGTAACTTGAAAGAGTTGTGTCCTAATAGGCAAAATATGTGTTCACTTTGAAGGACAGGGGAGGGCAACAGTAGTGGTACCTGTACTTGGGGATAGTTAGGTATTAGAAAGTGTTCAAGAACGGTCAATATAAATGTTCTGTGGCCCTCTCTTTCAAATCCTCAACTGCCAACTATTAACTTTTGATGACCTGCCATAGCTAGAATGTCCGTGAGGATCACTGGCTAGAGAAGTCGCTTCTCGGAAAAGGTCAACTGACCAGTGAATTTATCACAAGTTGAAATGATTATGTGTTGAACTGCAGTTAGGAAAATTACAACCTTACAGTAAATAAATTGAATCTCAGGTTGTCATATGGAACCCGCGAGTTATCTATAAAAGGTCGAAAGCTTAATACATAAAGTGAATACATTATCTGGTTTGGCGTGGCCACTGCCAAAGTTACAAAGCCCGGATCGCTAGGTTCCATCTTGTTACGGCGTGTTGTTGAAACCGATAGTTACTAAAAGCTGTAACAAGAATTCTTAGCGATGTAGGTCTAGTTGTCTTTTATGATAAAGAGTGTAAAGGGAAAGAGTGAAGCATTCTCAGTCACATACTTATTTCCAGTACAGAAGCCCTACATCATAAGGCACTGAAGAGTTTCCAACTATTGAAAGACCAAAAACTGGCTTGATAATTAATGCAAGATAGCCTATCATCCATCGGATGGTGGGATGAATTCCACATCACATCTGCCACAGGTAGGATGAAGGGAGAAATGGCTGCTGCTCTGCCTTATCGACATAAGCCTTACTCGTTCAGTCACTTAGGATGAAAATGACGAAATGATGGCTTGGTGATGCAAGCTTGTGCCTTAATTTCAAGTTAGTATACGACACTTTGTATCGAAACACACGTGGGACTATCATCAAGCCAATAACATTCAAGTAAGAAGCTCATAGATATATCATGCTCGCATTCCAATAGGTTCTATTGGAGTTTATTTAGAGTATCAGAATCCGAACCACTGCTTTACAGCAGCCTTCACCGCATCTATGTCAGGCTTCACACTATCTTCCACCACCCAGGCAACAATTCCATCTGGTCGCACTAAAAGGGCACGAAGACCGCACTGATCCTTGGCACTCAGGCCAATGTGGTCAACTCTGGTCTTGTACTTCTCAAGATGGATTAGTTCCTTAAGAGTTGCATCGTCCTCAAAGTCGATAAGCACCCCTCGCCCTCCCTCTACCTTGGATCCCAGCCTCGCTCCGTCGTGGAACTCAAAATCTGGCACGCTGCATCCGACTACCGGATGTGCATGCGCCTCGCCGTCTCCGAAGCTGTATCGTTGCGACAAGCCCCAGATGCGGTCGATGAACAGGTTGGTGCCGTCAGTGGTGTCAATCAGATCGCGAATGAGCGACTGAACCGAGGCACCGTATAAGTCGGGCTGCATTGTCGCGACCTGCGCGCGCGTCCATTCGAGCACCCAGGCACCGATGGGATGACGCTCGACCTCATATGTGTCAAGCAAAGCGAGGTCTGCTGGGCTTCCCTCGGACTCAGACTCTTGTCTGATTGTGGCGGCCAACTTCCAGCCTAGATTCATGGCGTCGCCCAGTCCGACATTCAGCCCCTGAGCCCCGAGCGGCCCGTGTATGTGCGCAGCATCACCGGCGAGGAGAACACGGCCCTTGCGGTAAGTTGTCGCTTGCTTGGCTCGGTCGGTGAAGGTGGAAGCGAGATGGATTTTCGTGATCTTCACGCCTGTGACGCCACTTACACGTTCGAGGACGTCCTGCAGGTGCTCCAGCGTGATCTCCTGCGTGCGGTCAAAGGCGGCGCTGTCAAAGTCCACCAAGTACAGAGAGTTGGGCGCTACAATGTACAATCCAGTGTTTGTGAGGTGGAAACCCATCTTCAATTTCTCGGGGTGGTCCAATTCGCACTCAACAGCGTATCCCATGAACTTGGCCTCCGTTCCAACGAAGTCGAAGCCCGCTTCCTTGCGAACCACGCTTCTTCCGCCGTCGCATCCGACGAGCCACTTGCCGCGGTAAAATTGGCCTTCACCTGCTTCCACCGTGACGCCGTCGTCGTCCTGTGCAGCGATTTTCGTAATGCCGTTCCCCCGGAGGATCGTGACACCCAAGCTCTCGGCACGTTCGGTCAGCGCCGTCTCTATACATTCCACGCTTGTAGGGCAGGGAAGCAGGGCTGGTCCGGGAAGGCGGTATTTCCAACGGGTTAAGTCGACTTTGTTGAGGTTGAGCATGATGCCGGCGAAGGCTCCGCCGAATTGGAACCCGGGCGTCTTCGTAAGGGAGGAATGTCGCTCGTCCAGGTCGAGGAACTTGCTCAGGAGTCCTCGGCGGTAGAGTGCCTCGACCGACAGTGTATTGAGGCCTCGACGGCCTAGTGGGAGGCTCTTCCAGCGAGATTCGGGAACGAGGTCGCGCTCAAGAACTAGGACAGAGACACGCGCCAGAGCCAGCTCGCCGGCCAGGAAGAGTCCGACAGGCCCTCCGCCCGCAATGACTACATCATAGAGCTTGTTCATGGTCATGTGCTCCTATGACACGGCGCTTGTTGTGTTTGAGGACTGGGCGAGACAAATTTCGGGCGTCGCCTTGGCTTTCGGAATAGCGCCGTATGTTGAACCAAGAATAATGCTGAACGGAGGAAGATGTTGAATATTTCACACTCCGTTGATGTGAGTACCTGACCCTATATAGGCCATGTCGGGCTTTCCAAGGAGCCGGGCAGACGGGCCGTGTGTTCGTCGGCCGCCAAGTTCGGGACTTGCTGCATCCCGAACACTTGCGGGTCCGGGCCCGAGCAATGGCTAGGGACGCCACCCGTTAGTTCGGGGGTTTCTACTTCCCGAACACACGGAAGCTGACTGCTGCCCCCACGGCGAGTATGTTGTTCGAGAGATGACTGAGATCCCCTCTCAAACCGAAGCAGCCGAAAGATGAGGGGCAATCCTATCGCTGACAATTTACTCTGTTGAAGCATTCCAGCGGGGACGGGATAAAATTAGTTCTTGGAAGCACGAAAGTATCGCCTATATTACCAAGGTCTCCTTATAAACTGCTCTAGGCTTGTCTAATCTTGAATTACTAGCGGAACCTAGAACTACGGTTTGAGCACCGCAACAAGTGATGAAAGTCCCGGACCAGCACGAACTATGCCAAGCTTGCGATCCGGCCCCACATCTCCGAGGGACTCGGCGTCAACCTCTCTCTCATCCGGCGGACAAATCCATAGAAGACTGAATGGAGCATCTGAATGGCCCAGCAAACCGCGTACGACCTGCTCGTAAGAAACAACAAGTCACAGAAATAGGGGCAGCCACAATTAAGACCGACTGGAATTCGCTCCCTAGGCAACCTTCTCCACCATCTCAGCGAGACCAAAGAGTTGCTCATCCGAAAAGCCGGGCCCCTTCCAGCAACACAGGCTGACTGCGCCCGTCTTTCTCCTTCATGGCTTCTACTCTATTAAGCTCCGCCCTCCTCGGCATAACTCCTTCATGATCCACTCCCCTCACCATACCTACGACTGCGCTCTCACCTCGTGAAGCAATATGACGAAGTCTTCCTAGTGAACGAACATTGAGAGCTGTAACAACACAATACGACGCCCTAGACACGCTGCTCTCTTGGCTCTTAGTAGATCAGTATATCGTTGGGGAGCGCTTCATACCAGACACCTCGCGTGGCAGCCAAGAACTTCCAACTACCAAGACGGTGATATCGCGACGTGATTAATGGAAGGAAATCCCAATCTGTTCAATGTGTGACGTTCACAAAAATCACCACGGGAAAAAATTCCACCGTGCTTTGCCCACTATCTCTCCTTCATAAGGGCTACCATGAAGACCACCTTACCATCGGCCCCAATGACTGCATGTTTAGCTTATGATTCCTTGCCCAGCTCACTAACCAGACTCTACCTAGTAAGATCCGACTCTCAAATTCTCCAATCCGCTCGATGAAACCGGTTGCGCATGCGGACAGAGTAAATACACAATCGTCTGATGATGGTCCACGACTAGTTCGTTTGAAGCGAGGAGCCAGTGTACCTATTTTATAGAGATTGAGTCAAAACCGATGACCGATAGCAGAACGCTCCTTCTAGTGTAGGCATAGCACCTAGCATCCAAGGTCTTCGATTAGCAAGCCGTCTTGATGTTACGCCGCAGTGAGTGGACCTAGCCGGGTAGCATCAACAAGAATATCACACTAATACGAAGGGTGAGGCTGAGGGCCAAGTCAATCGTTTGACCTAGTAAATGAAAATTAAATAAGTACAGGAGCTCTGAATGTTTTGTCAATGGCCTCCCTACAAGCTCAAAGATTATTGAAGAGCGCAAGACAACAAGAAGCCTGGCCGATGCCTTGGTACAGGGCCGCTCAATCTACGCGGACCTTCCCCATACGGCAAGTAACATGACTCACTCGGCGATGCTGTTGCTTGGCGTTACACCGCCGATTCATATAAGATTCTACGGTGGGTAGCTTATTAAATGCGTGAGTCGGTCTCAGTTATTTACACCACTCAGAATAACCATAGCCACCTTGAAAGCAACCACCCACCCACTCCCGTAAATGACCGTCAATAAATCGCTTGCTCATGGAGCTCCAACCACGGATGCTACCCAGCACTCGATGGACGAGCCGCCACTGGACACAAACAACCAACAACAGAACACCGATGTTGAACGGGCAAGAACATCAAGTGAAACCGTGCTGGTATTCTCAAAATGGCAGAAGCGATGGATCTCTCTGCTTACCTCTTTCGCTGCCATGTTCTCTACTCTAAGTAGCTTGATCTACCTTCCAGCACTTACTCCGATATCAGAGGCGCTTAACGTATCCTTAACACTTATGAACCTGACTGTGACTGCCTACATGGTTGTTGCTGGAATTGCTCCCGCCTTCATGGGAGATGTTGCAGATCAAAGCGGGCGCAAACCTGTTTACATCCTACTGTTCATCCTCATGCTTGGCGCGAACCTTGGAATGGCTACCCTGAACAAATGGAGTGTCTTGCTTGTTTTTAGGATGTTGTTGAGTGCCGGTGCTTCGGCCACAGTCAGTGTTGCGTATGGGGTCATTGCAGACATTACGACGGCTGGAGAAAGAGGATCCTTCATTGGAACCGTTTTTCTTTTGTGAGAGCGATGTAATTGGAGAAGTGTACCCAGAAACTGATATAGTGTAGCATCACCATGGCACCTACCCTGGGTCCAGTTCTGGGGGGTGTCCTGACAGACAAACTCGGGTGGCGCTGGATCTTCTGGTTCCTGTCCATCCTCACCGGCTCTACTCTACTGGTTCTGGTCATGTTTCTCCCCGAAACGCAAAGAAGGATAGTAGGCAACGGGGCAAAGCCAGTGAACGGAATCTATTGGAGTCTAGTATCTCCCAAGCGCGATGCGACACGCACTCTCCAGCAAAACGATTGCTCTGTGGAACAAGCCAAGAGGAGATGCCGATTCCCCAATCCTCTTACATGCGTCTCGGTTCTTGCGCACAAGGGGTCTCTCTTTACGATTCTGATCGGAGCTTTGGCCTACGTCAACTTCATCACACTGCAAACATCTCTAGCTTCACTAACCATCGACATTTACGACCTAACGTATTTGCAGGCCGGGCTGATTTACCTGCCGGCTGGGGTGTCATCAGCGGTCTCCGCCAAGCTCACGGGTACTGTCGCACCTGGCTAATACTTGAGGGTAAAAAGTGTTAATAAGAGCAGGCAAGTATCTCGATTGGAATTTCCGTCGCGCGTGTCGCAGGTTTGGTGCAGAGGATATGGATGTCCGACATGTGCACGAGATGGTGGGATTTCCAATTGAGGAGACACGCCTGCAGGGCCTGTACGTGGCGACATTTTTAAGCGCGCTGGCAACGGTTGGTTATGGACTGGTCGCAGAGTTCAAGACAGTAAGTCTCCTCGCCGCCATCTCATCAGAAATAGTTCTGGCTTGGGGCTAACAGATCGGCAGCACATGGCCTCGATGCTCGTGACCCAAGTCCTTGCGGGAGCGACGGCGTCGGCCATCTTCACGGTAATTAACAACAACGTCCTCCCCGCTGTTGAACGCGCCACTGCTAAGCCTCTCTGCAATTTAGATGACGGGCACGCTGCTCACCGACTACAACGCCCATCGTTCCGCGACGGCCCAGGCGGCATTTAACCTGGTGCGCTGCTTGGGCGCGGGGGCGGGGACGGCGTCGTTAAACCCACTGATCCGAGCCATCGGGTCTGGCTGGACATTTGGGAACTTCGCCGTCCTTGTCCTGTTTCAGGCACCCTTAATCTGGGGATTGAAGAGCCACGGCGTGGCCTGGAGGAAAGCCGAGGACACAGAAGCCGCGCCTGAGACGCAGGAACAGCGCGGCATTGCGCCGTGAAACAAGAGTCCAGTTAGTCCGTCTGGGGAATCATGGATGGGCGGAAACCCACTTGGTTTAATGAAATGGCTTCCTGCGAATGCACCAAGTAACTTAGATCGAGGCCCAGCCGTCGTTTTGCCTGGTTCTGCTCCACTGTGGTGTCACCAAATCAGGTACGGAGTACACGCATGGAAGAAGCGCCGGGCTCCGGATATACAAATGGAATGACGAGTTTCACATTGACGATTCTCAAGCTGTGCTGGCTCCTTTCCCTGACCGGGATGATCCTGATTCCGCTGTGCATCGCTGCTTCGTATCCGTAGTTCCAAGTACAGGCATCGGGGGGGCTGAGTCCGGTGAAACATCAAACTTCCCCATCGATCGCGTGGTATGCCTTCTGGAACTAACGACGAGAATGGAAAGGGAGGCCGACAGGGGGTATCGTGTAATTTCCGTCCCTCCCAGCTCTCTGGCGTCACTGCCAAGTCCCTTCCCCAGGTTGTTCAGATCGTCGACTTCACTTCGTTTAGCACCTTTTCAACATACAACGCAAAGAATATCATTCATAACAACAGGTGCTTACATACAGCCAAGAAATCACCAGCATGTATCTTGACGAAAGCAGCGACGCGCTGGCCTCGAGCGCCGGCGGCTACGAAATTACCCGCCTACAACCTCGGGAGGCCAAGGACTCGTGCCATCCACATCCTAACATGAACCTCTGCGAAAAGTCTCAAGTATCTACAAAAACAATCCTCGTTGCGGTTCTACTCTCAATGTAAGTTGGCAACACCGTGAAAAGCTGTGGTGATGTTCGAATCTAACGCTAAGGTGCAGGCTTTTCTGCCTATGCTGCTTCTTCGTCTTTCTCTGGCGCTTGCATCGAAAGCGCACCAAACTGGACAAACAGGAGGACATCAAAGACCAGGAGTTTGACGACTACGGCATTGAACTGAGCGCAGCAGCGTCGTCAAAGACATCGAGGATGCCGCAAGCACCCCCTCCAGCACAAATGAGGCGGGACACTTCAGACACCAGGAAGGCAGATCCACCTCCAAGTTACAGGATGTCCCAAGAGTCATTGTCGCCGTCTTTACGCCAAGCGATGGGAGTAGCCCCTCGAGATGGCCTTTCCAACAGGTAATCAAGACCAGGGGCCATCTGTTATTGAGAAAGCGTGCGACATGACCCCACGCCAAAGGGTACGCATATCGATGCTGGGGAAGAGGCATGCCGCGTGACCACAAGAGATTCGCGCACACGCTCACCCAGGGAACGCCGCGCGCAAGCCCAAGACCACCGTATTATTGCAACATGCGCTCAAATACCGATTCCGAGCATCGTCGACACTGCACCATCTTCAAAGCTCTCCTCGCCGTGTCGAGAGCTGGGTTCCAAGTCTAGTTGACATCGCCGCGTCAAGGTGCACGACCAGAAGCAAAGCGCAGGAACCGGCCTTGGAGCTCGACTGAATCGTTGCATATCACTACAGTCGAAGGTGTCCTGGAGGGTCATAGCATCATACGAAGGGATTGATAGCAAATGAACGACACGAAACGTTGGGGGAGGCTTGGAGGCAGTGTTATGAGCGAATGCATCGGCGATTTGAACGGAGTGCAAGGTAGAGCCAGCACTACAAGGAACTGCATACTATTAATGTATAACAAGCATTATTCTAAGTGTCACCCGCTCGCAATAATTTTGTGGTTGTGAGTCAGTCTCGGACTTCCACCGAGCCGTGGCATATAGCCGACTTGGGTTGCAGGTCAAGAAGCCGAGTTGGGACTCCACCTGATGCTCCAGTAGGTAACATATATTCCGACGTCCCAGCAACTAGTTATGGCCGGTCTTATCACAATGCTGCATTCGGAGCTTCCCTCTTATCAACAACTACGACTCAATTTCCGTGCTTGTCAACTTATTGGAAGTGCTGCGGAGTCTCCCATCAATGGCATTTACAATCTCGTCGCTGTTAGCGACCAACTTGACGTTGCCCGTCAGATCCATCAAAGCATCCCCTTTGAATCTATCAACCAAGTGCAACACGGTCGGTAAATCGATGCTCCTGACAAGGAAAGCTGGAAGCCAACGTGTTGCACGGAAATACTCCACCACCACTCAATCGCCAAGCCGGAAGATGCTTCCCCTCGACGGTATCACCGTCGTGAGTTTGGAGCATGCCATTGCGGCGCCATTCTGCACACGTCAACTCGCCGACATGGGAGCCCGCGTCATCAAAGTCGAGCGCCCCGGGGTAGGCGACTTTGCTCGAAGCTACGACACCCGAGTGCGCGGCCTGGCATCTCACTTCGTCTGGACCAACCGCTCGAAAGAGAGCCTGGCACTCGACCTGAAGAACCCCAGAGACTTCGAAGTACTGAAAGCGCTCGTTGCAAAGGCCGACGTCTTGGTGCAGAATCTTGCGCCTGGAGCCAGCCAGCGGCTTGGGTTGTCCTTCGATGCGTTGAAGGATGCACACCCGAACCTCATCGTTTGCGACATCTCGGGGTACGGTTCTGATGGTCCTTACCGTGACAAAAAGGCATATGACTTGCTGGTCCAAAGCGAGGCTGGCCTCCTTTCGGTGACGGGTACGTCGTCTGAGCCGGCAAAGGTTGGCATCTCCATCGCCGACATTGCAGCCGGCACGTTTGCGTGTCAAAACATCATGGCGGCTTTGTTGAAGCGAGGAAAGACGGGCAGCGGATCCCATATCGACATTTCCATGCTCGAGGCCATGACGGAGTGGATGAGCTTCCCGCTGTACTACGCGTTTGAAGGGGCTTCAGGTCCCAACCGCGCCGGTGCCGCACACGCAGCAATCTACCCGTATGGGCCATTTGCAACCAGCGGCGGCGGATCCGTCATGCTGGGCGTCCAGAACGAGCGGGAGTGGGCAAACCTGTGTGCAAAGGTGTTGGGCAACGCCGACCTCGCCAAGGATGAGCGGTTCGTCAACAACACGCTACGGGTCAAGAACCGCGATGCGCTGAAGGAGATCATCCTGGAGGCCTTTGCCGGCCTGGAAGCGGAAGATGTTCTTGCGAGGCTAGACAAGGCCGACATCGCCAATGCAAAGGTCAACGACATGCAGGGCGTTTGGGACCACCCTCAACTACGTGCACGAGGCCGCTGGACAGAGATAGACACGCCGGCTGGCAAGGTTCCTGCGCTTCTGCCACCGGGTGCAAAGGATACGGACGCGGTGAGGATGGACGCTGTTCCTGCGCTGGGGCAACACAACGAGGCCATACTTGCTGAGCTCGGCTTTCCCAGCGTTGATGACCTTGTGAAGAAAGAATAATAGAGAAAATAGAAGAGTGTGAATGTCTTGGCTGCCGACGAGTCCACCGCCCGAAGTGGACCTGCTGAGCGGTCCGACCCGTGCCTAGGCTGCATCAGTTATTTACTCCCAGATAAGACAAAGCTTTATCTCCAGAAGATGTAACAAATCTGACTCAAATGTTCCATTATTGATTCTTGAAAGAATGAGGCATTTCGAGCTTGGCAGGCGGCTAGTTTGCTGTCCAACTTCAGATGCAGTGGTGCTCAAGTACTAAACAGTTTTGGTGTCGCAGACACGAACAACTTTTCTTTCGTGTCGTTTGAACCTGCTTGAACGACGTCCTGTGTCAGTAAAAGATGTCTTGCCTCTCTTCTGCAGCCCTAGGAGAGGATCCAACACCAATTACATCCACAACCCCTGCGGGTAATGCCACATGGGGAGATAAATGCTGACATTGCGGGGCTCACGCCAATCTTCACCTGGTCCACGAGGAGGCGCTATTTATGTCGACGGGTCCAGATTCTTCTTCCCTACGAACACACGCTAATAAATGCTTTAGCTTGGTGTTCCTCGCCGCTGGGTTCCCTCTCATCCTGTGCTAATTGAGGGACTCTTTACATCGCCGCCAACTAGTGGCGTTTCTTGACTTCAATCAGTTCTGAGTGGCGGCCGCTGAAGATGGCGGCATCAGAGGTCGACTTCTTTGGCGCCAACGTCGATGAGGCGATCCAACGGACATGGCAGCAAGTAGAGGATCGAGTGGTCCAGATGGCCGGAGGCGATCGTTCCAAGATCAAGCAGCTCAATATTGACGACGTCTTGCAATACTTAGACCAAGCGCAGTCTAGCGATAAGAAGTCGGCCGAAAAGTACGGTGCCGTCAGGAACATCTTCAACCGGACACTTCAGTGCATTCAGACGGTCGGCGGCATCGTTGCGGATGGGGCTTCCTACGTAAGGGAATGAGTCCTAGAAAAGCTGTCCAGCTTTATACTGACCGCCATCATAGGCCTTTGCCCCAGCAGGGACCTGCTACAACGCCCTCACATTCGTCATCCAAGCCTGGCAGGGCTACGAGGGTATCTTCGAGAGCCTGGCATCCCTCCTCGAGAAATGCACCGAGTTCCTCGACCGCTTGAGCTACTACACCCAGTCCGGCATGGACTCCAAGTTGACCAAGGTCGCTTGCCAGCATCTGCAGATCTTTGTAGAGATCTGCGACCGGTCCCTCAAGCTCAAGCTCAAGCGCCACAAGTTTTCCGCATTCATGAAGCAGATGTTCCTCAACGACGATGGAGTCCAGGATCTGCTGGGCGCCATGAAGAACTTGGTCGACAAGGAGCGCGGCCTCGTGTCGGCTCAGACGTGGAAGTCCAGCAACGAGGCCGCCACGAACTCGAGGGACGGCCTTTCTTTGACGCGCAAGGTTCACAACACCATGGTGGAGGAGAAGAACCAGCAGAAGCGGGACAAGGAGCTGCAAAAGTGGAAGCTGTCCATCATCGATGCGTTGGAGTGCGAACGCACAGTTCTTGAAGAAGATACACAACCGTGGGAGAAGACGTGGAAGAGGCACAAGTCCAAGATCCTCGAAGGCAGTGGCGAATGGCTCGTGCAAGACCCTCGTTTCAAGGAGTGGGCTATGAAGAGCGACGGTTCGAGTCGGATTCTTGGCCTTGAGGGCGAGGATGGATCCGGCAAGACCCTCCTGGCGTCCAATGTCATCCGTCATCTCCGTAAAACCACGACTATTGGGACTTCTGCATCTCGGGTGGTCGTTGCTCATAACTTCGTTGAGACCGACTCTAAATCGTCTGCCAACACCGACACCGTCATTTCCATCTCAAGAAACCTCATGTGTCAGCTGGCTCTTGGTGACGAGCCGTTCATGAAGAGCGTGGCTGCCATCTGCGAAAAGTCAAAGTTCTTCGATAGCCCTCTAGACATGTGGACGCAGTTGCTGCTACAAAATGAAGACATCGCCAACATCGATGTCACATTCTTCATCGTACTCGATGGGCTTGGTACCAACATCGACATGTTCACCCACCTTCTTCAGAAATTCTCGGACAATTCGTTGGTACAACGGACTCGCATCCTGTTGACTGGGCGTCGGGAAATGTTTGAAAGCATTGAGAGGGCTGGAGGGCTGAGGTTGGAAAAGATCGCCCTGGGGGAGCCAAACAAGCAGGACGTTGAGCTCTACATCAATAATCGCATGGAAAATATGGATATTCTGAAGGACATTTCACGGCCTGGTGTTTCAGAAATGAGAGAGAAGATCCTCCAAGATCTCCAGAGCTCCACTAAAGGCGACTACTACAAGATCGGCCGCGTGCTCGACAACATCTCGAAAACCGACGACGTGGAGGAGATCAACTCGTATCTCCAGGCCGCCGGCGACACGCGCCCAGACCAGATCGAGGACGACATTGAGAAGCTGAACCAAACGCGGACGGCAAAAGAAATCTCTGAGATTAACGAAATGATCCTCTGGATCTGGGCAGCGCAGATGTGGTTGAGTCCTCGTGAGATGGAGGGCGCTTTGGCGCTCAAAGCCGGCAACGGTGGGGGCACATCCCTCATGTCCATCGAGTCCAAGATCAAGACCAAGTACACCATCTTCTCTACTGAGGATAACTTGATTGGCTTCAAGGTTGGCGAAATCCTGGAGAAGATTCCCCTGAAGAAGAAGGACACCGGCGATGAGGAGAGCTCCAGTGGATACAAGGAGATCCAGCCTGCCGAGATCAACATTATCAAGCATTACCTGTCGGTCGTGTGCCCTCCGGATCTCTATGACAAGATCGGATTCAATGAATTCTTTGACCTCAAGATGGTGCGCAAGAGCAACTACATATGCAAGGACGAAGACAATGGGCACATCACCATCGTCCTCAGATGCCTCACCTGCTTGGAAGAGGAACGAAACGAAACGACTGAGCCCTTGGCCTCTTACACAATGGCAAAACTTTTGTCTCACATGGAAGACACTGATTTGTCGTTGGCTGACCGTTCCATCAAGGCTGAGGTCGGCATCATGCTGGCCAGACTCTTCACCGAAAAGTATGCCCTTGACTCGCTCTTGAGGCTCAATACAACCGACCTCCATAGCGATAATATGAGTTTCTCGAGGTATGAGATCCCCATCACTTGGGGCCCTTGGGTATATACCAACGAGGGCGTAGATATCATTGCCAAATGGTTCAAGGACTCTGCAGTTATTGAGAAGGTCAAAGACAAAGCGATTGTAACAGCCTTCAACTCCGCTTCGGAACTAAATCGGCACATGGTTCTTTTTGAGTTGGCTCTGAAAATGGCGGCAACTAATCTTTTCATGATCGAAACGACGAAGCTAGAGAAGTTCTTCGCATTCGTCTTCATCTATTCGCTTTTGACGAAGGTAAGTCAACTCATTGAGTCTCGGCTCAAAACTATGGAAGGCTAACGTGGCGTTCTCTAGAATTCCAGAACCAATGTCACTGACATAGACCTGGTTTACAAGCCAACTCTCGAAATGGTTCAAGTAGTCGAGGATTGGTCGCAGACGATACTTGGGGTCACCACGAAAGACTCAACCTGGGAGGCCCAGGCCTCTACACTACTTGAATCCCTGCCCAGAGACCACATTTCCGCGTCGCAAGTGGAAGAGCGGGCTCGTAAGGCTTTGGAGCTTGATCCCAGTAACTGGAGGGCTTCTTACACCCTATCCCGGGTCATCGAATCTCCAGCAGAAAAGATTGCACTCACTGAAGGCGTTGTTGACAAGCTCATGGGCGACACGAAGTGGAGAGATGATAAGCGGAACAGATCCCTTCTTTCACTGATGGTTATCGACCTCGGGAATCAATACTGGAAGGACGAAGAGATGCAAGACGAGGCAATAAAAGTCTACTCCAAGGTTCTGGACATTGACCGATCATACCCCATTCTCGAGCCCTTCTCTCAAATTCTGCCCAACTACTCGTCAAAGGAGAAATGGACGGCCGGCATTGAATTCCTCGAGAGGCTTCTCGAGCATCAAGAGGATGGGCAAAATGTGGCCGGGTCATTCATCGGTAGAAGCCTTTCATTGGAGTCTCCTGAGCTCTCCTCCTTCCTCGCCAAAACCATCGAGTCAACGGGTCGATTCGATCTTCTTGAAACGCTTATATCGAAGGCGAAGGAGATCAACCTTGAACCCGAGGAGAAGTTCTATCTGCTGTTTAACTATGGACAGATCTTGTTCGACATCAAAGGCCACGAAGAAGCCGGTACCGCTACCTGGGAGGCAGTCGTGGCGGACGCTTCCGAGTCTGAGAAGGCATGGGCCATCGGCACCACTGTTGTACACCTTGTTCCCGCGTGGATGAGAATGGCAACAGCGGAGGGAACCACGGCACTGCAAGCCGAGACATACTACAACAAGATTGAGTCCTGGTACGATATGTTCGAGAGCAAGGCCAACAAATCGACAGACAACTGCGTTGTCTTTGCCCAGTACTTTCGATTCCGAGGCGACATGGATCGAGCAAAGAAGGTTCTACTTAACTCGTCGAGCGAATCACTTGAGATGCTCTACGACGACGACCTTGAAAACGACATGCTCTCGTTCTGGGGTCTCAGCCTAGTTTTCTCAGCAATGCGCGACATCCCTAACAACCTCGTCGCCTGGGATATGATGGCGCAGTGCCGACAGATACAAATGGCCGAGTATGAACGGAAGCTAGCCCTATGGAACGAGAAGAACCCTGTGGCAGAATCTAATGATGGCGAGGAAAGCAAAGAGGACGACAAGACGGAACAGGGGAACCCGGAAGACACCAGCCCTACCAGCGAGAACCCAGCCGAAGCAAACGAGGACAACGAGAGCACAGTCAGCGAGTTCATAATGGCGCCTACTAAACCAGACATGAGCATCGCCTTCTGCGACGGCCCTTGCCCGACACTCTTTCAGCAGCCAACAGGCTTCTGGTCCTGCTTGACCGAGAGCGGGCAAGTGCATTTGTGCGAGGACTGTTACCTGAAGCTGAAGGACGGCACGCTACAGCCGAAGGTGTGTGACAAGAACCATGAGCATCTTCATATGGAGCGCGACGCCGAGAAGATGGCGGCGATTCCCAAGGGCTCTGTGGCTGTTGGTGATAGGGTCATTACCCTGGAGGAGTGGAAGCAAGAGATCAAGGCGAAATATGTTGAGTTTGGTGACAGGAAGTAGTCGGATGGGAAGAAACGCGGCGGTCCTAACGGCCATGAATGCGGATATTTTTCTGGATAGCAATACAAATCTTCTTGCGCACTGGGGTCCTATACTATACTCCGAACAGTGACTGAACATGAAAACCTGACCACACCGCCTCGTTATCACAGGAAAATTGAAAGGAACGGAATATCAGGTCTCGTTCGAACTAACACGACTACACCATGACTAGCAATCTCGGTCTGATCCACCGAGCATCTTGACCCTTGAACTCTTGGCAATCCTTCGGCCTTCGGCGCCGCTCACCGACCCAACAACAACGAGACCATTGACGATCTCCTCACCTAGTCCCCGCTTCAAATGCATCCCCAGATTTGGTCCCCACAGCGAGATTGGGGACATTGCGGGGAAGAGAACGGACGCAAACAAATATGGACCGATTCCCGTCTCCAGAAGAGAAGTTGAGCAACTTCCTCTGAACCATCGACCTGAATCCTGTTTGTCTATTCTGCACTTCAGCCATGGCGTCACACGGATCTCAGGAGAAACCCAACGTGGTTGACCAGTCGACGCTGCCTTCTGTTGACGTTGAGAAGCATGCCTCGTCGCATGAAGAGTATTCGGCAGACGCCCTCGACAAGAAGCCTGCCAATGCCGACTATTCAGGAGCGACTGCCAAAACCGACCCCGATGAGATCAAATTGGTCAAGAAACTTGACCTATGGATCATGGTAAGTGCTACATGTGCGCCGTTCTACACGTTTTGATTGCTAATACACCCTTAGCCTACCTTGTGGCTCATGTACTGGCTCAACTATCTTGACAGAAATGCCATCACTCTTGCCCGGTTGAACGGTCTCGAAGAAGACATTGGGCTCGAAGGGGCCCAGTACAACACTGCGGTCTCTGTCCTCTTCGTGGGATACACTCTGGGACAGATCCCCAGCAACATGATCATCACCCGAGTCCGGCCGTCGTGGTACATGGGCGGGTTCATGATGGCCTGGGCCGTGGTTAGCGGCCTCACTGCCGTCGTCCACAACTACACTGGCATGATCCTGGTCCGTTTCTTCCTCGGTATCGTCGAGGCTCCTTACTACCCGGGCGCTCTGTACATGCTCTCGACGTTTTACACCAGAAAGGAACTCGCAACCAGAATCAGCATCCTATACTCGGGCAACATCCTCGCTTCTGCCTTTGCCGGATTGATTGCAGCAGGAGTCTTTGAAGGACTTGACGGCGTCAAGGGCATCAAGGGTTGGAGGTGGTTGTTCATTCTTCAGGGCGCCGTCACTCTCGCCCTCGCCGCCGTGGCCTGCTACACCCTGCCCGACGAGCCGCTCACTACAAGATGGCTAACGCCCGAGGAACGCCAATTGGCCCACGACCGAGTTGCCCGCGATACCGTGGGTCAGAAGAGTGACGGAAGTACATGGACGGGTCTCAAAGAGGCCATCGCCGACCCCAAAGTCTGGGTCTTCATATTCCTCCAGCACATGCACCTCGCAACGAACGGCTTCAAGAACTTCTTCCCAACTATTGTGAAAACTTTGGGCTTCAGCACCACCATCACCCTGGTGCTGACCTGCCCCCCGTACCTCATCGCCGGCATCATCTCCATCTTCTGGGCCCGGTCCTCAGGGCACTTCAACGAGAGCACCTGGCACATCACCATCGCCAAGATGGTGGCCATCTTCGGCTTCGTGCTCGGCTGCGCTACTCTGAACACGGGCGCGAGATACTTTGCCATGTGTGTCTTCACCATTGGGACGTACGCCGTCAACTCTATCCTGCTGGCCTGGGTCGGCAACACCTGTGGCCAAACCAAGGAGAAGAAAGCGTCTGCTCTCGCCATCGTCAACGTCAGCGCGACAGTGAGCTTTATCTGGACACCGGTAAGCCATCCCCGTCTAGACTCTCACACTGGTAATAGAGAGATGTTAACTAGAAGCAGTACCTCTGGCCAGCGTGGAATGCGCCTCGCTACGTTATTCCGCTGGCAAGCAGCGCGGGTTTTGCGGCGGCCTGCGCGATGGGTGTCTGGGTTATAAGATGGATGCTGGTGAGGGCAAACAGAAAGATTAGACAGAGCGATTCCGAGGCCGTGCTGTTCTACGCATACTGATGGACTCTGGGTCGCAGAGATATTGGTTAGCCCCTACTTAGTGTGTAAAGAAGCCAATACAAACCTGCATCACTGAACTCTTAATATCCCTGAATATAATCGTAGTGAACGAGGAGTGTCACAAACTAGCTTATTCTTGACTCGCGCAACCTGATTAGAAGCAATTTAATGAATCACATCCCTCTCCGTCACACCCATTCCCACCGCAACCGCCTTATTGCCGGGCGAACTGGCGAACTGGCCCACTCCCCATGGGCATGGGACGATAGACGAGCGGGGTTTGGGAAGATCATGCCCCAGACTCGGCCTCGAGCTCCGAAGACCGAAAGACGGAGCGGAGGCCATCGCCGCCCGCCCGTCCCGTTTCCTCTCCCAACAAGCCATCAACTCACTTTCCACTGAGATGCCTCCCAGCGCGTGTGACAGGTGTCATCGGCGAAAGGTCCGATGCGACAAGGCCGCGCCGCAGTGTTCCCCCTGCAAGCGGGCGGATGCGGTGTGCGAGTACGCCGTCAGCGAGCACCAGGTCCGTCGACGCAACGCGCAGAAGCTCGAGAGGCGCATTCGGGACCTGGAGGCCGACAATGTCGCGTTGTCTGCGCAGTTGAGGCGCTCGGAGATGCCCTCGTCAACGGCGGGCGATGACGTCGAAAGGCCGACGGCGAGTTACGCTACTCCGCAGCCCGAGGAGCGGGAGGTGGCCGAGGAGGTGATTCAGATGAGTCTGATTGCGGGCGGTGGCAACCACTTTGTCGGCTCTACAAGCGGTCTATTTCTGGCCAACCTGCTGCAATCGGGGCTTCAGCCTTCGTCGTCGCTGCTGCCCGTGGCAGGATGGAAGCCAAACTCGGTATCTGGCGGCCAGTCAACTCACGCCTTCTCGGGACTCCCGCCAAAGAGTCTCGCGGAAGAGCTCTTACAGGCCTACTGCAGCCACGATCATCTTGCATACCCGTTTCTGTCCACGAAAGCTCTACACCGGTCGCTGAGTGCCGTGTACGCGGCAGAGACCCCCGACAAAGTCGAACCGGTGGACGGGTTCTTCGTCGACATGACCCTCGCAATAGCAACAGCCCAAGTCCACAAGTTCAACTGGAACGGCGGCTACGACGCCGAGACGCATTACAACCGCGCCATGACGAGGCTTGCCGACGTCCTCGCGCGAGACGGCATCGAGCGGCTCCAGGCCCTGCTCCTGATCTGCCAGTATCGGATGGGAACTACATCGAGCAACACCACGACGAGCGTCTGGCACCTCATCGGCGTGGCTGCCCGGACGTGCGTGGAGATGGGCTTGCACAGGGCGTCCACGTACGAAGTGCCGCGAACCAGTGGCGATGGGGAGACTAATCGCGAGTCGAGAGCTACGTCCAGGGAGGAGGAAATGGAAATCAAGAAGAAGTGCTTCTGGAGCTTGGTTGCGTTGGACCGCGTTGCAAGTCTCGCCCTCGGTCGGCCTCTGGCGATCCAACTCGAAGATATCGACGTCGACTTCCCAAACCACACGAATCCCTCCGAGCCACTGCCCGCAGACAGTCCCGTATCCTCCGCAACATACGGAACTCCGCAGTGGCGAGCCGCAACCTCGGTCTTCGTGCACATCGTCCGGTATCGCATCCTCTGCGGCAAAGTCCTCAACGCCCTGTACCGCAGTTCAAAGCACACGTCGGAAGCTTCCACCAGGTACGAGGAGATACGAAACAGTCTCGCCCGGGAGCTACAGAACTGGCACGCCGAGACAGCAGCGTTGCCGCTCGTCAGGCCAGACTCTCAAGTGGCCTCGCCCGCGAGCGGATCGAGCTTCCGCTCGGAAGAGTGGTACCGGCTGCTCTACCACAACGGCATGTTGATGCTGTTCCGCCCGTCGCCGTGTCTGTCCGAGGCTTCGCTGACCAGCGTGGCGCTGCAGCACATCTTCGACTCCTCGCGAGAGGCCATCGGCCTGTACGCCAGCCTGCACCGGTCGCGGAAGATGAACTACTCCTGGATCACGATGCACGCCGTCTTCATGGCCGGGCTGTCGTACATCTACGCCCTGCGCAACCACTTCCAGGTGCTCCAGTCCTCGACCCAACGACGCAGCCGCGCCACGCTGCACACGACTCCGTCCATCGCGCAGGTGGTCAACGACACGCGCGCCTGCTCCAAGGTGTTGGTGGCCGTTTCCGAGCGGTGGGATCTGGCGCGGAACTGCTCGGATCTCTTCGACAGGCTGAGCGACGCCGTAGTTGCGGACATCGTCGAGGCGCATACAACACCCGCCGCAGTTCCGGACATGACTCCGCAGACTATAGGCAATGCAGACGGTGAACACGCGCGAGACGCCTTCTCGGACGAACAGCTGTACGGCCAGGCAGGCTTCGTAAACATGAGCGTCGACAACACATTCCGGGACTGTTTCGGCGACCTTCAGAACCTAGGCTTAGACGAGTTCCACAACGACGCCATCTCGCAGCTGTCGCAGGAGTGGTTCTTTGGGCTTGGGGGGGAACACTCATCGCACCTGTAGCCAAGAGGACACACAATTCATGGCTTTAGGACCTTCCGTTTCGAGCCGCTAACGTGCCCTATCCGTTATTTAGTTGCTATCGATGATGCCCTGTGCCCTGTCCCCTGCGCAGCCCCGGCTGGCTAGGCTGCTGTCATCTTCGATCCTTTGGTCGGTATTATTAATCCAAGTTGGGCGGGCCGTCTCAGGGTATCTTATAAGTCGCCGACACCCCGCGACGAGGATAACCCAACCATCCGGCGCAGTGTCAGACTGCGAATAATTAAGTAGCAAACATGTCGTTGACACAGTACGAGCTGGAGCCCGTCCTCATCCGCGACGAACATGTATTCTCGCAGACCGAGGCCGCCGCGCAACCCACCGCAGCGGCAACATCCTCGGAGCCCATCGCACCGAGCAAGACTCGCTCCGTGGCGCTCATGACAACGCTCGCGTGCATCTCGTTCCTCAACACCTTCAACTCCGGCGCGCTGACCGTCGCCCTGCCGGCCATCGCCACCGAGCTCTCCCTCCCGGAGAACCTGCTGCTGTGGCCGGCGTCCGTCTACGCCCTCGGCCTGTCGTGTTCGCTGCTGCTCATGGGCGCCGTGGCCGACGTCGTCGGCAACCGGCCCGTCTTCCTCCTCGGCTCCGTGCTGTACACGGCGTGCACGCTCGCCGTGGCCCTCGCCCGCTCCGGCGCCCAGCTCATCGTCTTCCGCGCCCTGCAGGGCATCGCCATGTCCTTCTGCATGCCCACCGCCGTCAGCGTCATCACCACCACCTTCCCCAGCGGGCGGCTGCGCAACGTCGCCTTCGCCGTGTTTGGCGGCGGCAGTCCGCTGGGGTTCGCCGTCGGCTTGGTCCTCGGCGGCGTCTTTGTCCAGCTGTCCGGCTGGAGGACCGCGTACTACATGGCTGCCGGCGTCAACGCCGTCACCATTGTGCTGGCGTGGTTCACCCTGCCCAAGACGACCCCCGTGGCCAACATGCGGCACCACTTCGTCCACGGCTTCGACTGGGTCGGCGTCGTGTCCGCCAACGTCTGCCTCGCCCTGATCTCGTACATCTTCGCCCAGATCACGTACAGCGGGAGCGTGATGAAAAAGCCATACAACATCGTCTTGCTGATTATCGCAGTACTGTTGGTCCCCTTCTTTGTCTTCTGGGTAGGCCGACAGGAGCGTCTCGGTCGCCCGGCCATTATCTCCAACAGCATCTGGCAGAACCGGGAGTTCACGACGGTGTGCATCACCGTGTTCCTGGTGTGGTCGTGGTTCAACGCCTTCGGCTACTGGACCACGCTGTTCTTCCAGATCACGCAGGGCCTGAACGCGCTCGAGGCTGCGCTGCGGTTCCTGCCGATGGTCATCGTCGGCCTCCTCACCAACGTGGTGGCCGGCCTGGTCATGGACAAGGTCTCGGCGGGCAACCTGGTGCTGGTCGGCGGCCTGATGAGCGCCGCGTCGCCGCTACTCTTCGCCGTCCAGGGCCCAGAGTGGACATACTGGGCCGCGGGCTTCCCGGCCATGTGCCTCAGCGTGGTGAGTACCGACCTGCTCTTCAACGTCAGCAACCTGGTCATCACGAACAGCTTTCCCAGCAAAGACCAGGCGCTGGCCGGGGGCATCTTCAACACCGTCACCCAGCTGGGGAACAGCGTCGGGCCCGCCATCACCGCCATGATTGCGTCGTCGGTCACGCACGCCAAGATGGGCGACGCCGAAGTAGACAAGTCTTTTGCGACTCTCCAGGGCTACCGCAGCGCGTTTTGGACTTGCTTTGCCGCGGCCGTCATCAGTGCAGTCATCAGCACGGTTGGATTGCGCAAGGCGGGAAAGGTGGGCATGAAGAAGGATGTCTAAGTGGGCGTATGTCTAGCATCCAACATAAACATATCAAGCAAAACAAGCCTTGAAAGGACTGTATTTGCAAGTATAAGTGAACGTGCCGTATTGTCCACCAGGCAGGTTCTAGGCAGTATTTCCAAGTACCGAGTCCTCATTACGACCCAGATCCATCATCTGCCCGTAACCCGGCCCTCGATCGGCGCCGTTGTCTCCGCTCGGCGTCGGCGTCGGCGACCGACCATCCGCGCCATCATGCCTTTAGCAGCATCGATCCAGATTAGCAGGATGCAAGGCACCACAAAATCCATGCAGCCATGACAGGCGTTGGCGTCAAGACTTGCAGCAAGGCCAGCCTCGTGCTTAAATGCCCGCTCATTCGTAGACGCGGCGCAGCACGTCGAGCGCTCATTCGTCAGCCTGCGCTGGGGGTTTCGGTCCAGCTGCAACCGAGGTCATCGCCGGTTCATGAATGAGAGGTTTAGACATAGGAAATTGAGGGAGACGTCGATTAATCCCTCCTGCTAGACGTGTAATGCGCCTTTTTAGCTGTTCGCAGACCTCGCGAGTCGTGAATTGGTCGATATCCGAGACACCAGGGGTGGTCCTGGCATCGACTCACACCCTCGCCACCACCAAGCACAGTGCAAAGTACTAAGATATATGCATTCAAGACGGCTTCAACAAGGTCATGTTACACGTACAATTTCCTCCTTCTCATCCTCTGCTTGCCCCTCTCTGTTTCTCCGCTCCCTGCTTTACACGGTTTGCCCTTTCCTCCTGATCCTCTCAGTGACGCCAACCCGCCAGAACCCCCCATGTGCCCCAGTCCTTTCTAGGTCTATGTCGATCGGAAGTAGTTGCTCGGTCCCGCGGCGGCGTGCGCGCGAAAGGAAATGTGCATCGTTGTGGATATCAATTGCTGCTAAATTTACAACGTCTCCATCTTGTCGAGGATGGCACGGGTGAACTCGTGGGTGGTCGACGAGCCGCCCATGTCGGGGGTGCGGACCTTGCTGCGAGGAGGTTAGCATTTTCAGACTGGTTCAGGTCTTGGTCGAGAGAATAAGAGACTTACCCATCGGCAATGACGGCGTAGGTGGCCTTGGAGATGCGGTTGGCATGCTCGTCGAGGCCGAGGTGGCGCAGCAGCATGCTGCCGGACAGGAGCATGGCGGTAGGGTTGGCCTGGTCCTTGCCCTTGATGTCGAGACCGACGTGACGGCAGCCGGGCTCGAAGACGGCCACCTCGCGGCCCATGCTGCAGCCGGGGACGATGCCGGGGCCGCCGACGAGGGCAGCGCCAATGTTGGACAGGATGCCACCGTACAAGTTGGGCATGACCAGGACGTCGAACTGCTGGGGGCGGGAGACAGCCTGCATGGAGGCGTTGTCGACAATCATATCCTCGACCTGGAGGGTGGGGAAGTCCTTGGCGACGTTGTGGAAGGTGCTGCGGAACAGGCCGTCGGCGAGCTTCATGATGTTGGCCTTGTGGATGCAGGTGACCTTGGAGCGGTTGTTGGCAAGGGCGAAGGAGAAGGCGAACTTGGCGATGCGCTCCGACTTGACGCGGGTGATGATCTTGAGCGACTCGACGACGCCGGGGACGCTCTGGTGCTCGAGGCCCGAGTACTCGCCCTCGGTGTTCTCACGGATGATGCACAGGTCGACGTTCTTGTGGCGCGTCTCGTAGCCGGGGATGTTCTTGATCAAGGAGATGCTGGCGTAGATGTCGAGCTCCTGGCGCATGGCCACGTTGAAGCTCTGGTGGCCGGAGCGGCTGATGGGCGTGTGCAGGATGCCCTTGAGGCCGAGCTTGTTGCGCTTGAGCGAGGCGACGCTCTCGCGGAAGGCGTCCTCGGTGCGGCCGCCCTCGAGGCCGGAGACCTCGACCTGCTCCCAGTTGATGGGGACGTTGTCGGCCTTGAAGACCGTCTTGACCGACTCGGCGACCTCGGTTCCGATGCCGTCACCGGGGATCAGCGTGACGGTGTACTTGCCGCCGTACTTGGAGGGCTTGAAGATGTCGGACTGCACCGTGGCGAAGGATCGGGCGAGCTGGGGCTGTTGCTGGGCCACGCCGCGCAGCAGCTAGAGAAGAGAGGGCATGTTAGCTGACGGTGAAGAGCCAATGCATCGTGCTGCCATTGCGTGTTTCTTGTGTTCCTTGTGTCTCCAATGTCGACGTGGGTATCGCAATCGTCGTCGGCGGAGCTGCCATGGCCAGTCGTCTTTCGTCGTCGTTTTCGTCATCATCGTCGTCGTCAATTCGTCGTCATGGTCGTGTGTGCCGCCCCCAATTCCTCATCTTCGACATCCTCGGCTTCCCTCGGCAACACAAGATCCAACACGCAACACGCAAGGCTGAGATGGGGGGGAAACAGAACAGTAGATAGCTAGCTTACCTGGGCCGATCGAGCAGAGCCTCGCGACAACATGGTGGACGGACAGGCGGGAGTTGGGTAGAGGGGAGAGAGTAGCTGTTGATGCTTCCACGGCGGGGGAGGGCAAAAACACCGAGAGAGAAGACGGACGGGGAGGTTTAGGGTGGGAGTGGAAAAAGAAAAGAAACAAGGAAGATTTCAAGATCGAGAAAGATGTCCAAAGGGAAGAGGAAGAGCACCACAGGCAAGAGAGTGCGCGATTTGCTTTAACCCTTCCGCTTCCGTTCCCCGTTCCCCGTTGCCCCAAGCCCAAGGGCCAGCCAAGGTTCCCACGGCGCCGCAATGGCCCATGGACCCTCTGTAACTGGAAACGAACCCTTTTTTCCTTCGGCCGCCGCTCGTTTTTCCGCGCTTGATCCGAGCTGTGTGTTTTTCACCATAGAGTAGAAAACGCTAGCCCTCTTGCGGGTAGGAACCTCGGTCTTGCCGCACAAACAAGGCCGCTTCTTTGCCCCTCTTGGGCTTAGAAGCTGCAGGTAGTGTCCTCTTTTACGATTAAACACCGTTGTGCTGCCTCGGGTGCGAAGCTCGACTCGCTCCGACGTCATCAACCCAGCAACACCGAATGTCAACAGCAGCTTTCGTCTATACACACCTTACAGACACCATCGAACTCGCTCACAATATCTGAACCTTCATATTGAGAACCTATCTCTATAAACAAAAATTCAAATGCTCACCAGCAGCAAACCACAAGTCCACAACAGCCAATCGCTGAAAACGAAATCATGACAGCACCCCAGAAAGACAGCTGAAAAATTCCTCGTCTCATGCCCGCAGGGTTGTCTCATCCTGCAGTGTGGAGTTGATCCCTGTTCGCTTTTCACCCTTCGGGCATAATCACTTCACTCCACCTTCACCGAGCCATCACCGAACAGCATTGCAGATATACATACTTAGTGCTCCATCCACACTTGATACAGATAAAAGGCCATGTCTGTCTATTTCATCCCATACGTAGGTATAGCGTATACAATGCGACTCGGTTCCTCCCTCTGCCATCACTCAAAATCAACACACGGGAACCCGTTTCATGCAGTCCAGCCAACCTTTTTCTCTCTTCGCTTCCTTTTTCAATGATCCCGGTCCATCCGTCCGACCATCCCTGCCCTGTCCTGTTCTATCCGGTCTGTCCATAAACCGGCAAAGGCCAACCAACGCTCATAACCATCCATCACAGATAACCATGCCATCCCAAAACTCCCAAAACACATCCCCATCGCCTATGCCGACAACTCGCTGAATCACGACTCGCATCCTCAAGCCTCGTAGACCAAACTCTTACACCTCCTCGTCCTCATCCAGCGGCTCCACTCGTACTAGTATCTCCTCGAGAAGACCCTCCAGGAAGCTCCCGACGTCCCTGCCCATCCCAATGGGCTCAGCCTTGTCGTAGTGGTCAATCTCCTTGCACACATGCGCGAGCTTGTACACGAGCTTCCGGAGCTTCTCGTGCGCCGCCTCGGCCCGCTGCTGCTGAGGCGTCACCAGCGCCGGGTTTTGCCCAGGCTTGTACGCCTGCTGCAGATGGATCTGCCGCCGCTTAAGCGCTTCCTCAAGCGCCGGGAAGATGACGTCGTTGAGCGCATCCAACTCTCCGTTGGGGTTGGCGGGTACTGGCGATGGGAACGAGGACGGAGCCATGCCAAACTCGGACGGGACGGGTGAATCGGCCTTGGACGGAAGAGGTCGAGGTGAATCAGCCTTGGATGGAAGAGGCCGAGGACCTTGCGCCGTTGCTGGTCCTGGCGATGGCACCGGGACTCGTAGAGGAGCAATCTGCGCCGACGGGGCTCTCTGGCCCTGGACGGGGCTCCCTTTGTAGGGTGGTATCTCGGGCAGTGCCATCGGCACCAGTCTAGAGCTTGACGGCCGCGATTGACTCTGGTGCAGCGGCGGGGCGGGAGGCAGAGGCCACTCGGTCACGGGCGAGTATGAATCCGTGCTTCCTTCGGGCGATGTTACAAGACTCAGGTTGAGCATGCCCATATCACGCTGTAACTGGCTCTGCAACTCGCGGTCGTAATCCGGAGACTGGCCGACTGGCATTGGTGGCATCGGTCTCGCTCGCGGCGTCTCGATGACCTCTTTCGTCACCACCGGCTTCATCGGGCTCTGGGGAAGAGGCACTTTCGAGGGCGATCCGAAGCCAGGCGGTGGCTGCTGATGTTGAGGTGGCACAGGCACTGGCTTCCGCTGAGGGCTCACCTGCCGTGCTGTCGAAGCATTGGCCGCCTTGACGGTGTCGCTCGTCTGCAGCGCAAAGTCTCGCACCTTGGTCGGGCTTCCGTCCCGTCGTCGCTCACCGTAGTCGTCCGCGTTTTCCGTAGACCGCGTGGCGCGCGCATTAGTGGCACTCTCGTCCATAGCATTGAGTCCCGGCCTGTTAACGAGACCTCCACGCTCGCCGACCAGTCTGACGGTGCCGAAATCCCACATGTCTTCGTCCACTTTCTCACGCTGCCTCGGCGCTCTACCGCTGTTAGAGTCCCACGTCTCGTCATCGTCGCCCTTGTGGGTGGCCGCCCATCGAGTGTGGCGCTCGATGAGCTCCGTCAGGTACGTCGTCCGCTTGGCCCGTCTGATAAAAGGGTGTCTCAAGAGGTCCTTCGCAGTAGGTCGCTCCTTGGGATCTCGCTGCAGACAGAGCTCGACGAATTCCTTGAAGGCTTTGGTGAAGTTGCCCTCCAGTCGAGGAGGCGGGTTCTTGGGGATGAGGAACAGGACCTTCATGGGGTGGATATCGGCATAGGGGGGTTCGCCGTTGGCAAGTTCGAGGGCGGTAATGCCGAGGGACCAAATATCAGCCTTGTGATCGTACCCAGATTGCTTAATTACCTCTGGGGCCATCCAGAAGGGCGTGCCAACGAAGGTGTTCTTCTTGGTCATGGTGGCGGAGAGCTGACCAGAGACGCCAAAGTCGGCAAGCTTGACCTGGCCGTTGGAGCTGAGCAGAACGTTGGCGGCTACAAAATGACAGGGTCAGCAACAGGACGAGTACGGCTGAGTGGCTTCCTCACCCTTGACATCACGGTGCAGCTTCTTGTCCGAGTGCAGATAATCCATTCCCATGAGCAGCTCGCGCACGATGATGGCGATGTAGTCCTCGCCAATGAGCCCCGGCTTCATCAGGTCGGCACAGCTCCCGCCAGAGCAGAATTCCATGACGATCCATAGTTCGGCGCCCTTGGCGTAGGAACCGTAGTACTTTGTGACGTAGGGGGACTGTAGCTCGGACAGGATGGCGATTTCCTGGATGATGTCTTCAACCTCGTCCTCGGCGCTCTCTATGTCGATGACTTTGATGGCGACGGCGTGACCAGTGCGTTTATCGACGCTGTTTGGGTATATGGTCAGCAAGGGAATCATCGTAGAGACAAAGAGATGGAGAGAGATGTTCCTGTACGTACCCTTTGTAGACCTTGCCAAAGCTACCACCACCTGATGACAGCAACGCCCTTGATTAGCGATTCCACCCCACACATCTCGCACGCAAGGCGTCCAAAGGCCAGGGTTCTGTACTGACCAATGCAGTATTCCTTCGAGTACAGAAGCTCCGGGTCCAGCGCCTCGTTGCCCTCGTCCACCTCACGCTCGCGTTCCGCCATGGCAGCCACCTCTTCAGGCGATTGGGCGGGGGAAGCTTGATAGTCTGTCCACCAGTGGGTGATGCTCTGCTCCAGGGGGAGGGAGCTCGTTGGGCAGGGAAAGCAGTCGGATCAGGTGTAGATACTGTAGAGATTCGGCGCGGTCGTCGGTCGGTCGAAGGAGGATAAGGCGGCACGTCCAGTTGCGAGTCTCTGGGAGATGGGCGGGCGGGACCAGACTGAGGTTTTGGCGGTGTCGTTCTGCGACCCCCACCAGACAGAGGCGTCGTAGTTTTTGTCTCGGGGCTATTACAGGCGGGCAACGGGTGCAGATAAGACCGCGAGAATGGATACCAAAAAAGAGAAGTTTAGAAAAAGGGAAGAAGAGAGAAGAGATGCGATGTGAGACGAGAGCGGTAATCAAGGTCAAGTCAAACGCAACGAAACGAACTTGGGCTAATCCTGGCAAAACAAATACGGACGGGAGCTGGAGGTGCTTGCTCGCCAGCGGTGCTTGGCCGCTGTTGACTGGCCCGCCAGCGGCTGAAGACTGTGCTGTAGGCCTAGCCTGCCTGAGTGGTGTGGGGTTCATTGGTGGGTGGGCAGCAACCGCCCGCGATGTACCCAGGGGGGAGGGAGGTACCATCGACCTACGAATACAGTGGACGTTTAGGGTGCCTGGGGCGCTCCAAGCGATCTCACCGTCGCAACCCGTTGGAATGAGGGGAGGCCCCCTGTCAGCCGGGCGGCCCAGGGACGGGTCACGTAGGTGCCAACCCAGCGGGTGTTTAGTGGACAGCTCGTGGCCGCGGGGGGCAATCGAGGGCCGCTAAGCAGTAACCAGTGGAGGGAATCGGAGGAGATGAAGCCCCCTCATTGTCCATTGTCAGCCCGGGCAGCCCATCTTGAGCCCAGCCCAGTTCAGTTCCGTCCAGCTCAGCCATCAGCAAGTTGACAACACCCAAGCCTCCCGCTAGGAACACGCGACGTCCACCGCCCACCGCATCCGTCCACCCACTAAAGTTTCAGGGAGCGACAGCGCTAGGGAATTTGGATCCCAGAGGACGCAATACGTAGCCCTATCGTCCACAGCGGGTCGATGCCGCGCCATTGGCTGTGCGCCTTGGCAAGCCGTGGTGAAACGCAGCGTTCCTGAGCCACGCGATTGGAAGACGCTGAGATTGGACGTCGGTCATTCCGTCGTCACCAACAAACAGCTAAACTCGACTGGACTGGGATGACCTGATCTGAAGAGGCACGGTTCAGTGCAGGTAGCCTTCCTTGGTTGGTTGGTTCATGGGCCATCGTTGCTAAAGCAAGTACTCATGGGATTCGGTTCGACAACGTCATCACTTGTCTCCTGTATGCAACGAGACAAACCATTAGACACGGCCTCTCAAACCTCTCAAGGCCAAATACCGATTACGAATCACTGAGGAACTACCTGGCGAACCAAGCATCGCGATCACGGTGGCTTTGTCTGTCACTCTGTCTCGTCTCATTGTCGCGCTATCACTACCGAAAACGCGCATCCTTCACGTCGCATCTGAATCATTGTGGTGCCGCCATGTCCTGTCATGCCCATCCTGTCCTGCCCTGTCTTGCCTTGGTCATCACAAGCACAGGAGCGTCTATAGACTCCAGTCCTTATCAAAGCAAATCAAAAGTCGCGGAGAAACAGAAGATGCATCTGATCCCTTCCTTGCCTGCCTGCCTGCTTGCCTTCCTGCCTGCTTTCTGTCTGCCTGACCCCTTCCAGTAGCCTGTCCAGGTCGGCTCCTCTCTATGGCAAAATGCAAATGCATCATCCCTCATGGCCCTGTATGTACCTGGGTAGTTGATAATCATGGTCGTACTCTCATTCCTTCAACATCCGACTCTCTCTGTCGTTCGATCTTTAATCTTCGATAAACTCAATCATAACCGTGCCCTGCTTCAAACCGGTATCCGCAATAGTCTGCTCCAAGTTCTCGATTAGGTCTTGGCCTTGAGGCATCTTCTTCAGCTCAAATTCGATCCCCTCCTTGCCCTCAAGCGGCTCTGCTTTAAGCCACTCGTAGATCCCGCGTACCCGGTCCTGGAGACTGAACCGGCGGATGACTCGTCCATTGGGGTGTCGGAACTGGATGCGGGTTGTTGTGGCGGGGTCGTTCTCCGGCTCCACGTGCGGGTTCGTACCGGATATCTTGGCAAAGGGGCTTTGCTCTGGCTCTTTGCCCTTTGCTTCGGGTTCCTCTGCCGAGTCATCTGATTTTGTCAGGGCATCCGGGTCGTGCACATTCGGTGTCGACGATCCCCTGTTTGCGGCGCTTTCCAGGCTGTTCTTGAGAGCCATCTCCAGCATCTCGTCCTCCGTCATCCGTTCCACATCCACCACTTGGGGCTTCCGTGCCGTCGACGTGGCAACTGGGTTCTTGCTGTTGGCCGCGAGGCTGTACCGATCGAGGAACTCGGCCAGCTCGGCGTGGAAGTCCGTGGCGCTTGGGAACGGTCTACCGCTCCATACCTTGACCTGCTCTCCGGTTCGCGGGTCGATGATGGAGACGTGGGGGTAGTTGTCGGGGTTTTCGTGGGCCTGGTTGGGGAAGTAAAAGGTGACGTACGCCTCGGCATCGGGGAAGTCCTTGTCGTACTGCAAAAAGATGAAGTTTTCCGAGACCAGTTCCTTCACATTCTTATCCTTCCATATGTCGCGGTTCAAGGCTTGGCAGTTGAAGTCATTCATGTCTTGAAGATTAACCAAGATCCACTTCTTGTCTTCCTTTCCTAGGGTTCGAGCCTCGTCCCAGGTCATCCGTGCCATGATATCGTAGGGTGGCCGAAACAGATCCTCGAGTCGTTGAGCGTGGGCGCCGTTCTCTGCCGACTGGGTCGGGTGTCGTTCGGGATCGCCCCATATTTGTTGTGAGAAGGGACCACCAGATCGAGCTGTATGTCATATTTCTGTCAGAAGGAGTCCTTGAGGTTCAGTGGCATGCTTTGAGCTTACGCTGTTGCTGCTGTCGTCGTCGCAGCTGTTCTAGGAGGGCAGCCTCCACGTCGCCGTCGCCATCGCCCCAGGAAGGGCCTGGGGCCACGAGGGTCTCGGTGGTGCGGGCAATGGGCGCCCTCACATCATCTGGGTCCGGTCCTGCGCCAGCGGCGGAGCCTGAGCCGCCGTTGTTCTCCTGGTATAGCTCCTCCTGCAACCGCTTGGCCATGGCCATGTCCTCCTCCTCCTGGGCGAGGGCTGCGGCCTGGGCAGCAACGGCGCGGTCGCTGTCGACGTCCATGTCGGAATCATCGTCGAACTGCATGTCCTCGTCTTCGTCGCTATCGATGTGGATGACGCCCTCGGCGTCCTGCCTCCCAATGTTGGACGGCGCGGCAGGCACAGGGTTCGTCGACTGGGCTGCGTTGGCGGACAGACCAGCGCCGACTCCGGATGCTAGGTCGGGGTTCTCATAGAAAAGCTCGATGGCGCGCTCAAAGTTGCCAGCGGTCATCTCGAGGAAGCTGCGGGCGACATCGGGGCTGGCGCCAGTGATGGCGTTGAAGGTGGCAATATTATCGTCCATGGTTGTGGGAGTGGACGGGGCGAGGCTCCCAACACCTGGCAGAGTGGTCGGTCGCGGACTCTACGATGGTGGGAGAGGGGATATGACGACGCCGGTGAGGTGAACGACGAGACAAGGAGAGGGGAGAGAGAGGAGAGTGAAGAGAAGAGGCAGCGCAAACGGCGGTCGAGCTCGGGCGATGGTGTGTCTTAGTGCGGGCAACGGTGAAGCGTCTCCGAGATGTTGCCCCAAGATATTGCCCGCCTGACGGCCACAGCACGGCACAGTGGAGCGCAGCGCGGTGTGGTGCGCGTAGTGGGGGATGTCGTCAGGAGATGCGGCGACGGGAGAGTGCAAACGCACAAAACGCGGGCAGTAATGATAGTTTGCGCGGTTTTATCAAGGGCAAAGGCACCTAGGCAGCCCTGTTGCTTTTGGTAAAATAAAGTAGAAGTGGAAGTGGGAGTGGAAGCAGGCAGAATCTTCAAGGTTGAAATTGCGTGGTGAAGCTACAAAAGACTGGATGCATCTTTGGCTCCTCGAGGTTGTACCCAACCACAGGCAAGTTGGCAGGCCACTGGCACCTTAGTAGTCAGGGCAGTGATCAACTGGCTGGTACCTTAGGTACCTAATCCTACTAAGGTAATCACCTAATCCCAAGGCACCTTGAATTACTAGTACTGCACCGTTACGTGCTCACTGCTGTTACCTAGACTGACAGCCTCAACTCGAGGTTAGGTAAGCCAGCCACACCTTCCAGGTTCCCGCCTCTTATCGCCAGGTACCTCGCACCGCCTCAGCAAGGGGCAACAGCGAGCAATGTCCGAATTTTCTCCAAGCTGACGTCTTACTTATAAGTTACAACACAACGACACAAACCCAGTCGTAAACCACTTATTTGCAACTGTCACTTACGTCCAAATGATATTACAGATATTCCAGATACTTGGGATCGGCATACTGGATTCAGCCAACAAGGCAGATAGCACCAAAATGTGCAGGCCAAATAAATAGCCTAGGACAGTCAGATCATGCTCGCCACCAAGGAAGGGAAGCACCCAGTAGCCTGCCAGTGACGATCTTAAGAAGGAGCTTCAGTCTTCGATACTCAATCCTGCCAAGCTCCTCGCGGTCCTTGGATACGGCCCGTCGAGACGGCGGTAGTGCATCTGGCTTGTGGACGAGGTGTTTGGGCCGGGGACCTAATGAATGGATAGATCTGGTGCTGTCAGCATCAAGAGATATTTGGAAGTGTCAAATAGTCAGACCATCTCTACTCAAATCTTTGCCGCTCAACTCACCGCGAGGTTTTCCTGGTCTGGCGTTAGCTATTCACTAGTTCCATAGCAGGGCTGAGCACCAACATTGATCACGATCACGGGGGTTGGAAATATAAAGCGATGTGTCTCGGCGGGTATGATGGCCGTGGAGAACTCAAGGTCCTTTCGGATCTCTTCACTTTGACGAGGGTCTCTCCTTAGCAGATAGGGAGCTTGAAAGCAGTCTTTCATATTTTGCTTGGGTTCGCCCTGAGGCTGAGACAAATGAGCATAATCAAGATCAACCAAGGGAGGCAGCTAGAACCCGTATCTATTTTCCTGCATAATCCACGGGGCATACTTAGTCTGGCGAACCGGAAAATATTCCGCTTGAGCTCCCGCTTGATCGGCCTGAGCCAATGGGCTTTCCTAGAACCAAGATGAGACGTCTGGTTGGGCGTGGCCGCTGGGGCAATGCCCTTGGTGTGGGATGTCACCTCGCATCGCCTGCCGAAGTCTGAACCAATAGTTAGCCATCGGATTGTCACCTCTGAACTGCTCCCCAACAGGCAGTTGAGGGTAGATGTAGATGCAGAGCGTGCCGGCCTCCTCACGCACTTGCAACGCAGCCTACCCTAGACTACTACATTTACTAGGAACAGATATCACGGTAACTATTTCATACTTGTTTTCTAAATCTAGCTCGTTGTATATGAAGAAATATTCATTGTATGCCCTTTGCTATGACGTATGAATCTATAGAGGCTTTCCAATTTCATTTCCGCTGCCACTTAGATGAATATCATCTCATTCGTCATTGATTTTTTAGGTTCTTAATCTAGATGCAAAAATCTTAACTTTCAAGCACATATCTTATTGCATTCCCGGTGTGTATTGCACAATCAACTTTAAAGCCGCTATCACAAACCGCTATTAACACTGCTCACACAACTCTATCCTACTTCAGCTCCGCCAAAATCTCCTTCAACACCTTCTGAACCTCTATCGACCGCTCCCCATGTAGCGCTCCGTTCACCATTGTCTTGAACTGTTCAGCATCCGGCCCAGCCTGTCCAAATACTCCTCTTGCCTTTGCCTTCAACGTAGCCGCAATAGCCTTCGCCCTCATGACCCTCTGCGGCTCGGTTCCCACGTCTACTTGGTCCATGTCGAGGCTAAGCAGATAGGTGACGGCGATGCCCTTTTCGTCGTTTGTCGCCGTCGAGGGAGACGTTGCAGCATCCATCATGTCGCGCACACTCTCGTACCATACTTGCCTCTTGATTGTCGCGAATTTGGGGCTTGAGAGGAACGGTTTGAGGATGTCAAGGACACTGCTCAGGACTGCCAAGGGGGCCTCCTTCATCTTCGAGGGGCTGTATCCCCGAGCGACAGCTTCAAGGCCGTTCTTGGCAGTCTTCTCTGTCAAGTCTTCCTTGGAATCAACCTCCATCTTGTCTTCATCCTTCAGCTCCTCCATGCGTGGTGTCACAATATCCGAAATCTCGCCTAGAAGGTCCAGGTCATCCCGAGCCTTGGCAAACTTCCAAAGACAGATAAATGCAGGCACGCGATACTCCTCGTTGTTACGCTTAGCCTCCCGCAAGGCTATCTTCTTCATCTGATCTGCAATCTTCGAGTCCTTTGTCCAGAGAGCTCGACCCTTCTCAACAAACTCAGGGTACGCTTCGAGAAGTTTCTCCTTGCCCGGGAAGGTTTTCAACGCCAGTGTCTTATCAAACACAGGCCATATCTTGCTCAAATTGGCATCGCTAATCTGGCCGCTTGCGTCGCTGGCGCTAGCAACATCCTTCACCATTGCCGCAACGGTAAAAGCTCCGGTGTGTCGAAGAGCCCACTGCTGTGTACTGATGCACCGTTCCACCAAGGCGACAATCTCCGAGACGTAACGGACAACAGTGCGATTGCTTCCGGCATGCTGGTTCCACACCTCCTTGAATACCTTGCCCGTGTACTCGTCTGTGTCGTGGGAACCGAGATAGGAAAACGGGAGCAATTCGGTCTCAAGAGCGGAGAAGTGGTCGGGGGAGACCTTGGCCAACGCTACAATCACGTCCGAGATCTTCTGGCGCTGAGACTCCTCCACCGCATTGAAGTACATGTTGACAAATCGCTCACAGAATCGCTGCTTACCAACCTCTGGTACAGCTCTCATCAAGTATGCAGTGGCACGAGCATAGGCCTGGCTGACTTCGTCGTTCTTGTCCATCGTCTGCTTCTCCATGAGCTGCAGGAAACGCCCAGCCACTGGCTTGACGTCGTTTGTGTGGCGGGTAAAAAGAGTTGTCAGCACTCGGCTACAGCCAATCTTGGTAGGCATGCCAATAGCAGTCTTGATCGTCGCCTCGAGCCTCGGAGCGAGTTCAGTCATGACATCAGCATCGATGAAGCGGAGAGCGTTCTCGATAGCTTCAGATATGGGCGACCGATTGACCATTTGCGACCTCAACTTGTCAATCTCATCTCGGCTGTCCTCTCCAGCTCTCTGGTAGTGGTAGTTGATTTGCTGCGGCTCAATGGAGCTGAGAAGGCCGAGGAGTTGGGGAACCATATCGGATATAAAAGGCCGGAGCGCTTTGCCTCCCTGCTTTGCAATCTTCATCACCGTGACGGTTGCAAAAATCTGGACTTCTTGTGCCGAACTCTCGACGCCCTTGTCAGATAGCAGGAACGGAAGTGCTTCTTTCATCATGGCCTGGGCGGCTGATCCATTGCTGCCTTCTTCGAGCTGCCTGACAAGCCCGTTGGACAATGTCATACACAGCCGCAAAGCAGCCTCCCGAACAGTGCCCTTGACATCATCAAGCACCTTCAGTGCTGCTGTCCAAATATCTCGATAATGTTTCTCATACTGAGGGAAAGGTCGTCCATGGATGAGGTCTGAGATGGCAGCGCAACTCGCTTCTCGCATTCGCCACTCGCGTCCTAGAATACTCTTCAAAAGATCCTCAAGGATGGCATCAAAGTGAGTATCTATGACGTTTGCAGAATCCTTCACAAGCGCCTTCCAAATGTCGTCCATCGATCGCTGAACGTTTTGGTTGGGATCGAATCGGTACCGGTAGAGCTTGGGGTATAGCTTGGGGTCAACTTCGGACTCCGACAAGATGTTGCTGAGTCCAAAGCGGCCGAACGCTGATCGGGTTGACCATGTCGCGGCATTTGCAGCCAGGGACATGAACTTGTACACGAGTCGCTGGTCGCCAACTTCATTGGCGAGACTGACGATATCCTTGTAAGAAGTGATGGACCCTCCCTCGCCAGTCGGGAGAGCGCCTGGCTCGAAGAGCTCTGTTTCCTGGTCCACCTTGAGCTGGACACTGGAGCCAGTGAATGCGGAAACGAGGTCCTTAACCAGGGTGCTCTTGAGGTCCGCATCACCGCGCTCATAAACTAATGAGAGGCCGCGCGATGCTGTCTCTTGTACAAGCTCGTCTCTTGCGCTCAAGAGCCGCATGAATGCAGCCTGTGCCTCTCGAAGTCTTGATTGAACCTCAGGGAGATGGGAGCAATATTGGACAATGCAGAACAGCCAAATTCCCGATGCCTTCAGCAGTGAAGGCTTGGTGGCCTTGGAATCCGCAAAGAGCTTGTTCAGTACTGAAACCAACCTCGACGATCGCGAACCATGGCGCTCGTGGCAGCCCCGAGATTCCACGTCCAGGGTTAGTTTTACGTAGTCGGAATCCCAACGGGCGATCGCAGCGGTGATTGCATCGCCGACCGTGAATTGAATTTCGACACGCTTGATCTCGTGAAGGCTGAAGAGTTCCTTAAGGATAGAGCCGAGTACTCCGTGGGACCAGCCGTCACCGTTTTCAGTCGCGTTTTGATCCTCTTCAGTCTCTTCCACCCCGGCAGCCAACCTCCCAAGAGCGAGAATCGCCTTCTCATTGCTCTTCTTTGCTTGGGCCGCCAGCTTTTGTACGATAACTTGGTGAGACTGATCCCCTTCGCGAGGAGGGATGGCCAGACCGGCTGTCCACAATTGAGCAAAAGATTCGAGAGCAGCGTCGTAGAGGGACGGGTTGACATTTTCGCCCGTAAGAATGCTTGAAGGATACCGAACGTCGGCCGGTAATGGTTGGCCATAGTAGACACACCGGGAACAGACGTGACTGAATGCAAGAAGCGCTCCCTCGGCAGCGTTCAAGTCAGACCCAACAGCAGTGTCGGCCTTCTCACATAGTGAAACCAGTGTCTTGCAACAGTTTTCGACAGAATCAGAGTCGTTGGCCAGATGTGAGGCAAGAATTCCCATGGCCCGGGAACCAAGAGACCTAATTTCCTTGTTGTTCGACTTGATTAGCGGCAATAGGTTGGTACTGAACTGGGTCAAGAAGCCAAGTGCACCGCCTGGGCTGAGGGATGCCACGTCGACAAAGCATCGGATGCATTCCTCTGTGATTGCGGAATCCTCGACAGAGGCTCCATCAAGACAAGCCTTGAGGTAAAACACCACAAACCCACTATCGACGGTGTGGAGATAGGAAAGGATTTTCTCTCTGGTTTTGATGTCCGTCTTAACGCGGGCATCAAGTGTTTGCATCCAGTCTGGCTGAAGCTTGAAGTCTTCAAGAGCAGTAAGGAACATGATGTGCTTGACGTAGCGCAAGGCGGCTGGGAATGCAGAAAGCCGGGATCCCTTAAAATTCTCAAACACAGAATGCGGCAATTCTTTCCACTCAGGTAGTGATTTTGGTTCCGCATGTGTATCTGGGCCGATGGAAGCCCCAAAGAACTTGATGACCATGTCGGTCCAGTCTGGGAGAGATGGACTGGTCTCAACATGGGCGAAGTAAGTCCAAGGATCAAGGCCTTTGTGACCCTGTTCAACCACGTCGTTTCGTTCATCTGGTCTTCCACCAATCGCAAGGATATCAATCCAGCGTCCGGTAATGTCGGAGAATGTGAGGCATTGGTTCGCCCACTTGACGACGGCGTGGCGCGTGCTTCGTACAGCCGGAGCCTCATCGGCTAGAGACATGTATGTGAGTAGCATCGTTTTCAGCCCCTCCGCTTCGCTGCCCGCGGTGGCTGGGATATTGGCTGTCAAGCTGGATAGGGCTCCGTCGATGTTGACAACAGCGTCGTTTATCGGATCTTCCGAGAGAGACCGGAAGAGCCAGCTAGCGAGATCAAGTCGCTCGGCCATGGGCATCTTTGCACTTCTTGCCAGAACTCCAATCGTTTCGTATGCCTTTGATCGAAGGGCTATGTCGTCATGGGACGTGTTCTCAGGTACGGGCCAGCCTTGTGCCTCGATATAAGTCCTCATATTCTTGATAAGTGGAAGAGCAATGGTGAAGCCTTCCTTTGAGGGGCCGATGCGGGCTACCCACGAAAGATACTGGAACAGGGCCTTGTGAAGCTTCGTGCGCTCAAGAGCGCTAGTAGGCCGTAAGGGTTGATCGGATGAATCATCGGATTGTGGTGGAGAGAAGTCTAAGCTTACTACACCCATGATTTCCTCGGACATGGTTGTCGATATGGCAGACTTGGACAGCATACCCAGAATACGTGTTCGATATGCGGCGGGTAGAATCGAATGTGCCTGGAACAAGCGTTTGACGAGAGGCCCGTCTTCCATTGAGACCGAAGTTCTCTTGAGGATTTCCTCTGCGGAGGATGCGACTCTGTTGTCAAAGCTCGACGCAGCGTACACTGCGGGTAGGAACTTCTCCTCATCCGTGAAGGCGCCGCTGGCGAGTAGGACCACAAGCTTCACCTTTAGTTCTGACATGCGCTGGAAGATCTTTTGCGACTCGGGGTTTTCCACTGAGAGAAGAGCAAGGTCTTCTGGTGACATCGTTGGGTTTGCTTGAGCCCAGGTTTGCGTTCCGATTGGAGTTCTTAGTCGGAGGAAGATGTTGATGAGCTTAGCCAGATACTTTGCATCGGCTTCATCGGAGAGACCAATGGAATCTCGAAAGTCCACATCTTCTTTGCTACCCCTTGGGGGTATCCGCACATCAAGTAGAAGTCGTAGAGCGATGTTGAATAAGGCGCCAGCCCTTGATTGGCCCTCATCTTTGGCAAAGCCTTTCAAGGCCTTTGGGATGATGGCTCTTCGATCGTCATCATCGATACGCTCCAAGCTATGTTGGATAGCCGAAAGGTCCAGTTGCTTGACCAAGGGCGAGTCGGTTGACTTGTACTGGTCAAGCAGTGCACCCACTGGTAGCACGACCCTGCGGATCATCAGCGCTTGCTCCCTACTGGGATGAAGAAAGAGGAGGGCAGGTCACGGCACATACTGGGGAGGTTGGATAAAAGTCTTGAGCCTGGCAAATATTTGGACCACCTGCACACCTTTAGCACCTGCAGACGATCGTATCTAGGCTTGACCCGCAACTCACTTTGGCTCTCACTTGGGCATGTTCACTGCCGGCTTTGAGGAGCACCGGGGTAAGGTATCGTTGCAGGAGCTGGTGAAGCTTCACCTCCTTGTTTGCGACACCTAGGATCTTCAACTCAACGCTGTCTAGCAACTGCAGTTCCCGTTCTTTGGTTGATGAGGCGGCCATGATGTCCTGGTGAAACCAGATCGTGGGGTGACCCTGTGGCGGGGAAACGTCGCCCGTGATGCGGTGGGACGTCTAGATACAGCCGAAGCAAAGGCAGGAAAAATGCAGAAATGAACAAAGCAACGCAGAGATGGAATTTCGACGGCGAGATTACGACGTAGCTTCACGAATTGGGCGCAGGCAGCTCCGGATGACGAGTTGCTTGAGCTTCCACTTTGCCTCCAAGTCAACAGCGTCGTGACGAACAGCTTCTGACTAAGCACGAAGAGAGCTCCATGTCGGCTTTCCCATCACGTGACGACCGAGATGTCCGTCTGAGCTCTGACGAAACATCTGAAAGACACCAAATCACAATCAGATCAAGCTGTCAAATTATTCGTGATGATATCTGCGCTTCTGGGGGACGCGTTGCCTGGAAGCTACCAGCTCGGTCTCCTTGTATCTCACAGGCATGGGCGCTGTGAACCTTGGCTATACGCTTTCGATGCAGGGTGCTACTCTGGGATGATTGTGATACCCATTGTGTTAGGAAGCTACAAATACGGTATGGGCTGGGTAGGATGCCGACGAGGACTGTGGAGGAGGAATCCCGATTCAACAGACAAGTTTCACGAGCGAGCTGATTTCAGTACCGACCCTTGACGAATTGGCTGCTGTATTTGTCTGGTGCTTCTCTTGCTGCACTTCCTAATGCGTTGAACCAAAGCAAAAAAAAAAGACGTGTACGATCACTGCAATATCTCGGCACGGTTGCTGATGCTGCGGTGGACACGTGTAGGACGCACCAAGTGCACAAGGTCCAGGGCCGCCTAATTCTCTTTCGGCTATTCGTCAGCATCCTTGAAGGGCGCCATGCTGGTTCAATGAGAAGCAATCCTTAACGAGCTTGGAAGCTCATGACTGGATCCGGTAGTATGCCACGAGTTCCCGGAGAATTGATGCCAGATCGGTCTTTGCACGCACAACATACATGACGGCACGGCGACGGCCGGAAACGTCGGGATTCCAGATCCACCACCTGCCGGCTCTCTTCGGCAGGGCAGGTCTTAGGTCAACCTTGTCCGATACCGGTTGGAGGGAGAGCAGACGGGATCGGCAAGGGAGGGTGAGAAGTCGCGGGCTGCCCAAAACCGCGCACGAGTGTCCAATGGTGCGTCTCGCCTTGGGAATGCAAATGCTGCGTAATAGGATTGTGGCAGTGCTCACTCATTTCGGCGTGCCCAACAGAAGGACGGAGCATGAGAGTCGATCTCGGCTCGGACATGGGAGGCCACAGCACTTTTCCCCACACCGCAAAGCTGCTCAGATGTCACATGGCCTGGATCGAAGCCCTCGACGCTCGAGGATGCAAGAGACCCTATTGTCGAGCTGGGACTCAGCCAGAACAAAGGCCAATAAGCAACGTTCCTGGACGAAGCCAGCAAGCAAGTAAGACATGGACATGGGCAAGGGCAGCTACTAGGAAAAGGGAAAGGCTCTTATGCCTGGGCGGGCTGAAACCATCAGATGCCCCCGCACGATATTGGCACGCCCTGCGACTTGGCCGGAAGGTCTTGAATACCACAGTGCTGCTAACGAAGGCCTGTCAGAAATGATGTGACTGTTGTGTCATTGCAAGCTAAAAATCTCAGCGATTACTCACTCCCTTGCAAAAATTGAATAGTCCCATGACTTACGATCATGTCACGGCTCGTCGCTTTGACCCTGGGGATAGAGTCAGGCTCCGCCTCTCGCAACTGGACCTCACAAGATCCGTGAGCTGCTAAAAATGGCCATTCGTCATCGGTTCACGGCTGGGTTTGGGGGTTTGGTAGGCTTGCAAGGGTTACTGGCCGATCTGCACGCGGTATCCGGGGCCCTGGTTACCTGCTTGCGTCGGACGCGACTGGATAGCAGGAACAAGAAGCTCAAGATGGATTTAGGGAGCAAGTCAGGCTGAAATGAGGTTGGTCTCAGAGGGAATGGCATTGAAAAGGGTGTTTCGATTCTAGAATTGATGATAGCTCAGAATTCCAGGCCATTGTCCTGGTTGTCGTGTTCAGGGATGATTGAGTGGCATGGTGCACGGCGTATTCGTAGAACAAATAATGGCAATATTCCCAGGATTATCTGTGTTGGAATAATTTCGAGGTAAATCGACGACACAAAATCCAGGTCACCCGGATAGCTATAGGATGCAACTCTCGTTTGTAAACTTTATCAGTGTCTGGTCAAGTCGAACCTTGAAGTCCCCGATATGTCTACTTCGTACTTCGTGAGGGGCAAGGTTGTCCTCGGTGAGCCCGCGGCGTGCCTGCACTGAGAGTGACAGGGGTGATTGGACGAACAAGTATCCGGAACTTGGTAGGGACAGTTGGCTTCAGGCTCACAAAGACGTCGGGGTCATCGACTCGGGCTGCGCAGAGGCTGCAGCGTTGCCAATGTATGAAATAATCTCTCATGCGTCGGGATGATCCACCGGCAACGAGGCCCAGGTGCCAGGAAAAGCTCCTATTCGCTCCTGATTCGACAGACCACTGGCGACGGCGCCCTGCAGCGTCACCATTTAAGTGCAAGGCCGCCTCTCTGGGGCAGCGGATGGCCCACGGCCATTTAGCGACGGTGACCCTCGGTAAAGTTGGTGCTGCATGAATGGCGTCAGAACGAGCAACTCAATCAAGGAAGATCAAATTGGTTTCTCGTGGGAGGAAGCGAGTGAGAACTATGACGAGGGTCGCTTCGAAGCCCTGACGCGGCTGGACCCTCTCTAGCTTTGGTTTGGACGGCGATAGACCGAGATCTGGTGGGCACCAAGCCCTGCCCTCGATGAGTTTTGGATGCACACCGCCGTGCATTTTAAGTCGACGAACCACACGCTTTATCACCACCATGAGAAACTGTTGGCTAGCTGTCAATAACGGAACCGAAGGCTCCCCGAAGGGCGAATGGGGCAGCAAAGTGAAGACTTCCGCTGCGGTTGAAAACGAGAGGCTGTGGGAAACAACGGAGCTTGGAAGGAATCAAAGTCTCAAACCGGGCGCTTTGGTGATCGGCACAGAATCAGGCTCGTCCCGAACACACATCATTGCGGTTCATCCGAACAGCAACCTTCAATCTGCTATAGCTCGACAGGAAGCAAGTTAGTTGGTTGATGGACTTGCCTGAGCTACTGCATGGATACGATGGAACGGACTGACTGAGCGTTAGCAAGTGCATTGCAGCGGCACAGCTCCAGGTCCTCGCTAATTACCAGGGCAATGTTAGACCGTGGCTGCTTCGCTTCAGCTGCCGCACCAGGCCGCCAGCCTGCCCTGTGGCGCGCTATTGTGACAAAGTGTCTCGGACAACACGAAACGAAATGCTTGACAGTCCAACGGTCGTGAGTGTTTCCCGACGACGTGACCATGGCGAAAGCAAGGGGTCCTGGTGGTTGAGACATCAATTTCGGGCAGGCCTTCAATTGTTGCCGTCAAGGTCAGCTCCAAACACGCTTCGAACAGTAGCCGGTGGACGATGTCAAATGAGCCGATACACTTCCACATTCTCCCTCCCACATACCACCACGACAAGCCGGCGAAGATGACGGACAGGTCCTGCTGGGTGTTCGATGCTCCCTCATTCCATGTGGTAGCTGGATCATAACAAACTCTAAACAGCCGTGTTAGCGTACTGGGAAGAACGCATGCACATTTCGCTCCTCCTTCTTTGCCGTATGGAGGCGAATTTGGACCATAACCCCCAATTCTGCGGGTGAGATTCTTCCCAGGTACTTCGCGAGCCTGGCACGGAGCGACCGCTGGAACAACTCGCGGCGACTTACTCTCCTCCCGTTCTCAATGATTCGCAGGTGCCGTAGGCCATGGCCATGCTCATGATCGGATCCCTCCCTCCTCCAAGGCTCCAACCCTCCACATCTTCCCACCATGCCGTACTTACCTAGATCGGGTTGCTCGATCAATCAATCTATCCATCTTTCCTCCAGACGCCCGATGATTTCATGATCCACCGGGAGCAGGGCTGCGCTCGCAGGGATGCAGCTGGTTCATCTCGCCCTGGCCGTCCGGTATCCAGCGCCCAGCGCCCAGCGTCCAGCATTGCGACCCAGTCAGCATTGTGACCATGGGCCGTCCAGCACCGAGTCTCAACCCACAGCGGGTTAGGGCTCCATCTCGACACCATCCAGCTTGCTCGCTCATAATAGTGGCACTTCTGATGCAGGGATAGCCCTGGTTCCCGACGCTACACCACAGAGGCCTGCTTGCCTGCTCAGCGCAGGACGCACACAAAAGCTTCCTCTAGGCCACCCGTTCTCAGCCTGTCTGAACCTTGCCTGTGCACTCCGTACACGGTACTTGCTCCGAACTGTACCGAGTGCCCTCGTGTTTTGTGCAGGCGTCACAAATTGTCTGCCGGAGCCAGGCAAGGTAGGGCAGGCTGCTGCACAAGGCCCCTCAAAACGGCAGCGCTCTCCAGCAATGGCCCATTATGCTGGATGGCTGGATAGTCGTACGCCCCCCTAATTGTCGCTGGCTCATGCCCACTGCTCGCTATTGTCATTTGAGTGCTTCACGAGAGGCCGATACTGTGTGGGTGAGCTTCGTGCTGGAGAAGCAAGCGGGCCCACAGTGTCATCTCCTCGTCCTTCTCCTCCCTTCCATTCTCTCCACATCGACACCCGCACACCCAATAACTCTCACACCCACTCACACGCACACACACTCACACGGTCTTGTTCTTGATCCTCGCATCCACATCCCCGTCGTCACTGTTCGTTTCGTTTTCCAAGCTGCCCCTCTGGCCTTTTCTTCCCACAGCCTCCCCTCCTCTCCCCACAGTTTTTCTCGTCTCTCCTCCGTACTGCGAGCTTGATTGCAAAGAAAACCACCATCGTCTGTTGTCGTCTTTGTGCGGTTGATTATCCTTGGATTGTCCGTGTCCGTGTCGACGTCTGTATCCGGCATCTCCGTCGCTGCGCCTTGCTGTCCACCTGGATTTTAACACCTGCAGCGGCTCCGTCACTCGCCAGTGGCACCCAGCGTCATTCGCCCGTTGTCGTGTTTCAGTGCCACCCTTAGCAGGCCAAGATCCCAGATCCCTTGTCGGCGGATACGGCAACGCACCCCCCTGGTCGATAATTTTCCCTTACGCCTCGTACCCTCGTCCCCGCGCGCCCCGATTGTTCCCAAGGCCAAGGCCCAAACAAGGCAAGGTTAGGAAAAAAAAAGCTCTGTCTTTTTTCTCTGCCTCTCCCACACAACGACTCATCCCGCGACTCTCCTTCAACATCCCCTCTCCATCCCCATCACGTTCCCACGGCTCTTCCCTTGCGCGTCTTTTGGAAAGTTGGCTGTGAGAGTTACTGTTGTTTTTGTTGGCGCCTAAAAGTGAGTATTTTGACCCCTTTTACCATTTTCTTGTTTTCTGCCCCCTGTGTCGTGGCATTGGATGTGTGGACCGGAGACCTGTGAGAAACCCAACCCAAGTAAAGCGCCAATCCTCGCAAACCCCCGCGCGATAACGATGACGACGGTCGCGATCGCCAACCAAGCCGCCGAGTCGCATGAATTATCCCGGAAGATGCTTGGAGTTTATGGGAAGGACGTCGGTGGAATGGGGAGTCAAGGTCGCCGTTGTGTCGCAACCAAGGATTTCGTCGATGCGCACCACCAAATCACCACGAGACGTTGAAGACGAGTCTCGGACAAGACAATGGCATCGACCTGCGATGCCTCGACCGACATATTACTCGACTGCGATAAAAAAGCCGGCGCGCTATCCCGGCACTCAAATACCCACGCCTCTCTCGAAATACCGCCCGCGCAACCATTTACCCCTCTCGGTCCGTCGTACATTCGCTCGATGTTGCGTCGCATGCTCGAGCAATGTTCCCTCTCCCTCTTGGATATCCCATGGGGATGCATCCACGAGAACCCACGGGGAACCGGTTGCCCGTTGGACGTGGTTGAGGCGCAGTGGAACTGGCATCATTCAATGTGAAGGACGAACATCGCCTCGTGGAGCTCCATCAAAAGCCAACGGGGTGGGACTGCGCCCGCTCGTCCTGGGTTGATACAATTGTCTTCTTGTCGATGAACATAATCTCTTCGGGATGCTGGTGATGCGCGGCACCAAATTCCGGTTCAGTGGACGTTGCACCGCACTCAAACTTCCTGGACCGGCTGAGCATCTAACGGGAGCTCTCGGATGCTTGATGGATTCTTCTTGTTCGGCGTCGGGATCTCTGAGAGGGCGACTCCGGGACCATTTCCCCGAGCTTGGCGAATATCAGCAACACGGGCGGACTCAAGACGGACCTTCGACCACAGCGAGCCCTGATCCATGGATATCCTTTGTCGCGACCAGACCTGACCTCAATCTGCTAGAACGTCTGCTCCGGATGTTGCTAACAGTACTGCGCTAGGTTCAACTCATTTCGGGAACGTTTCAGCTATCTTACCACATTCCTTAGGAATTTCTGGTATAGCATACGTTCAACCCAAGATCTGATCTGGGACCGTTGCGAACGTTGACTTGACGTTTTTCACCTCTAAACCCCCCAAGCACCCCCTTGCTTCTTGTATCGGCGTGACGGCGTCTGAGAGAATCTTGTTCTCATCTCTGTACGACTGCTTTTCGGAGTCTCGGTATAGGGTCTAGATACCAGTCTTTCTCGATTCGTTTCCAATTCCCGGTTTCGGTTCGGCAGCTTCGCATCTTTCGGGGCATAGACTTGGCGTGAAGGTGAGAAATTATCCTGTTCCTTGTTACCTCGGGTTGCAGGCTGTAGCTGTTTGCTTCGTCTACGCTTGCGTTGCCTACCGTGGGCCTGTTTGCTAGGCGTGAAAGCATCTTTATGTCGAGTGACGGAGCGAAGACCTGGAACTATCAAGTGGTGATACCAGCGTCGCAAACTTGAGAAATCGATCGGCGATCTCGAGGCCGTGGCCTGCGGCGTAGTCCACACCAACTAACTGACTTTGGCTAACTCTCGAGTCCAGGTCTAACGACATCCAAATCTAACGACTTGCTTCGTTATACTCGCATTCTCGAATTCCCTCTGCAGTAAGTCTCCCTTTTTTCTCTGAATCCTGTGTGTGGTGGAATGATGCGTGGTGGTCTGCGGCTTTCTTTGAACCGCGCGTTGTGGTGAAGATGCCTGGTTCCTCGGGCAGCCCAAAATTCTGCCCCAACCTTATTTTCGAGCCGCGCACCGAAAGCACTTTCCTCTCAAACACCAAACAACCGCCTCTCAAGGCTGCGATGCTAACCTTCGCAACGCAGCTCTTCTACGACTTTGTTCACGACGTGTACGAGATCTACGCTCGGTAAGTTACTGTGTTCGCTGTTACGTTGCCTACCCTGGTCCCCCGAAAGGAACCCTCGAGCTCCAACCCCGATTGCCTGGACGATGCTGGCGGCAGGACTCCGACTATGCCCTTAGGACGTTCGCCCGGCGCCTGGTACAGGATCCTAATCGCTGGATTTCTGGGTCGAATCTGCCCTAGACTGCTATTGGATGCAAATCGCGCATGCAGCCGCCTGCTGCGGGTCATCTCGGCTTTTCCTGACCTCCGGGTTCGCGACGTCCTGTCCTGGGGAGCGTCCCTGATGGTCCATCTCCAATCGCGATCAGATTCTTCCTTTCTACCGCTCAATCACACTTTTACTTGGACCCAGTTAACCTGCCACTGCTGGTTAATTGGCCTCCCTCTCTTCTGAATCACTTCCTCTACATCGCTGAGACATCATTCCCACTGTCTGCGCTTGTGATCACTTCGTCACGTTCGAGTTAACGCAGTTGCTAACGATCTCCGCAGTCTCTTAAAACCCGTTGCCTTGCTCGCTTAAGCCTCGCAACATACTCTTGTACGTTGCCGCTCCCCTGTCCCACGCAGCCTCAACTATGACTGACATAAAAAACAGCTTCGCACCACTCGCTCGAGTAACTTTGGTCCTTTGAGCATTTCGGTCAGCTTTCGAATCTCAGTAAGTCATGCGATTGTCCACCTGCCAACTTAGCAACACCTGCGACGCACCTGTTCTTGGGGAAACTCTTATTTCCACAATCTCGATTTCGTCGCCCTAATGTCCAAGGGTATTGAGCTGACCGTGACGCAGTCAACATGGAACTGAACGCTCCTTTCAACTCAGTCCCGGCTAACGGTGGCCCTGCCCCCGGCCAAATGACTTACTCCAACGGCACTCCTCCTGCCGACATGAACTCGGTCGCCCCTCCTCCTGGGTCTGGCCCGGATGCCGCCAAGACCACCCTTTGGTATGGTACCTGAGATATCTTGACACTAGAAACCCACTCACATTGTTATGATAGGATGGGAGAACTTGAGCCCTGGATGGACGAGAACTTCATTAAGGGCGTCTTCTTGTCCGCTGCTGGCGAGACTGTCAACGTCAAGGTCATTCGGGACAAGAACTCCGGTAATGCTGGATACTGCTTCGTCGAGTTCCAGTCCCCCGATGCGGCTACCAAGGCCCTGGGCCTCAACGGTACTCCCGTCCCCAACAGCTCCCGCCAGTTCAAGCTTAACTGGGCATCTGGCGGCGGTCTTGTTGACCGACGGTAAGCTTCGTTGACTTTCCTTTGATATTACTATCGACTAATTGGAACTAGTGATGACCGCGGCCCCGAGTACAGCATTTTTGTTGGAGATCTCGGCCCTGAGGTCAACGAATACGTTTTGGTTTCTCTCTTCCAGGCGCGCTTCCCGTCCTGCAAGTCTGCTAAGATCATGACCGATGCCATGTCCGGCCAGAGCCGCGGCTATGGGTTCGTCCGCTTTTCCGATGAGAACGACCAGCAGCGCGCTCTTGTTGAGATGCAGGGCGTCTACTGTGGTAACCGTCCCATGCGCATCTCCACCGCTACGCCCAAGAACCGGTAAGCCACCCTTGTCTGAATATACCCGGCGAACGAGAAGACTGATGATTTGTAGCGGCAACCACGGCTTCGCCCACGGCGGCCCCCAGAACGGCGGTCCCATGATGGCTGGCGGCATGCCTCAACAGCAGATGTGGGGCGGCATGCAGGGTTTCCCTTACGGAGGTTTCAACCCGGCCAACCAGATGAACCAGTTCACCGACCCCAACAACACCACTGTCTTCGTTGGAGGACTTTCAGGCTATGTCACCGAGGATGAGCTTCGATCCTTCTTCCAGGGCTTCGGCGAGATCACCTACGTGAAGATCCCCCCTGGCAAGGGCTGCGGCTTCGTCCAGTTCGTCCACCGCCATGCCGCTGAGATGGCCATCAACCAGATGCAGGGATATCCTATTGGCAACTCCCGTGTCCGTTTGAGCTGGGGCCGTTCCCAGAACAACTCCGGCGTAGGCACCCCCTACCGCCCTGCCCCCCCTCCCCCTCACTATATGGGCATGCCCAGCCATGGTGGCCCTGGTGGTAACTACGGTCCTCAGCACTTTGGCGGACCTGCCCCTGGGCCTCAGGGCCCTCAGGGACCCCCTGGACCTGGACCCCAAGGCCCTCCCCAGGTATGACAGATGTCCCTGGAGTGTTTTTGGGCCTTACTTGTGGATGAAGACTGACTTGTTCTTCTCAGTAATTTGACCACGATTCGACTCGTTGAATGACGGGGTATGCATGCAACCATCCCCCGACACTTCTTTTTCCTTGGACTCGATTATCTTGCCTCGTCATTGGCTGTCGTGCCCAACGGGGGTTTCCTGTTGGTATGATTTTTCTGACGTGACGATACCCGCCCTCAACTTCAACTTGGGATTATGGTTCACACGTTTCATCGCAGCTCTGGATTTCGATACGGCACCACGCACACTTCATTTCCTTGGTCTGAATCATGATTGGCGTTGGAGATCTTCGGCCCCGGTGGATTGTCATCAGTTCAAATTCATTCAAGCTGATTGCTTCTATCTGTTTGCTTTCGTCATTTGCTGCTTTTAACCGCTGCGTCTGACGTTCTGCCTGACTTGTGAATTTCCCTACATCTCTTTGATTGCGTCTCTGTTCGTTTGAGTGTCCGTAGTCCAAGCCTTGTTTGTTTAGTCGTTCTTGTTTGTTCTCGAGGAACGTTACGCGATGGCTTTGGTGTTGCCACTGCACACAGCTCACCTTGGCTCACACCGTTGCATTAGACATGGCTTACCGAGAAGACAGCAGAGGACAGTGTTTCGAGGGTGCGAAGCATATTTGCGGATAGGGGAGTTGTAGTGTCTGGGCTGGGTGAATTTGTACTGGCAGCTCTGGTGGTTTATCCAGATTCAAAAGTCATGGTGGGGACGCTTTGTCCAAGGGTTGATTTATTTGGATCAAGGGGCGAAGGGGAGTTTGACGCAAGGAGCCAACGGTCATGTATCACTATTCAAATTTTGCAACTCACAAGGTGTTTTGTGTAAGCCTTTAACTGCATGTATGCGCTTGCAATCCCAGATTGACGTGGCGCATTGCTTCGAAAGTGTATGAATATCCGTAACTGATAGCTGAATCACTCGAGTGGATTTTACGCCCATCGCTTGTCAAGTTAGCTGACGTAACGTGCATGTCTACGTGCGCCAAGAGACATGTAATGGAAGTTTCTAGGCCGGCGCTGAATCGGAGGTCCTGTCTTTCTTATCACCATAATTATATGAATGTTCCGTTGATCTAAAAAATTGCTTCTAAGAACCCAGTGCGACTTTCACATAGAAAACCGACAACCTTACTGGACTAACGACCTCGAAACCATCATGGCACAGCCGATTGACCTGAGCAAGTTCCCAAAGGATGCCCCATCCCGACCTCCACGACAACTCCGCTTCGCAGACGTAAGAGTCCCAATGAACGGCATGATGAGGCGTGGCATAGACTATTCGGGTTGAAGTACCGTACTAATTCGCTACTACCTAGGTGGCGGTCACAGCGACAGCTAATGAGTTCAAGGGCATCTATCGCAATAAACAGGCCCACGAGCCTGACTTTGAGCACACCGTCGACCGCGCTCGAGATGCTGGCGTCAGCAAGCTGATGCTGACCGGCATGTCCCTCACAGATGTTGCTTTTCATGGAGAAATAGCCAAGTCTCGCCCATCTCAGTGTTTTTACACAATCGGCGTGCATCCGTACCATGCATCCGAGCTTGATGAGGGAGGCAAGGAGCATCTGGATAAACTTGAACGAGAAGTCAAAGACGCTCTTGCCCAGGACCCAGTTCGGATTGCAGCCTTTGGAGAACTGGGACTGGATTATGACCGAGAGGTCCATGCCTCGAAGGAAGTGCAGATCCGAGCATTCAAAGCACAGCTGGATCTCTTCGTGGAGAATGAATGGGACTTGCCGCTCTTCTTGCACTGCCGAGCCGCCCTCGACGACTTTGTCAACATCATCACTCCCTACTTGGAGAAGTTGCCACGCCGTGGGCTCGTTCACAGTTTCGTGGGATCGACGGCCCAGATGGAGACGCTAGTCGAGCTGGGATTCGACGTCAGCGTGAACGGCTTCTGCTTCAAGGACCAGGATACTCTACAAATGGTCTCCAAGATTCCCCTCGAACGGCTGCAAATCGAGACCGACGCGCCTTGGGGAGAGCTGAAGGCAACTTCGGATCTCGTCAAGCGCTATTGCGCGAATGCACAGCCCCTACCAGCGGCGAAGAAGAAGGACAAGTGGGACCCGAAGTGCATGATTAAAGAGAGGAATGAAAGCTGCACTCTCGAAAGGGTTGCATATATCGTGGCAGGACTAAAGGGGATCGGGGTTCAAGAAGTTGCTGATGCTGCTTGGAAGAACAGCATCAAGATGTTTGGTCTAGGGGAGAAGGTCGATGAGTCCTAGGTCATGTAAACAGGAAGTTAGACATTTTCTAGACATCGCACTTGGAATAGATATCAAGATTAAATCCTCCCCAACCTCTAGCGAATGCAATTGAGCACCTCCCATGAACTTCTAAGTCGGGAACCTACTCTACAGATTCAAGAACAGCGTACTATTTTCTGTCAAACCTGAGGAGTTGTCAACCCGCAACCGAATCAACCCATATCCTCCGTGCGCTTAGAAAATGGCGATGGCATTTGGCGGGGATCCGACCAAGCCTGGCTGGTTCAATGGAGACGAGGTTATCATGAAAGAATACCGCTTGGCCTGCTTGCAGTAGGCCGACAACTTGCTGAGATCCCAGAGCTCTCCGATTGACATTCCAAATAGGTTGAGGAGATAGGTATGGAGCACTGTTCATTGTTAGCTAGGGTTCGCATGTTCTACCGGGGTTCTCGTACCTAGATCCTTCATGCCGCCGATCGAGAAATCAGGCTTCAGGGGTGGGAATGCTTCAAAACTGCTCGAGTCCGAGGCTGCGGCAGAAAAGCGCTTGTTCCAGAGCCACCTGGCCGTGTTTTCGGATCCGTGGAGGCCTGAAAGCGTGCCAGCCCCCATTTTAGCCAAATCGACGGGGTCCATCTTGTCGACGACTTCTGTGGCGCCAGTTCGGATGAGAAGGATGTCTCCTGGCCGGAACTCCACGCCGAAGTGAGCAGCGCAGGCCTCAATGTCGTAGATTTTGATGCGGTCGCCGTCAAAGGGGTGAAAGGCGATTCCCACCTCCTCGGCAAACGCCTTGAAGTCGATGAGAACGCCTCGGCCGACGATGCACCCTCGAGCGTGCCAGTGGTCCAGCGTGGGCATGGTGTTTGAGGCCGTCGACTCTGCCGAAAGCGCCTCCATACTCGGGTTGGCTCCGTTGTAGGCGAGGCCAGTAGGCTGGTGCTGGAAGTGGCACAAGCTGTCCCACTGGCTGCTGCCTTGGGTGTTGAAGTCCAGTTCGTCGTCCCACGATTTGCCTTGCTCGAATGGCAGAGCAGCCATGCTTTCGGGGATATACAGCACCCTGTGCTCTACCGGCTTCCGTCCCGGAATAGCCAGTTTGTTCATGGCGTTGAGGGGCCAACTGGGTGTAATCAGTATTCTGCTAGCCTTAGGATGAGCGACTGGCCTTACTTGAGTGAGATGGATACTCCGTCTTTAACTTCACTGGCCGCGGCTTTCACGACTTCTGGAGTCAAAAAGTTGAGAGTTCCGACCATGTCTTTCTCTCCATTGCGGTCAAAAACACCCCAGGCACAGCCTTGAGGCATCCCCTCGACCTTAGGAAGATCATCGAAATCGGGCACAGAGTTCAGATCAAACGCCGCCATTGTTGGTTGTGTGGATGGTTCAATTGTCTGTTATTCTGGGACAGTCTTGTGATGGATTGGAACTCACAACCTTCTGAGAAACAAGAGACGGCTTTTATATCTGAGCACGAAAACGGTTGCCTAAATGTCGTGAAGCAGTCGTCTAGGGCAACGTTCGAAAAGAGACATCGGGGCATAAATAGAACGTGAAGAAGCATGGGAGGTTACCTGTACGTGGACGGATCTCGGATATATGGCGTATTCGTACAACTAGTTCGCGACGATTTGCTCAGCCACGATGTTTCTGCGACTAATCGACGCAACCCCACAATAAGTGATGAGGGCATCGTGGTTTCTCATGACCCATGGCATGGCCCGTGGCATAAAGGCTTTATGCAGTCAATTGCGTCTGAACAATGACAGTATGTTCGTTATGCGAGATATTTATCGCGAAAACCGAGGCGGAAAGGAATTGTGACAAAAAGTGTGACATTGGCAGAATTATGACAGTGGGATATAGAAAATAACATGTAAGATATGAGAGACTCCCAAGTATTATTCAGGAACTTTCTCATTCTCTATATTTGTTATAGCCTGCACCTTTGCAGCACTCGCACTTGTATGGTCAAAGACATAGCCTAGCCATTCCTTGACCAACCTTCTCGCCAACTCGATTCCCACGACTCGCTCTCCAAGACACAACACTTGCGCATTGTTGCTCAACACAGCCCGCTCAACAGAGAAGCTGTCATGAGCCGTCACAGCGCGAACGCCTTTGATCTTGTTTGCGGCGATGGCTACGCCGAGTCCCGTTCCGCATATCAACACGGCTCGATCGACGGTCCCGTCGGCAACGAGCTTCGCTGCTGCAGCGGCGCGGTGGGGGTATGCTGTCTTGTCGTCGCGGCCGTGGCTGCCGACGTCCTCGACGAACTCGACGCGGGGATCGTTCGCGAAGTCGGCCTTGATGGCGTCCTTGTACCCAACGCCAGCTTCCTGTGACGAGCGGACGAGTTAGCAATTCACATTATAACATGTCAATCAAGGGAACGACTTACATCACAACCAACTGCTATCTTCCATCTAGGAGTAGACATTTTCGGGATATGTGCGGAAGGAAGAGCGGATGCAACGTTGGCGAGTGTCTCACTTGCTCTGGATAGTGCCAAGGCAATAATACGGCCGGCGAACTGCGTCCCGATAAAATAAAACAAGAGGTCTAAACCCGGAACGGAAACACGTATCCCGGATCGTCAAGAAGAGATACTCAGTTAACAATTGAAAATGAATCCCGCGAGTGTTGGCTGTGCTGTGTTGCACTTCGGGGAGCGGCTGGCAGAGGGGTCATATTTCTCGGTTCGGCCCAAGTCCATATACGGAACTCCGGTCTTAGTGCCAAACCACCACAGGATCCGGATCTGCCCCTTCTAGGAACCCGGCACGTGTACCATCGCATGCAAGATGAGAACATGAGCCCGTTGGGTAATATGGATAATTAGCGTAGTCCACCAATCGAGAAGAGTACATGACCGGTTTTGACTAAAAAGGCTCCTGGGTCGCCCGGCAGTTGGGTTGGGCAATAGAGTTGAGGGAAGGAGTCGAGACACAGATCGATCATTCTATATCCTGTGCTTTTTGATACCAGAAGCCATGTCAAAGCGCCATCTTTTTGAGTCCCCTGATGGGCTTGTTGTCAAGTCCCTTCGCGGTCTGATTGCGTATAACCCGTCGTTGAGTCTTGACGAAACCAACCGGGTCATCTTCAACACCGCATACGACCGCTCCAAAGTTAGCATCATCAGCGGTGGCGGGTCGGGCCACGAACCTGCCTGGGCTGGCTATGTCGGAAACAACATGCTTGCGGCGTCGGTCGCTGGAGACATCTTTGCCAGCCCGAGCACCAAGCAGATCCTCGCCGCCATCGAGGAGGTCCCTTCAGATGAGGGCACGATCCTGGTCGTTACCAACTACACGGGGGACTGCCTTCACTTTGGACTGGCAAACGAGAAGGCCATTGCCAACGGACATAAAAGCCGCATGATAATCTGTGGTGACGATGTCTCCGTTGGGAACAAGAGCGGACTCGTTGGTCGTCGTGGTTTGGCAGGCCAAGTCGGTGTGCTGAAGGTGATGGGCGGCGCGGCAGGGCAAGGAGGCTCCCTCGACGACGTTTACAACCTCGGCGTGGCGTTTTCTCACCAGATCGTCTCTATCGCCGCGACTCTCGATCACTGCCACGTACCTGGCCGCACGGAACATGGAATGCTCGCAGTGGACGAGGTCGAGATTGGAACCGGCCCCCACAACGAGCCGGGTTATACGAAGCTCTCTCCTCCACCCTCGCCGCAAGAGCTGGTGGACCAAATCCTTCGATACTGCCTTGACGAGAACGATCCTGACCGTGGCTACGTCCACTTCGAACCCGAACACGAAACAATCCTGCTTGTTAGCAACTTTGGCGGCATGTCATACCTCGAGATGGGAGCGCTCGTTGATGAGATTCTTGAACAACTTGAGAAGAATTGGAAGATTACTCCTGCCAGGGTTTATTCTGGCCCTATAGAAACGTCACTGAACGCTCCCGCATTCTCGGTCTCAATTGTCAACGTCACCCAGGCAGCAAAGAACTGTTCCTATTCCGTCCAACAGATCAAGGAATTCGCAGATATGAGGACGGACACGTTCTGGGAGTCCATGGCAGGCTCGCAGTCGCACGCGCAACGACGACCACGAAAAGAGCAATTCGTTCAAGCGCCCATTGAGTTAAAGAAGGCAACGTCATCCAAGGACCTGATCGTGGACCCCCAAACCCTCGAAGCGGTGGTGCGCACTGCCTGTAACGCTCTGGTGGCGATAGAGCCAGAGTTGACAAAGTGGGACACGGTCATGGGAGACGGCGACTGCGGAGAAACGGTCAAAACCGGTGCGTCCTTGTTGCTGGCTGCCCTGGACGACGACAAGGTAGCCGCTTCGGGGTCGATCAACGCGCTTCTCACCACGCTTGAGGACATTGTCGAGAGCAAGATGGGCGGAACACTAGGAGGCATCCTCGGGATCCTCTTCGTATCCCTGAGAACAGCAATCGAGAACAACTATAAACTGGCTGAGACGGAGGGCCCAGTACGACTCTGGGCCACAGCGCTCTCGTCGGCCCTGGGTAACCTGAGGCGGTACACACCAGCTCAGGTGGGCGATCGCACCGTGATGGACACCCTGATCCCGTTCGCAGAGGCCCTGGGTAGTGGAGGTTTCGACAGTGCTGTTGAGGCTGCCATCAAGGGCGCTGAGGCAACCAAGACGATGACGCCGCGGTTGGGACGAGCGACGTATGTGGGTGGTATGAGCAATGGCAAAGAGTTGCCGCCGGACCCTGGTGCGTGGGCTGCGATGGTGGCAGTTGCTGGACTGAAAGAAGCCATGTAATTGTTTAGTTATTATTATGCAGTTTAATAGAACACTGACGTTTTACACCTATACTGCACGTAGTGTACTGCACTGTATGTACGAAGTATCTAGTCAAGTCCATCCCACTTATAGTTATGCCGCAGACGAAACTTCTATCTTAGATCATTCTCATCTCAAGCCTTGCCAGAACTCCCCAGCCAGACCATATACTTCTCAATGGCCTTCTGCATGGCCTCGGTCCCAGCCTCGATGACGCTGGTCAGCGGCTTTCCCCGCATCTCCTCTTGCACTCGTGCGTAGTGATTGTTCATGCCCTTGTTGATGTTGATCTTGGTCACGCCCGCCTGGATGCAGCGCTGGAACGTGGCTTCGTCGAAGGGATCGGCGCCGTGAAGCACCAGGTGCACGCGGTCTCCCACCGTCGCGTTGACCTTCTCCAGCCGGTCGTACTCGAGCCGGATGCCTCGCGGCCCGTACTCGCCGTGGACGTTGCCAAACGCCGGCGCCAGCAGTTCGATTCCCGTGTCGACGAACTCGATTGCTTGCTCGGGAGTCGTCAGCACGCCCTCCAAGTCCACCGTCTCAGCAACGCCGTCCTCGCCGCCCTCGATGCGGCCGGGTTCGGCCTCGGTGGCGATCCCCCGCGCGTGGCAGTAATCCACCAGCTCCCGCGTCAGGGCCAGATTCTCGGCGCGCTCGTAGTGGCTCATGTCGCACATGATGCTGTCGAAGCCCTTCTCGATGTCAGCAGCCTCGCGGACAAGCTCCGGCGTCTGACAGTGGTCGAGATGCAGCGACACGGGCACCTTTGCGTGCTGGCAAGCGTCGGCTGCGGCCCGCACAAGCGTCGTGCCGGCGTATATCATGGCCCAGGGAAACAGGAGCACCATGGCGGGTGAATTGGCCGCCTCGGCTGCTTTGACCGTGGCCATGACGCCCTCGAGGTTGTAGCAGCACATTCCCGGCACTGCGTATCCTCCCGCGCGAGCGGCGTCGAGGATCTTCATCGTCTTGTTGTTGGATAAATCCGGTCGCGTCATCTTGTCGATTTATCAGTCTCGCTGCTCTGACTAAATTGAGGTTATGGAGCTGGCCTCTGAGACTGTGACTTGTGAGCTTCACGTCGCAAGTTATGTCATCGCAAAGCCAGGTTCCGTCAGCATCACTGGACGCAATGATCGACAACCCCGCCAACTGCTTCTCCCGCGTCCACACGCAGTCGCAGTCACAGTCACATTTCGGCCAACATTCTCCCGGAGTCATGCAACGCCTCGGAAATGTCCCCGGGTCGGCTCAATCCAGAGTGGATCGCGTGAGGAGTCTTTGCAGGTTGCGGAGACGAGTGGGTGGAGCTCCGCATCACCATCGACGGCATTTAGCCTAACGGCTCGGTTCGGCACCCACTCCCGCGTTATCATGACAGGAATAGCTGTCCAACTTATCAATTGAGCTCCTCATTCAACAAGGAAAGGAGTTTAAAGTGTGATTGCACCGAAAGATCAGCCTGTCTCGATGCGATACCGGAGTTGACCAGAAGCTGTTGCGATATATACTCCGCCCACAGACTGCGAGCAGGGGTTCGCCGTGCTTCCACTCGTCAATTGCTTTCATTCTCGCTCTTCCACCTCATATTCGCGGTGGAATAATTGAAAGACGCTTCGATTGTACGTCATAATCTCAAGAAAATGGCCGGAACAAAGGCACCCGTCGCCTTCATCGGCCTGGGAGCCATGGGCTTCGGCATGGCCACTCAACTTGTCAAGCAAGGCTATCCAGTCGCCGGCTTCGATGTCTGGCCTCCGACGCTTGAACGATTTGAGAAAGCCGGCGGCGGTAAAGCTTCAACACCAGCTGAGGCTGTCCAAGACAAGGAATACTGCGTGTGCATGGTTGCAACCGCTCAACAAGCGCAGGAGGTGCTCCTCGAAGGACCCAATGCAGCAGTTCCCGCTCTCGCCAAGGGCGCCGCTCTTCTACTTTGCTCAACAGTAGCCTGCGGCTACGTCCAAGAACTAGCGCAACAAATCAAGGACAGCGGTCGGCCGGATATTCTGCTTATCGATTGCCCTGTGTCCGGCGGCGCGATTCGAGCTGCCGATGGCACTCTCTCGATCATGGCGGGGGCAACGGATGAGGCCATCGCGAAGGGGCGCGACCTCCTCCAAGCCCTGTCGGATCCAGAGAGACTTTACATCGTGAACGGTGGCGTCGGTGCTGGAAGCAACATGAAGATGTGTCACCAAGTCCTCGCTGCCAACCAGATTCTTTCCGCAAACGAGGGTATGGGTTTCGCTGCCCACCTTGGTCTTGATTTGACTGAGACGAGCAAGGCGCTGGTCGCATCGGAGGGCTGGAGCTGGATGTTAGAGAATCGGCTGCCTCGCATTCTACATCCCAAATTCCAGCCTGTAGCCAGTGCAGTCACAATCATCTTGAAGGACACTAGCATCATCACCTCAGAAGCCAGGCGGTACGGCTTTCCTACGCCCATGACCAGCACCGCTGAACAAGGATATTTCACAGGGCTCGGAAGTGGGTTTGGGTCAGACGACGATGGTAGCTTAATTCGAGTATACACCGAAGGGAAAGGGAAAGTCGGTCCCGTGAAGGGACAAGCGGAGACGAATGACACGAAGGTGAAGCTGGTCGTCGATTTGCTCAAAGGCATCCACGTGTGTGCCGCAGCTGAGGCTCTTGCCTTTGCGCACAAGGTTGGCCTCGATCTGGACCAGGTATTTGAGCTGTGCATCAACGCCGCAGGAGGAAGCACCATGCTCAAGGCTTTTGGGGGCGACATGATCAGGATCCTGCGTGGTGAGCAGCCAGCGGTCGCGGACGGGCTTGCGGCACTTACACAGGACCTTCACGCGGCGGTTGACGAGGCGCAAAGGTTGAAGGTGCCTATTTTCCTGGGTGCCCAGGCGCTGAATCTTCTTAGAATAGTGCTGCAACATAAACCAAAGGACCGTCCAGAGGCACCAATGGCCTTGGCCGTTAAGATCTGGGCGGCCTGAGCTGTGAAGGGCACAGAAGGGGCTTGTTGGATTGTGAGCGACTAGGATAGGAACAAGGGGCTGGGGAAACAGACAGGGGACACATCTGTGCCGCATTCGTTCAATAGAAAGAGTCGCCAATTTCTTCTTCACGTCACAAGGTTCCAATATCCAGTCATGTGGGCAATAATCATGTCGACCAAGTCAAGCAGGTCGCCGTGCAAGTCGGTGCCCCTCCCGGGATTTCCTATCTGGGAAGTCCGATCGATTCGGGATCCTCGACGTCGTTCAAGGTATGCCAGAAACGGCATTGTTTAGTAAGAAACGCTAAAGAAAGTCCAGGAATCCAGAATTGAGAAAGGCCTTTGCTACTGCATGTAAACGTCTTCGTGATTTGGCCCATTCCGAATTGGGTGCTCGGCAGAAAATCCGGGTATGCTCGCAGAATTGTTCCGAAGTATCGGCTTGTAAGCACACCCGAACTGGACCTTGAATCGCCGTCACTTCGACCCCTCGGACCGTTCTGTGGTTTTCCACTATCCCCTGAATTATTTTTCCCTTGCTTTTCTCTCACTTAGCTGGACCAATCCAATGGCTTCTCTCAATCGGCCACGGCGTCGCATTGTCGGCGTCTCAACGAAGATGTACTTTTCCGCATCGCGCACTACCCAATACGTCGAAGAAGTCCTTCACCTCATTTCTGGTTCAGACTCATCGTTCATGAAGAACGTTGATGTTTTCATCGTCCCGGATCACCTCACACTTCTTTCCGTGATCAACAAGTCCCAGGGCAGCAGCATCTGGTGCGGCGCACAGGACACATTCTACGAAGACACTGGTGCCTATACAGGCGAAGTGTCACCAGCTGTACTTGCTGAACTTGGCTGCCGAATCGTCGAGGTTGGACACGCTGAGAGGAGACGCATATTTGGAGAGACGGACGAGATCACGGCGAAGAAGGCTGCGGCTACAGCGCGGAACGGGATGGTGCCATTAGTATGCATTGGCGAGAAGATGCGAGGCGAGACTTCGATATCCGCGGTAGACGAGTGTCGAAGTCAGGTGGAGACTGTGTTGAAGGCAGTAGCGGACGATGCTGAGGTTGTTCTGGCCTACGAGCCCGTCTGGGCCATTGGCGCATCGCAGCCGGCGGATGTAGACTACGTTGTTGAAGTTACGTCCGCAATCCGGCAGCTCGAGTGCGTCCAAAACGAAGTGGCTTGACCAGAATACTTTACGGTGGGAGCGCAGGGCCAGGGCTGTTCCAGAAGCTGAAGGATGGTGTGGACGGGTTGTTTTTGGGGAGGTTTGCACATGATGCTGCGCAGTTTTACAAGACTATTCAGGAAGTTGCCACCGCATAAGGTAGTTCGCATAATAAATGGACGTGGTATTAGAGAGCCTCTTTAACTTCAACTTCCTCTCATTCCGTTTAACAGTACCCATGTAACAAGTCCTCATCTAAAACAGAGTAACAATGCATAATCTATTTTTCTTCCTCTCCTTCCTCTCCTTCCTCTCTTACAGCACCAACATGAATAGAGCAAGCGCACTAATAACAGCCAACGCGCTGATGATTGACAGCGGTGCAGCGTTTTCACCCTCTTCCGGCCCCTGGGTCTGAGTGCTGTTTGTTTGGTAGCAGGTCAGACACGAGACAGTCTTGTCCACGACACTCTTGCTGCTGTTGCCCCTCACGAAGAGGTTTAGTAGAGGGGTGATCCTATTCAGCTCATGGTAGACAGTCGAGACGTTGAGTTCTCCCTATTGGAACGAAAAGACAGAGTTAGTGCTTAATGCATTCCAGGCGCAGAGAAAGAGCCTTCAGGATATGGCAGGGCGGCTTAGAGGTCATGCGACCAGTGGAAGAGGCTCGCTCTAAGACGATGGAAGACAACGGAAGACAACAGAAGTCAATTGGCTACGGAATTTCTAGTTCCTCGATAGTTCGAAAAGCAGTTCAGGTATTGTCTTATCATCACCTAGGGGAATCGCGGTACTCATCCCGAAATACGAGATGATTATATGACCAGCGACCAACCAACAATGATGGCAGAGACCAACAAAGAATTGCCAACCGCATTTCAGTAGGCTCAAAGTAACCAACTGGCGCAGGAACAATACACCCATGTCTGAACCGCCTTTCAAGACCAAAACAGAGGGCGGAGTGGTGAGAAATGACAATTTGGAAGGACCTTTGCTTTAAGAACCCGGCTGGCCTTTAGGGTGTGGCGGATACGAACTTGAATGAGCATCATGTACCTGCTGTTGATTTTTCTACTGGGCTTTTCTTCACACCGACCGAGATGACTCTATCATAGTTTCAAAATCTGATGAATTCTTAGACATGGAACGAAATGAATGAATATAGTTAAGTAGGAAAGACCTCAAATTGCTGGCAGCTTGGACCTAAACCCTTTGCAACTAACCTGAACCCATGTTAAACTAAGCCAACGTAGTCAGGTTTTCACCTCCGAAGCATTCTTTGAATAACCTACAAATGGTGCCAGGGAGTTTTGAAAATTTTCGAGCAATCGCCTCCATCAACACTACATAGTAAGCAACCCATTGTATCTATCCCTGCGCGTAAGATCTGTGACACAGTGACAGAATCACTTACGAAGGGCGACAGGGGCGCTCGATTAGGTAACATGAAACTTCATACCAAGTGCCGATTAATACGACATATAGAACCTTATAGATCTACTACGTGCAAACAGATGGCTGAGGACTTACTGTCTGCTTCTAACCTAATAACAGTGGTCCAGGGCCTAGGAGGGTTTCACTCTGCAATATTGTCTCCTGAAATTCTGGCAAGGAAGATGGCAGCCACTTCATCATGGATGTACAAAGCTGACAGATTGTCGTCGTCACTTGTTTATGAGTTTATGAATTCGCATCTTGGTTAATGATAAATTCATAATCGGAAATTTCTCCTATGTATAGTGCCCCGAACGTTAAACCTTTTGTTGCTGTTCTTTAACAATGACAGAATGATCCAGTCGAATGCCCAGGTTCCTTACACATCGACACATGCTTACCTTTTAGCCCTTAACACCCCGTCCTTTGTGTCCAGTCTACTTGTACATCTTGCTTGACCTGAATTCCTCCATTTTGATGCTTTGAAGTCGAGTGATTGTGGTATTCAGGTCCCAGTATGGACTCATCACTCGGGTTCTCGCCGGTGATCCGGGTGATGGTGCCTGGGCCACGAATTCCCAACTTCGGGTCTGCGTTGGGAAGCCTCGATTGCCCTCGTTCGCTCCACTGTTTTGGGGCATACCGCCAAGGTTGTAGCTTTGTCCATCGCTGCCTTCGCCTTGCTTTCTGTAGTATCGGTCGGAGGAGAGGTTCGATCCGTGGATGGTTCGTCGGTAGAGCGGGCGGAGGATGGGAATGCCGACGCACATTAAAGTGACGGCCATTTCGGCGGCAGACCAGATGATCAACGGGACAGTATCCACTGGTTTTATGTTAGCCATGACTTCTTCAATTAGGATAGGGTATTCGTACATGTGTAATTGTCGGTAAATCCAGTTGCAACTTCGTAGGTACGAACAATGCCACAAACGCCGGCACTACTGCACGTTAGGAGATAGCATGTAGCCGCGTTCGAATACACACTTACATGAAACCGAAGCTCATACTGCCAGCAATCGTGATTTTCTCTTTGTACTTCATGTTTAAGCTCCAGATGAAGATCCAGGGGAAGATAGCGAAGAAGAAGTCAACAATAGCACACCATACTAAAGGATAATTATCAGCCAAGTACAAGTGTGAAGGTAGAGCCCATATAGCACACACCTCCAAGAAGGACAGCGAACGGTGTAACCCGGATCTTGCATGCGCCTTCCGGTGTCCGCGAGGGGTCATATATCTTCTTTGCCGGGATGCACTGGGTCCAGAAAATAACGGCAGTGACGATAGATACGACCATGAGAGAGGCCATGGCAATCCAGATAACGATCTTGTGCCATAGTTGTACGACGATGCGCAACAAGAACAATCCCAGAGATATCTTTGCAACCGCCATTCCGATGACGGCGAATGTCTGCCCGATCATCTCATAGTAAACTGCGTGGGCAGAGTCCTCGATTTCGAGGCTGAGGATTGGCTGGCCGAAGCCATAGGTGGCCGCGATATGCACAAAGACGGTGTACAAAAGAATCAAGATCTAGAAACTCGAATTGTCAGCCAAGAGAGTTAAAGAGTCCATCGGCAACACCCTCAGATATATAACTTACACCGCTGAGCCAGTAGGCATGATCGTCTGGACCGATTTGTTGAAGAATAAAGGCTCGTGTGTAGAGCCGCAGGCAGACAAAGATCCAAGTCACTGCCGTGAAAGCCCACATAATGGCCACGGCCATTGGACCTTTACCTCCCATCATCTTAGGCAGCCGGTCTACTTCGTATTGACGACTTGGACGGTAAAGATGAACTGAACTTGACAACAGTAGCAGAGACGCATGTCTAGACAAAAGCCCGGTATTGGGGGATGCTATGACCCAAAAATGAACCAAGAATCGTCTTCTGTAACAATTTTGGCATCTGGTTGCAGCGAGGACTCGGACTGACTCGAGTTTGAGGAAACAAGGCCCTTCCAGAAACGACCCCATGTACGGCCGATCAGCGGTTGGTTGGGACCGTAGGTGAGTTTTGCATGCGAGTATGAAGGGGACCCTGTGAAGATGCTACGCCGCGCAGGGGGGGCAGCTGTGAAATGCCGGATGAGTAGAGGTCCGTTCTTGAACGGGGAGAAAAAGGAGAAAACTGACACGTCTTCGGGACGACATGACAGCGCACAATATCTGATTGCTGACAACTTGACCAGTCTTTATGACAGAAACCTTCGACTTGTTTAAGACGTTACAAATCTCCCCGCTTGAAGAAGAAGGCATGCATGGCGGGAGAAGGCTTGAAGCAATCTCAGTCCAGCGTATGAGGTAGTGAGTCCTTGAAGTTTGCCGCGACCCTCGGTTTCATTCCCATGCTTAGTTATGTTGATTGCGTATACCCGCCGGGTAACGGGCCACTGGCCGTTGAGATTCCGGCCCTGCACTTACCCACAGCCCGAAACATTACTTACAGCGCTAAATGCGGTGATGGACACGGCGATGCGGCATTTCTTCAAGATTGACGAGTAAGAGTGAGTTTCCCAAGGGTCGCGTCGTAACCAAATGCTGACCCTGGAAGAAACTCCAATCTGTGCTTCTTCGTAATGTATGATATAAACTCTAACAAGGACATGGTTGCTTGCTTTGGCAGATTGACCCTGGAGACTCGATCCATCGAGATATCCTCCCTCTGAGAATCGTTGCATCGTCAAAAGGTTTTACGCGTATGCCAACATGCAAACCTCCGCCAATGGTGACGACATCTCGTAAAAGGACCAAGATCCTGTTCTCTTGGACTTTCTCAGCACGTAAAAATGTCCTCACTTCTCTGTTGCTCCATTCTGACCGTTGGCCGGAGACAAGGGGGATCTTAATCCTTGCCCATCCCCCGCATCTCAACGGACCAACAACCTCGTACGCAAATGAAAACACCCCGAACGCGTTATCAAACGGACAGACTCAAGCCACTCAAGCCTCAATACTACCCCGACGGAATCAGGTCCTGCGTCGATAGCTCGGTGCTGCTCGGCACCTCATACGATTTACATGTTGCGCACTTGGCGAACCCCTGGGGAGATTTAGGGTCCCACGACATATCTGAACCTTCAATCCACATGCAACCTCTGAATTCAATCTTCTCTCCAGTCTTGTTTTGATGTGACAACTACGCAGAATGACAAATCACACCCAATTTGTAGACAGCTCCCTATTGGAGTCTGTAGGTCTTTGGCGAAGCCCATCTTCACTCTTTTTGCTTTTTGTCGCGGTACCCATCAGCACGTTTTCCCTCTGGACTATTGGTTCGTACTTTGCGTCGCCGCTGAAAAAGTATCCTGGACCACTTCTCGCGAGTACGTGTCTCATTGTCATGCACTGGTCGTTTCTTTTCCTCCGCAATCTAAGGCTCAGTCGACTTTATTGCTTTTGACTAAACCTCTAACTGTCGTGAAGAGTTCACTAGGCTGTGGTACATGTACCAAGCGTCGACCGGAGACTCTCACCTCGTTCTCGAGAAACTACACCGCAAATACGGGCCTATCGTTCGCATTACTCCAAGCATCATCGACGTCGATATTCCCGAGCTGATCAAGACGATCTTCAACATCAAAGGTGACTGGCTTAAGGTTGGTAGTCAGATAGATCCCAAACACAATCTCGTTGCCTGACTGAGGCGCGTAGACCGAGTTTTATCATGGCAGCAGTGCCTTGGTCAATGGCCAGATCGTCTTCAATCTCTTCAGCCAGACCGATCCTCTCAAACATAGGAAGGAAAGGCGGCCACTCTCTAAGCCCTATTCAAGCGCCGGAATAACCACTCTTGAACCGCACATGGACAAAGTGATAAATCAGTTATGCGGGGAACTTGAAAAGCGCTACGTGGATGGAGACAATGCTGAAAAAGTCTGCAATATCGGGCAGTGGATCCTGTTCTGTAAGTCTCAATTTCCTTTGTCATATCTCAGTGTGCAGCCACTGACCGGTGTGTTTCATCTAGACACTTGGGATGTCGTCGGCGCTGTGACTTTCTCTCGGCCTATTGGATATCTCGAGAAGGGGTACGACTTCGATGGAACGCTGCACAATGCTGACAAGGCGATGGATTACTTCACCATCATCGGTACCATGCCCTTCCTTGATCGTGTCTTTGACAAGAACCCCATTTGCCACATTGGCCCCCCTGGTTTTAATACCATCACCGGTATCTCGATTAAGCATCTGGTCGACCGCTACCAGGGTAATGACAAAGACTACCATGATCCTGACACCCCGGACTTTTTGGATAAATTCATCGAGGCCAAGAATGCAGACCCTGGAAATGTGGACGACGCGCAGATCGTTTCGTGGCTGATGGTTAACATGATTGCCGGCGCTGATACAACCGCCATCACAATCCGCAGCTCCTTGTACTTTTCCCTCAACCATCCTAGCGTCTGGAAGAGTCTCACAAAGGAGATCCTTGCGGCAAACTTCCGCGGCCGTACTCCGCCCAGCTATAAGGAGGTCAAGGCGCTGCCATACGTCGATGCCGTGGTCCGTGAGGCGCTTCGCATGCTCCCTGGCGTGTCAATGACCATGGAGCGATATGTTCCAGACGGAGGCTTCGTTCTTCCCAATGGTGACTATCTTCCTCAAGGCACAATCGTTGGCATGAGCCCGTACATCTTGGCCAGAAACAAGTCCATTTACGGTGACGACGCTGACAGCTTCCGCCCTGAGCGATGGCTGCGCGATCAGGAGCATGGCGAGACCGAAGACGCCTTTCAGAAGAGGCTGCTACTGATGAACCAGACAGACTTGTCATTTGGTGGCGGAAGCCGGACTTGCATTGGCAAGCACATGGGCCTTTTTCAGACCTACAAGGTCCTCGCGACGCTAGTTACCTTGTATGAGATCGAGTTGGCGGATCCCAAGAAGGAATGGAAGGTAATCAATAGCTGGTTCCCGAGGCAAGAGGGGGTTGAGGTCAAACTCCGGAAGCGGCCTCTGTGAAGGAAACACTCGTTCATCAGACATATTTGTTGAGAGTCGTCATGATTGAAGAATAATTAAATATCCATTAGTCAACCCTTGATATATTGCCCTCTCAATTCATCACACGCTAGGAATGCTACTCTGAACCAATCATCCTCTGCAACACCTTCAAACTCGAGATTTGCTATCGACTAGTAATACTAGCCTTCTGGTTAGTCTCCTCAAGAATCCTCCCATTCTCCACCGCCAAATCTTACGTCTTAGTCTACGTCACGGCGCTCACGGCGTCAACATGGAATCCTCTCCTTATAACAATCACAGACGCGTGAAACATGGCGATTGAGTACTTTGATAGTACTGCTATCCCTCTTACCAGGCAATGGATCAATACTTGCCTAGATTCCCACGAGTCTTGCCAAAAGTCGGCACGCCACAGCTCCATCCTTTGCACTGATAACGGTCACTTCATCAATGAAATCAAAGGAGACGGCCTCGTTCCTACGAGGCTTTTGGGTTTCAGTCTTGCCTCTAAACTGGAGGATATGACCATCTCGGTGGTTGACTCTAGATCATTGAACGAGAACACGCAATATGTCGCTCTCAGTCACCGATGGGGGGCGAAGGAACCACCAACGTTGACAACCAATAACATTACCCAGCTTACTGACACTGACATCTCCCTTCGGGAGCTTCCACGCAAATTTCGTGACGCAGTCCAAATTACCAACGGCCTGGGCTACTCATACCTCTGGGTCGATTCTCTCTGCATTATTCAAGACGACCGGGACGACTGGAAAAGAGAGGCACGGCGCATGGCGATTGTCTTTGAAAAAGCTGCTCTCACTACTGTAGCAATGGACAGTCCCGACTGTGATGCCGATCTGATAGTCACCAACACACTTTAAGAGCAGAGGGCGGTGCTCGAGTCGAAAGCTTGGGTCTGCCAGGAGCAAATGATATCACCTCGTTCGCTCATTTTTGCAAATGAAAGCGTGCGATGGAAGTGTCGCGAGTGTGATGCGTCGGAGCAAAGTCCTAGTATGGAAAGAAGGCATAGCATCTCGGAGTCAGATCAGACACCAACGCACCCGAAGGACATATTCGTCTTTTTCCGCGACTGGCGGCCACGGTTGCTTGAAGGCATGGAGCCAAAGACTCCTCCTACACATAGTGACTGGGAAGAGGATGGCTCTGGCGACAATAAATCTATGACGGGCGACTCACATGATCATGGCGACGAGTCTGACCACGTGGCACAACCTTCAAACGATAAAGAGGAGGTGTCAACTCACCGAAATACTTCGGAGAAAATGGAGGATATAAATACGACACAGGATGCTGGAGCAGTCCGGGAGCCGAACAGTGGTGCGCCCTCGAAACAGTCCTCATTACAAGAAACAACGTTAGTCCGCTCTAGAAGTCCATCTCCTATAAGAGTGGACTACTCTGGACTGCCCGGACATGCCGCGCGTTTGCGCGAGTACTGGGAATTCAACGGACTCGATGTGGGCGAAGTCCTTACCGTTTACCCGGACGATGACAGCCATGAGCTTTTTGAACCCTTTTCAAAGCTAGTGACAGATCTTGCATTGCCAAACGAAGCCTACTACCCTTTCATCAAGACTCGGTGGCAATTCCTGTCGCTCTATACCCCTCGTCTCCTGACATACGAGTCGGACAGATTCCTTGCCATAAATGGTGTCACGAGTGTTGCCCAACGATGGACTCATGTTCGGGATACATTTGGCTTGTGGTTTCATTTCCTTGACAGCGAATTGTGTTGGTACGTTGACCCTTCTGGGCCACAGGCTAGCCACCCCGATGAATGGCTAGGTCCCAGTTGGTCATGGGTTAGCACGCGCAACGCCAGAGTCAAGAACGATATTTGGGGTCGTCTCCCCGTTGGGGGAAATTGACGCTCAAGCCGGAAATCAGGACGCCAGTCGGCACGTCGTTCGATTTGCCTCTCCCGTTTACCGCGTGGGGAGACACCAAGTACCACAGCATGGAGCTCCATGGCAACTTGCGGGAAGTTGAGATTCACACTCGCCAGATGGATGATGGGAAACTCAGGCATGACATCTCGTTGGAATCTTGGGGGCATTTTTCTGACCACGAAGAGTACGAGTTCCGGCCTGATTGTGCGAATCAATTCCCTGTCGGTAGTACAACTGAAGTGTATTGTTTGCAGGTATGGCACTACGATGCCGAGTATCTAGCGCTGCCGGAGTACACTGACGTTTATATCGTGCTTCGACAAGTGGCAGGAAAGTCGCCTCTTTCCTTGCACACTGAAAAAGTCAGCCAGGAAGACATGATAGCGGAAAGGAGGATGACTCGGCTCGGGTATCTCGAAGCCAAGTATGCTTTGACCACAAAGCGTGATCCGGAAGAGATCGAAGGTTGGTGGTGGTGGATTGAACTTGTATAGATGAGATGATCTATTGTGACATCTCGCTTTATGCGCAATATCTAAAGATATGGCCTTCTTACGCAACATAAGTTATTCATTGACATGTTGAATCCTTTTCCATTCTCGCCACAGCCCGGCAAAGTCATTCCATCAACACATCCCCCCGAGTCCCTCATACTTTGACCATAGCACCATGAATCAATGTAACCTTCCACAAAGGCACCCAAACATCACCTCAGGCCTGTTAGCCCCTCAATCTTTCTCTCACGGCCGTCTTCTAGATGAATCACGTATGTGCAGGGTGGACGCTCCCCTAAGTCTTCTCACTTTTGTTGACACTGGAACTTCACCATGTATTTCTTGTTTGTCACTACCCCATAGGTCGAGGTCGAAGACGTTACATATTGTTCCACTGAAAAATGGAATCATTCAACATGGTAGTCTCGAAGTACCCATGATCCGAACTCGTACCAGCTGATGCCGCCTACATATAAGAGGCATCATAGTATCCCTTTGAAGCATAACTGCTCGTCAAAATCTTCGAGATGGATACCGCAGAAGAAAGCTTAGTAGCGAAAGAAGCCCGCGTGCCCGACGCACCAGTGCCAGTGTTACTGTACTCTCCAAAAAGAACATTGCCAGTGCGCTCATCGCCTGAGTTCCAAATTTTCCACCCTGCCGAGTTGATGACAGCAGACATGGAAGTCTTTTGAAAGACGACACGTGCGTACTCTCTCCATGGGCGGCCGAGATAGTAGACGCCGCTCGAGACACTGTTGCCCGAGGCTGCCGCAATGTTGCAGTTGTTGAAGACGTAGTACGAAATTCCCGACGAAGAATCCCGGCCGTTTGCTGTTCTCTGTTAGACTGCAAAAACATTACTCATATGGCTTCGACATTACTCACCTGTGATGTAGCCAATTGAGGCGCTGACAACGCGGATATCGCACTTTTCAAACCAGCTGGAGGCCTGCTGGCCGAAAATGAAGTCCGTCGCACCCTGGATCAGACACTTGGAGTACAGCTGATAGCCCACGTTACTGAGAAGGGTGTCCTGGTATCCAGTGAGGGCGCATCCATAGTATCCGCTGTCCGCATAAGCACTCAAAGCGACAGCCTGGCTACCTTTGCCGTAAGTGTTGGCCACGTTGACATTGTAGAGCTTGAAGTTCGCTGCCTTGACACGGAGAGTGGCAGTTCCGTCATTGCTTAGCCCGTCCGCTTGACTCTTCTTGCCCGTGATGGTAACCTTGTTCCCAGCGTAGCCGCTTGTGTCGGCAGTGTATCCGTAAATAGTCAGCTGAGCACTGCGGCTTGACACCAAGACTTGCTCAGAGTATGTGCCTTGGTCGATGAAAATGCACTGGGCGCTGGTGGAAGTGGTGGAGAGGGCATTGACGGCGGCTTGAATAGTGCCGTACTGGCCGCTGGAAGCGGACTTTCTGACGACCAGACATCCGCTTGGGGCGGTTGTTCGGCCGGCAGCAAGAGCTGCGGTGACAAAACTAAGAGTGGCGAGAAGCTTCATGATGCGTGTTCAGACAACGATTGATCTGATAAGACCCAAGTCTGGAGCAGGTAACTCTTCTTAGCGGAAGCCGAGTGGAGTGGTCTTTATAAGTTTATTTGAGCCTTAATCCTTGATCGTGCTCCCTCACCAATTTACCTGGCAGCATTGTCGGTGACGGAGGCGATTGGTGGAGAATGTTGAAAGTGGCACGAACAACTACCCAGATCGGAGCCACGTCCTCCACGCCAAGTTCAGACACATAAGCGGAATGCTAATATAGGCAAATGGCTAGGTATATGCAGTGAGAGTTTCGAGGATTGATGGTTATGCTGCTATTGAGATGGCTGCTGGTTGGTGGATTTATCCTGAAGCTTTTTTCCTCGAAGCAGCGCCGAAGGCCCGGGATCGGCAAAGCGTTTCAACTATACACGTTTCACGCACGCACTTCTCGTTAACTTTAAAATGGCGTGAATATTGGTCATCGGGATACGAACGTAGAAGAACAGATATTTCGGAGGAAGATGGAAGATTGGCCGCGTGTCAGCAAGGCAAGATTGGTATTATTGGCCTCTACCGGTCTACTTTCTCGACTTCGTGGCATAACTTTCATCCACGATACGTCCACTTTCAACCTCATATTCCACTACACTATGTAGGACCTAGGCCAGCCGCAAAAGAGGGGACTCAAAACAGTTGAAATCAGGGGCTTGCAAGGACACTACTTGCTACTGTACACCGCCTTTTTTCCCCTTTCGTACAACCGCAGGTCAGACCAAACTATATATATGGCCATTACATGATAATAACCCAATACGAGCGACCGTTTTACGGGACCTGAGCCAGGGGAATTGTCTAGTAGACTTTAGGGATGATCCTCCACCTTACAATTTTCTTATACTTCTCCCAGTCCTCGCCATACTTTTCGGTACAAGCAGCATCGTCCCTCCGCTCACGGTGAATGAGCATAAAAGCGAACCATGCAGAGTAGAAGTATGTGAACAGCATTCCCCATCCTGCTGCACCATCCTGGACCACCGCATCGCCGTTGAGCATTGTCTTGACACCGATGCTATTAGTTACAGGAATCCCGGCTGGAATAATCATGTAACCGGCGATTCCTGTCGGGAGGCAAAAGGGGAGAGATTGCAGCCAGTCCCCGAAGTAGTTGATGTGACGGGCCCGTCCCCACCAGCCACCTGTGAGTAGTCTCGTACCTCTCTTGGTCTGGATGAAAGGCATGTTCGCGACAGATGGGTGATCCGGCTTGGTGCGGAACAGATTCTTCTGGGAGTTGGTGGCCCTGAAAATGTACAGGCCGGTGGCAAAGACGAGTCCTATTGCAGCAACCCCAGGCCATCCCAGGTGAACCGGGTAGACGGCGAGGTAACGGCATTGGGTGGAGTAGAGGAATGGCACCCAGACGATGTCGCCAAAGTTCAGCATGAATCCGAGCCCGTCGGTAGTGATGTCCATCATTCCCAAGAGGCCGGCTTCGGCGTACTGGCCTTCTAGAACGTAATACGACTGGACCAGAGCAACGATGATGATGCTGTCCGAAACGTAGCCATAGGTGCGGTACTGCTTCGCAATGAAAGCAAAGTCCAGGAGAGCCCATCCAGTGAGACCAGGACGCATCTCCAGCCAGGCTTTCATATCAACTTCTCCAATCAGAGGAATGGTGACTCTGGGGTTGAGTTCGCGGCCGATAAAAAAGTCGTAGATGATGTTGCCAGTGTGGCCGCCCCTGGCCAATTCACGCAAATCAGGGTTTCCCTCCTTGACGCTGAAGCTAACAAGGTATGTGTAGACGGAGAGGATATAAGACAAGACGATGTTTCCCGTGAGCAGCTGCAGGTAGTTGTCGGTGATGAATGTCCACACTGCAAAGTCGGCTCCGTATAGGAAGGTCCCGACAGCGCAGCCAGCCAGCTGAACAACCGTGGCGTGGAAAGCTAGAACAATTCATCAATGGCTGTTCAGGTGGCAAACCAGGGTGCGTTGAGTTTATATCACTTACCATTGAAGCGATACTTGAGCGGACGACCAGACTCGCGCAGCTTTGTGCCGTACACCTCGTGGGCGGGCAACACACGATACAGGATCAAGTTGAGGAGATAGTAGGCGAACAACCAGCCAGTGACCTCCCAGCTGAAAAATCCCAAGAGGCCGTCCTTGGGCCACGGAATCTCAGACCTGAGCTTGTCCCACGTGAGTGTACTGAAATCGCGGAGGGCTGGCGCAGGGCAGCCCGACACGTCGTTGCAGCCGAGAAAGAGGACATTCATCAGGACCGGGAGGCCGAAGACAATGCCCGTAGCGCCAAGACTATTAGGGACGCGTCAGTTTCAGCGCATCAACGGAGCCTGTGAGAATTGATGTGCTTCCTCGGTTTTGGGACTTACGGGCCACCAAATTCATACTGAGGCTTTGGAGTGGCCATGGCGGATGAGCCTCCTCAGCGGGGCTGCTTGAAGCGCGAGAGCAAGGTCAAGGACAATCAATGCAACGGACGCAGTGTAGAGAGACCTGGAGAGCAATTGGCCTGGTGAAGAGTCGAAGTCGTCGTGGGATGCGAGGCTTGTCGAGGGTCGGCGCTTTTATGTGTTCCTGTTGTCACCGCAGTTTGCGAGGGTAAAAACGGCCCGGTTTAGGGGCATCGGATGTGGCTGCTTCCGCCCCACACCAAAACAGCCCAGGACGACATGCTTGGCGCGACAGGGTTGACAAATCCAACAACGTGGTTGGCTGAAGCTGGGAATTGACAGTTAGCGAGGTACGGAGATGTACGAATACGGTCAGATTCACAGATTAGGATGAGATGCAATTGGCTTTAGCATCGGGAAAACTGCCATGCTGCTCAGATACGGAGATCCTCCCGGGCGAGGATCTGCACCGCCTAATTCCACCCCACAAACTCCACTAAACTCAACCACCCCAAGCGCCGTATGTCCCATCAGTATTCGCTCCCTCAACGGACCTTTTGAGCTGGCTTTGAAGAATAAAGTGCACAGGCACCGAGGCAAATTCAAGGCAAGATAGGATTCTGGGGGAAATGATTTATTGAGGTTCGTTCTTCCTCTTACTCCCGACACGGGCAATACTAAACAGCAAACCACAACGATATTGGCCAACAAGGAAGATATCGATTTTACAGACGCCATCAGGTGGGAATTAAAAACACGCCATGTAGGTAATCAGCTTGGTTGAGCTAGTCTTAATCAATTTTCAGCTCTCTGAAAACGCGTGATTTCTCTGTCCTCTATACTGGGCTGGTGAGCATCTTGACCTCGTTTGCGGCCTCACCTGAAATTTACTATGAGTGCATGTCAAATGATGAAAACACATACCCTGGTCGAATGGATTCCAAAGCCTTTTTATCTCACTCTACGTGCAGTAGGTTCCAACTCAACCGCTTAGAAGTCGGCCGACAGGAAAGCGCGTCTTGATGCCGAATTGATAAGAGGGCCACGATGGAGAGACCAAAGACAGAAATACACCATGACTTTAGCAACAACGCTCTAACTTAAACCAAACATCCTTCCTATGGGGGTTTTATCCTCTCTTCCACTCGCTTTTCGTTGCTTTCACTCATTTGAAACAAAATCGTTTCTTTTTGCACTCACTCAACACACAATCTGATGTTTAACGAGGCTAGTAAGTGTCTCGGTACCAAAACCAACTCCGATAGGATCAATGACGGGAATAGCAAGATAATCAAGATCATGCATGACAAGTTGTATGATTGCCAGCAGCGCCTAACGTGCTCTTCTTTGCCAACAACGATGCTATTTGCATGGCTTTCATGTCCGTCAGCTAGTCCAACGGCGATTGATATGCCTGGCTGGATGACTGGGGCAAATATGTGGAGCATCGTGGTACGTCCAGAGCACCAAGCACAAGCCCAACCGCATGTGGATTGATCGCAATGGAGACAAGTTCCAGACGAGCTTTCAGGTCCACTTTCCCGAGTTCGTCGTGGATGAGAATCATCAACTAGGGGACAGGGATATCAAGTATTATTGCAGTAGCGGTCCCCATCCAAGTACTTCACTGAGCCGGATCCCAGAAAACTCACGTACTAGAAGCTCGACAAGCCCAGGCACAGTCGATACATATCCACCCCTGGGCAACAAGGGTGAGCCATGGTCACCCCGGGTCGCCATCACATGAACTAGAGCCGTGGAAATGGCACCGGGGATGTATTTCCTCCATGCGCTCAGTACTATGACCGACTCATCCTTGACGATGGCCTAACTCATGTAACTGCTAATCTTTGTGAGAGCGAGTCCGCAGTTAGCCCGGACTTCTTGAATCACGCTGATGGCTAGTTCTGCCGGATATCAGACAAGACTCTCTGGTCCATCTGCTCCGACATCATCAAAGGTGATTGTTTTAGTCTTGATATGCAGCAACTGCTCATCGGTGGTGTGTTAGATGCTGTGAGGGTTGTGGAATAATTGAAAGAGGGTGTGTACTTGTTGACGAGAATGACACGGATTAAACCACAGCCTTAGATAGAGGACAGAAGACACAGCTGATAATTCTTTCTACGGCGGGATGCTTTATTTATTTATACAGAGGTGGTTTGGGTCCCAAGGGATGGATCCATTGGCGGAGTTTGGTGTGCATTCCTGAAAGCCCCTGAAAAGCTGTGAACGCCTGCAAGAAAACTCTTCAAGGTAAAGATCCGAACGGAACCTGCACTTTAATGGCTCACAGGGGCACATAAACCGCACAGTACCACCTAATCTTGGCAAGAGAGTGACAGGTATTGAGATAACGGCTAGGGTTCAGTGCTCCCAAACAAATCCAACAGGATGACTGGGGTTCCAGTCCACATTTGGGGAATCGCTAGGACGCTGGAGTACGAGACACCGCCATTTCTCGCTCCCCTAGCAGTGACATAAAAGGTATTGGAATATTGTGCCTATCTGAATGGCTCAGGGGTTGGCCAGATCAGATCACAGATGAAGGATCCCGCCAAGGTCTCCGTGGCGGCCCGGCTGACGAATAGCTGGTTAACAAGACGCGGAGATCGGCTACTACAGCGCATCCATCGATCTAGCGACTAAAGTCCCAGGGTCTTTATCCATGGAACCTTGAAATTTGAAGGCGGAGTGTTGCTCTCGTAGCGATGTTTGACGTAGACTCGCATTCGTGTTGCAGAAATGTGGGTCTCGTATTCGGATCAATCCCCTCGCTTGGCCTGTCTGAACGACACCAAGACAACCAACCGTGGTTCTTGTTCGTGTTCGCATTGTGGTGTCTGGATCTGTAAGCGGGCTGGATAATAGTATTTTGGTCTAGAACCTCGGTCAATGTCGTGCGCAAGATAGCAAGTGGTATCTGGCAAGCGGCCGTGGAGTTGGGACTTGGGAGCTTCTCTCCAGACAACCAACCCCTTTCACGAAACTGCTCCTATTTAAAGGACTCTTTGCTCCTTGACCAATTTTCTCTTCGATACCTCAATCAAACTCCTCTTATGTTCTTCACCCTCTATCCTCCTTGTATCATCTCTGTCATTCCCAAGAGCACCAAGTCAACCTCCTCACCATGTCGAACAACGAACTCATCTCCTACGATGAGGCACAAAACTCAGCCTTCGACAAAGTGCTCCATCGGAAATCGAAAGACAACCAGGGCGGCATCAGGGCCATGATCAACAAAGACAATACCGCCCACGTTGCCGCTGTGGACGAGTATTTTCAGTTCTGGGATAACAAGAAGGCTGAGGACGAGGTCGAGGCAACGCGTCAAGAACGAACAGACAACTATGCGAGCCTAACCAGACAGTGAGTCCTTGAATTGTCTCATTTCCTTACTCTGCTGTTTGTGCTGATCATGAAGATACTACAACCTAGCCACGGATCTCTACGAGTACGGATGGAGCCAGTCCTTCCATTTCTGTCGATTTGCCTACGGCGAGACCTTCGATCGAGCCATCGCTCGCCACGAACACTACCTCGCACACAGTATCGGTATCAAGCCAAACATGAAAGTCCTCGACGTAGGGTGCGGTGTTGGCGGTCCTGCTCGAGAGATTGTCAAATTCACGGGTGCCCATATCACAGGGTTGAACATCAATGAATACCAGGTTTCGCGTGCGACCAACTACGCGGAACGAGAAGGGCTGGCGCATAAGCTCAAGTTCGTTCAAGGTGACTTTATGGTATGTTGCATGTTATCCAAAGAGAAAGGGGTTCTTGTGGCACGGAAGAAGCTGACCGAAGGGTTGGAATAGAACATCCCGTTTCCCGACAACTCGTTCGACGCCGTCTACGCAATCGAAGCGACCGTACACGCTCCCTCTCTCAAGGGTGTCTACAGCGAGATTCTCCGCGTGCTGAAGCCGGGCGGTGTGTTTGGTGTCTACGAATGGCTGATGACGGAGAACTACGACAACGCCAGGCTAGACCACCGCCGGATCCGGCTGGACATTGAGCAGGGCGACGGCATCGCGCAAATGTTCAAGATCTCGGACGGCGTGTCGGCGATGAAGGACGCGGGCTTCGAGCTGGAGACGCACGGGGACCTGACGGCGGAGGACGACGGCCCGGCGCCGTGGTACTGGCCGCTGGACAGCAACCTTACGTACGCGCAGACGCTGGGCGACGTGCTAACGGTGCTGCGGATGAACAAGTGGGGCCGGTTCGTGATGCACAACGTCTTTAGCGTCATGGAGGCCGTTCGCATCGCGCCGGCCGGTACGAGGAAGACGGCCGAGAGCCTGTCGACGGCGGCGGACGCGCTGGTGCAGGGCGGGAAGCAGAAGCTGTTCACGCCCATGTACCTGATGGTTGGGAGGAAGCCGCTCGCTGCGGAGGGACGGAGGACGGATCAGTAGTATTGAGTTGGGGATGGCGGATTAAAGATTGAAGGTTGGAAAATAGTTGGAATGCTTTTATAAAGTCAAGGCTTTTAGTTGACTTTAGTCGAGACTCAAGGCCAAGGACGAGCGGGACGACTGGACAAGTCGAGGCCCAGAGGGCATCGTAATACAACCATACACCTGTATTTCGGAATGGGACAGCAATATTAGGAATACAAAGTTACGGCCTCGAAAAGGCGCTGGCCATCTGATGAAACTTACAGGTTTCACGGAATACCGATTAGCCGGTGAAGCGATGGAGGGACAGATAAATGCCTTGTGTGATGTTGTGTAACGGCGTGCGCAAGGATGTGTTAAACCCGTAATACATACTACCTAGGGTAAGTGGTGTCAGTAGTGCGAGCGGGTGGTGGCGATGGGACGCGCAAACCAGTCGACCAGGTACCGACTGACCCCCCGTCTCAGATAACGACGCAATCATTCCCCGCACACATTTTGAGTTAACGTAGACGTAATGTTTCTGCAGGGTTGGTCGGCTGCATCCGCTCCCGAGCTCCGGTTCGATGATGAGAGGCCTCGCTGTGAGCTAGCGGGTGTTGTTTCCAGCATTCCTTCTGGCCAAGAGAGCAGCAGAGGCGGAGCAGATCTGCGACATCATCATCCACCCGGAAGTTGAGGCTTCCGAACTCGGAATAGGTGCCCATGCTTTGGAATCTGGGCGGCTTCAGCCCTGCATCAGGATTCCTCCAGGGACCTGCTTCCGCTGGGACCTCTGCCCCCAGGTCCAGGGTACCGGCAGTACCCCCATTTCCATGTTGGCGGTGTCGCTTCACACCGACATGCCCACGCAACGCACGTACGCAATGTCCTAAAAGCGCCGACAGACAGTGAAAAGGTGAAAGGCGCAGCCTGATTCGCCTTCGTCGCACAGTTATGAATTGCGCGTGGCTTAGCCTAGACGCCTTGTTCGTCGCTGCTTGGCTGGGCGGGCATCCTTGTATCTTCCAGGCCTGTAATCCCCATCTCACGTCATCGAGCCCCTCCGCGGCGCTCCACTGAGACGGGACCAGATGCGAACAAGGATGCACACACTCTCTCAGTCCCCGACTGACCAACCCAGCCCAAAAGCGGCGCAGATCGGGACCCGGCCGTCGGTTTTTTTTCCATGCTGACGAGTGACGACGGCTTGAATCTCTCCCCTTTGTAATCTAAACTAAAAATCCGCCTCCCGCCCATTCCACTGTGTGTCCGCTTTGCTGTCTCTCTCTCTCTTATCACCTCGCTTGGGCCAGAGAGAAACATCCGGATCTGTCGTCTGTCAACCCAAACAACCACGACAGCAAACGAAACGAAACGAAACGAGACACAATCGGGTCCAACACGAGAGCGATTAAAAAAAACAGCTTCGAATCTGACGTAAACCGCCAAGATGCTTCGCAAAAAAGAGACGCTCACCATCATCACGCCCATCCCAGGCTTCATCCCCCGCCAGCTCGCCCTCGACATCCTCCACTCCCACAGCGAGGTCATCACCCTCAACCCGCTCGTCCTCAGCCACAAGCCCATCACCGCCCCGCGCAACGCCGCCGCCGACGAGTACTACAGCACCTGGTATGAGATCACCGAGCGCATCCAGTACCTCCCCGGCATGGGCAAGATGGGCTCCGGCAAGATCACCTTCAACGGCTGCTTCCACGACATGCCCTGGGGCCTGCAGACGCACATCTACGCCCCCATGAACATCGACATGCGCAACCGCTACCGCATCCAGGGCAACCAGCCCGGCATCGAGGCCCCGAGCTGCCCGAGATCGGCCTCGAGCAGCTCGGCGCCCCCAAGGACGGCCTGTACCTGCGCGAGGACGTCGAGCTCAAGTGCAACATCACCATGATGAGCTTCGTCAAGGCCGAGACCAAGAAGGCCAGCAAGGAGATGGTCGGCCGCATGATCAAGAAGGCCGAGCTGCTGGACGCCGGACTCCTCAAAGCCATGTTTGAGGACGGACGCCTCAAGACCGTCAACCCGGCCGACCGCTCCAACGCCGCTGCTAACCTCGAGTTGATGCGCCGCGAGAGCGTATCGACCCAGCGCACGTCCTGGAACGCCGGGACTGTCCCGCCCAGCCCGGGCATGGCGTATCAGCAACCGCTGCAGTCGCCACAGTACCCTCAGTTCGCGCGGCCAACAAGCGCTTCCCAGCCCCAAGGCTACCAGCAGCAGCCCTACCAGCAGCAGCCATACCAGACGCAGCCGACGCCGCCTCCCCAGCACCCGTACCAAACGCATTCGACTCCTCCTCTCCAGAACCAGCTCGCACCACCCGTGCCGCCGAAGACACAGCAGTCGGTAGTCATGGAGCTCCCCGGAGACTACTACCACTACCACCCCGCCACACACGGATCCGCGCAGCCCAGCCCTGGCCACCCTCCCAATGGCAACGTCTATCGCAACTCGTCCATGTCGCAATCGTCGTCGGACCCTCGATGGTCGCACCCGGCAAGCAGCCCGGGGCTGTCGGACAACCAGAGGACCAGCATGTACTCCGTCGCGAGCACCCCGCCGCCGCCTGGTTACGCGAGTCCCGGAATGGCCCAGGGAGCCTTTGCAGCCGAACTCCCCGCCCACAGCGAGACGACAGAGGAGTACCGATCAGATCGAAAGTATTAAGGCAGGATGGTGGTTCTTGAACAAAGCAACGCTCTTTGGGAACGCGACATTACGTGGGGGGAAGCGAAAGAACAAGGGACCCTTTAGGAGCTGGCTAGTTTTGTTGTTATTTGGATTGATGGGCCACGATAAAACGGAGTCGGCGTTGCAGGAATTTTGGACATGTACGCTCTGGTACTTTATACCCTAATGTTCAAGAATGTATGTCTTTTTGGACCTGTTATCTTTCGTCCCGTCCCAGTGTGAATCACAGTACTTGGTGTGGGCGTTGTGCTAGATGGGATCTCATTCGTCACCGTATGCTCAGTCAACCTTCACCACAACTACGGCACCTTTCCGTCTGCTTCTTCCACTATCCCTTCCCTCGACTTCCATCCTCGCGAGACTGCGTGTTCACGAGTACGGAGTAAGTTGCTTGCGCCCCAAGGAGATTCGGCGTTGCTCACCTCTCAGCGCCAGCAGAAGCATCCCTCCCGCACTCCCAGTTGCCGACCTCGGGCTTCACCCAGCAACCATCACCACCGCACGAGCACCTACGAGAAGAACCCCGACCAAAGATCCACCCGCCATGGCCGCGCAACAAGAGCCACTATTTGGCGTTCCGGGAGACCCCACCCCGAACAAGATGCGCATCCAGATGCCGAAGCGGAGGAGCATCATCGTCAACGAAACCATCACCGCCGAAGGCTTCGTGCAGGAGCACCAAGTCTGGCTGAAGAAGCTGCTGGAGCCGGAGCCGCCGCTGCCCCAGCTCCTACCGCTGATCTTCAGGCACATCACCAAGGACACGATCCGCTTCCTGCCGGGCCCGTACAACGACAAGCTCCACGGCATCTTCCTGCAGATGGGCGACCGCGAGCGGTGCATGTGGTGCGTCCAGTCCTCGGTGCCGCTGGGACTGGTGGGGCGCGAGATCCCCATCTCGACGACCTTTGACCTGCGCAAGATTGCGCAGATCTCCAGCCGCATCTGGCAGATTGGCCATTTCTTGAACAGCAACGGTATCATTCATGGCGTGGAGCTCCAGCGGATGTCGTGGCAGCTCGAGGCGCTCTTGGCGGTGGCCCAGGGCGAGAACGGAGCCCCCCGAGCGAACCACCCACAGCCCTACCAATTACTGCTTTGTGTACAAAGGAGCAGAGACCCAAGACAGTCATCCTTAACCAGAACAGCTAGAGTACTCGGCAACGTACTCTAGCGATGTCTCCTGCGAGATGGTATCTGCTCATGGTGGAGGAAGTCGACTTGGTGTGGAGACGGCTCACAGACATATTCGGATGGACGCTTCAAGAGCATGGCTTCGCCTTTGGTAGGCCTGATGTGGCAAAACGTCTTTAGTGGATGGGGGTAATGGGAGGCGGTATGGGGAGGGTCGTCGACAGCTTCAAGGGAAGATGAACGAGAGTACATGCCACTTGGAATGTGATCAGGAACTGGCTTTGCGGCTAGATAATCTATCAAGCAGTCAAGGGAGAGTATTCCGATGCAAACAGAGAACATGTCCCTTAAACTCCGCAGCCACACTTAAGCCACGCATCCCCACGAAACTAATAAAGCACGAAGACACGGCATTCGGTACGACCGCGGGGACTTTTCTGCCATACGAAAGCGAAAATCGCTTGGTCATGTCTCGGGCTTGATGTCCGCCACAGCTGAATTGCGAGCGAGGCGCCTGCGGAGAGCTTGCGGAGTTGGCGTTCCGCAAGTGGAGCCAGGCCTGGTGAAGCGCTCTACTATCGTAAGGTGGTGGGATCAGTTGCTGTTAGAGCCTCAGGTGGGAAGGAACGGGTTTCTGAGAGTCGGGATTCGAAATAGTCGTCCCGTCTCGTAGGTTGGGAAATGGCATATAAGGCCATGAGGAAACGGCTCATCGAGAAATGATGCCCTTCAAGCTCACATCTTCTACGATTCAGACGAAGCCCAACAACGACTCCACGATCGAGTTTACCAACCATCAGAACAAACAACGAAAACTTCTCTGACAACCTCAACAATGCCTCTCATTCAACCAGCAGTCACCCCTCTGCCCCCAGGCATTGACCTATCGGGGAAAACCGCCATCGTCACTGGCGCAACCGCAGGCATCGGGCTCGAGATATCTCGCCAGCTCTTGACTCTCAAAGCATCCAACCTGATCCTGGCAGTGAGGAACACCACAAAGGGGGAGGCCGTCCGGCAATCCCTCATCTCCGACCCAGCAGTCAAGGCGGCCAACCCCAACGCCACCGTCAAGGTCATGATACTCGACACCGAGAACTATCCCAGCACGCAGCAATTCGCCTCGGCGTTCAAAGCTGAGTTTGCAGACCTTCACCTGCTGATGCTCAACGCTGGAATCGGGACGTTTGGTCGTGAGTACGCGAGTAACGGCCACGAGAAGAACATTCAGGTCAACTACCTGTCCAACGTCCTTCTCACCCTTGCTCTCCTCCCGGTATTAGAAGCCACCGCGGACAGGATCGGTGCTGCTACCCGCGTGACCTGGACCGGCAGCCGCACCCACAAGCAGACGAGCCTGGCAAGCAAGGTGCCGCTCAAGCAGGGTGAGGGGCTCCTAAAACACTTCGATGAGGCGACAAACATCCCGTTATTTGCGGCATACGGAGACAGCAAGCTCCTGGTAGTGCTCTTCCAGCTCGAACTAGCAAAGCGTTACAGTGCGGACAAGGTCATCGTCAACAACTTCTGTCCCGGGATGACCAACACAGGCATGACGAATGTGCTGCCGATCTACCTGCGCATCCTGGCGACCATAGTAATGACCATCAGAGCCAGGTCGCCCGAGAAAGCGGCGTGGATTGGGTTGAATGCTGCCCTGGTGGTTGGCCTGGAGACGCATGGGCGGCTGATGGAAGACATGTCGGTCGGCGAGCCGTTTGAGTTCATTAAGTCTGAGGAAGGGCAGCGAGTGCAGAAGTTGCTGTGGAAGGAGACTTGTGAGGAGATGGAAGGGCTAGTGACTCTTCCTCCTTGGATGGCCAGTCGGAACTGAGGTTGTTGGCATGCGTTGTTGTCCGTGGAGATATCCAGAGCGTTTCGAATGTGTCCTGCTTGTCTAGATACTCGCATGTGTTGTTATCCTTCAAAGTGCCATATTTTTGTTGTAGTATGCGTCATCGGAATAAATGATGCATATGAGCCCCGAGTGGACGACTGCAAACGCAGGAGGCCCACCACTCAGGCCATTCGTTGACAACGGCTGCGCACACCACTGTTGCAAGCAAGGCCAATTGGCAACGTTCCCCTGAAGCAGGCAGTTTAATGCATTGTTTTCAGGTGTCAGCTGAGTGCCTGAAATATAATCTCTCTGTCGTCCCATCCCATCCTTCATTCTTCATCATCAACTAGCATTCGAATCAGCATCCCGAATCAGCCTTCGCTACATACCGCCAGAAAAAGGAGATAGAGAGTGCACAGACAAGCTGAAAGAGGTCGATGGATCGTGCAAAAGAATCAGGCGGGCCCTCGGGCGCTTCTCAGGGCCATGGCCCGGGACCTTCGAAGGTGGGCAGCGCCCTGCACTCGGAGTCTTCAACTGCTCACGCAGAGGCCTACTGAAGCAAGCTGACTCTGTTCACATAGATCCCCACTGGCCCAAGAGCAATGTCGAAAAAGGCCGCCTGGCTCTTCCGGGGAGCCGGCAAGAAGTTGACCACCATACAAAGCTCTCAAGTCCAGCCTTACCCCGAGATTGTCACTAGCAGCGGTGGATACAAACTCGTGTGCAGCTACAACTGGCTTGAGAGGAATGATCCCACCATCTATGTTCCAGGTGATTACTTTTCTTGGGTACTTGTTCCTGCTGACTCTCGCAGGTGATCCTCCCCGCTACGTGCCGAGATCCGTTCCCATCCAAGTAGCGAAGGATTCTGGCCGGCATTTCGTCGACCAGAACCAGTTCCGACTCCCTGAGTATCCGTTCGAGGTCGTCTTCCGAGCAATGGAGGTGATGAATCCAGACTACAAGTTCAACGACGTCGATATTCTCGTCAACCGCAACACTCTGCGGAAGCTACTCGACTTTTGTTTCGAGCGACACCACGACGACTTCAGAGTCAACCTGTTTGTCGTTCAAAACACGTTGATCATCGAAAGATGCGAGGAGAAGCTAGTGCACATGGTTCGAGGGACGATGAGTACAGGGTGGGGCTACAACTTCGAGGAAGCCATCACTCGATCGTTACCTGGCATGGACGGCGTCGTTGGCTACCATCGCGTTCTTGAGTATGACCTCGGGGGCCTGAGATGTGCTGTTCGGTTTGAAGTCGATGCCTTTGTCGACGATAACTCCGGTATCGACGCGTCCCTGGCAGCCCAAGTCGGTTCGCTGAGCCTGGCGACGCCCACCACCGATCTAACTGATACACTAAAGGCACTGCAAATTCGAGAGCCTGCGACGGGCAGGGAGGCTGCAAACGTCCAAGTCATCTCTCGTGGGTCCTTTGTCCCACACACCCACGCAGCTGAGATCAAGTCCATGGCACGCCACAAGTCACTCGGGTACACGCTGCCGCAACTCTGGTTCGGGCGAACCCAGAACCTCATCCAGGGCTACCACACCGAAGGACTCTTTCACAAGATCAACGTCAGTAACGTGGGCCAGGACCTTCGGGTCTGGGAGACGCAGATTCGTACCCAGGCTGCGCTGCGCAAGGTGGCGATGCTGCTGGCTCAGCTGCGGAGGATTGTCAAAAACTCGGGGGGAAGGCTTGCGTGGTCGTGGGCCAGAAGCAGTTGCTCACCGTGTTTGCTGCAACACAGAGACAGACGCCGCTGCCAGAGGACGTGACCAGAAGGTTCTGGGGGAGCAATAAAGGATCTTTCCATGTCAAACCAGTTGGTTGTTTGTACGATGAACAAGAAATTCCGACTCGTGATTCAATAATAAGAGCTACGTCACTGCATTTCAAAGATTCTCCACTGGAAGGTATGGGCAGAAGCTCAGCTCCATCCCTCCTGCCTTACGACCTACCTGACTGACTGACGGAACTCGCTGATGAACACAAATGCACGTGCACTGAGTCACTGACAACCTACCTAGCAAGTTGCAACTTGTGCCACGACAACTTCAACTACCAGGCTTCCCAACATGCTCGATCATCAGCTCTTTGCCGTCGCCCGTGTCGGCAAGTCATATCGCTGTCTCGCGGTCGTGAATTACCTCGATCCCTTTCCTTGTGACGTATGTCTTCGGTCGATCCGCATCTTCTCCGATCCCAGCAACCAACTGGCCCTGAAGCAAGAACTCGCCCTGGCCGTTGAGTTCTTCGACAATGGACCTAGGGCAACTCAAGTTCCCTTTTGTCTCGGCGATCGCCGTGGCATGAACAATGGAACACCGTGCCCTTTCCCCTTCATCACGACCTGTCTTTTTCTCAGTGCCGGCTACACTGGAATCGACCTGGTTCGTAGAGGTGGAGAGCTGCCTTATGATATGCAGTATGATGCGATTGAAAGTTCCAATGGGATCACGATCCTTGACATCACCACCCTTGGAAGTCTTCGATACTGTTTTGTAGTGCCTCGATACGGTCAGTTATCTCCCATGGTATTCCTATCCAAGCCAGTTGTCAGACTGATTCTTTCTAGTACGCAAAAGACACCACGAGAAGTTTCGTCAACCAATGACAGGTTGGGAATACCTCATGGGACACTACGGTCCCAGACAACGGATACAAATTCGAGATATTGCTGTCCCTATTGCTCTGGACCGCGTTCCCCTTATCCCGGTCACGGTTTTTCGAGGTATTCAATCCCACCGTCTTTCAATGACTCTTGCCCAGTTCTTCTCTGCACCAATGCTGACGTCTTGCTAGAAATATGGCCGTCCCCAAGTTACAACACGCAAATACCTCCAGATGACCAATCCTCCAAAGACGGTCCTTTGACTTCACTTCGAGACCAAGCTGCCGCGAAGCTCTTTGGTTATGTTTTATCGGCCACTGAGTTTGACTGCTCTCTTCTTCACGAGGTACAGTTGATACCGGGTTTCCAACGCATGGTGAAGGAGTATCTGCTCGCCAACCCCAACCAAGTTGGTCTCATGCCTACATCAGGGTACCTTCTTCAGATTGCCTTTGCTGGCCACAAATTGCTCGAATGGCATATCTTCCCGAAGCTCTCATCCGAGACACTCAAGGTTGCATTTAGTGGCGAAACCCTCAGCAGAGTCATTGCGATCAGCCTCCCACCGCCCTCGGCCCCGGACACACCGGGGGAATTCGTCAAGGCGCTTTCAGCCTTGGGATCACTGGATACTCTCCAGATCTTAGACCATCCCGCCAGAACGGATGATACCACCAGTCTCGAGCTATACAAGAATCTTGCCTTGTTGGCACCAAGCCTTGTCAAAAAGAAGCTGGTCCTCTCAGGCCCATACTCGTGCGGGCTTCGCGAGAAGCTCTGGCTACCAATGCAAGACATTGTCAAGGCCTTGCCCGCGTTCCCAGTGGTGCAAATGCTGGTGAGCCACGAGTATACGATGGATGAAGAATTGAATTATTGTCTTTACCTCGGTGACGCATTTCTCAATCCGGTAAAGTTTGTCAATGGCTTTTTGCGGTATATATGTGCATTATTTCCCATGAATGCTTGGTTCGAGGTTGCTGACCACGTCGCAACGTACTTCTTTGCTTGCATTCCTTCTTCTCTTGATCACATTTTTACCTTTGAAATCGGGCCTATCCCTGCCGAGCTTTGTGCAATTTCTGTCAGTAGAAAAGTCAAGAGGTCCTCCCGCCTGTTATCTTCTAAGATGCGGGATCTTACTCCAGATACTTGGACGGTCATGCTATTACGGATGGGTAGCGGGTTTGAGACCACCCACTTCGAGTATGCGTTTGTCCGCTCCAAGGTCGACATCCAGGTTGCTCCTGAGACATGGCGGGGCACTGATATCATGCCTTCAGAAATCGAAGTCATTAGCTTCGAGGGATTTCTCAAGCTGAGCGCGCCGAATGTCGATTCGACTAAAGTGTCAGTTTACCTTGAGCAGCTGAGACAACGACTACCAGAACGCATACGCGACGAGCGTCGCAAAGCTGGCATTGAAGAGAGCCCACCGGTATTGTTGCTAGAGGTCGAGGAGGTCTGCAAGTTTTGAATGAATCCGTAGCGCGGATATCGAAGAAAGGCAAATTTGCGATGCGGCGTCGGCAGTTCAGAGGAATTCGTGGTAAGCACGTCCCAAGCACTTCAAAGAACACAACAGGATCTAACAACCTGCTCCCAGGAGTCAACTTGACAGCAGATCTCGGATTCAAGCGACCAAATGGGAGCCAGGCGGATGATGATGTGACAAGTTACGAGTCAGATAGCACATCTGAAGGGTCAACCGACTCGACCGACATAACCGGTTCTTTTCCGAGATGAATCAATGTGTTTTCTTAGCGAAGCCAGGGGTTGATATGTTTAGACAGTGTTGCTCCCGCAAAATGTTATCCCGAGAATTCGTACTCATTCAAACTTCTCTGTCTGAAAGCGAAGCGGTAGGTCCAAGTTATGTGATTGGAGCGTGCATAATTTTAATCATTGGGCCCGTTCGTGGACCGCATAAAAACAGGACCAAAGATCTTCCATCCTTCGGCTTATTTATAGACGGAAGAGTCCCTCGCTCCATGTGCTGCGCCATGCTTTTGTGATGCGCAACACTTGAATGGGGAATCTATCGACGTGTAACAGAATGTCAACGATGCTAAAGTCCTGGTTTGGAGACCGGTCCTAGGAAGCGGAGGTGTCCCTATAGCTAAATAAATGTGGTTCACGCCTTTGGGCTCCCGTACATCTAATTAAAGTTGACTCAGTTATCGCCCCAGCTTTATTGCGGACTGATTTCTCAGATGTTGGGACCTCGAAAAGCGTAGCATGTCCGGGTGGTCGGAACATTGCAGAGTTGTCTAGAAATAGAACAGCCTCGGGGCAATGTAATTGTCTTTAGCCGATCTACGTACTAACAAACAGGACCACGGTCTACGAATAGCAATGCTTTATCAAACGTCATGGAGGACCAGCGCGGGGTATTTGAACTGGTCATCTACTCCAGCCTACTTCGTAGTTCGTTCAGTCCCGTCGCTGCCAAGATGTACGTCATGTAACAGCGGCAAGGGCGTTATTGACATGGCAAAATTCCATATTTTGCATTACCAATCAAGCCATCCAAGACTCGATCGGAATAAATACTGCGGCCTCTACCTTCTCCTAAAGCTTGCGCGTTTCACTTCTCTTCACCTCCGTTCGTACAAATCAACCTTGCTTGTCGTATCGCCAACAGCCAAAGGGAAAAATGACCTCGGCATTCGAAGACGACACTACATCTCTGAATCAGAGCTTTCAATATGAAAATTCAACTCATCGGTATGCTGTTAAATGGTGTTCGTTAGGCGATCCAAAGTCTCCGCCGCTGGTTTTCATCCACGGAACGCCGTGGTCCTCTCGCGTTTGGGTACCTTTTGCTCTCGCCTTATCTCGACAGTTTCACGTCTATCTTTTTGATAGGCCTGGTTTCGGCGACTCCCCTGCAGAATACAAATTGCCCGGCACAAGTGCTAGTTCAACCAAAGTCAACGAACTCGACGCGGACCTTGCTCGACAATCCGAGGTATTCGCTGCGCTTTTCAAGTCGTGGCAAACAGACTGGGGCATTCAGAGGGCCCACGTCGTAGCCCACGATAACGCTGGCTTGATTAGTTTGCGAGGCTACCTGCTGCACGACTGTCAGTACGCAAGTCTCTGCCTAATCGATGTCGTTGCAATTGGACCATTTGGGCAGTCTCTTTTCAAAGTAATTGCTGATGACCCTCGTCACTTCGAGCAGCTCCCTGATATGGCAGTTGAGGGTATACTGGAAGGCTACATCCGCAATGCCGCTTTCTACGAGTTGTCGAAAGAAACCATGCAGATGTTGAAGTCGCCTTGGTTAAGAGAAGGCGGGAGAGAGGGGTTCATCCGGGAGATGTGCCAAGCAAACTCGAGATCTACGGAAGCGGTTGAAGGAAGATATGGAGAAGTCGGGCCAAACCTGGCAGTAAAGATTATTTGGGGCGCCGAGGATAAATGGATACCGGTCGAAACTGCTTGGAGACTGGGAAAGGTGCTGAATGCTAAGGAGGTTGTTGTAGTTGAGAAAGCTGGCCATCTCATTATGCTTGACCAAGGAGCACAGCTTGGAGTTGAACTAGGAAGGTGGCTTAGTGCATTTTAGCTTAACCACTTGTCATGAAATGTCTATGGCATGCAATGAGTTCTTAAGCATTTTCGTTTTCTCTCAGCTATCCTAACAATGCCTGCTCTTCTTCGGGTCTCGTACGAGTCGGCCTTGGCTACCTTGGTAAACCAGCCACTTGACCCCGTTAAACAACTGACACACAAGCGCCGTTGTAATCATCATGCTTACTAGATCCTTCCAAAACCGCTCAACGCCATCGAATATCAAGTCCGTTACAGCTCTGCTCAAGCCTGTCATGGCAGCGAGAACAAGAATCGTTCTAGGTCGCAGTCGATAAAGAGCAAGCCCGGCAACTGGGAAGAAGACGCTCATCACAATTAACATGTCAGACGTCGAAGGAAAGAGTAAACGGCCGTAATACCAGTGTATCCACCTATTTACCGCGTCGTCTCCTATCTCGATCAATTTGATCTATCACCAAAGCAGAGTTTGGGGATTCATACCATCATCTTCGTGGTAGGAGAGTATTGGTGGCGCAAGAACCAATGTCAGAACAACAAGGGCGTTTGTGATAAGCGTGTCTCTCCACTTCCGGCTTGGCGTTTCTTGAATCACTTCAGATGGGCTTGCGATGGGGATTTGCATATTTTGAACCCGGGAGGGGCTTCTATCTGAGTTGAAGCATCTCCGCTATTGCTGAATGGCGCTTCTGGTCTTTGGTCGATCGTCATTGCCGCTGGATAATCCGCCTGAGCTAGGGAATGAGCTGTGAAGTTTGTTAGACGGTTCTGTCTTTCATAAGTTCACAAACTAGAACGCTTGAATATGGGAAATCCTGGCCAGGGCCCAAAACAGGGAACGTTATCCCAGAGCAGGTTTCTTACAGCCCCAACAGTAGGCGTTTCCAGCTACCTCAGCCCAGCCTCAGCCCTCGCCTCGGGGTGCTCCGTAAGGCTCAGCGGATGCTCAGCTTGGAGCTGCAGGAGCTCGAATTTGGAGACGGAAATGGCGTTTAGTACGCCTCGAGTTTGAGCGATTCGTAGCCATTGAAGCATCGGCACTGACAATAATGGTTCATTTTCGTAATTGCCAACACAGTCATCATGGAAAAGAAAATTGCTTCTTGTTCAGGAATAAGCTAACACTGATGCCGTTCATAAACGGCAGAATGAAACAAGCTTGATCACTGCAGCATGTGATTAAGTAGCTATAGACGAAGCGACAAAATATTTTAATATAATAGATTAAGCAAAGAGCAGAAAGAAGCTAGTTCATGATTATCCCATTTGTGTAGTCGAAGATAGCATGCCTGGTTATTTGCGTAAGCAAAGAAAGAATCATATCGTAGGCTAGTGGCCGAACAGGACCCAAATCAACGTAAACGCACGAACAATGTAGGAAGAATGCAAGAATTGTTTTGCTTATAATAGAGCACTTCATCTTTGTGTACATTTGGAAATTGTATCACTTGTGAGGTCGTTGAGATCGACACTGAGGACAAGAGAGCATAATAAGTCAAGGGTATGGAAGAAAGCACTCCAGCTACTAGGAAAGGGTGCTGCTTTACGGATTTTGTCTTGATTTACATTCCATTCCGCCATTTGCACTAGCCGTTTCCTGAAACATGGACTCGCTGGGTTCAGGAACTCGTATTCTTAGATTTGCAGGTATCGCAAGCGAGCTCACGTGACACTTCGCTGATTAAACGTCCTACGAGAACTAGTCTCCAAGCCCCGCAAAGTGTCTCCTAACACGTTCTTGCTCATGACCCAGGCTGCGTCCTTCGTGTAGCGCATATATGCAAGACCCACGCCTTTCGCGCCACCTCACGCCAATTGAGACATTGGGCGTATTTTGTGCTCCCAGCCTCTAAAGCCCTTTCCTCTATCAATAAGGGCTTAGGGACCTGGACAAGAACTATCACCAGTTGTTGCGCAAAAGCGCGCAACTATTAGCTAAAGATAGACGGTTGCTCTGGTAAAGACAGGTATGATGATACTGCTTACCCTTATTTCAATTGGTTACTTTGAGACGTTACAACTCTTAGCTAACTATTCTCAATGACTGAAGCGCGCAATGGGGCGGTCTCAGTGCTGCGCAACCGTGGCGATTCCCATTCCCAACCATGTATCCTCCGAAGAAGTAATTGCCTTTATCCAAACCTACGACCCAGTATTACGGCATAATCCCAGCATCGTTAGTTTCGAGAAGATACTCTCCAGGTTTGATGCTATTGGCGATGATCCCTTCTTCGGGCCCTGGGACGACACAGTCTGCACCTTTCAGGTCCGCGAGATTATCTATCTTGCTCCGGGCCTTGCTAAAGACATGAGCTGGCCTATGATCTTCCAGTGTACCCCCGATGGCGTCCGGCATCGCGGCGACGCTGCTATTGGCATCATCGGCTGGACCCGAATAGTCGTTCGCCCACGCCAACAGGATATGTCCCCCAATAGCTCTGAAGGATCGACGCCCTCTGACGTAGCAGAGGAGTGGGAACTGTTCGGAGAGTCAACTGTTGAGGCAAATCGACTTCTGATGCCATTTATTTCTCATAATACCGAAGATTTCCTCCACCAGATTTGTCGAGGCATTGTAGACGAGATTAGTGGTACTGGTCTCCGTAAGGTAGCTTAGCATCTCAAGAACAGCAACCCTGAGGCGAAGCTCACAGAGACGCAAGAGAAGCTGCATGAAGCAAGGCGCTGCATTGCGGAACCTAAGGCAAAGTTTACTATCAGAGACTCTACACAAACAATAGATGAGTATGTCAAATATATATGTAGAAAGATCGAGCAAATCGGGTCGGGTGATTTCCCAATAGGTGTTTCCATTTGTACAAAGGGACTTCTACGATGGAAACTGAACAAGAAGCAACAGTCTCGCCATATTCTTTTTTAGACGGGGCACTATATCAGTAGGATGCTGAAGGCAGCCAAGCAACAATTAATTATCATCCAGCGACGCCAACCATTCATATGCTCAAGGCAATAACTTCATTCATCACTGAAGCCATAATATGCCACTAATGTGCCAACTATATTAAAAAGTGCCTTTTCTCTCGGCCCATTTTCTAGCCTCCCTTTCTATCTCTCTTCTTGCACAGGGTAGTCATGGCGGTTTGCTTTCTCCGGCGATGCTGGGAGAGTCCATCATTCTGCGAATATGCCTGGCAACTTTTCAGAATACCTGCAAAGTATAAGGAGTGAACGCGCCTAGTATGAAGTCATATCTATATCCCAATCCTAGACGGTGATGAACGCACTATAGAGCTAATTGACTGCTGTGCTTGGAAATCTATGGCACATAATGCATAATTAACAGGAGCCTTGTTTTTTTTACTCTTGGACGTATCTAGCATCTTAAGATTCTTAAATGGCTCTGCGGTACCCGTGGTCATGCAGCGTTTGATTGACAGAACTTATCAACGAGGTGTGCTCTCGTTAGAAGACCAAGTCACGACTCATGAGACGGGAGTGAATCAGATCGCAGCGGGATCCGTTCGTCTACGGGCATGTCGTGGCAGCGAAAATGTCTTCGAGTCCTGTCAAATTGAAACTAAATGAGCGGCGGCGCGTGAAGAACAGGCTTGGCTCGCAAACGACAGTGATGCGAATGCGCTCCAGCTGCAGCCGCTCCAGCCTCCTCCACAGTCCTTCGTCCTCCAACGGACTACCAGTATCCATTTCCGTTTCTTGCATCCAGCACCAATAATCGTAGCCCAATGCGTCCTTATGGCCAAGCACAGACACGTGCAAACAAAGGGTTGGTAGCTCAATCCACCAGCACCTACTTGATACAGGACGTCGTTTGGGTCACCCGGCGCTCGCAACTTCACCTATCTCGGGCAAGAAATCAGATTTCAGTAAAAGTGTTGCCATTTTCTACATAACTCCGTAGGCTACAACGCAATCGCTATAAAACGTTTAAAGCTCCGAAAAGAAATGGATCTGCCGCGAGAAAAGACCGTAGAAAGAGCCGGGGAGCAAGCTCCAGAAGTTTGTTTAGCTTGAGACCCAGGACCAGAAATCCTAACACCGTACCTCGAGTCGCCAGAGAAACCCAAGAAAATAGGTATCGTAGCTGCCATCTACTCTTAAAGGCAGTGAAATAAACGTCATGTCCTAAATATACCCATTTTGATATCCGCCTAGCCCATCGAAGTGGCACATCCGCTGGCTGACACCATGTCGTTATAATTGATCGTTGATGTAAAAATAAAATGAAACGCCAAAAGACGTAAGGAAGCAATAGTAGTGTCCGTAATATCAGGCCACCACCGAACCAACAGGTGGTTCAAGTTCGTAAACAGGGTCCGATTCAGCGCACCGAGTAGTGGGAGTCTTCTCGGAGCGGTCCGCAAGGAAATCAATTAGCGGCTCTATATCTGAATCATCAGTTTTGAGAACCATTGCCCTTGGTGTTGTAGGAGTGAAGAAAGAGGGTGTAGTGGGTGTGCGGCGAGGAGTCGACTGAACAGTTGCGGGGGAACTTTGGTCACTCGCCTCTTCTCTTTCACTTGACATAGTAGGGGCTGAGTGCGAGCTGGAAACCCTATTAAGTCGTTCTCTGGTTGCTTGCCCAACCACCCTTGCCGGATGTTCTTGTTCTGCCTGACTCAAACTATTGTTCTGGGAGGCGTTGCTGTTGGAGACTAGTTCGTCTATGTGGAAAGATCTTGACGATGACTGGATTGCAGTCATAGGCTCCTCGAGTCGAGTCACGTCCAACGATGAATGTCGGCCATGGACAGGGCAACTTGAGCAGACGACGGCCTCGACTCTCTCGTATTCGGCGGGATGTCCTCCCTGAGAAGGCCGACGCGCACTTTGCGAAGATGAAGGTCTCTCAGATCGAGCCTGTCTGCTTTGTGTTCGCAGTCCCTGAATTCGACTGTGTAGCACGTCGTTCCGAGTGGAATCTGCGGATGAAGCTCGCTCAACAGATCCAACCACTGGCTCCGAGTTGCCGTTGATTGTCGAAATCTTACGCCCAGGAGTTCGGCCACGGCTAGTTGCACGCGATGCTGGCCGAGTCATATTTTTATCGGAAGTCGGTGTGCTAGATCGCTCATTGTTGGCCAGAGTGTTGCTTCTGCTAGCAGTCGCAAAGGAATTGCTCCGCTGGTGGGTGTTGGCTCGTGACAAGGATCGATTTTGTTTGCGCCCCGTATTTTGTAGGATAGCGGGAGAGGCAGCAATGTGAATCAAGTGATGGTCTTGTCCCGAATCTGCAACTTCCTCCGGGCGGTTTCGGCTATGGTTCCTCGACTTTGTGGACGGCGGCCGTTCTGGATATTGAATACCATTTGGGCCTTCATCTTGCTTCTTGCTTACGGGGATAGGCGTGGTAGCATCACGGTCACCGAGAGCTGAGTTGGACCTCTCATTCACCCCGGATCGGCTAACATTTCGTGATTTTGTGGACGGCGGCCTCGCAATTGATCTGTCCCTCTTTGGGTTTGCTTGGGCTTTCCCCTTGGAAGTCAAGGAGGATTCGGACTTTACCGACTTGTTGGTTTTATTTGTCCGGTTTGACGAAGAGGTGGACTGAGCATATGGGGAGTTGGGCTGTTGTGACTCCGAAGTAGCCTTCTCTTTCAGGTGATCGTATGCAGTACTCCTACTTGGGGGGCGCGGGGTTGTGGCCGATGTGATGGCTGGCCACGGAAATGGCTCAGGTTTCCTCCACATCGGGGTCCCAGGAGTCCATGCTCCTGCAGAAATAGGTGTCTCCAAGTCGCCTTCTTGGCGCCATTGCCGCCAGCGTGGAGATATCGGGGACAAGTCATTGAAGGGTTTGTCTGGACTGAAGCCTTCTGCGGTGTCAAAGGTGACATGCCCACCATATATTTTCTTTTCCGCTGAGAAGGCGTTTGCTGGGTATCCACTGAGAGGCGTTGCGTTATGAGGATAGGGCGTGCTATCTTCTGGCGGTCTTGGGTTTGAACGAACGGTCTGGATGGACGCCTCAGACTCGTCGGATCTGACGGACTGGATGGATATCTCGGACCTCAACGATGCAGCACTGATAGGATGATCTGGTGGATACTGGTGCGGAAGGATCGGTGGTGATGCGGGAATGATCAGGCGAGGCCGGATAGCCATGGGTGTTGGGCTCGGAGCTGACGGAGTAGGAATGTTGAAGCTATCCCCTCCAGGAGACCGGGGTAAGTTGGTCTTTGTGAGATCTAGGGGCCGAGGAATGGTGACCATGGATGCTTGACGCCGTTGAGGTGTATCTCTGGTCAATTCTTTGAAGGCCAATTCCTTGAGGCGCGAAGACTGCGGTGAAGAGGCCGGAGGAAGAAAGCTCTGGTTTGGGTCGGCGCTGGATGAGAGTTGATTGTCTTCGTCGCCGGGAGTGGTCAGTTGGTGCTCATAGTTTTGAACGTCATCTGTAACGTGGTCGGAGCTCTGAGGCTTACTGTTTGAGTTGTCAAGCTCACTTTGCTTTTGGAGCCTGACGGGCGATTCCGTCACCAGGCCATCAGCGTCCGGTCGGTAGAGTAGCTTCGCGTATGGATCCGCATTGGTATCCACGACCAGCAGCTCCTTCTCTCCGCGGCCCAGGATGCCGTAGACCTTGACTTCGCCAGCTTGGATACCAACAACGGCGCTCGTACCAGCGTACAATGCTTCATCTTCACTGCCTGTGCGATTGCAGAAGACAACAATGATTTCGTCATCGTTATCGGAGCGGATGATAGGTTCCAGGCGAGTCACCCAGTAGGTCAAGGTTTCCATGTCGGGTTCGTTAGGCATGCGAGTAAATTGACGGGGATCCTCTCTCGTCATCCAAGCCATGGATACGATGACGAGGTTTGATTCCATCTCCAAGACGTGGAAGGCGAACTCAAACGCATACCATGGCGCCTCAAATTTGTAGGGACTGTCTCCAGGTTAGCAAGTCGGCCGAAGCAGAAGATACCATATCGCGGTGCCATACTTGATGTCCATGCCTGGTAGATGTCAGTCAGGTAGGCGGAAAAAGTGTCGGGGACGGCGAAACTTACAAATTCCCATCGAAGTGTTTCCGAGTCCTGGGATGAAGCCTTCGTAGAAGCCGCTGTTCCCTTCCAGCGCCCAGGTCTCATCGGTGTAGTACAGGAAGTTCTTTCGATAGTTTGCTATCGTCTCGCCATCTCCGTTGACCACAATGGCGGAGTTGTAGTACTCAGGGGAGGTGGGCCATTTCGGAGAAACGTCGACCTTTTCGGGATAACCAACTACGACGTTGCAGTTGTACTTGAGCGCAATGGTCCTCGCCCAGAGCGACGTGATACCGGAGCCGGAGGGTTCGAGAAAGGGAGCGATGTCTTGGAGGGACTTGAAGTTATACCCTTAGCGATGTCAGCATTGAAGAATATGAAGGTTCAAGACTGCGACGCAGTCTAATCCATCTCGCGAGAGAGGCTGGCCAGGTGCCGTCGCCCTCCCGAGTCCTGGGGGATCCCGCCTTGGGGAAGATTCCTACCAGAGAAAGCCAGCTCAGGGAGCACAAGGAGGTCCAAGTCGTCCGGATTCGCCTTGGACAAGACGGAGTCTGCGCGATTCAAGTTGTTGTCGACATCTCCCACCTGGGGAGCGAACTGCAAGCAAGCAATCCTCATCGTGGCGGACGCTCGGCCGAACCCCGCAACAGCGACACGTCGTTCCTACCGGAAGAAAAGGTGTGTCGACGGCTTGGGGCCTCCGCGACCGTAGCGAGCTCCGCGGCAGAGTATTCAGGCCGTAAAAATAGAGACAAACAGGAAAAAGAAGACGCCAATACACAGGCAAATTTCAAGGTCGGAAAACAAGCACGACAGTGATCAAAAAATGATCAGGACAGCGGGGGGAAAGAGCCGTTGACAAGAGTAAGAGCGGAGGGATCTAATTTAGCGCAGGTTTTGGGGGCCGACCTCGACGTGGGAAAAGAGGACAAGGAGGCGGAGACGCGGGGGCTGGGCAACCGCCCGTTTACTAGTCCGTTAAGTGTACCTGGGCATCATTTGCAGCCACGAAGATGCGTGTTGGCTGTGTTGGTTGTGTGCTCATCCATCGCGCTGCGGGCAGGGTGAATGGATGTGGGCGAGCTGCTGGCAAGCCCACAACGAGAAAGAGCATGAGGCGACCAACCGCCGGCCCGCATTACGCGCCTAGGATCCCGGTGAAGGGCAAGGGTCCTCGACCCACTGTAACCCTCCATAAGCCACTAGCCAGGCTCCTGGTTGGCTCGCTGGCTGTCACGTACGAGCGCTGCGGCGGCAGAGCCCGTCCTGGACGTTTAGTGGACGCCGCCTGGGAAGCCAGGGCTCTTAGCCATTTCTGCGCACCCGCATGTGCCCAAACATGATCCCAAGCATGCGAAGTGCCCACTGCCCCATGCCTGCTGCAGCGCGATGCTCTTGGACAAGTTGACAAGTGAACCACTCACTTTGCGCGCAGAGGCTCAGAGCCCCAACCGCCGATCGCTCTAGCCCTTTCCAGCATCTCTTAAGTCCTCCAGATCCTGGCAGATCACCTGAGAAGATGCCCAAGTACCTAGGTATTGGTAGATGGGCAAAGCACAGACCTATTTTCCGTCGCCCACCAACACTCCACACCGCAACTCGTGGGGAGCGTGTCTTGACGGCTTCCATTCCATCCATTTGTTTCAGGGGCCTCATCCCCCCTGGCCGGCTGTGGGCTGTGGGCAACTTCCCGGGCGCGTGCTCGCGTGGTCGCTACTCGCTAGAGGCGCACAAGCGCGATGAGCACGTTCGTTTGCGTAGAACCATCTCTCTGACAGCAGAGATAACAGACTTCATTCATTCCACTTCCCCTCTTCGCAGTTGGCAGAAGAACTCATTCGACCGCAGGCTTCACTCGGTGTAGCCGAGCTTGGGCCTGTCCATCATACGATGAGGGATAATCCTCTCGTCATCAAGCAAACATTCCCGACCAAAAGCTTCCAGTCCTCTGGAATTCGTTCTCTATGGCTAGCCTACACCCCGGGTCGCACCGCTCTCTCCACTCGACGCTCTCCACTTTCCACAGAAACAACGTCACCGGAAGACCTGCCGCTCACGCTATCAGCGGTCCCGACAGTTCGGCGCCGGCGGGAAACGCAGTACCATCATTCGCCCTTGAGTGGTCTTTAGTGGAGATCCGAAAATAGGTAGCCCAATGAATGGTGATTCAATCCGGCACAACCATTTAGTTCGAAAATCCCATCTCAAATTACGCGCCTGCCTGTCTGGACGCCATCCAGTGATCAATGCGGTCACAACCGCGCGTAAGAGTCCAGGGTGCCTATAATATGAGGCAGAAGACCAGGCCACAATGGACCAGGGTGAACCGACGCCCATTAACGGCTTGCGCCAACTGATCCTCCAAGTCTGCACAAAGAGGGGCCAGCCCTGGGACCAATGTCAACGCGACCTCAGCTACCCCCTATACAATTCCACATCATCAAGCCGAGCGGTGACAGAGAAACAATAGGTCGCCCCGTCCCTCTAAATCTTAAATGGTTCAGAGCATGAGGTGATGCTAGTGTGTGTTGAAGCAAGGAGAAACGTAGCAAGCCGCTCTGAAAAGGGTACGATCAAGCTTTTGTGCCGCTGGGAGGTGGGGAGGGTGAGATTGAGCATTCGTCCGTCGAAATTACGCAGAGCATATTGGTGCAGCCACTCAAATCCCAGGCGTGTTGCAACCACTGTCAGCTGCTCTATGCAGTGTACCCAATGAGTGACATGACATTTCAGGAGGGATCTTTGTAACCCGCGGCGGCTGTGGCGCCAAGCGTTCGGCTGGCATTAGGCGCTTGCGGAGCGACATCTTGTCAGTGCCAAGGGAAGGAAGGAAGATCTAAGAGCGATTGCAATACTTAGGAAATTTAGATTAAAAGCACTGCTCTTGTCACAAGGCATTTTGCTCTTGCCACAACCTCATCATGTGGTCAAGGAGTGAGAGTTATGGAGATATGGGATAGAGTTACTCTACCACCGTGCTAATCCTTGGCTTCGATAAAATTGACCAAGGTCGGTCAAATCATACGGAACGCCAGGGTTTGATTATCGAACTTTGATTTCCATCCATTCTTTTAAATGAAAACAGGGCACAGCTTTCAAGCCTGATGAGGCACGTGGCAGGAGCAAGTTTCCCCAAATTTGTGTGCGTGTCTACCTTACAAAGTACCTCGCCGCACCAGTCGTGATCACCAAAGAAGTTGTGCCAATAGCAGGACTCCAAAATACGAGGGGCTGCCGTCGCAAGTACTAAGTATGGCCACGAAAGTACGTCACACTCCTCAATCAAACACATTTTCGTCCGTAACAATCCAAAGGGCTGTCAACGACGCAGCACCAATGACATCTATACAGAAAAGCCAACAACCTACGTATTCTATCCCTTTGATATCTAGCTTACCTACGAATCTGAGACTAGAATACAATTTTACAGCTGTGTCGGGTAAGGTACAAGTCAAAGACAATGAGGGTTGCAATCTGGGCGATCAGGCAGTCAGGGCCGGTCGGGTAGCATGAACATTCAACAGGGCAAGCGACAGGCTGTACGAATACGGATGGGTCAAACCAACCGCTGCAACTTCACCTTGCCAAGACTGTTGGTTGGGACTGCCACTCGCCACTTTCGCCCCGCTGACTTTGCGTTGTTGGTTGCTGTGGGCAAAAATGCGACGGGCTGATGGAGCAGGCAAAGAAGTACGTTGCCTCTCTCCTTGAACAAATACCCATTCCAGGCATAGTAGCCATCTACAAATATACATATTAAGCTGCTTGGCGCTGATGAATTCTATTACTTGCTTCCGCCCTGAGGCACGCCCGTCGCTCTCTTTCTTCTCTCCACATGCGTGCCCAAGCTGTTGGACAACTTGCTGCGCAGCACAGATCTTACATAACAGACTCATGCTGAATTCGCGCTGACTGACAGGGTTGGAACGAGGTGCAATCGTTTCTGTATTCCTATTGGAAGGGCCCATTTTCAACAATTGGACCAGGTTGGTCTGAGGGTCAAATGATCACAACAGAGACAAAGCCAGGCTGAGACAGTCTAGCAGCCCTCTTGAGGAATCATTTTGATGATGCTACGGCTTGTTTTTGTGATAATTTTTATCGTAAACAGTTTAATAGATCTAGTCAGTGTTTCTGAGTTGAATTAAACCTTATGATGGCCAACCCCTTTGCTCTCAGTGTCTCAGCCTCTGAAGCACAGTCGCTCTAGCCGAGTCCTGCTCCCTGGGTGATCGCGTTTTTTTCTCAAGCCTTCTTCACTGTAACGCCTGCCAAGTGTCCTTTTAGTGCAAATCTTTGAGCTGCAGCAGATTGCTGTTCAGTTGTGGACATGTTAGGTAGACGACCCCAGGTACAGTACTAGGCTCATTTGAAGACATTTTCACCGCTGTCACAGTTTTTCGCATTTTCATATAGGGTAACAAGCTCTTATAAACGCCACCTAGCAAGCAGTTATGGTTGTTGGAGGTGCGGTCATGCTGTCAATGGCTGTGAATGTCATTCTAAACGGACCTGTAACTGTACCTGCAGTCAGCATTTTAGGCCATGGAGAGTTCCTGCTGTAGTAAAGTCAAGATGTGCAATAATTGAAATATTCAGTTAAGCCTAAGTACAGGGTTTGCTTACGCCAATTTTACTGCGACGGAAACTTGACGTGAAAGCGAAACACAGTGACGTGGGTCTCTGAACTGCAATCCGTGGTAGTCGTAGAAATTCTCATTTTATTCACAGGTCCGTTGCAGTTTTCTTGGTTCTTATGTCTTACGTTCTTGTTAAAAAATGGTTCTTCATCAAAGCACCCGGATGAGGACCTTTACTGGTATTGATCACAGCGATGAAGGCTAGGTCCAACCGCGTATTTTGACTATCTAATTTACATTACGGTTATATGTACGTCCATTTCTGGACCCCCGACAACAAAATATTTACAGAAGTAAGCTCAACAAACTTGTGGTGTGTACAAAGCAACTAAGTTACTCTTTTCTTAGGACATGGAAGGGACCGAGATCTCACTGATCTTCCAGACCTTGCCTCCGCCAGTACTGGTCAAACCGGTGTAGGTGGAACCCTGAGACGTAGAAATGGTCTTTCCAAAGTTGGGATCCGCAGACTTCAGGGTGATTTCCGTGTTGATGTAGCGCTGCTTGGCAATGGTCGGGGTGCAGTTGTCGTTGCACTCGGTGCCAGTTCCGTACCCGCGCATGTAGGGGCCCGACTTGTGCTCGAAGGTGCTCAGCACCTTGCCGGTGTCGGCATCCGTGACGTCCTGGCGCCAGGTGTCGTTGTCGCTGAGGAGGGTGTAGACGATCTTGACCTTCTGGTCGCCAGATACAGGAGCACTGTCGCCGTCGAGCTGACCGAAGGAGCCAAAGAGCGATGCGCGGACGCACCACTGTCCCGCCGTCGCACCGCACCAGGAGTTGTCGGGCCAAGACTCGAGGGTAGTTTGAACCAAGTCGCCGGTGCCGTTGGACATGCCCGGCCACAAGAAGAGAACGCCGTTCTGGGTAGGAGGGGCCTTGCCAGGGATGAGGGTGGTAACGGCCTTGATGATGGTCGACGTGGTAGGGCCCAGGGAAACGGCGCCTCCCCAAGTATCGCGACGGGTCAGCTGGGGCATGGCTTCGCAGCTACCGACCAGGGCGGCTGCAAGAGTAACGAGAGCTCCAAGAGAGTACATGGCGGGCGAGTTGAGAAATTGACCTTGGTGTATTTGGACGAGGGTGTGAAGAGTTGATCGGCCGGCGACTGAATCAGGAACTGAATGGCTGTGAGAGTGGTTATGAGAGAGGTCCTTTGAGAGAAGTGGAAACAACCCAATTATCTACTTCCTCGACAACAATTGGGTTTGAGGTCTACGATATCCGAGTCGCTGGAAAATCACCGTCCGATGTTTCGGCTCATGGAGAATTTGTCCTCGAAACAGGGGATGGCCTAGTTTGTGTTTCAGGAGCGGCCCCGGTCCTCAAGGAGGAGCTCCGGAGCCAGAGGATTTTTGCCCTATTCGGGCGACACCGTGGTCCGTTTCCACTGTAGAAACGACGTGCCGTTCTGCCGACCCTGGGAGAACCCGTACGTCATGCTCCGGAGTCCGAAAAGGGAATGTAACTAGGCCCACTTGGCGCTCGTATCAAAAGACTAAGAAGCGCGATTCCAATGTAAATGAAGCCATTTCCACGACTAGACGAGGGGTTCTCCTGTTTCGGGTCATTCCCTAGCAGTGTAACAACGCGGGTTGTTCTGAACGGTCCTGCTTGATCCCACCAATTGAAGGAGCCTTTTTACCTTGAATGGATGCAGAAAAAAATGAGACAGGCTTCTAGAGGAATCCTGAATAGAGAGTCGAAGGAAGACGCGACGGGAAAACCTCGCTTGACGTTGATGGGCTTGGCGGTGGCTAAAGCCATTAGGACATTTAGTGTTTTGACTCGGCTCATTCTGTCTTCTTCCTATCCTTACCTCCTTCTACGTGCCGAAAGGACAAATCCGATACCATTTCTGTACCTCTTCACGATACCTTCATTTTGTCTGGTCGAAACAAAAGTGACAAGGGACAAGCATGGCGCGCCTAAAGACACAAGTCTTGCACAAGTAACGGCTTCCATCGATGCACTGCCGGTCCCTTGAACATGATTGCCACATCTCACATCTCACACATTGGGATTGCGTTCAACGACAGACACAATACCGCAAGATAGGGCCGAGGGTCACGATTGGAAGCATTCAACTGAAGTTTTCTATGGCTGATCCCTTGTTGCGACAGAACCGTGGATGGGCAGCCAATGCAACGCTGCATTATTACCTGCAGGGGTGATCCATAAGGGGTAATGGCTTCATGTCCCAAATTGGAGCTGCTTCGGCTCTGCGGCATCGAAAAGGTCACGGCTGCGTCTTCACGTTCCTCTCGCGACACTCAAGTCTCAATCAAACCAACCCCCTCAGCGTCTCCGAATGTCGAAGAAGAATCGCCGCGGTGCTGGAGCCCAGGACGAGGAGGCCGTCAGCGGCTATGAGCTCCCGTGGCCTTCCTCGCAGCGCTGGAACCCGCGCTACGACGTCCCCCGCAACTCGGCTGAAAGCAGCAACGATGCGATCTCGCGCGACGCGAAACTCGAAGACGGTGCCGGGAACCACGCAGCTTTCAAGCTCCGGGAGGAGGGACGGTCCATGTCCTACGGGCGGAACAGGCGCGACATGGATACACGCGGAAGTGGCGTTGGCAAAGACTCGTTGGGAGTTGATGAGGCGGAGGAGTTCTCGAATCTGCGGCACTGGCTCGAGACGCTGTCGGAGCTCTACATGAATGAGCTGGATAATCGCGCGCGATGGGATCCACGTTGGCTCAACATCACGCGTCGCGAGCGCTTCGAGGGCATGGAATCCGCTTCTGTCTCGGTCGTCGACTACCTCAGCGACGATACGGTGCAACGAAGTGAGCTGATCACAAGCAAAAACGCCCTTGCCGTGGCGCTCGAGGCTCGCCCAGAAAACTCCGAAGTGCGGGTTGTCATGGTCAGCGATCTGAGCCGTTTCATCATGGGTGCTCTGGGCCAGATGTACTCTGTCGACCCAGACTTTTGGTTCGAGCACCTGGTCAATTCGGGTTACGGCGCCAGCGACAGTGGGCTGAAGTTGAAGAACGCCGTTTGGCTGAACTGGGTCGAGCGGGAGACCAGGTTTCGCCATCGCGCCCTACCGGGTGTCGGCCAACGCACAGAATGGAACCTGCCCCGACGAACACAGTCTCGGAACTGGGCGCATATCCGCTGGGGTCGACTGGGCCTGCTCCATTACCTAGGCCGGGAGGGATTCCACGAGGATGAGATCGAGAAGCGGATTGCGGACGGGCGGTGGACCATGGAACGGGACGTTGTCCTGGATAAGAATGGCCTACTGATGACGCAGAAGAGACAGGCGCGGGCAGACAAGAAGGCAAAGATGAAGAAAAAGCAGAAGACAGCTCATAAAACTCAACAGCCTAATGCTGACGGTACGTCGACGAGGATCAAGACGGCGAATGTCTACCGCGCCTACAGCACCTTTCAGAGTCTGCCGCGAAACCCGAGATGGTGGACCAATCGAGATTTGAGAGTTTTGGCGCCCGAAGGGTCGAGTTACTGGTCGAGCGTTGATGAAAACGGGAAGAAGACAAGTAAGTCTTCACAGAGAGATAGGCAATGGCCGGTGAGCTGACGTGATCACAGTCATTCTACTCTTCGACCCGATGCGTCAGATGCGGCATGGAACTACAAAAGAGGAGACCCCGTCACTTACATTCATGCCCCGCGCCATGGAGTTTGAGTCGTACACAGAAGACGAGCTCTGGCGAACTCCAGATTTGGACGAGACGTACCTTGACCCGCCACCTCCTCCGCTCTCCAAAGACGAGCTGCGGCGGAAGAAGATGGAGCTCAGAAAAGAGCGGCTCAAGGAAAAGAAAGCTGGACTAAAGAGAGAGTTGGAGCGTGACGCCGACGATGCTAACGGCCTGAAGCAAGAAGATAATTCGGATCGCTACGAAACCGAGTCTTCCTACACTAGCGACTCCGAGTACGATGAGGAGTACCAACAGAACTTGCTCTCAAACTACCGCGACCCTCAACCCTATGTACGACAGCGCGACTTTGCTCGGAAATACTCCCTTTCCACATTCGACCTCGTCTACCGCTACATCAGCAAGATTCCGATGAGCCAACTGCGCAAGGATGATTCAGCCATCCCTGCAATCCTCACCAGCATTTCCCTCGACGACCATTGGCAGCTTCTTGGTGAGCTGCGGCTCGTCATTGATCAGATTGACGCCGACTTGGGGGCCGATCTCCATGTTCATCTTGTCGAGTCCTTTGGAGTCATGACGCGACAGAATGTGGCTTGGATAAGGTCAAGTATCCAGGAGCTTTTGGATTGGGTTGGTGATCTCAATTCCAACTCGAAGCGTCTCTCCCATTCGCCTGAGCTGAATCAGGAGCTGGAGGCTCTCGTATCGGATTTACGATTACTCCAAACGCGCGCGGACCAGACGCTCAATCTCCTCGTTGCATCAACCGCCATCTGCCAGTCTTCCCTGGTCATCGATCAAACAGCCGGCATCAACAAAATCACCGAACTAGCCTTCTTCTTTGTGCCGCTGTCCTTCATCACGTCCGTCTTCTCCATGCAAGTATTGGAACTAACCGAGGCGCCGCCTCGGATGTGGACCTGGGGCCTGGCACTTTCCGTGGTGTTCGTGACGACGTATCTGATACGCTCTGTTCTGAGGTCTCCCTCGATACGCATTTTCGCAATGCACTGCCGTGTGGTGATGCTGAACCGTTTCACGTCGGCCCAGGCGCGTTCGCCCTCGCGACGGCTCAACTCTGTCGGGAACCGCGCCATTGCCCAGTTCGTCTTCTTCTTCGTGCTGATCATGGGCTTCGCTTTCAGCATATTCCTCCTCTACTTAGTTTATATCTTCATTGTGATGCTGGGAATCTGGTTGGGTATTACGGGCACAGCGCTGTACTTCATCATTACGCGATGGCCGGAAGTCGCCGTGCTCGTGCCTTGCTTTATCTCCATCGCAATCGCAGCTGTCGGCATGACCATGGCCTGTTACTGGTCTGAGGAGATAGCAGACACGGCTGGGGATTGGCTTATGAAGAGCATCAATTGGATGACTGAAGCAATGCCAAAGAGCTGGACGTTGGATGTCGTCGATGATGATGATCTGGCCACGGAAGGAGTAAGCACATACGCAAACCAGAGGATTCTGCTTGCGACTGCTTGAATGACCGAGGGCATTGAAACGATAGAAACCCGAGAGATGAGCGGTTACATCCTATTTGATGTATTCGTACATGCTGCCTATAAGTGGCTTCAGTACTTTCTGTTATTGTACGCACCTTCGAGTGCTTTTCCCAACCATACGTTTGACATTCCATCTACACTCGACAATGGTCACGTCTGCCCAGGCAGGAAACCAGACTCCTTCGCGGTATGCTGCGCTAGATCTATCGTCTGTCCTCATCTCGTCCTGGCCAAAGGATCTTCCTGTGCCGTACGGCAACGATTTGGGCATATAACACCACGAACCACATGACAAAGATACAGATGGACATGGCACTTGCCACCCATTGTATCGCCTGACTACCCAGCTCCTCGCCGATGGAGGCTGTTGCGAGCATAAACCCGACGTTGGGGAAGACGAACGCCCACCATGCCATGGAGAACCGAAGCCTCCATTTGGTCGCCGCAGCCAACACCGCCAGGAGGCTGAATCCAAAGAACCAAAATGCCACACACCATATCCAGATGCTGACCCAGAGGGCCAAGATCCGTAAAACTTGCTCTGCGAGAGGATATGTCGCAAAATACCCGTAGTCGGAGGGAATGGCGCGAGCCATGCCGATGATGGACAGGGCCGTGTAGCCGGCGGGACCCACAGCGATGAACATGCCCGGTCGCATGGCCGGAGCTGGTAAGCCGTCTTGCATCAATCGACCAAGGTATAGCGGATAGATGAGTGACGCAACAATCCACCCAAGGCCCTGATAAGTGACACCCGCGACAAGCATTGGCAGGCGTTGATCCGGAGGCTGCGATGGCATGATGGTCGCCGCGAGCGTGCCAGTCAGCATGGCTGGAAATATGGGCAGGATCCATGCCGGCGTCATGGAGTGAATGGGCAGACGTGCGCCGTTGAAGAGGACAAAGAATTGGACGACTGCTGATATGGTCGAGAGAGCCGTGTAGAGCCAGAAGCACACTCTTAGCGCAACAGGCAGCCAGGGACCAGTAGACGGCACACCGTAGGACGCAGTGTTGGCCAGGATCGTAGCGATGCTCAGCAGGAAGCACGGGAAGAAGAGGCTCTCGGTGGGATGCATGAGACTCGCCTTCAGCGCTGAATGAGACTTCATGAAACGGAATGTCATGCCCGCTAAGAGGAGGAGGAATAGAACCACGGTGAGCAGGAAGAAGATCTTTCCGATGACATCCAAACCGCGAAACCGATGGGGCGTGCCGTGTAGCAGCAGCGCGATGCCACCGGTGCTCATGATAAGGGTGAACCACGCCCACGTGAAGTGGCGGAGGCGCTCGTAGAAGACAACTTGAGACAGGACCTCAGCCGACTTGAGTCGATCCTCCGCGGCTCGGGTGTGGCCCTCTTCCCAATTGTCCTTCTTCATGTTATCGGCGTGGACCTGCGGCAGCGACATGCCGAACACGTTGCCGTGTGTTGACAGCGCGAGCATCGTGTCTGAATGCTGGCGGATAAGCCGGTAAAGGTCACAGGGGACAGAACAACTCTTTCGAGCAGGCCTCAGGCAGCGTTGATGCCTGCACCCAAAGGGTCGGCGTTTGAGAAGGTTGTGGTGAGGCCACGATAACGAAGTCGATGGTTCTGTCGCAATTGGACCATAAATTGGTTGGCCCGCGGATGTGATGCTCGGCGTGGATTAATCCGAGACCACGGTTTCAGCTGTGTTCACTCGACATGAGTTCGGCGCTCGCTGTGGGAAAACAACTGTGGGTGCAGTCCAATAATATCGCAGTCCGATTTATCTTTGTTTTTATTGAGGCTCAAGAAAGGGTGAAAAACGGATGGAGAAAATTGAAATCGTTTTTGGTACGGGGAGGATCTCGATTCCCAAGGCGGCGATGCCCGCTATCCACCACGACCGCTAATTCCACTGGCGCTGGTACTTGTGGACGACGTAAACAGCTACAACGATGGACGACAAAGTCCAGCCAAAATCCAGCCAAAATCCTTAGTAAAATGTTAATTTGACCTTTGCAGGATTGAAGCAAGGACGCAAAAGGCTGTATGGGTTTCCATTTTCCGATCACGAGCTCTCAATTGGCCCGCAACGTGTCTGCAGCACCTCACGCCGTGTCCAGTAATGGAGCAGTGCGCTCGCTGTCAGATGAGACAGCAAAGACATAGAATTTGGTTCAGCTTCGCTTTACGACCTGACCAAAACATCGCATTGCGCTATTCCTCAAGCGGCCACTCCTTGAAGTAGCTGCATCTGTCGAGGGAGCCTCCGCTGCCTTTTCCGGCTTCTGTCCATATACCGCATGCCTGTCGTAATCGAGGTCAGTAAGCTATCTCTACACCAATTTGGAGAAACATACACGATGCCAGTCGTCTTGTTCTTGGGACTTTGAACGCCAAATCGCATCCTGGCTACCAGATCGTACGTCTCCTCAGAGCTCCAGCCTAGAATCCGGCCAATTGGATACGCTGCAAAGCCATCGAAGCTGAGTTCCATGTAGAGGCCGACGAGCGAGCCTAGTTCCTTAAGCTTCTTGTCCCTAGGCCAGGGGCTCATTGGGACCTTGAAGGCCTTGTGAACAATGCCCGTAAAACCGGCATCTGCTGCGTTTTGTTGCATACTGCCGTCGGAGAACCTAAAAGTACGGCCTCGGTTATCGCCGGCGGCATAGAACAGCTGAGCCCACCGCTTGAAGATGCTATAACTGCGTGTTAGTAAAAGTTCCGTGGTAAACCATATCAGCTTTTAGTGAAGGAAATCCCCGGCCCAAGGCACATTTAACTTCAAGCAGGCTATCAATATCAATGGTACAGGGACTGTGACACTTACTGCTCTTCATCTTTTTGATCTTTGACTTGTGGGAGTGCAGCTCCATATCAGGCTCAATATGTTGGAACCAGCCACCAGGCTTAAGGACCTTGTAGACCTGACGATACAGCGCCGGCCAGTCATCGATGGCACCGTGCATGTAGCGGATATGGATGAAGTCAAAGTGTTCCGGTTGGAAAGTCCAATCAAGCTGAGCATCGTCGATCTGGAAATGAAGGTTAGGGGGTACCCAACTTGGCTGGCTGGGCGAAATGTCGGTCCCGATGACTTCGGCCGAGGGGAACTTGTCAGCCATGTCACTAGTGTTGGTTAACCCGGATTTATCAGAAGGAAAGGCGATGGAAAAGGACATTTGCGGGATAGGGATACTGACATTGCCCAAATGCCTGTGCCAGTTCCAACATCCAGGATGCGCTACCCACTAGTCAACTCAGGCCAGACAGCAAGCAACGCACAATGGGGCTTCTTACCTGAGGATTGTCTCCAATTGGTGCAAGGTACAGTTTATCGTCCAGCACCATAGTCAACCATTTGTGCCTGTCAGTAAGAACACAATTAGTGCTGGTGGTCAACGGAACAACTTTGTGAACGGCATACGCGATATCATAAGTTTCTAGATGCTTATCATCGATCGGGGCCCTATAATAAGTGTTAGGATCTGATGAAACTTGCGGCGGTCAGCATATACATACCAGTATTCTGTAGTTTTAGAAGACTGATAGGGTCTTCCCTGAAAGTAATCGAAATCCATAATGCTGGAGGCGATGGGTGTGGTGGACTCATCTCGACTGGGTCGTGATCAGTAGATATCCTGCTGTGTCATTACAGTGCCGACAGCGATAAAGGCAAGCATGAAGGTTGGGTTTATGAGATACCTTGTCTCATCGAAAGCGGAATCATTGTCATCGTTCTCGACAACATCAGGGTCCTAGCATGGTTAGTTCTTGAGGCAGTCGAATTTCGCCGTTCGGAAGTCCCGGGTGTAAGTTACAGAGCGGGAAATTTCATGTGATGCCAAACGAGAACAAGCACTCACAAACTCGATCCGCTCGTGAACGTCATTTAGGGCCGACATTTTTGGTGGGTGAGACAGAAAAATGAAGAAAGGCCGGAGGGATCATGTGTCGAATTTGTTGAACCTCTTTTACGACAACATGAAAGAAGGAGAGGTCCGTCAGTGAGCTTCGCAGGCATACGGGAGGGTTAATATATGACCTGGTCGTGTTGGTTTAGCAGTGATGCTCAGCTATCAAACCATCAATATTGTGAACAACCCTTGCACTATCCTCGCTAGTTGGCAGTTCATCACGCCATTTTTCTCGTCTCCCAGAACACGAGTCCAATGGTGCTCGTCCACAAGGACTCGAAGAGCGTCTGCAGAGGCGGGGAGCATAGTGATATGTCATGTCCTTGACACTGCCATCGGGTCTTCTAGCCATGCATGCAGAATGCCCCAATTAATGTGCGCCAAGAAGAAAATGCGGTAAGCCAGAGGACTTGAAGCACAGAAATGATGGGATAATGCGCCTAGTCAAGCCTAGTAATGAACGAGGGGTGGTTGAAGTAACCGCCTGAAGAGCGCCTGTCTTTGGGTCCATCGACACAACTGATGTGAGCAGCAGCCCGACTTGCCCTTGGACTGAGGTAAGTGGAGGAGTGGAAGGCATGGTAATATCTTGCAACTTCAGCTCAAACAATAAAGGCTGCAGCATGTGAAATACCGGCTACTAGGCGGTATAAGAGCAAGTTCCTTGTGTTTAGAAACATCATGAACCCCTGCATTCTCAATTATTCACTTTTTCAATGTGGTACACTGGGATTCGCAGTAGTCAATGCTTCCCACCACAAAACAGATCCTTTGAGGACTTGTGTCAGACAACTTACAGGCTGCCTTGTATAATTATTACTTCAGCTGAAATACCTCTGGGCTCGCTCGTCCATCCTCCAGAAAGGTTTTTGCTTCCCCAGTCATTAGACCGAGTATGAAGCATGCCCCGATGAGAACATACTGATCACTGCTCGGTCGTAAGAGTACCGGGTACTGAAACCCCTGTAGAACACAGACCACATCATCAGGTTTCACCTCTAGCGGAGCCAAGCCAATGTATCCTTCCACAGTCTCGACGAGGCAGCCAGTCTCCAAGGCCAAGGCTCGTACCCACTCATCTCGAACTGCATCTAAGGCCCAGCCACGATAAGATGAAATCGTAGGTTGTGTATAGGTGCCAAAGGACCTTAGAATTACTCGCCATAGCTCTGCTGTCTCATCATCTACGTCTGCGGAGCCTGAAGCGTCCGCAGCCAGAGACTCTACCAGGTTGAGACACTTCAGATGATCATAGTTTCCATCTACTTGCCTCAGATGTGTCGCGAAGAAGGCCGTGGCGGCCGGTATTCTGGTAATATAATCCGGTCCGTGTCGCCGTACAAAGTCAAGGAGACACGCACTCATCGCGCCGGTTCTCATGTAGTCGACAGTAGGCCTGTAGCTGACAAAGCTGATGGTTGTTATTCTAGCGCCTAACACGAGTAGGTGGTGCCTAGTTGGAAGCTCCAGTATCGGGAGCCCTTCCGAGATCTTCAAGCTGCCATCAAAGACACCGTCATCCGAGCGCGCCTCGACATCACGGCGGCGAACACGACCTTCCATCCCCAGATGGTAACATGGTGCCCACGATGGGAGACCGTGACGATTGCCGCCTCCGGGTCCGACTGCGTCGTGGAGGAAAAGCAAGGCCCATGATGAGCTGCGGGTTGCGTCCAGATACGCTTGGACAAAGTCAAGGCAAACTTGCTGGACTCGCTTATCTGGACTGTAGTCTGGTTGGAGGGACAGTTGTGCAGCCCCTAGAAGGCTGTAATAGTAGTCTCGAGCGTCCGAAGCCCGCGCCTTGCGGTCGAAGGCAGAGAGAAGACAAAGAGCCGCACGGTCGCTGCCCACAGCCCCTTCAAGGCCTCGTTTCGCAAGCAAGAGTCCTCGAACTTGTCTGGCGCTACCGCCCAGGATCTGCAGCCTCTGTAGATATCTCCACATATCCGTGGACACACAATCGGGCTTTGGTCGGCCGATGAGACTCACGGCCAGTAAACCTATGTACCTTAAAGCCCGGTCTAGCTCGTAATCATGCATGCGAGCACCGGCAGCGCCGATAAAGATGAGCTTCTTTGGCCTGGAAAGGACGATTTCCTGGAATATCCACATTCTTGACCAGTATGGCAAGTCTACCAAGTCCCGCAGAGCCATCCAGTGGTGATTGGGGATGAGCGTCTGCTCATCAGATGGCATGTCCTGACTGCAAAGTTCCGGATACTCTTGTAGCCAGCCCAGCTTGCCGAGCGTTTCGATATTGTCGTTGGCATCGCCAACAACCCGAGAGATGATTCTGAGTGTTTTGAGGGTCGTGGGAATCCACGATTCTGTTCCGAGCCACGAGTACACAAAGGTCGCCGACGAGTAAAGCTCGCCCATTAGCAAGACTTGTTTGCTTCGTTCAAGCTCGTCAATTGGTTTATGCACACAGCATCTGCCCATAATCGAAGGGTACTTCCGGCAATCTGGGCTAATTGAGCCACCTGAGTGAGGCGCTTCAAAGCCTCGGCCAGGTTCTTTCCGACTTGCACTTTCGTGTCGTTGAGTTGAATTGTTCTTTTTACGGAGGTATCTCCCCAGACGTACGACAGCGCCTTAAAGTCGGGTTGGTCAATAAGGGAGACAGTACTGAGTCGACAGAAGACATAGACCCGGTCATCGGAAGGAACTGGGAGGACCTCCAGAAGACGGATCTCCTTCCTCGCAGGATCGAGATGCCTGTAGATAGATTGGCGCGACGAGGCATCCATTGTAGTTCGGAATATCGGCGAAATACAAAGTAGAGGGGAAAATGGAAAGGGCAAGTTAGACGGGTTCGGTTCTTGAAAAGCGGGAAAGATTTAAATCAGCCATTCTAGTGACCTTGTTGGACTGCTAATTCATCCTTCGGGCAGCAACGCTTGAAATGAGGCCTGAGGCGTGGGGGTTCAGAAGCCTAGGTGCATCTATCAGATCAGGCTGAGTTTTCGACATTCCGGGCGAGTACGCGACTGGACTATGTTTTGGCCACGCTGTATATTCTCAACATGATCGTGTCGGCGGGGCATTTGTCCTAGTCCCAAGCGTGTAAGTTAGGTCCTCATATGTGCCCTTGAAGCCCTTTGAGTTAAGTGAGTCGGTCGGTTTCCAACACAGGCGACAAACCGGAGTATCTCCCTCTTGACCACAAAATGAAGTCACTGGTGAGTAATCTGTTTGCTCTACCAATCAGTGCTTGACATGAAAGATGTGGCTTAACGCCCATCCCCCCATTTGAGTCCCTTTATACCACTGCCCGAAGATATGATTGGTACCAACAAAGTGGTCTGACAAATGCTCAGTGGGAGTCTGCCAAAGATTGATTATTGGTCGATGTCAAGAACGATTGCACTGGATTTCTGCTTCGTCAAGTCAATGCCAGAGGGTTAGCCTTCATGGGATCCCAGTCGCAAAAGGGGATCCGAGGCTGACTCCCCAATTGGGGCTGCCATTACGTTCCTGAGAGTTGGACGGGGTGACGGAAAAGACCCAGAGGTTAAGGGCCCAGAAATAGGAACAAGAGCGGACACTGGGCTGCTCCAGTCAAAGGGGGTGGCCAGAGCTGACATTGGCTGATGCGGGTTGATGGGTGAACAGCTGAGCCGATAAGCGAAAAGGCCGCAGAAGCGGCCATCCATGTCGGCTCACCTTTCACTTGAGTTTCGTCTCAGGATACCACGTGGATGTCCAAACTTCCAGCAACATTAGCTAGTCTCAACTCCTCAAAGTACGCGTGGACTCACCTCTACTGCTTGGCTCTGTGACAAGCCTTCCAGTGCAAGCTTGCTCGCGACGTAGAGAGACACAGGTGGGATACCTGGGCCTATATTCACGGTTCTCGTCGCAGCGCTCCTAATGTTTGTGGTGCGACCGCCGCGAGGGATATATGGCAGTGCAGTTTGAACTAGCAGAATCGGCTCTCGGCGAGCCGTTAGCATTCACAATGGCCAACTACCGCTCACGAGTGATATCTGGTGTTGACGCCTAGTCTCCTAACCCTATACTTTTGACTATTGCGCGCTTGTTAGACTATTGTGCACTCTATAATGCGAGGATACCAACCGACGACATCAATCTACTCTACCCCCAATTGCTTGAGTATTTCTTCAACGATTTCATGCGGGTTTGCAGCGTCTGATGGATCAGCTAGTATTGCGACGAAACGGATACCGCTGACTTCACTTTCAAGCTGAGAAGCGAAGATCTCAGCAGCAGCCCTTTTAGTGGATTCATATACACCATGGCCACGTTATCCGCGATGAGCAAGCTCGAGTGAGATGCCAGCCCCAATGTTGCGAGTCCCACAGGTTATAATAGCCGTAGTGTTTGTGAGAAGAGTGGTAGGAATATGTGCTTCTAGCTTGTTAGGTAAAGGTTTGACGAACGTGCGAGTTTTATATCGTGACAGGGTGTTTTGACGACAACTTGATTTGTGGATTCAATGGTGTTGTGGTTTGAATTGCTAAAGCATGATATTATCCTACTTCTTATAGTAGTTCTGTGTGAATCCGAGAGCAACATATTTCTGTCCCAATCCTGTCCTTCAGCTGAGCGTGCTTGTTCCGCTCTTGGTGAGTGGGTTGTGCCAGAGCACAATTGGGTTGGCGTCGATAATCCATAGGAAGGAAAACGGCTGCAGAATTGACTGATTCAGAGAGCCCGACTTAAGAGCTAATCCTCCACAGATCCGCGTCAGCTCAAGTCACTACTCTCCACAATTTCGCAGGAGCTAATGTAGCATTGTGTCCACACAGGGAGTCCTCGCATGATCGACATCCCAGTACTGATTTTGTTTTGTTGAGCATCGAAGTGTAAAGCCCTTAAGGCACCTTGTCGTTCTCTTGAGGTATAATTCGTCCTAGTTGTCGCGGCTATTCTTCCGTAATGCATATGTTGAACAAACTCTCAACAGCGAGGAGGACGGCGCCCACCGCCCATACGACGCCCTGCGCCCATCATACCAACTCGAGGGCCACCCATTCTGAGGCCGCCCATACCGCCCATCGGACCTCCATGGTGATGGACGTGTGTTACCCTCACAGGTCGCGGACCCATGACAGGACCGCCGTGGTGTACGACGTGGTGATGCCGCGGTGAGGGGAAGCACATGTTGTGTGAAGTTTTTGAACGCTCTGATTTATTTTGTAGTCTCTGGAGGTGTGGTATGTGAAGCTTTGAACGCTCTGATTTATTTCGTAGTCTCTGAAGGTGTGGTGTGTTCAGTTAATTGCAGATCTGTAAAAAGTGATTGGAGTCGTCAAGATACAGTTGTTGGATGTAGTTGTACTCAGACCACTCAATAATGCTTCTTGGGAAGAAGATCCAGGAGGACTAAATACCCATTTTGCTATTATGACGCTTGCGTCAACGCGTCGTCATTGTTTTCCCACTATGTGGTTCTTGGCGCTCTAAAGTTTACTCCGGTTTGTCAATGTGGCTATGCTTGGGGACCTGACGAACGCTGGAAGGGGACTAGTCCTGAATATACTTCAACGCCCTCGCTTGCGTCTCGTTTCTATACGCCAATGGACTTGGCGACGCTCGAAGCGGGCTTAACTATGGCTTGGCAATTCCATGTGATGCCGAATTCCGGGGTTCCTGTCTGTTCTTCCTTGAGCAGCGAGCCAGCTGGGTTAAACGATAGTAAGAAAAGGCTTGAGCGTGAACGCCAAAAGGTCGCCCACAAAACAGCCAATGTCGTAGATGGTTGTGACAGTGCCAGGCATGTTGGTTTTGATAGGACCGACAAGATCTTGTAGCTCGAGGAAATCTTTGGTAACGACGACACCACGTAGAGAGTGGAGATCAGTTTCAATTTTCCAAACAAACAAAGCAAATTAGTTAGGGGCATACTGAAGATACCTTGGGCATAGCCAAAAACATCATGTCTGTAGCACAGACAATCTTGAACAGTCGTCAGTTCCCACACGCTCAAAAGAGGCGACGCAAGCTGAAAGTAATCCTGACGGTCAGCCAACCTCCGGTCAGCCTAAAGAAGGGCCTTTTCTCAGCTGAACGATCCATAGGAAAGGAGATATTTGAACGAGATACTAGAGTGGATATGCTTGAGATTCTGAGGCTTCATACCCCCGTATCTGGGACGAAAGTGATGAAATGAACTTCTGCTAGACAAATTATCAAATTAAATACGAGTTATAATTGACTCTTAATTGAAGCATCTTTTTCAAGCCTGAATTTGGTGTAAGCTGGCGGAGTGGGCTTGGGCATGGTGAAATCGTCGGCGCCGGTTCGGGGAACCGGTGGAATTTAACACCGGCAATAATACGGCGGGCGAGGGCGATAAGTGGGGAAGACGTAGACTACCTGACAATAAACCCCGCGAGAAATGGAAGCCGCAGGTATCCGGGGAAGATCGTGTTCCCAAACCCGAAGCCTTATCTCTGAGGAACAGTCCGTTTCCTGATTGGTTGCCTGCCAGTCTCCGTAAAGTGCATCCGCGGAATTGCCATTGGCTCAGCATCTTGACGTCCCTCCTTCTCAGAACTCGTCACTCAGCGGCGCCTTACTGTTTAGCAGAGACAGCACACCTGCGCTGAACCATACGCAGCGGCCCTAGAGAGGTGGCGAGCTATGGAATCTCTTACTGCTTCTGGCCGTAGTAGGCGAGCCAATAATGCGTAAGTTGCGCCAACCCGGTCAAGCTGATCTATCCGACCCTACCCCCTCCAGCCTTGTCGCTGATGCCCGCTCATCCAGATGCCAGCGATGTCGAGGGCGCAAGATTCGCTGTTCAGGGTCTCATCCATGCACCAACTGCTCTCGGAAGAACTTGAGCTGTCACTTTGACGACCAGGGAAGGAAGATCGTTGTCTCACAAAAGTAGGCCACCCCACCCCAGCTCATGGGGGCTGTTGCAGTAGCGGGACAGAGCTGACGCCAGCATAGATATCTTCGAGAGCTACAGCGAGCAGCGGCTCGCTCAGATGATGCCACTGTTGGTGATGCAGACTCACCCAAGGCAACTGGTACGGCCATAGCATCAGCCTCTGGGCCTGGGGAATATGCAGCACCTTACCACCTGCCCGAACACACTCCAGTCTCGCAGTCGACCCCAGAGTCTGCTACTGAACCTTCCAATCCTCTCGCGTCTGTGAAATCATCATATGTATCGGATGACAAAGGCCGGCTAAGTGTGTGAACTCGCCCTCGGAACATAAGATACGAGCGCTAACATGACCTTGAAGGGTGGCTCGGGGAATCCTCAACTTGGTCCTTCAGTCGCAAGACGCTCATGGTCATCCGTGATCACCTCAAGGAATCAGACCTCCCAGGTGTTGCGATGAACGAAGAAAGCCGGGCCTACGACTTGAACTGGGGGAATCGGCCGTTCGATGATGCTGAAAATTTTCGCAATCTCCCATCAATCGACCATGCCACCTACTTGATAGAAAGCCTCAAATTCCATGTCGGCCAGCTGTTTCACCTTTTTGACGAGGCAGAGTTCATGCACCGAGTCCACGAGTTCTACATTGACCCAGACCGGTATGCAAAAGACAACCGGATTTGGTACGTCCAGTTTCTTGCCGTACTAGCACTGGCTAAGGCGGTCGGAACGAATCCTGCGAAGGGATCAAGGACCCTGCCGGGATCTGAATTCTTTACTCGAGCTATGTCGCTCATGCCTGACTCTTCTTACCTGTTCAATGATGCACTGACTGCCATTGAGGCGCTTTGCATCATCGCGCTGTATTTACAGAGCGCCGACATGAGGAATTCAGCATACATATACGTAAGTTCAGGGACCCTTGGCTATCAATGTCTCAGAAAGTTCTGACGTCGCAAACTTCGACAGACTGGGCAAGCTACGCGCATGTCTTTGGTGTTTGGTTTGCACCGCGAACGCCCGACAGATGGTGTCTGGAGCCCCAAAACAGCAAACCGTTGTCACAAAGTTTGGTGGACAGTATACATCTTGGAGCGTACCTTCTCATCGACAATGGGTGTTCCAATGTCCGTCCACGAAGAGGACATTACTACGCCCATGCCCGACCGGGATGGCACCCAGAACGATACCTCCCTATACATCCACGTCAGAATCTCAGGACTCATCTTCCAGGTCATCAAAAGTAAGTATTATTTCTGCTCCTGAATATTCTTGGTCTGACATTCTCCAGAGGTTTATGGTGCCGAAGGGCGATTGCAAGCGAGTTTCTTGCCGAGTGTGCGGGAGGTTCTCACTAGGATAACATCCATTTCCGGGGACCTCAATGGATGCTTTCCGCTTCCCTCCGACGATTCTGGAGCAGGAATATCACGTGCAGCAGCACATTTGCACCTTGTCTATCATCAGGTATGCTCGAAAAATGACCCATCAAACAAGAATTTGCTAACTTCTTAGGCTATCTTACTTACCATGTACCCCCTGTTATTGTATCTTGTCCAGGCCCGCTTACGGGAGGGAATCCGGGATCCTACAGCGTCAAGATCATTTTCTGAAACCACTCAAGCTTTGTTGAAAAGCTGCGCTGAATCATGTAACACTATGATTAATGTTCTCAGCGCTCTTCGAAAAGAAGGGATTTTAGGTGTGTATCAATATTCGATTTCTCGACGCCAAGGCTTACTTGTGTCTAGAATGCTCTTTGCCGTTTGATCTAGAGCGGATATTTTCTGCTGCCTTCGTCTTGAAGATGCTTCGCTTCCTTATCCCCAAGCTCAAGTATTATAGAGCACTACGGAGCGAATCAAACCTGCTTCTTGATGACCTTATCGACCGAGGAAGCATACCAGCGCGATTCCGAAAGTCCGAGCTAGAGTCGTTGGAGGTAATGATTCAGACATGGACGGAGGAAGAGCCAGAACCTACTCAAGAACAGCCCTCACAAGAAAATCAAGAAGCCCAGCAGGCTCCTTCTGCTCCGAGCTCCGAGGTGCAGCAGGTTGATGGAAGCTTTCAGGGCAACTTCACGGATCCCTATGGGATGTCTCCTGGCCATCTTTTGTCTCTGGTGGAGATGGTAGATGTCCAAGAAGGGAACGTGGACTCTGATATGGCATGGATGGATGCGTGGTTATGGGAAAACCCTGAAGAGCTCCCACAAGTATGACTCGGGTTATACCAAGGCTGAGGATAGTTTAACAAAGCCTTACCAAACCGCGATCGACGACCTTTCGTTAGACTTTTGTACATGCTTGTGACTCGGGTTCAAGCCATCTGCAGTTCAGGATTCTCAGACTTCAATGACTGTTATGGGGAACTTTCTGCTCGACTGAACATAATCATACAGCTCCCATCCTCTGACAAATCGGGCTGGGTTCTTTGTACCGCCCCTTAAACGAGTTGAATGGAACTGTTTTTGGAACGTTTAGAGCTTTGAAGTATTCGAGGAGGCAAACAATGTATTGTGACTTCTAATGGAGACCATTGCGTCGAGCGTGCTATCTCTATGATGATTGAAGAACCCGATACCTAGCTCAAGTACTTGAGAAACAACATCCAGGCCGTCGCAATCATGGCCGCCAATGCTGAAAGAGTGTAGATGGTCCATGGCTTCGCCACCCGTCTCTTGGTGAGTGGATCGCTATCACGGTCTTGAATATCCCCCTCACACCTCTCTCGCTCTTTTCGAGTCATCGTTATTCCTCTGCCAAGCTTCTTGTGGTTTATAAAGATATAGAACAAACCGACAAAGAACCCATAGCTTTGGTCTTATCCTGGACAACTCCAAAGACGACTTCCATCTAAGCAAAGGGTTAGTAAGAGAGAAAAGGCACAGCCCAAAGGAATACTTACAATAGTCGCACCCGAGTTGTTGAAAGCTCCCCAAATACCAAACACAGTACCTAGCTTATCCTAATCTACCACGAGCAGAGGAATACTGAAATTGAGAGGCATTCCGTTGATTAGTCTGGCAATTGACTGGAACACCAGTGCCACAATCGGGTGTGCGTTTGTGAACCCGATCAATGAATTGGCAAGGATATAAACCAAGGCAGCCAGAGCAACCAAATGAAACCGGTGCCCATATCCGTCAATCAGCCATCCAATGATAGGAGCGCCGACAATCCTGATGATTTCCTGGCCTGTTGTTAAGAAGCCTGCTGTCTGCTCTGTGTATCCTTTCATCCGGATCATGTCAGCAGCCGAAACACCAAATCCATTGGCACCACCATTTTGAAGGATCTAGGTGCTAGGTAGCATGAAGTATTGCCAAGGTAGATGAAGCAACGAATCCCAAGACCATGTGCGCTTGACGTTGAGTCTATGGTTCTTGGCAATGGCTTTGGCCCTGGCGGAGGTCAGGTGATGCTCCTTGGGAATCCATGTTCGCTCGAAGATGACATATGCGACGTTGATAGCCATACTAGCAAAGCAGGAAAAAGACGGGACCCAAAAAGTCCAGCCGTACCAGCCGGTACCGTTCTTAATTGGAATAGCAACCATGCCTGCTACGAGGCCAACAGTGCTGGAAAGAGCGTTTTCGAGGCCGAATGCAAAGACAAGACCACCAGCGCCGAACCAATGATAATTGAACTGTAGACGTCGAGTTAATTTAGTGTGCGATTTGCGAACAGCGCCGTACAGGAAAAGACAATTGATTATTTGCCTTCTGCTGTGCCTGATCAAGAATGGCAGTACCAAACTCCATCACGATATGACCTGCAACCAGCACTCTTCAAGCAGAGATATGATATGCGGCGGCAACAATGACAACGCCGAGAAAGATGATAACCGTGCAGAATATCGTGATAGGCTTAGGGCCCCACCAGTCCAGAATCATTCCTCCCAGAATAGGGAAGATGGAGTTGATGAAGGAGTCAGTACTGGCAATGACTCCAAATTGAGCATTGGTGATGTTCAGTTCCTCGCGCAATGTATTTTTCAACGGGCCAAGACTGGCATTGGTCCAGTTTTGTCCGATGGGGAACGCAATGACACAAGCCATCCACCTGTAAGTCCAAGGGATGGGCTTAGCAACTGGCTCTTCATCAGTCCTCGTGTCTGTCGGGTTGTTTTCGTCGTCGCTAGACCCAGCCACAAGAACAACGGGATTATTCTCATCCTCGAGGACCTTTTGAGCCGGATCTGTCGTGTTTAGTATGCAAAGATGGTAAGCGAGAAAAAGAAAGTTGGCCATCAGGTCAACGGGCCTTGAACTTCTCCCTCACGTCATGCTCTTTATAACTTGCAAGTGAATGAACATTGCTAAGTCAACCTGTTCACAATTTCGCGCAGTTACAGGGCTTCGGCGGCCGACACAAGTGGTCAGTCCCCTTTATTCTTATCAAAACCGGGACGGCTTACTACGAACCATTTGTCGGTTTACGTGGGAAAGCCCAGATTGGCAATGATTGCTGAGTGCCCACGAGAAATGCACCACGTGGTGGAGCGGCAGGAGCGGACGGAGGGTTCGATTGGAGCGGTTCGTACCGAGCTCCCTCTGCCAAGATCGCTAAGAGAATAATATGCTTAAGTAGCTAGGGCAGCCCTGTTGATTTGACCCTTGATAAACCAGCAAAAGGTGGCAACTGAAAGCGGTTAACCATGGGCTTAACGAACAAAAGATAAAAGTGCATCATGTAGACTGCTTCTAGTCATTGCTAGTCGATTAGATAAAATGACGAAGTGACTGGCACCTTGACTCGAGGAACAGACGCACTGCGTACGGTCTTGACACTTGCGAAGGTTCTGGTGTTTTGTCCGAGACCGACATTTTAGTTGAGAGTAGCCTAAGAGGGCATATGTTAAACTCCTTTGAACTTAGAAGCTTCCCTCGACACTAAAATAAAGCTGAATTACTTACTGCTCAACGAGAAGGAGATTCTTCCCATGACTTGTCGTGGGAGTCGACCGTCCTGGGGGCGAGAGTGGGATGTGTCCATAAGCCAAGCGGCTTATTCTTCCTCGTTTAACAAGTTATGGGCATCTGAAGACGATGGCCAACCACCATCACTACGCGGCGGGTACGAGACCCGGGGTGTGGAACAAGCCCCTTTCAGGACTTGTTAAGTATTGGTCTTCCGTGGATGGATACTTCGTACGAGGCCGAACAGCCTGTGTAGTGAGCGCAGCAACAAGACGATTTGTCACCAGAACTGAGCAGCAATCCCCCCTACTGGCAATGGTGCGAATACCACCAGCACAGCCAATAGACAATAAGTCACATGAACAATGAGACGTGTAGCTCTAGGGACAATAAGGCTGTGTTATCGGGGTTGATGAAACGACCTTCGCCTGCTTTTATAAACCAAGGAAACTGGAAAGGCGCACAATGATTATAAAATCGTACTATGATACATGCCACTTAACGATGAATGAAGTCCACTGGAAAACAGAGCCACCGGCCTGTGCGTATTATCCTGCCTTTTCCCCATTTCTGTTCTATTAGGTTAGAGGTGCCCAAGTTTCTCCTTCAAGCATCTGAAACTCATCTTCACTCTCGCCGTCGCCTTCACTCTCGTCATCGTCGCCATCATCGGAACAATCGACTGATTGCGTTTTATCAAGAAGGTTTCCATCGTTGAACAGTTCTTCATCCTCTTCATCCCAGTCTCGATAGCCCCGTAAAAGCTCCGCCGCAGCGTGATACCCCCGCGTAGCTGCTCGCTTCACTGCTTTGACATACTGGCGGCGCCCGTTACCTGTTGCAAAATCGCCATGGTGGAGCAGAAACTCAAGCATGTCGATCCTCCCGTATTCTGCAGCTCCTTCTATCGCGGTCCTACCATATCGTAGCGATGGCGCGGCATTGACTTGTGCACCAAGATCAACCAAGAGCTTCGCTAGTCCCAAATGGCCCTTGATAGCAGCCAACTGCAGTGCTGTGCCGTCGCCATCGTTCGCTGGCGGGGCATTGATTTCCGCCCCCGCTTTCAGTAGGCAGTCCACAATGTCCAAGTCTCCAACCTCGACGGCGAGCTGAAGAGGTGAGCGGTTGCAATACAAATCTCGGTTATGCTCGTTGACATCTGCGCCAGCCTCTAAAAGTAGGACCACTAGCGCCTTATTGTGGGACTTGATTGCGTTAATTAACGGACTGCGCAGTGGCCAACCTTGAGGCGGGAAATCGTTTGTGAGTCGTTGGCGGCTGTCGACAAGATCCTGCACCATTGAGATATTGCTCTTAGTTGCGAGAAACCAAGTGAGTCTATCAGCGTGGTAGCCCCCTTGTAGAAGGTCGCGCCATGCCCCGACAACCTCATTGCTGTCAACCGCTAGAGCCAGTGGGCTTCCCTTGAGACACTTGTCGTTACGCCAGAATGGGAGGCTCCAGTCCGAGATTAACGCCAAATCTCCTTGGGCATCCGCGTAAAAGGGTAATATAGCGATATTGGAGTGTGGCACACATCCGAGAAGCTTTCGTAAAAGAGTCAAATCTTCCCATCTTGTAGCCAAGCCTATAGCTGTCGCTTCGAGAACATTCGACTGCGCTTGAAAAGGACGGTTGGCAAGCAGTCGTTCGATAACTGAGTCCATTTTCTGCATGGTTGCGGCACACAAAGACCCTGGATCGTAGACATCTGGGTGTGCTTCGAACACGCGGTCGACGAAAGCGGGGCTTTTGGACGTAATGGCCGCTTCAAGAGCAGTCATTCCAGTCTTGTCGGTTTCTGTCAGACTTCCGCCGTGACTCAACAAGAGATTCACAAGATCCAAGTTGCCAAGACGAATCGCATCGATCACTTCCCCGCCTCGAAGCGTCGCCCCTTTTTCAATGAGCATTGTTGCACAGGTCAAATCCCGGTCTGAATTCGACCAAGATAAGAATATGACTTGGAGCGCAGTATTTCCTTGTGGTTCTGTCTCATTCGGATTACTGCCCGCAGCTAAGGCAGCTGAGAGTAACTCAGTGTGTCGATGCCGAGTGGCGATAGCCACTTCGTACCCTGTCAATCTGGCCCTGGCTTTGACCAACGTTGCTGCGCAATCAAGGCGCTTGGAGGGATAAGGAAATACGTCTCGACTGACAAGTATACCCAAGGGTGTCAAGTGATGAGGCGGCCAAAGGTCCCAAAGGAGGGAGTACCGGAGGGCATGCTCTTTGCGAGCATCGATAATTGCCAGGAGATGATTGACATTGGCTCCAGTATCAAGTAACCATTGCACAATGTCATTATGCCCGCCGTCACATGCAAGGTGCAGGGGGGAAATATATCCCATGATTGCAGTGTGAGAGTCGTACAGTTGAAGGAGTAACTGGCAGGTACTTAGATGGCCGTTGCTCGTTGCGGCATGTAATGGCGTGATGCCGAAGTGATTGGCAAAGTTGATGGTCGAGGAGCTGGTAGATTGGATGCCATAGAGAAAGCGAATAGTCTCATCGTTCGCGGCAGCAGCAGCAGATATAAGCACGTCCGCTGTAATGAAACTGGCCACCGGGTTCGACGGGTATTCAGTGACGAGAAGATGCAGAACAAATTCTGTCATCTCTGTTCCGACCGCAGCAGCTGCAGTCAGGGCTGTTTTCTCATACAAGAAGCCCTCTTTAGGTTTGAATGTGCCACAAAGACTCCCCCCATGCTGAAGAATGGCAAGCGCAAGTGTTCGATCCAACTGGCCGATAGCTAAACGAAGGAAGTAGTCCAGATTCAAAACGCGACAATGCTTGGCACCTTGATGTAGGATTGCGATCGCGAGTTCTGTATTGGAGTTGGCGATCGCTAGACAAAGGGCACGGTCTAAGTTCCTTGAAGCGCCGTGCATCAAGAGAAGCTTGGCGATGCGTGAACCCACAGAATTGTCATACCAGTCGTAGCAATGCCTTTGTAGCGTGAGCTCTAGTGGTGATGGAGAATTGGTATATGCGAGGAAGTTGGCATCGGCGCCTTTGTCCAGAAGGTGCTCAGTGAGTTCCAGGTTCCTGCTCTTTGACGCAGCCTGGAGTGGCGTTACTAGATCGCCGAAGAGGCTCACTGCCGTGTTTGGGCTATGACCTGAAGACAAAACCCATTTCACCACCGCCATGGAATGTTCAGCTTGTCGCTTCGTATTCATGGTGTTGCCAGAGGTCAGCCAATATATGGCTGCAGAGAAGATGTTGTCCATGAACCCACGCACTGTGGTATCCCGAAGTCTCCAGAGGTCAACCTGGAGATTCAAAATTCCACATTCTCGGAGCAGATCGACGGTTTCTATCCATTGGTTTGTATCGTGAAGATCATGGAGATTGTTAGAAATGCTGTAAATGATCATTGCCATGATTTCAGAGAGGCACTCTTGGCCTGACCCAGAGAGGAGAGCCTGAGCACGCTGTACGTTCTCCCCTGGGCAGGATTCCGGCATTGATTTCCCAATTCCAGCTGCCAGCCTGGAAATTTGAGACGGTGTATCGGTCAATTGAAGTTGTTGGTCTGGAGCGCTGATTGTAGAAGCAAGGTATCTAGAGCGTGCTGGCTGAAGGACCTCGATGATAACAGCTTCTAGACCACCTACCCGGTGGCTGTTGGAGATCACTTTGGACACAGAGGATTAGCTTTCCATTCGGTCTATCTGGACTTGGGGACTCACGGGAACTGAAATGTGTGGCTTGGAATTTGAACCATGGCAAGGTGCTTGGCCATTTGTCAAATTCCATTGGCAGTGGTTGTGGAGTGCAGACGGCAACATTCATGTTGGATGGAGATGAGAGTAAGGGACTTGGTGCTACGCGGCCATTGATTTTTAGTCGGGGTGGGCAATAAGGGGAGGATGGGAAGACTGACGTGGATTTGTAGAGCGACTCGAAGTTGTCGTGTCACGGTGACGGTTCGTTTCTTTCTCGATTGTCGACGGTTTCAGGCGCTTGCCGTAGTGGATGACTTGACTGTCTTTCCCTTCTCTTTTGCGCTTGGAGATTTTGTGATCAATGAACGCCCAAGTCTCTTTGTCGACATTTCTTCGAAACTCCCACTTCTTCAGCTTGTATTCTAACTGAGCTTTCCTGGAAGAAGGCAGTCAGTCTAATGATATCGCTACTCCGATGTGAGCCATTAAGATACTTACGTGACGACGAGGCCTAGATTTCCAGCTTCAGTTACTAGCTTGGTGAGAGGCATCTCTTCACCGAGGTAGAGGCGACGGATCGTAGCCTTGTGTCGAAGCCACTCCGCGTCGGTGGGCTGGGGTCGGGGGGGGGCCCATTGCGCGAATAGTAACGACAAAGAACCAAAAAGCCAGACAGTTGAAGAAGGCTCTCTTTGATTAAGTGCAGGAATGAGATGGGAGGAAAAGTGGTGAATTGAGAGAAAGGGAGAAATGCTGAAAATCGTGGGAGGGTGGAACTTATATGTTGGTTGTTGGACAACCTGAAGGCTGTGCGGCTGTATTTGCGATTGGCCGATGCCAGAATCTGAATCTAGCTGGCTGACATGCGACTTGGGTGTCTCTCCATGCCCTGTGAGTGGTTGTATCCAGAATCTGAAAGGCGCAAAACTCGGTGTGGAGCATCTGGGCGTGAGGTATACCTGCATTGCCGAGCTCTGAACCAGACCAGGCTGGCTGAATGCTCAGCCCCGGTTCTGCGTTTTGAGTGGCATGCCAGAATCTGAAATGTCTCGCTCCGTGGCCTCAACGCGTAAAGTGGCTTGGCCACGCTGGCACACCTCGTGCAGGGATCTAGGTACGTAGTTTCGTCTTGCCAGAATCTGAAGGGCTGGGTGCCCGCGAATGATTGGCCACTACCAGAATCGGAATGCCTCTGGCCAGGATCCAGCCTTCATCCAACAGTTCCAGAATCTGAATACACATTGGCAATGACGTGCAGCCTCGGAAACGCTTGCAGCTGGTCTGTGGAGGCTGTGGCGGTAATGACTATAAGGTCCTATCCAGCCCACCAGGGCGAGAATTACATCTACCTCATCGGACAGTTTTCTTGCCACCTACTTTCGTCTCAGCTTACCGCCCCTGGACAACCCTCCCAAAGCCTACTTCCGCTTGACCTCGCAAAATTCTGACGGTTGAGCCACCGCCATGGTAATGACTATCGAAGCTATAGTAGCCATCGTCACCTTGGTCGTTGCTCTCCCGCCAACGGCATTCATTTTGTTCAAGTGGATCCAGTGCCGGCACTTGGGTCGTCAAGAATATTCCTGTATGCTTTGTCGAGGCTGACGCAATTGAGAAGACACCGGACTGACATGCGAGCGTGCTGCGTAGCTCAAGAACTAGCCCACCGACCGAGTGTTATGAGTTGGACTCGATCGGTTTTGACTACCTCGACAACATGGAGAATTCTCGCTACGGATGTGGACATCCACCTTGAAGAAGGTCAACAGCATCAACGCCTGTTTACTTCCCACCAACCATCATGGTACAGTGGGGGACCAAGAGACTATGCAGAGTCAATCATGCTACCTGCGAGGCAACTGCGAATACAGCCCTAGAGCCATGAATCACTCCCAGTTTGCTTGGAGTCCTACATGCATGTGGATGTTGCTTTACTGGCACCCAACCAGGACAAAACACAAGGGTCTCTTTCGGTAGCAGGGGTGGAGGCCAGACTAGAAGGAAGAGATGTGCTTACCAATGCATTGAAACACGTATTGGAGGCTGTACAACAAGTCGGATCGTGGTGAGCCAAGCAATAATAAAACCACTGACGCATGATCTCGGCCACCATGGTAAAATCCGAGGGCTACTTGTCTTCTCAACCAAGGTTAGAACATGTGACTTCCAAAAATGAACACCAAGTTCCATTATCAGGGTCTTAAACTCGACTGGAGAGTAGACGAACGTGGGAACCATGAAAATAGTTCAGTGATTACGTGTTTACTATATCATACTAGTTTGCCCATCCTCCTCTTCATGAAGACTGCAGGCTGTTAAAATCCTTGCAAGGATCCCGACGAAGTCTTCAGGCTCCAGTCATCCTGGTCGTCCACGATAACTGTTCTAGGTCGTCGAAGATAGGACGACTTGCTAAGTTCATCTAGAGTCCGATAGAAGGTGCCAGCATTTTGATCGAATTCATTATTATCCCATACCATGTCTTTGTAGTCTGTTTCGATGTATTCCTTCTTGCAGTCGTAAAATACCTTTGGTGTGTCTATTGTTTGCCTCTTCGGACAAGTGCTCCGATCTATGAGCCAGATGAAGGATTTAGCGTGCCCGTAAGTGCGTGCGTGAATGGCACGAGCAAGAAAACCCCGGGGAGAGTGTTCGTCAAGCAAATCGTAGAAGTGTCCGGGCCAATCGAGGTTCCAGCTATGGTCAAACTCGATAGCAAGAAATCTGACAGGTCCGTGGTGTTGAAAATTGGGGGTAAAGGAGAGGTCAATGAAGATTTCACCCCAGGCGACGGTCGATGACCAGTCCTCTGGAGTTAAGCAGAACAGGTCTCTGTAGGTATTGATGATGAGTTGCCATTCTCCACCCTTCTGGGGCACCGTTGTCATCACCGGAAGGTCCTAGTATTCACTCCGTAACTCGTCCTGGTGATATAGGAGCTCATTGTAGAATCCTAGAGAGTCGCGTAGAAGTTCTTTCTGAGCTTGACTCAATTGCTGATAGTTGAAGTGTTTCATTATCACCTGACGGGACTCGTAGCAAGCTGTCCAGAGACCGGCGTCCCAGAAGTAGGCGGATTAGTTTGATGTGATGCATGGGGGCTTGTCTTGGATGCCGTTAAGTCTTGGAACGGCAGCCATATAATAGCGGTGGTTTCTCGCAAAGTTTTGTCTTCCTTTGTCTAGAAATACGAGGTTGTCCATGGTTCTGTTGGTGTCACTGTCACTGCCCTTGATGAAGAAGTGGTGCAGACCTTCGATATAGCCGGATGGATGAATAGCGAGCTCCCAGATCTGGCGCCGCAGTTCGTACGGCAGGTCCGGGAGCCGTTTAAAAGTGGACAAGGCCATGGTGTTAAAATCTTGTTTGTTTGTTTTGGATATAGCGTTAATCGAGAAAGGGTCATGCTTAACGGGTAGAGGTAGAGCAAGCTACGGTCGGTATTTTCCAGGGTGATCGAGTAGAGTAAGTACCCAGAGCGATGGAGAAGAAGAAAAGAAATGTGCAAACACGGTCTTTTCTGGAAGTGGGAACTAAGCAAGTTTTGTCATGCACTTTTCACCTTGACAGAAAATGAAGCCTCCAGAAAAGCTGCTGGACCTTGTTGGCTTTTCTACTCAAGATAACCCTGGCGGCCGGTATCTAGAGTAGAGGAACATTTCCTTCCCTGCCTGCCCCAGTTTTCCGGTCGTTACGTTGCGGAGGTTTTAGAGTTCCCTTACTGGTGTTCAGTCCATTACAGACTTGGGGTTGTTGAGTTGATTGGAAGGTCGACTCAGTTATGAGACAATCTCTAAGGATCGAGTGCGACGAGGCAAAAAACATATCTGAACACCCCCCAAATTCTCAAAATATCCAAAAGGTGGTTTCGTCGTAATCAGGTAAAGCTGGATGGAGCCGTTGTTGGATTCCGCGCGAGTGAAGCGGCAACTTCAATATCTGCCTTCTCAAACGGAGGACGACTAGTCTGCGTTGAGACAATCGATGACTTCAGAATATGGCTGAGTTCAAATACATTTGTGTAAATATCACTACCGTGCACAAATATTGGGCACTTCCACTTTTGCTGGTAGTATAATAGTATGTACTGAAAGGTAAAGATTGTAGATAAGCCATAGATTAGATGTTAAACAGACTACAATCCCTTTTTTACTGCCAACAGGATCGATCCAACCAGAAGGGCTCGCACAGAAGTTACTGCAGGGATGGTGGCGGGACTGTTCAGCCTTGCCTAATTCTCACAAGCGTTTAGCGTAGCGGCGGCATCACGGGTGTCATAATAAGGCCCTTACATCATAGCGAGGCAAGCTGATCGGAGCAATTTATGAGCTGTATTCGCCGAGATACAAAAGATAAGGAACGAGCCGGAAGAAAGCGATTGAAAGCGGCATTCAAGGTCAATCAGTAAGTTAGTTATCGCTTATCTCGATAGATCTCGAAAATAGCGCGGAGTCTCTAGCTAGAACTTGGAAGCACCACAGAACACCAACCGCGGGTATTTTGGCGATGCTTCGGAGCTACATCTAAACCCGACAGGGCGTGACACGATATCCTGACTCGCATCCCCACCTCCGGACCCTATCTCTGTGATGATTACCCCTCGCTCTCTCTTTGCCTGCCCAATCAAGCACATGGGGATTACCTCTTGGCCCTCGAAGTGGATCGATACCGCGGGGCAATGCGGGCAGCGTACCGATGATAACCTCATCTAAGCCCCCGACAACGGAGCACTTTAAAGCCTCCCTGTCGCACCCATCAAGCTCTCATTCTTAATTTGACATTATTATATCTTCTCGCATATCCTCATTGATCCTGTGCAGTGTACACATAGTCTGTCTCGCAAAGCTACCGACACAATGGCCAACGTCACCCTCCCCGAGCCCTTCGCCAGCATCCCCCGAGAGTCGTTTCTCTTCGGCCCCTCTCCCATCCAGGAGCTTCCCCGAATCGCCGCCGCTCTGGGTGGAAAGGTCGGTGTTTATGCCAAGCGAGAGGACTGCAACTCCGGACTTGCCTATGGAGGAAACAAAGTCCGAAAGCTTGAGTAAGTTCACATACACGGTCTTCGAAGCTAATCCGACCTCGTCGCTGACATTTCCACTAGGTACCTCGCTTCTGAGGCTCTAGCTGGCGGTTGCGATACCCTCGTTTCCATCGGCGGAATCCAGTCAAACCACACCCGCGCAGTCACAGCCGTGGCCGCCAAGCTCGGCCTCAAGGCAGCTACAGTCCAGGAGAACTGGGTTGAGTGGGAGGACCCCGGCTACGAGAAGGTCGGCAACATCCAGCTCTCGCGCCTGATGGGCGGCGACGTCAGACTCGACCCTTCAACCTTCGGCATCGAGCACAAGAACACTTTGGCCAAGCTGAAGGAGGAGATTATTGGCAACGGCGGCAAGCCTTACTACATCCCTGCCGGCGCCTCGGACCACCCTCTTGGTGGCCTGGGCTTTGCGCGATGGGCTTTTGAGGTTGAGGCCCAGGAGAAGGAGCTTGGCGTCTTCTTCGACACCATCATTGTGTGCGCCGTCACCGGCTCAACCTTCGGAGGCATGATTGCCGGCTTCAAGCTCGCCGAGAAGCTCGGCTCGCCCAAGCGCAAGATCATCGGCATCGACGCCTCGGGCAAGGTGCAGCAGACGTTTGACCAGGTCCTGCGCATTGCCAAGTTCACCGGCGAGAAGATTGGCCTGAAAGAGGGTGACATCACCGAGGCTGACGTGATCCTCGACGCCAACTACAACGCCAAGATCTACGGCATCCCCGACGAGACCACCATCGCCGCTATGAAGTTTGGCGCGGCCACCGAAGCTTTCATCACCGACCCCGTGTACGAGGGCAAGAGTCTGGCGGGCATGATTGATTTGATTAAGACGGGCAAGATTGCGAGCGGCAATGTTTTGTACGCCCACCTGGGAGGACAGCTGGCTCTGAACGCCTATTCTTCGCTGTAAGAAGTGTATTCCACGATATCCATGAAGCATTAGATGAAAAATATAAGTTGCGTAATTACTGGGATTATCCTTCTTTCAACTTGAGGAATCTGTTGACAGGAATATCCAAAATACTGAAGCTCTCTGGCGGAACGTTCCACTTTTGCAATTAAAATAGAATCCCTCGATAAATCTGAGGTGTCTCTAGCACTACGACATGTCATGACCTTTGAATCGTTATCATTAGCGCATAACCAACAATAGATAGATCAAATCATAGTAAAACGCTAATACTATAGATCAGAGGCTGGGATACTCACATGGAAAATCCAAAAACGGACATGTCGGGGTGGCGAAGCTTCTTTTCAACAGTGTAGTTATCGTTACAGAAATCTGTGGACGGACCCCATTGTATTTTGCCGCTGCTGATGAACGCGTCGATGCTTTTTCAGTTTTACACCTAGTTCCTCAACTCCTTCGGCGTCCATGCCGTCAAGTCCCCAAGCTTGCAAGAGGCAGCCTTACAAGGGGAGCCCCGATTTTGGAGCTCACAAGGGTGATATCGATATGACTAGGATACTGCTTGAGTGGGAGTCGACGTTGCGACTGTGTAGTCATGAACGGACACCATTGTCCATGGCGTTAAAATAGGGCACAAATGATAGCTCAACTTATTGAAGGAAAGTTGGCATCATGACTAGAGATAATGCCATATTTGCTCATATGTAGAGCGCGCTGTCTGTGCTAACTGAAGAGTACTCAGCTGAGATTAGGCAGCCGTTTTGCGATCTGGTTTGTCTACTACTGCAGCTGCGCGTCCGAGAAACACGCGACTTTGTCCCTGTTGATGCGCGGACGTGAGACAAAGCCAGCGGCACCATGCCGTGTTATTATGTTGGGATCTTTCAAAGAAGAGAACACAAAGGCAGCGTCCAGTCTATACTCTTACTCGGGCTTTCCGTAGCCCGTTGTCATTGGAGTATCAATAGACGTGGAAACTGATGCTCCCGAAGGCAGCTCGAAATTTAACTGGTTCGGAAGCGCATCCCATGGCAACGAGATACATGTCAAGGCTCTCAGCGTTCTTTGAAGCAGCTCGCAGCCCCAAAATCAACTGGCTCGGAAGTGCATCCGGTGGTAACTAAATACAAGTCAAGGCTCTCTCTCCCCACTTTTTGAAGCAGCTCGTAGCTCGCAACTCCAAAATCAACTAGCTCGGAAGTGCATCCGGCGGCAACGGATGCAGTTCGAGGACGTTTCCGCTCCAGAAGACAGGGAGAAAAGAACTGTAAAGTTAAACTACTGCCTTAATCCTTGCGTGCGTTCCTATTTGTCAATACTTAGTTGTTCCGCATTAACGGCCTTGTTCTCTGAACAGTCCTGTTCAGGCCAATTTCATTGGGAGTGAAGCTCAACTGCCTGGCCATGAACAGAACTGGATTAGCGTCTTCAAAGAGAACATGATGCATCCTGATGCCTTTCGCATGCACTCCTACCGCGGTGACTGTTTTGGCTCGTGCTGGTGTCCCTATAAATTCTTCTTCCAGTTCTGTTCTTCACGTCACCACTCTTCTCTCGCCAAACTCCTCCACCCACACTTGCTCAACAAAAGACATCAACCAATGCCAGCCGGACACGCCCCAGCTACACCAAAACACCCCTGATAGAATGGTTAACAGCGTACTTCAACAACAACAAACTGATCAAGAACTGATCAATCAACAACAGATTGAAGACACGAACTTGCTTCTGCCGCTACTATTTTTCATCATGGATACCAGCATGGGCTCCGATCAAGATACAATTGAAAGTCAAGTTGAGGAATTCTTTTCTTCGTTGTCCACTGAGAACCAGTGGCTGGACCATGGACAGATTCTCTTCCAACAAAACGAAACTATCGATGCCCAGAACTGGGGGATCCAAGGCGGCTCGGAAATGACTTCCGCTTCAATCAACCCCTCCTACCTGTGGGAACAACCTGAACATTTGCCAAGTCTCGTTGCTGAGCCCGAGCCTCTATCCGAATCATATTTGGATCCTCAACTATTAGCGAACCTGCCCGTCGAGACAGAAGTTCATGAGGAAAGCAAGCCAAAGAAGCACCAACCTCCAACTCAGGAACATCTCCTAGCCAACCTCGACGGTAGCGACTTCAACCGTTCCGGTCTCCTTCACGAAATGAACGACAAGGCGCTCGAGTACCGCGGGCATATCAAATCCAAAGAGCACGGGGCCCTGGTCAGAGATATCTACAACAGCCTCACGGCAAAGTCGGTGGGAAAAACTTCTCAACCCGAAACAGACCGCTCGTTTCCTCAGAACGACGAGGAGTATTGCGTTCGCATTCGGGAAATGTTTGAGGCAATCTGCGACTGGACAGACCGCCGCGAGTGGCGAGCCAGGATGGGCAAGAAAAACGTCAAAGCCTGGCTCGCGGAAAATGCCAGAACGCGCCGAGAGAATGGCGAGGAAGCGGATCTCTCCAAGGTTTGCGATGCCGACATCATCCCTCCAGTGGACAGAATGCCATCGCTGCTTGATCAGTGGAAGAACGTCACCGGTCGCGAAGTGTCTTGCATCGAGGTTGAACTGCTCTGCGCCGAGATTCTTGTAAGTTCTTGTTCTCGAGTCTTTCCAAGCACCGCAGTCACTAACGCTACATTAGAATCAAGCCGAGCTCGCCCAGAAGGGGGAAAACTACATCCCCCTCTGGAGTCACCACGAGGCGCACTGGGAAGAGTATCCAACATTCGAAGCGCGCTAGAGTCGCATTCTGAACGGATTCCGAGTCAGTGGCCTAACCTTTTTCTCACCATCTTACTCTACTGACAAGAAAACTAGTTCAACAAGATGTTGATTCACTCTGCCATGCGATCATCGTGGGTGTCCCGAATCACAAATGCTCCCTCCTCTGAGGATAAGGTAAGCATAAAGTTTCACAGTATCCAAGCTTTTCTAACCTGGGCTTCTTCAGAGAAAGAAGAGCAACAAGACCGGAAACGACCGCAAGCGAAAAGCCGCCAAGCAAGGTGGCGCGGACGAGAAGAGGACAAGAACAGAGCCCGAAGAGTAAAAAAAATTGAGGAATCTTGAGGAGGGAAAGTGTTGTAAGATAGTTGTGGGCTATTCCTGTACTCGTACTGCTCAGCGCAGCGGATGGAAGGCAAGGATATTGAGTTGACAACGTGTTTGGATAATGAACGAAAATGTACAAAAAGAAGTGTCAGAGGATTGGAGCAACAATAGGATAGTAATTTGCGATTTAATCTTGTTGTCATTAACTTTTTATTAACCCGCATGGATATTTGAGGGAATTTTTTTAAACCCGCCGTTGTGTAAATAAGAGCAGAGTACCTTGACGACAGAATGTAACCATCTGCCGGTTTCATCGCAACACACAACCTTGCTTTCTTTTTTATGTTTTCCACATGTTGAATGACCTTAACGCCTTGCCAGTGGTTTACTGGTTAATGATAGTTTACCAGCCGCGACCCGCGAGCTTCTCCTCGGGCTTCATGCTGTCGCAGTTGATGCCCACCATGGCCTCGCCGAGACCAGTGCTGCACTCGGCCAGCACCTTGGGGTCCTTGTAGTGAGTCGTCGCCCGCACGATGGCCTTGGCGCGCTTGGCGGGATCGCCCGACTTGAAGATGCCGCTGCCGACGAAGACGCCGTCGCAGCCCAGCTGCATCATCAGGGCCGCGTCGGCGGGAGTAGCCACACCACCGGCGGCGAAGTTGACCACGGGCAGGCGGCCCAGCTCGGCAGTCTGTCGGAGGAGCTCGGCGTCGACCTCGAGCTGGCGGGCGAGCTCGCGGATGCGGACGATGCCGCCCTCAGCCAGGGCAGCCTTGGCCTGGGCAATCTCTGCGTTGACCTGCTTCATGTGTCGGACGGCTTCGACAACATCGCCGGTACCGGCCTCGCCCTTGGTTCGGATCATGGCGGCGCCCTCGGCGATTCTCCTGAGGGCCTCTCCCAGGTTGCGGCATCCACAGACAAAGGGAACGCCGAAGGGGCTCTTCTCAACGTGGCTGTCGGGGTCAGCGGGGGTCAAGACCTCGCTCTCATCGATGTAGTCGACGCCCAGAGCCTCAAGGATCTGGCACTCGACGAAGTGACCGATGCGGGCCTTGGCCATGACGGGGATGGTGACGGCAGCCTGGATCTCCTTGATGACAGCGGGATCCGACATGCGAGCAACGCCGCCGTCCTTGCGGATGTCGGCAGGGACACGCTCGAGGGCCATGACGGCGCAAGCACCGGCCTCCTCAGCAATGCGAGCCTGCTCGGCGTTGGTGACGTCCATGATGACGCCGCCCTTGAGCATCTGGGCCAGGCCGGCCTTGACGGTGAAGGAGGACTTGGGGGCCTCGCCGTTGGCGGCGGGCGTGGAGCCGATGACAACGTTGTTGGTCATGTTGAAGGTTGGGGGTGTTTAGGATGGGGAGGAGTGAAGTGAGAGTGTGTCTGAGCGTGAGAGGTGATGTGTAAGGGATTTGTAGGAGAGATGATATCACAACCGGTGGTTTAAGAAGCTCGGAAGATCAAGGGATCCGAGCCGGACTTTCCTTTTGACTGGATACGGGTGATGCAAAGTAATGCAGAGTTGATGCAGAAGAGAAGCAGAAGGATTCGTTCCGCATGCTCATCAAGGGCGGAGATTACGCAGACGATGAGACTTTTTTCTCTTTTTCCCCTCGCTCATGACTCCGGAACCCTAAACACCCTAATGACCTTCTCCCCTCGGCCAGTCTAAGGCACCTCTAAGGCAGCTCGTGGACATGCCCATTGGTGCGGCGGCGGAGAGAGTGACACACTGACGGCGGAAGCGGCGGAAAACATCGGGAAGGGAAGGGATAAGACGAGGCAGATGCAGCACGATGAGTAGGTTGCAGCAGCAAGGGACCAGTCTAACCGCTTTGCCTTGTTAGCTTGCCATTGTGCCGACGCAAGAGCGTTTTAGTCTCCTCCTCGTGCATCCTTGGTGGTGGCCGTGCATCGTCTGGTGAGGCGGCGATGCACGTAACTGTTCGATGACATGCCAAAGACCTCCGGAGTGCCCACCAACTCCGCCGCGCTCCGTCGGCCCAGGCTTCCAATTCACCCCGAACAGAGAAGTTCCGCTGCAAGGCTAGCATTAGCGCCGAGAACCTGCAGGCCCATCGTTCCCGGCTCCCGCTTTTCGTGGGGGAAAATCGGCTCCATGGTCCTTCTCCATTTTCCCCAGAGCGACTCATGAGCGCGTCTTCGGAGTGCCGGACCTAAAGTTTCCTCTGGCGCCGGGCCGGAGTGTGCGCCCTCGGTACTACTCTCCGGATCGCCCAACAGTCTTCTTTGAACCCGGAGGAGCAGCTTACCTTTGTTGTTGCTGTTGTCCACTGCGATAAACCGCCTTCAGGCTCGTTTCAGCGTTTCTTTGTGCTTCCGTCATAGCAAACATCCCCCACCACAGCATCGCATCACCCCGCCACCATGATCAGCCTCACCGTCGGAGTCCTCGCCCTCCAAGGCGGCTTCTCCGAGCACGTTGACCTACTGCGAAAGGCGGTCGATCATCTTTCCTCGACCGACTTCGCCTCCAAAACCGACTTCACTCTCCTCGAAGTTCGCACTGAGGAGCAGCTGGCCCGATGCGACGCCCTCATCATCCCTGGTGGCGAGAGCACCACCATTTCTTTCGTCGCGGCGCAATCCGGGCTTCTTGAGCCGCTCAGAGACTTTGTCAAGTATGTTTTTATCTCCTCTTCTAGCTAATTTCTCCTTCGCAAGCCAGGCGCTGACTTGCCACGTAGAATCCAGAAACGACCAACGTGGGGCACATGCGCTGGTCTCATCCTCCTCTCCGACGAAGCAAACGCCACCAAAAAGGGCGGCCAGGAACTCATCGGCGGCCTCGGCGTGCGTGTCCACCGAAACCACTTTGGTCGCCAGATCGAGAGCTTCGAATCCAACCTGGCTCTCCCCTTTTTAGACCAGGACGCCGGACAGTCGTCGTTTCCAGGTGTCTTCATCCGCGCGCCCGTCGTGGAGGAGGTCTTGTCGACGAATGATTCCAGGCCGCCCGTCGAGGTCCTGGCCAAGCTGCCGGGAAGAATCAACAAGATGAAGCCTGGCATTTCGCAGGCGAATACAAAGGATGACTCCGGCGACATTATTGCGGTTAGACAAGGCAATGTAATGGGAACTAGCTTCCACCCGGAGTTGACCAAGGATGCGCGAATACATGTGTGGTGGCTGAAGCAGATTCTCGGCCAAAATTAGACAAGACAAAGATACACATAGAGGCGTTAAGACATTGACAATTAATACTAGGATATCATTACCTCCTCCCTCAACCCCACCATCGTCTCCGACGCCCTTCAATGCTTCCCGACCGCTCTATCATACCCTGGGGAGGTGACTGCGACCGAGCAGGACCGGCCTCATCAGTCGCCGCGTGAACCGATCCCTGTCTGGCCTGAGATCTGAAAACGGACGGAGCATCCATACCGAGAACCCTCAAGACTTCGGGATTGTTCATGGCACCGGCAAGCTCTACTGGCGAAATGCAGCCTCCCAGGTTGATATCAGCGCCGTGCTGCTGCAACTTCTTGATCAGGTCCAAGTCGCCCTTGGAGATCGCCTGCATCAGCGGAGTCCGGCCCTTCTTGTCCGCTGCATTCGGGTCAGCGCCGTGATCAAGCAGCGCCCGAACTTGGTCCATCTTCCCACGATCCATCGCATGCAGCAGCAGCGTCTCTCCGGTCTTTGTCTTCTTATCCGTCGGAGCGCCGTGCTGCAGCATAAGCGCCACCAGTTCCGAGGACCCCGTCTCCATCGCGGAGCAAATAGCAGGCACGCTCCAGGTGCCGTCGGAGACGTTGGGAGTGGCGCCGTGGCTGAGGAGCAAGCGTACCATCTCCAACTTGTCTGACTCGGATAGCTTGCCGTCTTTGATGACGGCGACTAGGATAGGGTTGGCGTAAAGGTCTCGAGCATTCGCGTCCGCTCCGTGCGCGAGAAGTAGGGCTGCAATCTCCATCCGTCGCTTGTTGATTGAGTCCACCAACACCGTGTTTCCCGTGATGACCCGACCGATTGCACTGGCACCGTGACTCAAAAGCAAGCGAAGCATCTCCAAGTTCTCTTGACCGGCAGCTAAGGCTACCATAGAGTTTCCACTGATGTCGTATCCGCCAGCATCTGCTCCGTACCGTAGGAGCAGACGAACAAGTTCGATGTTATTTTTCTTGACGGCCTGTGCAATCACCGATCTTCCAGATAAATTTGTCGTATTTGGATTCGCCCCGTGCTCCAGTAGCAACTGAATTCCCTTCATGTTCTCACTCGTAACGAGATCTGTAAAGAAAGCCTGGCCAGACCAGCTCTTCTGGTTCACATCGGCGCCCTTGCCGATGAGGAGCTTGGCAACTTCAATGCTACCGACCGAAGCAGCTAGGAACAAAGGCGGCAGCTTGGAGCCAGTTTGCGCTGTTATATCGGCGCCCGCTCCAAGAAGAAACCGCACGGCATCTTCCTTGTTAGCCAAGATTGCGCAGCTCAAAGGCGTGTTGCCCTCCGCGTTTCGGCCATTGATGTTTGCTCCCTGGGCAAGAAACCCGCTCATCTGTTGGACGTCTCCTCGCAAGGCGGCTTGACAGAAGGCCGTGGCCAGAGGGTCGGGTTTTGCCCAGAGGTTTGACGTCATGGCTTTGAAGGAGCTTGTGAGCGACGACATGCCCTTGTAGAAGTTTGAAGCTGAGCTGGATGACCCTGCCGTTGCTGGCTGGTGCGAGCTAGAACCTACAGGCTCATAGGGTGGAGGTTCCGGGCCTTCCCCTGGGATCGGCCCTGTGCTACTCGAGGCGGTAGCTGAGGGTTGCCCCTCTTGAAGTAAGATATCTCGGACCTGGGAGGCCTTCTGCGAGGAATCATAGACTTGCTGGAGAGGCAACGTGCCCTCAGCTGAGTCTAGTACAGCATCCTGTGTTTCCTTCTCCCGCCTATGTCAAAAGATTAGCCACACGCTCAGAGACCTCGACGAGTGGACTTACATGGAGAGTAACTTCACGAAGAAGGCGAACAACTCGGAATATGCGACAAGCGCATGGTTCTGCACCACGAGGAACGTCTCGTCTAAGAGCGGCAGGGTATACAGCTGCAGGCGCATGACCTGCTTGTTCAACCCGGCCGTGATTCCATCGCACGAGTTGAGGCACTGGCTCAAGTGCGTCTGCAGTCGCAGCGAGATGGCCGTGGAATCGTCCAGGGCGGACTGCAGTTGCGCGACTTGGAGGTGGAGTTGGTGGAGCGCGGCGGAGAAGGTAGAGAGGTGCGGGATGGAGGCATGTTGGGGGTCCAGAGTCGCGATGAGCTCGTTTAGCTCTTCGGCGCTTGACAGGGCGCGGTGCGAGATGGTTGTCCCGAGAGACGTCAACGAAATGACGGAGAAACTGTCCATTGTCGGGTGAGATCTGGAGGAGAGGCTGCGGCGAAGATAGCGCAACGGGCTGGTCCGGCGTCTCACAGACTAAGCTGCTGAGGCACAACCCAAGGCTTGGATATTATACTTGCCCGTCTCGCGACCCGTCGTTTGTCCTTGTAGGGCTGAATCTAGCTTCGCAAGGCTGAATATCGAGCGTCGTGGACGATGACGCGGTCCAAGCCAGGCTTCAGCGGGACCGCATGTGGATCACCGGCCGTCTGACATGGGTCCTCGGTGGGCTGCCTCCGGGTGGACTTGATCTGTCTCTGTCTTTTGGTACGTGGGAATGTACCTCTGCTCCGTGCTCCTGGCGTCGTTCCCCCGCAAATTACAACGGCGAGAGTCGGTAGGCTGGCAGCTAGATAAGCCTTGCCTTGTTCAATCAGGAGAGACTCGTCACCTTGAATACGAAAAGTACGACGGTGTATCTTGCTTGCGAGGAAGTCGTCCCTTTGACCATTCCCTTTGTAAATAGTTATCACTAATTAGGGCCGCTGCTACAAGCCCCTCCATTGGGCCCGTTCGGGTTGTCGGCTCTGGAGCTGGACCCGGTAAGCATCAGGGCAGATTTTCTAACTACTGGATCTCATTGAACCGTTTGATTGAGAGCATGTCGAAGAAGCACCAGATTCTTGAGTCAACCTTCCCAAGGCTGAGAACTTTGCATGGGTGAGTTTGGTGATTTGAACAGCAACAGTGACGAAAGCGACAGCCTGTCTGCTGCGGGGGTGAAACGACGACCAACCAAGACTGGGGATGGTGAGAATCAGGTGTTTTCGGTTATTCGTACACTTGGGGGAAACGATGATAGGCTACAGAATACTCTTAGGTCTTGAGGCACAAAAAATGTGTCGTTTGTCGCACAGGTAAATGACTATTTTGTTCAATTAGGTGAGACCGTCACTAACTCGAAACATACCAAATCCATCCTCTTGCATGACCTACCAATGCCACCAAGGTCCGGCTGTCCAACGAGGCCTTTCGGCACCTCAATTGTCCAGTCTGGTGCCTGCCAATACTTCAAGTCCGACATCACTTTTCTCCTGCCATAACCCTTGAGGTTTACCTCGGTGCCTCTAAGTAGGTGTTGGGGTCACGTCCTTCGCCTTCGCCGGCTTCCCTGTCATGTAGAAGAAGATGCCGCCGAGTCCCACGGCCGCAGCACCGTACACAAGGTATTTATTCTGCCTAGCCATCTTTGTTAGGACAGATTACTTTAGGTGGTGGCTTGCTCGGGGACTTACTGCGCGGGGTCAGGCGGCGAACCTGATGGCTTTGGAGCCGTGCCCTGTCGGGCCGCACCGTAAACGTGGAATCCACGTTGAGCAACCGGTACTCGGGCCGTGATTGTTGGCTGGAGGGCTCTTGTGGCCCGGAGAACTTTGGTGCTGGTAAACGACATCTTCAATGCAGTGGTTCAGTCAACGTTGTGGGTGCGAACGTGGACAGAGTGGATGTTGAGGAATCCAAGCGTAGCCCGGCTCCCGAAGACGAATCTTATATCATTTAATCAACCACAACCCCGCATTTGCCGAATGGCTCATCATTGGGGGGGTTCTATTTGTGGCGTCATGAATGCGTAAGTGTAGCCTTGATACCATCAACGGTTCGCCACGAACCCTGGTGGCGTGATGCGACGGCTTGTAACCGGAATCATATGCGGAGAACCCCAGAAGTATCACCCAATTCGAATTATGACATGTATATGACCTCGGGTGAGTGTGCGGTTGATTATATATATGTAACGTCATCCTTGCACAAATGCCGGGCCACCGGCAGCGGGAACTAAGAACGACGGGTTGAATTGAAGCAACGGCCTTTTTCCTACGAAATTTAACATAATAGCAGCAAGTATCATGTTTTGTTTTCTAATATCATTCCCGGGAGACTACGCAAGCAAATTCCTTGTTCCAATCATTCGCGCACTTATTTAAACTCCATCCGTTGCACATCTGACGCCTTGTTTCACTCCTTCAAAACCCAATTCTCCGATCAGATGACACAAGGTTTCGAACGCTGGACTGAACCGCCTGAAAGCGCATGAAGCCACAACTCTCGCTCTCGAAGTGGTTGATCAATGCAGCCAACGTCGAAAACTCCCTCTTGCACGATCGGCCCGGGCAATGGTACAGATCCTGCTGGTGCCTCGGCGATGCGAGGTGCTGGTTCAACCCCTGAAGGGAATTGAAGAGTCGGTGGCAGAGGTAGCACTCGTACGCCTCGCACTGGGAGTTCCACGCCCGAGAAGTAGCCTCGTACGTATCGCTGCCATGCCACTCGATCAACTTCTTGGAGATTACGCCGTCAGGGTCGCGTTGCCGAATCGCGCGGTACAGTTTGTCTCTGTCAAGAGGCGCGTTGGGGCAGGAACCTCGCTCGATGTGATGGACGAGCCCAGTGGCCGTCCCATGCGACTGGCTGCAGAACGGGCATTTAACATCAGTCGTTCGATGACGCGCGGAATTCATGTGCTGTGGGTCGTGGTCAGCATCAAGTCGATGGAGTCTCCAAATTGACTAACTTGTCGAAGGTTGTGACTGTTCTGGAAGCCGCGCTGGCACTCGGCACAGTAAAGGTGATCTTCGATCATATGGGCGTTGAGTGCCTTATCCGTTGAATAGCGGAGGTCGCATATCTGGCATTCAGGTGCATCTTCGTCCCAATGGTAGTAATCGTCCATGTGGTCGCGGCGATCTTCCTCATCTTCAAAGTGGTCAGAACAGGTATCACACTCAAACTCCGGCCAGTGATGGCCAGTAGCGTCGCAATGCTGCTGTCGGGCCTTCCATCCAGCGGGAAACTGGCGCCAGCATGTTCCGCAGGTGGCCGGCATGACTACAACCTGATTCCGATCTTCACTAAAGCGGTTGGAGTTGCGAAATGACGGAAGCACCAGGACAGGAGACTCGATCTCGGTGAAGACTTCGCGATAGTGGTGAACAGAATCTGGAAAGATTATGTTGACCAAAGAAGAGGACAATGAGCGAGCATTGTGCGGGGTTGAAGACGAGGCTGGAACAAATGTTTGCCGTCTTATGCCTGTCCGCGCACGCAGCCTGCCGCCCCAACAATCCTTCACGTTGACTGGTTAAGACGGCTAGAGACCTCAATATCAACAGAAGCAGTGTACACGCAGAGCAAGGGAATCTTCCAGAATGCCAGCCATCTTGCATCAAGTCAATTCTCAGTCACTTAGTCTTACTCGGTCGTCAAGAAAACTATCGCGAGTGGCAGCATGAAGTTGCCAGATTCACCACAAGTATGCGGCAAGGCTATCTGTTAGGTGTCGTCCCACATCCAGCATTGTGGATAGGTGTGGGCGGGAAGACCTACCATACGCGCTACCATGGGCAGAAGGGAAACGACATTTTAGTATACGGAGTAGGGACTTAAGGTTCAATGTCAGGAACGTTTTGAAGGAAACAAGAAGACGGGAATTGAAGCAACTCGTGGTTGAAAATGGTCATCATCGCCGTGCCCTAGAGGTGCGGGTCACATGCTTGCCTGGCATCACTCGAGACGCGGCAGCATGAATGAAAACCCCCCCTCACATGCGTCGAACATGTTTGGACACATGGTCTTTTGGTCTAACGTTAGTTTGCTCATCCACCAATGTTGGCTTCTTCTAGCTAACGCTCTAGAAGCAATCAGTGCCCGTTCCACAGAATTTCTCCGCGCTATCTCGCGTCTCCACAGACGGTATCAGGTCGCGATCCACCTCCATCACCCAGCAGATCGCTGGATTAGCAAGCATGCGACAATTAATTGAAAAAGGGCCGTTTGCCAGATTCCCCATGTCCCAAACGTGATCAATGCTTTTCCGGACAAGCATAAACCTCCGAGTAATGGCCGCATCTCGATGCGCCCCTGGAAGCCCATCGACACGACACTCAAAATTGACTCCGAGCAATCACGATTGCCTGACCTAATGACTTTAGGGGGGCTTCCTGTATGTGTCGACATAATTTATGCGCCTCTTTGAACTTTATGGGAAAAGAAAGAAGTGCAAAATTAAATGCATGCAACTGTGAGGCATGCGCCGGACGTAATGAGCAAGCTTCTTCGGTGTATCGATAGACAAATTCGGGCGCCAAATAATCCCTCCTCCACATCTCTCCTCTATTCCTCCACATCTCTCCTCTATTCCTCCGCATCTCTCCTTTATTCCTCCGCATCTCTCCTCTATTCCTCCACATATCTCCTCCGCATCCTTCCTCCGCATCACTTCCCGAAAACAAAGCCCCTCCGCGACCCGTTTGCATTCCGAGAACAGTAATACTGATTCCAATAGCAATAAATTATAAGACAAGCTTCTCTTGACGAGACAGAACGTGTCGCGATTCGTGCCTAAGCACCTCGGGCCACACGATGAAGAGCCAAGCTTGACGCACGCAGGCCAAGTGTTCAGACATTGTCCACTGCTTCACCAGACCCAAAACCCTCGTCGGATTCAGGCGCAAACTTTTTACGGCACTGTACTTCATACAGTTCTATTTCATGGATCTACAGTTTCATGCAGGATAACACCGAGATACGGGTTGCAATGCCGTCACATTTGCACCTGTGCGTCCCCCAATGACGCCAAGCCGTTCATTTAAGCTCAGTCCATGACATCACCGCCAGGTGCAACGTCCACCTCCAAGGAGTCCAAGCCGCGACCGGGCCAGTCAAAACATCTCTCCGACAGGGGCCAAGCCGCTTAACAGCGTGCCCAGCTAGCTGCGGCTTGTACTCTGGGGCGCTCTAGCGTACTAGTAGGATCGTTCCCTGTCTTGTACTGGACTCGTGGTGTTTGTTCCAGTGGTGTCGACTGGGCTGGAGACCGACGGGTTCCTCCCTTCTCCACACGGCGCCACTGACATCGGCCCTTTCCCAACTTCTCCAGTCTCCAGTCTCCAGTCTCCAGTCTCCAGTCTCCGCTGAACCAGCTTCTGCAGGAAGTTCCAAGTCCCGCTTGCTGCCATAGCCAACCTCCAGAGATCTCCGCCTACACGGCCGACTCGGCTGCTCGATGGGGCTCCATGACGACTGCCAAGCGCAGCGGACGTCCCCCGTGACAACTGCCGTCATGCTAGTCGCGGCCGAGCACACTCAATGCCGCCGTGATCAGTCGTTCAAGGTTCCATATTGGGTCTTCGAGGTCTTGAAATAAAGACCTGCAGTCCCGCCCTCCTGGAATCGATTATCCATCCAGTTTAGCCTTCTCAGCCCGAGACACCTTTAAACACAATGCTTGGGAAAAAGTGAGTTCTCTCCCTTCTGATCTAGTCTGCACTCTGTGCGGGTATCAATCAATAGCAGGCAGAACTGACCAACGCTCTCTCAGATCTATCAAAGTCAATGGAGCGGACTGCGGCGTCGAGGCGCTCCTGTTGGGCGTCACCACGTCCATCGGAGGCTTCCTCTTCGGCTATGATACTGGCCAAATTTCGGGCATGGTCCTCTTTGAGGACTTCATCAACCGCTTCGCACAAACACAACCCGATGGCACCAAGAAGTGGCAGCCAATTATCCAGTCCCTCCTCGTCTCTCTCATCAGCATTGGCTGTTTGATCGGTGCCTTATCTGGTGCATAGTGGGTTTCTCCGCACCCCTCGTTCGCGACAGATCACTTACAATTCCCTAGCACGGCGGACTGGTGGGGTCGGCGCAAGAGCTTGTCCTTTGGAGTCATCATCTTTATCATTGGTAACATCATTCAGATTACGGCGATGAACTCCTGGGTTCATATGATGATGGGTCGCTTCGTCGCTGGTCTCGGAGTCGGCAACCTCTCCGTTGGTGTTCCGATGTTTCAATCCGAGTGTGCGCCACGAGAGATTCGAGGTGCTGTCGTGGCTTCCTACCAGCTCATGATTACTTTCGGCATCCTTGTCTCCAACATTATCAACTACGGCGTGGAAAATATCGGGGACACGGATGCATCGTGGCGCATCGTCATCGGCTTGGGCATCGCCTTTTCGCTACCCCTCGGCATCGGCATTCTCTGTGTTCCCGAGTCCCCTCGATGGCTCGCTGGTAGAGACAATTGGGAGGGAGCCCGACTTTCCATGGCTCGACTACGTGGATTGAAGCACGATCCCCACAACCCGCTTGTTGAGAATGATCTCAATGAGATGAAGGACAGTTTGCAGAAGGAGCGCCAAGTCGGTCAAGGCAGCTGGGCCGAGTGCTTCATCCCCAACGCCGATATCCCCAAGCTAGTCTACCGCACGTTCCTGGGAATAGGTATCCATTTCCTGCAGCAATGGACAGGTACAGTCAAATCCGCCTCATCTTTATCCATTCTTGATACTAACAAGTTCTACTAGGCGTCAATTACTTCTTGTTCGTCGAGCCTCAAAGTAGCTACCAGCTTCTGAATTTTGCTAACACGATGACAGTTACTATGGAGCCACCATCTTCGAATCCGCCGGTATCGATAATCCGATAATGACGCAGCTGATTCTCGGCGCCGTCAATGTCTTCATGACGTTCTTCGGCTTGTATGTGGTTGAGAAGTACGGTCGTCGGCGGCCTCTCTTCATCGGTGCGCTCTGGCAGTCTGCGTGGCTGCTGGTGTTCGCATCTGTCGGTACCGCGATGAACCCCGAAGGCAACCGCGCTGTCGGCATTGTCATGATTGTCTCAGCGTGCATGTTCATTGCCTCTTTTGCCGCCACCTGGGGTCCTATCGCCTGGGTTGTTATTGGAGAGACCTTCCCTCTCCGTACTCGCGCGAAGCAGGCATCCCTTGCTACTGCCAGCAACTGGCTTGGAAATTGTAAGCGACCTCTTTTACATATAGCAGCCTAAGTCTAACTTCCATCCCAGTCATGATTGGTTTCCTCACTCCCCTCGCCGACGATGGAATCTCATACGCTTATGGATTCGTCTTCTTCGGCACGAACCTGGCTGCAGCCCTGTTGGTGTGGTTCTTCCTTTACGAATCCCGCACCCTCAGCCTGGAGAATGTGGATCTCATGTACGGCCAAGATCACCTTAAGCCTTGGACCAGCTCCAAATGGACGCCTCCAGGCTACATCACGCGAAAGCAGAGGGATGATGCGTACTTCAGGCGGGCAAGTGTTGCGGCCGAGAACGGGGTCGAGAAGCACAGGAGCAGCGACCTTTCAGGTGTTGAATCTCGGAGCGAGGCTGTCTAGACTTGGAGATGTGAAGGGTGCACATGCGTATGATTATGACTTTTCTAGTATTCACTGTAGAATATCAATAACCATTATTCGTTAAATACTTGTATTCGTTTGGATGCACTTGACTCAATCCAGCTATGCGATTGTTCTCATTTTCAAGTACCTAGACACAAAGTCTCACGCCAAGCCTAAATATTTTATCGGTTTGTATGCACGTCTATTCCTTCAAAATCTTATGCCATCACTGTCTGGCGAACGAGGTTTCATTTCCGAGCGCCGTGGTGTTGAATGCGATCGCGCTTCTGGAATGTACCTAGGGTAGCAAGGTTGGACCCGCTAAGCCACTGTTGCCTAGATCCGGACGGACACTAAAGAGCTGTCACAAAAAGACGAACGTCCCTTGCGGGACCAGCAACCCTCCCTTATAACGTGACAAGAGCAAAACACCAAAACAACTCGGATCGCGTGGTGCTGATGACAGAGTCTTGTACCTTGAATGCCTTTTACTTCTCAAGTTTTAGTTAGAGCAGTCTCATTTTCTAGCCTCCACACATAGCGCCATGAAGCGATGCATGCACCATCATGTCACCACCGAGTGCAGCCCTGCCGCTGAAGACGCCGGCTTTAAGAGGCCACCTCTCGACAAACGCCTGGCAGCCACGACAGTTTCTGGACGACGGACAGCCGAGAAACTCGCTACTCACCAAGACGCGATGAGCAATGGCTGGAGCTTTCCTGGACCATTGGTTCTGCCGGACGATGACTTAGCGCTGGATCCCAAGTATCCTCCCCAGAGCCTGAAGTCGTGGCTCTCATACAACAAAAAAATGCCCATCTCAACGGAGAGAAGCACAATTTATGTCGTCCCGCCCCCAGAAATCACAGAAGGTGTTAGGGCGATGATGAAGGGTTGGGAGAAACCGCGCGTCCCAAAGGAATTTGTCATGTCGGGCGTCCCCGAGGCGATTCCGCAGCCTACAACCGACGACGTATGTGACTACCTGCGTGCATTTTATCACAAGATGGAGATAAAGAGACATGATGGAAAGTTTCGGTGGCAGGCTTGGGGCTCGGAGTCCTCAAACGGCCCCAAATACATCGGGCTAGCGACCCCGAAGCCTACAGAGGAGCTCGTTGGCGTCAGGTATCGACCATCTCCAGACGGCGTCGCGAGGATGCAAGTCAATCTCAACGATGTGCTGGACGCCCTGATCGATCGCGTACCGCCTGATGCATACGCCATCGTCATGCTGACAGACCAAGACCTATACGAGGACGACGAGGACGACTTCTGCTGTGGTAGGGCGTATGGTGAAAGCCGGATAGCTGTCGTCTCCTCGTTTCGGTATAGCCCTTTACTAGATGACTACGCCAACATCCAGCTGGAGCACATGTGGCCAGCCTCGCACTGCAAAAGCTACGTCGACGAACTGTGCGGCCGGCAGCCTGACCGAGCCAAAACTGCACCGCCATCACCAGATTCCCCCATCTCAGCTGCTATCAAGGCAAGCAACGGCGTGCCCAAGCCAAAGACGAGGGACGAGCTGGCGGGCCTGTGGTTCTCACGCGTCTCCCGCACCATGGCGCACGAGCTGGGCCACTGTCTTGGAATGGACCACTGCGTGTACTACGCGTGCACCATGCAAGGGACCGCGGGGCTGGCGGAAGATGTGCGCCAGCCGCCGTATCTGTGTCCCGTCTGCTTGAGCAAACTTTCGCGCGGAATGTCTTTGTTTGTGGGACAAGGTGCGGTTGTGGATCTGCAGCGGGAGTATATCGAGCAGCGGTATAACGCCTTGAGGAAGTTTTGTGAGAACTGGAGCCATGTGGGTATGTTTGCGGGATATCAGGCGTGGCTTGAACGGAGGTTGGAGGAGAACAAGGAGGAGATTAGTGTGTGACTTATGGGCATGCGGAGCAACCGAACAATGTCGATCTTTTTACCTACTATATCTCTGTTTTCCCAGGCGTCCTCCAAGACAGAATTCAAGATAGTAGCAAGTTCAACTCTGAAAAGGTTTTCACAGAGAAACAATTAAGGTCAGGTAGGACTCAGATAAGTAGTAATGATCAGCTCAGGATTCGTGGTCGAATATCGTTGATTTCTCCCGGTATGAGATTGTTGGTTCTCGAACTTCAAGCTTTCTTGTTCTCCTAGACTCAAAGAATCGGTATTAACTATAACTAAATAGGCTCCATAGGATATCATCAGGAACGACTAGCCTAACTCCGTGTTCTTGAGCCTTGAACGAGGTTCCGAAGCAGATATGGATCATGAACCTGCATGTAGCCTGAGTTGCCACTGCTAACAACGACACGAGGCAATCTAAGAAAAAAGGTGCCAATTAAATAAGTTGCTCACGATTGGAGACGCCATCGCGGTATCGATAATTCCCGGACCCATATCTAGACTCCGAGGCACGGCGTCATCGCCTGCCACTTCGGGTCAAGAAGCGGGCCCGGCTTCGGCATGCGATTGTGTCTCGGAGCGCTCGATGGTGTGCTTATCGCGATCCCCGCCTTGTCACACATACTCTTGTCTTTCTTTTTGGCACAGAAAGACTCGTAGTCTTTTACTTTCTGGCGTAAGACATCACAGCGCAACCATGACGCTAACTACGCTTTCTCTACTGGCGGGCGTCGTCGGGGCCTCCGCCTTTGTATCGGCTCCGATCGGCGCTACGCACCAGAAGCCGTTCGGCCTTGGTTCGGCCGTGGCCGACTTCAGCTGTGACTTGCCTCCAGTTCTGGCGCCGACCGGTGACGGGCTACCTTCGGGGGAGAGCTTGTTCTTCTCCGATGAGGCGTTGCTGAAGCAGGTGAAGCGACACCAGGCTATTGTGCGCGTGCCGTCGATTTGCTACGATGACTTGGGCGAATTCGACGAAGATGAGCGCTGGGCTCCCTTCTACGATATTCACGATACGTTGGCTAAGACGTACCCTGTCATGTAGGTGCTTTAACTTCGAAGAAGAGACCAAGAACTGATTAGACCCAGCCACAAGCGCATGACCCTGGACAAGGTCAATACCTTTGGACTTGTTTACACAATCAATGGATCGGACTCCTCCCTCAAGCCCATTTTCCTCGCGGCGCACCAAGATGTAGTCCCCGTTGCGGACGTCTCGACATGGACTCACCCGCCGTTCGACGCCTACTTCGATGGCGAATGGATCTGGGGTCGTGGATCCTCGGACGACAAGAACAGCTTGACGGCAATCATGTCTGCTGTGGAAACGTTGCTTTCGAACCCCGACTGGACACCGAGCCGGACTATCATCCTGGCCTTCGGGTTCGACGAGGAGTGTTCGGGCTACCGGGGCGCGGGGACGATTGGCAAGTTCCTGACCGAAAGGTACGGCGACGATGGCATCGCTCTGATTCTCGACGAGGGCGGCCTGGCCATGCAGCTCCTCGGCGACGGCACGCTGTACGTGTTCCCGTCCGTCATGGAAAAGGGCCACGTCGACGTCTGGGCAGAACTCCACGTCGTCGGCGGCCACAGCTCCATCCCGTTCCCGCACACGGGCATCGGCATCGTCGCCGAGATAGTCACGGCGCTCGAGGCGCACCCCTACGAGCCCGCGGTGCTGAAGGGCAGCCCCGTGTACAACCACCTCGTGTGCGTCGCGCGCTACTCGCCGCACGACGCGCCCGAGATCGTCGACCTCTTGCGCAAGGACGACTTGGAGAAGCTGACGGCCTTGTTCGTCGACGAGGGCGGCGATGCGGCGCGGTACATGATCCAGACGTCGCAGGCCATCGATCTGATCCAGGGCGGGCAGAAGATCAATGCGATGCCCGAGGTTGTGACCCTCGGCGTCAACTACCGCGTTGCGCCTCAGGATAGCATCCCCAAGGTGCAGCACAACTTTGTCAAGTACATCGAATCCGTGGTGGAAAAGTACAACCTCAGCGTGAAGGCCTATGAGGGGGATGACGATTACGAGGCATACGTCTCGGAGCTGGCTCTGGACAAACTCGATGGAGTAAGTGCCGACACGAACTACGACGGCGTCCTGGTGCTGCAGGGCAAGGAAAAGTCCGAGAGCACGCCGGTGTCCCCAACCAGCGGGCCGATCTGGGACGTCTTCTCGGGGACGATCCAGCACGCGTTTGCGTTCGAGGGCGGAAAGGTGGTGCCCGTTGGCGAGATCATGAACGGCAACACGGACACCAGACACTACTTGAGTAAGCTCGCCCTCCCAAAAGGACGTTGAACAAATATGCTGACGCTCGCAGACCTCTCGCCGAACGTGTATCGGTGGACGCCGTCGCGGCAGCGCGGGTCGGAGAACATCCACACCATCGACGAGCGGGTGAGGATGGATTCTCACATGGAGATGGTCCGGTTCTACTATGATCTGGTTCGCAACTTCGACGGTGCCGAGGTGTAGGTGGCGTTGTTCTGAGGGTGTGATGGAACGGCAGTGACAAGATCAGTTCATCGTGCAGGCCTGCGCTAGGCGAGCGGTGTGGTGTGGGTAGATCTTGCTGGGTGAATATGAATATATGATAGATCATAGTCGAGGTTGGTTCCATCAGGATATCGCGGTCTCGGCGAGCACATGGCCTGACCTTGGTCGACTGCCCACGGGATGCCTTGGTGAAAAGCAAACATCACGGCCATCTAGGCCCGTTGATATCCGGTCCATGAAGCCCATTGCCTTCAACAGCTGAAGCAAAAAACAGAATTTACCAAGTTAACTGGAGACAGACGCATCTGACGGAGCATTGCTTTCAGACCAATGCAACCCCCACGCTTTCTCCTCATCGACCCCTCTGGACGACACTCGGACACTCCCCTGGTCTCTGGATCCTCCCTCTCCACACCTTTCTCCTCTTCTCTCCCCCAAATGCCGACGCCTCCTCCCATGTTCTCGCGAATCAGCTCCCTTCAGCCTTGCATTGCTCGTTCCTTTTCCCTCCTGCAGCCTGCCCCCAATCGCCGCCCCTCCCCCAAACTTCCCAGAACCTGGGTCACGGGTGGGAAAAGGGGACGGCTCCACGGTTGCGAAAACCTCCCATGCCCGACCGCTTCTGCCGAGGTTTTGTCTCCTGATATCCCCGAGACGGGCAAGACGTCGTGGATCCGCGCTGGGATGTGTTTGTTCGCGTGGGGGGTTCCGACGGCTTGTTGATGAAGGACAGGGAGGGAGACGCGCCGTACACCGGAGCTCCCAAGTTGCAGCGCAGAAGCCCACATCATGACATGTTGCGGTGCTAAAGCTGACTACCCCTGCGCTCCTTGCCTTGTCTCCCACTCCAGCGTGGCATTTTCGAGAATTACGAATTGCTGTGATCCGACTTGCTGAGCTTTCCCATTGTCGACCCGCCCAGGGGAAGAAAAACTCGACCCATCTGCATCTGAGCAGCGATCCTTTTTCGATGCGGGGTCTCCGCGAAAGCGCAGCAGCACACACGACAACTTCTCTCCTTGGCACGGTTGCAAAGTCCGATCGACACCACACACACCCTCTTCTTCACGTGCGCACCGCACACACACACACACACACATACTCCTTCTTACGTTAGTCAGTCTTGAAAGACTTCGCCGCTCGTTAAACCTGCGGGAACAGGAAAACACGGGCGTGGCATGCGTCGCAACGTTGCACAGCAGCGCGGCTGTGTTTGTTCTTACTAATATCTGACGGGACCTTGAAATGCCCGGACATGTTTGCACGATGGGGATGCAAGTGGGAACGATGGCTTGCAGCCGGCTTGCTTGCGGGGAACGCGAGTTTCGATGGGGTAAAATAATCCCCATGGTTTCAATATCATTGACAAATCTTCCGTTTTGGAAATGCAAAGTCGGCTCGACTAATGTACAAAAACATGGCAGATGATCCATTGCTGTCCATGCCCCATGCCCCATGTCCCATGTCCCATGCTCCAACTCCAGACGCCGTTGTCTCCACAACACCATCTTCATTCTGTCTTGCCTCTTCCTCTGAGGAGGTATCAAGTCGTCATTACCACACCACCGACTGGGTGCAAGGCGTGTGTGTCCTGCTTTTCCGGTCCCACCCTGTGTCTCTGTGTATTGTCTCTCTCACACTAGCTGCTCCGTTTTGGTTTTGGTCCGGCCAAGTAAGGGAAGAGAAGCCGGATTAGTTTAGATGGTCTTCTCCAGGTCCATGGCGTCCTGGAACCCTCGCACAATGACATCGAGCTCCTTCTGCGCCGGGGCGGCACACGGCCTCCGGGGCTCGCCACCGTAGCCGAAGAAGTGCCCCAGGGCGGCCTTGACGCCGACGAAACCCGTCTGGATGGCCGTCCAGTCGGCCTTGGCCACGAGCGCCTGCAACTCGCGGGCCTCGCGCCACCGCCCCTCGTCAGCCAGCTCCGTGATGCGCACGCAGGCCTTGGGGCACAGGTTGGCCAGGCCCGAGATGGTTCCGTTGGCGCCCACGGCGTGGCCCTGCAGGATGAAGTCGGCGCTACCGCCGGCCACAAAGAAGCCTGCCGGGCAGTCGGCCACCACGCGCGCTAGCTTGCCCGTGTTGCCGCACGTGAGCTTTACACCCACCACGTTGGGGTGCTGCGCGATCTCCAGGATCGTGTCGGAGCTGAGGTCGCGGCCTGCCGCCGCTCCGGGGAAGTTGTACACGAGCAGCGGGATGGGGCTCTTGTCCGCCACGTCGTAGAAGTGCTGCACCACCAGAGCGTCGGGGAGGAGGCCGCCGTAGTAGCTCGGGGGCAGCACCAGCGCGTGCGTGGCGCCAGCTCGGCCGGCGTCCTCGCACAGCTGCGTCGTCTCCTTGGTGCTCTGGGCGCCGCAGCCGGCGATGAGCGGGATCTTGGAGCCCTCGGCCTCGTGGACGATGGTGTCACGCGCGGTGCGGATGATGGCCGTGCGCTCGTCGCGGGAGAGGTGGGCGCACTCGCCGTTGGAGCCGTGGACGACGATGCCGGCCACGGATGCCTCGAGGAGGTTGATGATGTGCTTCTCGAGCGCCGGGGCGTCAACCTCGTCGTCCTGGTTGAAGAAGGCAAGCGTAGGTACGTAGACGCCGTCGGCGAGTCGTAGTTGTTCCGCCTTGGGAGCGCCCATCAAGGGGGAGGTGAGGAGTGTGGCTGGCATATTGTGGGAGTAGGTGATGATGGGTGATGATGTGTAAGTCGGAGGAAGAGGTCGGTCTTATATGGCCTCAAAGGACAAGATGTGCAGATCCTAACTAGACACGACAGATGAAAGATAAACTTGATAGGTAGCAAGGAAAGCCTCAACCAAGTGGCCGGCGTCAGCAGGTCTTTTATGGCCCAGCCAGCACTACGCCTCCAACGCCGCCGAGGGGTGCTGCCTTGTCATGAGGCTTGGGCGGACAAGCTTTCGTCTCAGCGAGACTGGAGTCAAGGCGAAGGCGGCGGTGTCCCCGTCGGCAGATGGACGCTTACACGAGAAGAGCGTGGGGGTCTGGCTGGGGTTGGGCTGGGGTCAGGAGCTTTTGAATGCCTGGGCATTGTAGCGGGTCCTCCGGCCGAGAGAGGCCGGACCGGGAGCGAGCGGCTTTGGAAGGGGAAGAGGAGTCAGGCAGTTGAGCAACGAACGAGGCAACGATGGACCGGTGTGAAACGGGCAAACGAGAATGCATTCGCCTATTTGCAGATCCGGCAAAGGTCTTGCAGGACACAACCACGGCATGTTGCAGCGTCTCGGCGAACAAATGCACTATCAAGGCTGCGAGACTGTGCAACGACAGAGACTGGACAGACCACACCGGAGGATCGGAGGCTGTACTTCTGCGCAGGTACCGTCCGCGATCTTGGTCGTCTGATCTACGCCATGGGACACGGAGGGGGATCACCACGGGCTGAGATTGGCCACCACAGCGTCCGGAGCAACCACCACGGATTCATGCTTCGCCTTGGAGCTACGGACGCTTCTGGTAGAACCACAGCCGCGGTCGGGGCACCGCGTCGTGTGCCTGCGCCGCACGTAACCAGAAGGCGCACGTCGCTAGCGAGCGTGTCAACTCTCAAAGAGGCAAAAGGGATGCAACGAGGAGGCAACGGACCCCCACGTTGTTCTCGCTGGAGGGCTAGAGGAGGGCACACGGCTTAGATGCCAGGATTCGTCTTCGTCCAATGGCCGTCGCGAATTGACATGTCTGCTGCTCGTTGGTTGTCTTTGGCGAGCTGTGTAACCTCAATCTCCAACACACCATCCGGAATTACTTAGCGCCCCAGGCATCTGGGTCAGCCAGTCGTCCTTTTGGACGCTTGCGGTTGGTCGACGACAGGGGGAGGGACAGGGAATTGGCCTCCCAGTACCAGCAGGTTCCAGGCTTGCTCCCACCCCACGCTTCTTGACCTTGGAATGAGAAGAGAGAAAAAAGCCTGAACACCGTCATTTGCGGGCTCGGGGATAAACCATGCAATGACGATGGAGTGACGCTTTGCCACTTCCGCGTGACGTTTTGCTGGTTGAGGGGTTGAGGGGTGAGGGGGGTTGAAAGGGCCAGAGGAGGGACGGCGTCGGCTTACTCACGGATCTTTAGGAGGAGTCTCAATGTCTCAATGGGAACAAATGACTGATCAATCCAAACCCGTTCGGCGAACTATTTGCATGCAGCCAGCCTCCAAATGAACTGACTTTCCGCTAGGCCAGCCATGCAAGCCATGGTCTTGTTTTCCTGGGTGATGGCTTGGCAAGCTTGGCTAAGTGTGCCCTCCTACCGTCTTGTCTTCCCAAAAGGAGCCGGCGTCGTGGGGGAGTTGTCGCGGATAGTGCAGGCCAGTGTCCTCACGTGCCTTGGAAGCGTGGGGGAACTTTTCCATCGGCCTTTTGCCGCCAGTCTGCAGTCTGCTGATGGGATGCTTCGGGTTTGGAGACTGTCAATGCTTGCATGTCCTTTGCATACTTATTCCGGCCTTGTGCCTCCGGCGGTCAGACGGCGTTGAAACAACAGCTCATGTTGTATGTACTGCAGTACGTTTGAAGCAAAGTTTCTTTCGTACTTCCGTAAGCTGACGCGCTCTTGTTGTGGCGCCATTGTCGTCCGTGAGCTGGGAATGACCTCAGCTCGACTCTGTACATACATAGTACAGTCTCAATCTGCTCCAACGGAGATGTTGGCTTGGATATCTAGATCTGCATGGGCTACCCCGTAAACTAGTGATACACAGCCCCTGTGCCTCCAGGATGGCCTCAGCCCTCAAGCCCTCTCTCTTATCAACACATGCCATGGGAATCTTATCAGACACGACGGTATCTTGATTCCCCCTCATCGCCTTGACGCCTCCTCGCTCGCCCGGCGCACGGTTCCCCTTGATTTCGCCGGGGTGCATAGATCTTCCACTAGACCCGCCCGCCGAGTCGGGTCTTCCAGGCCAGAAACCCGGCGTACCCCACGAAACCCGTCAGCGCCAGCTTTCCCACCGCGCTCAGCAGGTTGCTGTTGGCTCTGGCCGTGCTCCTGCGGAACAGTTTGGTCGATTGGCCCTGGAACATGGCGCGGTCGTTCAGGCGTGGGAACGGCGCCTCGACCATCTTCCCCGTCGCCTCGTCCTTGACCATGGGCACGGGCACGTCGAGAAAGTCGCATAGGGGCTTCCACCCTTCCGTGATGGTGAAGTCGAGGCACCGGTCCGCGGGGATCCGCTCGTGGAACTCCTCGTACTGAGCCTTGTACCAGGCCAGCGCCTTCTCCTTGTCCTTACCATGATCGTAGCGCAACACGTTGGCCCGCAGCGACTTGCTGTAGGCAAACATGTGGCCAACCTGAGTGTCAAAAATCAGGCAGTAGAGCATGGTGAGCTTGCGCCACACCGTCTTGGGCTTGGTCAGCGGGTAGATGCTGTGCAGGACGCTCTCGTACCAGGCCTCCGGGTCGCGGTTGAGGATGACGACCTTGGCCTCCGGGTAGGCCTCGGCGAGCTCGGCGCCGAGAAACGCGGCGGGAGCGTCGCACACAGCCTGGCAATCGCCGAGAAGACGGTCCCAGTCGGCGCGGGTGTAGGTGCCCTTGCCGGCGTACTTGGCCTCGAAGGCGCGGATCCATTCCGGAGCGTGGGTCGGGTTCTCAACCATGGTCTGCATGTGATAGCAGCCATGGAAGCCCAGCGCCCAGAGAGCACTACGTATGCCTGCGGAGCCGCGACGGGCGAGGCGTCAGTCCTCGGAGAGTTCCATTGCAGGCAGGTTGGGCTGTCAAGCTGTGAAGCCTGTGACGGCGACGCAGAAGGGGGAAGGGATCGCCGACCTCATCCATCTGGTCGATGGCGTGATGCAGGGAAGGCCCAGGGGATCACGCACGAAAGAGGGCTCCGAGCCTGTGTGCGAATGGGCGTCGCTCAGGCATTGGAGGAGACGGGAGGGGAGGGAACTCACTCAGAGTCCCTGTACGATGGACGCCACAGACGATGACGCGCATGGGCACGATACGATCAGGGAGCACGACGCCCTGGGAGACGGGCGAGGAAGCCATTGCGGTGGATGGGCTGTGGATGGAAGCTGACGACAACTCGTGAAGATGGATACGAGATAAGGCGATAACAACAGTTGACACAGTTGTCAATGTTGAGATGGCTGGCGGCTACTATCTGCTAGGCGCTGCTGACTTGCTAGCTCTTGTTGAGAGGAGGGTGTGTTTGTGACTTGTGTTTTGATAGGTAGGCGGTGGTAGGTATTCCGTGTGGTGTTCAGGCGCGAAAGTTCGTGGTGTGATTCTAGCCAAGGGTACGGAGTACCACGGTTGTGCTTTGTTTGGAGTTGATGGAGCGCGAGAGGCCCGACTTCCGAGGATCCGAAGTAGGAACTGTTTGGATCCATGACCCATCGCAGTACCGTGGAAACCGAGTTTGGATCTAGCATCCCTGCCCTGTCTATTCTAAAACGCGTCGCGACCTTGGCCAGACGTCCAGGGAACTGAAGCGAGTGTGCTTGTCATGAAAGGCCCGTATCTCGAGCCAATGCAACCACTAAACATTAGCATTGCCGGATGTTCGCAGCCGCCGATTTTAGGCCCGCCCCTAGAAGGTTGTAGTGGATAGTCGGAGGCGTCGGGCCGCGTGGATGCGGCTCCCAAGCTCCTCTTAGGTAGCTATCATGCCTCCGAGGGGGCTGCTGGACCCTGCAAGCGATCTATCTCATTCTTCATGCGGTTGAGCGGTTGAGCCAAAGCTTCTATGAATAGCATCTGGAATGGAGACTTATCAGACCAGGCGCAAGGGGAAAGGAAAACTCTGCAGTGGCTGCGCAGTCAGTTCATCTTGTCTGTCGATTGCGCGTCCAGATGATGCACGAGTACGAGGCCGATTGCGGAATTGACTGGCTATCGTCATCACCAAGGTTGGAGTCCCTTCTTGATGCTCTGCCAACTCTGCCTGCACTCTGCAAGCAAGCTGCGCGTCCGTCACATCCCGGAAGGGAAATGGGGAGCGCTGATCCGGATCGCCGGCTGGACAAGCAAGGAAGCAAGCTCGAGGGACCAAGACCATTCAGTTATAGCTACCAGGTCAGGCACAGTAAGTAGGTAAGCCAAGCAAGTTGCTGATGTGGGCATCACCGAGAACGTGGGCCTCACTAAACAGGTGGGCATCTAAGCATCCCCAATGAGGCCTCGACCCCAACTGCAGACACCAAATAGGTTCATCCCCGAAACCATACGGCGACTAACCGCACGTGGACTTTCAATAGGCGATGACGGGTGGCGAATTTGGTCCCTGGCAATCGAACGAACGCCCACTAAAGGAAAAAAAACCTATCCATTCTAGCGGGATCGGCAATGTCCTGTCCTTCACTGACATCCAGTCTTTCTGTCCACACCTCACGTCAACAAGCACGACACACCCACACCCACCCACTCACACTAACAATCCGAGTCATCGAACCGTCAAGCCATGCCATTCCATCCGAACCAATCCCAGCTCACAGAAAGAACCAACCTGAGAGAAAAATCAGCCGCCAAAAGCAATATCTCGTCCCGACTTGCGGCCCGTTAGCGATACCAACGCGGGCGCAACTCCGTCCGCTATGTTCGTGATACTGGCGATAGCACAGCACAATATCACCACAATTGAGGCCAGTGACGCGCAATAACCCAACAACCCTCCGCCATGGCTCATCCTCATCAGACCAGGCCAGCACGCAACTTATTCCGACGTCACTAAAGCCTGATATCCTGCCGGCATGCTGTCTCTCGGGCCTCTCTCGGCGACCCACCGACCCTTATCGCCTCTTAGCCCAAGGACCACATCTATGCGTGAGGCCCATTTTTGTTCTCGCCCCAGAGCCAAGGGTAAAAATGTCAATCTCAACTGGGTCCTCCGCTCAGTCATCGCAATGATGAATCTTCCTTTTCCCCCTTGAGCTCCCGCCGAGACAGCTCTGAGAGACATCGTCTCCGGGCGCTCAGCTCTTCAGCCTTCTCAAACCTCCTCAAACTCCTTCAACTTTTTACCCCTTGGACAATTCACCCATAGTTTCCGGCAACTATCGGCCGTGAAGACATGTCGGCCGAACAGAACGACAGCGGTCGGCCTAGTGAGGTCCCCACGCCTCTTCGTAAGGAGAAGAAGCGCGTGGGCTTTCACCCCAGCAATGACAGCCCGGAAGGAGAAAACACAGCAACCAGAAGGGGCTTCTTCGATCACGACGAAGTCATTTTCTCACCGAGTGCTTCTCCTAAACTACTTCCCGGAAAGACCCCTCCCGGTGCCCCAGATGCCCTGGAACTGAGCATCGCCTTGACCAAGATCCTTACCGCGGAGCAGGAGGGTGATGAACATCGACGGATAGAACAAAAAGCTCAGGAAAAGAATTCACCTCCCACCCCAGACGCTTCGGGGCCCAAACGTCCGAGACCAGCACTGCGGAGGAACACCAGCTATGACGCCCCTGAGCAACGACAGGAGGCCGACTTTGCGGATTCAAAGGCCTCCCAGCGGCAACTCAGGTCTCTGACGGATGCACGGCAAAGGGCTAGTCGCCTGGCCGCCTCCGTGGGCACTTACTCGGCGCGAGAATCAAGACGGAACTCAGATGACCTCCAGGCGCCCCAGCTCCAACGTCTGATCGACGACTCGGACGACACAGACGTGCCTCTGAAGCCCACGGCCATGTATGACGCACCCGGTCCCAGGCTGCGGCAACGGCTTCCTAGGACCAGCTCCGAGACCTGGGGGATCACACCGTCGCGGAACACCTGGTCAGGTCTCACACGAAGAAGGGGAGGAAGGACTTGTTCGTCCAAACACCCCAGGGCAGTGCGTCCGGGACTGCGACTCCACTCCTCCAGCAAGCATACGCCCACGACTACGTTCCAAGACCCGACAAGTACCGTGGCGGCATCCTCTCCTCCCTCCTGAAGCTGTACAACGAGGATAAACAGGGAGTTCCCAGCAGCGGGCAGAACACGCCCCTTACACCAGGGACTCCTCACTTGTCACCTCGATCCTCTCCTCCGACCTCTCGACCGGGTTCATCACTCGGAACTCCACGACCTCGATCACGTCCTACCAGTGGCTTATTCACCCATCACAAGTCGCGTCACTCGACTTCTTCATTAGCTCTAACTGAGCTTATGAAGTCGTCCTCTATGTTTGCCGCCCCAGGCTCTACTGAGATATCCGACCACTGGGCCGACAAGCTCAAGAAGGAGCAGACGCCTCCCCCGAAGAAGCGTGACCAGATCCGGATCACCGTCCACATCGCCGGCATCATCTCGCGCCACAAGTACCTCATGAAGCTATGTCGGGCACTCATGCTGTATGGTGCCCCGACCCACCGTCTCGAGGAGTACATGACCATGTCCTCTCGGGTTCTCGAGATCGAAGGCCAGTTCTTGTATATCCCTGGTTGCATGATCATCAGCTTCGACGACAGCACAACGCACACCACCGAGGTGAAACTCGTCCGTGTGCTTCAAGGCATTGACCTAGGCCGTCTGCGCGACGTTCACAATATCTACAAGGATGTTGTTCACGACAAGCTTGGCGTAGACGAGGCGACCAAGCGTCTAGACGACGTTATGGAGGCGGGGAACAAGTTCAGCACGTGGTTCCGCGTGTTCTTGTACGGCGTTGCCTCCGCCTGTGTGGCCCCCTTTGCCTTTCAGGGGCGTTTCATCGACTTGCCCGTCGCGTTTCTGCTCGGCTGCATCGTGGGAATTCTCCAGCTGGTCCTTGCTCCTAGTAACGAGCTCTACGCCAATGTTTTCGAGGTATCCGCGGCGGTCATCACATCCTTTATTGCTCGAGGCTTTGGCTCCATCCACAACGGCGAGCTATTCTGCTTCAGCGCCCTTGCCCAGAGCAGTATCGCGCTGATTCTCCCCGGTTACATGGTGCTTTGCAGCTCTCTCGAGTTGCAGAGCAACAACATCGTCGCCGGCAGCGTGCGTATGGTGCACGCCATGATTTACACGCTATTTCTCGGGTATGGAATCACAATCGGAGTCACTCTTTACGGCATGATGGACACAAACGCCACAAGCAGTACAACGTGTTCCGACCCGCTCCATCGAGGCTGGTACTTTTTGTTCGTTCCTGGATTCACGCTATGCTTGTGCCTCATCAACCAGGCCAAATGGAAACAGACACCTGTGATGCTTGTCATGGCCCTAGCAGGCTTTTGCGTAAACAGCTACTGCAGCGAGTACTTCCAAGGGAACAGCCAGATATCCAACATGTTGGGAGCCCTGGCCGTGGGAATCATGGCGAACCTGTACTCGCGATTGGGGCGACACGTGGAGAATGCGTGGCTGGACGGAGTGGACTGGTGGAAGCTCAACGTTCGGCCGAGGCTGTCCAGGAGAAAGAGGCCCAGCGATTCGTGGTCGCTTCCATCAATTGGCGACGAAGAATCCCGTCCTTCGACTCCCGAGCAGCCCAAGAAGCAACCCCGAAAGGTCGGATACAGCCTTGCCGCTGCCGCCATGCTTCCCGCCATCTTTGTCCAAGTGCCCTCGGGTCTTGCAGCTGGCGGTTCTCTCCTGGCGGGCATCACATCGGCAAACGAACTCACTGGGAACTCGACTACGTCAAGTGACACCAGCAGTCTGGGCAACCTGGATGGAACAGCCTTCAATGTTCTGTTCAAGGTCATCCAGGTTGCCATTGGGATCAGCGTGGGCCTGTTCATGAGCGCTTTGATTGTCTACCCGCTGGGTAAGCGGAGGAGCGGCTTGTTCAGCTTCTAAAGCGTCCGTTCACTAGACAGCGCAGATGGCTTCTTCGACTTTGCGGAGATCAAGCACAAACACGATAATTGCGGCAAGAAGGCAATGCACGACACCAACGAACTACTATATCGAAAGAGGAGGAACCCGATGGTTAATGAAGGCGTCCATCGTCAACAGCCACTATAACGGACAATATAATAAAAAACGGAGCATGGTTAGGAATGGGTAGATTTTGTTTTTCTGAGCTTTTCTTTAATAGACTGGGAGCGACTGGCGCAGAGATATGCATAGTTGAGATAAGCGAGCGATGGGATTTTGTCTGGAAGCGGAGTGATTTTGGAATAGCATTTTTCTATGTAGACAGTCACGAGATGGATAGACCCGTGACTTTGGAAGCAAGCGTACTGAATTCGGCGCCGATAATATACAATGAGTTTATTCTGCTGTACCTGTAGTGTTCCCTGTTATGTGTCGAGGTTTTGGGGTAGGTCGCATCACATGTTCAACGAGAGACACGGGGTGACGTCACCGAATTAACCTCAGTGAGACTGCCTCAGAGCCATCGCAATTCTTCCTCTAGCATCGTAACTTGGCCATTGCTGAACAATGAGCACCTAGAGGATACTCGAACTAGCAGCCCCACGGGTCTTTCAAGCTTCTAGCCATTACGTCTCTTGGCCACGATGAAGATCCGCTCCTCACGCATCTCCGTCTCCATCGTCCGGGCAGTACTGCGACGATGCTGCACAGCTAGCAAAAGAGGCCTCCTCAGGACAATCCTCTCTTTCTTTGCATTCTGGAAGCTTCTCCTCGCCTGCTACCGCCCCCTCGACTTCATTGCTCTGCGACAAGATGTCTGGGAGCTGAATGAGGACGAGTACGTCGACTCGTTCAAAGCCTCGCCTTCGGAAGAAACACCACTGCTACAGTCGTCATCGAGGAGAAAAGGCAAGAAAAAGGAAGCCGTTGCACAGCTCGTTCCCGCTGGCGACCTTGGCTACAGTGGCTCGACCTTCTTCACCACCCCGAACGCAAAGTTCCTCATCAAGTCGCTCCCGCGGCGCTTCGAGCACGACTTCTTCGCCCGGGAGCTCCTGGACCCGTACATTGCTCACATGCGACATGAGCCACACAGTCTACTCGTGCGCATCACCGACCTGGTATATGCTCCGCACGTTTCATTGGGCGGCCTGCTGGGCACGGCACCGACGCACCACATCGTCATGGAGAACCTGCTCTTCGGCAAGGACCTGGAGACGACGGAGCTGGAAAAGAAGCGGTGGGAGACGTACGATCTCAAGCCCAGTGACTACTTCTTCCCAGAGAGAGATATCGCGGGCGGCATGCTGGCGCCGGACAGCGTCTTGGACCGCCTGATCGACGAGTTCCCCGACAAAGTGCGCGTGTCCCACGAACATAAGAAGCAGCTCATGGCGCTGCTCGAGGCCGACACGCGGCTCCTCGCAGACAACAACGCCGTCGACTACTCGCTCTTCCTCGTGCGCTATCCGGGCCCCAATTCCATCCCCGCGCGTCCATTACCGGCCCCCGTCGTCAAGTCCAACGCCGGCGTCTGGCGCAGCGGCGTCGACGACACGGACGGGCGGTGGACGTACCGCGCCGTGGTGCTAGATTTCTTCTGGGCCAAGCACACGCTGCGCGCGCGGTCGATGACGGGCATTGTGAAGCTGTTCAACAAGATGGCCCATAAGGGGCCGATGACGATTACGGCCGAGCCTAAGGAGTATCGGCAGCGGTTCTTGGGAATGGTTGAGGAGATGGTTGTTGGGACTTGAGGCTGAGAGTGGCATTTATTGCAGTGTGGTTCGTCGTATGTATGGATATCCCAGTTCTTCGGAAAAGCAAGCATATGAACAGTTGTGTACAGTGCCTTTGCTTAGTGTTTGATGTTGATGTTTGATGGAGGTGTCTAATTAAACGGACTCGGCAACTAATGACCCCGGGCCTCAACCCTGGAGCCCCGACTGCAGAGCTATCATCATCGTGACGCTTGTATGCTATCCCTTAACTTTAGTTGATGTATTGTCCATGTGCAATCATATCCAGAAGCATCCAAGTCTGATAATAGACAGAACATCTGATCACGATGGTGCAGTGAAGTGAAGAGCAGATATCTCTATTCAAAACTCGTAATTATGCTAACACGTATCTTTTGGGTATCATTATTCGTTATTTCCTCCAAGCCGACTAGTTCCCTCAGTCAACAACCCTGAGCATCTCATACGCCTTGTGACCAATCGACTTCTTGACAATCGCGATGGGATCCATCTTGGCCTTCTTCTTCTTGGGCTGTTCCTCCTTGATCTCCTCCCCGTCTTTGGTAATGACAACCTCCTCCTCGCTGTCATCCTCCTCCTCGGGCTCCTCAAACGAGCCGTTGTCCATGAATACCTTCAGCATACCCTGCGAGTAGCCGCTGACCATGCATGTTCCATACTCGGTCGAAGTGACAGGTTTGGGCGCAATTGGGTCTCCACTGCCCCCAGTCATGCCGGCGCGGCCTCCAGCCAGGTTCCAGAACACCAGTTCTGGCATGTCATACCCATCATCCTCGAAGCGCGCCTTGATTCGTTCAAACGACGTGGACCATTTTCGCGACCCCTCAGAGGAACCCCAGCGACTCCCATTTTCAGCATCGTTGAACTGCATGTCGCTGAAGACAAAGACTCGTTTCACCATGTCCTCGCGCTTGAGGTTATTCTTGACGGCCATGGGAAGAATGAGCCTTTCAAACACGGCAGCGAAGTCGGTGCTCATGTCCCAAGACGAAGTCGACATTGATTCGCACTTTTCGGTCAGAGACTTGCTGAGGTCTAGCTTCACGACTTCTGGCTCGGAACTAAAGGTGATGAAAGCCCCGCCAAAAGGAGGTTTGGTAACCTCAGCGATCAGAAGGGACAGACCGATCGCCGACTCCATGGGGCTTGTCTTATCCGCGAAGACAGGGTAGGTCATGCTACCAGAAACATCGCACACCGCAATGCTGTCCTCAAGCGTGCCAGAGTCCTTGATGCGTTGCACAAGGGTCTTCCACTGGCCGTCGACCACCTTGCTCTCTATTGCATTGACCTTGGCCTCGACCAACTGAGCTGGCGTCATGTTTGCCTTCTGCTCGGCGCTCAGATTGTTTTGTCTCGCGCTATCCTTGACCTTGTGAATGAGCGTCGAGGGTAACAACGTGGCGCCCGAGATCTTTGCCTTGCCCTCCGCGACTCGTTCGATGTACTTCTCAAAGTGGTCCATGTCCTTCTCAATGAAGAGCTTCGAGTAGTTGCTCATCGCAACAGACGGCAGCCGGTCGTACTTGATGTTCTGGAACGTCTTGGCTGTGATGTTCCGCTCAACAACATCCAAGTGCTTGCGAAGGGCCGACGTGTCCTTGCGGTACTGCTCGCGAGCATGGCGGAGGTATGCCGCTCGGTCAGCCGTGGGTGAGAGCACATCGTCTAGCGAATCGCAGGGACACAAGATCTCGGCAATGGAGCTGACGACGAAGGTGTGCTTGTCATGGAAGCGGTCGTGCGAGGGAGCCCACTTGCCACACAGCGAAATCGTCCGCTTCGCCTTGGGGTCGTCTGCTCGAAGGGCGCGCAGGTCGTTCTCGAGCTGGTCCGCAAAGAGACGAGCGATGGTCAAGTGAAGGGCGCGATAAACCGGGTCGGTATTGAAGGCGTTGACTGCAGCCTCATGGCGCTGATCTCGAGTCTTATGCCTGGCCTCCTTAGGATCAACTGGTGCCTTCTTTTCAGGCTTCTCGTCCTTCTCCTGTCTCTCGGTGACTTGAGATCCACCGCGGGCTCCTCCACGTCCTCGCGCTACACCTCGCACCCTTCCGCCTCGGCCTCGACCTCTGGAGCGGGAAGCACCTTTTCGAGTGCTCTTGCCTCGAACGATGCCCGGGTTCTCGCTGTTCAGCACATCACGGGGGTTTGCGAGCACATCGAGCTTATTGTTAGCCGCCAGGGCAAGGATGTTAAGGAGATCCTTCCAGTAGCCGTGAGCGACACCATTCTTGACATCGAACTTGGTAGGGTCGTCATCATCCTTGGCGTCTATAATGACAATGTCATCCTCGCCTTCCTTCTTGGCCTTCTTCTCAATGATGGGACGGCTCAGCCAGCGCAGGTTGGCCACGAGGGTCAAGGGGTGATTCTGAGCCAACCATCCCGCGCAGCGGTAAAAGGTGTTCTTTGAGCTCTTTCCCAAGTGGATAGACCGAGCGTTGAAGATGATCTTCAGCGTGGCGAGCGAGTCAGCTGCCCAGGCGGCCTGGAGGAGTTCCGACAAGCGAGGACCCGAAACGACGTCCTCGAGTTCTGTGAAGAGGTCAACGAGAGCGTCGTTGGACGATCGGAAGGCTAGGTCGCCGTTCTCCGTCTGCATCATGCCCTCGAGGTTTCGGGGAGCCTGCTCCTCCTCTTTGTCGTGTTTCAACAAGCCGTCCATGAAGGGGTGGGACGCTTCGGGCGCTTTAGTGGCTTCCGACTCGGCAGGCATTTGCTGCTGTTGGTCATCAACCTGCATCTCGTCTAATCCCCTCCGGATGTCAGCTGACGTGGAGTCTGTGACGAGGGTGAAAGTCTCCGATTCGGCGACTTCAGTCATGGCCTGGTCTGCGTCGGCCGCAGGAGTATCGGCAGCGGTCTGATCATGGCGATGGCTGAGGTCCTGGCGGATGAAGGCCTCGAAGTCGGCCTGGGACATCTTCAAGGCATCGTGAGCCGGGAAGAGGACCGGGTAAGACGACTGGAGGAACCAGGGTTCCGTGGAGTCTGGTGTCGAATCCATGGCGACGTTGTTGATTCAAGTCGAGTGGATAAAGGCCGATGATGGATAGAGGGGAAGAATGGAGGGGTAGGTGGTGTTATATAGCCTCTGCCTCACCGTGACTCAGCTCACTCTGTGGAACAGTAATAATGACGCCCAACAAGGTGGAGGATGCCTCACAGGGATCGAGTGACGGGTGGGACGATGATGTACAGGGAGGGAGGGAGCGAGTGGTCCACAATCGCCGGTGAGTCGAAGGGAAAGGACGGAGAAAGATGACACGCCGGTTCCGTTTCTGGTCGAAGATGTTGGTTCCAAGCCTCCAGAAGTGAGGGGAATGGCCTAATGGCCAAGCCACGATGAACCTCATTGTCCAATGGCTCGTGTTGGCGGTGGAGAGGAGCTTCAATAGTTGGGGTAAGCTTCATCGTAGTGGACTGTCGTAGTGCGGCTGAGCGCTGCCTGGGAATCTGCCTAGAAGCCATCCCCACTGAGGCGGCACGCCCTGGAAGTGGGAACCTTGGTGCAGATGCACCCTCTCACCTCTCACAGCCACTGAAGACTGCAGGGTCTTCAACGCTCCCATTCTTTCCAGGCTCGGGATTCGTAAAGGTTCGTGGAGAACTGGAGCTGCCGTGGAGTAGAGCGAACGGCGGAGGCGCAGTGTAGCGGGGCATCGTCCCGCCGCCTGACTCACCGGGGAATAGCTGCAGATTCTCGATCTGCAGACTGAAACCCCGGCAGTCAGTGAGGATGACTAGATATTTTCTTTACACAAAATGGTCGTCAAGCCAAGGTCGTCTGAACATTGAGACGCCAGAGTCTTGGGGGATTTGGGAGAGTCGGGCGAGGCAGATACGGCGAAACTATGATTCGAGTCATTCGACCTAGTCAAAGATGCATTCTCTATGGGCGATAGATAGAACATGGCATTAGATACCACAGTCTCGGATAGATAAAACCCCGTTGGTTGACGAGGCCTTTTCGGACTTCCCCAGCTCCCCGTTCCAGACGAATGAGGTGCTCCAAGCGGTGCTCCAAGAACCTCGTCCGTCTACCACTCGTTCTCCTCATCGTATCATTCCCAGGCCAATGTTATTAAACTCGCTCTTTATTCGATCGGTCGATAGTTCGTTCAGGCGTTCAGTCGTTCGTGCGTTCGCTCGTTCGGTTCATCGTCGATGACGGCTCGGGCGGTCGGTACGAGGAGTCGGGACATATTCTCGAGTTCATAGCGCTCTTTAGGTTAACCATCGATGGCTTCCTAGATATTTTGATCGTCTCCTTATTCTGGGCAGATACGTTAGCGAAACCTCCAGGCCAGGCTTGTCGCCGTGGTGAACCGCCTCCGCCACCAGAGACCTCCGTAGATGCCAGTTCCAGGTGACTGTGCAAATAAAGAGGCTCTGAAATGATACCTTGATCATAATCCCGGAATATCACGATCGGGGTACATGTAGTAAGGAAGCATGATGATGCCTTCCAGTCTTGGGGAAGCTCAAGCTCAAGAGATTGAATGTGGTGAGGTTTTGTGATTTCGCGAGACTAGCCGGTGCTACTACAACCCCCTCTTCCACCACCACCATCCATCGTAGGCCACCCCAAGGAACTCTCTTGCTTCTGTCGGCTACTCTACAATATTCTTCCAGTGGTGTGTTCACGAGCCCCAGTATCCCTCTCGTCATGTCTTTGTACGGTGCTTTTCAGCTTAGTCTCTGCATTGAGCACTGGGCGCCCCTTCTCCAGCCATGAACTCATCCCTTGCTTCCCTTTCAGACTTGCCATAACCACGCACCACAAAACACGCCCACAGTTGCAAGATCAGATATGATGATTCACTGTTATCATTTACGTCGCTTGATGCCCGTGGAAGCTGGAAGCTAGGGCCGCCTCGCTGAGTGCCCCCTACCCACGGAGGTCAACGGCAGCGTTTATTGGTGTTTGTTTCTTGACAAGGGCCTTCGCGATGCTGGTCTGTTTACTGGTTTCAAGCTGTGATTTCTATGCCCTGGTGATACTGTCGCCAGCTGGCAGAGCATGTGGTGCCTGTAGGGAGGGAATGATGAGCTGCCCGCCCCCAAGAAAGTAGCGAGGAGACATAAAACAGAGCTCACACCGTATGAAGGCCTTCGTGGGTATCTATCATGTTCTATTTACTCCTCCGACAGTGTTCCGTAGTTCAGTGTCGTGGCATTGGCACTTCCACCGGGCTGCATGGCAACTCCGCCTGTCTCTCTCCCCAACCCAGCCCCCTAACCAACAACCGCAGAAACCGCCCCACGCCTTAGGATGAACACAAGCTCACCTCGATCTCAGAACATAACTCCACGTTCAAGAAAACCGTCTCCTATGATGTAATTGACGTCCTTGTTTGTGGCCGGCACCTCGAGACGACGGGTCACCTGCCAGCCCCCCCCCCCCCCCCCCCACGTCTCTGTTGTTTACCCACCCTTGAGACGCGTTTTCAGGGCGGACCCTGGGTTCTATTCACCTTGGAAGCCTCAGTATAAATCATTCTTCCGTCTGGCCCTAAGTTCCTCTTTCTTTCTCTCTTCATCACACTTCCTACCAACACCTCAACCTACAACCCGCAACACCTTCTTCCTTCCTCCTTCTTTAGCTAAGCACCTTCTTGCAACACCCCCCTTTCCTTTCTTGGAACCAACCAAGGCTATCCACCATTAGGATGTCCTTCTTCTTTAAGCCACACAAGGCTAGCGCTGTCGCTGAGTATGCACCCACTCCCTCCCCCTCTGGTGATGCTAACCATGCTAGGCGCGAGATCAACTTAGACAAGTTCGCCTCCTCTCTGCGCTTGGATTCTCTCCAAGATGCCTTCGAACGTCGCCGTATCAACTTGGAAAGCCTCTTCAAGAGAGCCGCTACCAAGGTCAATGACAAGTACAGCGTCACCACCGACAAGGAGGCCATCAACCTCCGCGAGGAAATGAAGACCCTCTTTGCGACTCAGCAGGCTTGCATCTACGACATCAAGCTTTCCAAGGTAAGTGGAACCCGCTCCCCCGAAATGCTCTAACATAACCACAAGCTAACATCATTTAATCCAGGAGCATCTTCGAATCTTCACCAACAAGGACTACGACGGAACCGAGCCTGTCGCCTCTACACTCAAGGAGTACATCGCCCGCCTTGTCAGGGATGCCTGGGCCAGAGACGATGCACTGATTGATCTCATTTCCGAGTACGAAGCCTTGGATGAAATGGAGGTAAGTTCTTTCCCACATTCGCCATTACCAACTCTCAGCTGACCCATCTCTAGTTTGTCAACTTCGATGAGCTTGACGATGATGTCACTCCCATTCTATCCCCATCCGAGGATCATTCTGTTTCGTCACCCGATGACTAGGAGCATGGGTACGGACAGCATCCTGGACTTCCAAAGTACCATGAGTGGATCTTTGAAGACGATGCCGAGTACATTCATTGGCCCGCCGAAGCGCCTCCCTTCGACGAGGTCACTGGTGAGATGGAGCCTAGCACGGTTCATTCTCGCCGTGTCGTCATGAACAACTTGCCCGACGGAATATCTCCCGCTCAAGTCATCAAAGGAGTCAGCGGATTCGGCGGGCTTCTCCGCATCGACGTTATCAGCTCTTCTAAGGTCGCCGGTGGCACAGCCACTGCCCTCCTCGAGTTTAACTGGGCCTCGGCCGCCGAAGACTACGCCAACTACGCACAGAAGAAACCCATCTACTACCTGAATGCCAACGGTGTCAAATACCGAGCCGACATTGGAGTTATTCCTACTCGATCCTACCCTGTCGACTCTTCCCTTGCACCCCTTCGTGCCCTGGGCAACCACGACACACCCAATGGCCGATGCCTCGAGTTTACCCAGTTTCCCAAGCCTGGGGTTTGGTACTTCTTCGAACGTATCGGGACTTCCAACATCATCAGAGCTTCGTACATGAAAACGAACGACCTCTGCGAAGATGGTGTCCTCACTGTTGAGTTCGTCTCGGTCTTTCATGCCAACCAGGCTCGCCGCCTCATTGAGCAGCGAAAGCTCGAGTTCTACACCCTTGATGATCGACGCAAGATCGTGTCCGCCTTCTGCGATTCGGACTATGAGGTGAGCAACCTTTGGGGCGCCACCAACGGCCATGTCATTGGCCACATCCCCATTGATCATCTCGCTCTTGAGTGGGATCATCGTCCATGGAACACGCAGTGGCCGACCACAATCGTCCGGCCCATGTATTCCACTCAACGGAAGCCCCTCCCCTCGATCGACGCCTATAAGAACGTCTTTTTCGAGTCTCTTAAGTTTGAGGCAAAGAACTTCCAGCCGAACGACGACAGCACCCGCATCCTCCAGGGGTTTCGCTTCACCATTGTTGGCAACACTGTGCGCATCAATCTGCGCAACAACACTTGGGTCATCGCCTCTCAAGACGAAATTGAGCCTTTGATGGCGCATACTCTCAACCTTCCCGAGTGGGCCAACTTCTGGGATCTTTATTTCAGAAACAACAACCAGATCAACATTCGCAAATGGGACGAGTACGCCAGAATCGCTAAGCACCGTCGTCAGCAAGCCGCAGCGCAAGGTCTTCAGGATTAGGAGATCCCAGCCTGCACTTGCAGCAGCTGCGACATCAAGTTGTCGCCTATCGCTGCGCCCGTACAAGAGTACATCTCTTACAGCAACCGCGAGGTTATCACCATTGGCCGCCACGCGGACTGAACCAGTTGGATCGCCTGCGGTACCGCCTAACACTCTTAGGCTCTCGGCGGTTTGGATCTCGGAGGTGTTCTAGCTTTAGGAGACTTAGAGTTTCTAGACTGGACGACATTGGTAGACGGATATCGCAGAGGGAACTGCGATGGCTGGGGCTGATGGTTTTCTTATCAACAAGTGTGCAGATTTTGGGATGATGGATGGTCTTGAGACATATGGCTGGGCGTGATGGGAGCAAAGATGATGAAGCACGAAAGCGCAACAAGGCGCAAGGCGGGGTGTAAGATAGCCACACAGACATAAATCAGACCAGCGAAATAATACGCACTGCACTTTAACTTGTTTTGGTATTGGTATTGAAATTGGGTATGTCTATGCTCCCTCATCCATTTGTGGATTCCCTCCTGTACTGACAAGCCAAGTGAGTTGAGCTGAAAGCCGGAGACCTCCTTTAAAATATCATGACTGTAACCCCTCCCTTTATTCATTTAGGCCATGACCAAAAATATCTTAGCATGTCGGTCGTTGTCAAATCGGAAGCATCCCAAACTCCCTGGTCCCGTTCCCATTCCCATGCCATCCCACTGCACCTCGTCCGCGGCTCTTCTTGGCGGGCGGTTCCTCCACAACAAACAACTCCTCATGATCACCGGCGTCGGGGTCCGGAGTCGTCGCCACGCCGTCCATCAGGTGGCCCAGCAAGTCCCCGTCATCTTCGCCGCCCGTAAACGCCTCGCTGACGCTGCTGTACTGCTTCCCCGCGGCCCAGGACAGGGTCGACTGCTTCAGGTGGGTCTTCTTGGCGGGCTTCTTCTTCGTTTTGTTGAGAAAGTTGCGGACCAGCGTCGGCGGCAGATTGGCCTCGGGTTCCCACGATGGGTTCTGCTCCGGTGGCCAGTCGCCCTCCCAGAGGACTTTGAAGTAGCGTACCCTGCCGGCGCCTTCGACTTCGTACGTTTCTGTGGCTTCGACGCGCTTGACCTCCCAGACGGGCTCACCGTCAGCTTGCGGTTTGTCTGATTTTCCTTCCGTTTCTGATTTGGGGGGTTTGGAGGCCTTTTTCGGCTTCTTCGCCGACTCTTTTGCTTTCTTTTTAGTTGAGATTTTGCAGCAGAAGCTGCAGACGGTGTCTCTGACGGTGGATCTAGCGTCTGAAACCCGGATGTTGAGAAGGATGCTGTACCGCCTAAGGGAGTAAACGATGTTCTCCGTTCGCTTACTGGAGCAACCCCATTTAGCACGCCTTGGATCCCAGGTATCCGGGGGAGAGGTACTGGAGTTTCTCTTTTCTCGGGATGTGATTTTGTGGCGGGTAACAAGGTCTGGGGCGTGGAGCGGGCTGATGCTATCCCCGTCAAGGAAAACGGCTCGAATGGCGCACTCGGTGGCAATTGGTTGCGCACAGCGCGAACATCGCTCTCAGCGACAGACTCGGCCTTTCGTTGGGTAGTGACCGCTGGTACTTCGTCCCGCAAATCCTCAAAATCGTCCTGGAAAGTAACCATCTCCACTTCATCACTTTCTTCTTCGGCATCTACTTGCATTAACGCACCAAGCTGCTCTCGTTCCAGTTGCCGAGATGGACTTGACTCGTCGTCCGACAGCCCCTCAAAATCTCGTAACCTCGCCTTAGTCGGCGTCGATATGCTCATAGCTCCCGTCTGCGGCCGTCCCGTTTTCATGGCTTCGTTCTCGGGCGCCGCAACCGCCGCTGCCTCGATTTGGCTGTTGACGGGCGGTCTCCCACGCCTCTTGGGCTGTGTCTTCTTCTGCGTCTTCTCCACCTCCAGCTTCGCCCGCTCCTCGTCCAGCTCTAGCTCCATCTCGTACTCCCACTCCTCGAGGGCCAGCGGGGACACGTAGTCGAGCACCTGCATAGCCGGGACCATCAGGCACGCCGCGGGAAGGTCATTCCATCCCACTATGTAGGTCATGCGCTTCGGCAGCGGCTTTCCGTCAGCGGCTGGGCCAGGTGAGGGTAGCATGATGCGCTCGATGATGTATGCGGTCGAGTCGCGCGGCGGGAGGAGGCCGATGCGCTGCGGCTTGGGGCCGGTCCCGGGGACATAGTCTTCAGGTTTCGGGTTAAGGGAAACAACGATTCGCGTCTTGTCTTTTGTTTCTCGTTTGCGCTTTAATGGATTGGCCGTCATCGCGTCGGTAGACGGGGCCATCGCGTGTTGGGTCTTGGGGGAGCTCCGCGATGCGCGCCCGAGCTTCTGGTTGATTCGCTGTGGTGACCCAGCGCCAGCACGGCAGCTGGTAAGCCTCTCATTAATACCAAGGGCAAATCGCTTTGGGATAGAGTAGTCGGGACCAAAGTGGTCGAGGCCGAGTGTGTTTAGCTGTAGTAGTCAACGGGTGATTCGTCCCGTTAAAGTTAAACAGGCACTCGGATGACTAAGCTGGGGAGCTCTGGCCTTAATAGAGCAAGGGCAAGAGCATGAAGAGGGAGAAAGGTATCGAAAGAAGAGCAGAAAAGCAGAAAAGCATGAAAGAAACAAGACTATTTTTTCTATAAACTTTAAAAAAGCCTTAAAGAAACAAGCATATCAAGTTTAATATTCGATATTCTAACCTTTAAATTGTATACCTAAAATACCCCCTTATAAGTTATAACTTTTAGCCTAGGTATCTATCTACCTTAGTAGGCGGGGCCGGGTCTTTGGCTCCTCCGAAACAGCAAGCTGCTCACGCGCGCACGCGCCTAACCGCGGCTATCAAGCGCCAACTTTTTTCTCCCCTTCTCCTTCCATGAGATCACGAATCCCAATCGCAGCTCCAGAACTTCGACAAAGCCCCGTTGACGACACAGCAAAACTCGACCCATCTCCACTCCGTTTCTTTCAATGCGCACGTAGCTGCGCCCGAAACACACGATCCTTGCCTCCCAGCCCACGATGGCTTCGTCGCTAAAGACCCTCGTCTTGCGCTACCCGTGCCAGGCCGCCGCCGCCGTCGCCACGGGCCGCACCGCTACCAGCTTCGTTCCCGCCAAGGCCTCCTTCTCGACCGCCGCCCGCTCCGTGACGTGCCTCGCCAGCCTGCCTCCGCGCCAGCAATGCTTCGCCTCCGCCTCCGCCTCCGCCGCCGCAGTCCCCCGGACCTTCGCCCGGGCCAACTCGGACCTCGCCGCGCCCGCGCAGAATAAATCTCAAGACCCCGCCCACGCTCCCCTCGATTGGAACAGCTTCTTCAAGCTCCGCGTCAAGCGCCGCCGTGTCCAGCTCGTCTTCTCCTTCACCAGCGGCGCACTCGGCGCTTTCTCCGGCGCCGTGGCTCTGTCCGCTGGCCTCGCCGAACCTATCGTCAGCCAGATTCCCCTCGACCCCGTCGTCACGCTGGGCTTGATGACGTTTGCGTGCGGCGGCATGGGCTGGCTTGTTGGACCCAGCATTGGTGCCCAAGTCTTTTACATGTACCACCGCAAATGGAAGAAGCAAATAACCCAGAAGGAGGCCGAGTTCTTTACGCGCATCAAGAAGCACCGTGTCGACCCCACCAACTCCAGTGCCAGCAACCCGGGTAAGTGATTCGGCATTTCCTCGACGCAATGACGGCGGAAATGGCTAACAGACTCTAGTTCCCGACTTCTACGGCGAAAAGATACAGAGTGTGACTGGATACCGCCGTTGGCTAAAAGATCAGAAGGCATTCAACAAAAAGAAGACTGCCAACTTTGTGTAAATTACCTCCTCTCCCCCACACCCGCATGTTTATGTTGGTGGCAACTCTCCTTTGGCAACTTCATGTGTAATGGCGCAGCTTATGGGTAGGGACGGGCTGCGCTTGTTGTTGCGGCCCCGGATTCCCGCGGGCATGTATGTATATCGTCTCAAATCTCTCATCCGACCGAAATGACAATCTCTTATTCCCTCTTACTGTTTTCGTCCCGTCAAACGAAGGGCATCGTTGGATCGACGACGTCTTTCCACGCCTTCATGCCTCCTTTGATGTCCCCAATAAACCGACCCCCATTGTTCCCGAGTCCCAGCTCCTTGAGCTTCTTTGCGGCGATCTGCGAGTCGTTTCCCACGCGGCAGACGATGTAAATGGGCGTGGACGGCGCGAGATCGGCCGGGAAGCCATCGGGCGTGGCATTGCCTCGGGTACTCATGAATCGGCTAATCGGGACGTTGATGGAGCCCGTAATGCTGCAGAGGTCATAGTGCTCTTGTTCGCGAACATCCAACAGCACATGTTTCTCGTCGTTCGCCTTTGATAATTGGTCATACGCCTCAGGGGTAATCCGCTCATGCGGCTGGAGTAGCTGCACGGGCGTACTCACGCCGCAGAACTGCACGTAGTCTATCGACGTGCTCAGGCCCCGAAGCGTCAACGTCGTGCCCCCGCCGCACGCAAAACACGCATCTCGCTTCCCCCTCATCCTCACCGACCGAAACGGCGTATCGGCCATGCCACTGAACAGCAGCATCATCTGCGTGCCGACCTCGCCGCGGCCCTCCAGGTCCCGCGCGCGATCAGCTTGACGGCCTCGAGCGCCTGCATCACGCCCATGGCGCCGACGACCGGGCCGACAATGCCGCCCTCGCCGCACCCCACGACGCTGTCCGGCGGCGGCGGCGTGGGGAACACGCAGCGATAGCACGGGCCCCGACCCGGCGGGTTGTTGAGCACGATGAGCTGGCCCGACGTCTGGAAGGCCGACGCCGACACCAGCGGCTTGTCCAGCAGCACGCAGATGTCCGAGATAAGGTACCGCGACGTCGGGTGGTCGGTGCAGTCGAGGACGAGGTCGTAGGCCTTGACGATGTACTCCGCGTTGTTAGGCGTCAGGTGTGTGGGGTGAGCGTTGTACTCGATGGTTGGGTTGAGTCTAGTAGAGTCAGTATGCAGACGATGCCGAGACGGCTGTAGACCTTACCCCTTTAAGTACGCAATGGCACTTTCGACCTTGCGCTTCCCAACACGATCCGTAGAATGCGCAATCTGGCGATGCAGGTTCGACACCTCGACATCGTCGCCGTCCATCAGCCCAAGCGTGCCGACACCAGCTCCGGCGAGGTACGCTGCAGCCGGACAGCCCAAGCCTCCGGCGCCGACGATGAGAACGCGGGCGTTTTTCAACCTCAACTGGCCTAGCAGCAGCCTCCGTCAGTGACCGGAACGCCCCCTGTTTCGAAACCCCGGCGAATAAAACGTACCTTGCAGCCCGAAGCCGGGGACGATCATCTGGCGGCTATACCGGTCGTATTCCTGCGGTGCCAGTGGCCACTTCCACGCGTCCGCATCGTCCGTCGGCGGGTGCTCCACCTGTTGCTCTAAGGCGTTGAGCATCTGCTCAAAGCCCGCCAGCTCGGCCCTGCGCCCCTCGACCTCCATGCGCATGAAATGTAGCTTTTCCCTGTCCGACATCGCTTCAGGTGCTTTTTGAGACGAAAAGTGGAAAGCAGTAGGTGCCGGCTTTGCTCAAACGTACGAAGTAAGGGTCCAGGTGCCCCTCCATGAAACCTCGGTGTGCCCCGCCAAACCCGGTGCGCTTCTCGGTAAGGAGTACCCTAACACGGACACCGTTGGTTATCCCGAACAAAGTATATCTACATCTCCTCTGCATTTTCTGCACCGCCAAGGTTAAGAAAGAAAAATACATGGGAGTATAGGAGGGTCAATTAAGGATAGGTAAGGTTAGCTAAGGGGTATGGATTGGTCCTAGAGCTTAGGTCAAGTATTAAAGTAGCATTAGAATATGCCAATTGAATGACTTTAGCTTGGTGTGTTTATGGTGTGTGGGAACGAGTGTTAAGGTATTCCTCGGTGAGCGCCACTTGACCGAAAATATTTCCGGACTGCACCGCAACATCACCGACTGCCCAAGCTCGACATTCCGTTTTTCCCACCCAACGCCGAAGACTCTTCCTTTGGCCTCACAACAGCAGACACAATGGTAAAGGCCCATTTCCCCCTGTCCTTTGTAACACTCAGCTAACAGCTCTCAGGCTCCCCTCCCACCCGCCCTCAAAAAGCCCTCGGCACGCACCCTGCGCACGCAGCGCATCACCGGCCAAATCCACCCTCTGCTCCCGGCCAAGACCTTCCGCCCCGGCGCCGCCGTGTCGGACGACTTCCTCTCGACGAAACGCGACAAGCGGCTTATCAAGCACTCGTCCTTCATGTCCAAGATCTCGTCGTCGTCGCGCATCACCAAGGCCAAGAAGCGCCGCCCCAGCCGCAAGCTCAAGACCACGCTCGACGGGCTCGCCGACGCCCTCCCCGAAATCGCCGACGGCGAGGGCCAGGCCGAGCTCGCGGGCAAGATCAAGCACAAGAGTTTGCGCAGCCGCAAGGGCGCTCTGAAGCGGAAGGAGAAGGTCGTCCGCGGCGAGATGGACCGCTTCGGCGTCAGCATGGCCAAGCTTGCCGCCACACCCGCCGCGCAGCAGACACCAGCGCCGCAGAAGCCTGCTGGCCTTCAGCAGGACGAGGATGGCGATGAGGACGAGGACGATATGGATGCGCAGCGGGACGGCACGGCCGAGGTGCAGCCTGCCGCAGTGCCAGCTGCCACGGCGAATCGGTGGGCAGCGCTGAGGGGATACATTTCCGCTACCATGGAGCAGAACCCAGCTTTTGTGGACAAGAACTAAAGGGCGTGGGTACAAAGAATTGAAGGAGCTGGCAATTGATACCACCACGGAGAGATCCCTTCTACGAATGCCGGCGGCTTCCGAATGATCTGAGGATGTCGTATCATGAAACTGATTGTCATTGGGAGTTTATGGAGTTAGGGAACCCGGAAAAGTAAAGACTGAACGAAACGATGAATATATCATTATGCACGATGTGATTTCGTCTCTTTTCACTTCATCCATCTGGCTTTTGGCCCTTACCACCCTTCCAGCAAGCCATTTTCATCATGTGAACGCCTCACAGTAGCATCACACCTTGCCCTTGCTTCCTACTGTCGCGTCCTCTGTCTTCAAAGACAAAGTCCCATAGCGCAGAAGGGTATTTACACAACCAAGTTGCCGCTGGTGCCCCAGTGGTTGGATTCTCGTGTACAAAGCACGCTCTCGCTCTCGCCCGCCCCTGACGCGGGTGCCATCCAACGCCCAAACGAAGAAATCTCCGTCCTAAAGAAACCGAAACCAAAGTTAAGGAAACAAAAAATACAGTAAAAGGTCAACCGTTACGCATCCCTCATCATCATCGTAAAATCTAAACTACTTCTCAGCTCATGCCAACAGCTCGCGAGGCACTTGTGACCATTGACAGGTTGGATTTCGGCCGCCGTTTTCCCCTGATCTTGATTGGAGTGCAGGTAGTGGTCTTGGATCGAGGTTGGAGTCGGTCTTTGGTGATCCCATGGGCTCTGTGCCATCCAGTCCAGGGATGTGTTGGCGAGGTTTGGGTTGGACTGCCAGAGTTTGTACTCTCAGTCTCGTTTGCTAGTCCCTCACTTGTAGAATCCCTGGTGCTGCGATCCCCAGTCTCGTCTGCCTTGGGGTCCAAATCCTTGGCCGAGTGCTGCTTTACTCCGGCCCCTGGTTGGCTGAGCTTGTCTTCTTTGTCATTTCTCTGCATCTCCTTTTGTAGGAGTTCCTCGAATTTTTCGATAGAGCCGTAGCATTCCGATCTCTATTCGATTCGCGGAGGCGTCTTGTTGTGAGTGAACGGACTGGCGCTTCTCCTATCTTCGTTATTAGGCACGCTGGGGGAAGAAGGGTGTAGCGAAGAAATACTCACGATCGCCGTCGCTCGCCTTCCTTGCGGAGGTTCTCAATGATGACCATCATCTCCTTGCGGCCGCCGTAACTATCGACCATCTTGCCTCCCATGCTCATGGATACCTTTTCCCTAGCGTTGGCGCAAAGTAGGCGCTTAACAAGCAAGTGTCGCATGAGCAGACAGACGAAGACACCGCAATCGCTGCCGTTCTCCTGCTGGGGGCAGTCTTCGAGGTTGATGAACCGCAGTGGGCGTTGGACGATCTGGGACAGCTTTCGGGTAGCGAGTTTCGCTTCCGCGTAGTTGGACCCACCGAGGGAGTCGTAATGGAAAGCGACGCCGTCGAGAACTGAGACGAGGAGGAGAGACCAATGGCTACCACCCTCTGCGACGCTCACGTTACGGTTGTCGTTGATGGGGAGGAAGATGTGGGTGACCTTTGAGAAATCGGGGAGTGCGGCGTGGACCTGGCGCATGTCGGGTTCCTTCATGAGGAGGAAGGTCATGCTGGGGCGGAGGAGAATGATGCGAGCCTGGGGATATTTGGGGAGGGTCTCGCGCTCGAGGTATTCCTCCCAAAAGGCGATGTTGTTGTCGGTGAGCCAGTCGTGCTTGAGGGCCTTGATATCTTCGACGGTCAAGAGTACATCGTAGTAGCTGAGATATGGTTTCTCGGGTTGGAGCTGTAAGGAAAGCGATGTTAGCGAGTGGCAGGCGGTGATGGTGGCGAATGGGTCGCATTCCAGAGAGGACTCGAATCTCCCCCAGGTCAGGCGAGCAGGAGTCTGCACTTACCGAGTCGCCAAAATGGCGGGCCATTCTCTGGCGAAACGACATTCTATTGTCGCTCTTGGGTGAAACAATTGGATCCGGGGATTCCGAGTTCGCGGTCAGAACGGTCGAGGTTGAAGCGGCGGTCGAGGTTGAGCTCGAGGAGTCGGCGGAGCTGGAGCTTTTGGGGCGGGATCTTCGTCCTCGTCCTCGTCGAAACAGGCCGCGCAGGCGACTACGAAAATAGAACGAAAAAAATCAGATCTCGGCGAAGGGAAAAGCGGGTCGACGATCTTTGGAGTGGGCGGAATCGAGAGAAGCGCGAAAATCGCAAAGAGAGAAGCGTTGAAGGGTGGGACAATGGAACGAAGACGAGCGAGGGGAGAGGCGGCGAAGTTAAAGGAACGAGTTCTTGGGGAGCGGGTCTGACAAGGCCAGATGTTGGGGAGAGAAACAGATGATAAGATGGAGAGATGGAGATGCGAAGGTGAAGATGAATACGACGATGCCTGGAAACGGTACTGGGTGGTTGCAGGCAGCAATGCTGGGGGAAGTTGGTATTTTTTCTCCGACTTCTGTCTGTTCTGTTCTGTACTGGGTGGTGACTGACCACAAAGTGAACGGCAGCTGATGCTGGGCTGGGAAAATGCTGACGGAGTCGAGCCAAGGACCGAATGGAATGGGCCGCTGGACCCCTCCGAAGCCGAAACACCAGGACAGGGCAGTAGCCAAGTTTGGTAGCGGAGGGGAAAGAAACACCGGGGGAAACACCGGAGGAAACCGAAGCCCGCCCGGGCCTTTCTTTGACTCGAGACTCAAGACTCAAGACTCAAGACCCAAAACTCAAGAGTGAGGAAGATGACCAGTAGCGGGACTCGATCATCGACGCAACCGGGCTGATGATGAGGCCTCTCTCTTCATGCGCATGCGTCGTCTTGCGTCCAGCGGAGGCTCAGCTGCCCCAGAAGAAGCCAAGTCCAAGGGGGCTGTGGTGGGTGGACGGCCTCGACTCAGTGTAAGCCGCCCCCTGCAAACCCTGTAACGGCAAAATGATGCGGGCACTTGCCTCCACTCCAGCGTGCCTCTGCCTACTAGGTCCACTACTACCTCGGAGAGTGACACTGCCCACGGGGCCGACATGCACCCACTTCTGTGCTGCGCTGCGGCTCCAATCTTTCTTCCCCACGCCCGGCCCGAGGCGAATCCGATGCCATGACGGCAACGGAAGAGGTAGGTGAGGACGGAGTGAGAAGGAGAGGGAGGGTACGTACGTACGCTGGGGCTGGGGGCTGTGGGTTCGGGGTTCGGGTTTCTGGGGAATGTGGTGGCAATGAATGTAAAGAAGAAATCTCCCGTGATATGGGAATAGAGGCTCACCTTGGCGAAGAGGCCCGCCCCGTCTCGTCCAAATCCAAATGCATCATCGTACCACGGGTTACGGGAATGGGCCTGAATGGGACCAAGGCTCAGAAACCGTTGTATCCTGTCGACTTTCCACTCTACAAGGGTCGCTTCGGGTCAGGTCAGGTCAGGGTCATGGTATGGTCAGGGATAGGGCAGGACGAGGCAATACATACAAGAATGCTCCGCGCAGGACAATCAATTAGATAGATGCACTTCGTGCGTGTCTTCGTATTCCACTAGTAGTCTCCTTCTGTGCTTGTGCTTGTGCTTGTGCTTGTGCTTGTGCTGGTGCTTGTGCCGATGCTTGTTGTGTTGTCACGCATGAATCCTGCATCAGAGATTGGGAATCAAAATGAGGCAGAGAGGGAACCAAGTGATACCATAAAACAAGCTGCTTGATGCTTCCGTTTTCTACTTTTGGCTTCCAACTTTCCGCCATCATATCCTCCTCCGATTAGGTCCATTTGGTCCATTACAGGCAAAGATGCCAAGCCAGCTCATTGCTCCCACATGACACTTGTTCTGGGCGATGACGCCCTGAAAGTCTCGCAGCGCCACACCGCGAAGCGACGACCACAAAGAATACGTCACCAGTCGCATCGTCATCGCTCAGCCGGAAGCCAGCAGTCCAGCGCCCATTCGGAAAACTGCCACCAACACATAGGCGCCCACCCCTAACACATTCCCTATCACGACCCCGGCTTTCCCTTTATGCCCGCAGCTCATGCCCTCATCCATCCATCCATTCATCTACACCATTCGCCATTCATCGCTCCTCCACTCCTCCATTCCCCGCGTACCGTAGCGCCCAAGTCCAGCCCAGTTCACTAGTCGCCAGGGAACACCTTTCTCGCCCCTCTTCTCTGACGATTCGTTCCATGATCGCCTTCACCCTGTCTCGAACGCTCGAACGCTTTGCTAAACCCGGTCTGCACCCATCCAAGCACCCAGACCCTCACGCTTGCAGTGGTCCCTCAGCACATGCGCTAACTCGCTTGCCAAGATCAGGCTGTTGCCGGGCCAGTCTCTTCAGTAAGAGGCAAATGCCGAATCCCTGCACCAGTCCTCTCGATTTCGTGACTGGTGTTTCTGGAATGTACCTTACTTGAAACCGTCGCCTGAACTCTCCAGCAAATCGTTCCATCTCATCTTCCCATCCCTCGTAACTTCCCTCCCACTATCTGCTGCGACTTGCTGTGGGTCAAATTTCTCACTGACCACCACTCTCTGCCAGTTTCCCCTGCAGCAATCGGCTATGCAGTGCGCGGAGGCTAGTTGTCGCTCGCCCGTATAGTAGCCGCCTCGACGCTGCTTTTTCCTCCAGTTGACCCATAAATTCCTCTCGTTTCCTACCCTTGGCTTCGATCTCATATCTGGCTCCTTGTATCTTGTCAAGGAAAACGTCGCCGTCCTTCCTCCACATATCTGCCAGCATACGTCGCTCCTGGTGGTGTTTTTGCTCGATTTTCCCCACGCAGTCTAGTCCATTTTTGCTGTAAGTCCTGACCCCGCGATAGATTGTTTCTTCCTTTGTCTTGAGATGATTCAACATGATCTAGCGTTTCAGTGTCAGTGCGTCGTTACAGAGCATCGCATCCATGCGCACTTACATCCACAATACCATGCAACTTTCGCGCAACCTCCCCAGAATGCCCTTTAAGGTGGTCCTGAAAGGCACCTCTTTTCCCTTCGTTGTCATCTCGTTGACCCCTGGATCCGCCTTGGGCCTCATTCGATGCATCTCCTGGCTCACGAAGCGTGGCTAGGATTTGGTCATGCACATCTTGGTTCGTCTTCGCAATTTTTGAGGGAAGTGTAACGGGTTGATGGTAACTCCCATCTTGCTGCATTTGGCCAGGCTGTGGGACGTGAACAATCCTCCTCGTGTTGGGCTGTTCCAGGGCTGGTCTCGGCGGCCTGTCAACCTCTAGGTCGTGACCATGGTGAATAGGTGATGCCGGGGCGATGAGTGATGTAGTCTTGGGTAGTTCCAATTGTTCATCCTGACGATTGTGAGACTTCTAGTCTTTTGGAAGCTCAGGTATGTCTCGATCCCAAGGTGGTGAGTCGTCCATCAGCGGGGCTTGACCAAATTCAATCGGAACTGGACTTCCTGCCTCACTGATGCTGTAACTCCTGGACAATTTGCTTGCCTTCCGGAGAGGCTGAGACTGAACTGATTCGGGCCACTCCATGGCTTTAGCCTTTTGAAGGGCTTTGTGTTGCGGGGACCGTGGAGTCTGCTTTGACGCTCTATTAGGATCGCGAGGAGCTAGGACCTTTGCCTCCACAGTCCCCTTTGTAAAGTCCTTCTTCATACTTCGGGTTGTTCTCTTGACTACCTTAGGCACCTCAGTTGTACCAACTTCCTGTGAGTTGTCTCGACCTTGTTCGTAAGTGTCCGAAAGGCGAACTTTGACTGAGAGATTGGCATATTTGCTCTGGGGTGGCAAGGCCTGCCTGTGATCCAATGGAACTCTGTGTGAAATCGCTGGTTTCTCATACGAAGAGCAACTATCCTTCTTGATTGGTTGATCCTGTTTCTTTTCTCTCGACGTCTTTGGTGGCGCTGGTTGCGAAGGAGGCAACACCTCCAGATCCGACAGCTCCGAACTTTCAGTGTCGCTAGACAACACGACAATTTCAGGAGCAACGGGAAAATTGTTGACCTCCTGGGGGCCTTCTTCCATGACCACAGGTCCCATATCCATAGCTTCCTGGTCTTGGTCTTCGACTTCCATCTCTCGCTTCGTTGGTTGCTTCAACTTCGCATCACGTGGGTGGGCGGCACTGGCGACGGTGCCCGTGTTCGTCATAGCTGGTTCGGTCTGTCTTTCTTTCCCCGTGGGTCCCTTGCGCTTCTTTTTTGGAGCTTCCAGTCTCAAAGCAGCTTTCGGTGCTGGACGCTTTTTTGCGGTGGCAACTGGCGAAACCGATGCTTTCGCCGCGTTTTTCAGCGCACTAACAATTGCCATCCGGGGGAGTGCGCTGGTCTTCTTTTTCCGAGGAACATTTTTTATTTCTTGTGTGGCTTCGTCGAACTGGATTGGAGTTTTGGCTCGTTGCTTGCGCTTTTTGCTTCGCACCATTTCCTGTGGAGCTGTTGGAGAGTCGTGTGCAAGTGGCACCGTGTCAGGCAAATCGCGCTCGTTCAGTGTCGTCGGAATACCATGTTCATCTTTGGGTGGTTTGATCTTCCCTGGGCAGGGAGTTGGTTCTTCGTCGTCCGAAGGAAAGTCCGCGGTGAGTAAATCCTTCATATCTTTCTTCCCCTTTCTTGCCCTAGTGATTTTAGCTGGCACCTCTTTCTGCGATGTCTGTGGCGGTGTTGGGTCGCAGAAACGCGGTTGGGAGATATGGGCATTTTCGGTAAGGGGCAACGAGGCAGAGATGGTTTTCTTGGCCTGGGATCCAGGAGGAGTAGCATCGTACAGCTCATCGATAGGGAGGTGCACAGGGGGGCTCGCTGGAGGGTTTGAGTATGCCATTCTAGGTTCCCTGATCGTAGGAAGAGATCCCGCAAGGCCAGCTTGAGGGGAAGAATTCTCTTGAAACTGCCAAAGATCTGGCATACTGTCAAAGACGGCGAGAGGCGAACTGCGGCGCATTGTTGAGGCAGTCTCTGAGAAATCGACACGTCCTTCTCCTTCCACCTGAGATCGGGTTTGGGTGCCAAATAGCGGGATAGGGGGAAGCGGCATAGTATCAGGAAGCCGTTCTGCACCTGGTCTGGGGCTGGAAAATGGATCGATCGAGTCCTTTTCACCAAACTCCCAGATTTCCTGGCCAGAGTCTCCGACACGGAGAGGTGAGCTGCGCCGTGTCAATGATCCTGCTTCAGACCAGTTTAACTCTGGAACCAGCTGAGGCCGAGTCTTCTCAAGTATAGAGTAGTCCAGCTGCATTAAATCACCATCATCAAGCCCATCGTCAAACTCTTCTGGCTCGGCAGGACTCGCATTGACGTTGTCACAAAATGCAGACCTAGAACCAAGGCTGTCTTCGGCCGGTTCAGCATGTGGGTGCTTCTGTGATTGAGAAGACCTCAGTTGACGACTGGTTGGAGTTGTGTCGAGTTCGAGCTCTCCGAAGGAGGTGGTCTGTCGCCTTGGCTTTGGCCTTTTGGCAGACTTTCCACGGCCTTTTGGAGGCATGTCAGGATTTCGCCTTCTTCTGATACGCAGGAATGCCTCAGCACAAGAAATAACCACAAGCGAGCAAGAGTTAGACTTACAAAACGAAACGAGTGGCCGGCAGGAGCAGTTGAAGAGCAGGACAGCCGAGTCGACGATGCGTTCTGCTTTCTGATGAGCTGCTGGCGGAGGTGAACTCTGGCCAATAATCCGGCTGGAAATTGTCGAAGCGGGTTATCACTGTGAACGAGAGGTAGAGAACCACAGGATGGAATTCGAAGTGATGGATGGGGAATGAAAGAATTTAATTGTGCGTGGTATCTAGGTGGTGGCCTAGATCGAGTCCATGGGATTTGGGTAAGGTAAGTGCGGGCGGTAGCAGTCGCATGTTGATGCGGAAGGAGCACCCTGAGTGGCCAGCAGCCTGCCATGTTCGCCAGTTGGCAGTCAACCATGTTAACAACTGCGAAAAGTCACTCGGTACATGACCAATCCCGTCGCAAGAAGTCGGCATGTAAATAAACACGCACCACCGACGTGGGACTTCCACTAACCAGTCCAATTCTGATGGATTGAAGCGATTGGATGAGTCGGTTTGGTAAGTTTGAAGCTACTCATGGTTGGCAGAGACGGAACCCGAGTAGCGATGCAAGAAGGCTTTGATGGAAATAGCCGGGTGGAATGGGTAACCGGTCGAGGATTTGAAGGGTTCATATTGTGGGCTACACGACAACCTGGGTACCTGCCTGAAATCCAAGGGTGGGTTGACCTGCCGTGTTGTAGTGACAGCTCCAGATTAACCTTTAAAGGTTGTATTCATACGAACGTCATACTTAGATGAGGTCACTGTCAGACTCCTATCGGGAACATCGGGGTAAATGGTGGCGATTAATACGGATACAACTCCAGACGGCCATTCATCAAGGATCAGATTGCTTGCTCAGTGCTCGGTTTCGCACAATCCAGATCCAGCACTCCGGCAGTAAAACGAGAAGGTCATCCTTGTTCGTGCATCTGTACTTTTGCTTCGGAGTCAATGATGTACTAAGGTCGGGTTTCGGTCATGAGGTCGTGCCGTTGCGGGGCTTTCCATTACCCGCGCGGTGTGGGATTCCTTGCTAGACGCTTTATTCAGGTGCACTGGCAGCGGACTTTGCAACGCCTGGGCCGCCTGAGTGTCAGAGACCGGTGGGGACTCCGCAACGTCAGCTGGATCGGCCCGTCGCTCTAAATACTCTCCCTCCGCACTTGTCAGGACAACCCAGCTTCGATCACTTCCATCACAGCTTCATCTAGCATTCGCATTACATCCACATTGCATCAAGATCTCTACTTGCGCTACATAAATACAGCCGCACAGAGTTCTCTAGACCAAGGACAGCGCCCTTATCGCAGGCGATCTATCATCCGGACCTGCCCCCGGATTAGCAATGTCGCGACCAACATGCGACAATGCCGCTGGCGACGAGCGGTGCCCAGTAGCCGTCTTGTGCAAGCTGAACACACTCATGCCACGGCCCGTGCCGAAAACCTATCCGTCCATCGCGTCTATTCCTCGGACATCCACTGCGCGGCTGGCGCAGGCGACCGAGGACCCGACTCACGATCGCGACCAGCCGAAGCCTGACACTTACCTCTATCTCGCATATGGCTCCAACCTTGCAGCCGAAACGTTCCTCGGTATGCGCGGCATCCGTCCGCTTTCCCAGACGAATGCCTCAGTTCCTACTTTGGAACTCAAGTTCAATCTGCCCGGGATCCCGTATCGCGAGCCGTGCTTCGCCAACGTCGATTACAGAAAGGTCCCCGAGAAGCCAAAGTTGCCTGACCCGTCCAACCCGCCCAGGATCCCGCCGATTGACCCACCTTCCTATCAGCCGCCCACACTGCACGCGTCGACCGCGTGGAACGAGGGCCTGGTCGGTGTCGTGTATGAGGTGACCGAGGAGGACTATAGAACCATCATCCGCACCGAGGGCGGCGGGGCTGGCTACAAGGAGATCATCGTGCCGTGCATCCCCATCCCGCCCAAGATCTCAGTGCCGGAAAAGCCCCCCTTTCCAGAAATCCCAAGGCCGTTCCTAGCTCGGACGCTGTTTGCGCCGCTCATCCCCGAACCAGACCTCCCCGACGACCCTCGCAAGAAGAAGTGGTGGTATCGGTTCCTCGTCGGACCACATCGTGATCCTGACTATGCCGAGGCCAGCGCTCGCTACCTACGGTTGATTAGAGATGGAGCTAAGGAACACGAGCTTCCCGATGGATACCAGCGTTGGCTGAAATCGTTGCAGCCGTACACCATCACAACCTGGAGGCAACAGATAGGAGCCCTGCTTTTTGCTCTGACCGGCGGACTCGGGTTTGTACTCATGATTATCATGTCCAAAATCTTTGCAGACAAGGATGGCAAGTTGCCTCGGTGGATGATTATTACAATGACAGTCATGATCAACTTGGCATGGATGGAGTATGATGCCATATTCAAGCCAATTTTTGGTGATGGCGAGAGGACCGAGGATGACGGGGACGAGAAATGGCATCAACAGTGGACAAGGATGATCCGAAACAAGGGTCAGAACGTGGATGAGGAAAAGGTGGTACTATTCAAGGAATTCAGCTGAGACGGGCCAAGGGAAGAGGAACGACTGTCCGAGCCGTCAGGTGTTGGGGTGAAGCGTTTCGACGGCAAAGTATCTGGTTGAGTGTTAGCGTGCGGCGAGTGGCTTTTGAGCGAATGTAACAATGAAAGATTGATATCCCTTGCTACCTTATGCAACTGTCCCAGAGCAGAAATAGTATGTAGCTCTACAGCGTTTTCTTGCGTTTCTAACGGTCTGACCTCACGCGACCCTTGCCCGGCTTAGATCCAGGGATCGGGTCGGAGAGTTGCGGCAGTATTCTTAGCAACGGAGCTATTTCCTGTTCCTGGTCTTTCGCCCTGATCGCCGTCGCCGTGCCTCGATCCTTGGGCCGTGCTGGTCTTCACGTGTGAATTACCAGGATGTATCTGCGGGAAGCGTTCACGACTCTGCAAGTCTCCCAGTGCTGTTGCATGTGATATTAGTCCCGCTGCCCGGTCGAAGCACGCAAGCACGGTTGGCCCCGATCCCAACCCCGGGTTTTGCTGGGGCGCTTATCCATTTACGGAAGGCGGTCAGAGCCGCCACTTTTTGCCGTGCGTCATTGTGGCTGCTCGTGGGTTCAACAAGTGGAAGCTCAGGCCGAGGGGAAGCGTATATCTCTGCCAAAGTACCCCTCAGTCCAGCTCTTTACATTGGCATTGTCCAGCTTCTCGCCTCTTCCTCCTCCCTTCTGCTCCTCCCAATTCACGCATGTTCCGGTCTCTTGTCGGGCGATCTTCTTCCATTTTCAAGACCTCCAGACGAATCATCACCGCGCCTTACTCGACGACGACAACCGGCAACATGCCAACCTCAGCGACCCTTGGCGGGCCTCAGAAGAAGCACAAGGTGACCATCGTGGGATCCGGTAATTGGTACGGTGCCACCCTCTGTTGAGTGTGCCCTAGCATGTGCTAACACCCACGGCTCCAGGGGTTCGACTATTGCAAAAATCCTTGCCGAGAACACCCGTGCAAATGCTGGCCTGTTCGAGGAGGAGGTCCAGATGTGGGTCTATGAGGAAGACGTTACGATTCCCAAGGACTCCAAGTACTACGACGAGGCCATCGGCGACAAGCCTCAGAAGCTCACCGAGGTCATTAACAAGCACCACGAGAACATCAAGTACCTGCCAGGCATTGCCCTGCCTACAAACATCGTCGCCAATCCTGACATCCGCGACGCCGTCCGAGACTCCACCATCCTCATCTTCAACCTGCCCCACCAGTTTATCGGAAATGTCTGCAAGCAGATCAACGGCCATATCCTGCCCTTTGCTCGCGGCATCAGCTGCATCAAGGGTGTTAACGTCACTGACGACGGCGTGAGCCTCTTCAGTGAGTGGATTGGCGACGGCCTGGGCATCTACTGCGGTGCCCTCAGCGGTGCCAACCTCGCCCGTGAGATTGCCGCCGAGAAGTGGTCTGAAACGACCATTGCGTACGACCCGCCGGCGATGGATAATAGTAGAGCTGCGACGCCTCGGACGGGCAGCCCTAACAATGCCGCTGCGGAGATCCCTGAGATTGAGCTCCCGCACAAGGACGCTCGCGGCCGCACCTCGTCGACCAAGCTGACGGCGATGCCCGGTGATTACCCTCCTTTGGACCAGGATTGCTTCCGTACCCTCTTCCATCGCCCTTATTTCCACGTCCAGCTGGTCTCCGATGTTGCGGGTGTGTCTCTGAGCGGTGCCCTCAAGAACGTGGTCGCCCTGGCCGCTGGTTTCGTCGACGGCCGTGGTTGGGGTGACAATGCCAAGGCTGCCATCATGCGCATCGGTCTCATGGAGATGGTCAAGTTTGGCAAGGAGTTCTTTGGGGAGACTGTGCAGACTGCTACCTTCACCGAGTCATCTGCCGGTGTCGCCGATCTGATCACATCCTGCTCCGGAGGTCGTAACTTCCGGTGCGCCAAGATTGCTGTGGAAAAGGGCCTCAGTGTCCAGGAGGTGGAAAAGCAAGAGCTGAATGGCCAGAAGATCCAAGGAACCACGACGGCGGAAGAAGTCAACAGTTTCCTGAAGGCGAGGGGCCTTGAGTCAGAATACCCACTGTTTACTGCAGTCAACGACATCCTCCTGGGCAAGCGGCAGGTGGATGATATCCCCAACCTTATGCAGGACTCGTAGGCGGCATTGGTTGCAATTGATCAAGAAAGGGAAATGAAAGCGGGGGGTGAGCGCTGGGAATTATATCGTCAATATCAGAGCGGCGTTGGGGATGGCTCAAAGGCACGCGATACGGAGTGAGGAGCGATTTGGAGTAGAATTGATTGTTCTCTGCGTACGATCGCACATGTCATACATTCAATGCGTCGTCTCTCAATGAGTAAAAGGCTACTATAGTCCAAAGCCTAATTACAGTCACTGCAAACTTGTGTAGTCTATTCTCAGAACAAAGGATAACATCACGATGCTATAGTTGACGACAATCAAGTCGAGGACCCTCGAGCTTACACCGGCCCAACCCCCCACCATTCCATCGAGTCGTTTGCATTAGCAAACAAGTCCTCGAAACTATTGAACAAATCCACGGTAAGTGCCCAATCCATAAACTCGGTGAGCCCATCTCCCTCCAACGGTTCGACCCCTTCGGGGTCGTCCATCACTTCAGTGTCCGATCCATCCTGTCCAGCATCCACCCCAGTTCCAACACCAGCACCAGCTGTAATTCCGCTCCTCAAGCGACTAACCAGCAGGTCTGCCTTCTCAGTCAAATCCCTCGTTACGCTGGTCGCACTCTCAGCCACCGCAAAGTTGCCCCCGTAGACCTCAAACACCTCGATGGCCTTCTCAATCGCCTGGCGCGCCGTGGCCGTCACGGGGTTGATCGGGTACGCCAGTACGAAACCCACCAGGTTGATCGTCGCGTTCCACTGCCACAGGAAGAACTCCTGCCAGCCATTCATCAGGTCCGTCTCCTTCAGCACCTGGTGCATGATGTGCGTATGCGCGATGGCGTGGTTCGCGCATGCGGCGGCGTGGCGCTCTGCTGTCGGTGCGTATGTGCGCGAGGACGGCGTGAAGTTGATGAACGGCCGGTACAGATTGGTGCACATGGTGTGGTAGATGAGCTCTAAGCAGATGCGGTTGCGCTGTAGCCATAGAGGTGCAGATGCTTCGAAGACGACGGCAGAGCGTTCAACGGAGAAGGGCGCGCCGTCGTCACGCCGCTTCAGCTTCAAGCCCGTGGGGACTTGCTGCACCCAGGCTTCAAGGGAGGGTGTTTGCGTGGCCAGGAACTGCGCGCAGGCTTCGAGACCTGGCGTGTCCTTGTAGAACGAGCCCTGTCCTCGTTGTCCGAGGATTTCGGAGCACTTGTCGTACAAGTCGTGGTACAGGTCGACCGTGGCCGCAATGAAGCTCTGCGTTTGGCACGAGTAGGTGAGCCAAGTCACCTCCTTGCCATACGACCCCAGACTCGAGTCACAGAGCGAAGCCGCCTCGACGTCATCCGACGGCATGGAGACGGTGACCTGGGACTTATGTACCGAGAACGGCCGACCCAGTTTCATGCAAGTCTTGGCTTCGATGGTGTAGGCCACCCACCAGATTCGCTTGCGCAGCTCCCTCTCCCTGCGCGGCATCGTTTCCGGGGGCTCAAGATGGAGTCCCAACATCTGCGCCGTGCGGATCGCCACTGCCAGGGTCGTGTGTGCCATGTTCTGGAACGACGCGCAGCAGAGGTAGACAACGGAGAAGAGGTGGCATTGCAGTGTCGCGAGCGAAGGACTCTCCAGCTCGGCGGCGATGAGGTTTTGGCTCCGCCGGTAGTACCACCGTCCAGCTATGCTCGCATCGTCGTACTGGCCGCTTCTTGTAGCAGTTCTGGAAGCGTCTCGCAGGAGAAACGCCCATCCGTACTGCATGGAGATGGCGAGGATGATGTCCACCAGGGCAGAGGGTTTCCGATGTTGCCTTGAACTCTGCCACAGAGAATCGTAAAGCTTCCTGAATTCGCCCTCGTCAATGATCGGTGTGTTGACGTGGTGCGACTCCCAGAACAGACTGAGGAAGTACTCCTCCTGGGTGCGCGACATGGACGGTCGACCTTCGGTACGAGGATTCGTGTTGGTTTCCGCACCGTCCGGACTAGTAGGGCTGACCAATGTCTTGTTAACTCCCCTTGGTTGCATGGACTGCTCGTGGAAAGATTGCTGGAGAGTCTGGCTCAAGAAGGACCCGATCCTGCCGATGAAGTAGAAGGCCGAGGACGGTCCGTAGTAAGATGTCTGCTCTGAGCGTGCTGTTGCGGTGTATATGCCTTCCCATTGTGTCTTTGATTTCGAAGTAGCGGGATCACAACTGACACCGGATGGACTGGCGATCACTTGTTGGTCGCCCTTTGTTGACGGGGTTGATATTGCCGGCGTGGGAAGAGTTGGGTCTTCAAGGACCGGCTCGGGGTCACGACGGCGATTTGCTTCTTCAAGCTCAGCTTCAAGTTCTTCTAATCGAAGTCTAAGCCTCTCAATCTCTCTGAACCGAACACATCAGTACACAAAACCCCATCCTAGGGATCAATCAACCTCACCTCAATGCCTGAGGCAGGGTGCGGGCTTCGTCATTGTGCTTGCCCCTGCTATTGCACTCCATTCCCTTCTGTCTGCAGGGTCGACACGGCCGCCCATTATCGCATTTCACGCGGCGCAGTCGACAGTGCTCGCAGGCCCTGGAAACTTGTTTCCGGGGCGGCTTCCGGATGGTGAGCGGAGACGGCGTCTCGACGGCATAGCTCCGGCGCTCTTCCGGTGTTCCTCGGGCCAGCAAAGGAAGCATAGCGAAGATAACGTGGCATTACAAATTTGAAGTGGACGTTACGGACAGGAAACGTCAATGAGAGAGTCGGTGGCTTACATGACATGTCGTGACGGAGATTGCGGAATTATCATCGACTCCGGCCCAGGACCCAGAAAACACCGGCGTTCCGGAAACTCTGATTGGCTCGAGGCTCAACTTCTCCGGCTCACCGAATGTCTAGTAGAGCTGGAGTTCTGGAGTTTTGGAGTTGGACTCCTTTTGGAAAGGAAATAGTGACATTCGACAAAAAGAGAATCAAATTAGGGAGAGACAAAGCAGATAGATATCACCATGGCTCTCGACCTAAAATGTTTAATCTGTAACAATTCCTCGCATTCACACCCGATTCTCACCTTATTATATAAAAGCAATTGGTGTAAGACATCACAGTATGAGTTCCGTACCGTTGCCTCAAGACTCTGGCAGAAGCCAGAGAGACGTCGAGAAGCAAAATGACATCCTTTCTGGCGCCAACACGCTTCTAGAGCAATCCTCCGACGAAGACATCACAACAGCCCCCAATCCCGACAAGCAGCCACCGCCTCAAAGGAAAATCACCGGCGTGCGCTGGTTTCTCGTCTGCGTGGCCATCTTCTCGGCGAACTTCCTCTACGGGCTGGACACCACCATCGCAGCCGACATTCAGGCCGCAGTATCTGAGAGCTTCGACAACGTCTCGCAGCTAGGATGGCTAGGCGTGGGCTTCGGCCTCGGCGCCACCGTCGCCATCCTGCCGCTGGGCAAGGCGTACGGCATCTTCGACACCAAGTGGCTTTACATTGCTTCGCTAGTCATGTTCTCGGCTGCCAGTGCGCTGTGTGGAGCTGCGCCGTCGATGAATGCTATGATTGTCGGGCGTGTTTGGGCTGGGGCTGGTGGTGCGGGAATGTATCTTGGGTAAGACTGCGTGGACTGCCCTCGGGAATCAAAATACTAACTGGGTCGTGGTTAGAACACTCAATTTGGTTACAATGACAACTAGCCCGCGTGAAGCTGCCTTTTACATTGCCTTTGAAGGGTTCGTGTACGGCGGCGGATGCATCCTGGGTCCAGTTGTGGGAGGCCTTCTCTCAGACAGCGCTGCGACGTGGCGATGGGTACGTCTTGTTTCTCTCTCAAACAAAGAAATACGCTCTAACATCATTCAGGCCTTCTACCTAAATCTGGTCCTCTTTGCAGTTACGAGCCCCATCTACCTTTTCGCTCTACCTTCCCTCCCTCGACAGCCCAACACCTCGTTCATCGAAAAGGTGAAAAAGCTCGACTGGCTGGGTATCGTCCTGACAGCCGCCCTGTATTCGTGCTTCGTATGTGCGTTTACTTTCGGCGGGCCTGAATGGGCTTGGAACGACGCCCGGTTCATCGTTCTAGTCATCCTCTTCATCCTCTTCCTGGCCGCCTTCGTCGTCACTCAACACTATGCCGTCTTCACTACCAAGACCGACCGCCTCTTTCCGTGTGAATTTGTAGGCGATCTGCAGCTTTCTATTATCTACATTGCAATGGCATGTGGCGGCGCTGGGCTCTTCGTCGCGGTTTACTACATCCCGCTCTACTTCCTCTTCGTCCACGGCGACACGGGTACTGAGGCAGCGGTTCGGTTGCTGCCATTCATCTGCTTCTACGTCACCGCGATCTTAGGCTGCGGCTACGCGATGCCCCGGACTGGCTACCATATGGTGTGGTATCTGGTTTCCGGTATCCTGTTGACGGCAGGCGGCGCGGCCATGTACACCATCGAGGCCGACAGCCCGACGAGCTACACGTACGGCTTCTCGGCGCTGATCGGATTCGGCCTCACCGTTAGCCAAGCAGGGTACGCAGTGGCGGGCAGGCTGGTCGAGCCCGACCGCATGGCCGACGTGATCCAGTTCCTAAACATCTCGCAGGGCCAGAGCCAGATGCTCGGTCTCGCGATTGCAAGCGCCATCTTCCAGAGCAAGGCCTTTGACGGGATGAAGGAAGCGCTCGACGGTCAGGGCTTCTCTACTCAGGAGATCCGAGCGGCCATTGCGGGATCCCAGAGCAAGGTTCTGGAGAGCATCGGCCCAGAGTTGCGGGAGCGATGTCTCGATGTCTTGGTGGAGACTATCGCCGATATCTGGATCATGGTGATTGCGGCGGGCGCGCTGTTGACGATTTGCGCCTGTTTCCTATCCCGAAAGCGATTCTAAGCTAGACGACGGATTTGGGTTATATGAAAGCCGAGGCTTGGTCAAAAGTAAATTATAAGTCATAAAGCGGCCCGGATGTTTAGTCTCCTTGTCCTTGTTATGGTTTATTAGTTCGCAGAAATGGCGTTTCGTCTCGCTGAGAAATACTACGAGGACCGAAATTGTTGCATCAACGCCAATCATTTCACCAAACTAGCCGGGATAAAGAATCAACATAAACACAGAATTCTTCTTTTATATTTAACTCATAATAATATACTATAATAAGTAAAAACGCCATCAAACCCCCTACTCTGCTTTCAACATTGTCGTCAACGATAAGCTACAGGGTAGTGTCCTTGGCAATGCGAGAGGCATTGTGTTCCGCACAAAGTGTCGCGCGGCATCAAGGCATGTACATCAGTTCTTATTAGTAGGCTCAGTTGGATTACTATCTTAGAGGGCCCTACGAAGAGAGATTTAGGCCATGTTTGCTCCTCAGATGGGTTGAGCTATCTCGCATTCTCACTCATCGAGAATCTGTCGGAGCCGACAATCACCCCCTGTCGTTTCAGTGGCTCGAGCGCTAATTCCAGCAGCTGCAGCTTTTAGGGCGCTGCAGCAGGGTTGGTAAGTGCGCAAGGAACTCCACCGCTGGGGAGTTCCACTACGGCGCCAAGGCTTGCTTCTTAGCGACGGCGGTAGTGAGGTGGGTATTTTTGGGGAACCTGATGGCGTCGTGAATGACGTAATGACTCTGTAAGCATGTGAAAACAGGGAGAGCTTGTGTGGGGATGATTACAAGCATGATGAGGAGAGAATGACCAAGACAGAGCAGAAAATGTCTGAGGGGGCATTCAACTGCCGTCTCTCGGTCGAGACTGCCGCCTTTCTTCTCTGTTTCTTTTCGGAACATGGAAGAGATGGATGGAGGCTCTGTTGTCCCTGGCAGCGAAATGCATGGCTCGACTCGTGGCCGCCGCTCAAGGCTAGACCAGCCAACCCGTCCGCACTCGGCCTTCCTGGCGGCTTCGAGCAGAGGCTAGATTAGCATGAAGCTTAGGGGCTTGGCCTAGTAGAACATGGCGGGGGTGGCTGCTTGCTTTGTTTGTGCCTTGACGGTCGGTGAGTAAAGTCAATTGCTGCGTGATTTCTCTGTGACGTGATGATATGATAGGAGGGGAGGCATGGCATGGCATTCCGTGACCACCCCTGCCTTCGCAGATAGCAGCGAGTGCAGGAAACCTGGCACATAGCCTACCTGCTTCTCTGCTTCGTACTACTAGATGCACTAAGGTAGCAAGGTAGGTAGGACTTGGATAATGCCCTGGTCTAGGTAGCAACTTGAATGGAACAACCCAATGGCTCGATCGTGATGCCGCGCGTGTCCGTAGTATGGACAGTAGGTACTTACTTGGCCTGAGGTCGAGTACATAGTAGGTACTACTAGCTGACGGGAGGGTTGGAGGCTTGTTGCCGACTCGGTCAGTGCTCAGTGCTCTCAGCCTCTCACCGAATGTTTGCTCCCCAACACATCCTTTTGTCTTTGTCCTAATTCGTATTTGCCCTTCTCCCAAGCATCCAAGCCTCCAAGCCTCCCTCCAGCTTGCGGCCCCTCATCTCCTCCATCCGCCATCCGCCATCCTGGTCCTGTTCCCGTTCCCGTTCCATCCGAGTTCTTCTTTTTCTTCTTCCTCCTCCTCCTTCTCGTTCTTCTATATTTGTCTTCTTTTTCTATGGAGGAGAATAACACTGCGACAATGAAATCAAGCCATCGCCGATCCTAGCTATTACCTATTCCTAAATCCCAGCTTCCTGGGAACGAACCTGGCAAACCCGCCCCCCACCATACTCCGAAACCGTTAGCACGCACACCCGGACACTCTTCTCAGCGCGTTCTCCACAGCTCTGACAAGGGGACGACAAGCAGCTCCTCCACTACAACTTTGTTCGTTGCGCGGGGCACGCAGCTCCCGCTCTTCTCCTTCGCATCATGAGCCCGCCGCACACAATGACCTCCAACGAAGTCTACCTGCTGCCGCTCAACGACAATGGCTCGCCGGACGTCCCGGGCGAGTACATTTACTTGGCCCCCAAAACAGACGATCCTGTGACGGTCCGCTTCGCCATTGAGGGCACCTCGTCCATTTGCAGCCATGGCAGCCTCTGGGTCAACATCCCAGAGCACGGCGACGAGTTCCGTCGTGACCACTTCCGCGAATACAAGTAAGATTATCTGTCTCTCCACTACATTGTTATCCTTCTTAATTGAGCGAGCCGTCTTTGCCTCATGCGAGAGTGACTGACACCTGCGGCGCCTACATAGGCTCACCCCAGACTTCAACCGCACCCTCGAAATCTCCATCCCCATCCACAAGGCAGGCGCATACGCCTTCTACACCACTTATGCCGAGCTGCCTGAGCTTGAGAGGGAACTGGGACCCAGCTCCTCGGAAAAGGTGACGCTCAAGAAGACGCCCGTCTACTACATCGATGTGGCGCCCAGGCTCAAGCTCGAGGGGCGACCGTTGCCTTTGCCTGCCCTATCGTTGTTTTCCGTCATCAGCAAGTTCATGGGCAAGTATCCTACCGATTGGGAGCGCCATCTCCGCGGCATCAGCGACCGTGGCTACAACATGATCCACTTCACTCCCTTGCAAGTGCGCGGCGACTCCAACTCGCCTTACAGCCTGTACGACCAACTGGGCTGGGATCCCGTCTGCTTCCCTGCTGGCGAGAAGGATGTCCAGAAAATGGTCGACAGTCTCGAGCAGAATCACTCTCTGCTTAGCTTGACAGACATCGTGCTGAACCACACGGCAAACAACAGCAAGTGGTTGGAGGAGCACCCCGAAGCTGGCTACACCCTGACCACTGCCCCGTGGTTAGAGTCTGCCTACGAGCTTGATACCAAGCTGCTGGAGTTGGGTTTCAAGCTCAAGGAGCTCGGCCTCCCAACAGAGTTGAAATCCGCCGACGATCTACTCCTCATTATGGACGCCATCAAGACAGAAGTCATTGCCAAGATCCGGCTATGGGAATACTACGCTCTTGATGTAGAGCGAGACGCCGACGCAGCGGTTGTGGAGTGGTCCAAGGGAAACACACACGACTCGGAGGATTCCGCATTCCACGATAAGCTGGAGACGCTTAAGTCAGCGCCCTTGGAGGAACGCATCACCTTTGTTCGAGAGTTTGCCTTGAGAGGAACGGATCGCATGGGCGAGCGCTACAGACGACGAGTTGATTCTGCAGCAGGAGCCAGCATTTTGACTGCGCTTCTGGGTTCACCCGAGAGCAACGACAAAGCAACAGCGAACGCTAAGATGGTTGAGCTGTTGGACGTATTGAACGTGGAATTCTACAAGGAATACGATCTCGAGATTGCCGATGTCCTCCAGCAGCTTTTCAACAGGATCAAGTACGTCCGCCTTGACGACAACGGCCCGAAAGCCGGCCCCATTGACAAGGCCAACCCTTTGATTGAGAGTTACTTTACCCGACTACCGAAGAACGAGGCTACGGCCAAGCTCAAGCAAGGGGACACGGTTCTGGTCAACAACGGCTGGGTCTGGGGCGGAAATGCCCTTGTCGACAACGCGGGCCCCGAGTCAAAAGTCTATCTTCGCCGAGAAGTCATCGTCTGGGGGGATTGCGTCAAATTGAGGTATGGGTCAGGACCTGAGGACAGTCCGTGGTTGTGGAACCATATGACCAAGTATGCTCGCATGCTGGCCAAGTATTTCGCTGGTCTACGAATCGACAACTGCCATTCAACGCCGCTTCACGTTGCCGAGTATATCCTGGACGAGGCACGTCGCGTGCGACCCGACCTGTATGTCGTTGCAGAACTGTTTACTGGTTCAGAAGAGATGGATTACGTCTTTGTGAAACGTCTCGGCCTGAGTGCTCTCATCCGCGAGGCCATGCAGGCATGGAGCACGGGTGAGCTCAGCAGACTGGTTCACAAGCATGGCGGCCGGCCCATTGGCAGCTTTGAGGTCGACGAAGTCTCAAAATCTGATGTTCGCTCGCCGACTAGCAGTCCAAAGAAGGCGAAAAATGGGGTTTTGAATGGACGTGGGGACTGTTCGAGGGAGATTATCCGGAGGATCAAGCCAAGTCCTGTTCAGGCACTGTTCATGGACTGTACACACGACAATGAGACCCCGGCACAGAAGCGCGACGCTCGGGACACCTTGCCCAACGCTGCCCTGGTCAGCATGTGCTCTAGTGCCACTGGAAGTGTCATGGGCTACGACGAGATCTATCCCAAGCTTGTGGATCTAGTCAACGAGACAAGACTCTACACATCTGCTTCATCGGGCCCGAAATCCATCAAGATAGGAGGCGGTGAGAACGGTATTGGTGGCATCAAAAAGCTGCTGAACCAGATCCACACGCTGATGGGTAAGGACGGTTACGACGAAACGCACATCCACCACGAGGACCAATACGTCACCGTTCACCGAGTGCACCCTGAGTCCCGAAAAGGATACTTTCTCATCGCCCACACAGCGTTCCCCGGCTACGGAAACGGGAATGGCGCCTTTAACGCCGTTCATCTCATCGGCACCAAGGCTCAACACCTCGGTAGCTGGATGCTTGAGGTTGATACTAGCGAGGAAATGAAGGAGCAAGTTCTTGGTGACAAAAAGTACCTGCGTGGCCTTCCTAGTCGAGTGGTGGACCTACCCGGCATCAGGATGGAAGTCAAGGGCGACGACACCATCATCACTGTTCGCGACAAGTTCCCTCCAGGAAGTATCGCACTTTTCGAAACTTGGATTCCTGCAGCAGAGCACTCTTCTGGTTTGGATAACTATGTTACATCGGGAGCAAAGGCTGCATGGAAGGATCTCAACCTAATTGACCTGAACTTCCTACTGTACCGTTGCGACGCAGAGGAGTTGGCGGAGAGCGATGGCCAAAACGGAGTATACGATATCCCTGGGCATGGGAAGCTCGTGTATGCCGGTCTTCAGGGCTGGTGGAGTATCTTCAAGGACATTATCCGAGACAACAACTTGGCTCATCCGCTTTGCCAGAACCTTCGGGATGGCCAGTGGGCCTTGGACTACATCGTTGGCAGAGTTCAGCGAATCAGTTCTACCTCGGGTAATGAGTCGCTCGTGGGGCCTGCAACATGGCTCAGGGAGCGACTTGACGCCATTAGGGGGATCCCCAACTTCCTGCTTCCTAGGTATTTTGGTCTGGTCTTGAGAACAGCCTACATGGCCAGCAGGGAGAGGTCATTGGAGCTCATGAATACCAATGTCCGAGAGGGACAGTGGTTCTTGCAGAGCCTGGCTCTGGTGAGCGTGCAGCAGACTGGACACGTCAAGTCGGCATCTCTGTGGCCTAACAAGCAAGTCCCCTCCCTTGCTGCAGGCCTTCCTCACTTTTCTGTTGAGTGGGCAAGATGCTGGGGTAGAGACGTATTCATTTCTCTGCGTGGTCTCTTTCTTGGCACGGGCCGGTTTGAGGAGGCCAAGGAACATATTCTTGCATTTGCCAGCGTTCTAAAGCACGGAATGATTCCCAACCTTCTCAGCAGTGGCGATGCGCCAAGGTACAACTCCAGAGATTCGATTTGGTTCTTCTTGCAATGCATCCAAGATTACACGCGCTATGCCCCGGAAGGCGTGGGTATCTTGAAGGCCAAGGTCAAGCGTCGCTTCTTGCCATATGATGATACGTGGTTCCCAACTGACGACCCGCGTGCGTACTCTAATGAGAGTACCATTGAGGACGTGATCCAAGAGGCTCTTCAAAGACATGCTTCCGGGATGAAGTTTCGGGAAGCAAATGCCGGGCCTCAGATCGATTCTCAAATGAAGGATGAGGGCTTTAACCAAGAGATCAAGGTCGACTGGGAGACAGGCCTCGTTTTCGGAGGCAACCAGTATAACTGCGGTACTTGGATGGACAAGATGGGCGAGAGCGAGAAAGCTGGGTCAAAGGGCGTCCCTGGCACGCCCCGCGACGGAGCTGCTATCGAAATCACGGGAATGTTGTACAGCGCACTTGAGTGGGTGTCCGGGCTTGAGAAGAAGGGAGATTATCCCTACTCCAGTGTGAAGAAGGCCGATGGAAGCTCCGTTTCCTTGGCCGACTGGGCAGGTCTCATCAAGGAAAACTTTGAGCGATGCTACTACGTTCCTCTGTCACCCGAGGAGGACTCCAGGTACGATGTCAACACGCCTATCGTCAACCGCCGAGGCATCTACAAGGACCTTTACAAGTCGGGCAAGGAGTATGAGGACTACCAACTACGTCCTAACTTTGCCATTGCAATGACGGCCGCGCCATCACTGTTCGACCTGGATCACGCCGTGCATGCGTTGTGCCTCGCCGACACGGCCCTCCGTGGCCCGACGGGCATGGCCACGCTGGACCCGGCGGACCTCAACTACCGCCCGTACTATCGCAACAGCGAGGACAGCACCGACTTCGCGACCAGCAAGGGCCGCAACTATCACCAGGGCCCCGAGTGGCTGTGGCCCACGGGCTTCTTCCTCCGAGCCCTGCTCAAGTTCGACCTGAAGCGCCGTACCACACCCGAGGACCGCACCGAGGCCTTCCAGCAAGTTACCCGGCGCCTGAGTGGGTGCAAGAAGATGATAGAGGAGAGTGCCTGGGCTGGCTTGGCGGAGCTGACACAGAAGAACGGCGAGTTCTGTCCCGACTCGGTGAGTTATTCCCTGCCCTCCTCCCCAAAGAACTATGCTAATGCGACGCAATACAGAGCCCCACACAAGCTTGGTCAGCCGGCTGCCTCATTGATTTGTACATGGATGCTGTGGAGGAGCAAAAGACGGGAAACTGAATGGGATCGCAACGGGAATTGCAGAGCACGTTATCAAGGGCAGGATAAGTAAACGACGTACAACCTGCATTAAAAAGCACTTACTTTCCTATATCGGATTAATGAACACTGGGACTATGATATCACATTGCTATATTGTATCATGAACTTTGACGCTGCGAAACGGTCCGCCCAGGTTGCCAAGTCATTGAGCATGCACGGAGTAAGTGAGCTTTTTATCGCTCTTAGAACAAGTTGAACTTGGAAAGTTGATTTGTTTCTTTATATCAAAAAGGGACAAGACTCCTCCTTTCCTGCCTCCCCAATCCAGAGGGAATCAAAGTGTCCAGAGTTTCGCGATAGAGGATGCAAAAAATGCGGTATTTCCCACTGCTCCTGTCCTAGGGTGCTTTCTAACAGCCATGTCAGCCAAGCGTGCTAGTGTCCTCCCAAGCAACGCCAGATTCTAAACAAAAACGCCACCAAATGACGGGATAAGAAAACACAGAGGTTGCATATTGGGCCCAAGTACCCATACGCAGGATTTTGCATGAAAAAAGCAAGCATGAGAAACGATGTGTCGACGAGATGACAGTTAATGGGCTCCAGATCCTCTATATAAAAAACAATCGTTGGCGGTCCGCGGATCATAGTTTGATGAGAACTCATAGATGGGAAAACGGGATGTGTGTTGGTTGGTCTTTCCCCTTGTGCGATGTGATGGATATTCCCCCAAAATCAAATAAAACAAGCCGAGAAAGACGGCGGGACAGGAAGCGGCCGTATCAATGGGTAGAGATGCGATATTCTCTTCTCCGAGTTTTCGTTGCGTTATATGTTTGCTGTCGGTTTGATGATACGATGTGTAATAGATTTGTAGGAATGGGAAGAGTCGAAGGGCGGATCATCGGTAACGAAGAGCATGATGAAGAGGTACTAGGTACGCTCACTGACGATCCATCGCTTCTTGTCCTTGCCTTTGGGAGCCTTTTCTTGGACTGGAGCCGTAGCGGACGTCGGAGTTAAGATTGCGTGCGAGTTTCGTTGAGAATCGTAGGCAGGGTCGTGGGTGGTTACTGCGTCAGGACCCACGCCTGGTCCCCAAGAAGGGTGCGATGCGGAGCCAGAGTGCTTCTGGCCGAGGGACAGCTGGCGGTCCTTCTTACGAAGGTACCGTCGGCGCCAGATGCAGGCGCCAATCCAAATACCGGCAATTGCGACAACAAGGATGACAAGGAAAATCACCCATTGCCAGTGGTTAGAGATCCTGCGCGGAATTAGGACCAAGTTCTCAGTGACCTGGGAAACGAACGTGAACTTACCAGTCGCCACCGCCACCACCACTGCTGCTTGATCCTGACTTGCTACTGCTATCTGTCACACTAGTAGTGGTCGTGGTTGAAGATTTGCCTTTGTTGGCGTTGCCGTTGCCGTTACTGTCAGAGTCGTCGACGCTGCAGATGCTTCGGAACCAGTTTGCGATCGAAGACAGGCCAACAGAAGAACAAGCGGTATCACAAACGCCTGTAACGGCTGTTGATAGTGCAGCAACAGCTGTATTGGCACAGAAACAGGCCGTGAAGGCTGCTGTACCTCGAGCTGCGTCGATCACAGGAGGCACACAACCGCCATTTGCATCGTAGAGGGCACCGCAGTCAACGGCGCAAGAGGGTAGAAGGGCTGTGTTGGCGAACGGCACAATCGTGGTTGAAGGAGCGTCGCCTGTGGGTGTGAGTTAGCACACGAGTTGATTTTGGGGTGGTTACCGGAGGCGGCGGGAATGGAGGCAAGCACATACCCATTTTGAAGGTTGCGAACCAACGCTTTAACAAAGGGGTCAAAAAGGGTTAAAGAAACGCGCACGAGAGAGTCGTGGGCGTATCGAGCCCTTGGGGTTGCGAGCGGGAGCGCGAGAGGTTTTCTTCAGTGGCTTTGAACTGAGACTGGGAAAGCTGGGGAGCGGTGGGCGTGTTGTTGTAGTGGTGTGCTGTCTGGAGGAAGGCGCTATTACAGGGTCGTGTCGTCACGGGTCGTGTCGTCACCAAGCCACTGAACAGTCGAGTTGTTGTGGTCTGTCTGCTTCCAAATCTCCTTCTCTGGCGTTCGAGGAATCGTCGGAGGAATCGGTTTCGTCTCGTTGTTGTGGTCGGGTCGTTGTTTCGGAAGATGCAAGGTTTGGGCAGTTGGGATTTTGGTGGTGAAGTCTTCCTTTGGTTGGCAGGCGGAGTGTTGGCGGCAAGCGAAACACAGCGAAGGGCAGTGAGCGTTACGAGCGAACGAAGTGCGTAAGCGGAAGCAGGAGCGGAGCGAGCGAGCGAGCGACTTTAGCTTAGGGCGAAATATGGGGCGACTGGAGGGAGGGATGAGGAGTACACCAGAACGTCGCGCGGAGGAGAAAATCGAGGAGACGGAGGTGGAGGGAGGATGAAGGAGAGGAGAAGGTGGGGAGAGAGAGGAGGAGTCGAGGAGAGAGAGGCGCAGTTTGTTTGTGCGTCCAACAGAGGAAGGGACGGACGAGAAGAATGTGAAAGCAAGCGGGAAAGAATGAAGGAGTGGGGGAAAGGCGCGAGGAATTGGAAGTGAGAAAGGCGACAGGCGCACAGGGACACGATACGTAGGTACCACTGCAGCGGAGGCAGCGGAGGCAGCGGACACCTAGAATATGGAGCAGGGGTGGGTGTCCGGTGGTGCGGTGGGTGAACTGGGCCGCACTCAACTGACTGTTATGCTGGGCGGGTTTAGCGGGCTGGGCATTCTAAGTTGCCCGGGGAGGGAGGCGCTGGGCGCTGGAAAAACTCTCTGGGAAAAGAGCGCACCACCGGGCAAGCAAGCACGTTTCCACGGAAGTGCAGAGGTTCTGGGTCAGGTATTTCGCGGTGAATCGTTGACTTTAGGGCCGCGTACCTCCTGGGGCACGTCATATTGGCCACCGCGCCAGGATCTTGGCAATCTTGGCAGTCTTTGGTGAGGAGCTCAGCTTACCCGTGCCGTCCGGGGCTCGCGGCACGGAGGCCACCTCAGAAGGGTACTTGCCGCCGAGGTATCTGCCAAGCGCCCGGAACCTCAGCTGTTTCGCTGGCCCGTCTGGAACAAACCTCAAGCCAAGGCCTGGGCTTTGGGGCTTTGGGGCTTGGCGGGCACACTCTTCGTACTCAATGCACGTAGTGACTGCATGCGGCATGGGATGCACATTTTAGCTCAGAGTGCTGCCCTGCCGACTCCAGCTTCGCGGAGGCGGCTGTGTCCGGGGAGTTATGCAACAACAAAACATTCAACAACAAACTCTCCTCTCGTCTGTTCCGACTTCGTTTCCTTTACTATCGGCCGATGGTTATTCCCCTGGTTGATTTCCTAGTACAAACTAATTACTCATCAGCGACTTTCGTGTTGTTGCCGTTGGCGTGTTGGACTTGTCTCTTTGTTTGCTTTTGGTCGGTGTTGTGGACCAGTCGCGGCGCGTCTGAGAATGTTTGAGAGAGTCTCGGCTAATGACCAGCACGGTTAACTAAGGATGTCTTGGACGAACACAAGCGAACCTCTCGACATGTCAGGAGGTCGTACCGACTCTCCACTCTAGGAGTTCAGGAAACATTTATCAGAGTCGAATAGACCAAGCCTGCCAACTCCCACAGCTTCTGCACCATAATTACAGTATCGAGAGCTTTCTATCGTAGGGCGACTCCAATGTCAATCCCAGCGACTTGGCTGCGACGCCGCGCTTGCCAGGATACCCAGCAACCAGACGATACTACGTAGATCCAAGCGTCCAACCCTGTGATCCTCCCGATGAATTCTGATCCTTTCGTCGGCAGCCACCGGGCACCATTAGACACCACCAGACGCCATCCGACGCCCGCCGCAGCCTCTTGTGTCGCCCTTGCGGTAGTTGCTGGAGGGGGCTTCAGCGCCTATCTTCACCCAGCACGGCACCTGGACCCAACAAAGGGAGCTCCAGCCCCTGGACTGTCAGCAGCCACGGCCTTGCACGCCTGAACCCGGCCCGCCCTAGACGAACACGAGGCTACGTGATTGGCTGGGCCATCGGTTTCTCCGGTCGCAATTTCCGATTCCTCAGGGCGTGGCAGCACATAAGGCAGGTACTCCACCTGGCTCTTTCCCCATTATCTCTAGACTCATCTGTCATCTTCCTCGAGCTCGTGTGATCCTTGATGGAGAAACTGGAAGAAAGACGAAAGAACCAACCGAAAGCATCTGAAAGAACCCTTCGGGGTCCTTCGTCCTTGTCTTTGACATGGGTTCGATTTCACAAATAGCACACTCATCAAAAATCCTTGGCCCACAGTCGCAGATGTACCTAGTGTACCTGGATACTAACATGGACTGCACGAAGCAGCATACGCGTACTGTCAGCTTCCTTGAACATGTTTTTATCAATCTCCAACCCCTCCTTCGCTCCTCCCTTCCTTCGCTGCAACTGACCTTTTCCGGTCGATCATGCGCGTCTCTGTTCCTTGTTTTCCCCCAGAGAATGCAACCACAGGCCTAACGAAGCTAACCCAAATCCATCCACTGTCCTAGAAGACGAGAGAGAAATTACAATGCCAACCCGAGATTCGCCAGAGACACTCGTTTCGTTGTGTGTCTCTATTCGTGCACAGCACATCGACACCAGATCAGACAGTACTTGCAAGGTTCCCTTACCCGCCTACAACGCCGCCTACTTCGGATGGAACAGACCCGCCGCTACCAGTGCAAGGGCGCTGGCCAAGCAGTGGGGAATATCGACTCAACATGGTAGTGCGCACGTATCCGGCATGTAATCTATGATGTACCTAACGATGAAGACTGAGCAAGCTGGCGGTCCAGTGCGTCATTGTTCTTGGACGGCTCACCTCTGGTTGTGTGCTAACAGATTAAGGTGAAACATTAATCTAATTCCCGGGCATTCTTATTTTATTCTGCGACTCTTGTTGAATTCCCAAAGATTTATTGAAGCATTTTTGTTGATATTTTATCAGTGAGAGCGCAGCAATAAAGTACCTTATTTCGAACAGTCAGGAATACCACCCCTGCTCTCGTCCTCCTTTGTCCCTGGAAGCAAAGACTCGGCGAGCCGCTGGGCTGGACGGCACAGCCAGACCGCCGGCCCGACCAGTCTCGTGTACTGCGCCCAGACGAAAGACGCTTCGTGACAAAAGGACGCACCCTTTTCGTTCTTCTTTTCAGCTAGGATACTTCATCCCAATAGAGCCACGCTGTTGTATTTTCTTAGCTCACCTCGGCTTATGCGCCGCCTCTTGGCAGTTGACCCTAAACAGATAATCGACTCTTGACCATACGCTCGCAGCATCCGGTGAGCCCACTTGTTGAATACAGCAACATACCAAGTAATGTACGACGCAATGCACGTAATCTTAGCACCCGTCTACAGGCGGCAACCACAACTACAATCATGCGTCGAAATGTGAAGAGAACGATATTGTGTAGTCATCAAGGACTCAGCATTGGGGCCCTCAAGACTAAGCAGCGATGGTCCACTCGCACCTATGAATGTGGCTCATTAAACTTCTCGTATTCAACCTCAACAGGCAAAGGTGAAAGCACATCTAAAAATGAACAACAACCAGGGGCAAGGAACAAGCAAGCCATACTCATTGTCTTGGAGCGCCGATATATTCTCCTTTTGCTATCGCCTTGGAGTACCTTTCATTTAGTCCTGGCACGAAAAGCATTGCCCTTTAATGCACAAACGGTCGCACTTGTTTGTAAATTTCAAGATCCCGATCCCAACTACCACTTCATACGCTCGATTACATCTTCGTGTGCTGCTTCTCGAACTCACCCTGCCTCTATTTCGTCTCATTCCTGTCCTTTTGCTTCTTCTTAGAATCTTCGTCGAGATGTTGATCCGTCTCGCTCGCAGAGCCCTGCGTGGCTTGTGCAGTCATAGTTCTCCTTCCCCCCTGAAGCACAATGTTGTGTTCCCAGCGCCCGGTTCCGGGGAGGCCAGTAAACGGTGCCTCCGAGTCGGACAAGAACCGAGCCATCATCGGCGACTGTACTCTGGATGAGGTGTTGGGGTTCGCGTCCGCGAGCTCCATCCCGTTCCAAGCCGACATGAACCTGTTCAGGTCGCCCGTCAAGCTGGTCGTCCGGGCAGAAGCCTTGACTTGACCTTTTGGCAGCTCTTTGCTACCGTGTGTCGTGTCTGGCTTGGGATTTGATGACTGTTTGCCCATTGCGTTGAGTGTAGTCGGTTGTCTGAAGACCTTCTTTGAAGTACAGGAAAGCACCAGCTTTGTAGCTGAAGGAGCCTAGATTCTTAAAACTGGTCACGATAGGATATGGTATATGGGAGTCTTCTGTTTTGATATGCGGAAAGACGTTCGACTGAGAGCCACGCCAACTATTTATACGCACCTGCCTCAGTGTAGTTCCTGGATGCATAATGGCCTTCGACTCAAGTATCACCAAGTGCTGCAGTTGTCTGCTCATCTCAGCCGAGAACAAGCGGCATGTCCACGCGTGTGGCCGCTGGCATCTTCCCAGAGGTTAGCTTCCTGTGGGTAACGTTGCCACGAAAGCTATCGAGTTTGCTCATGCCTCTGACCATGCTTTTGGAGATTGTGTATCCATGGCTGAGGAGCTAGCTCTCTGCCAACTGGAAAACATGTTGTGGTCAGAGTAGCAAGTCAGCCTAACATTCGTCCTTCAAGGTCCTTTGTCTCGGATTCAAAAGATTCTATGGATACCTTGAGATTTTGGACCTTACCACACTCCTGTACAGGCTTCTAGAAACCAAACCATGTTCTTCTTGTTCTCGTATGAGTCCGATGAGGGCGATGTCCGCCTGTCTCGTGATATCTCCCCCCAACGACAAACCAGCCATCATGTCGCACTGATTCCATTTTAAAATCCACTCGATGATGACGATCGAATCACGTCAGGAACGGTCCTAGAGCCCCTGCTTTATTCCGTGAGACCCATGGGCCCAAAATTCAACTATTTGCCCAACCAGCAACATGCCTCGTTCCAACGCTGCAGGTATCCGTCGGTTAAAGTCTTCTATTGGGTTACTCACATGCCTACTGGTAGGACAGTGTCACCGCGCCAACTCTTTGTGATGCCCAGAACTTGCCTGCTCAGCCCAGAGATGGGCCGAGTCGTTCCATAAACTAGGGTAGGCCGGATCTTGTGGTCGTTTTCGGGTGGTTGCGCTCGATCACACAACTATACGGAAGTGCCCGACATCTAGACTTGGTCTAACGGCGCCCTGCGTAATACACATAGTCATTTCGTAAATGGTGGTTCCATATCGGGCTCAGCTAGTCGCGGAACGTCACAACGCGAAGTTGGACTGGGTGAGGTTACTATGTCACTGAATGAGCGTTGAAACGGCGACCTCGGTGTCTGACCTTATCACGCAAGTTGAGTCAATAATGTCACCCTCCGTTCACCAAATGGGAACTAAGAACTATTCCCCTTCCTCGTCTTGTCTTAACAAGACAGTGGCATCGTCGTTGGGGCACAGGTATCTGACGAACTTCATTACTCGGTCCTTGAGAGTTCTGAGCCACGATAATACCGGTTACACCGCAAAGAAAGCGGCCGACAGATGAATGCTGAGCAACCACCTGGAAATGAACTGGACGAGATACAAGCCCCTCGCTACCTCGCGTCGCGAATTGCAGGGCAATACGCATCTCGTGATGTTTGCGCAAGTTCCTTGCACGACTCAGCCTACCCTGTAAAGAATTAGGCCACGAACGGGGAAATCCAAGCCTAAGTTCGAAGCCTTGTGGTCGACGACCAAACCCATGAAGTAACAATAATTGCCGAGGAAGCGTTAGCTGCTTTGGCCTTCTCTCATTGTGACGTGTCTCGGGGATTCTAATATTTGTTGCTTCCGTGAACAACTAACGGCCGCTGCATGTAGAAAGACTTCATGTTGATCGCTTTGTTGTCAATCAAACCATTATCTACTAACGCTGGCTGAGACAAACACTTGGCAATGTCTCGCTTTGTCAAGTATGAATTGCCAGAACAGCCTCCGGTTGGTAACACGCAACACAGTAGGGTCGTGCCAGTCTCTCTTCGGAGTATCTGAAACTTCTAGAAGGTCTATCTGACAGGAAGATAGCTAAGCTTTTAAGGGCTTAGAAGTCCCCCAAGTACAGATATGTCAAGGTACTTCTTGCCGTTACGTTGCATTCACTGGCATCGGTTAGAAACTTCACTGGGAACCTATCGGTCATGGAGATACGGGGCAAGGTCTGTTGGCAGTTCTTATTCCACGTGGTTTATTCACTGCACGCCCATTAACCGATCATGCAGGATCATGCAGGACCATGCGACTTCGAGGAGCACCAGGCTTCTCTCTAATCCGCATTTACCTGGTAGCTTGTAGTCCCAAGTTCCGACGTCATGCTTTCCCTCCAAGTCCCATATCAAGGTATCATCACTTCATTTCCCTCTACGCCATGCTCCATGGCCCATCTCTAGTGTGTGCCAGCTATCTGACGGGTATCAACGCTCATGATTCATGACAAGCTAGGCGCGGCCCTGCTACATGTTCAGCTGAGTGATGGTGGGGGACACAGAATGTCTCACCAAGTTACCGAATATAACGGCGTTATGGAACGTGTTTGCGGCTGGAGTGGCTCTTGTGGTGCTTCTTAGGCTTTCCGGCACGGCTTTCGCCTTCGACACGATCGGAAGACTTGAGCCGTCCGTTGGACTCTTGGCTGCCGTGATTTGGTCGTGTACTGCCAATGCTTTCAGCCCCTAGGTCCGTATGTCGATGATGATCGGTTTCGTGGTTGTGATATTGGTACTGGTGCCGACGAGGGTCGTACCAATTAGCTGCTGTGGTCTGCGGTGCCTGAACCGCCGCGATGCCGTCCCATGGGTCCTCTGGGCCGTGTTGGTGTACCAATGCCACGATGTCCTCGACATTAAGGGGCTGTTGTCCTGTGGAAGGGCCCGAAGCGTCCCATGTGCCAAGTGCTTGTCCTCCCATCCACGTGTTGCCGGCTGGAGCAGCATGATGACGTCGCTGCACCTGAATCCACCCGTTGGTGTTGACGGGAACACCCATCTGGGCAAGATCCTCCTCGTGGTAACGAACACTCGAGCTTGTCATGGTGGTTCAAAGATGATAAAAATAGTAGAAAAGTCGAGTGGCGGTGCCATGAATTTGCTTGAATAATAGGGTCCGTTGCTGGGCTTTTGTACACGCTTCAGTGAGGCTCTTGGCTTGCCACAAACAAGAGGTGAATAATCCAAACGGCGCAAGGCAGTTTGATGAGTGCGATGAGCAACCCCTGTCGGAAACGGTAGGGCTACCGGATCGGAAGGGTGTGGCTTCAGCTGAGAAGAGAAAATGCGAACCGCAAAGCTGGACCGCTCATCGGGTATGCAACGTGGTTCTAAGTGACGAATACGCCACGAAGCTCATGAGGAAAGCCGACGCGAGCGTTCAGCCCGTCTCTCGTATGCTCCGTTTATAGATCCTGAACATCGACCTCCGAAAGCCGAAAGGCCATACCCCTTGTACGGGTGTCCGGAGTCCTGTACATGTCAGTGGTCATCGGGGTTCGCCATTTTGAGCAATAAGGAGGTGGCAAGAAAACGCCTACTGCACAAGACCGCCTGATTCTTTTTGAGACACATTGACATGGCTGTCCCACGACATCCAAAGAACAAACGGCCGGCGCAGGTATCCTGTCCCCCACGGGTTTTGAGGCCAGCCGACCCGGAAGCGGGGGAATAGAAAGTCGGTGGCGAAGGCTCATGTCGAAAAGACGGGAGTGAGCGTCAGCTTGTCGGTCACCAATATGTCCAAGTTCAACCAAGGGTTTCTTTCGTTACATCCGACACAACACCGGCGGTCCGAAGCCACTGGACTCGACGACGGCGTGTCATTGCGTCGTGTTTTGACCGGAGCTGAGCACAGTCTGGAGGGGACTTTAGAGAGCTGATGAAGTCGAAGCCTTGTGGAAAAAGCTGCTTGGATGGCTATTGGACCGGACATAAGACTGCGCTGATCTGCTACTGAGAGGGTCGTCACGACTGGGAAGACGACTTTGCCGACGAGTCCGATTCTAGACTCAGCTAATACCACCTAGGATATTTGCCACAATTTTCCCAGCCTGATTGAATACCTAGCTTCGCCCCGTGAGGCTCCCCACGTACTCGACCACGCGTCTATCTCTGGGCACTCATCCTCAGGGCCTAGACTCTTTGTGATAACGTCAGACGCGATTAATAAGAACAGGAAAGTCATCCGCTTGGTGGCCTTCATTCGCCACGAGACGCGCCCTGACGGATATGTGCGCCCGTGTTTGACCTTGGGGCCCTACTAGAGCCGTGGGCGCGCTTATGGAGGGCTGAAGGGCTGGAGGACAAGTCGAAGTTGGGGAAGGGCTGAACCTGACGCGCGTCGGAATAATAACGCCGGGGATTATTGCACCTTACTAAGCTGAAGAATTTGCCCAGAATTTAGTACCGTGGAGAGCAAAAGTGCAAGAATGACAGTGCAAGTTGACGTATATTCTTGGTAGCGTGGTGATGCGGCATTCCAAATCATATGAGTGTTCAGTACCTGGGTGTGCACCGTTGCCTTAGTGAGAATTCATCGAGTGTTTACGAATACTCGCCTATATTAATCTCAAGCTGACGTCTATTGACGGACTCGGAGAACGGACTTTGCGACGTGAGGTGTCCGGCGCAAGGTGTTCGGCGTAGGGTGTGTCTGGCGTAGGGTGTCCTGTAAGGCATATCGGAGGTCCGTCCTGGACCCGGGATGTAGCATCGGGCGGCGAGGCAACCTTGCATGAGTCACGGGTATGCACTCTCACTGCCTGGAGATGAAAACTCGTTCATGTTAAAACCTCGTGTCCCTGGGGCAGCTCCAACCAGTTAGACATGTCGGTCGTCCTTGGAGAAGACGACGGTCTTGCAGCCTGCACGTAGAGCCGCTGGGCATTGAATGCGAAAAGCCTAGCCGTTCGTTTTAGGAAGTATACCGCGACTTATACGAGAGACCGACGTGGCAGCCGAGGTGAACCAGAAGAGATGCTGGAATAGACTAATAGATAAGGCTGGCGGGAAAGCATAACAGGATGTTGATTAGTCCGTCCTTCCACATGAACCGTATGTTTCAGTACCCGGGTATCTGAGTAAGACCTCAAATCAATGAAGCGCTGGTAAAGACGGAACCCCGTGATTTCCGAACATATTGCCTTAGATTTGCCGAGGTTGGGCCATGCATTTCGAGAACTATGCGATGGAATTTAAGGACTATTGCTGAAATACGCAAAAGAATGATATTGAATTGCGTGCAGGCAGCCTGAGGGAGTTCCTCGAGACCCCCCAGTTTTGCCAGTTCGTGAAACAGACGGGAGTGGAACGCTGGCCCGTGCGCATAGACGTCATCAACGGGTCACGATGCGAAGTGCCTAAGGTATCCCCAAGTCACCACACCAGAGCTCCACCACACCTGCACCAGCTCCAACAGCTTCAGCCTCTAGTCTCCAGTCTCCAGCCTCCCATCTCCCGCCTCAAGCAAACTCGCCCTTCAGCTTCAGCTACAGCAGATCCAACCCACGTTCCTCGCGCCCGCGCAGCGCTGTCGTTCACAATGCGACACAAAGACGAATGCAAGTATGGGGAGTCTGTCATCCCCGATAGTCAGAAGAGCCTCTTAGTCCAGCTCGTGCTCTCTCTGCTCCTTGGCTCTGTAGCCTTCTTCGCCTTCACCGTACGCGCAACACCCAGAGAAACAACCCGCCTGCCAAGCACATTCTTACAGACCATCCTAGATCTTACGCCCACGATGGCCTGCCCTCTACGCCGCTCGCAAACGCCGTCTCGACCCCTCCGTCAATCTCCCCACGCTCTCCAACTCGGCCTTTGGATGGATCCCGCAATTGTACAAAATCAGTGAGCAACAAGTCCTGGCCTCAGCTGGACTTGATGCGTTTGTGGTAGGTTCTGCCCGTACGAGTGTTGGCTTTGACTACAGGAACAGGAGGTACTGACACAATACGCTCAGTTCTTGGCCTTCTTCAAGATGGCTGCCCAACTCTTTTCCGTCATGGCATTCTTCGCAACCGTTGTTCTCTGCCCAATCAACGCCCACTTCACTGACATGGACCCTTTCAACCCCTCGACCCAGTTGCCGCTTGCAGACCAGGATTTTGACTTGTTCAAGGGCCAGGGCCTCAAAGACAAGAGCGCCAAGCAAGGGTATCTGTGGTCATATACCGTCTTCACGTATGTTTTCGTCGCCTTGACGATTTACTTCATCAATGGGGAGACCTTTCGGATTATCCGCTATCGACAAGACTATCTCGGGTCCCAATCCACCGTCACAGACCGGACATTTCGTCTTACCGGAATCCCCGTCGACCTCAGAACGGAAGACCAGATAAAAAATATGATCGAGAAGCTGGAGATTGGCACTGTTGATTCTGTTACTATTTGCCGAGATTGGAGGGAACTGGACGACCTGGTGGAACTGAGAGTCGTTACTCTCAGAAAACTCGAGGCATCCTGGGCCAGATACCTGAAGTACAAACGAGACAATGTCAAGGGAGATGCTACGCGGACGAATACACGGGACCAATCCAGTTCCAACGACTCACAGAGACAAAATATTGACGATGAATCCGGCGAGAACGGCCACCTCCTTAACCCCGACCTGGACCGGGAAGACTGGGGAGAAGACGGTAGGCCTCAGGTCAGCCTCCGGTACGGCTTTCTTGGCCTCCAGTCTCGTAACGTTGATGCGATTGACTACTACGGGGAGAAACTCAGAAGGCTGGACGAACGAATTGTCGATGCTCGCAAAAGAAATACACACCCACTGACATGGCTCTCGTCACGATGGACTCGGTCGCCTCATGCCAGATGTTTATCCAAGCCAGGATAGATCCTCGACCCGGCAGGTTACTGACCAAGGCAACTCCCTCACCATCTGACCTCGTTTGGAGAAACACCTATGCTCCTCGGGGTATTCGTCGACTCAAATCTTGGGCTGTCACCCTTTTCATCACTTTCCTCACCCTCGTTTGGATTTTCCCTACTGCTTCCCTCTCATCCTTGCTGAGCTTTTGTGTGCTCAAGAATTCAGCCCCCCAATTCGCCGCCTGGCTGCAAAGGCACACCATCATCTATTCGTTGGTCCGGAACGGTATTCCCACTCTGGTCGTGTCACTTCTCAACGTTGCTGTGCCATATCTCTATGACTGGCTTTCGAATCGTCAAGGAATGATTTCCCAAGGCGATGTGGAGCTTTCTGTCATCTCTAAGAACTTCTTCTTCACCTTCTTCAACACCTTCTTCGTGTTCGCCATCTCCAAAACTGGGTTGGACTTCTGGAGCGTCTTGCAGGACCTACTGAAGGACACAAGCAAAATTCCCGCTGTCATTGCCAAAGATGTGGCAGAACTCTCCGTCTTTTATATATCTTTCATCATGCTTCAGGGCATCGGCCTTATGCCTTTCAGGATTCTGGAGGTTGGAAGTGTCTTCTTATACCCATTCACTCGGATGATGTCAAGCACACCACGAGATTTTGACGACATGAAGCAGCCGCCCGTCTTCCAATACGGCTTCTACCTGCCAACTGCCTTACTTGTGTTCAACCTCTGCCTGATTTACAGCGTGTTGGAACTGGGATTCATGATTCTCATCATGGGCACGCTGTATTTCGCCCTAGGATACTTCACCTTCAAGTACATGGTACTCTATGCGATGGATCAGCCTCAACATGCCACAGGCGGTGCGTGGCGCATAATATGCTACCGAATCATAGTTGGGCTGGTTGTTTTTGAGGTTGTCATGATCGGGCAAATTGCTTCGGGAGGGGCCTTCCTCCAGTCTATTGGCATCCTACCTCTCATTCCCTTCACCATCTGGTATAGCTTCTATATCAAGCAGCGGTTTGAACCACTGACCAAGTACATCGCCCTTCGTGCTATCAGGGAGAACCAAGACTCAGATGAGGCCGTCTCGGACGAGGCATTCGACGAAACGAGCCCACGGCCGTCACTAGGCATTCTACGTCGTGGAAGCACGCTCGACGAGTTTAAGGAAAAGGGCATGACCTTTGTTAACCCTAGCTTCACTGTTCCGTATGCACTTCCGGATTCCCACCCATACATAGCAAAAGCTAATCGTGAACCAGACTCCAACAGGCGTGGATCTACCATGATCCGCCGCCAGCCCTTTCTGACGACGAAACCGACACCAGCGACGAGCGGAGTCCTCCTATCCTGGCTGGTACCGACAGTAGTCTTAGCATAGGGGATTCACACGTGTGGAGGGACGGTGGAGATAATAATGTCTGATCGCTCATGTCTGGATCTCGATGTATGGTAACGGCGCTGGGCTGTCGGTTGTTTGTGGAATTATCGTTAGACTGTATGTCCTAATTACACATCCTGTATTCCTTTTCGAAATCGGATGAGCATCGAGTGAGCAAGACGTTGCATTTCCGGTCGAGTTGTCGCTGTCACCTGCGTTAGTGAAGGGTTGCTTGGTGTGAGCTGCTTGTTACCACAAGGAGCAAGAGCTACCAGGCTTACTGGCTCCCGTCTTCAAATCGCGGTATTTCAGCACTGAGTCCCTCCCTCAACGTGATTTCGGAACCTCCACAATACCTAATTATCACCTACAGCCACCTATTCCTACACATCAGCTACAGCCTTCAACGCGGAAGGCTGGGTAGTCCAAGACGTCCTCACAAATCCTCCTCTCTCGAGGCGTGGCAGGGGCAACGCCAACGAGATCAAGCACGCGGTGGAAGCAAGCGGGCAAAGCGCCAAGTGGAATCATGGCGACCGTGGCCTTGATCCTCGACCGCGGCCGACCCGTGGACTCCGGGCCTGGGGACCTTGCCAACGTACAGAAATGCGTCGGCAGCGACTACGGAGTCCTGCAGTTGGATGGTATGTGAGGTGCTGTGATGGCGAACCCTGCCCGAAACTAATCGTAGCAGAACGACCCAGCTCGATGCGGTTGCCGAATGAGACGATCCAGCATATCTATCTCATCCTCTCTCCGGAAGATTACAACGGTGCTCGCCATACGTGTCGTTCGTGGTTCCTTGCAAGTCTCGATCGTGGACTCCTTGTGCGAATGTTGAAGAGGGGCGGTTGGTGGAGCAGCCTCCTGCAGATTATGAGTCCCCTGAACATAGCGCGACTCTTGAACCTCAATCAGGAGAGGATAATGAGCAAATGGATATCAAGAGAATGTGCTCTGGCCAATTTGAAAAAGAGCGCATTCGTAGAAGTCGGGCGCACGGATTTCGGAGGATTAGTGCCAGGGTCCACGGTTGGCGCTTTGCATGGGGCCCTCGTCTTCACAGTCAGCCTCTGTGGACGGTTCCTTCTGACGACGCACGGATGGACAGTTTATGTCTACGAGTTGAACCACGTTTGTTTTAACCCACGCTCAAGATGGTCCGTTCTGTCGCGGCCGAGAGAGCACGTCTCTCGGCCTTCCTCGGCCGGTGGCCACGGTTATTTGTCCACGACAAGTCATCTCATGCAGCATGGATACATCAGCGGGCCGCCATGCTGTCGCGATTCTGATGGAAGGCCGGATGGGAATGGTGTGCGACATCATGGCCGAGAGAGTTGGAACATCCAAGCAGACATCAGCCAACACGTCCAACGAAGGTTCTGGTCCGAGTACGCCCAGCGCGAACAGTCTTGTGCCCCCTGCCTGTATATGCCAGGTCAACCCTGTGTCTCGAGCGCCTCCTATTGAGGAGGGTCCGCGATCGGTTTACAGGAGGATCTGTCACCCTGATGACCCCCCTCGTTCCGTTGCCCTCTGTCCTCAGCGGAATTGCGTGGCCTTTGGGTGCACAGCTGGCATTGAGCTTCATTAGGTAGATGCTCTCACGAACCAGGACCTAAGCAGATGGTTTCCCCTCGCGTCACCGAGCGACTTCCTATACTTCCTCCCTGCCAGGAGAGGAATCGACACAGGGAAGAAATTGCGGCTCATCAGCTCTGCCGCCGCCCTTGGCAACGTATTCGGCCCAGTCGGGAACATATTCCAGGGCTTTGAGACCAGTTTCATTCGTTCTGACAGCAGCGGAGTTGTTTCGGCAATGGACACAGGGAGTGGGGGAACCGTCACCCATGATATCCATCCCGTCAACGATCTGTCATCCCAGCGATCTTGCGTGAGACCTCGCGATTTGCTTGATCAACGGTTACCAACCGATGGGGTTGTCCGCAGAGTCTCTGCACGCAGCGCAGATCACTACAGAGCTGTGCCGCTGAGCGATGGCTATCACATCCTTTTCACGGATCCCAAGACCGGCAATCTTTGTCTGGGGACGGATGCCCCAGTCGGGTCCTTGAACCGACTAATCCGCAAGGTCTGGTTTCGGCCACCAGCGGCCACGTCGTCCCCGTTACCCGTGTTATACACTGTTGGGGCAGACACACGGCATGGGGTCCGTGTTATTGCAACATTTTCAGTCAACAGTGGGGATTCGCTGCGCGTTAAGTCAGATGAAGTTACGTCCTACGCCGCGGCCCCACAAAGCGACGTTGGCTCCGACAAGCAACAGATTATCGTCTTTTACACGATCCCGCCGGACATGTTCCATGATATTTCTCAGGGGAGCTCCATGGCCAGCTCAGCCAGAAGAGCGGCCGAAGATGAGGAGGCGGAAAACCTGTCCGAGTGGGTGAACTGGAGACCGGAGGAGAACTACGGTGAAATCGACATTTTTGGCGACCCGTTCCAAGACAGTGCAGTCTACCCTCTGGAGATTCAAGGGCAGCCAGTCGCTATCTGCAGCAGCCTGGTGGAGCTGGCCCTCGATTCTGGCCCAGACATGGTGATCTGGGCGTTCAGTGCAGAGGGGTGGGCTCGGACATGGTCCATGCATGTTGGGCGAGAAGAGGCGTTCATTAGGGCGGCCGTTCAGCATGACGGAAGCGTAAGGCATGTCGATCCTGACGGTGACATTGAAATGGCCGAAGTGGAGACGGTTAATACGTCAGATATCAACGGGATGGCCTTCCCCTTCCCCCTCCTTGACGGAGCTGAGTGCACAGGAGGACCACGTTGGACACGTTGGACGAATCCCTCGGTGGAACGATACCGACGGTTGGTGGCAGGTTGGGAAGGAGATCGAATGAGTGGCACGGTGAGCGTGGACCTGGTGGAAGAAGTCAGTGGTATTACGAGAATGGATGTGGAGTTGCGTTAGGGCTGGGAGCGTGGGACATGCAAAGGGGGAGGCGAGAGGCGATGGCGAGGGCGTTCACGGAAATAGACAATAGAGGTAACCTTTGATAACAACCATAGCCCTAGCATCCCGACAAATAATTGCCGGATTTATTACCGACCACTGGGTAGACCCCTCCCCCTGTCGTTGCAGCGCAGTGCATGTTCCAGAAGTGACGACACGACGGACACGTTCATGGAAAAGAGTTAGCGTGGGGGCGTTTTTGGCGGCTCCCAGCCCAGTTGGCTGGCTGGCTGCAGAGTGCAGACTCATTTCTTCCGATGCCGGCCCGGCCGCCACCGTAGCGCGCTCCACTTCAGGCCCCACTCCGGGGCCGACTGTGGATCACCTACTTTTTCGTCTCCGTGACCCTCTCCGGACAGGTGGGCCAAGCTCCGGTCCGTCTTGCGATGCCGTTGCCAGCAGCCGCGCAGTGGTCCAGGGGAAAGCACAGCAGGGAAAGGGAGCAGGACTCTGTTCAGGACGACGTTGACGTCTGGGATCTTGCGGCTGGATCTGACAGGTCTGCGCGCAATCTCCTGGGACAAAGTTCGTGACTGGAATCGGGCCAAATAACTGGGGCGCGCGCGGCCCAAAGTGGCGCCCTGGACAAACACCGAGTTATCCCCATCCCCAAATGGGAAAGACGTCAGTGGAAGAAGGGAAGCAGCCACAGAGAAGGAAAAAAAACTGTTAGAGGCTGCCCTGCAAGCGCTGCACGTTGACTAATCCTTGCTTCTGTCGGTTAGAGCCGCACCGCATGGGCAAGGGCACATGGCAACGGGGTGTGGATAGGTTCGCAGCCTCATGGTGTGTGGGTCCGCCACCGATACGTCCCGTACCTACATTACAATTTCCCTGGTCCGGCGTTCGGGTTGTCCGCCATGGCTGATGAGTGATGATGAGAGGATGCATCTGGGATCTGGGCCATCTGGTTGGGCGACGGGTGGCTGAGATTCCGGCAAGCACCTCGGGTGTTGGGAATGTATATATATCGGCGGACCTCCCGTGCAGAATGTCGAAGTTGCTTTGGATTGAGTGTGCAATACAGTGTCTCTTCATCTCTTCTTACCCAGTGGGCTCTACCACACATCGAATACACTCTTCTCTATCTTCTACCTTTCCCCCTTCACAACCAACATCTCTACTTCACATTTGCCCCTTATCATGGATGCATCATCAAATACCTCCTCGGCCACGCTGCCGGGGGAAGGCGACGACGTCGTTCGGCAGTTCGCCCCCATCACCAGCACCAACACGGCCACCAACCGCGCGCACCGGTCCATGTCCAACTCGTCGCGGCTGAGCCGCCAGATCTCGCACAAGGAGACGCGCGACCCGGTCCTGGACATCGAGCTGCCGTACCGTACGCTCAGCGCCACGGCCAACCTGGACGAGTACCGCGTCGAGGTGCCGTCGGGTTCCATCCCGGGCCCCGTCGAGCCCGAGTCCGTGGCCCGCAAGTCCGGCCAGTACGACGGCGCCGAGCGCCGCTACAAGCTCGTCACCTTCACGCCCAACGACCCCGAGAACCCCAAGAACTGGTCCAAGGCCTATAAGTGGTGGTGTACCATGGTCGTCGCCATCACCTGCTTCGTCGTCGCCTTTGCGTCGTCCGTCATCACGGCCGATATCGCCGGCGTTGTCAGGGACTTGGATGTCAGCGAGGAGGTCGCTCTCGTGAGCATCTCCATCTTCGTCGTCGGCTTCGGTGTTGGTCCCATGATCTTCGCACCCTTGTCTGAAATCTACGGCCGCCGAGTCATCTAGTAAGTAGCATGTTCTGGCATCATCCACTCTGTACGAGGAACTAACCCGTTGTCCTAGTGCTTCGACGCTTCTCATTGCCGTCATCTTCATCATCCCCTGCGCTGTCGCCCAGAACATCGAGACGCTCCTTATCTGCCGTGCCATCGACGGCATTGCCTTCTCCGCGCCCATGACACTCGTCGGCGGTACTCTTGCCGATCTCTGGAGGAACGAGGAGCGTGGTGTTCCCATGGCTGCCTTCTCAGCTGCGCCCTTCATCGGCCCTGCCAGTAAGTCTCTCCCAAAAACCCGACATCTAAATCAGGCAGAAATGCTAATATGTAACCGCAGTTGGTCCTCTTGTTGGCGGATTTCTCTCCGACGCTGCTGGCTGGCGCTGGCTGTACTGGATCCAGCTCATCATGGCTGGTGTTGTTTGGATCCTCATCACCTTCACCGTCCCCGAGACTTACACTCCCACCATCCTCGCCCGTCGCGCCCGTAAGCTCCGTGAGACCACCGGCGAGTCTGACCACGTCACCGAGCAGGAGCTCGACATGCGACCCCTCTCGGAGCGTCTCCGCATCTTCCTTATCCGCCCCTTCCAGCTGCTCTTCGGCGAGCTCATCGTCTTCCTCATCTCCGTGTACATGAGCGTTCTCTACGGCCTCCTGTACATGTTCTTCGTCGCCTTCCCCATCATCTACCAGAAGGGCAAGGGATACTCCTCCGGCAAGACCGGTCTGATGTTCATCCCCGTGGCCGTCGGTGTCGTCCTGTCCGCTCTCTGTGCACCCTTCGTCAACAAGCACTACCTCAAGATGGTCGAGCGCCACAACGGTCACCCGCCCGCCGAGGTCCGTCTGATCCCATGATGATCTCGTGCTGGTGTATCCCCATCGGTCTGTTCATCTTCGCCTGGACCTCATACGCCGAGCTTTCGTGGGCCGGCCCTGCCATGGGCGGTTTCCCCGTCGGCTTCGGCTTCATCTTCCTCTACAACGCGGCCAACAACTACCTCGTCGACTCGTACCAGCACCAGGCTGCCTCCGCTCTTGCCGCCAAGACCTGCATCCGAAGTTTCTGGGGAGCCGCCGTCGTTCTCTTTACGGAACAGATGTACGAGCGCCTCAACAACCAGTGGGCCTCTACCCTGCTGGCCTTTATCAGTCTTGCGTGCTGTGCCATCCCCTTCATGTTCTGGAAGTACGGCGCCAAGATCCGTTCGCGCAGCAAGTACGCTTACGCTGGAGACGACGAAGACTCCAGCGCCGACGACATTGAGAAGGCCAGATCCATCACTCCCGGTGGTGCCCTGGTCAGGAACGACTCCGACGACGAGGATTTGCGCCGAGCCAGGAGCTACGTGAGCAACCCCTAAGTGGTTGGCCGAGACCTCATCCCCTTGGGCAGGGATCAATTTGCCCAAAACAAAATTTCTTAAAGGTGTATGGGACGGGGTGCATAGACGGGATACAGGACCATAATGGGATACATAGATAGGACCTATCAAGAGGCCATACATAGACAGACATAGGCGATTGTTTTTGCATGTTTGGAACACGAGGCAATATACCCCGAATTCTTTTTGTCAATTCTTGAGAAAAACAGTAATAATCTAGAGTGAAAAATGCGCTTGCCATGACCCTGTTGCTCCAATCCTTGTTGCATCAAAGGATGCTGCTGACTTTTGCAGCAGGTTCATAACCATCTATAGTTCCGTTGCCGTATCCTGGTCGTGTAAACAAAAGAGACAAAAGACATGGAAAAAAAGAAAAAAGCAAAGCAGAAATCAAATGGCGTGGTTCACCCAACAGGACAGGCCCGGCGATGCGGTTGCCAGGGGATGAGAGATGGGAGGTGTTCATGCGGCTCCGGCAATGCTCGGTAACAATGAGGAAGATCCGAGTGTCCAAGTGGTCCTCGGCACACAGAAAGATGGATGGCCCACTTGGTATGCATGGCCCACAGGGATGCCATTCCTAGTCCCGGCCGGGTAGCTCTGGTGTGGTTTCCGTCGTCCACGACGGTGGCGTGATGATAGCAAAAGGCCTGGACTAACTAGCCTTAAAAGACAAACGATTAAGAAGCGGTGGATCCCTCCTCTCCTAATTCCAGGTACGACAACAGATTGCGAAAGCATCCGAATAAGCGAGCATGTGCCTAAATGGCACGCACGGGCAGCGAGTCGCGGCGGCGCATCTTGAGGTCCTTGGTGAGTGAGTTCTTGCTTGTATGGCGCACCATGAACTCCTCGAGGTTGTTGAGCGTGCACTCGGCGATTTCGGTGAGTGCCTCCTCGGTGAAGAAGGCCTGGTGGCCACATACGACGACGTTGGGGAACGTCATGAGGCGCATGAGGAGATCGTCTTGGATGATGTGGTCCGAGTGGTCGTTGTAGAAGAGCTCGCCTTCGGCCTCGTACACGTCGAGCGCAAGGCCGCCGATGTGGTTCTCCTTGAGCGAGTGGATGACGGCTTCGGTGTCGATGAGGCCGCCTCGGGAGGTGTTGACGAGCATGGCTCCCGGCTTCATCAGGGCCAGGGTGTCGGGGTTGATGATGTGGCGAGTCCTCTCCATCAGCGGGCAATGCAAGCTGACGATATCGCACTCTGGCAGGAGATCCTCGACGCTCCTGTACTCGCCGTACTCCTCAAAGGCAGCTGAAGGGAAGGGGTCGTACGCCAGCAGACGACATCCGAAGCCCTTCATGATGCGGGCGGTAGCCAGACCGATCTTGCCAACGCCCACGATGCCCACCGTCTTGCCGCAGAGCGTCTTGCCCAGCAGGCCGTCGAGCGAAAAGTTGCCTTCTCGGACTCGGTTGTAGGCGCGGTGCGTCTTGCGGTTGAGCGTCTGGATGAGCGCGACGGCGAACTCGGCGACGGCTTCGGGGGAGTACGAGGGCACGTTGGCGACCATGATGCGCAAGCGTTGGGCAGCGTCCAGATCAACGTTGTTGAAGCCGGCGCATCGCAGCAGGATGGCCTTTACGCCGAACTCGGAGAGCGCGGACAGGACATTGTCGTTGATGGTGTCGTTGACAAAGACGCAGACGGCGTCGACGCCCTCGGCGATGGCGACGGTGTCCTCGTTGAGAGCGAAGTCGTGGAAGACGAGCTCGATGCCTGAGGAGGCGTGCTTTTCCTTGAGGACAGTGGCCAGGTACTTCTTGTCGTAGGGCTTTGAGCTAAAGACGGCGACCCTCATGGTTGCGATGACGGTAGCGGCGATGGATGATGGATGACGGATGATGGATGAGCTTAGGGAGAGAGGATGAAGAGGATATATGGTGAAGGCTGAAGGCTGAACTTTGTGTGTTTGGCGGGGTTGATTGATAGATACTCCACTTCTGGCTTTTGATATGTCTCCTCAAAAACTCGATTCAAGCGAACGCGGAGACGACGCACATAAATACCCGTGGGGAAAAGGAGAAGGCCAAGCAAACCAAGGCGAGGACTCTGCTCCGGATCGAGATATGACTGCAAATTCCCCAATGGTGGCAGCGTGGCCCAGCATGTGCTTCGAGAATCAGGCCATGCCAATATCCAAGCTTTGATGCCAAGCGAGGGCGTGCGTAAAGGAGGCGGAGGCTGACGAGCTGTCGCGGCCCAACCAACGGGCTACAGTGGACAGCCGGCACTGTGCTTTTTTCCCGGGCTTTGTTTGCACGACATCTTGGCGTCTTCGGCCTGGTGGTGAAGGCCGTTTCGGTTTGGATGTCGTCTCTTCCCCAGGACCACATTTTTTAGGACCGTCGAGATCTTTGGGTCGGGTAGATGCTATGGATCCGAATCTGCGGTAACACTTTCTGCAAGTTTACGGAGCCTTTCGGCCCCTTCCCAGTTCCCACTTCTCTGCGAGAGAGGCCGAGAGCCCGTGTCGTCTCGTTCTGCCGTCAAGGATACGCGAAATGCGACCCGTTTCACCGCCATCCTGGCCGTCCAAGACCCTGTGCCGCGCCGCCCAGCGATGGGTTCGTTCCAGGGCAAATCGGCCGACGTGCATGGGCCGCAGAGCCTCACCTTCCTTGAATATCCCGTGATGCATGAGCCGAGTTTCCAGAATCGGCAGTTTTTTATCTGCCATTTTATCTTTGCATCGCCGCCTCGAATGCTTGTCGGGGAGCTGGTCGGCGGCTTCCGGTTGGCCCAGGACCCCGATCGGCGGGTCGTCATCTCCCCGAACGTCCAACTTTTACGGGCGCCATGTTTGAAATGGCATATGTCGGTCTTTTCGGGCTCGGAAAATGAAGTCCGGGAATATATATGGAGTATCCGTTGGGTCCGATGCCCGATGGACGCACTTGACAGGTAAAGGGGTTATAAGCATGCTGCGGAAAGAACATGTCAAACAGGTATCAATAAAGAACTCCATTCCAGGTTTACACGGGAGACCCGGAGTGGCGCCTTATTCACTTAACTCTAATAGAACGGAATCAGAGCTGTGGCTGTATTCTAAGGCGGACGAGACTGATCTCCGTGCTACTCAGTATTCCTGATCTACAGGTAACAGCTAATTATACTGGAGTGATGATGCCTTGGCTAATGTTACTTCATTTTCACTACGGGTTAGTTCGTCACTGGCAAAAAACATGCTCATCAGACTTGGCTTACAGCTAGATGTGACTTTTATATATACATAAACTAAGTATTGCGCAATAATATCTGACATGAATGAGTTCTTGGCCGAAAGCGCCATTTTCCCTCTGAAGACCTTCCAACCCCCCGAGCAGTACCCTCTAAACAGGCTCTGCGATGCTCGTAGACGACGAAATCGGCTTGCCAAAGCTCACAGCCCCATTACTGCCAATCGTCATCTTCTGAATCATCACATACCGGCTATCGTCGCAAGCACCAGTCGACGTCGACGTCGCATGGTACGCAATCCACCACTCGTTGCCGCTCGGGCTCTGGAAGAACGAGTTGTGCCCGGTGCCGTAGTGGCCCGACCCGCTGCTCAGCTGACAGCCGTTGCTCTTGGTCCACGCGCTCGCCTTGGTCGGGTTCGTCTTGCCGTCCCAGGTCAGCAGCCCGAGGCAGTAGTTGGGGCTCCAGCAGTACGACGCCGAGTACGAGATCATCGTCTTGCCGCCGGCGTACAGCGCCGCGGGGCCCTCGTTGACCGGGTGCGAGTACTTCTCCCACGTCTGGTCCGGCTGCGAGATGATGGAGATGGAGCCCGACAGCGATATGTTGTCGTCGTTGAGCTTCTGCAGACAGATGGATTGGTACGTCACGCCGTACATGCACGAGAACATGAGGTAGTTGCCGTAGGCGCTGAAACGGAGGACCGAGGCGTCAATCGCCAGACGTCGTTGAGTTGTCCGGCATACGTGTAGGCGTCGTCCCAGGCACTTGCACCGCCTGAACCAACATGTCAGCACACATCAGCCAGCTACGGCCGGGGTTTCTTACCTTTGAGCACATGCATCCTCTGCCCGTCGAGGTTGGCGCTATTTCCGGCCGTGAAGTACACGTACCACCGGTCGCCCATCCAATGAATCTCGGGAGCCCACACGTTGCAACAGCGGTTGGACGTGGTAGAGGTATAGATGACCTTCTTGGTGGCCGTCTTGAGCCCGGCAATCGTCGTGGACCGCGCGATTTCGAGATCCGTCCAGGACGTCGACATCAGATAGTAGTAGCCATCGCCCGAGCGCGTGACAAAGGGATCGCTACCGCCCGGGTTTCGGATCGGGTTCGTGAAGGCGGCCGCGGAGCCGATGAGGCTCCACGCGGCAATGAGACCGCTAGCAATGCTGGAGAACTTCATGTTGAGAGAGAGTTTCTGAGGAACCGCCGACGACGCGACAGTAACAGTCTCGGGACCAGAGCCCTTTTTATCCCCCCGATTCGTTCTTCCCCCACTTCCCCAGAGTTCCTTATTTCTTCATCAGAAATGACCGATGCTCCGCCTCGCAGCTTCACGGCGCTGGGCTCTGGATATATGCGCGGCCATGTCAGTGGTGGAACAACCCCGTCACGGACGCGGGGAGAGTGGGGCCGTGGACGGTGACACTAGGACGCCGAGGCGCCGAGTCGAATGGGGAATGGCTCCGGGAGGAAGCTTGCCAAGTGTTTGGGGTATAGTGAAAGTGGTCTATTTCAACCGCGCGAATCCCAACTCGGCCGCTTGTAAGTCTAAGGGAGGCGGAGGGCGAAGGTCATCTCCATAAGTCGGCTGCAATGGTGTCATGGCTGAGCAGGTGTCAGGAGATGGCAACCATTCCGTCAATCATGAATTTGCTCAAGTTATAGCTCTCCACACCTCATTGTCTTGCTCTAAATGATTATCACTTGAGACCTACGAATCGTGAGAAACAAGACAACGGAACTGCACCCTCAGACAATGAATCGAAGATGCAGGAAACACTGGAGACTTGCCTGCCGGTTATCGTTATTACCTTATTAAAAAGACCAACCAACTTACAGCCACGCTATCTCTATATCTGATTAGATGGTCATCAGTAAGTAGCAGGTATGCATTTTGAGTTTGAAAGGGCGGTGTCTTTCAAATGTTCAAATGAGTCGATTTATGCTTTTATACCTGGAAACCCGAAGACAAGCTCTGCGCATATCAGCACCGAAGGTTCCGTAATCTCTCGTTTCCAGCACAACGTAGTATGATTCTAAGGCCACCAAAGATAGTTACGGAGTCTACATTCCGGATTTATAGTAGAACCAATCCCCGAATGGATGACGTATCTGTCCTTGAGCTGTGATCAGTCCTGAACTTAAATCACTTGCGGCCCTTTCCGAATTTCCCGCACACTCCGCAGGAATAGATTCGATGCTCCGTGGCCTTTAAGCGGACCAATCGTTCGTGCCTCATTCCCATCCGTAAATGGCCTCAAAGTTCATGTATCGCCCAACTCTTCCTGCACCACATGTCTAACGCGTGTAGGTTCCTCGAATGGTATAGTCTTTCTTCGGCCCCTTGACCGTATACTCGATCCCCCACTTCTTTAGGTTCACCGCCTGGAAAGCAAAGTTGTAGCTGACATTGTAGTAGTCATCAATGCAGAGATGCCCCGCCTTCGCAGCCCAGCCTTTGTCGGTAGCGTTCTCGGGACCTGAGAATTCGATCTCGTGGAAGAGGTAATCCGCACGATCGAGGTCATCCGGCTTCGCAAACCAGACGCTCAATATGTCCTTGATTTCTTCGTACCGCCACACATACCGACGCGTGGCACTGAAGCCGAAGCCTTGGTCGGTCTTGAACTCGCCCTCTTCGATGTAGAGATACTCCATGCCCAGATCGTCCCCTGGTGAGGGCTCTAGGCCTGTGGGGTCAGCTGCACATCTCAGACCATCGCTAGTTTTCTCTCGGAGCAGGAATTTCGCGGTTCCGCTGAAGTGGCCGCTTGGGTGCGTGGGTAGCTTGCTCCGCAAATCACGTTCGAGTTTCCAAGTGCCCGACAGACTTCGGAAGACAGCACGCGCCACGAACTTTGGAGTTGTGAGACCAGCGGTTGTGATTTCATAAGTTTGCTTGATGGACTTGGCAGCCGCTTCTTTCGATTCCGCGTCGTCGGTGGCAGAAGTATATCTGGCCGGGGTCAGCATGTCGAGCGGCAAGCCGTTGTGCGGCAGGCTTGGAGCCGGAGGCGTCAGTGGCGCCTCCATGTCCATTGAAAGCGCTTCTGCAAATTCGTTTATGAGATAAAGGTAGTCTCCCATTGGGAATTGGGATGTTCGGGGATCGTCCCGCAAGTCCAGAGTTCGCTGGATCGACACATCACTCTGGAGCTTTGCCTTGAATGCTTCAGACGAGCGCACAGAGCTGGCTTCTTTCGACCACATAGTAGCCAAGAACCGGGCCTGCATCTGCATTACCCCCCAATAAGGAGATCGGTAGAAGCCAACAAATCCAAGGTTGTCAACTTCGGGGTGGTGCGTGCCATGAAAAGCGAGGGCAACGGGTTGGTCCACGTGTTTGGGTGAGTGCTTCAAAGCCTTCAACACATCTTCTGAAAGGAAGTTCAGACATGGGGACGGGTCGAAGCCAGTTGCAACTACTACCGCTGCGATATCATCGACCGTTGCCCCACCTGAGACGGATGCTGTAGTCCCATCAAAGGTCTCAACCTTGCCCTTTGACAATTCGATCAGGCCAGATCGAACAAAGTCGGTGTACCAGTCGCTGACTGCCAGGTATGGCTGCTGGTCATTGTTTGAATCATCAACTTTCAAGAGAGGTGAAAATTCTGACTGGTCGCTTCCAGTCACGCCCTGGTAGATGCTATGCACGATCTTGGCTGTGTCCTCAGTGATATGTCCTTGGGTATTGCTGAGGGGCTTCGGACGGTTGTTGACGTTGTAAGAGCCAAAATCCAGGGGTAGGAAAGGGGTTGCTGGGTTTGTGGGCTTGTGGTACATTAGCTACTTTGTTGTTGTTTCGAGGACATAACAAACTCACATTGGGGCTTGTGAAAAGCGGGAATACCCAAGTCGGCCGTTGGATAACATGATGAATTCGATACCTGTCAATGTCCTGTATGGGCGATGCGTCGGGAGAGTTCGTTGCCGAAGAGAGGTGTGCTGCAATGGTACCGGCAATCTCGACCCCAGACATCTGGCCACCAATGATCAAAATCTTTCCTCCCCCGGGTCGTCCCTTTCCAAGGAGGCCATCTAGGTCTCGATACTGGCTGCTGTGAATGACAGGGGTGGAGGATTCTTTCGAAACACCCTCGGGGATGATGGGCTTGCCAAAGAAGCCGGAGGCCACAAGAAGGTAGTCGAAGCGTCGAGTTGCCGGCTCCGGTTGAGATGCGACCGTGATGCTCCATCCGTCAGGTGTATCGCCAGGACGCTCTGCTCGCGTGATCCGGCTCCCGAGCTTGAGTTCAAAATCGGGGTTCCCGGTCAGGAACCGCTCCAGATACCGCTCAAGATATCTCCCAATCATCCACGCCTGCGGAAGCTGGGGGTCGGCGTCGTCCCATGCCAGCTCGCTGAACTGCACCGTGTGTCTGCTCTGGTTGGCCAGCATGAGCGGATGGACCTGGCGGTGCGTGTCCGACTTGGAGGTGGGCCATAGACCACCAATGCGCTCCTGGGCGTCGAAGACGGTGACTTTGAACTCGCCCGGCGATGCATTGTGAAGCAGCGTCTTGGCGGCGACCAGCCCAGAGGGTCCGGCGCCTGGATCGAGATGTGTGAGAGGTTGTGAGGCACGGAACCTGGGAACGACTCACCGATGATGCAGACGGTTTTCGCCATGATTTTACTACGGTGGAGAAATCTGCCAAGGCTCATACACTTCGTTCACAGCGTCGAGATCCCTATCTGAAGCTCAGCCAAATGCCAGATGTTAGGACGAGGTTGAGCGATTTGGCGGAGTATTTGAAGTAAGCCGGCGTGAGACTCATCCAACTCGAAGGCTAGGAAAAGCCCGGCTACGAATTCAGCTTACCCTTAGTATTGTTTTGAGCACGGATGAGCAACCCGAATGCAGCCCCTTTGGTTTAGCTGGTATTGAACGGTGGCAGTGCGAAGCACAGTTGAGAGTTGAGAGCCAAAGGATTCCGAAAACGGCCTAGCCACCATGAGACTCCGTGACTGCCGTGATCTGCAGGAAACTTGGATTACCTAAGCCCTCCATCGGGTGAGTTGGCCCACATGCACAAGACGTGGACATCGTAAGTTTTGTGCCTTGTGTCTTCAGAGCTCTTTCTCATCAGTCATTTTCACAGCTCACTCCCCCGTTTCTTCAGTGGCCCACAAGTGGTCATTCTTGGGTCGGATTTAAGAATAGGTGCATGGCCGGCCGATGTAGGCGCGTTTGCTCTTCAGATGTACCCCTCCAACGTACCCCTCTCCTTAGTAGTTTTAGACCCCAATCTGGCGATCGATTCGAGAGCAATGAACGGGGATATCTCGATATCACCTTTCTTTCAGAGCTTGCCGCACCTCGGATTACCTGTAGTGTATCTAGCCTGCATTTTGCTGTTGACTCGCTGTCATCAAGTGATCATCCAACTCAACAAGTTTAAGACATGTATACTTCGTACTTCGTACTTCGCAGATCACCCTAACAATGCAGCCTCTGACCCATGCCCATGCCCAAAGTTTATCGCTCCCCTCCCCTCTGGACCTCTCCCGCCTCAGCTTCTTCTTCCACCATCCCGACGTTTCCTTGCGAAACTGAAAACCCACAAGCACAACATGATCCGGGCTCGCTGCGTCATGCAACCCCGCTTTGCGGATGTCGTCATGTTCGTTCTTACGTGAGCGACTCCAGCGCATCCCCAAACCTCAAAACAAACATCACCAACCCCCCAAAGCGGTGATCAAATCTCACCACCGCAGTAAAATCTCACCAGGCCCGTTTATCTGTATCAATCATGTCGCATCACGTCCTTCTCCTCGGCGGCCACGGCTTAATCGCCCAGTTCCTGACGCCCCTGCTCCTCAAGCGCTCTTGGACCGTCACCAGCGTCATTCGCGCCCAGGACCAAGTCCCCACCATCGAGCAGCTCGGTGCCGGCCTGCCGGGCAAGCTCAATGTCCTCGTCAGCAGCATCGAGGACGTGGTCAGCCAGGACCACGCGCTAAAGATCCTCAACGACGTCAAGCCCGACTACATCGCCTGGAGCGCAGGTTAGTAGCACTCATCCCTCGTATCCCTTCCCTTCCCTTCGCTCTGATCTATTAGAGTGCTAACGTGAGCTATGTACTACAGGTGCTGGAGGCAAGGGTGGGCCTGAAAGGGTATGAGCCAACCCCCCGTCATACGTCCATTAGATCGATCACCGTTACTAACTGAGACAAAGACCTTCAAGGTTGACCGCGATGCTGTCATTCACTTCGTCAACGCCGCCGCCACCATCCCCACCATCACCCGCTTCCTCCTCATATCTTACCTAGGCTCCCGCCGCGCTGGTGCCCCCTGGTGGCCCGCTGGTGAGTGGGACGAGTACCACGAGAAGGTCAACAACGGCGTTCTCGCCAACTACTACAAGGCCAAGATCGCTGCCGACGAGGTCCTTTACAACGTCTCCAAGAAGAGTCCCACCCTTGTCGGTATCGACCTCCGCCCAGGTACTCTAACTCATGATCCCGCTGGCAAGGTGACTCTAGGCAAGACGGAACACCTCGGCTCCAAGCCTGGCGTCAGCCGTGAATCCGTTGCCCAGACCGCTTCAGCTCTCCTCGCTGCCGAGGGCGTCAAGAACACCTGGCTAGATCTCCTCGATGGCAACGATGAGATTGAAACCGCCGTCCAGAAGGCTATCCAAGATGGCGTCGATGCTGCTGAGGGAGAACCCTTCTACGGGGCGTAAGCACGCGTCAAGTGGGAGAAAACAAAACGGGTTGCATGTTGATAAAAGCACAAACACCGATCTCTAATATTACGAGTTGATGAAACCAAGATGCTCATTCTCTCAAAATTTAACTATATCATGCAAGTGCCGAGACTAGTTCCGGAAATCCTTTACGAGGTCTCTACGCTGCTTACATCTCGCTGATTGATTGCTGCCATGGACGCAGCGAAGGGGATGCAGAAGCCCTGACAAGTCCAAAACCCAAGAAGATGCTGGTCCCTCAACTTCAAACCTCATGTAGTTGAGTTGGGACATCCCCATGACTCGTTTCCTCCCTCGTCCCCTTGCTCACTTTGGCTCAACCCGGGACATGGGTTTCGAGAGCGCTCAAATGTTTCGCGACGCTCGCTTCTCTGGGTGCCCAGTCTGCTCTCGAGCCGAACCACTCTTCCACTTGTATCACCACATCTAAACCATTTCGCCTTGACAGTTTTGAACTCCTCATTCACTATGCTCCAACTTGTGGTAAAGTAGATGATTGCATTCCAGACCCCCTGCAGTGGGAGAACGCACCCACTTGCGACGCTCAGAGAGAAGCTGATACGGTCGTCGTGGGTCAAGCTGTAGAGCCGATTGATTGAACTAGGAATCCAGGTGATCAAAACTGCAAAACCAAAGATGAAGCTTGTACGTAAGTAGGCCATCTTGATAGGATCAAGCCGCTTGAGTTTCAGAGACGCGTTTGATTTGACAGCGCGAAGGCGAGTAATGACCGTCAGTTGCTGATGAGGGGTTCTATCAGAGGTGCACACTGTTTCGAAACGCTGCGGCTTCTGGCCAATGCTTCCTTCAAGCTCTTCACTTTCCAGGGGGGTTGCCCAAGACCGAACACGGTTAGGACCTGCACCGAGGTGGATGGCGGGAGGGATCGTGGGATCAGGGCGACACATCGGCCTAGAAAAGTCTGACGTGATTTGGACCTCGGTGACAGCAGTACCGTAAAATTCGGGTCGGTGTGTAAGGTGCTAGGATCAGAGATGAGTGCCTGGCCACGGGGTAACTTTAAGGCCGACATACCTCTTCAGAGGAGCGCCTGTTCGCGCTGCCTGAGTTGGGACTCGGATTAGTCCCATCCCCCTTGTCCCAGTGATCCCCCGTAAGGTTGCGCAGCTGGTTGCGATGATGAAAGACGTGGTATCCGACGGCAATGTATATGAAGATTGATAAGAGGATGCACACCCATATTGGGATGTAGTAGGAGTATAGTCGAACAAGACTCCAGTCTGTGCCAATCCAGCACCAAAGCTATACCGGTCAGTGCACACTACCACGCCATTCGCCGACATTCACTTACTGCGGCATCACCAAATATGAGCCCTTTCTTGGGATCGCGAATCGAGATCAATACAATGGCGGGTATCATGGGGCCTCCGAAGCAGATGACACAGTACACCCAGGCATACTTTCGAAAGGTACATGGGCTCGCATTGTTGAAGAACACTAGGAAGACGTTGACAGCCATGGCAAACGACCACCAGGGGTCCGATTGCATGAACCTGGAGAATAAGAGGGTTCAGCAGGTGGTTCTGTTCTCAAGTTGAGGGGAGAATGAGTTACCATTCAAAGATGAAGGCCTGCGACTGACACAAGGCAGAGCCCTCGCCCTTTTCGAGGCCGTCGTAACCCATCATCGAGGCCGTGCTAGCCCCAGCGTTGGCGAGGGACGCGAAGAGGAGAAAGAGATTCGGAGTGGTGCGCAGCTTCTTGAAGAGCCAGTATGACAGCACCGTCAGGACGATGGCTGTCATGGAGCAGCCGGCTCCGGTGCGCTCAATGGTGATGAGGATATCGACCTGCCTCGGCGAGAGAAACTCGCTTCCCTTCATCTTGCCTCGAGCTTGACGGAAGAGGCTCCCGGTGTGAGCTCCACGTAGGGCGCCTGGTGATAAGGTGAAGTTGAAAATCTGGGGAGGTTTCAAAATGAATTCAAGTTAAAGTCTTCCGTTGACATAGGGAAGGTGCACAGTAGTAGTGACTCTGACCGGGAACGCAGGAGGCAGCTGCGAGGCAGCTGTAATCGGCCCACCATTTTATCAGCTTTAAAAGTTGTCTTCGATTCACAGCATTGGCCGACAACACTCACGTTAGTAAAAAGTTCTTTAAAATTGCGGTGATTAGTTGCATGCTCTGTTGTTGGCGTGTTTGGTACGGAGACGACGAAGTTCGAGGCTCCAGGCAGAGTCAACAACCTAGACAAAGTCACCGAACCAAAACCACCCGCGAGAAGTATCAATAATGCAAATACAAATCAGTTCCAGCACTTCTTCATGAGTTCTGAAGTTAATTATCTAGCTAAGTAAGCATTTACCACAAGCCAATCGAACAGTTCTTGTTTTTACATCAATCAAGCTACCTATTTCGTTGTTCTTAGTCCCCTTAGCCAACCACTTTGTTCGGCGGTGACCTTCCTACGAAACAATGTGAACTCGAATTCAACCAATGGCCGTCAAAACAAAATCGAAAAAAGAAAATCTAGCAATTGGCTTCAAAAGCACAACCCAGAATCGTATCAACCATTAAGTTGTCAGTGACACAGTGGAGGCGAAGTGCTCCGCTCCGAAAGCTGCGGAGTGCGAAAACACGGCCCCACACGTTCCCCATCGATACCGAGATAACCCCGCAATGCCCACGGACATCAGAATTGCCTCGGCTGCGACATGTCCATCTTTTCAAGGATCGCCAAATTACGTGTGATGGCAAAGCTGTGAAGATCTAAAAGGAGATTACCGAACGCGCCGAGTCCGTCAACGTGTGCGTTGAGCCACCCTCTCTGACGAAACACAGCCGTCAATGACAAAAGGGTACACGTGTTTGCGGTTTTGTAGAACCAGGAGTTCTACCTTACTAGGGCCAATGGAATCCTCTGCAAACTTCCAAGAAAACTTGACTCTATTCATATACCTGCGTCCGCCATCAAAGACATACATAGCCATGCCATTTGCCCCAAGCTTGACGAGACTAAAACATCAAGGTCCACTCTCCACTCTCTCAAGACTCGTCGCTACCCACCGCAAGCCTCCCGCCCCTCTCTACCGCGATACGCTCCATCGTCCCGGCCGCTCAGCCGTATCTCATCGCGCTCTTCACACATCACCGCCAGCCTCACCTGCAATGTCTCCCCCAACCAGCAACCGCCTCATCTGCCCGGCCCTCGGCCTCTCCCCCTCAGAAACACCCCCGGGCTTCCTCGAGAAAGAACTCGCCTTCTTCACCGCAATCCCCTGGACCGCCGCGCTGCTCGAGGCCCCCGACGCCATCGCCTTTGTCCCGCCGTGTCGCAACCCCGTCTCCGATGCCCACGACCAGCTCTTCGGGTGCACGCTCGCGAACGACCGCGCCGTGAGGCAAATGCTCTGCCTGCTCCGCGCCAAGAGCCCTGCGACAGCGCTGGATTCCGCGCGAGCCATTACCGAGATCGATACCCTCGTCTCCGTCGGCGACGGCGTGAGTGGATTTCCGAACGTCGTCCACGGCGGTATTGTTGCGTCGTTACTGGACGAGTCAATGGGCGCCATCTTTGACCTCAATGTCACCTTGGGGAAAGACGCAAGGGCGTTTCAGTCAAACAATGTCACGGGCGAGCTGAACGTGACGTATTTGAAGCCTGTGCCCACGAACAGCGTGTTACACATCGCAGTTAAGGTAGATGAGATGAATGGGAGAAAGACTAAGATCCAATGCGAATTGAAGGATGAGATGGCTGTGGTCCTGGCAAAATGCTCCAGCACGTGGGTGGCATTGAAGCCAAGTCTCTGAAGAGTGATAGAAGTGTGTATATCAATGCCAGGGGAGCATCGCACGTTTATAGAGTGGGCAACTCGGATAGAATTAGATCATGAGCATTAAAGGAGAACGCCCTAATAGCAACACCCTTATCCCTTAATAAGAAGATATTTGCTTCCCAACCTTGAAGTAATGCCTAGCCCTCGGTCTTCCCTTATTTTACCATGTCATTTAGCGTCGACGTTAGGGATAACAGTGAATATTAAGTGTATTCCTAACATAAATATATATGCTACAAAGGAAAAATGTGGCAGTCATAGGAGAGCGCAATCCCAACAAGACCCCAGGTATCTTTTGCATTTAAAATGACCAGTTCAACCACCCAATCCAATTCGGCCGTAACAAAATGCCAATCGCCTCATCTGAAACGATTAGTGCACACCAGGAATTAGAGTCTTTACCGCCTCCTTCATCGTTGACGGGTCCTCTATCGCGTTGAATGCCGTCTCCCGCTTGCTCTTCTGTCCCTGCTCCCAACCGGTCTCGCGGTGGTCGAGCTCGCTCTCTGCAGAGCTGATACTACTTTGGCTCCTGTTCATCACCATATTGATCATTCTGCCCTCCTTCTTCTTGGTCGCCCGCTGGGCCTCCTTCATATCCTGCAATTCCTTCTCTTCCCAATGCATCGCGATGATTCCGAGTCCGGGGAAATTAGCCTCGAGGAAAGCCTTCAGGTCTGGTAGAATCGATTTATCAGGTCTGTACGTGCCAGAATCATTGTCAATGATGAGCTGGTAGTACGCAGGATTCGGCGGAGGGTCGTCATACGGCGGACCGCCGCTGATCTCACCATCCGGATGTGCCGGCTCGCTTGTGTTTGGGTCGTCCGAAGATACGGGATGCTTTAGTCGTCGAAGAAAGAACTCGCCTGAGCAAGCAATGTACGTAGCAACATCCGAGTGCATAGTGTGTTTGCTCAACATGTCAACACCAAACTCCTTGCCGGTCTCGGTGAACCGGAACATGCCATCCAGTGTCAAGACGTAGGTGAATAGTCGGCCACCCTCGTCAAAGTGAGCAAGCTTGAGGAATTGTAACGATGCTTCTTCTGAGCGTGCTTCGAATTTCCCCCACTCTGTTGAGCGGTCGAAGTTATAGACTCTGCGGTGTTGGCTATGGAGGGCCTTGTTGAGAATCTTGCCTCGCAGGCCAGTTGACATGAACATGGACGCAATGATGGGCCTGAACTCAACGAATCGGTGATACATGACGGGTGGTACAGGCCCGCAAAGCTGCATCTCGTTGGCTTGGAAGCTAATAAAATCAGTTAGCGTGAAGATCTCTCCGAGGCTTAAAGAGTATCGTACTCGTATTTCTGAGTCCCCCTCTTCTTCTTGCCCTTCTTGTCTTGACTCCCCCGTGCATCATCCTCCTGATTGGCATTGACTTTTGTACCCGTAAAGCGCCCGATGAGGGGACTGTAGTGCTTCACCCAGCTTGTCGGACCAACCGTGTACATATGAGCGAAGGGCGGATCCGACTTGCCGAGCACCTCCATGCTGATACGTACGTGCGGTGTCATGTGAATCTCCGAGCTCACCATGCTGGCGATGCCCTTGATGAGATATGCCCTCTTGCTACCCACGCGCTTCTTAACCGGAAATTCCTGTCCTGGTGGCGGGAAACCTCGCGATGTCTCGGATAGCTGGGGGACCTTGAGTGTCACATTGCCCAGTCTGTCATCAGAGTCTGGGTAGTCTTCGTCGTACAGCCGGCATTTGAGGACGAATCCAGTGGGGGGGACGTTGGCAACGATCCATTTGTCCTCCCACTCGGGCGCGATGGTGCGTCTGATGGTCCTGGTCCGGTGGACTAGATCCGGGTCCTCTTTGTGCCTCTTGGGCTGCGTGCCCTTCAGCGTGGCGTGTAGGTACGGGTCGGAAGAGGCTGTAGAGATGTCCGCCGGAGGGAGGTTCGTAGCGCCGTGGAAGATGAAGCGGACAGTGAACCCTTGGGGCGCATCGGGGAACGGGGTGGTGTCGAAGCCGCCGGGCGGGCCTTTCTTGACCTTCAGGCGGTCCTTGAGGCCGGTGGCCAGCCTGCTCGACGGGCTCAGCAGCTTGTGGCCATTCTTCAGTGGATTTGAGTCAACCGTTTCGACTTTTGTGGGAGTAGTCTCGGTGGTGTGGCCATTGGGCTGAGCTTGCGCGCTGCTGGTTGGATCGCTCATCGCATGTAACTAGGGGACCGATTTCAGGGTCCAGGCGATGTCGGGCTCGGGCGGTGTGAAGCAATTGTCGCGCAATGGGATTCTGGTGTGTTATGGATGATTGTGACGTTTGCGACAGCGAAAATGGCCAGTGTTTAAGAGACCAAACTGTTGTTGTCGAGGACAGGCGCGGACAGGCGGAGAGAGTTTGGGCGAGAAAATGGTGGTTGGGGAGGCTGACTGTAGGTTGCCTCGGTGGGATGATAAGCGCGATTGGGATGGTAATTACGAAGGAGAGCACCTGACATTACCCAAGTACACTATCGAGTCAGATCTAACGAGAACGAGAGCGACGGGGAAGTTGACGGTGAAGCTATAATTAATAACGTTCGGTTTTTCTTGTTCACGTGCAGCAGGGCGCAAGCTCTCATTGCACCCAGGCCGCGACGACGCCGAGCCACGACACTTTCCAAGAAATCTCCCATCTCTCTGGACGCTCGCGCCGACAACTTGCTAGGTTTGTGCAGGTTTGTGCTTGCGACAGCTTGCGACGGCGGGACTGATGAGTTTCCTGTTCTGACGTCAACCCCCGCTACAAAGTGCCTACAATCCACCCAAAACACTTTCGGCGCCCATGATACCGGGAATATCGGCCGGATCCAGCGGCACTTTAGTGCGCCAAGGGGGCCAGGCCCAGACTCCGGAACGTTGTCAAGGGCCCGTCGCGGGAGCAACATGCAGCCAAGTTGTGGCTACCGCCCACTAAATCTCAGCCCTGGAGACCCCGAGAGCTGAATCAGAGGGCCCCAGCCACCTGAAAATCAGTGGGTTTGTCTTGGTCCGTCCTTGGCCCAACTTGGCCTCGGATCACGGCAGAAAGGCCATCCTTCTACCCTGTGCAATAGGCTAAAAATGCCTGTTGTTACGTCGTAGTCGTTGCCTCAAGTGCCGTGGCATTCGTAAATTTTACCTTATCCCGTAGTCCAAACGGCCCGTTGCATACGCCGATCGATCCATCTTCTCCTGCCAAGGTGTTGGATGATTCGACTCCAAGACGGATGACTCCAAGTCTGAATGCATCTCGGTTCACAAAAAGAAATACCAGAGGCCTCCAGTACGATGAACATTATTCAATCAGGGTATCAATTCCTGGTTATTCGTACATTGTTTGCCCAAAGTCCTGCAACTACCACACGGACTCTTCAATACATGGATCCTAAGCTAAGACCACTAGATAATTCAGGGTCATCCCAGACGTGACGGCAGCACTGATAAACCTTCTCCATTAAACATCTCCAGCCCCAACTATCTTCTCGTTCTTGCGGCCCTTGTGTAGTGTCGACGCAACCTTACCCGTCAGCAACGAGTCGACGTTGGGCAATAGGAGCGAAGCAATGAGGGCCACGCCTGAAAACGCAATGCTAGCGAGGAAAACAGTGCGATACGCCGAAGCGTTCGCATCCTTGTAGGCTCTGACGCCAATTGCCACAATAGAATCCGTCACCCCGGGAATGCCGTCAAAGCCCGTGCCGGTAGACACGCCAGTGATGAACTCAGGCACACTTCCGGAAGGGAGTCCTGCCTTCATCACGGCTTTGGGGACCTGACTTGCAATCTCCTCGGCCAGTCGGCTCCGGAGAATGACGGTGTAAACAGTCGCCGAAATGGACGAGATGAAGAAGCGGATGGAACCTGCCAACCCAGACGCCGAACCCAGCTTTGACTGATCCCACGCTGCAATCGTAACGATGGTGATGGCAAGCGACTCAGCCCAGCCGATGAAAAACGTTCCCAAAGCCACAAATGTTGTGGCTCGCACCCGAGTGTCTGGGGTCGCCGTTGCGGTGGCCCCGAAGAAGATGCCGCTGAGAGCAACGGTGATGATGCATTGCAACTTGAGATTTCCAATCGGTTTGGCGACGACGCCGCCAAAAACCTCGCCGACGATGATGAACAGGCCAACAAAGGAAGAATACCAAGCGGCTGTCATTGGGTCTCCATCGTCGTACAGAACTGTAACCATGGACGGCCACACCAGCGCAAAGGCGTAATAGACGCTGGCGCCGAGACCGGACAGGATAGTCGCCGCGTTCCACCCGTGGTTCTTGAACAGGTGCATCGGCACCAGAGGCTCCTTGAGTTTGGCGAAGGACTCCCAGAGGACAAAGAGGACAAGACCGAGGATGCCCGCCACGATGGTTCCGATGACATGCGCAGATTTCCAAGGGTAGGCAGAGCCACCCCAGTTGAGGCCCATTATGAAGACCAACAGCCCGCCGGTGTACATGGCTGTGCCAATGTAGTCAAAGTCCTTGGCGTACTTCACGACGCTCGCATTCTCACCGTGCTTCATTCGGAAGGTCGGCGGGTGATAGAAGAAGAACCAGCAGAGGAAGCTAACCGTGTTGACGCCGATCAAAACGTAATAGGGTCCTCGCCAGCCAACGTTGGGATGATTCTTCAAAAACGCGTGGGAGATGACAGGAGCGAGACCCGAGCCGGGGATGGTCAGCGAATAGCAGAAGGCGTTGCCGAGGAGGCGATACTTCATCGGCACCAGCTCGCCCATCACGTAGTAGTACGAGAGCTGTGTCGCGGCAGCGATACCGACGATTGTCATGCCGCCGATGAGTGTGTTGATGCTCTGGGCCGTGGCGCAGATGATGCAGCCCACGATGCCGAGGAACGCTCCGCCAACGAAGACCCAGCGGCGGCCGAAGATGTCGGTGACGCGGCCGATGATGGTGAGGGTAACGGCCGAGGTCAGGGTGTAGGTGAGAGCGACCCAGTTAATGTTGGCATCCTAAGCAGCGGGTTAGTTCTCCGTGTCGTAGGGATTCGAGAAGTTGCAGGAAGACTTACAGGGCCAATGTCGTTGTTGATGATTGTCAGGACAGGAGCAGCATATCCGAAACCGGCAACTCCAGCCATGAGACCCAAACCAATGCCGGTCATGGAACCAACGAAGAACAGGCTTTTGAAGTAGCCTGGGGGCAGCTCATCCTCCTCAACTTCAAAGTTGTTTTCATCATCGGAGGCATGACCCGACAAGTTCTCGTGGTGCGGCCTCGACTCGGTGTGCTCTGCCTGCTCCTTTTCACTGAGCTGGGACCCGGCGTCCCGTGGAGAAACCATGGTGGTGTTAATTCAGCTCGTTTCTGGTTCTGGGCACTTCAGTCGAAGCGATTGGGTATCAATGGGGAATCCTGGTCTGAACATCATCTCGTTTTGGGGTGCAGATGTCAGAGCTTTATGTCTACGGCTTGAACCTGTATTCCACGCCTAAGGCTCCCGAGATCCTGGGTCGACATGATATCTCGGTCCAGCTGATCCGCAACTCTGCTCCCCGGGTAGTCCACACAAGCTACCCCCGCTAGTGCGGACCTGACAATATCCCATGGTTGTTTGATGGCAGTGTTGGTGGCGTTTTGGTAGTGCGGTAGATGTTTTCCGGAGGTGTCGTGACCGCAAAACCATAACCAAACCCCACGGGGAAGGAAACGCTACGTTGACAAGATCCGGGGTAGTGGGTAAGATCTCCGCAGCTATTCAAAGCAGTTTTACTCTAGGTTGCATTATGACCCTGGTTCGGCTACCTGTTGCATCTTTCAGGGACGGGATGCTGGCAATGGGCGTCTCGAGAGTATGATATCGATGCAGAAGCACCCATGTTCCCCACCAGGATTACTTCTGCCACAGTTTTCTGCCAAACCATCACTACGGCCGTGACTTCTATAGGTAATCTACATAAGTCTCAGATTCCCAGCTGCCTAAGTATTTCATAAGGGACTCCTGTTAGGCCCCGAACCCGCCTTTCCGTGGTTAAGCCCCGCGACTAAGAGGCGGCACATTGACCCGCTTCTCCAGACGGCACATGTTTTCCATCATCAAGCCAACTAGGCCGTGGCTTCTTCTTTTTCTTTGTATGTGGTCTGATGATGATTCACTCCGGGGGTGCCAGTCGTCGGAACCGGGACATTTGGTCAAAGGGCTGAGATTTAGAGGTCAGTAGTGTGGCAGGTCACCCATGTGCGCATCCATATTATCTAGGCTATTATTAAGAACTGTATTTATTAGGGTCGATCTAGCTTCGACGCGGTGTTAAATTTCGTAGTACGTGAGCGTGGTGTTGCTTTTGTTCAAGCCAACACTTTGCAAGCCTCCAGTGTGTATTGGTCTTGTTCACTTTGAAACGGTGCTTCCTTGGAGTACTTGGGAGGCTTCTGCTTGTCTCTGATCTTCTCATGTTAACTTAGGCCGTGTCCTGCTAGAAACCCAAGGCAGCTTGACGTTCTCACAGGGATAACAAGCCACAGCGCCTTCAATCCCCACACTACTCAGCAACGCGTGGCAAGCATGCCTAAGATCAAGGGAACCCAACCGATAGGTCGGTCCAAGTCACCGGAGCTGAGATCAACTTGGAATATCAGGTGCATTTGTCATAAGATTCAGGTCAAGAGGGGCTAGATTCTGGGTGTTCTGGCTCTATGAAAACATATCCCTGTACACCTTTCGTGGTAATAACATCTCGACCTCGTTAGCTGGTCTGGCTCAAGCGACGATGGTCTAGAACTTGCTGGACGGATAACGCGATCCATACCATTCGCCACCCGTCAATCAACACTCATCAATTCCTTTGATACATCTCTTCGCAGAGAAGCAGAGCAGGAAGGGGAAAGCTGCCAAGGTCTATACAGATTTCGAGGGGTTTAAAAACTCCAGACTTCCAAATTCACTGAGGACACGACGGCTCGATGTTGAGTGAGAGCTGCAGGGGTGCCTAAAGTAGGAGTGAAAGGTGAGGCTTCAATTGCAAGAGCCAAACAGCATACTACAATCCTTTTATTTCGGGCTTCTATTTCGATTTCAGTTCCAGTAGCATGATATGAGACTTTGCTATCCGCAGGGATATTCAATGAGAGTCCAAAAGATGAGGTCAGTGCAATCACAACGAGGCCTCGTGGAGGTGTAGCTGAGCTGTATCAGCGCAAGGATAATCAACAAACCCGGAATTCTTGTAACAGAATTTACATGGTACATGTGCACATTGAACAGGGCATCCTCGAGCATACTACTACCTAAGGTGATGTAATGGCAGAGCGGGGTGACGGTAGCCGAGGTCAGATCTCTTGGCCTTCAGGAAACTCGGGAAAGAAGAGCCGCAGCTAGATCAAAGTCGTAAATGTGACAGGCCCTACGTTGCTTCAGGCCAAAAAGAGCAGTCGCAAATTCTTTGCTGGGCAGTTCGAGACAAACGTCGTAGCCATTCTTCACATGAATCACCCACGGTCACACTCTCGCCAAGCTTCATTTCCTTCAATTAATTTATTCGCCATCCAAGTCACACATGTTCCTATCTGTGTACAAACCTTGATTGCTAATATGGAAATGAAACGTCACATTTCAGATTCCAGCAGGCGTCGACGACTTCATAGCCAACCTGAGGTATCATCAGTTCCGTTCACGTAGAGCCAAGTCACATTGTTGGCTCTGCGATTACTGACATTGCCGCCATCGGTGACATCTCGTTCTTAACAACAAACGCCAAAGTTCAGCCAGTCTCCTGTTTTTATTTATCTGATGTATGGTTGATCATTCTGTTCGCGCGCTCTGTCTTAGGACATGTTGCTGGTCGCAGACTCCCGATGTCTCTCGACACGATCAATCAGGTACTAAGCATGCTTGTAGCACAACTTCATGGTTACACAGAATTACGAGGCATGAATAATTGCACCCACCCTCGTCAAATTCGCCGAATGGACGCTGGGCCTCCACCACTCGCATCGTTCCTGAACTGCATATCAGCACTCTTACGGTCGATCGCCACGACACCGAAACCTACATATAATCCACTCTTCTCATTCCACGTGTTTGCCTCAGTATAGAGCGAGCAAATAAGAGGCGTCGTCATCACTTCTCGGCACAGGCTTTCGTCGGCACACGAACGGCAGACCGCCGGATCGAGTTCGTCACGAATCTATCATGGGCATCCAAGGACGAATGCGATGAAGCCCGCATATCAGGTCGTACCAAAGCGAGGGATCTTGACCGCTTGACCGGGTACCAGATGTTGCTTGATCATTGGGTGGCCGGTGCTCATAGTTGTGACCAAGGGTCATGGCCCGATATGTTTCGGGCCTTCCTTGGCCAGGTGCAAGTGCACATTCAAAATGTCCAGCCGAGAGCAAGTCACCGACTGCCTCCTATTCGAACCCGGAGATACGAACAGTTCGCTGTCTGGGAATAATGGACTTTGGTCTGGTTCGGAGCTGGGAGTGATTGACAAGGTGAAATTGTTGAACATGCCGAAGTGGGTACAAAGTGGTATCACGATAGTTCTAACAGAGCACCGTCGGAGGTCAATCCCATATAAAAAATACTTTGAGTACCAGCAAGAGATAAGGTATCTTACGTTCAAGGCACAGTCAGTTCGGGGTATCTGCTATGCCTCTCGGAATACGGGCCAATCTCACCGTCGTTGGTCTCCACGTTCCACGCGGATGGCCTCCGGAACCGACCGCCAACAGAGATCGAGGCTACACAAATGCAAGATGCCGGGGCTTCGATCTGCACGACGTCGTTTTAGGGTCGATGGAACAACGGGATTCGAGGGCGAGCGAGCAGCTAGTCGTGACACACTAACACATTACGACACCCGAAACGTCACGACATAGCGAAGCCCCGGCATCAGTGGAATGCGGGGCATTGTCGTCGGAGACGCAGGAGATGTGACGCATCACCTGCGTGTGTTGTTTCTGTCCTTGGAGCCAGAACCGACAGCTGGGTCTTGGTGCTTGGTGAAGTGGGCGTCAAGTGAGGACGAGTCCGTGGTCTCGTAATGTAAGGTAATCCGAGTCCCCGTTCTCAGACACTACAGCCGGGGTAATCTAACAGTGCATCGTGGTACGGCCGCATACGTTGCCGGCTCTATGTTGAGACGACATGGAGCGTCAAGAAATAAGCTACGCATGCCACTCATGCTTGTCTTGTTTCGCGTTGTTTCGATTTCGATGCATGGACTACAACTGCGCAGTTACAGTGCATGCCTTTCAGCAAACTAGGTACAGTACTTAGCTATTGAGTACCTCAATAGCGTATCTGCTGTGCCTCCGAGGATGCGAGGTAGATACCCCGTAAGTGGAAGGCAAGGAACGCAAGTAGACAAGTACCTGATGGTACTAATTATAGGTGCGTACGAAGTAACAAGTAACTAAGTACTCCTTCACCTCCTTCTCAAGAACCTTACGTTTGGTGTTTCTCGTGGTGAAAAGTGCTGCCGGGTACAGCGGTCCAGGGATTAAAATGGACCTGGACAGCTCGGTACCGCACGGGCAGACTCGATGAATGAGCTGCAAAGTACCCAATACTTCCTTGACGCATTGACAGCTGTGCCACCCTCCTAATCACGCATCAAAACGTGTACCCAGGTACCTTACTGCCTCTGGCTGGGCCCACACCGAGCTTCTGCGTGCTTCTTTCGCTCGTCATCCCAAGTGGAGCCTCGGCCGATGCTGATTGGCATCCGTCGTCATCGCGCGACCTCCTAACTCCTCCGCCCTGCGGTTGCCCCGCCGTCGATCGCATTGCCCCGCCATCCAGAGTCCAGTATGGAGAGCTGAGAGGGGACAAGAGGACAAGAGGGACAAGCTTCTGCCCAGAGCCCAGAAAACGTGTTGTCTTCACTGTCAATCATCCGCTGTACGCATACAGGTATTAAAACATGTTCTCCTCCGCCCGCTCCAGCTTCCGCAAGCTTTCTCCCTTCCTCATCACCCGCAACCCACTCACAACCACAGCCACAACCACACGCACACGCAACTTCCACTCCTCCATCTTCAACATGAGCGTTAGCAAGACCACCCACCAGGAGGGCACTGGCGCCACTCCCGTCCCCGGCCAGACCGTCACCATTGAGTACACTGGCTTCCTCAAGGACACCAGCAAGCCCGACCAGAAGGGCGAGCAGTACGCTTCACCCGCCTGCCCTGCGCGCCGAGCTGATTGACTGACTGACGTGCTCCCCTCCAGGTTCGACTCTTCCGTCGGTCGCGGCGACTTTGTCACCAAGATTGGTGTTGGTGCCGTCATCAAGGGTGCGTCCTCTTCGTTGCCCTTTCCTCTTTGAATCAAGAACTGCGACTCTAACCCCTACTCCTCCAGGCTGGGACAATGGTGTCACCCAGATGAAGGTTGGCGAGAAAGCCACCCTCGATATCTCTGCGTATGCTCCCTCCACAACATCCCCCAAGACGCAAGCTTATGCTAACCAATCCTTTTAGCGATTTCGGCTACGGCGCTCGGTAAGCCCTCTCATCCCATCCCAGGCCAATTGCATCGCCCAATGTCTCGAACGTGGCCCGGACCCCACCTCTGCGAATGCTCTCTCAGCCCACCCAGCAGGGAGTCGTTCTGCATACATACACCTAGCTCCGTTTCCTCTACTCACTCCATCTCATCATGGTTGTGTGAATGAACATCAACTCGAACTCTTCATAACTGAGTGCGGATGAGCATGGGCTAACACACGTCCCACAGTGGTTTCCCCGGTCACATTCCCCCCAACTCCGACCTCATCTTGTAAGGATTCCCAACGTATCCGAAACCAATCAGCCATGCTAATTGAGAATGCAGCGACGTCTACCTGAAGAACGTCAAATAAATTCGTCTTTAATCGCCCCGTCCGCTTTTGCGCTCTAGATACCAGAAGGATATTGGGTTATTCTGGAATCTCCTGTCCCGGGGACTTCGCTAGAACTACCAGACTCTGCCCGGCGTGGCGGTCTTATGAACATCACGTCTAGGCTCTGTCATACTTGGGCCTTTGAGATCCAAGAGAGCTTTTTAACGGGCGGCTAAATGAAGAAATAGTCGATGCCTCCTTTTGCTACATTGAGTGACACTGAAACACAGTACGCTAGAGCAATCTATCTACCTTCCCAGCGTAGTGGCAATTGGTGTACCTGTTGGAGAGCACATGTTCCCAGGACAGGGTGAAGCTCGGCCTGCTTACACAAAAACGTACCATGGCAGGTCACCTTCAGAGATGTTCCATGATGACGACCCCGACACAATGATCAATCAACTAGGATCGGGTTACTAATACATGCAACCAGTCCCTCCGCACTGCCCGAGGTGTGTGAATTTTTAAGAAGACGTGTTGGCAAGCGATATTTTCATTTCCTGCATTTTCATGCTGACGAAAAGCATTACGGGTATTTTCCTGAAGATCTGATCATGTCCTGCCCCGCCATTGCTACGACGTAGGAACAATTTCTAGGGTCCAGGGTAGTCGCATTGGCAGGGAGCTCTAGCAGGCAGGGCCCTCATGCACTGGTTGTAAGCCATATTAATATTGATGAATAATGTAATACTCAAGAGCAGACCTAGCCATCAACTCTGCATTCTTGCAAAGTCCTCGTGCACCTGGTGAGAATCTAAAGGGTGAGACATGACCTCGTCTGGTGGTCAAAGGCACCGCTCGATCTAACCAAATGATGGAGCGGCTTGTTTGCGCCCAGCGCAAGACAGGTGGGGAAGAAGACGATGTCGGATGGAGGGAAGGACACCCTGACATGTAAGAAGAGTCTGACTGAGAGATTTAAAATATCACAGGCGCTGGGGAAATCACTGCCAAAAACGGCGACCGCCGATGAACTTCAGTCGATGGCATGATGGAGAAGTTTGCGAATGATACATGGACTTTTATCTGGCATCCCTACCAACCTTAGTACCTTATTCGCACGGTCTGCAGTCGGTTTGTCACCATGGGTGACAAATGCCCCACCCTGGTTCCTGCCTCGTTGCCCCTCATTCGCATTCCCGTCCCGTCCCACTGCTCAGGGCGTTGAGGCAGTGTGGTAGGCAGGAAGCCACTGGAAGCTGATGCGCCCCGCCACCTGTAAGAAGCCGCTCGGGGACCATTACCTCATCAACATGGCTGCCGCCTCTCCTCTGCCTCTGACTGCCTGCTCCGTCTTCCTCTCTTCTCTCCAAAACCCTCCCAACCACAAACGCCCACGGATCTCTCTTCTACGATCCATCAAACGAGAGACCCAGCCCACCTTCCCGCGACCCTGCGAATTATCTCTCCACCCTCGCAGGTCTCTTCAACTGTCCCTCGCCGTCCTTGAATCAGCTGCTTGGTGGGGTTGAGCTCTGCCTGGTGCTGGATCACGCTCGACGACTCCTAACCGCAAAACCTCCAAGATTCCCTCCTTATCTGCGACAGGCAAGCTGGGGAAGCGAAAGTTCTCCGAAGGGGAGTCACCTACATCCCACAAACGCATCATGGCTGTGAGTTTACCTCCCTCTCGCGATATCCCTCCCCAACAGCCCCGTAGAGGACAGCTCTCTCATCATGATCGCCCTCTGTCATGCCGAACTCAGCACCGTTTACGCACCTGGCTTCGCGCCACGGCTCGATCCATCGCTTTATGCTGACCACAGCTCACCTTTAGGAATCCAAGCTGCCCGAGGTCGACCTCGCGACCCGAATGCAGGTTGACGAGTCTGTCATCGGACATAACGAGATCGACGAGTCCCTTTACAGCCGACAGCTCTATGTCCTGGGCCATGAGGCCATGAAGCGCATGAGCGCTTCCAACGTCCTCATCGTCGGCCTCAAAGGCCTCGGTGTCGAGATCGCCAAGAACATCGCCTTGGCTGGTGTCAAGAGTCTGACTGTCTACGACCCCACCCCAGTCCACATGGCCGATCTGTCGTCCCAGTTCTTCCTCAAGGCTGAGGATGCCGGACAGGCCAGAGACGATGTCACGGCCCCCCGCCTGGCTGAGCTCAACGCCTACACTCCCGTTAAGGTCCACCAGTCCCCTGGGTAAGTTGTCGCTGCAAACACTGCGCATCCGGCGCTACTAAGCTGACCACCTCTTTAGACTCGTCGGCGAGAACCTCTCACAGTTCGACAAATACCAAGTCGTTGTTCTGACCAATGTCCCCATCGACCAGCAGAAAGCCATCGCCGACTACTGCCACACCAAGGGCATCTTCGTCGTCATTGCTGACACCTTCGGTCTTTTCGGCTCCCTTTTCTGCGATTTCGGCGAGAAGTTCACCGTCATGGATCCCACCGGCGAAACCCCCTTGAGCGGAATCATCGCGGGAATCGACGAGGAGGGTCTGTTGTCTGCCCTCGATGAGACTCGACACGGCTTGGAGGATGGCGACTATGTTACTTTCACCGAGATTGAGGGCATGGAGGCTCTGAACGGCGCCGAGCCTCGCAAGATCACTGTCAAGGGCCCTTACACATTCTCGATTGGCGACGTCACCGGTCTTGGCCAGTACAAGCGTGGCGGCATGTACATGCAGGTCAAGATGCCACAGATCATTAACTTCAAGACCTTCACCAGTGCCTTGAAGGAACCCGAATTCTTGGTGTCTGATTTCGCCAAGTTTGACCGACCCCAGCAGCTTCACCTTGGATTCCAGGCCCTTCACGCTTTCCAAGTTGCTAAGAAGCGGCTCCCCAACCCCATGGATGATGAGGATGCGACCATCGTTCTCGGCGCAGCTAAGAGGTTCGCTGAGGAGGAGGGCATGGACATTGAGCTGGACGAGAAGCTGTTGAAGGAGCTGAGTTACCAGGCCATGGGCGATCTTAGCCCGATGGCTGCCTTCTTCGGTGGCATCACGGCGCAAGAGATTCTCAAGGCGGTGTCCGGAAAATTCTCGCCTGTAAAGCAGTGGATGTACTTCGATTCCCTCGAGTCTTTGCCCACGTCCACGAAGCGATCAGTCGAGCTTTGCAAGCCCAGAAACAGCCGGTACGACGGCCAGATCGCCGTTTTCGGTACCGAGTACCAGGAGAAGATTGGGAACTTGAAGCAGTTCCTTGTTGGCGCCGGCGCTATCGGTTGTGAAATGCTCAAGAACTGGGCAATGATCGGCCTGGGTGCGGGCCCTCAGGGCAAGATTTGGGTGACCGATATGGACTCCATTGAGCGAAGCAACCTGAACCGACAGTTCCTGTTCCGTGCTGACGATGTTGGACACATGAAGAGTGACTGCGCCGCTAGGGCTGTCCAGCGAATGAACCCTGAGTTGGTAGGCCACATTGAGACTTTCAAGGAGCGCGTTAGCCCCGACACTGAGAACGTTTTCAATGAGACCTTCTGGCAGAACCTAGATGGCGTGACCAACGCTCTGGACAACGTCGAGGCGCGAACATACGTGGATCGAAGATGTGTCTTCTTCCACAAGCCTCTGCTCGAGAGCGGTACCCTCGGAACCAAGGGTAACACGCAGGTTGTGCTCCCCCACCTCACCGAGTCATACTCCTCTTCGCAGGACCCCCCCGAGAAGGAGTTTCCCATGTGCACCATCCGCAGCTTCCCCAACCGCATCGAGCACACTATTGCTTGGTCCAAGGAGTACATGTTTGAGAGGTCCTTTGTTAAGGCCCCTCAAACCGTCAACCTGTACCTGACCCAGCCCAACTTCATTGAGACGACCTTGAAGCAGGGCGGCAACCAGAAGGATACGCTGGAGACTATCCGAAACTACCTGACCACTGAGCGACCTCGAACCTTTGAGGACTGCATCGCCTGGGCCCGCATGCTCTTTGAGACCGAGTTCGCCAACAAGATCCAGCAGCTGCTGTACAACTTCCCCAAGGACGTTGAGACTTCGACCGGTACGCCGTTCTGGTCTGGTCCCAAGCGTGCCCCCGACCCTCTCAAGTTCGACCCCAACAACGCCACCCACTTCGGGTTCATCGTGGCGGCGGCGAATTTGCACGCCTTCAACTACAACATCAAGTCGCCCGGTACCGACAAGTCTATTTACCTGCGCGAGCTGGAGAATGTCATTGTCCCCGACTTCTCCCCTGACTCCAGCATCAAGATCCAGGCTGACGATAAGGAACCTGTAAGTGACTTTGCTTTAAATTTACATGACAATGTGCTGACTCGCGAGAAGGACCCGAATGCCAGTACCTTCGATGACAACGATGAGCTGGACAAGCTCACTGCCAGCCTGCCTTCGCCTAACACCCTGTCAGGCTTCCAGTTGGTGCCTGTCGACTTTGAGAAGGATGATGACTCGAACCACCACATCGACTTCATCACTACTTGCAGCAACTTGAGAGCAGAGAACTACAAGATCGAGGCTGCGGACCGACACAAGACCAAGTTCATCGCTGGTAAAATTATTCCCGCCATCGCCACGACCACTGCTCTGGTCACCGGCCTGGTGGTCCTTGAGCTGTATAAGATCATTGACGGCAAGACGGATGTTGAGCAGTACAAGAACGGGTTTATCAACCTGGCTCTGCCATTCTTCGGTTTTAGCGAGCCGATTGCCAGCCCTAAGGTTGAGTACAAGGGACCCAACGGCAAGGTCACTCTTGACAAGATCTGGGACCGATTCGAGATGGAGGATGTGACGCTTCAGGGGCTCCTGGACTACTTCAAGGAGCGCGGCCTGACTGTCAGCATGCTGAGCTCGGGAGTCAGCCTCTTATACGCATCTTTCTTCCCTCCGGCCAAGCTCAAGGAGCGATACAGCCTTAAGCTCAGCCAGCTGGTTGAGACGATTTCCAAGAAGCCCATTCCTTCGCACCAAAAGGAGGTCATCTTTGAGATTGTAGCGGAGGACCTGGATGAGGAGGACGTGGAAGTGCCCTATATCAAGGTGAAGGTTGCGTGAAGCGGCTTACGAGTATAGTTTGGCAGGGATAGAGAGCAACAAGTGAAGATTGCGGCCAAGGTGCAATAGAGCACGGCCTGAACGTATGGATGATGCATAAAGATAGATGAATATTACGCTCTGGCTATATCAAGACTTTTGAGTGGACGCATTCGTTGTGTTGAACTGGGGTTTCCAGACGCAAAGCTAATCCAGACAGTGACGACGTCTGGGATCCCTGAGGTTGGCCCATCTGATGAGATAAAGTGCAAGAAGAATACTCAGCTGTGAGAAAACGTAAGGATGGAATGCCTCATGATGAAACAAAGTTCAAACAGTGGCATGAGAGGCCGGCCAGCGACTTCTCCGTGTGGTTACCAAGCAGTTCGTCATGCTAGGCCGAATTATCAAGAAGCATGGGCTGATGACTGATGCGGCTGCAGCCACTAGCGAAAAGCGGGGTGGCGGCGCCCTGGATTACGCCAACATTATCAATATTGAGACTTGAGTGCTAGCAGGCAATACGTCAGGATGGAGGAGCTGAGGTTGGTTATCTGCTGCGAGTGGTGTAGGCGAGTAGTGTACTTCGTAGTAGGCAGGTGGTTGATTTTGTCATGAGGGGCGTGTTGCTGAGAAAGTATTAGTGAGCCACGATGCGGAGGCGGCGAAACGAGCGAAAGGGGAGGGTGGCACGGCAGCCATTCGACACGATAGGATGGATTCCCTTTTTGCATCACATCCCCACAAAGTTTGAGCACCTAGTATATATAGACGTGCATTCGCTGGCCATCGTCGATTTGTCCCTCTTTCCAAATGTTGATGCAGAGACTCAGCACTCGAGCTTCAAGAGCCTGTAACAAGAACCCTCAACTCCAACTCCAACAACAGTGCCAGCTAGCCAGGCCATTTGCTTCGCATTCGAAGACTTTGGCATTTGCACGTCAATCATTAATATCGACATCGCGGTCACCTAACACCAATCCTTTCTTGTTTGGAAACCAGATCAGAATGGTGAGTTGCCACTTTCTAGGACCTCATCCCATGCCACGATATCACTGACACAGCTTCACGACAGGCCAGCACCGCCTCCAAAGTCACCGACTGGGTGAAGCCCGGCGACAAGTCTGGCGAGTTCAAGCGCCAGGTCAGCTCGTTCCGCGACTTCATCTCGCGCGAGGCCGGCGCGCAGTACCCGCCCGAGAAGGGCCGCTACCACCTCTACGTCAGCTACGCCTGCCCCTGGGCGCATCGCACCCTCATCGCCCGCAAGCTCAAGGGCCTCGAGGACATCGTGTCCTTCTCCGTTGTCCACTGGCACCTCGGCGCTGGCGGCTGGCGCTTCGTCACCGCCGACGAGAGCGACATCCCCGGCGAGAACGTGGTGCCCGACCCCAACGAGGGCCATGAGGCCTTCACGCACCTGAGCGACGTGTACTTTGAGGCCGAGGCCGATTTCCAGGGCCGGTACACCGTGCCAGTGCTTTACGATAAGAAGACGAAGCGCATCGTCAGCAACGAGAGCAGTGAGATTCTGCGCATGTTCAGCACCGAGGTAAACCCCTTCTCTCTTCCCCATTTATGCGGATGATATGAAACTGACTTCTTCATAGTTCGATGACCTCATCGATGAAAAGTACCAGGCTATCCAGCTGTACCCCAAGGAGCTGCAGGAGAAGATCGAGGAAACCCACAAGTGGACGTACGACCTGATCAACAACGGCGTGTACAAGTCGGGCTTTGCCACGACGAGCGAGGCGTACGAGCGCAACGTGGTGGCCCTATTCGAGGCTCTGGACCGCGCAGAGAAGCACCTGGCGGAGCAGAAGGACGGGCCGTTCTACTTTGGAACGACACTGACCGAGGCCGACATTCGGCTGTACGTGACCATCATCCGGTTCGACCCCGTGTACGTGCAGCACTTCAAGTGCAACATCCGGGACATTCGGTCGGGGTACCCGGCGCTGCACCGGTGGATGCGCAACTTGTACTGGACGCAGCCGGCGTTTGGGGAGACGACGCAGTTCGAGCACATCAAGTGGCACTACACTCGCAGCCACACGCAGATCAACCCGCTGAGCATCACGCCCGTGGGACCGCTGCCGCACATTTTGCCGCAGGAGGAGGAGGTGGCGGCTGCGAGGAAGTGAGGGGATGATCAAGTAGTAGCAATATGTATCTAGGCACTGCACGGCTTAATTGATGAATGATTCGAAAGAGTTCAAGACAAACAGACTGGAAGGTTCGTGAGATTGAGAAACACAACGTAACTACTACCTAGGAACCCAAGCTCTGCTCGGTTCATACGAGGCGTTCCCGACCATGACAAGTGAAGTGGATCAAGAGTGTTGCAGACAGCCCACAAGCTCCTTCGGCAGTTGAGCATTGATTTAATGAAACCGAAGCTCACTCTATCGCGATGGATGTCCAGACTGGCCAATGACAACGCCCTCGGCTGCTACATGCCGCCGTGCAGCTCAGAGCTCAAGACGAGCGAGGGGCTCGGAGCCACGCTCGCGCCAGAGATCAAGGCGAAGGTGCCGCGCTTCTGGTAGCTTCAGTGGATCTGCGCATCAGTGATCGGTGGGCCAAAAGGGCTCCCGGTCCATCTCCCAGGCTTCTTGCGGGACGGACAAAGGAGATCGAAGGCCCCAGAGATGCACGAACCTGGAAATCCCCCAGGCGGATGGAGGAACCTCTCGACGTCGGAACGGGGTGTGGTGCCAGAAACCGGGCCAGCTGACCTGGCACCGGTACCTCGGCCGCAGTGACGTGTTCGTACCTGGCCAGGTACCCTCCCCAGCTGAGCGGATGCGTCCTCGCCGCCTCCGACAACGGGTCCAGGCGCGCCCATCAGCAGGCTTGGGGGCCTGAGCTGCCTGGAGCGCAGCGGAGTTGGCCACTGGAGCCGTGACTCTGGTAGGCGGCGGGGTACCTGGAGCAGTACCTGACGACAGCTGGCCAGCCAGGTAGCGCGCCCGAGTCGCGCCCCCAGGTTCTCCAGCTCCCACTGTTCTTCTGTCCCGTGCCAGTCATCAATCAACCCAAAACCCATCCATCACCACCAAAAAAACACACACACACACACAAGCACCCGACCTTCACCCACCTGCAACCAACCCACTCTCTCTCTCCTCCTGTAAACCACCCGCCAGCCCCAACGCTCAACCCTCACCACACCGACGCCCGACCGACTCGTTTTCTTTCGCCGACAGTGAACTCTTCGCACCGCAGCGCATTTCTCGCAACACCAAATCCCTCCTGGCCCTCTCTCTGGGCCGCCTTAACCCCCCTGCCAGTGTCCCTGCGACCTGCGACTGAAGCCAACGAATCATCCCGACTGCCCTCCCTCCCTCACCTCTCTCGCCCTCTCTCTCCGCCCTCCCTCACAGCCTTGGCTGGTGGCTCCAGAACTGCCAGCCCAATTCCGGCCCCACCTCTCTTCTCTTTCTCTGTCGCCTCGTCACCTTTGCAGTAGCTCTTCTCCATCTCTGCATCGTCGCCTTTTGTCTCCTCTCGCCGTCATAGGTGCCCGACAACCTCGCACCTTACCGACCGATAGCCCTCAACTCAACCAAAACCACATACACAACCACAACTTCGTCTCGATTCTTGAAACTTCCCAGACCTTCGATACTCACCTCCCGACCTCAATCACCGACACGTTTACTGAGCAACCATTCTGCCCCGATTCAATCTCCCGCACTGTTTCTCTGACCGCGCACACGAACCCACTTCTCAATCTCTTCCGCCCTCCTATCTCTGTGCGACGATCGCTTCCCGTCGGATGCGCATCGCATCGCATACACCCAAACAATGGCTCTTCGATATACCGCCGACGACCTCCGACACCTGCAGGAGTCGCCGTTATGTATAAGGCCGCCAAACCTCCCTCCCGCAGAGGAGTGGATGGGGTGAGTTGCCACAACTGTCCTGATCTGCCACCGCTAGTTTTTGACAATGTTTTAGCCCACCATCCGAACAAGCCCGTGTTCAGACCAAGACTGCTGGCGAGCGACCTCGATCAAATGACAACGCGATCATCGATCAAGGGCCCCGACGAACCGGCCTCGAACGACATGTATCGCGAAACAGTGCTAGTCAGTTGCCCTGTAAATGACCCCCGCATAACCAAGTTGGCGTGCTAACATGTGCGCGCACCGTCTAGATCCCGAAGACATAGTCTTTGCACCTCCTCGAATGGCCTTTGCCTCTGCTTCCGCGCGAGGAAACAAGTCGATTGATGACAAGACCATCAAGGACCCCGATGCTCTAAGTCGATTCGGCAACTTCCGAAGTCGCAATGGCGACGCCGACGCCGATCGCTTCCGCGACGGGCGTCCCGCCAACGGTTTCCGCCGCCGCGAGGGCGATGGAGAGGCCGAAGGCTGGAGCACAGTCAAGCCGCGCAAGAGCTTCGGCCACGAGGGCGCTGAGCGCTTCCATGGCCGCATGGGTGGCAACTTCCGAGACGACAAGCGACAACCCAGAGAACGGGATGAGCGCGAGGCTCCTCGAGATCGTCCTGCGCGCAATTTTGACAACTTCACTCGAGAGAGGGATGGAGACGACGCCGATGCCCGAGCCCGCAACGGGCTAAATCGGGGCAAGGTCGAGCCGTGGTTCAAGAACGAGTCCACCTCCAACACCAATACCAACACCAACAACGAAAGCTTGGCCCCCGAGAAGCGAGAGCGCATTGATCGTGCAAAGAGCTGGAGGGACCGTGACAAGGATGCCGAAGTCGTCGACGACCGTAACAACAACCGAACCCATGAGAGACGATGGGGCCGCGATCGCGACCAACGAGTCGAGCGAGAGCCCGAATGGCTCGACGAACCGCTTGAGGAGCACCCTGAAGCTCACACTCAGCAAGACTTCCAGAAGTGGATGGAGGAAATGAAGAAGGCCAAGAACCGCGCACCCTCAGCTCCCGGCAAGCCTGGCCCACCCGAGACGGTACAGGCTCCCATCGAAATCGAAAAGCCCGCTGTTCAGTCTGCCCCGGCTGTTGAAGCTGGTCCGGACAAGTTCTTCATGGCCTTTGGTGGATCCAAATCAGGCCTCGAGACGTCGACCCCCGGCGAACCCGCGGAGTCGAACATGCCCAAGGCCGCCGGAAAGTCATCTCGATTTACCTCTTTCTTCTCTCACCCCCAAGAGGAGGTTCGAGGAAGACCGGAACCTCCTCCTCAGATGACTGCACCTCCAATGAGTGCACCCCCAATGACGATGGCCGGACCCCCGATGACTGGCCACCCGATGTCTGGACCTCCCATGAACGGAATCCCCTTCCCATGGTTGGAGGCCCAGCAGCGCCGCATGCTCCCGAAGAAGAGAGGCAGGCGTTCCAGCAGCTTCTCATGAAGCTTCAGAAGCAGACCATGAGCGCAACCCCACCTGGCTCTTCCCCATACGCGGTCCCCCCGCACATGAGTCCCGCGAACGGTGGAAAGCCAAACTCGATGATCTCGCCAGAGCCTCAATTCCAGCAGTACGGAGGTGACCGCCGAATGGAGGGAATGCCTATGGGAAGACCACCGCCGCAGCACGTCCAGGAGATCCTTGCTCCACGACCGCAACCGCAGTCAGCCCGTCCGGAGCAGCTCCTTCAGGACCTTGTCGGCCAGCGCCAGCGTGCCCCGAGCCAACCCTCTGGACGCCCCGAGATTGCCCGCAACAACAGCAACACTGAGTTCCTAATGAACCTCATGAGGGCGCCGCCAGATGCGCAGCGCAATGAACAGCTGATGCGCATGGCCCAGCCCCAAAAGCAGCAACAGATGCCCCACCTCAACGACCGGGAACTCGATTACTCCAGAGATCCCAGAGATACTCAGCGCCAGATGCGCCCTCAGCCACCACCCGGCTTCCCCATGGATGAACCCTACCGCAACGCCGACCCCGATGCTCGGCCCAACCAGCCCACTCAAATCCTGCAGCGCCCACCGCCTCCTCCCGGACTGGATCAGATGCCGCCTAGCTGGATGCCCGGTGGAGGCCAGATGCCTCTTCCCGTCCAGCGTGGACCCATGATTCCTCCTCCCGGACTCGCTGGTGGCCCCGGTGGCCACAACGGTCCTAACGGCCCCAACCGCAACATGCCCATGCCTCACATGTTCCCCCCCAACTTCCCTCCCGGTGCTATGCCTCCCCTCGAGGCCATGGGCGGTATGCCCCCTCGCAACATGCCCCCTCCCCCACCGGGCTTCTTCGGCGGCCCTCCCCACGGGTTCATCCCCCCGGGCCTCGGCGGCTTCAACGGACCACCCGTGCCTGAATACGCCGGCGCACCCTTCGAAGGCCGCGGCATGCCCCCTACGGGCAACCCCGGTCGTGGCGCTGCCTATGGCAGGCCTTAAGCCTGTCACCTCTTACGCAGCACCGATTTCGGTGGTCGATGCTTGACTCGCATCTGCAACTATGCCGAGCATGTACGAAAATCATAACCTGTCGAAAAAGATCTCACTACCCACAGCTACTACTACTACTACTACTACAATACGATTGCTTTTTTCTTACTCTCTCCCCAAAGGCACGGGGTCAAATCTGGGGAGCAGTACACCACCCCTCTGCATATTGTGGGACCAGGAGGTCCATTTTGTTCGAGTTCTTTTTTTGATGTTTTGTATTTTTGGAAGCACGGCGATGGGCAAGGGGGCAGACGTCGGCCGCGTAGCTAGTGGGCTCAATGGGATCTTGATTGACAGGCGTGTTCTTGAGTGTCTTGATTATCGGCGTGAGATCCAATCTGACTCGTGTCTATGTATGTTACAAGTTGCTACGACTAGTTTAGCTCATGGACTGCAAGTGCAACCGAATGTCTATCAGCGCATGATACAGCACATGTAATAATAGGCAAAATGCCAGGTCTTCCAAGACATAGATAATTATCGTCTCATCGACATATATATACATGCACGTCACAGGAGGGCTCTATATGCCAGGTGTTGGCCCACCCCCCTTGTCAACCCAATCATCCAGTCCAAGTCGTGAATGTGTCCAACCCAAGATGGGAGGCTTTCCGTCAAAAGGCTGGAACTTTGGAGGTGACTTGAGACGCGAAAGAAGAAAACCAAGAAACGGGAAAATAGAACAACGCCGCGCTCCGGAAGACGTAACCAAAGTGCACTGAAACCATCCCGTTTACCCAACTATTCGTGGCACAAAGGAGGAGCCCAGCTGGGAGAGCCAGAAGCAGTATTGGTGCTGGTATCATGACAGCTCTCCGCTGTTTGTCGTCGACCGACTGCTGCTGATGCTGCCTGCCTTTCGCCTCGACCTCGACCTCGACCCCAAGGAACCGCCGCTGCTGGGAGAGCCCTACTTCTTCATGCCCAGGAAATTCCTCCGCTTCTTCTCCTTGAAGCCTCTGGGGTCTTCGTAGTGGTAGGGGCCGTGGGAGGACCCATTGCTGGCCGACGGCTTCGACGGGTTCAGCGAGACATTGGACATGGCTGCGGTGGGGGGAGCACCTCCCGCGGGGACTGGACGACCGGGTAAACCGCTAGGAGCAACGGGCCTACGCGGTGGCGCACCGCCTGACTGCGGTGCGCCCATCGGAGGAGCCTGCTGCGGCGGAGGGCGAGGCGGCGCGGGACGCTCGAAGAGATGGGCCGGGGCACGAGGCTTGGGACGTTCTAGAGGGAGGTCCAGGTGGCGCTTATCGCGGCCAAGGTCGCGGACCTGGCGGATGAAGAGCTCGGGAGTGAGCATGTGCGAAGTGGTAAGGATGATGTCGCGGCTGCGCTCGACGCCGACTTCGTAGCACGCGCGGCTCTCGCTGTAGGTTGCTCCTCCAGCCATGAAGACGATGATTCGCTGTCGATTCTCTGGTGGACGTCGTCCCGCAGCTGCCCAGTTTGGCCGGCCGGTGCGGAGCGATCCTCCCTGAGCTATTATAAGGTCCTCATTAGGGTCCAGCGGCGGCTTCACGTAGGGGAAGTTTGTTTGCTCCAAGATGCCTCGTGCCAGTGCGTCGACGGCGTGCTTCAGAACCGGTTCGAAGCGCGATAGGCCGTACTCCTCACTGATCTGAGCTGTCTTGGGGTCGATAGGGAACAAAGGCGGCGGGACCTGCCGCACGTCTTTAAGGCCATGGATCATCCGTCCACCGAGATGCTCGAAGTTGCTCACAGCCTCGCTGTCCTGTAGTGGCAAGGAAGAATGGGCTAGTAGTCGCTTGATGTCCTCCGAAATAACACCATCGCGGTACAGAACGAACATGATAATGAGTCGGAGTCGGTCAGAAGGTGTGACCGATTCGTCGTCGAGTAGTCGGACCACGGAGTCGAGGACGTTTTTGGGCTTGCGGAAGTCCTCGTCCAGCCCTGTCGCCAGGGTTTGTTCCACCACTGCAATATCAGGCAGTTTGTGTTTCTGGAAGATGTTCATACATTCTTGTGCCATGGTTAGGTGCAGCGAGTAAGCCTCCTTCATCTCCTGGAACTGGGGTAGACCCGCCAACATGTCGCGGATGTTGTTGAGGTTGGTGGTATCGGCGTTCTCGTTGGTAAAGTGCGGGTTCTCGTCGAGAAACCTTTGGAAGTCGCCCATGAGCTTGTCAATGGTGTCTTTCATGTGTCGGTGGCGGTTATCGACCCAGATCTTGTCCTTCTCCGCGAGCTCCATGTCCTTCTCCTCCGCTTGGGGGGTTCCTTCGTTGATGGTGGTGCGGAACGTGACTTTCTCGCCATCCTTAATTGGGAGGAGGTCGTGGGCCATGGCCTGGTAGGTGAATTCGTGCACCAGCGGGGCCATGAGGTCCATGGATCGGTCTGTGATGATTAGGTTTGCCTGTGGTCGCTGGGAGGGTGGCGGGAAGCTGGAGTCCCATTGTGCGTATGAGTCCAGTTCTTCTTGCACGAACCGTGCCAAATGCGAGCATAGAACGGCGGCATCGTGAAGCGCATTCGTCGGTTTGTAGTATCTCACTTTCGGATACTCGCCAAGGGTGATGCAGAGACCGGCGATCTATGATGCGCGTCAACCCTACCCGCTCCACCCGGGATAGCAGGGAACTTGAGAACATACCTTTTGTGCCAGGCCTTTCATGTGCTGGGGGACGACCGCATTACACGATGGGTGGTAGAGCATGGGAAAGCTCCAAGGGTCGTGGAAGGTGATGAGGTGAGATTCTCTAGGGAAAAAGTTGACGAAGAGGGTCTGGAAGCCTGCGCGCTGCTGGCGAGCGCCGGGGAAGTCGTCGATCTTGCGGCGGAGCGAGGGGTCGAGAAGGCCGGTCCAGACGAGGTAGTAGCTGCGGTAGCGGCGCATCTCGAAGTCGGCGAGGAGGCACTCGACGGCAAAGGACTCGGGCGAGAGGATGTAGATGGCGTCCATCTCGGGGTTGGGATCGCGACGGTCTTCGATGCGCTCGATAGCTATGGTGGGAGAGAGGGAGGGGTCAGCTCAGGTGGGTAGGCGGACGGGAGGGGCGGGAGGCGAACTGACTGGCGATGTTGTTGTTGAGGATGTCATCTTCCTTGACGGCGTTGTCGATGATCTTCTTGGAGTTCGCGTCGACGATTAGGCATTTCCACTGCGGGAACGGCGGGTGTTAACTGGTTTCTCGGCTGGGCAGAGGAGGGAGCGAGGCGGGCTTTGAACGTACGTCGTTTTTGGTGATGCTCTTGATCTGGCCGAGAATCACTGGGGAGCAAGCATGAGCGGCGGATACACGGGCGTTGGAGAGGACAAGTTACCATCGTGCTGTTCTTGAATGACGGACAGCCCCATGGTGGACGTTTGGACGGCGCGGGCTGCCCCGTCACGATGTTGGGACTCGGGAGGGAAGGGAGAGAGGGAGACGGGCGGTGGGAGTTGGATTGCGGGATGGCGAGAGGGCGATGGGAGGTGGGAGGTGTTTTGCGACGGGAAAGGTTGTTCCGGGTACGTGCAGTCGGCGACGGTCTCTGCGGAGGGTCCGGAGCGGTCGAGTACACAGGCGAGGCCGAGGGCTATTGAACTTATCAAGTCCAAGATTCGAGGTCGACGTCGAGATCGGGTTTGGTGTCGTGTCTTCGTCCTCGGTCAGGAGTTTGGCGGGGTTTCACTCAAAGCAGCCGCAGCCGCAGCCCGGTTCGCTGTGGATCCGTCCCCTCGACGCCCAAGTTGCAAGGCCCAAGGCTTCCCAGGCCAGGGCTCCCTTGCTCCCCTACTAAAAGTAGCGCCAGGCGGCTTGTTGGCTGATGACGACCGCTGTAGAACACCGCCAATAGCTCCAATAGCCTCCGCTGCGACGTCCTGCCTCGCCACCAAGTCCTGTCTTTTAGCGCCTGGCTGCCCAGGCGCCCGCCCATTCTTTTGCGCGGGCAGCGGTGTGCAGCGTCCAGCATGCAACCAACAGCATGCGGCCTGCAGCAATGAGGTCATTCCCAAAGCTTGGGGGAATGCATATTTGAACTTCCCTCAAGCTGGCTGTCATCATAACCAATACGCACTCGGGTTTCTGAACGAGTAAATAGATACGTCTTTTGTCTGGGCGTCGTTCTACTGAAACAGTCTATTTGATAACAATTCTATGCAGTCCCCTGGCAAGTCCCCGTTTCAAACCATCGCCTGTGAGTCGTGTTACGCAACGTCTCCCTCAGTAATTTGGTGGGGGTCGTCAAAGTTGACGGAGGTGGTCAGTATGCCTTACAGATGGACCGCTAGGACATATCCCAAAAAACCCATTCTAATGCGATTCTCTGTTGAGTCATTTTCCTAGAGGCCTTCTTCAGGTTGTCCTCCCTCGGGATAGACTTGTGCGGCGTCTACCTACAGATGAGTCCTCCACCCGAGTCCTAGCAGGCAGCAAGTGGCGGCAACAGCATCATCCAGCTGCATGAACGCCTTTGTCTAAATTCAGGAATCCACCGTTAGTCTCGATGCGTCGGCTGAAATCTCTAAGATCCTAGCCCGTCCTGTCTCTGGGTTGTTGAGTATCATACCATTCCAAAGCTCCGTCACCCATCCCCCCTCAGATATCTCTCCACATCTACTCTGCCATAGATCTCCCCTTGGAGCCTCTCGTTCCGTATCCTCTCCTTCTCTGCAAGTTGCCGCATCTCCTTTCGATTGAGCTTCCTCGGCTTCTCCACCTTCTCCTTCTTGAGCACGCTCTCCGGCACCCTCGCCCCAACACCGAGCGTGTCCTCCTTGGGCGCTACCTTGATGGGATACCGCAATCCCTCACCTTCGCGGCCCAGGCCCCGTCGCGCATCGGGGTCCCAGCCCTGTGCCTCGAGAGCACGTAGTCCCATCCGTGAGCGGTCCAGTGCAGATGGTGGGTGAGAGTGCGTTAGACAGACTTGGTGAGCGAGTGAGGTTTCATGCGGTCCTGATGAGGCGGTGGTGGGAAGGGCGCAGATGGGGCAGATGTCCACGGCATCTTGTGATGTAGATCCTTCCGTCAGATTTGAGGTCGAGGAAGCATTCTGCAAGACGACACTGGCGTAAAGGTCTCCGATGGCAGTCGCCGGCGTTTTCGAGCCTTCTATCGTCGACTTGATGCCAGCATCGGGGTCCTTGGCGGGGACGAACTCGACCCGCTTGCGCTTCAGGCCCGCGCCAAAAGGTCGTTTGTGGTGGAGGGGAGTTTCCTCCTCGTCATCGGAGCCATTGTCTGCAGAAAAATCGGGCGATCTTTGCATTTTAACAGGAAGTCTGCTTCGTATGTCCAATCCAACCTGTGGCAAGGCGAGAAAGGAAGACGATGATAATGAAGTGCCCCAAGGTTAGCTGCCTGGGGAACATGGTGAGTGAGCCGGCTGCCGGACCCACTCCGGCTAAACCATAATGGTGCAAAGCTGCGAGAAGGGCTGATAATTGTGTTTAATCAAGCAGTTCAAGAGCTACAGTAATGACCGTCACTGTTTTATAAAATAACTACTTAGTAGTTTTGATTAAACATTTATGAAGTCGGTTTCAGTTTAGTAAAACACTATTCAAACTAAAAGGGGGTTTCCATCATAACTAAACCCTCGCTTCACACAGCAACAGATCGATCGCCAAATAATGGATGCACTAGCACTAATCATTCTTCAAGTAAGTCAAACCACTCCGGAATCTCCTTAATGAGACTCCACATGTGCTTCTCCAGCCTAACCGCACACTTGGAGTATACCGTCGTTGTGTCATTATACTGCCGACAATTACTGAAAATCAATTTCAGATCGCCAACAAGGTCTTTCGGCGCGGTATAAAGATCACGCTCCAATTTCTCTTCCATAGTCGATAGATCCATTGGTGATGTAATGAAATTGTAATAATCATGGACTTCGTCTTTGTTGACTGGATGGAGGAAGGGCCATGCTTGTTTGTGGTTTTGGATTTGATACAGAAAACGTCGAAGTTCGGTGAAGTGAGGTCCGTGGCGTGGTTGTCTTGCTAACTCGTCCATGCCTGGAGACCAGCCAGTTGCCCGAATGGCAGGAGTAGAGAGTGGATCTATTGGAGTGACAACGCCGTTGGCCCATTGCTGAGGCGGTTGATGGACGATGTGGCTTTTGCTCAAGAAACGAATCTTTGCTAGTATGATTTCCTTCTGCTTCAGAAGCATGCGGCCAACTTCGAGATATCGTATTCGGGGAAGCATGGAACATTGCATGATTGTCCCTCCCTCGTAATCCTTGATGTACCCCGACCAGACAGTCTTGTCCAGAGTGATCTCTTTGGTAAAGCCTTGCTTTTGAAAATACCCGGTAGCATAATTATCGGCGTAGGTTAGGAAATGCATCACTGGGGATGTGGCTTTGACATAATCCTTCAAATGGGCCATGAGATGCGCTCCGTATCCTTTCACCTGCTGATCAGATGAGACGGCGCAGAAAACGATTTCAGCGAACTTGCGGTTTCGGAATTCTCGGTATGATATTCCGCCAATGACCTCCAGAGGCCTTTTGACGATGGCGATAGACATATGAGTGCGATCGTAGACGAGGCGTGCGATGTAATCTTTGGGCATTTTCGGAAGTTGCTTCTGAAACAAGCATTTGAGCCCTGTAAGGACAATCAAACTCTCTCTGGTGCCATCATTGTTGACAACTCGGAATTCGATCTCGCCATTTCGCTCTTCTAAAACTGACGGCTTTCGAACAGTTAGAACGTTCCAGGCATTTGATGGGACTAGTGTACCTTGTCTGGGAACGGAACCCTCCAGGTTATAGCTGGAGGTTGAACACCATGAAAGGTTTTGGATCTTTTAGTACCAGAGGCGTTTAATTCTTCAGACGCCGTGCGCTTTGCGACGAAATCTTGTCCGCGGTCGGCTGGAAATGATTGCGAAGCTGCTTTGTCCATCTGTGTTGAGTGCCGGCGAACCTGGACTTTCGATGGGTAATATTCAAACTAGTGCATATTGACATCGGGCTCTCTGGAATTATCGCAGTCCTTGCCCTTGAATGATGAAAATGTTGAGTTTGGTTGTAAAGTGTTGTTGGAAGAGGGGTGTCGGCGGTTACATAGGCCGACAATGCCGACACACACCTGATTTGTGAGGCCACAAGGATGCAGAGGCATCCCTAAATGGACATGTTGTGCCTGAATACACACATGTCCAGAAGCTCACGAACAACTTCTTTCAAAAATTCTCAGTCTGAATCGGCATCTCAAACCCTGGGTGTTTTTCAAGCCCGTACCATGACGTAGGGGTATTGCCCAACGGGCAGGAAAGCACACGCCAGTAGCCCCTACTTGCACGATCGGGACGCTCGACGACTGGGCGTTTTGTTTTCGCATTTCAGAAGCCCATATGCGGCTGTTCGGCTATTATACGGCGTGCTAAGGAACGCACGCTTCCTGGGCTGGGCTTTTCAGTAGAGTAATCTGTGCAGTTTTCTTCATTAATCGCAGGGGTTTGTGTTCCTTCTAGCTAATTATGGCAAAGGATATTTAGGTAATTTGGGAATTCTTGAGCGGGAAGATGCAAGGCGGCTGTACAGAAAGCGTCCAACCTTACTTAGTACTGCCTAGGGGACTGACCACGACGTCGGACATGTTTAAAGACATTACCATCAACCAGGGCCCATGTATATGTATACGATGACCATCATGGCCCTAAATCCAATCCCCGCCAGTGCTGATTCCCCGCTTGCCACCGGTGCTACCGGGGACTTGGGGCCACGGTCCGTTCCAAGGACCTTCTGGAACATCTGCGGTGAGATTGGCGATACCCGAAGCACTCCTCCCGAGAGAAACCCCTCAGTCTAGAAGCTTACGAAGAATTTCGTATAGAAAACCTTAGTAGTCTAAACGCCCGAGACATCCTTCCGCAACCTGCCAAGATGGCTAAACCGGCACCTCCAACCCCGAGTGCTTTTCCCGCACCATGACGTAGGGGCCTCGCCCAACGGCCAAGAAAGCAGCTCTAATTATGCACGATCGGCCGACGCTCGACGACCGGGCGTTCTGTTTTCGCATTCTAGAAGCCCATACGTATGTGGCTGTAGGGCCATTTGCGCATTAACTTAAAACCCCTAGCCTAAATCAAATACCAAGCTAGACAAGCCGGCAAGCCCGCAATATGCCCGTCGACTTTATTCCCGACCGACTCTTCGGCCTTCGCGGCTTTGCGTGTAGTCGCGACTTGTTTTGGTTTATTTTCTGTGGCGCTTGGCTGACCGATGTTAACTCCGGCATGACATGGTTATCGTCCCAGCCAGGTTCGGCAGTGCGGGAAATCGGCGCTGGTTCGGCGAGCGCAACGCTGTTGACGTATGTGGTGTTCTGATGCAGATGCCGTGTAACCGCGGGGTTGCTGCCGTTTGTAGGCTTCAGCGAAGGGCTCGGCCTGAGGGGATCGCATGATTTGAAGCCAAGTATTGGACATGTATATAAGGCCTCCTCCCTTTTTCCATGTGAAGAAGGAACCATTGAGACTTCACACCCAATAAATACCATACCTTTGCAGTACGAAAGCCTTCACAGCCAACATCGATAATCCAACCGTCGACACTACCATCGTCACTCTCCTCCTAGCCCACCATGGCGCAGACGCAAGAGACCGAGAAGGTCATCATCAACACCGGAGCTAAAGATGTGCGTTACTACTAACTTCGCCGCCATAACTTCATCAAACGCTGACCATCCCGTTCCGCAGGTCCCCTTTTACACGCCCATCCAAGACCCTCCCGCGGGAACGCCCTGGGATGTCCAGCCCGAGCACAGCATCTTCGCTCCCCTCAAGCTCAGGGGCTTGACTCTGCACAACCGCATCATCGTCTCCCCATGTGCCAGTACTCTGCCAAGAACGGCTACATGACCCCGTGGCACAGGCAGCATCTCGGCAGCTTCACTGCCCGCGGCCCGGCCCTCGTCATCACCGAAGTCCATGCCGTATCGCCAGAGGGCCGCATCAGCCCCCAAGACGCCGGCATCTGGGAGGATGGTCAGATGGGCCCCCTAAAGGAGATTGTCGACTTTGCGCACAGCCAGAACAGCAAGATGGCGATCCAGATAGGCCATGCCGGGCGCAAGGCGACCACTGTTGCTCCGTGGCTAGACCGCAAGGCCGTTGCGGTAAAGGAGGTAAGATAATTCTACGACACATGAGAATGTTGGAGTCGGAAAGCTGACAACACAACTGCTAGGCTGATGGCTGGCCCGATGATGTGGTTGCCCCAAGTGCCGTCCCATTCAGCTCTGAAACCGTTGTGCCGAAAGCGATGACCAAGGATGACATCAACAAGTTCAAGCAAGACTGGGCCGCCGCGGTGAAGAGAGCCCTTGAAGTTGGGTTCGATGTAAGTTCTGGTACCGAAGCACCCAACGAAGTTCACGAGTTCTAATCCGTTCAGGCCATCGAAGTTCACGCCGCTCACGGCTATCTCATCAACTCGTTCCTCTCCCCGGCGTCTAACCAGCGCACCGACGAGTACGGTGGCTCCTTCGAGAACCGCATTCGACTCCTAGTCGAGCTCGTGGAGCTTACGCGGGAGATTGTCCCCGCCGATTACCCCCTCCTGGTCCGTATGCCCGGCACCGACTACCTAGACTTCGACCCGTCTCTGCCTCAGTGGCACATCGAGGAGGCCGGCAAGCTGGCAAAGATCCTCTCAGACAAGGGCGTCGACTTCCTCGACATCTCTGGCGGCGGCCTCGACCACAGACAGAAGATTTCTGGCGGTCCTGGGTACCAAGTGCCGTTTGCCACCGCCGTGAAGAAGGCTGTCGCAGGAACTCCCACCTTTGTCAGCGCTGTTGGCAACATCACTTCCGGAAAGCAAGCCCAGGGCTACTTGAGCGACGGCTCCGTCGACGCCGTTTTGGTCGGCCGAGAGTTCCTCAAGGACCCCAACTTGGTCTGGCACTGGGCTGATGAGCTCGACGTCGACATCCACGTTGCCGCCCAATGTAAGTATAATGAACCTCACAGACCCGATGAAGAGTATCCGCTAACTGTACCAGATGGATGGGGCTTCGGTATGACCCGCACTCACCGACACAGAAAGCATTGAACTTTACCCGTACCCAGTCAATAATGAGCTCGAGGAACAGTACCCCGGGAAAGATATCAGCTTTGAATTCAAACGCGTGTAAATATCCTAAATTAGTGCGGCCTATCCCGCCGCTTAGATATCAATAGACAAAAATCCATCATCCCCGTTCACGTTGAAGAAGACAGCATCGATCTCCGTGTCCGAAAAGTCCAAGCTAATCGCTTCGGCCGAGGTCACCTCTCCTAGAGCCTGTTTCCTAAGACTCTCATCATATACCTCAATCCCGTACACCCCCCACAAGGCATGCCTACCAACTTGTGTAGTTCTGCCCCTCCGACCACTGGCCTCGACGTGTGCGTGCGTTTGGTGTACGCGCGACCGTCGTGTTTCTGACCAAGGTGCTGAGCCATGGCATGGTCACACAGCGTCTCAATCGAGTGCCATGCTGGGACCTTTGCCATGGATGTATTGTCGTTGTTATACCGCCGGAACGCAGCGTCAACTTGCTCCCACGCTCTGTCTGTGTCTCGGTGGTCTGGAAGGCGAGCGAGACCAGAGAGAAGACCGGCAATGACATGAAGAGGCATTGGCCATCGAAAGGCCCACTGCCAATGGTACTCCGTCGCTTCCTTTTCTCCTTGCGAGAATTCCTCTAGGCAGGCGAGGCACTCGTCGTAAAGCCTATAAACATGAGCACTCAAGGTTGGCCAACTTCAAGAGAGAACTTACCGGGCCTGTAATTGCTCAAATGCATGGCAATGAAGCTTGGGTCTTGACGGCGATGCATGCAAGTATAGTACCGAAACAGTCAACGACTTGATCATAGCGCTGTACCATTTTGTAATCACATTGTGCATAGGATCCGAGCCGTCGAATTGGTGGAAGAACTTGAGGTGAACATATTTTGTTGTCTCTTCGATGATCGCCACCAGATCAGAACAATTCGCCGCAGTCTTTCGAGCTTCTGAGACGTTGTGGCTCGCCCTGCAGATCTCTCTCCTGATTAAGGCTGGGGCCGCATCGCTGAACCCTTCGCGATCTCGAGGTCCAGGGTCGCCACGGGCGCACCTAGTTTTCCACTCAACATCGTTGACATTCATGGAACGCTGGACGTCGCTCAGAGACATCAAGACTGATTCAGACCCGTCTGCATTGCATGACTGTGCATCTAAAGCGGCAAGATGTCCCCACATCCGCCGTCTCATCTCAACGCACCAAGTTGTATAGCCATAATAAGCTGGGTCTCGGTGCATGCCGATACGCCTAGCAATGCTGCTGGCAACCCCAAGAAGAGTTGAACCTGCTTCGCAGTTGCCAGTATGAAACTGACAAGTCTAGAGTCTGTCAGCGATGGTTCAATTGATGGGGCGGTATAACTCACGATGTAATACAAGAGAGCATTGAACAACACCGTACTTCGGCTCCTCATGATATTCGCCTGATCAAAGGCAATCTCCGTCGCCCTCTGGAGGTGACTGGTCAGGTCGGATTTTGTGAGACCCAGCTTTTCCTGGATTAAAGTCGCTGGAAGCACAGATGCAGTGAGATATTGCGTCGCGAACATGAGCGACTCGACCTCTCGCCCGTAGGCACACGTTCCCTGCCGGAATTCGCCAACCAGCTGCCAGAAATAACCCTGATGGTTGATCCGGATAAACGGTTCAACAGACTCGAAAAACATGCCGATCATCGCATCCTCCTTGTAGACAGGAAGGTGAAAATGAGACAAATCCTTGGGTGGCGGGTGTGAGAGAGACAGAGCCCACACTGGTTTTTCCTCAGCGTCATCTTCAGAACACATGTTCAGAAGGTGTTGAGGCGAATAGCCAAGATGATCAAGATTCATCCAGGAATCCGGTCCCATGTGGTAAGAGTTGACGGCGCCGAAGACTTGGTTGCCCGCATCGGTGGGGACATCCATGTAGTCGTCGAAGCTGCTAAACGGGCTGTTTGCAGAAGAGGAGTTTGTTCGATTGTGATGTGTTCCATGATTTGATAGCGAAAAGGCCGTCAGATCTTCCACCATGCGCTCGAGCCGCTCCACTCGGTCCTGGAGCACCTGCTGGCTCACGACAGACTCTCGTGGGGCTTCATAGACGCAAGAGACTCTGTGGCGGATACAGTTGTTGCAGGGTTGGGCCTTGTCACACCGGACCTTGCGACGGCGGCAGGCGCTGCACGGCTTGTTGAAGTTGATCACATCGCTAGACATCTTGCCAGTTTACAGGTGACAATCGAGAGACGATTTGGTACCATTTCTGACCAGCACCTGAGGTGCGGAGTTGGTGTATGACATGATCTTATGTACCTGAGTCTGTCTGCAAGTCCATCTGCGAACACGGATTACTTAATTATCACGAAGCCACACTTGGATGTGTGGATCTTGGTAGAGGGCGTGCCTCTTGGTCGGAGATAGTGGCTGGCCTGCAGAAGCGTCGATTTGGTCAGCAAGCCCCCGTCTGTCTAATGGCCTTTCAAAGCCAACTAAGCCAAGAATGCGACGCCATCTGGCACCCCGGCTGCTGTCAATCAAGGCCGTTGTCTCGCACGTGTAGAGCTCCTCCACCTTGGTCGCTTCTAGACCAGTGCGTGGGGGAGGTGCAAACTTGGGCTAGGGCTCTCTCCCTCAGCTCATGTAGTCAGAGCTGTGCGACCGAGACCCTTCATCCTGAAATCCCCGCTGGCTGGACCCTGGGGACGCCTGTTGCTTATGAAAGTTCGACAAACATGGCTATTGCGAGGCTAATGCGAACAAGCTCCAGGCTAGCGAAGCACAGTCCCCCAACAGCCGTTGTGATATCTCCCAAGGCTCGGGTGAAGACTGAGGTTGATGAGTTTTCGTACGACGATGCAGTCAGGCAGCAGTAATCCGGATGTTGTTGCATGGCCTTTGCATAGACGCGGTGGCTTCTGCATGTTCGACGAATGATACTACTGGATGCCGACATTCACCTCATTTGCTCGTAACGAACGTCCATCGTCGAGGCAGAGCCAGAGCGAGCCCCTGGCCATGTTCTGATAGGGACGAGGCATGACACAATTGGTTTGATCCTCGAGCGGCCGCCGGCTGAAGTAGTAGGAGGAAACCTTACTGGTGGAAAGGGCGCTGGTGTGGAATGGGATATCTCGCTGCCGATCGCCACCCCCTCAATTGCCCATGTGTAGAGTTGTACACCATTCCGCTCGACGCCATGCAGTTGGCGGGGGCCTATGCGAGAGCTTCGGATCCGGTGGTTCAAGCGTAACTTTGTGGACGCGAGAGGGGAAAAGGTTGGGTAGTCAGCAGCCGGTGTTACCGAGATGCAGCACAGGAGAGCGAGTTTGGTGTAGCGCTGGCCGTTGTGCATACCTGGCTGGGGGTTTTGGTTGGATCCCAGGCTAGTCGGCCCGTAAATATGGCAATCAGGCACTGGGGTGCCATGTCACTGTCCGCCCAAGTCCCTGTGAGTTGGGACGAAGACATCATATCACATTTTTCGATTGCTGAGATGCCGCTGGCAAGGGGAGTATCCTGGCCCAGATCGTATCGGGGTAGGGGAACAACATGCTTTGTCTCAGACTCAAACTGTCTATCAGGCTGTGCGCAATGGAGTGTTTGCGCTGCCTGGGCCAACACGAGGAGGAGCTCTCGTCATCGTCCGCAGATGCGAAGCGACCACACTTAGTCCACAGCGGCCGTCGCACAGAGTATGCAATTCGCTGGCTTGGCGAGCCACCATGCATCCTCATTTTGATAAAAAAGTAATCAATGCCATTGCCGACTTGCATCTGATACGACCCGTTCGCCAGTTGCGTAGACACGTCATGCCTCATCATTTGAACCTGGAGAACCAGTCTCCTCCCGCGTCTGCTGTGCTTCATAATTCGTCCATTTCCGAAAACTAATCACTTTGCGTCAACTCGTCGCATTGCCCGCATCTTTTGCTGAGCTTTCCGTACACGCTCTTCGTCCAAGCCCTGGCGCCACGAGCAGTCCGAGACAAATTCACATGTCTGGCACTTGAACGCCTCTTCAATGTCCACGCCTCTCGCCTTTCGTTCCCCGCGCCACCATGTCATGTACTTGGACAAGTAGGCGTCCAGTGCCTGGCGAGATACTGGGAAGTCGTGCACGTCGATTTCTCGGCCATCGCTGCGATGAAGGTACTGGACTCGAAGCATGTGCCCCAGGGAATTCTCCCCGTGAGGAAAGGCAGCGGCCAACTCTTGCTTCACGAATGGGAGCAATTCTCTCAAGGTTCGGTACTTAAGTAAGTCAGGCTCTGCCGAGCATGCACTTCTCTGAGACTCTGAAGGCGCGCTCCCGTGCTTGAACCCAGTAGGAAGGAGCTCTATCGCTGAGCTTGAAGGGGCGTCCACAAATACTTCGTCGTGCAAGCCTCCGATTTGTGCCATGAACGTGTCAGAGAACGGGTCGTCAGGGTCTAGGCCGTACCGTCTAAAGACTTTTAGAAAATCCAACTCTGCGGCAGCCATGGCTGATAAAAATCGATGGTAGAGAAGAAGCTGAATCTTTGCAGGTCGGAGTTGGGCGTTGGACACAGGAGCCAGAGACCCGCGAGTTTTGACGTCGGCAAGATATATTTTAGGCCCTGGATGGCTTGCCTTTTCCGACTGAGAAGGCGGAAAGTAGTCAGTTAAAGATGACTGGCGATCTTTTCCTTGCGACTCTTGGCTTGAAAGCTCCTCCTCAAATTCGGGATTCGGGTTCTCGTAGCTGACGCTGTCGATGATGCCATTAACAAGGTTGTCGTCAATCATTCCCCAAACCTCCAGCTCCCGCGTGAGGCCTGTCTCCCGCAAGGTCCTCAATCCTTGGACCAGGTTCCAGAGCTTCAACCCAAACCCATCCTCCTTGCTCAATATATCGATCTTCACCGTGGTGTGGACTTCATCCTCAAGCTTTTGGTGAACCTTGGAACCTTGGCGCATTGCTTGCGTCCTGGTTCTCCGGCCACCGGGCAGCCGTGTCAGCGTGTACCAATACTGCAGCTCGCACCACGCTCCTGCATTGAGGTCGGAGACGGTCAATGGCTTTCTTGGGTATGATCGGAATCTTTGCAGAGGGGAGCGGCGATCGTCAAATGAGTCATCGTCGAAAATGTCGCACACTGGCTTGTCTTGCACAGGGCGGCGCGCACCAGCCTCGAGCATCGACAAAGCCCCCTTCACTAAACGCTTCGGGTCAGTTAGTCTGAGGAAGCCCTTTCGCAAAACTGACACATACGATCCGGGTAGTAAACGTCCTTGCCAGGCGGGGCAGTTGAGGCGGGAGGCAGCTGTGGCACATTGGCAGTGGCCTGCCTAGGGTATGTTGCTCCGTTGCCTACCATACCAAACCCCGAACGGCTTTTATGCTCTTCTGTGACATCTTGTTTGATCAAGTGGTCGGTTCTCCCTGGAACTGAGTCTATAACGGCCAGCTTCACATCTGGAGGCGGCGGTGGCAGGCGCGGGGTTGTGGGGTTGATGGAGGCTAACTGGGCGAGCAAGTCCTCCTCCTCGACGGAGAAGTCATAGCCAAATTCGCTATCGCTGTCCGGCGTCATGACAGCAATGGCCAGCAAGACGGTGATTCATGGCGATGTAGGAGTGGCGCTTGGGCGGAGGCGGTATCCAGCGTGTCTGAAGGTTGCGACGGGAATGACGCGCGCGAGCGAGTCGCGGAGTCACGTGCAAGGCCTTTCCACACTCTCGGTACCTATCTAATCTAGGCACCGACCGTCTTTTCATGCAATGGATGCCTCCAACAGGCACCGAAATTTGGGACGCCTTAGTAATTCCCAAAATAGGACTCAAGATTAACAAGCAAACGTCACGAAACCGAAACAAGTAAGAGACAACGGCACTTGGCTGCAGGGCTGAATTGTGTCAAATTTCCCCTGTCTCGCCGAATGAGTGACCTTGAAGGGGATTCAATCGTGCTGACTGCTGAACACGGACTCCAAACTGGGCGTCTCGGCGCATGCAGCGCAGTCCTAGCCCGGTTCATCAGGCCAGGCATGGACGAATCCGGCAGCCTCCCAGGATGCTCAAACTTCAAATACTCGGTCAGCGGACAGATAGGACTCGGCCAGATTGCTTCCCTGGAGGACTCACACGACACGGACTTGACAGCGAAAATGCCTTGCTGACCACTACCAGCGCCTCTCTAGTAGCGTAGCTCCCCTGAAACTCGCTAGGACTGCACCGCAAGGTGGCTTGGTTGCCTGACCTGCGACCACGCTGGTCGCTTCGTATCCTAGGTACCTAGCTTGCTAGTCTGCCATCTCTGCCACCACGGGTCCTTCCAAGGCAGCAACCGAATACAAAGCTTCCCTCGAGTCTCCCGAGATTCAGAATCCAATCCAACATTGATCCATCCTCAGTCGTCGCCGTCGCCATCGCCGTCACACCCTCCTCCGGAACCATTCCGCTCAGAACGCCACGGCCCGCCGTTACGCTCCCGATGACGACCTTCCTCCGCTCTCGCCCCACCTCCGGCCCCGGCGCCGTGGGCAAACCCGGAGCCATCTCGGCCCTCAGCACAATCGAGGAAGAGGCTCCCCTCACTTTCATGTCTCTGCCGACCGAGATCCACCTCGTCATATCCAAGATGCTCATCTACCCGGACGCTCTATCTCTGAAACACACCAATGCCCACTTGTACTCCCTCGTCGACACGGGCATCAACCTCAAGGTCGAATAGCTCATGGAACGCCGAAGTCTCCATCTTGAATGCCCCAATGACCGGCGATGTGATCTGGGAAGTGACCTCCGCTTCTGCCGGGGTAGTGTTCCGTAAGTCCATCGAACGACTATTACTCATGGACAGCCAGACTAATAATTGATAACAGACTACTGATGCAACGCCGTCGAGAGCACATCGAGTGTGAGTCTCGGCCAGGTCTCGGCTGTCTCGTTTACGGCACGAGAACATGTTCACATCGTTCTATGATCAGTCGACGAATACCTCGGTGGCTACAAGTAAAATTGACCATCGAACTCTGGTGGATCTTGCTTGCATTGGTGCCCCTATTTTGCGGCTGGGTGTGGTTAGCAGAGTTGTGTCGATGATGCGTCACCAGTCGCCGACGCTGCGGCACGACATGGTGTTAAATACCTTGTACTAATAATCGGGCGTTAAATAAGGTGCAGGGGAAATCCGCGATTGGAAGAAATGTAATTCCAAAAGGCTGTATTTTTACGCAGGTGGGGAACAGCATGGACTATGTCCTCGGCACGTATTCATGGTGTAGTTTTACACATTACCTAATTCACTGAATTGCTAAGTTTTGACTTTGCGGAACGATCAACATGACCTGTAGAGCTAAGGATATTTCAATTTCAGCATAGATTTGGTTGTATAGGTGAAGGAAGTGCTAATTCCCCAACAAACGTTTGAGGACCAGTACGAATCAACCTGAACACAAACGAAAGGTAATGACAGAGACGCAGCTTGTGCAAGAGGGAGGTTAAAATCGGTCGATCAAGAAAGAAACGGGTTGGCGGGTTGAGACGTGGTGCTCTCGATCCGCAATGGAAGTACGTCCTAGGAATTCATCCTAAAACCCCTTCGGCCTCGGCTTCGCTCGAGCTAGAACTTGGACCAACGCAGAAGCACCGCGGCAGCGATGACTGGCAGTACACTCACCAGCTCGCCTAGCCCAGCAAACTCCGGAGGAATTCTCGCCTTGACGAACGCTCCGGCGGCTAGGAGGACAGCGAAAACGTTGTAGACGAAGCTCCAGGCAAAGTTGAACTTGATGCGGTTGACTGAGGCCCTGCTGGCGTTCATCATGGTGAGGATCCCCGATACTGCAGGTCGCATGAGGACGACATCTGCGGCGGACTGTGCGACAGCGGTGCCTTCGTTCATGTGGACGCCGATCGTCGCCTGAGCGAGAGCGACAGCATCGTTGGTTCCATCGCCACAGAAGATGACGACTAGTTTCTTGCTGTCTTTCGAATCACCGAGGAGAGTTTGGATGTAGTCCTTCTTCTCGGAAGGGGAGCTTCGAGCTCGAACGTTTTCATCAGGAATCCCAAGCTTCGTCGCTACGCTCTGGACAGCACCTTCGTCATCACCAGAAACCACATGAACGGAGATGCCGAGATCTTGCAGAGTTCTGACCGTTTCGGCGGAATCAGCTCGGAGATCATCTTCGAGGCCATATACAGCTGCCAGAGTATCGTCGATGGTGAAGCAAAAGACCGTATAGCGTTGTGCAAGCATTGGCTGGACAATGGCATGAGAGGATAAGTTCAACCAACGAGAGTTTCCAGCCCTCAATACTTGACCAGCTGCTGTTGTTTCGATGCCGCGGCCCGTCAGACTCTTGGGTTCAGGCACAGCAGATGCTTGGACTCCCTTGTTCTTGAGGTGTGCAGCAACAGCGACAGAAACTGGGTGTCGACTGTCTCCAACCAGACCCAGCAGTAGCGACAAGGAAGTTTCATCAGCCTCAACAGAATTCTCCGCAGCAACTGCGAGATTGCCACGAGTCAAAGTTCCTGTTTTGTCAAAAACGACATGTGAAGCCTTGTACGCGACCTCGATTGCATCTGCCGACTTGAAAATGACACCTCTTTCAGCAGCTACACCACTGGCAATAACGATGACCATTGGCACGGCGAGGCCGATCGCACAAGGGCACGACACAATGAGTACGGTAATGGCGTAGGTAATGGCCTGAACTGTCGCTTGGGATCCGCTCTGGTCCCGGCCAGCCACTCCTACTGCGATCCAGATGGAAAAGGTGATAATTGTCAGAACTACCACAACTGGAACAAAGTAAGATGCTACCCGATCTGCAAGGTCCTGAATCTTGGGCTTTGATAGCTTTGCTTCGTCAACCATGGCCGCGATGGCATTGATGGTGTTGTCACTAGGGAGGCGAGTGAGTCGAACGACTAGTAGGCCTGGCCCGTTGATCGACCCAGCAATCACAGACGACTTGGGATATTTCTCAACAGGCCTGGATTCGCCAGTGAGCATAGATTCATCAACCTCGGAGGAGCCCGTGATAACAGTGCCGTCGGTTGGGATCCTAGTGTCTGGGAGAACCTTGAAAGTATCGCCGTATTGCAAGAGTCGCGCGTCAATCTCTTGGCCCGAGCCGTTATCTTCATCCACCAGAATTGCCGTCGGAGCCTGAAGGGATTGAATTGAAATGGACTCGACAGCTCTCTGTCTGGCAAGTGCAGCAACGTAGCGACCAACCATGATGAGGGTAACAAGGAGGGTGCTTGTCTCAAAGAATTGTCCGGTCGAGAGTGGCTTTCCTGCCAGAAGATACCCGTATGAAACGACCGAGAAGATATAGGCCGCAGTCGTGCTCAGAACAATCAAGAGGTCCATTTCAATCACTTTGGAGAAGACAAGAGCCTTGATAGCTTTGGGGTAGAACGGACCTGCAATGACAGTCTGAACAACGGTTGCCAGTGCGAGTGAGGCAGAACTATAGGCAACCTCTCTTTCCGGGATTGGGGCCCATGCCAAAACCAAAACAGGAATTGTCAGGACTGCCGAGAGGAGGGTCATGTATCCGACATGACGGACATGCCTACCTCCAGCCTCAAGTGATGGATCACCGCGAACGGGAGCTAGTTCGATAGGGTGGCCCCAAGTTTTCTCCAGAAGGTCTCGAGCGCCGACCATCTTGGGGTCAAAGGAGACCTGCACCGTGTTGTTTTCAATGATGAGCATATCGGTGACTCCCACTGGCCATGCCTCGTCGACAAAGCTGGATGGGTCGCCTGGGACAATGATGTCAATGCCTGTTCCTTTGTTGGAGATCCTTTGACACTTGAACTCAGTTGTTCGTTCCAGGTGTTTGATGACTGCATCAACGGAGCTGAGGCGAAGATCGATGTTGAACTCAGCTCTTGACAGAACTAAGCTTGTTTTCAAATTCTTGACAGCAGGCACTGTGGCAAGTGTTCGGTTCAGCTTTGTCTCGCAGCCAGTGCAGGTCATGCCAGAGATGCTGAGAACAACACGTTCATTACCCATGCTCTGGCTCTCCAGATCTTGGATAGCAGCACCTGTACCATCTCGCTCTTTCAGGCCGGCGGATGGACTTTCGGGAGAACAGCAGCCGTTAGAGCAATGGCGAGCCGGGGCGTCAGCCTTCTTTGTTGCGCAACACGATTCAGCGCAGTTTGACTTGGGACCCTGTTCCGGCTCTTTGGTCTTTATTGCTCTACAGCAAGGCCCAGAAACCTTTTCGGTGGGAGCATCTTTCACGGGGCTAGACTCCTTCGTCTCGCAGCAAAGATCCAAACAGCCAGGAACTGATGCGGCTTTGACTGCGTCGGTGTTTGCTGGCTCACAGCAAGATTCACGGCATGCACTGGGAGGAGGCTCTTTAGATGTCTTGTCGTTTTTCTCGCAGCAAGAGCCAGAGCATCCGGTTCGTGGGAGCCTCGAGGTGATCTCTGCTGGGGCCTTCGCACAGCAGGATTTGGAACAACCATCAACTTGGAGGCCGTCGCTAGAGCTGCGATCAACTCCCTTTCGTCGGTACACACTTTTCTTGGCAGTAGGGCTCTTTGCGCAAGAGCCTGTGGAGCAGCATGAGTCAACCGAAGAACGTGGGAGGGATCTCGTGGACGATGTCTTGAAGTAACGACTTCTCTCCGCCGAGGGTCGCTTTTGAGACTCGCAGCAAGAATCCAGACCAAGAGACAAGAGAGCGCGACAAATACAGCCGATAGCCTCTAGGGTCGAACCGTAGTGATCGCGTGCGGAACGACGATGTTGGCCGCACGCTTTGCCATCCACCGCCCCAGCACAAGACGAAGTGGGCTGCGAACAGCTTTTGGTATCTAGAAAACATGTCAGTGGGCCTTCCCAAGGAGGTCGGGTTCAAATGGTGGCATACTGCTCGAAATGCCGTCGACTTGAGCTGCTGGGCCGTTCTTCTCACACTCGCGAAGGGCAAGACGGTCAAGACAGGAGACATCGCAGCAAGGCGCCAGTATGCCGCGGCAGCAGTCGGGGACAGCAGTATCCTCGCTGACCGTGTCTTCAGAACCTTTGCTGGCGTCGCAGAAGTCACCAGGAGCCTTCTCGTCGGTGTCTTGCAGATTGGTTTCCTCGCTCTTGGGGCCAGAGGTGTCACCACCATCATCACATGCCTCGTCGCTACAACAGCCCGAGGCATTATCGCCCTGAACCTCCAGCTGCGTCTGAATCGGCTCGGAAGACTGCGCCGGCGGTCCACAGCAGTCACACGCCATGGTTGAGGTTGAAGGTCACGGGGATGATTTTTGCGTTGCAAGGCTGATGTCGAGGTGAGGTTGGGTCCAAGCGAACGAGGAGTGTTATCGCTTCTCCAGGCGGCTTAGCGTGATTCCGTGTCACGACCACGTATCTTGGCACTCAACATCAGCCATCAATTGCATTTACAGTGGTGGCCGAACTTTGCGTGCGTCTTTGAATCAATCACGTATTATTAGAATGAAAATTAATTGTTTATCCTCTGGTCCTCCAACTGCTACGGGAGGAAGGCCATTAGCCGTCTTCTATCCTGGTCAATTCGGTGGCATCGTGAGAAGCAGGTGAGGTACTATCCTCGCACGATATTCATTTTGAAGGCATATAATGAGAAGGACGTATCAAAAACTGGGAGAGATGGGAAGACTCAGCATAGCAATAGGACCCGCTGACTAGAACACCAAATTCAGCGTGCGTCAACAGTGGTACCTAATCACGGTATATCCGGTGTTTCTTGGTCCTAGAAACTTGCGTTGTGCCACCTCAAATTCACCGAAGCCAGTGAACACTCGTTGGAGAAAATCGACATGGCCTACCGCTATTGGTAAGAAGGCTGTAAGACCCATATCAGAATGGTTGTTCGTTTCTGCCAGTGTTCTCTTATGGTGTATAATCTCGTGTTTTCCCCTGAGGTGACGAAACACTTGAATGACGGGGAGAAAGCAAAAACAGTCTGAGAATTCCAGCAGGCAAAGTTACTATAAATTCGACCATTCTATCCTCTCATTGACAACTTTCATTCCTTCACAACACACGCGCGCACCATTCGTTCTTCACATCTACTCCACACAACCACAGCACAACCACACAATCAACTATCAACCGACAAGCACAACGCCAACTTGAGCTTGCTCACTGATATCCCCACGGTTGAGGATTGGAATATGGAAGATCAATCAGACCCGGCCCAGTTCGAGATGCAGTGGTTCTACTTCACCCCCAATCTCTTCGACGATTGGAAAGTGGATCACTCTCACCTTGACATTGAAGTCTTTCGCGACAAGATGATGACTGACGAGGATTCGACGTCCTTCTGGGAGTTCAACGCCCATCTGGAAGGGGATTCTTGGTCTCAGTATCACAGCATGCGTCCAAACATGTCCATCGAGGAGCCCCTTCGAACCTACAATTCGATGACAGGGATGCTTGAGCATGTCTTCTATCTGAAGCAGTGTGTCATTATTCTCGAGGCCAAGACAAAGGACTTGTCAGATAAGTATTGGTGCTGCCCCACCAAATCCATCGACTCCGACTTCAGCCTGTGCGAGTACTGGATCCTCATCCAGAGGGACTTTGCGCCCAGGTATCGTTCTTTTCTCGAAACCGGAGATTCGATGCTGCTTCTTCGTCAGTGCTATTTCGATGTCCATCTCGATTGGCGACACGCAACTTGGATCCGCATGTTCGTTCTCCTCACCTTTGGACCCAACTTGGAGGAAGTCCACTCACCTCGGCTCACTGACGGCATGTTCAGCACAAATCATATCATTCTCGACGGAAAGGCTGAACTGGAAGAAATCAAGATAGACGCAGGGCTGTCAGCCCAGCTTTTGATGAAGAGCTTGTTTCGCGTGTCGGCCGTCTGGGTCTGGACACTCGAAGTCGCTTGGTCGGATGCGCATGAAGTGGTGGTGGCCTCTCAGCAGCGTCGGCTCAAAGATCCAAACCAGCCTCTGGCCGAGTTCGCTCGGAATGAGGAACGGGGAGGTTATGGCGTTGAAGGTCCTCTCAGTGACTTCCAGATTCTGTAGGTGCGAATACGGCGATGAACCCTTGTTTGGGGGGCTAGGCGGTTGATCAATAGCGCCGAGCACCAGACGAACGAAATACGAAGAGAACACAGTCCGCCTGCGAGTGGGAAGAGGAAAGGCATGTAGGTTTTTAGTCCACTTGAGGGTTTTTCCCTTTCCCTACATGAAAGACCGAGAGATGTCCCATAAGCTTAGGTAATTAGGTAGGATAGTGGAAAAGTCAATCAATCAATCAACGAATTAATAGCGCCGAACACCAAGTGATAGAAACGAGGAATGGGACAGAGTAGATAAGTAACAAAGGTTGATTGGATCTGAGAATGAACGATACAGATATGGCACACATTGAATTTACCCAGATCTTCTTGAATTGTTTGATCTCCAAGTGTCAAAGGTCGCTTGTAATAGAACCAGCGTTTTCCCTAACGTTGTGGAATGGAGAGCCGGTCAGTCGTCCAGAAACGAGTTAATGATATGTAACTCGACTAGCTCCCTCGTAAGAAAGTCCACACACGGGTTTGTGCACCTATATTCCTTTGTATTTCCGTTCCACTAACAATTTCGAAGAAAGAGTTACAATTAAGAGTCGAGAGTTTGCGTCCCGGGTCTCTTGGCAAGTATGCTGCTGGAACAACCCCTGTTGTTAACACCGTAATCTTCCACAACACGTTTGCGCTTAAGACAATAAGATGAACTAGTAGCTAGATATGAAACTTTCACCTCACAGCCCCGGCGAATTGTTTAAATCGCATCTTTGTGGTTCCCTGGAATGCCAAAACTTTACGTGGTCTGCCCGCCGGCGTTGTTGCTGGGATAGCCTCCTTATTGTGTTTGTCTGCCATAGCCCCCCTTCTTCATCCTCCTCTAGATATATGACCTCTCGTGTTTATGCGCGATCGTTGTCCTCCAGTCGACAGCCCATAGGATGCTAAGCTACTTATCCTTGAATTCCTCTAAGCTCAGACTGTGAAAGGGCTGTGATAATAGTGAAGGTGTGTTATGATAAAGGAATACTCCTCTTAAAGCATTCATTGGATTCATAAATGTTCGAGGTAAACTCAACGCAGGTTAAACTTGAGCGGCCGGAACAAACCTTAACATGATGGAATGGATTAACGGTGTGAGTTTTTATCTCCCTAGGTCTGAGTTAACTAAGTTGTTGAACTATTGACACACGATGCTATTAAACTGTGTATGGAACTTGGTTGCCAGTTCGATACGCTGTGTATTTTTGACACCGTGGGAGATTCAAAAGGCCACCTGAGTGCGGGTGAGCCGTCACACTAAAAGAAAACATACCTCGAGGAATTTGTTCCTGGAGGACAGGAGCGAAGCTCGGGAAATGACTAGGTCGTTCAATGGAGGATCGGAGGCGACAGACTTTACGCATATCGTATTTATGGGTTGTTAAAGGAACACAACGGCCTTCACCACGTCAAATCTAAGGCATACAGTGTTGTGCAAGAACAAAGTCTACGGCTTGTTCGCGTAGTGGACAAGAACAAGGCGACGGCCAGATCCTGTGTTCGCCCATGCAGAATGAACACCAAAATAACAGACAAGTTCCATATCCCAACAACACTGCTCAGGGAACAACAATAAACGCCCCGAGTATATACGATGTCTCCATCCCTGATTCCACTTAGATCAACACAAACAACACTAACCTCGTACTGCGATAACAGCTATCTTTACTATTGCAGCTACAACCATCATACTCTGAGCTACCATGTCCGACTTGCAGAGAAGAGCCGTTCTCAAGACCATGGCGATAAGGCTTTCGAAATCGTCTTAGGCTCCATCACGTGGGAGTTTGTGGATGCAACCTGGGAGTGCAGTAGACCTCCCAGTGAGCTCTTCAGCTGGCGCGTTCAGGAGGGTTTTAGAAAAGACGGCAACGAGGCACCTGGCCAACCGCACCCTCTCTCTCAAGAGATTACGCAGAGAGACTAGGGTGGAGAATCATTCACGCCCTGGGTCCTATATCATGCTCTTCTCTAGAGTATGAGGGGCATAGGTCCGTGGTACTTTCCATCTCTTCATCTGGAATGACATTGAAGAGATACCCGAAGGCTTTGGTCGATGATATATAGACAGTTTGAATGAGAAAGTCACGTTGCAAGATGAAAAACACACCATCCACTCCACCTAGTTGCCCACGGTGGTCGAAACAAAGAAACCTAAAATGTGCTATGTCTGGTCTAACAGTGTCTACGCCTTATCTTTCAACTCGCGCTTGATTCGCGTCACAGTTCCCGCTCCGCCGTAAACCATTCCTGTATACACCATCGCCACACTGGCGCCGGCGTTGAGAATCTTCCGCGCCTCCTCACCGTTCGTGATGCCTCCCGTGGCGAAGATGACCTTCTGCGGACTGGGTGCAGCGTTCTTTCCAGCCTCGAAGGTGTAGTTGTCGAGAATCTTGCGGTATCGGCCCACAAGATCGAGTGTCCTGCTGAACATGGCAGGGCCAGAGTAGCCGCCAGTCTCCTGGAAGTTGACAACCTCCTTGGTGGTGAGCGTGATGCCCTCGGGGATCACGCCAGTCCTTCGCTTCGTGGTGTTTCCGACGATGACTCCGTCAACACCACTCCTGTGAACGGCCTGGACGATGCCCTCCAACTGGGCATCCTCATCCTCATCTGGCGAGACCTTGACCATGACCTTGGGACGCTGCTTTCGATCTGTCCTGGAAGCTGCTTCGACGACAGCGCTTAGCAGTCTGGTGAGGGGTTCCGTTGCCTGCAGCTCGCGCAGACCGGGAGTGTTGGGGCTGCTGACGTTGACGACTAGCACATCGGCGTAGCGCGCCAACCTTCGGACACAGTAGACGTAGTCCTCGGCCACAGCCTTCTCGTCTTTCTCGTCTGTCTCCTTGTTCTTGGCAATCTGGACAGCCAGCAGCCGCCCCGGCCGCAAGCTACCTGGGGGCACATTGGCCTCGCCGTTGAGCACCTCGGTTTCAGTTGCACCAATGGATCGAGCGTATCTCCGAACTCGGTCCCGCAATCGGATGGCCATATCGTCGGCGCCGCGGGAGTTCAGGCCATATCTGTTGACCATTCCATCGATCTTTGGCACACGGAACACACGAGGCTTCGGGTTGCCGGCCTGAGGGAAAGGGGTGCAACCACCGACCTCGACGACACCAGCGCCCAATTCAAACAGCGCATCGGGGATTTCAGCGTCCTTGTCGAGGCCAGCGGAGATGCCAATGGGGTTCTGCAGCTGGGTTCCAAATACGGAGACGGACAGCTCGGGGCCGTTGAGTGTGGTGTCGCGTTCGCGGGGGTGTAGATTGACTTCGTGGAGCACCTTCAGCGCAACGGTGCCGACGTGGTGGGCGTCCTCGGCATCTGGGAGGACGTAGCGCAAGAGAGGGGGCACAACCCATCGATGGACGAAGGCGCGGGTATCGGTAACATAGAGGTATGAGACGTAGAGGCCGGCGGCCACGGCGGTGCCGTACAGGGCGGCCTTGAGCGGGACGGCCCCGTTGCCGGGCGAGGAGGACGAGGATGAGGCATTGCGGCGCTGAACGACGGGGGACCGGGGCAGGGCCGGGCGCACGGAGGGAGTGGCTCTGGCGCCGGAGACAGCGGCGCGGGATCGGAGCAGAGAGGCGGACATGGTTGGGAAGAGATGCTGGACCGGGCCAGCTCCCAATGGATCACAGACGCGTGAGAGTTGTTCGGGTGAAGCTCGAGAATCTTGGGAATTTCCCGGCTGTGAATGGTTGGCTGCCACCGGACTGCGGGAAGACAGTGTCCGCACAGTGTCAATGCACTATGCATCAGAGGTCTGCAAATATCTCACGCAAGTCGTTCGTCCGATATTTGAATTGATATGATGCACTCTGCGTCAATTGTATGTGCTGTCAGTAAGACTTGTTCGTACTGGCGCCGGAGAACTATCATTTGTACATGAACCACCACGATCTTGTTCGAGAGAACGTGAAGTGTGCACCATGCTCTGTGGTCTGACGTACATTCCAAGAGCCAGATTCGAAAGCAAAAGCTAGATTCGAAAGCAAAAGCCACAGTATTCATACCTACGAGGCTACACCTTTGTAATTTCGTGCTACTTTGCATCATGCTTCTTTCGAAGCACTATTACTACCAAACACAATACGGATACAAATTCATCCCATTTAATACCATTCAGCGCCTGGGTCTTTCACATATCTCGCCACGCATCCGGTCTTTACCGGGTTCTAGCGGCCTTTCAAGATCAACCTCGAGGCTCTCCGTAACAAAACATAAAAAAGAGGTTCGTGGTTTTGTGCTTGATTGCTACGTACACTATATATCTCTTGTAAAGACTGCATTCGATGCAGATTGTCGTTAATGAAGCGAAACCCTGCCATAGCAACGGCATACCCAAGATCCTAAATAAACTCCAGCCCTCCCTACCCGTCATCGTCACTGAAGGAAAATCTTCATGCAGATCCCCTTCTTAAAGGACCTGGGCTCAGCGAATCTGACTCCTCCTCACTCGAGACTCGGGGAGGGCGAGAACGGCCCGTCGACTCCAACTCTGCACTGAAAACCCTAGGAATCATATCCGATTGTAATAGCCCTGGAGGGCTTGGGGACCGCGGTGATGAAGGTGATGAAGGTGACGACACGCTCGTGGCTGTTGAGACGCTCTTCGGTGATCCAGGTGTGTGATTCACAGGGCTGACGTGCGATACTCCATTCAACTCGGGCGTCCTCATATCCCCTCGCAGCTCCTCGACGTAGGGCCGGTCACCCTCCATCTCATAAATATCGCCCTTCTCGTTCACGTAGGCCATGCCCCTGACCATAGAGGCTTCGTTTGCCTCAACTAGCTTTTCCTCCAGGTTATGGCGCTTTTTCCGTTCTCGCATCCACAGGAACATGGCGACTGCGAGTAGGATGACGGCGAGGGCGACGCCGATGCCAATGCCGGCTTGGGCTCCGGTGGAGAGTCCGCTGTCTTCGCCTTTCGGATTCGATATGGTGTTGGTACTTTCTGCTGACTCCGGATCGGCGGAGGACGGCTCCTGAGAACTAGCGGAGGCAGTGGAGGTGGAAGTGGTGAAGGTTGTGGAAGTAATTCGTGATGATGAAGTCGATGTCGACTTGGTCGGCGTCATTGTAGCTGACGCAGGCTCCGTCGCGGTGCCCGTGGGCTCCCAGTATTCCTTGCAGACCATCCAGTACCTGTTTTCCATCTCTAGAGTCTCCTGTGAGTCGTAGTCTGGCTGTTGGGGAAGAAGATTGACATACGGAACATCTCATCATCGGTACACGTTATGTCCAGCTTTCTTTCCCTGTTGTCCAAGCATACAGACATGGTATCGACAATCGTTTGATGGTTTTTGGCGTAGCAGTAGCAGTCATAGTCATCTTCGTCGCAGCCCGTCGCGGCGACTCCGTTCTCGAAGCACCCGCTCACACACTCGGGGATGGAGCCGATCAACTGTTTCGCGTTTGCATTCGCCATTGTGAATAGTAGATAGGGGAGGTATAAAGAGAGGCGGCGCCTGCGCTGCTAATGCAAGAGAGTGTTACTGAAGGACAATGATAAATGAGTGAAGGATTGTTTGAACAAAGGAATGAGAAAGAAGGGAACGACAAGGGCAAAGCGATCGAGTCCGGGAGCTACATTAGTCGAACCGCGTGAGGCAGGGGCATCACTATATGGGGCCTAAGGGATCTCATTTTGATTGAAGACTGCTGACAAGAGCCTAGTTAAGGCTACCAGGGCTGTCCATCTGGGGATGCAACACTCACTTGCCCCGTGAAGCCGGGAGGGCCTAGGAAGTCCAGCTAGGCAGTAACGAGGGACAGTAGGGACAGTCAAAGAGCTGCAGGCTAGGACGATAGGGTTAGTGAGCAATTGCCTGAGTCGATTGCGGGTAAGAGTGCGGCATCTAGGATCGTGCCCCCGGCTGCCAAGGCTGCCCTTAAATCTTAAATACATCGGGGCCGCTCCTACAGCCGGACCATTCACGCACTCACGGGCGGCGGAACCCACGTGTGTTTCTGTATAATGAACCAACGGAGAGCGGATTGGACGGAGAAAAAAGGTCTGTGTATTGTCTACAAGGTGCTGCGAGTCGAATCGGTGTCTGATGCCGTTGTTCTGAGGTTCTAGAGGGCCCTATCTCCAACAAGCTTTGGATGGTGCCGGGGTTGTCCATGTCAGAGTCGCAGCTTATTTTCTCTGGCGCAACGCTCGGCGGTTCGGATATTGTTGCATCATCTAATAAACCGACGGATAATTGGTTGGGATGGCTGCCTAGGATGGAGCACCCAACCCCCAAGCACTACCAAGTAGAGTTTATTCCCCTTCTAATAATTGAGCAGCACCTTTGATGCGATGCATTCATACTGTAGAGTAAGTTTGCTCGGCATTTCTAATCTGTCCCAAAGAAGACGAGGTGCCCGGATAAGGCGTCGGATAAGGCCACCCGCGGTTGGCGATTGGCGCGATTGGTAGCGATTGGCAGCGATTGGCAGCGATTGGACGTCTCCACATTGCCACTTGGCGAAAAGCCCGGCACAAAGTCCAGCGAAGGCCTGGGCCCTCGGCGAGGCGGCGGTGGGGAAAAAAGGCAGCGGGCAGCCAGCAGAGCACCCAGTTGTCCAGCGCACCGCAGCCCGAACATGGCCCGTAATCCGTAATCCGACCACCGCGGCGAATTGCATCCCAATCTGTTCCTCACCACGACATCGCACAACTGCCAGCGCCCGGCATGGATCTAAGCCAGCAGTACGTTTCAGACCTCGTCGTCCAGGACATCATCCAAGACGACCATCTCGAGTTTGCCGCCCTCGCCACCGTCCTGGCCCTAGTGAAGAATCAGCAAGACCAGCAGAATCAGCAGAACGGTTCGGCTGGAGTTGAGACCGAAGCCTCCGACGATGTATGAGAGTCCAGCTGCCCTATCTCCGAGGGCCAACCCAGTTTTGAATCGCATTTGCTGACAGAGCCCCAGTATGATTCAGAGTATGACTCGTTAGAAGAGGGCTCCGAGTATGAGGATGAGGTAGATCGCCCATCTGAGCCCGCGCCAGCAGTACAAATGCAACCCGCCACGAGGAAGAGGGACCTCAGTCAGTTGAGGGGTGAGACGGACACGCCAAGTGCCCTTCCCAAGGTCGATCCTCAACCTCAAGCCAGGAAACGAGCGCGCGTGGACCCTCCGTCAGGACCGGGGCCGAGCAACGCGCGCTTCGATCCTCCCAAGGTTCCGGCAGCTATTAATCGCAATGCCCAACCGCTACTCACTCCGGATCAGCTCATGCGCCGGATAGACTACAAGTCTCCGGGGGCCTGGGATCTCGCCAAATGCATCGCGGATGTGGGGAAGCGCCTCACGGGCAAAATGAACGACCAGCAGCTGTCCATGGTGTGCTCTCGCCTGCGCAGTCCTGGGAGCATCCGGACGTACGACGGCAGCCGGAGCCGGGAATCTCTGTGCTGGGAATGGGTTCGGGAGGAAGAGCGGCGGATCTCGCTTGAAAAGCTGCGAGTCCAGCAGGAACGGTACCGCCTCGAGGAGGAAAGACTGCGGGCCTGCAAAGAGAAAACCGGCATCAAGCCGGATGACAGGAGGAACGACCTCGGGCTGGCGACGCTGGGTACGCCGGCACTTGGGCTGGAGCAGGTGCAGACAAAGTTGAAAGCGGCACTAATCAAGCGGGTTGACGCAAAGCCGCAGGGCAAACTCGAGGACAGGGTGCGGATGTGGCTGGACGATATCATTGCGGCTACATAAACGAGATGCAGGCGACGGCAGAGCTGAGAGAGAACGTTGGCTGCACGACATGACTGCGAGTTCGCCGCATGTGATAGTCCAGGTGCGGGAGACGGGGAAGAGATGCAAGACACGGGAGAGATGGAGAAACAGAGAGACGGAGGCGGTAGAGATGGCGACGATCTTAGCACATCACGACACATGAGACGCAGACTGAGATACCCCCCGGAGCATGCATGGATATGGACGATACAACTCAGTTGGAATATGGACTAGCGAATTGATACTTCTTGTGTAAGGATACATATGTTTGGCTACAAGTTGCAGTGATATCGGTGCTAGTCTACATATCCTAGGAATAATATGACGGCCGTTGCCAGGTTGCAGGCTTTTGAGATCAGTCCTGTGTCAGGGTTGCCACAGACCACACCAAACCGTCACAGCAGCTGCAAGAGACGCGGAGGAGGCGCAGGCGAAAGGTGAGAGGCCCGGCCAGCGTCTCCAATTCGCCATGTACTCTCAGGAAACCTGGCGTTGAAGACTGGGTGGCTTGAAACACCAGGCGTGTGGGGTGTGGGTGAGTGGCGAGACCTTTTTTTTTTCTCCCAGCCGGATGCAGCAGTCGAGACAAGAATAGCAGTTGGGGCCAATTGGCGCGGACGTTTCAACCCGTGGCCGCGTCTGATCTCAGTGCTTCTTTTTGATCCAGATGTTCGCGGGAATGGAGGGGCGGGTTTTGGGTTCGGTTGATTGTGGTCGAAACGGAAGAGATGGAACAGGTGAGTGCCGCGATGGTCAGTGGCGTCGTCATCCATCTCACCTCATCCTGCGGGAGTGACAGCTTCTGGAGTTTAGCTACCTTAGGTATCCGTACTCTCCAGGGTGTCTACTATGTACTAACCACTTCGTACATGCAGGACTTTTAGAGTGAAAAGTGTGACAACGGGACAGCCAGGGTTCCAGAATCCCAGTCTCCCCCACGCAATGGTTGTCGTTCGGTTAGGCGCCATCTTGGCTGGATCAAGCCACCGCTAACTACGGATACGCAGCTGCAGTTCAGCTGGTTGATGCAAACCTGCAAGCCTGCAAACCCGAAAAAAATCACCTGCGGGTTCTTGCGTTACTGACCGGTGACCGGTTGAGTGGGCAGAGGGCGGCAGGTCACTTGCAGCGGGATGGTGTTTGGGCTGTGAACCCTGAGACAAAGGGGGAGACCATAATTGTCACCATAGACGAACCAGAGGTCGATTTTTCGATACTTTGCAACAGACGATCGACCACCATCTGAGGGTCATCCGTCTCTAATCAGAGGATCTCGAGACATTTTGGGGGCGATATTGGTACGCAACTGGAGGTGGCTTGGAGGCGGAGTCGCAGTGTCGGCGATAGTACGAATACGGCTAAAAAGAGAAGACGCAAACGCGACACGTACGTCCACCACACGCCATCCCCAAAGATCGACCTGGGGGTGGGCACGGAACGGAGGCTTGCCAAGTCTGGCAGGTCCAGCGGACCAAGGCGCCCCCCATCGCATTTAAATCCCAGACTAATTATCCCATGGGTTTGGGAGATGGGAGATGTGAGATGGAGATGGGGAGGGGGAGCAGGGCAGAGCAATTAATTGGTTTCCCGGCCAAAGGGGATTCTGGAGATTAAAAACAAGAAACGAGGAAGAGACCCAGTGACGAAACGAACAATGCTATGTAAGCTCCCGTTGAGTCCGGGCCTTCATCCCCTGTGCTAGTAAACCTTTAGACCTACCATGGAGTCGAGTCGAGTCGGCCGCTGAGACCTGGACGCCGGACGGTACCCAAAGCGGGATGCACTCAGCGTACACCTTGGGCTCTCTGCAGCATGCCGTCCTGCTTGCACCGCCTCACACCTCCAGCTGCTGCCCCGTCACCGGGAACCTCACAGGCTCGCAGGACAGAACCCAAGGAGACCTGAAAGAAGGCCCGCGCGGCGCTAACGCTGCCGGCTGCTCCGCCCACACGGGGGGCGCTCCAGTGGGCTGGTTCAGAAGCTTGTTCTCCCCTGGAAGAAAGGGCTACATAGTACGTACAGCGGCCGGGCAGTGGGGAAGGAGTGGAGGGGGGGGCGCCTAATGACCTATTCTCGGTGGGTAAAGCTGCGAAGTTAGCAGCATGGGCCGCCGTTCGGAGTAGGCTTGCAAGTATCCCCAGGCCCAGAAACAAGGCAGAACCAGAACCGCCCGGGCTGGTTCCTCGCTTGTTGACGTTCGTTCATCCTCAGCATCTCTCCTCCTCCTTTCTGGCTCTGGTCCTGGTCATGTTTTTGTCCCCTCTCCGAGTTTCTTGCACCTATTCATACTAGCTTTTGGTCCTTCTTCTTCTTCTTGGGGCTGTCTCTCCACTGAGTAGCCGTACGTCGCCTCGCAATCATCCATCGTCATCGAACCGAACCAACCCGTCGCCGTCCTCGAATCTCCAGTCCACCCACATGCCGTCGTAATCCGGGCTCCCGTTCTCGATTCCTCCTCCTCCCCCTCCGTCTCCTCCCCCCGCCGCCGCGTCCTCACCATGGACGGCGATCTCTTCGCGAGGAATGGAACATCCACCGCCGACACAGACGACCGTCCGGCTTGGTACAAGGGCGTCGGCATTGGCCTTGCCATCGGCTCCGGCTGCTTCATCGGCGTCTCCTTCGTCCTCAAGAAGTTCGGACTCCTCCGCGCAAACGAAAAGTACAATGAGGTCGCCGGCGAGGGCTACGGCTACCTCAAGAACGGCTACTGGTGGGGCGGCATGACCCTCATGATCATCGGCGAGATTTGCAACTTTGTCGCCTACGCCTTCACCGATGCCATCCTCGTCACGCCGCTCGGCGCCCTGTCCGTTGTTATCACCACCGTCCTGTCCGCAATCTTCCTCAAAGAGCGCCTGAGCATGGTTGGCAAGGTCGCCTGCTTCCTTTGCATTGTCGGCTCCGTCGTCATCGTCATGAACGCACCGCATACGTCGTCCGTTGCCGATATCCAAGCCATGCAGAAATTCGTCATCACCCCGGGCTTCCTGTCCTACACCGGTGTCATCCTCATCGGCTCTGCCATTACCGCCTTCTACGCTGGTCCCAGATGGGGCAACAAGAACATGCTGGTCTACATTTCCATCTGCAGTTGGGTTGGCGGCTTGAGCGTTGTCTCGACCCAGGGTCTAGGTGCCGCCATCATCGCCTGGATCGGGGGAAGCCCCAGTACAAGGAGTGGTTCTTCTGGGTCCTGTTCGTCTTCGTCATTAGCACCCTACTGACGGAGATCATCTATCTCAATGTAGAGCCCCAAAGCCCCTGTCGTGACTCGCAATTGCTGACCCTGCGTGTAGAAAGCTCTCAACATCTTCAATGCCGCTCTCGTCACTCCCACCTACTACGTCTACTTTACCAGCACCACCATCATTACGTCTGCGATTTTGTTCCAGGGCTTCAAGGGCACAGTCTCGTCCATTGTCACAGTCGTCATGGGCTTCCTAACCATTTGTTCTGGGGTCGTATTACTGCAGCTCTCAAAATCTGCCAAGGACGTCCCAGATGCCGCCGTCTTCAGCGGCGACCTCGACCAAATCCAGACCATTGCCGAACAAGAACAGCCAGAGTCGGAACCTAAGGCTGATGCGATTCGCGGAACCGCTGCGATTATGCGCCAGATCTCCCAGCGACGAATGAGGATGCAGGCCGACGAGCTGAAGCGCATGCACGAGGAGAAGATGATGATGGAAAGCATGGAACCCATCAGCGAAGATGGGCAGCCGCAGTGGGAGTTCGACGGACTCCGACGAAGAAGGACGATGACATTTAGAAACCAGAGCACGCGCTCCAGAGCCGCGACGTCTCCGCCGCCATCATCCCCTCGTTACGTTCCTCCACCACGCACTCCTCAGCCCCACCCACCCCTGGGCATGTCGCGTTTCCCCGACTACGATGACGAAGAGTACGAAGAAAACGACCGAAGTACCATCTTCTCGACCATCGCAGGCACGATCAGGGGTCGAAATAGAGGCCAGACGAACACATCCTCCCTGCTGCCGTACGACGAAGTCCCCGACGACAAGTCCCGCAGCAGTCCCATGCACCCGGTGCCCTTAACGGAGATTACGGCACCCCGGCAGAACCAAGACGACGAATCCGACGCCTACTACGGCCATACGCGGCCGCATCTCTTCAGCCGCGGCGGCAACGAATACCGCGGCGCGTCCGCCGGCAGCGGCAATAGCCTCGCTCCCACACCCCCGCCACATGGGACTCAACGTCAGTTCTCATTCCATAACGTCTTCCGGCGTCCTCCCTCCTCACGTATTGAAGAGCCAAGTGAGGAAGAACGCGTAGGATTGGTCAAGGACGATGATATCGAGGGCCGGCCCAAACGTAACAGTGCCGGAGCTTCAAAACGTGACAGCGGTGGAGGTGGCGCAGGAGGGGGAGGAGGGGCGTTTCTCTAAGGCCATGGCTCGGGGCGAAGTGTATACCGGGAAAATATGCATATGTATGGTGTTACGGGCGTTTTCGTGATGGTTTTTTTTTCTGCTGGGTTGGAAAGGGGGCGGCAACGGTTACATGACGATTTGTATACTGTCACGGCCCTATTGACGACATAGACGCTTTTGCGGGATGGAGCACACGCCCATGGTTGAACAGTGGTGTATGTGTATACCGAGGTGCTGCGGAAACACGAGAGATCTGGTGGGCAAAGATGCAAGTAGCAACGCGACATGAATCAAGATCAGCTTTTACCTCGTTACTTTTGGTTTTGGTCAGTTGGGGAATTCCCATGTCTTTTTGAGTGGATCTTTGACCCGCGACTGGTTCTGTAAGCTAGAAAGCTCGAGATCTCGGGAATGTCGAGAGCTCAGGAATAGGTTGATCCGTAGTTCGACACTGCCCATCCGAATCACCTCCCAAGGACTTGTTGAGAATCGACCGTAGCCATCGTATCTCCCCTCTATCTCCCTTTTCAAGCAAAGCAAACATCCGTAGCCCAAACGCCGCGCATGCAGGAAAAAACCCCTGCTTCAGCAAATCGCCACGCCATGCAATCATTTGTTCCCCTTTGTGTAAAACTCCAAATAGGAAAGCCCTTCACATGTTATTTCTTTCTTCCTCCTTCTCGCTGTCTCTCACCAGTCCACGGCCCACCCGTTTTCCTCGAGGAACTCCTCGCACGCCTGCTTCAGGCCTAGGTTCGGCCGCAGCTCCGTCGGGAGGAGCGGTTCGCGCGTCAAGGGGTCGCTGGGGTGGCGGCGGAGGTGCTCCATGATGGAGGCGCGCTCGTAGGACTTTCCTGTCTTGGTCTGTTTTTTTGCCGTGTTAGTTGGTGCAACTGGTAGGACATAGGGGGAAAGGGAAACTTACGACAACGGGGTCGACCATGAACCCGAAGCTAATGTCATCGATGGCCCACTCGGGGACTTCTCTTCGCTTCTCGGCGTTCTCGCGCGCTCGCTCAAAGACGTCCTTCATCCTGGCGGCCTTGGCGTCGGCCTCCTCCTCAATCTCGCTCTGCTCCGTCTCATCCATTGCCTCGGCCAAGCTCGCCCCTTTGTCGGCGTCCAGCAGCGCCAAGACCTCGCGCTCCAGGTCCCGGGTCTCGCGCAGGCGACGGCGCTCACGCTCGTCCCAGCGGTCCTTCTTGCAGCGCAGGACCAGGGCGGTGACGGCGGCGAGCGACTTGTCGTTGGAGGCGGCGCAGAGGCCGTGGGCGTGCAGGGCGCTGGCGAGGGCGGCGTCGAAGTCGCGCAGGGCGAGCTGGGCCTGGGCGAGGTAGTAGTGCGCCTTCATGTTGTCCGGGGCCACGGCCAGGCAGGCGTCACAGTCGGCGATGACGCTGTCCCAGTAACCCAGCTTGAGGCGGGCCATGGCGCGGTTGGTGTACAGCGCGGGGTTCTTAGAGTCGGCGATGATGCTGCTCCAGTCAGTTGTGTTCTGTTAGCCCTGCGAGACTACGGCAGAGAGCTTACGCCTTGGAGTAGAGGCTGTCGGCGCCGACATAGTCGCCGGCTTGGAAGCAGCGGTTTCCCTCCTCCTTCAAATGCAGTGGTTTCGCCATGGTGGGAGCTGTTGTGGCGAGAGGTGAAAGCAGCCAGATGGTCGTCCAGAGAGCTAAGCCAAGCGGTTCGGGTTCCGGACAGCTCGGGAGAGTAGCACACGACGAAGAGAGGCCACGGCCGGCAACGGTGCGTTTCAAGTAGATATCAAGGCAGACAAAGCACGATCCAACAAAGGAAGCGCCGGAAGAAAAACAATCAGGAGACGACGGTTCGTTGATGCGCCACCGCAAGTGTTGAAGCGGTGTTCGTTCATTGATAACGTTCGCGCAGCCCAATACACCGACAGCACCCACGCCGGTACAGGAGGAGCTCGTCAGTGGTCAAGATGCCAGGACCCCTCCAACCAGCGCCCAACCACAGTGAACCCTTGACTTCCGGGGTGCGGTTGATTGGATTTCTAAGCGCGGTTTGCCCCCTAGTTGGAACGTTCGAGAAAGCCGGTGCGGGGTGGGAGACACGGGAATAGATAGTCTAGCTGTGGGGGGAGGGGGGCTTTGTTACTATGTAGGAACAGTTCCTCTTCTGTCCAGTTTGTGTCTCCCACTGATGATGCTGGTGGAACAGGGGTTCAACATATCCATTTAGGAAAGCTAACAGTCCACACGTGTTTCAACGAGTTCATCAATCAACCATCAACAATACGAACACACTCCCGCTGAGGCTCGGCGGAACGGAAACTCTAAAAGTCATCCTTTCTGAGGCTAAGTTACTCCGTACCTCAAGTGCGCGACCAGAACGAGAATGGCGTCTTTTTGTCTAGGTGTGTTAGGCATTGGTCTAGGTATATTAAGCACTAGTCTAGCTGCTATTATCTACGCCTCAAAACTCTCTAAGTCTCTGACGCAAATGATCCCTTCTCTCAAGACTCTATGGTCGTCCTTCTATAGCCTGGGGTCTTTTGCGAGTACAAGCCTAAGGGTCTAATCCCTTCCCTTATGCGTGACAGCCCCATCATCGTCTCATAAACGTGAGCCATATGTTCGTACAACCAACCCCCGTAATCCCCATCTCCTAGATCTACAGCTTAAGTCGCACCGCAACTTTACTCACAGTTCCACCAGTCTCACCACCAACTTCTCCTTTGGCCGCAGCGTAAACGTCGGCCGTGCCACCTCCAGCGGCCCGTCGCCCCTGGCCTCGATGCGGAACCTACCGACCAACTCCGCCAGCACGACCTTCATCTCCATGATCGACAGCTGCTTGCCGATGCACATGCGCGGCCCGTTGTGGAACGTCTCGAACGCGTACGGGCTCGCCGCCGCGCCCGCCAGCGCATCCCACCGGTCCGGGTCGAAGTCCGCCGCCGAAGGGCCCCACACCGCCGGGCTCAGGTTCATCACCGCCGGCGAGAGCTGGATCACAGTGCCCTTGGGGATGGCCACGCCGGCGATGTCGATGTTGCAGGTGGCTTCGCGGGGTGCCATGGCCACTGGATAAATGATACATTAGCTTAGGTTCTCTTTTGGTGGATAGGAGCACTTACCAGCGCAGTAGTATCTCAACACCTCGCGGACAAAGCTGTGCAGAAATGGGAGCTTCTCGAGATCGTGATAGCTAGGCTTTGCAATGTGGCTGCGCATGTTTTCAGTCTCATCTCGCAGGCACTGTTGAAGTTGCGGTCGGCGCGACAACTCGTGGACTGCCCAGATGATTGAGCAGGCGGTAGTGTCGTGTCCTATTGAGCAAAAAGTCAGCAATCGCACAAAAGGTTATCACTGTCAGGGTTACAATGATGTCTTACCGAGGACCATGAGATTCATAGCCTGTCACAACTCATTAAAATCTCCGTCTAAAAGCACCACGACTGACTTGGGAAGGTCATACATATTCAACAATCTCCTTCACACCCCACGATGGGTCAGAGTATTCGACTAAGCACTGGAGAGCGTCGGGTGGGTTTTCATCTTTCGTTTTGCCGCTCCGCATTGCTTCAATCCTCGCCAACACATGGCCTCGGATGAATTCGTGGGCCTGTTGACAATGATACGCGAATTCCCGGCTTTCTTGAATCGGGAGGAACTTCCTGATTGGGATGATTGAGTTGAGGTAGTTGACAATGTGACCGGTGGTCGATGGCTGCATGGTCTTCGAGAAAGCCTCGAACAGGGGCGAGTAGTCAGACTCGAGGTGATTTAGATCTTGACCGAAGGTTTCGATACTAATCACATCAAGTGCCGTCTTCCAAATGTGTGTTTCAACTATGTTAATAAAGTCAGTGTATTGCCCACCAGGAAACGTAGTGGTCATGACTCACTCTCAACATATCCGGCTTCGTCTTTCTTCAGACTCAAAACATCTGCTAGCTGTTTTGCTTTGCCCTGAACGGCATGATATGAGCGTCTGAGGCGAGGAACGGTAAAAGGGCCTGTAGCAAGTTAGCCACTTCTCGTTGCCTGTAGAGTTGTCAAGCGTACGCATCAAGGCTGCTCGCCGCATTTTGTGAGGCTGCCCTTCCATAAAAGGCAGCCCGTCTCCGACTGTCTCATAGGCAAAGTCCCGTGCGAACTTTGGCTTGACAAAGCAGGCGCTCTTTGTCTGTAAGATCTCTTTGTAGGCTCGGATGCTGTTGACGAAAAGTGTTTCGGAGTTGAGAACTCCGAGATAGCGAATGAAAGGGGCATCGGGCCACTCGCGGGACCAGTCCAAGAAGAGTTCCGGGATCCAGGAAACTTGGAGGAACTTGGAGGCTTGACCAAGCAAGAAGGTGTTGTCCTAATTCGCAGTCAGTCAAAGTATGTGGAGGGTTCTCTAAACATACCTTAGGTCCAGGCATATGTCTCAATGGAGCAACGTAGAAGGGATAGATCAGTGTGTTGTAAGCAAGTACGGCGAGCACCAGCAGTGCAGAGACGGCGATGCCTGTTGAGAGGGCTTTGATCGCAACAAGCGGCGGCAAGTTCGGCAACATCGTGATCAGCATTAAACCCATGATTGGCCGCAGCTGCGAACAATAGCGATTGAAGGCTTGACAGAAAGTTTGATAGGAAGCGATGATGAGTGGTAGTATTATGATGATCAAAACAGGAAGTGGGCGTTGGGGCAGCCAATCATCAGGGAACGGCAAGCTGTTGTATGGAGGAAATGAAAACGGCGAAGGTAATGGGTTACTGAGATTTACAGGTGATGTTCCTGACCGGGAGACGGTTTCTCGGTGTTCAGGTGAATGTTTTCAGCGTCCAGGTGGCAGCAGCTGGCAGGACGCAAGGCGTATGTAAATAAATCCACGCGTTGACGGCGGTTCACTCAGCTGTTGACGGTCCGACGGGCACGTCACTTTACTTAAGCCTGCAAAGACGATCAGTATTCACGCCTTGTGGAACTGAAATCAATTCTAGAGGATGTCTCCGTGTGTGTATACATGTGTCTACGTCCATGCGTGTTGTCTACCTTGATCCTTGCTCTCAGCTCGTTTATGTCTCCGCGTGCCTCGGCGGAACAGATGAACAACACCGGTCCCGGTAAGGAGACCCCATAGAGAGACTTAATATAGACAGGCCCAAGGCGTGTAAAATTCCGCAGTAGCCTCAGTGTCGATCCTTGCATTGTCTCGCCCAGAAGCAGTCAAACGGTGCGCTCAAGCCATAGCCATAGGGCTGAACGCCTCTTCACAGGCCAAACGCCTGTGCCTGGATTCCACCAGTACCAAGAACAGCCACCCGTTGTCTGCCCTGCGTCAGCCAATGGCAGTGACGAGTGCCCAACAGGGCGCATCGGAATGCCGGCGGTAGATCTCCTACGTCACAGGCCGAAACGCCACAACCGATGACGATCATTCCCAGACGCGTCAAATCCTTCCATCGAATCCAAAACCCACGTCCCAACAGCGAGGCTGTGTTATTTCCGGGCAGCCACTTGTTTCGTTTCGACCGCATCTCAGCCTCAGTGCTGGTGGATGGCCCGTCACCAGAATCCTTCTGTTGGTTGATGTCACCGAGCCAAACTACTATTAATACATATGCATTCATCGAACCATCGACACTTCTCGGAATGCAAGCTATAAACACCTTACGCTCAAGATGTTAGATGTGGACAAGTTACTGGTATCGGTGACTTCCAGAGCAACACCACGAGCCGTGTGCCCAATAGCAGCCATCTTAAGTCCCATATGCGACGATCGACTGACAAGCCTACGCAAAGTCTTCTTCTCTATCTGTCCGCATGCGTTTCCACCCCATCCATCATCTCATCCTTCTGCGGATCCTTCATCCTCTTTTCCGTGAAGCTGCACGTGGATTCCCAAGATACCACCCTTCACTGATAAGAAAAGGCCCGGACTTCCGGCCGTAAGCACGACGGACGTCCCACACACAAGCCAAATCGCACCAATGCTTCTTTGCTCACGGCACAAAGTCTCATTTTGCCCCCAAAAGGCCTGCTACTCCGCGTGTCTATTCTAGCAGGTTTTCAGGAGTGGGTGAGGCGTGGTAGTTGCAACCACTGACACAACTGCGCCGATTCGCAAGCGTTTGGCCGAGCCCAGCCAACGCAGCAATCCAACACGGCGCTTGGGCGTTTAAAACAAAGTTCTTATACCCCTTCCAGGCATGAAAGACCAAAAACGATGCCAGGCTTGGAAGTGATCCTCGTCGTAAGCTGATACGTGCTGACACTCGTCGCTCGCTGCTGACCATGCTCGGATCCGCGGATAATAGCGATGGCTAAACAACTATTAGCAACAATGAGTCCTCCGTCGCAGAATTATATCAAGTTTGCATGCTTCCAAATCCAGGCATGTTGGGCGTTCTCTTATCCTCTAAAGGAAGCTCACAACAAAGTCAACTCCTCGAGGCAAAAATGACGAACCAGCAAGACATCGAAACGTCCACCAGCAAGCTCTCCATCTCGCAGAGCGAAAAGGGAGAGGAAGAGCAGCGAGTCGAAGAACAGGAACCGCCTCACCCGCGGAGCCATTTCCCTGCGTGGAAGTGGAAGGGCACACTGGTGCTCATCTTCCTAGCCTGCATGCTCAACGGCACGTCCAACCCCCTTTTCTTTTCCAAGCCATGTTATGCTTCGTTTCTGACAGACCGATTTCCTCTCAGGCTACGATATCAGCAATGTCGCCAATATCCAACCCCGTTTGTACGAGGCCTTTGGCCACATCGACCTCCTCCCCTGGATCGGCCTTTCGTATGCCCTGGCCAACTTCTGCGTCGTGACACTCGCCCGCAAGCTCACGTTCGTCTTCGACATGCGGGAGATCTTTATCGCGAACCTCTTCGTCTTCATCGCCGGGTCCGCCATCGCCGGCGCCGCCCAGTCCATGGCCATGCTTATTGTCGGCCGCATCATCATGGGCATCGGGGGCTCTATCGTCCAGCAGTCGTAAGTGGAAAATCCCCTCAGAGGGTTAGGTAGAAAACTTCTGAAAAGGCGCCGAGTCTGACTTCTCCACAGCGCCTATTCATACTTCGCCGTTCTGGCGACGCCGGCCGAGATGACGGGTCTGTACGGCATCACCGGCGGCGTCTGGGCAGTCGGCCTTGTCACCGGAGGACCCATCGGCAGTGCCTTTGCGGAGAACTCGACGACGACGTGGCGGTGGGCGTTCTACATCAACCTCCCCTTTATCGGCCTCGCCACCATCCTCGCCTTTGTTTGCCTCCCGAGCCACTCCATGAAATCCGATATCCCCTTTTTGCAACGTCTCCAAAAGATCGACCCCATCGGTATCTTCCTGCACATGGCCTCAGGTGTACTCTTCGCCATCGCCGTGACCTTCTCCGGCGCCGTGTGGGACTGGGGATCCGGTCCGTCCATCGCCGTGTGGATTGTGTTTGGCGCCGTCTTCATCTTCTGGGGCGTCCAGCAGTACTTTTGCATCTTCACTACCGCAGAGGAGAGGGCCTTTCCCGTCCATCTCCTTTCGCGACGCGATCTCTTTCCACTGTGGGTAGCGTCGACATGTGCCAGTGCCTCGTACGCCATCACGCTCTACTACACGCCTCTATTCTTCGCCTTCGCTCGGGGCGTTGACGCGCTGGGGCAGACGGTTCGTCTCTTGCCGTTCATTTTGCTCTTTATCCTGTTCGTCTCGCTCACCGGCCGTCTGCTACCCAAGATTGGCCGGTACAATATGATCTACATCGTGGGTGGCAGCATCAGTTTGTCCGCCGGGGCCGCCATGGTCAGCATTCTCGATGTCGACGTGCCCCAATCCCAATTGCTAGCCCTCGAGGCTCTACTCGGGATAGGCACCGGTATGACCTTCCAGCACGGCATCGCCATCTCCAACGTCATCAACAAGAACCCGCGGGACCGCGTGGACAGCCTCACCATCTGTAACATGTCCCAGATGGCCGGTATCTCGCTGATCCTCGCCGTCGCCGGCTCCATCTTTCAAAACGTCGGCTATTCGCTCCTTGTCGATGCTCTGGGCGACGATGCTAGTCGGTATAGCGACCATGACATCCGGGAGGCGCTGGCCGGTGTGTCGTCCAAAATATGGCAGTCAGAGAGTCCAGAGGTGCTGCGCAGCGGCATCGAGGCTGTGTCCAAGGTGGTTGCGAGGGAGTTTTACATCGTCATTTCGTTCGGCTCGCTGTGTCTGATTTGCGGGCTGTTGATGAGCTGGAAGAAACTGGACTTCGGGAAGACGCCGAAGGAGAAGAAAGAAACAACAGTTTGACGCTCACATAATCTCAAGCGAGACTTGGCATTTGAGATTTAGTGAGCGAGCAACTGCTCGGTGCCCCCCGATGGGAATATTCATGACTACATTATGACCCTGGCCAGAGTCCTGTTAACCGCCTGGCCCAGCTGAGAGTATCTGCCTCCATGCTAGTGTGTAAGCACATCACCCTGAACCAACGCCGACGCCTCCCAAACCAAGTTAAATGAAGGATCACTGCTTCGACTGTTCCAGCCAGTCGATGATCTTGTCCACGGCCACTTTCGCTTCGGGGATAGGGAGCAGCGGCCACACGTGCATCATGCCGTCGCCAAACACCAGCTCGACCTGGGTGCCCTTCTCCCTGGCCAGCTCCACCATCTTCTTGGTGTCCGGCATCAACAGATCCACGCCGCCGGCGAAGACCAGCATCGGCGGCAGGGCCAGGTCGCCGTAGATGGGGCTCACCCGCGGGGTCTTGGTGTCGACGCCCGGACAGATGAGGCGCGTCACCTCGGCGATGCCCGGGACGTCGAGCCACGGGTCCTTGGGCGCCATGGCATGCATGTCCGGGTTGACGAGGCTGGAGTCGGTGCAGGGCGTGATGGGCACGAGGCGCAAGGCAGTAGGGACGCCTGCCAGCATGGCCTGCTGCGTCAAGACGAGCGTCATGGTGCCGCCGGCCGAGTCGCCCATGACCCAGAAGGGCGTTGGGTCCGGATCCGCAGCGAGCTCGTTGTACAGCGGTTGGACGCGGTCGTACATCTCCAGGACGGGCGTCTCGGGGCCTAACGGGTAGATGGGCACTGTGACGACGGCCTGGAGACGCTCGGCCAGGTATGCAACGAGAGCCCAGTGCTGGGGCACGATCTCGAAGACGAAGCCGCCGCCGTGGAGGTACATGATGCGGGCCTGGTTGGGCGTTTCCGACTTGGGCGCGACGGTGTAGACCGTGAAGCCCTCGTCCCGCCTCGTCTCCTCAATGATGAACTGCCGGTGGAGGTATTCCGGCGGCTCGTGCTTCGCCGTCTTGCGGTCCTCTGCAATGCGCCTGTTGATGCCCTCGGCGGACTGCCATGTGCCCTTGCGCTGCCACCACACCGCCCAGGACACGATGTAGTTGTTGAAGCTAGGCATGGCTGGAGAGGGGGTTTTGGACAAGGAGAATAATGGTACCGGGAACGATCAGGTAGCCTTAGGTGGTTATACCAGTTGGTGCTGAAGCTGTCAATGGAATCTCGTTCATGTATATCTGTCGTTGCGCGCTGTGGTGAAACAGACTGGTGAGACACCTGAAAGATGGTGTCTTGCCGAGGCTTGTTCGGTGGGCACTCGGTGGACACCGATGCGGTGAGCTATTCCACATTGCCTCATGCTTGTGACGGGTTTCTGTGAAATAGAATCCACGCCAAAATTGAGGAGAGAGAGCTTGGAGACACAGACCCACCGTCTCTGTCTAGTGAAAGAGAAAGCCAGTCCCTTCTCTTCACGCTTCGCAATTTGTCTCCGCTCAATACAGTGGTTGCCCACTTTCCCGGTGAGGTGCAGGGTAGGTAGCTTACTTCCCAGTTGGGCAACAAGCTGCATCGTGATCTCACCTCTCGCCAAGGCTCACCAACAGCTAACCAACCAACCAACTGACGGGTGAAGTGCTCAGCAGCAAGGGTCACGGGGGTTATATCGATGCCCTGAGAAATCCCGATCGATTGCCGATCCGGAAAAGTCGTCTCTCCTATCGGAAAACATGCCAGCCAATCTCAGGTTTGCCATGAGACAACAGCTTTCGTTGATCAACGCCCTCATCGAATTCGGGCCCGACAAGCCAATGGATGGTGGGCGGGGGACTGACGACCGCATAGCCCGTACCGTCCGAATTATCAGATCATGTCGTTTCTCCAAGAGTCCAAAGGGGACAGCCCCCACTCGTCACAAGGCCTCTTGGAGGGCCTCTCGGGGAAGGGCCTCGACGCCCTTCTTCACGTCCCCGCAATGGCCGGCCGTTTGACCAACAGTCGCCAGCCAAAACCCTGAGGGTTACAACTTATCACGCCTCACAATCGCTGGTGGAACGCCGTGAGCCAAGCCGGGGCTGTGGATGGAATGGGCTCGGCGGGGTTAGTTGGGGGGCTGCCGCTTTTGATATCGAGATCGAAGGGGGACCGGGAACAGGCCGGCGATGGCGGGATTGTCGATGGAGCCGGACGGTCAAACGGCTCCCGGGAGTAGAGCAGCTGACGGTAATTTGTCTGCGGTATCACTGATCACATACGGATACTTCAACCACATGGTGGGAATGAGACATAATCCAGGAACCAGAGCCGTTGAGCACGGGACGGCTTGGATATGCCGTCAATGGCCGAGCCTTATTCGCGGCTCGGGGCCTTCGCGGCAGCCTACCCCAACTCGCAGCGCCTCGGGGCCGGGAGGGGAACCGATGGCCATTAGGCACGCGACGACGGTTCTGTCGCACATGCATATGCGCCGTCGAGGCACAAGCATGGTACATTTTGACAAGCCAGACGGCGACGAATGAACGGGGCTGGTTGCATGACCGGGAAATGGTGGGACGAAACGGATGGACGGATGTCTGCCTGTCTGCCTGGTGAAAGGACGAAGAGAGAAAATATGATCTCTCGCAACTCAGTCAGTCTGCGCTCCTTGGGTGACGACGGATGGATCTAATGCAACCCGACCACGAGATGCTCGCCAGCAGGGAGCAAATGCACTGTAACACGGACATGGCACATATGGTTGTGCTCCAATATTGGTCCGTCTCTCGGGATTCGGGGTGGCCTACCAAAAGCCTTGACATATGTGCAATTGCCGGGGCCCCGGATGTTTGAGCCAGAGTCCTGGAATCCGAACCAGGCATCCCTCTGCCCGTGCCCGTGCCTGTGCCACACGACGCCTGCTTACATCGGGGGGCCTCTTTCAAGTGATACCGAGAGAGAGCGAGAGAAGTCGTCCGATTTCGAGGCCCTGTAGCAGCCGAAGCACCCAATCACGGCCCCATTGTTAGGGGCAGGTCTCCCCCGCAAACGGCGGTTGAAACGGGTTGGAGAGGTATGTATCGCGCATGATGGAGGATGAAGGATGGAGGAGCGTCCTCGAGTAAAGCGGCGTCCCGACTGACCGGACAAACGACCTATCGCAACCCCTCCATTAGAATTACGCTGCGCCCCGGACTCCGGGTTTTACCGATCGCGGGTTCGCCGCTTGGCCGCTTCTGCGCGAAAACCTTGGACGTCAGGGCTCCTCTTCTACTGGATCACTACGTAGTACTCTCCCCAGTCTTCGTCGTCCTCACAGGGAACTTGGAACAGGGCTATTCGTCGTCTACATAGCGAACAGACCGCCGTCACCGACCGGCCGACGACTCCACCAAACCCTACCGGCACTACTCTACTAAACGCCCTCTCCCTTCGGCTTCCATCCTTCACTTCCCATCAAACCCCGCCATTTACAATCTGCAATCAATCCCGACCGCCCAAACCGCAAACACAACCACTCAGGTCCTGACTCTTTCGACATCGCCATCATCATAACCGTCGTCGTTATCACGGGGCTGGATCCTCTGTGTCGCTACTGGCTCGCACCCCGTCATCGACTCCGACGCCAACTCCGACTTCGACTCTGACGCTGTCCCCGGCCCTCTTTTCTGCGTCTTTGCATGGGCATTCTCACCCGGACTCAGCGACTGCGACTCTTCACCCTCGTGCTGGCATCACGACACATTTAACTCCTCCTCCTTCTCCTCCGTCGAACTCCGAATCGTCATCATGCCTTCGCAACGCCCCTACTTCCTCTCCTCCTTCCTCGCCGCCTTCCGCCCTCAAGGCCCTTCCATGTCTACCTCTACACAACACCAACACCAGCACCAACAACCAAACAAACACACCCGCGATTCCACCGCTACTTCCTCCACTACTGGTGCCGCCGCCTCCTCCGCTCACACACAAACTACCTCTAGCGTCGCTATCCGTCCTCCTCGTGGCACCGCTGCTGCTGCTGCTGCTGCCGCCGCCGCTGCGTCGCCGGGAACATCCAGCCCTGGAACCGCCATCCCTATTCCCGGGTCATCTCGCCGGCGCGGAAGCGACTCCAGCAGCGAGGGCTTCCGCGATGTGCTCGGTGCCGAGAAGTGGTACATTGGCGGCCGCACTCCCGGCGGCGAGGAGAAGTTCTTCAAACTCGGCGTTATTCGCCGGGTGCGCAGCAATGACGGCCTGAGCCTTGACCGCTTAAGTTTATAGTCACCTCTGAGCAATGGAAACGATGACGTAACGATGGGTTTTGAATGATTAAGGCACAGGGTTTTCTGTCTTTATGTGGATGATGGGCTGGAGTCCCTCGACAGTACATAATGAGCATTCACGTCGCTCCCACGAGGGTTTTAGGGATTCTGGAAGGCCGGTATATGTGAGGGAACACACGGGTTATGGGACTGGCTTCATTGGTACGGCGTTAGATTGGGCGTTACAACTGGGCACACACTGGTCCCTCCAACAGCACCTGGTTTAGGAGCTCTGAATGAGAAAAAGCACACTATCTCTGGCGTACTGAACTATCTCATTTGCTTGTTGCGTGTACGACGCCTCACTCCCATTGTACCGCGCAACTACCACATGAACCGCTGCAGCCGGCCCTCGTCAAGTAGAGTCCCATCCTCCGCTCTCCACAGGTACGGTTTGCAGAGGAAGATGTATCCCGTCGCCACATTGATGGCGATGAACCAACCAGTCTCAAGAACGAGACGCAGATCGTAAGTCTCAAAGAACTTCATTGCTTTCCTCAAGGTCGGGTGCGAAGAGAGGCAATCGAAAACAGGGTTCGGCGCCTCGTGATCGTGGAGTCGCCATCCCGGCACCAACAGACGCCACATCACCCATGGGATAATAAAGTACCGCGGCTCCACCAGCGGAGCGGTGATGAGCGAGAGCGTCGTGGCGAGTAGGAAGATGAGGCCCGTGGACGTGCACGTCGGCTCAACCGAGACCAGCATGGGGTCGTTGTCTATATCCCTTTGCAGATCTCGTAGCTGCGTTGCCTCGACCTCCGGCGACGCCTCGAGAACCGCCACGGGGAACTCGGTATCATCCGTTTGCCTAGCCAGTCCCGACCCGCGGTTGATCCAGAACGGGTGGCTCAGGAAGGGGTCCTTTCGCGAACGTGGGCAGTAGGCCGAGCACGCGTCGGTGTGGCAGATGTGAAACCACTGCGAGCAGCCCGCCATGGTGCCCCAGGCCATCCAGCGGCTCAGTGTGTAGGGGATGACGAGCAAGTACCGGATCCATGACGCCCGGCGGATGGTGTACCGGAAGACGTAGAACATGTAGTGTCGGTTGTCCGCGAGGGTGAATGGGTGGATGATTGTGTTGTACTTGACGATGAGCACGGAGAGGATAATGGTGGCTAGTAGATAGAAGGGCCTGTGGATCTTGGAGTTGAAGATGGTTTCCAACGTACTCAAGGCTGCGGAAGGAACGAATGGAGGAGTTGGTGGAGAGGAAGCATCATCAGTGAAGGCGTTTGCTGGCTTCTTTTTGCTACTTGGGGTACGTCTCGAACTCCCTCGCGATTTGAAGCTGCTCCCTGATGAATAGCTGGCCTGCGGACCGCGCGAGCTAATCATCTTGAATGTTCGAGTGGCCATATTGATAAGCGGGAAAGCGTAGGGCAGCAGAAGCGGCAGAGAAAAGAACCCGAAGAAAGCCCAGATGTAAAGCATCTGCGGAAGATGAATCGTGGCGACGTGGTTGGATTTGTCCCCTAGCCTACGGTTAGTCGCACGGTTTGGACTCTGGGCCACAGAACTCACCGAGGACAACGCCGCCGTTCCATAACACGAATGATCCGAACGAAGCAATGACCGCAATATACGGCCATATTTGCCTGATGATTTGGATAGGGTTGCACAGCGCCGCGATGCCGAGGCTGAGGACGCAGAAGAGCATGTCTGGCGGGCTGGTCAATTCTGGAAACAGGACAAGGAGGGATCCCGACTTACCATCTGGGAACATCATGTGCAGAGGCGGATCATGTATATCTCCAACTGAGTATCTCCACACATAGTACTTCAACTGCTCAGCAAGGCCTGACATCATGGGCTGGTCCACCCGCTCGGGTCTCAACGTCTTGACGGCGTGAACAGCTTCCAAACCGCCCATGTAGACGACGACCCAAAACACGTTCGTCTGGCGCATAAACAGCGTCAAGACCCCCAGAACGATCGTGGCAAAGTCGGAGAAGAACGAGCTCCGGTCCCGACCCAGCCGTCGCAGGTGGTTCAGGTACGCACCCAGAACGGCAGCCGTTGAGGCCACGTCAGTGTAGTAGAGACCCGAGAAGAAGAACAGCACTGGAAACAGGGCGATGTTAAACGCGGTGTGGAGAGAGTATTGTGAGTATATGCGCAACCGAGTCGACGAGTGCGCCTCGTCAAGGCGGGCCTCGATCTCATGGCGGCACTGAAGGGCTAGGTAGGCCAGGATCATGAGCGCGATGGCACTGGCGGCTCGTAGGCTTTGAGCATCACAGAGATACGAGGCCGGAGAGTCTCCCGGCTTGACTACACCTGGGATCAAAAGCGAGAGGAGATAACTACTCATTGTCAGTGTCTGGTCCTAGGGAGGAATTTCATCAGACATACAGTCCAGGGGGCGTGGTGATTTTGTCATCCCACTCTCGAAACCTGCCTTCGCAGTATAGTTGCGCCTGCGGAATATGGAAAACCTCATCCTGCCAACGAATTAGCATCGAGGGCGTGAAAGTGCATCCGCATTCGAAGACTCACCAAGTAAGGTTCCGGAACGACTGCCGAAACAACGTACAGCCACGAGAAACACGCGACGGCCAAGGTCGCGGGGAAGAGACCCGCCCACTGAGGAAACGAGCCCTCGGGCCTCTTAAAGAGCCAAAAGTACGACGGGAGTATCAAGAGACCAGCTGAAGCCGCCCAGAACGAATAGGCCGGCGCATCGCGGGTGGTGGTGTCCATGTTGACAAGTGTCACCCTGAGAGACGCGCGTAAAATGGTCAATCAACGACGGGACATGCGGCAAGATTTTAAACACCCATGAGGTTGGAGAAATCAGCCAGGCGTTGCTCTCATCAGAAGGAAAGCTACTGCTTGTCCGGTGAGTTGCCCTAAGAGTTGAGGTGATGTTGAGATTAGGTGTTAACAAGTCGTATCCATTCGACAGTGCCCCTGGAGGTGTGAAGCACTGTGCCACAGGCGCTGACTGCCCGCCGAGCGCTGAAACCCCTGTAACTTGCACTCGTCAATTGGCGATTTAGTCTGCTTTCAAGGTCGCATCACCATTTACCTGCGATGCAAGCATTGTCCACTTTGGTGCCTGGTGAGTTATTGAAGACAACGTAGGCTGAGAATTGTTCGAGTCAATTACCCCTAGGACAGTTGTATCCAAGTCATTCATGGTGACTGGCGTATTGGGAAAGGCGAGTTGCAACTACGGGTCTGGCCAATCACGGTCCGAGGATTTCACAGCACATGACGAAATTTGAGGTTCAGAACAAGTCTATTTGGGAAATCTTATACAAGCCGGGTCGCGAAGACGGGCATCGATACTCTTCTAACCTTCGTCGTCCACCGGAGGATTTAGAAAGGCTGCGATTTTGTTAGCAGTCATCAATAGAGCGTATGGGATGTGGGTAAAACTCACGTTGTCGGCGGGGTGGACCTCCTTCTTGAAGAAGTCGGCCAGGTAAGGGATCTTCTGCAATGGAATTAGCGCTGTGATGCGATTGCTTGACGGCCAGATCGACTTACGAGGAGAATGTCACGCTGGACACGGGGGATGCCAGAGGCAAAGAGAAGAACACCGACGGCGGCGGGGGCGCCGTACATGGCAAGGCGAGAGCCACTGTTCCAACGGGTCAGCACTGCGTTGAGTTGACACACCTAGGCAACCAAGGGCAATTTTCGAATCCCGAGTCCCTGACACAGCTCGTTCGCCCCATCTGACATTCGTAGGTCCTGTCGTCGATTTGAGGTGACCTGGGGCATGCCTCGGCGGAGCGGAAGGGGACTCGCGGACTCGATTCGCTTGTGGTTTCGGTCGCCAGATTGTTGGGAAAGTGGAGGATGAAGAACTCACATTCGGAGAGCACTCTGGGGAGTGAAGCCGAGGATCCTAGGCTGGGGCTGGTACCTATGGTGGTCGTTAGCCAAATCGTTCCCGTCGTCCGCATCAGCGCATTCGAGTGCCAGGCCATTCGGCATCGTAGGTTGTAGGAATTGGCTCGGATTCGAAGCATCGATACTCGGTGGTCGATCTGGAGGGCACGTACTTGGGGCCGAAGGAGCTCTTGAACTCCGCGGCGCGGAAGGGAGTCTGCAGGAGAAATCAGGTCAGCGCTGTGAGGATGGCGATGGGGGCACGCCGATTGACGGAGACGGAGCCCAATTATGGAGCCCTCGGCGGGAGAAAAGAAGACATACAGCGGAAACCATCTTGACTGTCGGGGCGGTAGAAGCCTTGTTCGTCGTTCAATTGCTCGTCGAATTCGTCGTCGAAAAGAAACCGTTGTTGAGATGCGCGAGTTTGCCGAACGGGAAAGACCGGGTTCGGCCTGAGGCGTCAAGGCGTTCGGGCGTGGAAACAGAGCTCGGGGCTACCCAATCAAATACCTGATTGGCGACCCACTTTCAGACGAGAGCTCCCCATTGTGCTTCGTAGCAGCCTCGTCTGTGCCTTCACCATTACCCACGTACAACGTGCTGGTCCTTGATGACCTGAAATTGCCTGCTGCGAAAAGTCGACGATTCCAGAATGGATAAATATATTGACGGCCGCTTTGAGCGTCTTGAGAAGGCACTGGCCAGCCTGATCGACTCCGTCGCAAAATACCACCCCTCGGCCGCCTATGGCCAGGAACTTGAGATTGCAGACAATGAGCTGAGCAAAGGGCTTGAAGAAGGTAACCCGAGATACCCCCCGCCTGCTTCAAGCATATCACTGACGAAATCCCAAGTCCAAACTCACCAGAACAACTGCCTGCGAATCCAACACCTGCGAGAGTCCTCCGCTGTCCTCGACGCTCAAATTCGCGACACCTTGTCCAGCCTGGCGACCACGCGCAAGGATATAGTCACGACCCAAACGACAACCTTTCCCGCAGGACCCATCTACTCCATCGCTTACGAGGAGCTGCTCCGCTATGCTCGCCGCATCAGCAAGACCACCATGCCTCCCGCAGGCACCATCAACGCCCTGCCACCTTCGCCGGACATCCAGACGCCTCTGCCCGATTCACAGGCCATGACGCCCTCCGCGCCCCCTTCGTCGCAGGTGCAGAGCCCGGCAGTCATGAACGGCACACCGCAGATGACCTCGGAGCCCCCGACCCAGCAGACCACGCTGTCGGCCAACACAATCCTGCCCGAGGTCATGAGCCAGTACCTCAACCCGCTATCCGGCCAGCTTTTCTTCCCCTGGCCGCTCGAGGACAAGATCCGCGCTGGGTCTTTGGCCTCGAACCAGGTTCTCGCCGAGCAAGGCATCGACCCCAAGGGCTACGACCCTGTTGAGGAGGAGGAGCGCAAGCGTCGCGAAGAGGAAGAGCGGAAGGAGAAAGAAGAGAGGGGGCGGCTTGAGCTGGAGGAGCGCGAGAGGAAAATGCGTGAGGAGAGAGAGCGTATCAGACAAGAGCGCGAGCGGCAGCGAGAGAAGGACCAGGCGGAGTGGCGGCGAGCCAGTATCGCTGGGGGTCCTTTGCAGCCTGCTCCTAGCAGAGCGGCTACTGGGACTGCCACGACGAAGCAGTTTCAGTTCACCAACTTGGATGATCTGGATGACGATGACGACGAGGACTAAGCTACATTAGTCCCGATATTCCATAGAAGCATCTACATAGAACAATGAGGCATACATTTCCCCCAAAGTGATCCAAAAAAGCTTTTTACATCAAGGATTGTACTGATTTCTTTCCGTTAATTGCCTCTAAGTGAATAGTCTACAGACCACTGATACAAAACCCAAACATCACCACATATTCCTCGACGCCGTCCGTCACCCTTCTCCAGCGAGCCCAAAGTGAGGGCAGAGAATCCACGACTTGAACCCCAAGTCCCAGACGCTGGTCGTACATGTATTTTTACAGACTCCCCAGATTCCAGATATCATGAGCTCTCCATCAATGCGGCCTTTCCTAGGCCTCCTAAATGCCTTACGCTTAGTCGATCTTGATGGAAGCATAGATCTTGTTGACAAACCACCAACTTGAGAAGTAGCCGATGGAACCTTGGAGGAGTGTTAGTCAATGATGCAAATGGTGAGATTCGATATTCGGGACACGTACCAGCAAGGATAAAGAAGAGGAAGGAGATTATGGCGCTGTAACCGATGTAGAGCACGGTGCCGGCCAGACCTCCAAGCTGAACCTTGGTGACAAGGTAGAGCAGGCAGTTGAGGAAGATGTAACCACCGCTCATGCCAGCAGCAAGGAACGATCTCCACTGCCAGTTGTAGTCCTCAGAGCAGAGTAGGAAGTACACCATAAGGATGGTGACGGCCGCACAAACAACAATCATGAGGCCGTAGCAGAGGAAGAGGAATCCGAACATGTAGTAGATCCTGCTGAACCAGATGGAGCTCATGATGAAGTAGAGCTCAACGAAGATGGCACCGAAAGGCAGGAGACCAACAATCAGCATGCTGGGGAAAGGCTTGAGGTAGGTGCTAACAGGAGGGATCTGGCGGGGAATCTGGTTGGTGCGCACGGGGGGCTCAAGCTGGACAGCACGGAAGCCGAGCCAAGAGCCGGCAAAGGACAAAGGAATGGAGATGATGAACCAGATAGCAACAATGACGAGCATGGTGGTGAAGGGAACGGCCCCGGAGGACTCCTTAGCCCAGAGGAAGAGGTTCAGGAGGAAGAAGGTGCTGAAGATGATGGCGGGAACCAGGGTGGGGGTGAGCACAATGTTGAGCTTCCACTTCTCACCCTGCCAAGCCTTGTAGGTTCGGGCAGAAACGTAACCGCCGACGAAGCCAAGGACAGTGTATAGCACGATCATAATGGTGCCCAAAGATCCACGGTTGGAAGGAGAAAGGAAGCCAAGGAGGGCAAAGATGATGGTGCAGCCAGTCATGACGAAGATCTGAGCGCCGTTGCCAACAAAGATGGAGAGAAGAAGAGGTCGCGAGGGGCTCCGGAAAACGTCGCCATGGACGAGCTTCCAGCCAGAGTCTTCCTGGACACCGTCCTCGAGAGCACCGTTACCGCCAAGGTCGTCGAGGTCGAGCTGATCAAGGCGGTTGTAGCGAGCAATATCCTTCTTGAGAGCTCGGACCAGGATAGACATGACGGTGAGAACCAGGATGACGACAATGATGGCGGTATCAATGAGCCAGAACCAGTGGATCTTGGGGTCGAAAACATGCAGGTACTTGTCCCATCGAGTAGCCCAAGCCGTGTCAGACTTGCGCCACTTCACACTGTAACTGAACTGGATGTCCTGGGACTTGCCCTCCTGGCTGCCAAAAACGATGGGCTGGTGTTCGGCGTTGCAGTCCACCTTGCCATCGTACTTAATGGAGGTGGGCTGGACAACAACACCAACCACACGGAGCTGGTTCGCATCGCGGTTGACCTCGTGGTACTCGACAATGATGTTATAGTGGTTGTTGAATAGGATGTTGTCATCCTTGTCGTCCTGTCCAAGCAAGAAGCCGGAGCTGTAAAAGACGGTTCCGGTGAGCTGGTCCTCGATTTGTTGACCGGCTGGCAGCCCGTCCACAAGCCAGTTCAAGCTATAGCCCTGCTCAATGCGCTTCTTGACGAACTGCACCGAGTGCTCGTCGTATGTGGCCTTGCAGAGGGGCTTGCAAGCCTCGTCCTTGCCCATCTTGAGCTCGAAGGGAGAGGTCATGATCCTGTCTCCGAAGAGGATGCTGCCGAGACTTTCCGACACATACTGAGGACCGCCCTCGGGCTTGCAGAAGTGGAACGCGGGATGGTAGTAGTCGTAGGAGACGACGGAGTGCAATCGAGAATCTTGCGGCGCGGCGACGGGCTTGATGCTGTTGACGTATAGGGGGACGCTCTCGCCTGGCTTGTACGAGGTTGGCGCGACACCGGGGAGGTAGAAGGCTGACGCGAGCTGGGGCGCGGCCAGCAGCGTGGTGAGGAGCGCCGAGGGCGCGAAGTCGCGGAAGTGCATCCTGAGTGAGGAAGGAGCTATATCATGTGAAGATTGGCGATGTGAGGGAAACAAGAAGCATCAAGAAAGGGAGGTGTCAGCTTTTGTCGGTTGCTGCCTGGGGTGTCGATGCGCGGCGGAGGCGACGGTCGAGAGCTCCCAGGGATGCTTCGCTAAGCTAGACGGCGGAAGCAAAGTCCAAGCCGTGGTCGAACAGGAGGAAGAAATGGCTCCAGATTGGAATGGTTATCGCCCGGTGGAGGTTGGTGATGTGGATGGCCTCGGTTGTGAATCAAGCCGGCGAGAAGGCTGCAAAAGAAGAGTGAGACGCCAACTCAGTATCAGGAGCTTGGGAGGCCACTTTGACACAGACGCATTATCTGGCCAAGTTCCAGCTAAAAGAAATGGCTTAGTCAGGGGTTAGCCCGGAAGATTCCTGCTCCGGCACACGGGAATCAGCGCCGCGATGGGTCCATCTTCAAGCTAGAGATGAGATAGGATGAAATGAGTACGATACTATACGAGCCGGCCAACCGGCCTCCACCGTGCCGGCTTCCGATGGGCTGCCTATAACCTCGTATGCTTCGTATTCTGCCGAAACCACGCAACAAAGAAATTCTTCGTCTTTTTCTCAACCCTTGGGATTTCTCGTAGCCGCCTAGCAACTCGATCAATGGGCGACCTTCTAGCGTTCAGAACCCAGTAAACCAGCCCCTGTCGATGGTGACGAAACATGAAACTAAGACAGAAGCACTAACACGGATCAAGACTAGTCTATCTGTCTCATAAATAGCGGGAAACATACAACCCAGCCCAGCGTCCACTACCACATGCAACATGACTTGAGTGACAGCAAATAAAGCGTGAAGTAGAACGTGACAAAAGCTCCTAGGATCTGAGAGCTAGCAAAAAGGAAAGGCTTGCTACATTCTGTTGAACAGCATCTTTGGTAGGTAGGAAATATGCATTCGCGTATTTTGGATACTTGTGAGAAACAGAGTTCAAAAGTCCATTGAAGGCAACAACTCAACAATGAGATCGGTATTTTCGAACTCCATGCAAAGATCGCGCCTAATGTCGAAATGTTCCATGCCGTCAAAAATGAGATGTTCCCCCGATGTAAATGTTCGGAAACGTAGCTCGATTCCCTCACTAAGTAACTTAAATACCCTAAATGGCATGCCAACTTTTCTCAGGCACCAATTGATGTTCTTTTTACGGCTGCACCATAACGTGTGAAACTCGTCACTTCACGTAGTAAATAAAGCAATGAATGAGGCCCCAGTATGCTATCCTGGAACCACAGTCTGAGAAGGAGTGGATCATCTAGTGAGCTCTTGGAGAATTGCGACTGTTCGGAGAAGGGACTGCGGGGAAGTGGGGGAAGCTCCTATTCAGTTTCGCCTCGCTCTGGTGGTTGAGCAACCCCAAGGCGTCGTGTTGCACTTGACCAACCGGTCAACTTTACCAGCGAGTTTGTCTGTACAGTAGGCAGTTAATGCCATCGCCGGCTTATCGGATGGTGGGCCGTAAATGCGGGATTTCGTTGACGGTGGGGCATAAAATCCGCCCTTGGGTTGTCAACTGACAACCGTTATCAGTTCCGGATACACTACGTGCCTATAAGTAGAAGGGGATATGGTTTTTGTTCTCGTATGACTCTTATTTACTGTCATCATTGCGAACTTGTTCGTTGCAATTATAACTGAAATGGCTTCCACCGTGATTCTTGGAAGTGGTGTCATCGGCGTGTCGACCGCCTACTATCTTTCTCTGCACCAACCTGGCTCAACTATCCACTTGGTGGACTCCTCGCCAGAACTCTTCGCATCTGCATCAGGCTATGCAGGCGGCTTCCTTGCAAAAGATTGGTTTCCCGCTAGCCTTGTCCCCCTTGCCGAGCTCAGCTACGAATTGCACAAGAAGCTCGCTGAGAGGGAAGGCGGACGAGAGAAATGGAGTTATGCAAAGAGTGTCACCGTGAGCTACGATCCGAAAGGAGAACGAGTGGATGGAAAGTGTGGCGAAGACTGGTTGTTGGAGGGCACGAGTCGCGCAGGGCTAGTACAAGATCGGAAACGGCAGATAAAGGATGATGAGATCCCACCATGGCTCAAGAGAGTCGATGGTGATACCGTCAGTCTCGTTGATGACGGTGAAGGAACCGCAGTGCTGTAAGCCTCTTATACTCTCCACTACAGAGTGTCCGACTAACAATATTAGTGATCCTCTCAGGCTCTGCGAGTTTCTCCTCGAAAAATGTAAAGCAGCAGGAGTAATTCTGCACTATCCCGCAACTCCCATCTCAGTCGGCACAAACGCGTACGGCGAGCTTGCTAGCTTGCGCATCGGCTATTCTAACTCATCCATTAAGACCGACATCCCAGCAACTCGGCTTCTCATCGCTTCGGGTTCGTGGTCGCCCCAGGTACTCGCCTCTCTCTTTACGACGTCCCGGGTGAAAATTCCCATTCAAAGTTTGGCTGGCCACTCAATTGTCATCAAAAACCCCGGCAAGGCTGGCAATATCAGCCATTCGCTATATTGCAGCTTAGACGCGTACGCTCCAGAGATTTACTCTCGTCCTAACGGTGACATTTACGTCGCCGGCTTTAACTCGTCTACTATTCCTCTGCCAAACCTTGCCACCGGCTCTACTCAGCTTGAAGATCATCTCGATGAGCTGAAGAGGATAGCAAAGTGGCTCATCCATTCGGATAAAGACCTCCAGGTAGTACGCACTGGATTGTGCTTCAGACCTGTCGCCCCTCGAGGAACCCCGTACGTGACACGCCTGAGCGATAAGGACCTAGGCCAAGGTATCAAGACGAAGCCGGGACGGGAGGGCGGTGTCTTCGTCGCTGCGGGACATGGGCCGTGGGGTATAAGCTTGAGTTTAGGGACCGGTATGGTGATGGCAGAGATGATGCAAGGGAGGGAGGTGAGTGCTGACGTGAGTTCTCTTGGGTGGCAGGCATTGGCCCCGAAATTGTGATTCATTTTTGCATAATATGAAGTTAGATCAAATAAAGCGTGAAGGGCCATGCTCATCTTAGAAGTACAGTATATCAATAACGGTAGAATTGGTGTCAATACACTTGGGTCACGTCGATCACCCGTCGCTTCCCCTGAGTGCTTCTCTCTCTCTCTACTAAGCTTTAGCAGCAGGACCACCCATTGAAGGCCTCCACTGGTTAGAAAATACAATGGGCTGACTGCTGTCTGGAAATGATGTAGACCTGGTAAGAACCCCAGTTTAACAGCGAGAGAATCCACATCCCTACCACAAGAATCGGCGATGGGTGCTCTCGCCAGGAGATCGGAGCGATACCCGAAATTTGTGGAGTAGGATGTGACTCGGGAGCTGTCCCGAGTGTGGTTGTCTAGAGGCTACACCCTTCGTACGAATCTGCGCCCTTCGCAAGACTCATTCCTATAAAACTATTAGCTGATAGCAGAGTCCAATCTGCGCTATCTGAGATACCCTTACCTAGGAGATTGGAAATCTCCTACCCTATACCTCTAGTCTTAGCCTGCATAGTACATCGTCTTGTCCTAAGAGGAGTAGGCAGGCCGATCCCGCATGATGTAAATAATACAAACAAACAAACAACGCTTCTAGCACGCATTATTGAATTAAATGCTACTATACCGTGCTTTACTCTTCAAAACATGCCTCTGAGATGTCATTTGTTAGTTGACTGCAAAATGCAAGATATTGTTGAAGCACACGGTTAATTAAATCTCATAATCCGTACTCTGACTAAGATCCCAGACATGAAAGTCCATTATTATCCCAGGAACATTATGAATAACCCCCCCTCCCATTAATCAGTTGTAATGGTAGGTGGTAACTACTCTAGGTTCGGCCCGGCTGCTGGTTGCCTGTTAAAGAAGTGAGGGTTTCATCACTAAGAATTCCCATGTCATGCTTGAAACCCTCCAGCCAGTCCTGGTTCTCCGCGATTGTTTGGTTCAAAGGGTCATCACTATAATCTTTTAGTATTCTCGAGAGCTGAGTCAGAAATACATCTTACTCATTGTACGTGATCCAGCGGGCATAGTGCTGGATCTCCTCGTCAGATGGGACGTGGCAAGCCGGATTGTGGGGCGACATGGTCGCTGTGACCCATCGACCCAGCTCCTCTGTAATCCATCGGTAGAAGTTAGGATCACTGATGAAGAAGCTGCCTGCTTTCATCACCAAAGACCGGGCTTCGAGTATTGAGTGCTGATCTCCGGATTCTGTTATTCCTTGGGGGCTGCTATGGTTGCTAACTGTAGGGTTGACAGACAGGGGATATAGCGACATTGGCACCGGCGCCTGTATTTTGTTTGCCTCAACAGACGAATCGACCAGGCTCGAGTCTGGCAAATGCCGTTGTTTGAAAGTCGATAACCAATAACTGTCATCAGCGGCTGTGTGATTGTAGCCTAAGTCGGACCCGTAGATGATGATCCGGGCCTGGCGTCGGAGGTCTTGGTCGGTTGGCTCAATGCCAATGGACCTCTGCGTGTCCAAGTATTTGGCCATTTCGGGTTCGAGATTGTTGTAGTCTCGAATACTCGCGCCAACATTGCGTTCTTGGTTCTCGAAATCGTCAACAATGGAAATTCTTGCGCGCTGACGGAAACCAATAAGCCAGTCTGGAGATGAATGAATAAGTTTCACGAGCCAATTTGCAATGAAATCAGATGGTGTGGTTGAGACTTCCTCCATCCGACCGATGATGTAGCATGTCTCTTCCTTAAGTTCACTCTGAGTGATTGCAAGACCCGATAGGTGCCGGGATTGAACAAAATCGTGTAGCTGAGCTTCGAATGGGCATTCTTCAAATAGACTGTTCTTTCCGTTGATCTTGAGAGTGAAGAGTCTGCTTTCAGCTGGAGACCGTATTGGACTCAGCTTTGCCTTCTGAACAATTTCGTCATCTGACATGATCAAGTCATGCAGCCATGAAAATGGGTTTGGGCTTTCTTGCTGGTTTGCCTCTTGTCGATATGCAGTCTCCGACGCAAGCATGATTCGGCATGCCTCCAATTGCATTTCTTCTTTACTGGGCATTCTTGCGTTTTTGTCAAATTGATTCTGCATGAAATATGCCAATTCTAGCTTGATAAGCTCGAATGCGCTCCGCGGAGTTTCAGCGAGGGCACGACTGCCTTCAAAAGGAAACGGAGTAGTCCTCTCTGTGTGAATAAAGTCTACTGAGATGTCAGGATTTGTTCAAGGGATAGGGAATAGGCTAGGACATCATACATGGTGGAATTGAGTTCTCCACGAGCACAACGATCTCAGGGTCAAATCCCCAGTCTCCCTTCCAGTCGGCCATAGTCTTTCCAGCCTTGAAATGGGCTGCCAAATGGTGAACTCGGGCATCCCAGGTGTCCATTGTATGCCCACAGAAGCCGCATCGTGAGCGAATCTCTGGCATTGCGACTTTCCACGTCTTCATAGGCCACGCTGTGAACTTGGCATTATGCACTAGTCGTAAATGTTGATTCAGGTGGTCTTTCCGATTGAATGTCCGCCAGTGGACCGATCGATCTTGGCATGCTGAGTAGTTGTGGCTCTTAATATGAGCGTCATCGGGATTCGCCTGCCCACAGAACACGCAAGACATAATGTCATTAGCTGGGTTAGGAGCACGCGGCCCGCCCGGGGCACATGTCCATCGCTCGAGAGGCAAATGTAGAGTATGCTCGTGCCGTTGCCAATCATACCTCGCACTGAAAGTTTCAGTGCAGAACGTACACTGAAAGGTCTTCCAGGGGTTGGAGAGGGGTGTTTTCCCATCGCTCTGTTTTTGGACTCGCCTCCGGCGACGGGAACGAGGACGTCCAAAAACCCGGAAAGACCTAAGCGATGCCTGGCTGACATTAGAAGTAGCCGAAGCGAGTGAGGCACCGCTTGAGCAAGACGTATCGACGCTCCGCGCAGAAGAAGTGTTGCCGAAGGACTTCTCCGACCCATCTCGAGTTAGCTCGTTCTTTTGTGAATCCCTTTGCCCTGCAAAACACATTAGCATTCGCAAAGTAATTATAGAAGCCCACTCGAGTATATATCCCCACTTCTGCATGGTAACTTACTAGGTGATACATGGGAAGGGGAAGCCATTGCACGAGCAATTGCGCTAGCACTGGCAGGCTCATTTTCAGGCGGGGAGTCGACCCATCTCTCCAGCGGATTCATTTGCGACGAGCCAGCGTGAACCGCCGGGGTTCCTGGCCGCTTAGGAATGTCGATTGGATTCACGGAACTGTCTTGAAGCGAGGAAGCAGTGCGAGAGACTGGAACCTTGCCTCGGCGGCGTGCGTTGGCAAGCCAGTTCGCGATCTGTGTTCTGTTGAGACCAGTCTGTCCCTGAAGTATTCTCCTGTCGGCCTCGTCAGGGTACGGGTGGCTGCCGTGGGCCGAGAGCCAATGTTTCAGGATGCGGACGGCCTCTTTATTGAATCTGATGCCAGACTTGACCGCAGGTGTCGTCTGGGCTGTGTCATGAACAGCAAATGATGGAGCATATGCATCTGTTTCCCCAGGGAAACGGGTCTCGGCGCGGCTCTCAACAGGAACATGATCGGTATTGCTGGCAAGGATAGTCGAGTTGTGGGTCAGCGAGCCAGGGGCAGAAGATGCGAGAGATTCGTATTGGGGGACGTTTTGGTGAAACGCTTCGATGCTGTGGCCCTCCCCGTCTCCATTGGCGGAGTCGACGGTGAGGATTTCGGCTGCGAACCATGAGATGTCGTTGGCAGCTGCAACCGGGTCTTCGTTGTCAAAGAGGGTGTCATCAAAGGCATACCCGTCGGAGAGGAAGCCGAGGTCCTCAAACGGGTTCTCTATGTCGAAATCAAGGTCTGTGCCCTGAGAAGGGATATCCCGGGAAGTCATCTTGAACAGCCACGAGGCAGATTGAGTAGTGCTCCTTGGCGAAGGAGCTAAGCGCGCGTCACGAGATATGTAGATAGTTAAGCGCGTCGATGACTTGGTCAGTCGGAAGAGCCCTGGCGAATTAAGATGCCATTGCCCGAAAATGAAGGCGTAGTCATCTTGCTCAGAATTGTTCAGAAGCCCAGATGAACCGGCCTGGCATCCCAGCCGGTTTCGGCACGCTACTGGGTATCGGTACCGCCACCGATTGGCTAGCCGCCTTGTCATTACGCCCTATTGACGGGGCAGACTGATCATGACGTAGGTTTTTATGTGAATGGGACAGAGTTTGTAAATGTGGAATCTAACATGTGATGATGTGAGGAGCGGGTGATTGACAAAACGGAATTCCTGTTGCACTGCACTAAATCGGCTTGGAGACGGAGCATTAAACCGATACTCACGACGGCTGACTCCCTCTTTCAAGACCAGCCAATTACCACCGCGGCAAATGATCCGAAGCCATTTACAAGTTATTGTAACTACTCTACAGACGCGATTTGGATTTGATACTATCAGCCCTTATTAGGTAAGAAGTAGCCTTTGACTCTTCCCAGAGTGGTCTGTCTATGGGCCGTTGTCAGTTAACCTTGCTTGTTTGGCGTGAGCTCCGACCCTTGTCTTGGCTTGGCGACATAGCTAAGGCGCGCCGTTGTCATTGAGCGCCGTCGACTCCGTACACAAGCGACGAGCATTGGGCGTGATTTTTGTATCCACACTAAGTGGTAGAAAAAGATGAATGAGACCAATATAAACTTTCATGCACTATCATCCTCATTCCTGTCAATCCCATTATCTCTGAGCAAACGCCACCATGTCAACCAAAGCCGATGCCAGCTGTCAGTTCAACTGGCTTGGATATCGTCGTGAACGAGCATCTCCGATCGAAGTCGAATTTAACGATCATTTCGAATCCAAGATATACACTTCTGGTTCGACTATTTCGGGATGTGCAGTGGTCTTATCTCCAAAAGATATGCCTTTCGACTGTTTCGAGATTCTCTTCACTGGAAAAGCGTCCACACGAGTCGATCTCCTTCGACCTTACCCAATAAACGCATGTCGCACATTTCTACAACTAAATATGTCAATCTCGCGAGACAACCTTCCCGAATCCTCGATTTTTAAAGCCGGGGGGACTTACAGAATTCCGTTCACTTTCGTCGTCCCGTCACGGCTTGTCACAAGTACTTGCAACCATCAATGCAGCCCGATAGTGCAAGAGCAACACTTACGACTCCTACCTACAATGGGATTCTGGGAAGGCGCCGATCAGGTTCCTGAGACAGTGCGAGTCGAATATTCAATCAAGGTTCTGGTCTTTCAGGATAAAGCACGAATGAAACTACTCGAGGGTTTCCGCCGTCTCAAAGTACTTCCCTTGTTGCCGGAAGAACAACCTCTTCATCTTCTTCCAGAGGACGAGCGATATTGCTTGGTTAAGGCCAAGATGATTCGACAGAATCTGTTTTCCTTGAGGTCAGGCAAGCTGAGGGCTGTGGCTACTCAACCAAGATCAGTTGAACTATCGCCCGATGCCTTTAGTGCGACCGGGTCTTCTATAACAATCGATCTCCAATTCACCCCAACATCACCAGATGTGGTTCCGCCTAGCATCCATGCGATTTCAGCCAAAATCCAATCAGCAACCCACTATTCCGTTACTGCCATGAGCCGCCTACCTAATCTTGGAAACTCTCCTGAAAATCAACTTTGCCCAGCAGTAACCTACTCTAAATCGAATAGGCTTCTTACCGATCATCCTGAGGAGCTGGTTTGGGACCATCAAAGCGCATCTTCTTTGCAAAAACACTCAAGAAAACATTTCTCTGACCACAAGGAGATTGTGTTAGACGACCACTCCACAGAGTCACACCCCGTTGTTGAGAGCATCTACACGGCCGAGGCCGGTGCTCTCAAGTACACAAGCGTATTGACTATCCCGTTTACGCTTCCGATTGACAACAGAAGGGTCTTCCTTCCTACCTTCCATTCATGCATGATCTCGCGAACCTACACAATCCATCTCACCTTGGCTGTGGGCGCCTTTGGCACAGCACTTTCACTATCAATCCCTCTTAACATCCTTGTCAAGGATCCGGTACTGTCTGGTACATTGCCAGCATATGTGAGTGTTGTATCACAGACATCATAGAGAGCATAATCTGACCAACATTTCCACTAGACACAATTGCATTCCGACTCAGTTCAAGAACATCAAAACCCTCCACCATATAATAGGGGGAGTCGATAACTGTATATTTGGGGTTCGGAACTATGGCGGATATTGATAGAAGTGTAAAAAGCAGAGACTGAAAGAAAGACCAGTAAAGTGGATGCTTAGGATTATGAAGAATTGGGCCAGATGATGGCAAAGAAAAGATATGAAGGGAGACGAGCTGTGAGACATCATATTAATTAGATCAGGTCACCAGGCATTAAGGCATTTGAGTTTTCCTTGACCTTTCAATTCACCCAACTCTATGTGTTGCTTAAACAAGCAAGATACCCAAATACCCCCTTTCTCTTTATTGGCCAAATACAAACTCTTTATAGTTCGATGCTATTCTACTCACACCAGCCTCTAGGTCCCAACCCTTAATCTCACAAATCGTGCGGTACATCTCCTCTAGCTCAGAATCCATCCGGTCTCCTGCGGTGTGAAGGTCACTCTCCACGAGCACCCGGTTGTCTGGCACCAACTTGACCGCGTCTCCAGTCTTGGCCCTCGCTGCATCTGAGGAGAGATTGTTGGTCTTGGAGAAAGAGAAGTAGATCTGGGCTGGGATCGATGGTCTCAGGTATTGCTTCACAGCATCCGATTTGCCGCTGAACGAGTGAAGGCAGATGCGCGGTGGATAGGGCTTTGCCTGCTGCCCCTCGCCGTTGTTGTCTTCCGTTTGTTCTTTGCGTTGCTTCTGCTGTGCACGTCGGCCCTTCAGCTCGTAACCTTTCCAGCTGCTCGTCAGAAAATCGTACAGCACTCCATGCACCTGGACCCCGTGTACGCTCACTGCTCTACCAAGCTCACCAGCGAGTCTTAGATGAGCCATGAGGACGGCCTTTTGATGTGACATCTGGATGTTATGCGGGCTTAATGGCCGTCGTTCCCGGCCTCCAGGAGTTCGAGCTGGATCTCGCACGGCTTTAGCTTCGGGTTGCCATTGCATTGGAAGACGAAAAGGTTTGTCGAGGCCGACTTCTCCAACCATCGCTGTTGGATCAGCCTGCAGTCGCGATCTTGTTTCAGAAATGAAAGTTGAAAGTGGCATTGGCGTTGGCAGGTCGTGCCAGAAGGCCGGATCCTCAGGACTAGGCGTAAGAACTGCCTTGTAATGCCTCCCCTTTGCAGCCTCAACATCCTCAGATGGAACATATGTCGGCTTATCGCTGGTGTCATCGTAGAGCTCGTGGCAAAACCAAGGGTGCCTTCCATATCCAACCACAACGGTGGTGATGTCTCGTGAGAAGCAGTCTGGGCTTTTCACCCCGTGGGCAGCCACAAGATCTGCGACGAATGACTGATCTTGGGTCCTCGTTGCCATGACTGCAATTGCCCGGGATTTCATAAGCGGCAAGTCAGAGACCGAGTGCATTCGCTCAGCAACGTGGTTATGCGCATCGAAAACACCAATGTGCCAGGGGAAGGGGTCGTCATATCGGCGCGGCGGCGCTGGCGCCGCATCGTGTTCTTGGCCTTGTACACACATTGTGACGGCGGTAAGGATCTGGGTTGGGGCGATTTGTTCTGTTTGGGTCTAAAATTGAAAGAAGGGTCTTGTAATAATGAGATATCTCGAACTTTTAAACGCTTAGGAAAGTGGTGAGTCACCTTGCGCGCCGAAGCTGTGTGCTGTAGTCTCAACAATAGCGCTGACGTAATATTACGTTGCTGGGTTCACAAGCAAGCATGATGAGTTCATTGAGTCAGAATGAATAATAAAAGCTTGGGTTATTTTGGAGTTTAGGCTGGCGATGGAATTAGTTTGTTCGGGATCTATGGGACGCTTTTAATGTTAGTTGTGGTGAAGTCAAGCTGGCTATGTAGCACGGTGCTGTTGCCAGCTCGTTGTCAAGCTCGAACTTCTTTCGATCTGTAGCATGCATATTCGAACATTCCTTATGATAGCCGCTGTCCTAGAGAACATGAATTACAATGCCAATTTCTTCTCGTACTGTGATATGAAATCCCCGCCCTCGGCTCTTAACGTTCGAATTCAAGCCTTGATGCCAGCAACATTGGCAATCTCGGAAAGCTTCGTGCCAATCACAACGTCGTAGATGTAAGAGTCACCAGCCTTGCTGCTCTCTCCGTATAGTCCAAACTTGGGATCCGAGCTCTTGTTTGGGCCGGGCCAGAAGTTACCTGACAGCTTCTGGGTGTGCTTGCCCGTGGACGGCTCAACCATCGTGGCCAACTTGCCATTGAAGTACAGCTGGATGTATCCATTTTCCTCAGAAGTATTGATCACGATGCCGAAGCGGTACGCCTTGCCCATCTCCAGTTGCTTAGTCCAGACTGTGTTGCCGCTTTTGGCTGTGCCGGAAGGGTCGGACTGCGCGCCGAAGGTACTGCGTTGGTAATAGTAAGCCAGCAGGCCCACAGCTGTCTGATAGACGCCTGGAGAGACAGTGGCATGAGCTGGCCTTGACTTACATAGTGTGGTTTTCGCCTCCGTCACTGTCCTTGCGGAAGACAAGTGTTGCAGGGATATTGTCTGTGTCGACGGTGTCTGAATCGTAGTTCTTCCTACGTCCCTCGGATCAGTACCAACCCAGTACATCCTAATAACCTCTCCCCAATTTTAACAAGCTTACCACTGCCAAACAATAGTCTGGTAGTCGACCTTGTCGAACCGGACGTGGTACCCAATACAGTAAACCTTCTCCTGGACCGTCTTGCTTTTGAGTGAGTGATACTCGGAACGCACGAAGTGCGCAGCTTTGTGCACATGAGCTGCCGCGACGCCGTCCGGGTCAGTTCCCGTCGTGAAGTACAATGAGCTGTTCAAGCCCTTGTCGGAAGGCCAGTTGGCTCGGTCCCAGCCCTGGAGATTCAGCTGGCCGAGTGCACTCGTGTCGTCACCCTTCGCAGCGCTGTAGCTGACCAGGACGGTTGCTGATGCGAGCGGCACGAATGCAAGAAGGGAAGAGAGACGCATGTTGAGTTATGATGGTGGTGCTTGTTGCTTAGGACTGGTAGAGTTCAGGCTTCAAGGTGGCGTGCACAAGTTGTTTACGGGGAAGCTGTAGATTTATAGCTCTTGGTCTTGTAGGACGTACTTGGCGCTCGTGCGCTACAAACCATGGCTGCTCGTCGTACAAAGGGACCTTGCACGTCGATGCAATCTCGCTGAAACCAGTTCAGCCTCGGAGGATTTCTTAGCGTACCCGCAAGGTGGAAAACTGACGTCGCTGGTCTTCAGCTCTTCTACGGTCTGCTGCTGAACGTCTAGTCGTCTTGGTTACTTGCACAAGTGCGATAATGTGGCGAGTATCAAACTTTCAAAATAGATATGCGGTAATTATAGGCTCCCGAGTCCATCTGAAACGAAATCTGCCTTATAGCGAAATACGCTGGGCAAAGACGCACCTCAAAGAGAGGCGAAATGCCTGCACAAAGGGGCTCGGATCATCGATCCGCACTGGTGTTGAGACTCCACAATATAGCCCGAGAAAGGAGTCAACTATGACCCCTGGTAAGGTTGATTAACCAAACGAAGTCACCCCCGACCTACAATACACAGAAATGGCAATCTGCGCCAAAAACACCGTAACACGTATACAATTGTCTCGTTCCTATATCCTAAGAATTACACCAAGCTAGTCCAATCCTCACTAACCAAGTGCCCTAAGTTAACCCTAACTGACCTTCCTATTATTCCAATAATTATTGTTATAAAACAAACTAAAAGAAGCTTTGCAATCGAACTGGGAGCCCTGTCCTTGGCAGACTGTGTAACGAGGTTCATTTCTCTTATGGTTGCTGTTCCCTCAAAGACCATGCGCGACAGCTACCGAGGTAGAAGTTGGCGACAAGAATCGACTCATTCCCCACGGCCAAATCCTCCGCTTGCAGCATGATTGTCATGCCATGGATAGGTAGGAATCCGAGGTCGTGTATCTTGGGTGCGAGAAGAAGCAATCGGTGGCAACCGATAATTATCTGGCCCGGTTTGCAATGAAGATTGAGTAGTTGGAGCATCGGTGTTCATAGAAAGTGCGTCCAAAAACCTAATCCCCGGCAAGACAGGGGCTGGTTGCGACGTCATGGTGTTCGGGACCTGGCTTTCAGGCAAATGTAGGTCATCCTCATTTCCCTTATTTGACGTGTCAGCAGACAATCTAATTTTGCGTAAGGGTTATAATACTCACATCAGACACGGGATTGACCGAGTTGGTCAGGTTTCCTACGTCCCGACCAGGTTCGTCTTCTGTGTGTGCGTTCACTTGTGGGGTTGATGTAGATTTCTTTGGGCTATTTCGTGGGCAAGACTGCCTCCTGAGTCTTTGAAGCGATCGTTCCACCATTTCCAGTCCTAGTATCTCGACTAACTCGTCGCAAAATCTCTCGGTAGTGCCTCCCCACTGTTCAAATGCGGCCTCTAAGTCTTCTTGAAGATCTGTTATGAGCTGCATCATGTTGTCGAGCTGTTCGCTGCAGCTATCAACCGATTTATGGAGATCGGATATATCAGGGTTTGACTTTAATGCATTCCGTGCATTCCGTGCATTCCGTGCATCCCGTATAGCCGCATGCTTTTCTCGATACTTTTCAGTGATTGATTCTATGGTATCATTGAATGAGAGCTCATATTGTGAGGCAAGTTTCCGAATCTGGCCGAACTTTAGTCCATTGTGTGAAGCCATCATGTATGCACAGGCTACGATGCAGCACGAAACCCCGCTCCTGATATCGACAGAGCAGAAAGCTGTAGCGTTGAATTGGGTTCTGAGGTGCCAAGTGCGTAGTAGTCAGTTGTAACTTGTCTGGTGGACCTTGGTGGAGGGTTGGGAACGTTAAGTTACGTTGAGATGGATGAAGAGGGGAAACGTGAAGGTCCGCGGGGATGGATGAAAACAAGATGAACCCCGGACGAGGCTGCTGACTGCTGCGAAAACGCAAGCAAATGATTTGATTGGAACACTCCCAACAGCCCAGTGCGTGCTGTGTCTTGGGACTGTAGGGTTCAGCCACCAACATATAGCAGCCAGGGCAAGGATGCTGTAAGCTTCCGGCGGGCGGATAGCTGCTATGGACTGATAAAGAATACTGGATGTTGTGCCTCATAGTATCCATCCAACCCGGAACCCAATCCCGCCGTGGGCAAAAACGGTAGTAATGGCATCAGGACCCAGAGAGGCAGTGCCAGTCGATATGTTGCGCAAGGTATATTCAGTTCCATTGACGAGACACGGTTGTTGTATGCCCGTCCAGTCTACTACAGTGGTCCTGGGCCTCACGCCAAGAATTCTCTCGAATCTTAAGGTCGTAGCAGGACATCGTGGACGTATTCCTCTGATAAAGCTCCGCTCTCGATGCTTCCCCTGTAATAATTGAGATAGGAATTGAGAATGCAGGATGCAGCGACAAAACTAGACTGTTTCGAACATCTAGAGGCATCGTCGGCTTTGTCGCAAGGCTTCTGCAACGCGGTGAGGACGGAGAAGGGTGCAACGGCCCAGCGAGCACGGTTTAGCATCTCAATTGTGGTTGCATTTTGCGACCAAGTGAGATTGTTCGATTTGATGGCCAGAGGTGTCCCAAACCTGGCAGCATCAATGAAGATGTTGGTGGAGTTATCGTTCTCCCACTCGTGCAGCGGTATCGGGAGTCGGAATTTGGTCATGTTTGTTGAGGCATTGAAAATGGGTCCGACAACGAGATCCCGCACATCAAAGCAGCAGCTGCAGATACCTAGGCTGGCATGGGAGATGAACTCATCTGCTGGAAAGTCGTGCTTGTCGGCATAGGTGGGAAATGTGCAGTTGCCCGTTTGACACCTAAAGAGACCCCCGATGTTGGAGTCGCTGGATGGGTTGACGAGAGCGTCTCCGATAGCCACGCGTAATTTGTAGTGTCCTCTCGATTGGCTGTCACAATGCCGGCAGCCCCAGAGTCAAGTCGCCGGCATTCATAGGTCTGAATGGCCGCTGCGTAAAAGGGCCGATGGCGAGCGAGCACACAGTGATATAAATCGCCCCCAGAGTTAGCGGCATGCAGAAGACACCAAGGCGAAGCAATTTTAGGGATCCAATGACGCCGCGAGAAGCATCGTCAAAAACTTGCATATCCTGGACGGGACGAGAACTTCGTGAGACCCAGTCCCACCTCGTCTGTCCCATTATCTCCAAAGCGATGAGTGCAATGCTAGCACGAAGAAGGGTGGCCAATATATCGACGAGAGCGTTGAGCGTGATGGTGTTACCCCAATTAGGAAGTTCTTTCCCCCGAAATTTCATCATGATGCAGAAAATAGCTAACAGGAGGGCGATACTCCAGAGCAGCAGAAGGATTTCAAAGATCCAAGCCCTCAGTACGCTTTTGCTTTGGCTTGGGACTTTTTCTCGTCGACCCCATTCCTCTGCTCACTCGCATCCCTGGTACCATCGTTGTCTCGGGGTCTTTCTGGTATACGTGCAGGTAAGAGTTGGGTGTCGGGTGTGGACTCTGTGATACTTTCGTATCTATCCATACTTCTCTGCCCGCTCACTGGCGTCTGGTCGTAGATTCAAAGACCAGATGAAATGAAGTAAATGATTTGATCTGGTGCCAATTCACTTGTTAACGAAGAGACGGACTGTTGTAAAACCTATTGCAGCACTGAAAGAAGGGAATTCAAACCCAAATCAGGGAGAAAGAAGAGCTGTGTTTCTATACTCTATCGGTAATGTTGTGAAGTTTCGGGAAACCCGCGTCTTTGGGCGCAGTATTGCCCACAACCTAAAGGGCAAGATCTGCAGTACTTCTGAGGCTGAACGAAGATACATATTTATAATGACCGCTATTGGTGTGAGTAAGGGAATGGGTGGTCAGACTGATTTGCAAAGGTTGCAGTTAAAAGCAATGTGCAAGAATGAGCTAATCCTCTTCAGCCGTGGCGTTTGTGAGGCAAATAGCCTCTGGCAAGTTGCTTGTCTAGTGTGGCATATTTGTGCTGGCCTGTACCGACTTTCTAATCTTGGATCTGGGCAGATTCCCGCTGAAGTTCATCTTTCACACATTGCCTCTTTGGACTCCGAAGACTACTGGATGGCTGCAACACTCACTTCTGCTGTCTTAGTCACGCTACTGGGTGCTATTTATATGGGAAGCAGCACTGCATTCAACAGTTTCATCGCGTGTTTTATCCTACACTCTTCAGCCTCGTACATTACTTGTGTGCTTCCCTATCTCTTTCGTCGTCGCAATCCTGGGTTTCAACATGGACCATTCAACATGCGCGGAGCTCTTGGCTGGGTTGTCCACGGCTGGGCTTCTTTGTATATGATTGTGGGGTTGTTGTATATTGTTTTCCTTACTCGCTACCTACTAATGCCCAAAGCATGAATTACTCTGTTGTGATTTGGGGAGGGCTTTCATTTCCGGGGGGATTTGGTGGTTCATTGATGGAAGACATAATTGTTTTCTGCCTGTTACAATGAATGTTACTTGAACTACATTTTCTTGTAGTTGTGTGGAAGGTCGATGAGATCAATGTACTCTTAAGACTGAGCGAGGGATGATTTACATTTCAGTTGGCACTACGACATAGACTGCGTGGCTTTATCGAGGGCGGGTAGAAGTACATAGCTATCACCCCTACTGTCGCATTGCATCGGCTATCTCAAGGTTTGCTCAGGTTATATTAAATTAAAGATACATGAGATAGATTCTCGCGTGGTGTTTGCAACAGGAGACAGTAAGGTATCATCGATTGGGCATCGATGTCGACAGCAAATATAGCAGATATTGCCCGTGGAAGCCAGGTCCAGTTGTGCTATGCTATCGTCGTAGATGTGCTAGGATGGAGAGCCGGATATGGGGTAGACTACTAGTAGAACGAGCCGCATATTAGTATCTAGTCTAAGTATCAGACTCTGAAAGTATATAGCTACCCCTCTACCTAGCTCCTGGGCGCAACACAATTTCCTTCCAGCATTCTCTCGCACTGTAACGCTCGCCGCTACTTTTGTCGCTGTCGACGCTGGGATCCCGATCAAGTATAAATGATAGGGACAGCAGAACAGGCAGGTGACGGTCCATGGGACGAATCAAAGGTGGAGGGTGAACAGCAACAGCAGTAGTGATATAAGTGTACTTGATACCACCTAGCTCACAGTGCAGGTCTCAAAAAGCCCCTATCAGCTAAACAATCATTATCACATGGCCTGTAGGTCTTTCCATATAAGTCGTGGTTGCCCGCATCCACCATATAGTAATTGCCACAGAGTGCATCCTTACATCTTGTGAGGAGGCGACAACATTCGTTGCTGTTGAAGGAATCCGGGTCCAATGCATGGCACCATGTTCCCCCAGGAACGGCCGCTTTGAAACTGTCGTCCTCTATCTCAATGGTCTTTTTATATTGCGTCTCAATGCAGGGCGATAGCTTCTCAAAACCCGGCGAACGTCGGAGACACTCCCTCATACTAATTGAAGAAGCTAGCGACTTATTCCAGAATGACATCCGTTGGTGGTTGCGCCATTCGTCTGATTCGTCAAGTCTCTTGTGTCGCGGCCGAGTTGAAGAATCTATTGTCGGAGAGGTTGAGCAACCTTGTCCCGACTCGGCACTTTGGGTATCATCGCAGCTAATATGCGCGTCGTAACAGAGGCAATCGCAGCGCCCGAGGGGAAAGCACTCCATCTCCGGGAGATGATTGGCAGCTTGTTCCGGAACAAGAAAGCGAGCAACATTGCGGCGATATTTTCGAGCTAAAATTCGCATATCGGATGCTCGTATTTGTCCTCCTGAATCTCTTGTAAAAGGAGACTGCCCGGTGTGCGGCTGCCAGATCAGCTCGAGAACACAGTCACCAGAGACATCGCCCCTGAGTCGTGCAAACGGTGGTGAAACTCCAGACCCACATCCGAAATTATGACTCGCATCTTTGCAACTCTTTATGGTAGCTTCGCGCTCTGCCATTTTGGTATGAGGGCTCCCATTCCATCTCTTCAAATGAAATTCAATATCGGTCCAAGTAATGACCTCGTGCTCGCAAAGTCGGACATATCCCTCCCTGCCAATACAGATGCACTCCTTCCACGGCTTCCTTATTTGATGAGTTGAGAACATTGGAGATGGATGATCCTGTTCGCAGCCAGAGCAATGGAGGTAGTTGCATCGAAGGGGGATAGTTTGCATCTACCGGCCTCTTCAGCCTCCTCCCTGGACCTGTAATCTTCCTGGCACACAAAACATAGATTATCTCTGCGCAGGCGAGTGCCGATATCTTTCCGCAGAGGTATATATCTCTCTGGTTCGAGGATAACGCTTATACCAAACAAGACCATTTCATATTCCCAACAATCAAGCAGCTTATTGTTGCAAGCGTTATTGCATTCGTGGCGGATATATTTCTCTGGTTCAAGAACGGCGTGAAGTTCTGAAAATTCAAGAGCCCAACAACTACCCCTTTTTTTGTCGCAACCTTTATTGCAATCGTGGTGGATTGGGACTATAGGGTGCTTGAACTGGTTTCTGATAAGTTCTCGGAAGTGTCGGGAAACTCGCCGCAGACAGAAGAGAGCTGCTTCATCATCGCAAAGTTCGCGGAATATCAAAAGAAAGATTTCTGGCGGGAGGCAGTATATCGGGCTGAAGGATATATTGTAGGTAGATGCAGCAATGAGAGGATCCATAGTCTCCTCAAGGATTGACAGCTTGATTCCCATTTTTGTCTTTGGCTTCAGAAGGGATATTTCGTTGACAGGGGATGTGTGTAAATCAATGGGACTTGAGGGCGTATCGTAGCCAGATCTAGCAACGAGAGGATTCATCGTCTCCTCAAGGATGGCCTCCTCGACTCCCACTTTTGCCTTGAGCTGCTGAAGGGAGACTTCATCGACATGGGCTTTTCTTTCACCTGGACCGGATTTCTTGTAGTCCAGCTTCTTACAGATCCAGAGGACGATCACGGTGAGAAGGTGAATGAGGCGGTGAAGCCAGTTGTGTAAGATGCCGATAACAAAAGCCATCACTTCTTTTGAGAATTGTGGATTATGGACCTGAATTTTGGATGCGATGCAGATTCTGTGGCGTGTATTAGGTACTTTGTTGTTAATGGCTCCGTAAAGTAGTGAAAGCCAAGCCTGCGGGTTGGACAATAATTAGGAAGGCATTTGGGCTCTTTATATTCCAACTGGAGTGCGGGTCATATATTAGCTTTCATCTGCCAACGTACCCGGATATCCTTTATATTCCGAGCCACCGGCTTGTTTGATCTGGGCTGTGGACCTATCAAGGTGGCATGGCGAAGTCTCTATCGAACATAGTTTTTAATATTTGCTAAAGTTTGCAGCTTTAACGGCAGACAAGCCACATTTATGGCTTGCACTCATAACTCTCAACGCTTTTTCACCAATGCTGCTCCTTGTTTATACCTATTCAGCTCCACGACCTAACTTTTTCTTCCCGGTAGGAAACATGGTAGAGAAGAATACATATGTGCCATGTTCGTGAAATTAATCTTACTGACCTTCTGCACGCAAGGCAGTCCTGGGTTGCTTTGCTGTCTTATTTCACGGCCGGAAGCTGATTGTAACTGCAACAGTGGCACTTGGAGGCCGTCCACCACAGCACGCAGAATAACAAATTTAACCCAGATACTAATCTCTAGGCCACTTACTATTGTTAAATATTTCTTACTTAGCTTATTAGTCGTAGGATTAGTGTTTAGTGTTGGTATCCTCCACGCTACACAATTTATTCCTCTGAAATATCGATGTTATTATTGTCACTAAGAATCCTATCTATATGCATATATTCTAAGGCTTCACCAAAAGATTGTTGCCTAGCCCTTGTGCTATGACAACTTCGTAAATCGCCTTAGTGATGGTCTTCGCCCTGAGAAGATACTCCCTGTGCTTCATCTCCTCCGTACCAAACCGTGTCGAGTCATTTACCTGGCCTAGGCTATGATATGCTCGTGCAGGGGAGGCATATGAATTATTCACAAACGCCTGCAGAAGTTCAACTAGCTTCCACCTTCAAAACTACATTATACAGATAAACAAGGTGGTGTAAACGTTTCATATCAGGTTGTGTGCTTGAAACACTCCTTGAGAGGCAGCAGAGAAACCCTAGGTACAGGCCCCATAGCTACATACTTCCGCTTTCACTTGAGCTTAGCGATCGCTCAGTCTAGAGCAGCAGGCACTCAGGTCTAGAAACAAGAAAGATTTCAGTGTGCTTGTGTGTCGTCTCCGAGTAATGTAGTGTTCGCTGTCAATATAAGTTTAATCACGCATGAATCTAGGGTCTTCTTCTCTTCTCAGACTGTGTGTTGTAAGCGTTCCCCTAGCTGATTAAAAAGACAATTTGTTGTCGTGTCCACTCCTTCAAAGCTCCGAGATGCACAAAGCCCCGAGTAAAGAGTGTATTGCGAGCCACAAGATTTGTCTTCCTGAGGTAGGTAAAGGAAGCGATCATACCTTGAAAGGAGGGCAATCTTTGAAAAGAGTTTATGCTATCAACGACTGGCTATCACGTTACTTCTATTGAATTGATTGAAGGGAAGGACATGGATCACAAAGACGTTGCTGGTGCGAAGCGACCAATCAAGGTAAGCATGAGGTCGCAAACTTCAATAGTTATTACTGGCGACGCAGATACAACGAGTACCATGAAGACAGTGAAATACTTTTTTGCATGCATCAAGTCATGGTCGTTGGTACTGCGCCTAATGATTCGCGGTGGATTCAATTGATTACGCAGGCGGTCCACTTCAAACAGCGCAAGTATTTTTTATTTAAAGAATACATTCGTGCGACGGACCGAGTTGTGCAACTTACGTTGAGCAAGTTCACTAATGCATCCCTTCAATTGAACAATTCAAGTGTCGTTGAAGGGAGTGTCCCTCGGGATCTTGCACGCCTCGGCTTAAAGCGAGTAAGCATCCAACAAGATAGCCGATAGCTGACCTACCTATCTAGGAATGTAGTCTACTAGTCTGCCTTGATCCATGGGTGAGATCATGCGAGGGGGTCTCAATCTCTCGCGTATGGGACGGACCCAGCAAACAAAGGTTAGCTGTGAAAGTCGAGCCACTTGGCGCTGACTGACTGTTGTTATTAACACGGCGAGATCGGAGCAGAAAAGCGGCTTCGTACTGGAGCCTTGGGCAGCACGTCCCCGTAATCCCCATAGCCCGAGTCCCGTAACCAGCTCATGTGTCATCCAACTGCCAGATTTGGCTTCAATGAGGCGACTCGGAGGCTCCGCATTGTGTCCGGCTGTGGGGACGCTTACAGCCGGCCCCCGGGTATCCCAATTCCCACCGTGGCCCACGGGCCAGGCCGCTACGAACATTAGGTAAAACGGACCGATTTTTAGGTCATAGAATCCACCAGTTCCCCCAGCGGAGCCGTCAATTTACCTGACTGAAAATCAGATTGCGAGGATTGTTTGTTGTTCTCGACGTTGCGATTCAAGTTGTTCTGAGAAACGCGCTGCAAGTGATGAGGTCGTGCAGTCCTACTTCGCGTGAAGTGCCTCTTGACGAGTCTTGGCAACGGACTCTTGGCGGCAGAAGCTCGGGGCGGGAGCGCCGGACGCGCCGGACTAGGCCGATCCGGAGGCGGAGCTTTAGGACCCCGGCTAAGAAAATTTTCTAGAAACATGATGGAACACGCAAAGATCCACTTGGTGGTGCTAGGTTCCGCCCCCACTATGGGTTCATGTTCTCTGACTCGAATTGCATCTGCTGTGATTGGTCTTTGACTGCCATCTCTCCTGCGGTTCCGGCAGCTCCAAGACCCTCGAGAAAGCGCGCCGTAACATCTGACTGCGACCCAATGCCTCGGGCCTCAACTTGGCCTGGAACGAGGACCATCTCCTGACATGGGACGTAGCGTCGCCACAGAACCCGGGGATCGTACCATGAACACTCGTCAGCAGAATACTACCTTCCTTTCTTCTTTTCCCCTCGTTGCGCGAGGGAAATCTTGGGGCATTGGCGATATCTGGTTAGCTCCGGGGCCCCAGAAGACTAGGGGGTGATATATGGATGGGGCCATGAGCGACGGCCCGATGGGTCTGTATAAATAGGTTGCTAAGCGCCTCCGACACAGGAGAGGTAAACTATTGCCACTCACTCCAAGACTTTGGCTTCCCATATATGATATCCACCCTTCAGTCCTTCGTTCCACCCGTTCCACTCCTCTGATCACTCCCCTCTTGGGTATTCGCAGAGTCGACATCACTACTACGAGCCTCGAACAATGGCAACGACTACCGAGAACACCTCCCCATTGCACGACAAGAAGAGGCCAGACCCAGGCCAAATGTTCACCGCAGCCACCCACGATGACGAGGAGATAGCAGGCGAGATCTCGGAGTGGGAGAAGAAGAAGACCATCGCCGGAAACGCCAAGTTCCACCGTCTCGGCTGGAAACGACTCACCATCATCCTCATCGTCGAGGCCGTCGCCCTCGGCGCCCTTTCGCTACCAGCCTGCTTCGCTACTCTGGGCATGGTCGCCGGCACCCTCTGCTCTGTATTTTTCGGACTTGTCGCCATCTTCGCTGGACACAACGTGGGCGCGCTCAAGGTCAAGTACCCTGAGGTACAAAACTACGCCGACGCCGGGCGCTTGATGTTTGGCCGCGTGGGATACGAGTTTGTCGGCGGCATTTTTCTCCTCGAGCTGATCTTCGTTTCGGGATCTCACTGCTTGACTGGAACCATCGCCTTTCAGGACCTGACCAACAATGGCGCCTGCAGTTTGGTATTTGGAGTCGTGTCTGCCATTATCCTCTTTGGCGTATCGGTGCCCCCGTCATTCACAGAGATGGCAATTCTTGGCTACATCGACTTTGCCTCGATTCTCGTTGCCATCGGTGTGACAATCATCGCCACAGGAGTCCAGGCCTCTGAGTCCGCTGGTGGCTTCAATTCCGTTGACTGGTCAGCATGGCCAAAGGACGGAGTAACCGCCCACGAGGTCTTCGTCGCCGTCGTTAACATCATCCTGGCGTATACCTTCACCCTATGCCAGTTCTCTTTCATGGACGAGATGCACACGCCTATGCAATACCCCAAGGCTGTCTGGGCTACTGGAATTGTCGAAATCCTCATCTACACTTTGACCGGTGCTCTGGTCTATGCCTTTGTCGGCGCTGACGTCAAGTCGCCTGCTCTTCTTTCCGGCGGACCTACCATCAGCAAGATTGCATTTGGACTTGCTCTTCCCGTTATCTTCATCAGCGGTGCTGTCATCACGCAATGCGCAGCTCGATTGGTCCACGGACGAATCTACGAGAACCGCGTGGAGCGCTACGTGAATACCACAAAGGGCTGGGTTACGTGGCTTTTGACAGTATTTGCTATTGTCATTATCGGCTGGATCATTGCTGAAGCTATCCCTTTCTTCAGCAACTTGGTTGCCCTGATCTCCAGTCTCTTCAACTCGGGATTTGCGCTATACCTGCCTGCGCTCATGTGGTTCATCCTACTCCGAGAAGGACCTTGGAATAGCCGAGAAAACTTGGTCAAGGGTGCTATTAACGGCTTCATGCTGGTTGCTGGGTTGGTCGTGCTTGTTGGTGGAACCTGGGCGTCGGTCAAGAGCATTGTAAGTCAACATATTCCCTCACTTAAGCCCGAGTACCTACTAATCTCTGCATCACACAGGTCGATGACTACAACTCCGGGAATGTCGGTAGCTCCTTTTCCTGTTCTTAGTCTCTTAGTTTCAAATATAATTACCAGTTTATCATTGTTCAATACCTGAATCTCGACACCCTGTACCCGTATTGCATTCCTGTCACTCTGTTGTGTACTGAGTAAGAAGGAGCCTCTGGAATACGATTTTCGAGGAACAATTTCCTTCAAGTCTATCTCTGGCTTTGTGGGCGGAGTGAAAGAGATGATTCTTCTGCGTTGTCGCCAGCGATAGGACATACTACTGATTATAACAAATATGGGAGGTCTTCGACATATACACGTGGTTTTTTTTGTCCTAGCCTCAAACTGCATATTCTGGTTAGAAAACGAGGCTTCTTGCTTCCCAAGAGGGGAACCTACGATTTGCGAGCATTGAATCATTTGTTGTACCTAAGGGGAGCCAAGTACACGACAGGGACTCAATCTGCCTTACTCGAAAATCGGAAAATTTTCAACACCCCATCAAGTGGCTTGATACTGGAGCATTCAAAGAATTGGGCCTATATAAGGAAGTTGTGATCATAGCAAATGAACAATGCTCTTTGTAAAAGCCATGAATTATTCTGAAGCTTAGTAATCAACCTAGATGTGATTCAGATGGCTGTCCAATTGTCTAACTTTGTGGCACTTGGTTTATTCCGTAAGCACTAACAAGCAGAACACGTGTTTTGTGTCTCTCAATTAACCACACAAATATATCCAGAGCCGAATTTCTTCTTGTCTTTACATCCAAGCCATTAGCAAAGATGGCTCTTCAAACACGACCATCAACGTCTCTCCTCGGTACCGTACTGGTCGTGGGCGGCTGTGGCTTCTTAGGCTACCATCTGGTCCACCAACTTCTGGAAGACGATGAATGCGAGACTGTTTATGTGCTTGACCGTAATATCGACCGGAACCGCCACGAAAAAGCCATTTACATATGCGGTAACATCACCGATAGCAAAGCCTTGCACTCCCTTGTGACCAAAATCAGACCCAGGGCTATCTTTCACTCGGCTTCACCGATCGCTTCTTTGCCAGCCAACAGGGAGAGCGAGTTTGTCGAAACCAACGTCAAGGGCACACAAGTCCTTCTCACTGTCGCTGCTGAGAGCGACTTCACCCAGGCATTGGTCTACACCTCAAGTGTTGATGCGTACGCCAATCCGCCGCACAGTGATGTTGTCGAGCTGCATCCTATGTGGCCACAATCAGACAAATCCAACGAATATAACCGGACCAAGGCAATCGCAGATCGGCTTGTACTAGCAGCAAGTAGCCCGCAGCTGAGGACCGTCTCATTACGCTTGGGCCACGCATATGGCGAGCGACATATACAAGGCCTCGTGGAGGTGCTCGACGTGTGTTCTGGCAACCAGAGGCTGATTCAAGTCGGCCAGGGCGAAAATCGGATGGAGGTAGTCTCTGCCGATAACTCTGCTACTGCACACATTCTCGCGGCCAAAGCACTGCTAGACCCTAGCCGAGCGGTAGGAAAGGTAGACGGGGAGGGGTTCAACATCTCCGATGGCTCCCCAGTGCCGTTTTGGCACCATATCAAGGTGATCTGGAAAGTTGCGCGAGGGGACAAGGCTTTGGAAAATATCACTGTAATTCCTGCTTGGGTCATGATTGTGGTTGTGAATTTTGTGGAATGGCTACTCTGGGCGTTGACACTTGACACGGTTAAACCACCGACCCCATTGCGCAGAGTTTCCCTGGAGTACTGCGTCTACACCCATACCTACAGCATCGAGAAAGCAAGGGAAAGGTTGCTGTTCAAGCCGGTCGCCAATCACGATGCAGTCCTTGCGCAGTCTGCAACATGGATGTTAGCCCATCGAAAGACATTGTAGAGATTTAGATTGAGGGGCCAATCCGAAGTGCAAACTGGGTTCTTATGTTAAATCTTCTACATTTTAGCATTGTCAGCTTCTTCCTATGCAAGGAATACTTGCCAACCAGTGAATGGACAGTCGAATTATCCTAGGATGGTTATAATCAGGTCGATATTGCCTTCAGACTCAGTCCATCAAGGCAGGGTCAACTGCAAGTCCGAACTAAGAAGGCAAGACCTCATTCCAGGAGAGCAGATAAGATGCCAGTACGTATACAGGCAAATGGATACGCAGTAGCGATACAAAGTACATCGCAACTGCTGCTCGGCTTGCCACAATCTGGTGAAGTGTCAGAACTATTGACAATAAATACCAAGCTAAATACCTTTTCGGAGAACTTTTCTCTTGCCCAGGGTTTCCGACTGGCCTAATGCTATGCGCCAGTCTCCAACATGTGCCGCGCTTCCGAGAAGCTAGCCATCAAGCACATCCACGACAGAACACCCGCCACTGATATCTACTTCTCGTCCATCCAGGCCGCCAAGAGTAACATCTTCCTCCAACTCCCTCATCAAAAAGCAGTCTGCGAGCATCGAAGACTCCTGGAGTGTGTGGGTTTACAATGGCATCAAGAACCCAGGTGGTAACAAGGGATGCTTGGATTTCCTTGCCCAGATGGCCCCAATCAAGAACCCCAACAGTTGCAAGTATACGCAGTAGGAACTCAGAGTAGATGGCAGTAATTATTTATTGCGTAAATACATAGATTACGAGTATCCAGTCGGAGTCTGGAGGGTTCGCTGCGCATTAATTCGATGCTTGAATGTGACTGATTATGATGGCTATAGGCCCTCTTACTGCTCCTTTGTGCTTCACTACTAATGATTCCCACTTTGTAGTACAGTCACGCTACGTCTAATTAAACGAAAGGCTCGTTGTCTTGAGTTTGATCATGGTTCATAGAACTATATCACGACAGAGCATTTATCTCTTCAGGTCCTGGCTCTGACAGTGTCGCGGAAGAAGCAAATACGAACGTAATCAGGTCTAATCAACATAACCCCAAAGTGGTTCATTCCTGTCTTTCATAATTCGATTCTTTGTTACGCGAGATCTGGCCTTTTCTTTCAGTAAAAGGATTTAAAGAACTACTTATTCAGGAGACAACAAACACATAAAAGCATTAGAGATTGTAGACATACATGGAACTTTGCACGGTAAGATGTGAACATAGGACAAGACTCAGTCATTATTCTTGCTCTTCATTGGTTACTCACCTGGTCAGGATGGCGCCGCTTGGTTTCTATGTGCCAGACAGCATATGGACAGACAACATAGCGCGTCCCGATTGTACTCTACTGCTAGCCACCTTGTAAATCGGCTCAATTTCTAGTCCGGCTAGATTGCATCTTTATTTACTCGGTTGCATCTTTGACTATATTGAAGCCTGTTTCATGTAAGAGACTCAGCTAATAGTATTGAAGAGCGTGCGAAATGTATCATGCGCACTGATTAGGAGAATGAGGGTCTTAATGCGATCTCTAGACAGAGTTGCGCAATCTCTAGGTGCTGAATATCATGACCACAGCATTCTATACTCTGTTATACTACGTTATACTCCTTGAGTATATCTCTAAACAAACTCCCGCGCCCAACGTGAAAAGCAAATATCACCGACATGAATGCTAATAATCGGCCTTCACACCACACCTTCCAAGTTCTAGCTGCCCGCACTTACGAGCAAGCCAGGGGATATGCAGGGTCTTATTCAATTCAGCCCCATGCAGAATGAGATTTCAACACAAAACTGCAAATTGTCCCTGAAGCTGTCGACGCAGCCGTTTAGGTCGTAGGGCCGACAGTCTTCGTAGGTGTTCTAGGTCGCCTCGTTGACAATCCTCGATGAAGTCGGTGCACCCCTGATATTGCACTGAGCCGGGAAACCCGCCCTTGCAGTGAGAGGAGCGCTTTTCCAGAGGTTTCGCCGAATCAGCTACCGTCTTTCTATTAATTGAAGCCATGCTACTTGGAGGTATGACTGGTATATGACTTAAGACGTTATACAGACGCTTAACACGGTGACACAATTTGCACTCTGCGTTGTGGGAGGATGAGGTCCATGATGCACGTCAGGATTGTTCATGAAGTTGTTCTATGACGGATATGTAAGTCAAGGCGTCATCATGAACGCTTGATACAGTGATACACCCGGCTTTTCGACAAAGACCGCGCTTGACAATATTTCATCCAGGTACGCCATGAGGTAAGCGAATGTCACTGTGATCTCATACCTACGCACTAATGTCGTGTCGAACGCCAGCGCAACGAATTACCAGCGCTCTGGTACCGAATCAATGAACAATTGGCGAGCTGAAGGTTTGGAGAGGAAACTTCATGGAAGCTATTTCATCATCTGCCTGTCCAGCTATACACAGCCGTTGTGCTCAATGCAGACTGAAAGCTCTCACACCCACCAAGATGTCACGAAAGATTTGTATCACGGCCGTTGATGGTCAAACCGGATTTCTCATTGCCGAGCTGATTCTCAAAAATCGAGACTTTTCTAAGAAGATCGATTCGGTTGTCGGGCTCACACTAAATCCCCAGTCCGACCGCGCGCAGGAGCTCCAGAGCCTTGGGGCAACCATCGTTCCCCATGTCGTTGGCCGCGTTCGTGCCATGACCAAAACCCTCAAGGACACAGGTTGCGATACGCTGTGTCTTGTTCCTCCAGCGCACGAGGACAAATTTGACATTTGTTCGGAGCTGGCTCATGCGGCCAAAAGGGCAAATATTGTCAACGTCTGTCTGATCAGTTCGGCAGCTTGTGATTACGCGGATCCCCAAAAACACCCCATCTTCGCGAATTCATCGATCTGGAGAGTCTTGTTCTTGAGGCCAAAGGCGATGCTAGTACTGAGGCGGGAGGCTCGCCTTGCGTTATTCGGTGAGTGTACTTCAGAATTGCTCTAGCATGACTAGAAGTTGACAGCTTATAGCGCAGGCTTCTATGCCGAAAATCTTCTGCTGTATGCACCTCAAGCTAAGGAGGAGGGCATTCTGCCCTTGCCCATTGGTGATAAGCACAAGTTCGCCCCGGTCGCCCTAGGCGTAAGATGGCACAATCTTTTTTCTTAATACAAAGCTGATTTGATGAGCAGGACGTTGCTCAGGTTGCAGCCCATGTTCTTACGGGCAAAGGAAAGCATGGATTCGACGACAAACACCGTGGACAGATGATGATAGTCACGGGTAACGTTGTGTATCTGAATTTTGAAACGTTAAAGGTGATCTAATCGATGCTAGGCCCAATGCTTTGTGCTGGGAATGAGCTCGCTGCAGCAGCAAGCAAGGCTCTGGGAACTGAGCTGAAGTTTGAAGCTATTTCCGAGTAAGTGCTGATCATAAGATGCCAAATCACACCCACCATGCTAATTTATCTCCAGAGCTGAAGCTAGGAAAGTTCTCAAGGCGCAATCAGAGAGTGATCAATCCGAACAAAAGTACATTCTCGAGTACTACAGATTGGTGCGCGAGGGCAAAACAAACTATATCGCGACTACGGCTTTTCACGATGTCACGGGGGAGCATCCAACTGAACCAGAGGCATTTTTCCACATGTACCAGGCTGACTTGCGTCCGACCAAGAAGGTGAAACGCCATCATTAGCAACAGTTATGGGCTGCGCCGATTATGTACAGCAATGCTATCGATAGATATATGACTGTATTGTAATGCCGAAATTCCCAACCGCTTACATGGTAATATCTAAATATTTTCGTCACCTCCGTTCTATTGTCACCGTGCTGAAGACAATCAAAGCCACCGGCGTCGCTGCAGACGTAAATTCAGTACTATCCTCTAACTTAATTATTGAGATCAGTGACTCAACACTCTAGCGAGAATAAAGCCATTAAACACAGGCGTAGGTAACAATGAGTGGCAAGCTACCGTCGGCATGAGCGTAGCCTGGACTCTCTCATCCCTTCCGACCTTTGCCAAGATAGATTCGCTTCCCTCCTTCGTCTCTCCATTCTTGAACATTGAAGCCACCACATCGTCGAAAAAGATACACCCGTTTGGACGGGTTAGCTTCACAGCCCAGTCGAAGTGGTCCCAATGGTCGTCAAAGTCGGCGTCAATAAACACCAGGTCAAACTGCCTCCCCTCTTCTGCCAGCTTGGGCAACACGTCGAGCGCTGCACCAAGGAGTATTTCTACATCGAGGCCCTGGACGTTCTCTAGAGCCACATCCCGATGTTTCGGGTCAATTTCGATACTCGTCACTTTGGCACCGGCTTGGGCAAAACAGATGCTCGAGTAGCCCCCCAGCGTGCCAATCTCGAGTACCGACTTGGCTCCCATGAGTTGAGTGAGGATAGACAGATGTTGGCCCGACATAGGGATGACGCTGATGGGCGGGAGACCTTTGGCTGTCGAGTTGGCGAGTGCATGCTCTAGCTTGGAGTTGGGACGGAGCAAGGCGGATTTGGCTTGAGCGTCTAAGCTCGGGGCTGAGCGGAAATTGTCGAAATTCATGACAGTATCCATGATACTCGGTTCAAAATTCTCCATAATAGAAGTGTATAATAGTATAGCTAGTACAGTTTTCAGTGTGTAGCGAAGATAGTGAGATACTGGACAATACCTAACGATGCATACCATCTATATATACCTACTTCGAAGTTCTCAAAGCACGGACAGGGAGCCCCGGGTAACGTCTCACTCATGATCAAATTAGGTATGGCGTCCCTTCTGATTGGGCACGTTGTCGTCCGCGGATCCGTGGATCCGTGGATCCGCGGACCGGAACCATCTTGACTCTACATCTCCACCTCCCTCTCTGTTCAGTTCTCTCCGCCGCCCAACAGTTGCTCAGACTCGGTCTCAGGCTTGGCGGACCGCGGCTCCACGGCTCCGCTGTCCGACAATCAGTCCCTTGTATTACCGCAGAATTATGCCTGGCATGCAAAGCAATGCATGTCTCTCATGTCGTCAGCGGAAACTCAAATGCGATAGACGGCAACCATGCGCAAACTGCGTTGCTCGCTCGCTAGACTGCAAGGACCAGATACTACCACCAGCCAGCCGAGGACTCAAAAGATCTCATGATGAGTCGGATCCATCGGCAATATCAAACATACTCTTCAGGCTGGATCAAATTGAAGCTTCCATCAACCCAACCCGAAATCATGGTAATGGCAGCCTTGTGTCTACCCCAATTGGGGACGAGCTCAACACGAAACGAAATAGCGTTCCAGCCCTGGCCTCCGAAGCCATTGCACTATCACCCGATAGAACTACTCAATCGATCCAATCTGAAAGCAGAGTGCAAGAGACTAAAGTTTTAGCAAATGACAACACCTTGGTATGCCGTTGATCCTAATAGACCGCTCCTCAGATCTGACTTTGGACAGCACCGTGCTCTGATGCACAATCTTTCCATATCCATTTCAGCAGACTACCAGGTTCAGCAAGATACAGACTCCCGTCAGATTCAACTACCCCCAACATGGGAGACCCTTCGCTTGTTTCAGATCTACTTCAACTATATCGGCCCGTTTCAACACATCATCTACGAGCCACATTCCCGCGATCTAATTCACGAAGTCTACTACCAGGTAGTTCATGCTTCGACAACGACCGCACCACGGGGCCTAGCTTTGATATTGAGTGTCATTGCAATGGCAGTTATTCTCGAGCCTGTCCAGGGTAATCTAGACGCAGCCCTCCCGATTCTCAAAGAGCGGCTGAGGGTATCTGCCATCTACATCCGGTCGACTATGGATTGCCTGGAACAGCATCGTCGAAGAACCACCCACACGCTCGAGAATGTACAAGCTTTGCTTATTCTTCAATTTCTTATCAATCATATTGAAGCATTCTCTCCCAGATACCGCGCTTTACTAGCTGAGGCCATTGCTGTATCTCACACTCTCGGTCTGCATCTAATTGATTCGGTAACGGCCAAAAGAAAGCTATCCCAGAATGAGAAAGACCCAGTTACCAAAGAGATGGAGAGAAGAGTTTGGTGGTACCTAGCATCCACGGATTGGGCGGCTTCCATGGCTGAAGGTAGACACCTTCTGTTCAGAGCGTCGGATGACTTGCTAACCTAGTCAAGGGCCGTTCGACGTCGTATACCTCGTCCACCCGAAACTCATCAGTTCCAATATCCCAAGACATATCAATGACGATGATCTTGGAAACCCTGATATCAAAGAGCGGCCATTATCAGAACCGACTACCATGTCGTATGTCTTGCACCGTCTCAAAGTCGCCGAGATAGCTCGATGCATTTCAGACGTGCTGCCGCGCAACCCAAACGATGCGACTTACGACATGATACTATCACTCGATTCAAAGCTCGAATCGTTAATTCAAGACCTCCCAAATTTCTTCAGTCTCGAAACCGCAGACTCAGATGAAACCAGAATAATTGACCAGGCACATCCTTACATTCCTATGCAACGGCTTGTGGTTAATTTATTGATCAACATTATTCGATGCAAGCTCCACGTCCCATATCTCCCTGGAAACCCAAGCCAATCTCTCCACGACTTCTCGCGAAATGCGAGCTTGAAGGCTGCTCGGAACGTACTCTCGGCGCACCGGGGCATGACCACGTCGGATATTTCACATTCAGCTGATTTCATGAAAATCCAAGGGACACTCTTTCACATGTTCATAGGGGCGCTCATTCTCACGACAGATCTCTGCTGTAACCAACCTCGCGGCGAAGATCGTGAACGCCAATCGTCCGAGTTGATGGCGGCACTGAAACAACTGGACGGCATAAAGCACCATTCCCAAATGGCTGCAAAATTGCTCGAAGTGTTAACGCAGTTGCTTGTCAAGTACGGGATCTGGTTACCCTCCACGACTGTTTCGACATATACGGAGGGTGGATTGGCCGCAGACGTGGACTCGATTGGACATGACCAGATTGGGGTACAAGATTTTGACCCCTTTCCGTTTGATGATTTATGGGAGGAATTTGTAGAACAACCTCCAGCTCTAGACATGTTTGATATGTTCTAGTTCAAATAGTAACTGAAGGTTCTAAATGGCGACAATACAACAACGTAATTGAACTAGCTAACCTCAAACAGGGTGGCGATCGACGCAATCCGCTCGACCTCAGCCTTTAATTGGATGAGTTGACTACCTTATAGGCTTTTTTCCCGTGAGCTGATCAACCCAGTTCGCAAATCTATGTCGGCCGTCCAAATCTCACCGTCTCGAAGTAACCTGCCAGTGAGGTGTCATTTATCGGAGTCTCATCCAGCTTGTTGTAGTATTCGTCAAGTTTCTTCCAGCCAATGTCAATGTTAACCTTGAAGTGCTCAAGCTCAAGATATCGATTGGCCATGGCCTTGGATTTCTCCAATTTGGCCTGCGAGATAATCTTGATTCTATTTTCGGCTCAAATAAACTGGACACATAGAGCGACCCCAAATGCTACAATCCAAGCTGCCATACCCTGATATCCACTTCCAAATGTCATCCTCATAGCTGTACCACCCGACAGAACAGTCGACTTCCCTGCGTCGTCTGACTTGTCAACGCTGCACACTCTCTTACACGTCTTCTCATCACGCTTCTGTTCCACCACATTCTTGTCTGTAGTATTGTACAACAGCTCAATCCATTGGATCTCCTGGCGCGCCTCGTGGTTCATGGACATGTTGCCGCTCCATGTGCCGCCATCACTCCAGCAACTGAAGTGAATGTCGGTCGGGTCTCTTGGCGTCTGATATTCTATCCTTGCGACAACCACGCCGTCGGCGTACCATGTAACCGCATGGGGGGTCCAGTCCAGGCGGTGGACAACCCAGTTCGACCAGTTTGGCGTGGTGGCATTCCTGGTGGCTTCCGGATAGTCATCGCCATCGTCTGAATAGGAAGGCTGATTTGTGTATTGAATCTTGTTCCGTGGACCACGGGTTAGAATCTCGACGTCGGATTCCTGAATGTCGGCTAGCTTGCCGGTGGCATCCCGGTAAGTGAACATGCCGGTAACCGCGCCAGCGCTGCCAACCGTTCGCGCTAGCATTCGCATGGAGACGTATAAGTAGTTCGCGTCCACACTTTGAAATTCCGACGCTGTCTGAAAGCCTGGAAGACGTTTTGTCTTCAATGTCATGTATGTGTCGGAGGCGGCGTCCTCATCCTCATTCTTCTCGATGTAGACGTTGCTGCGCGAATTTACCATAAGGACAGTTCCCTCGTTCGCCAATCCTTCACCTGGCCCAAAGCTATTGTCCCACGTTTGTATGTCCCAGATATCGGTCCAGTCCTTGCTACTGAAGTACCCATTCGAGTAAGGGGCCGCGTAAGCCTTCGTTTCGTCTTTGATCTCATCCGGGACCCCAGCGTATTCTGAGAGACTCCTAAAGTCGAAGAACATATGGTTGGCAAAGTAAGTCGGAAGGGCCTCGTTTATGACGAAACAGTCACAATCGCTGTCATCGTCGAGCTGCGGGCTATTGCTGCCAGCGTCGGAAGCACCACGTGCGACAGCTACGAATGCAAACAGTTGCAAGCATGACCGTAAAATAGACAGGGACAACATGGTCCTGGAATGAAGAAGTAAATGAATGGCTCTAGGACGAAGATGCGGGGTATCGTATGGTGGGGAGGGTGATGTTACCTGTTGGTCTTTATACCGTATTGACTCAACAAATTTGGCTTTTTACGCGCCTTGGCACCACGCACGTTGTTCTAATATTACCGCAATCCAGCCAGTCATGCAATGCTTGGCATACAGATACTACATGGAAAGATAGAGGGCTACCCACGCGTCCGTCGTTGAATGGTCCATAAACTGGGGCTTTTAAGTTCGCCAGCGTTGCGACGGCGCTTAAGTTAAGAGTTTAAAACATTTAAGTCGAATGGGCAGGCATTAGGTAGGTCGGTGGCTATATATATTGCTTGGGTAGGCACAATATCGTGAATCGCAGACCAGCAAACATCTCCCCGTCAATGCATATACAGGCAACTCACCAATCTAGTTCCTTTTGTTGACAGCTTCTCGCTGTGTACGCGCTTTTACGTGTCGCATTCACCTGAGCACGCCACCGTCCGTTGAGCCAACACAGCTGTCCCGTGTAAATCAGGGCAGTCTAACGCATAAGCAGACAGGGTGCAGGTTGCAGCGGATGCCGGATACGAATCATACCATGAAGCCAGCATTCTGCAGGTTTCACATGCGCATCCGTCACACCCGATCTTTACGAAGTCATGGACTAAACACGCCATAGGAGCCTTATGCATTGTCTCACAAGCAGGGGAAGACATATGGGTTAAAATTATGCTTTAAGCATAGAATTAACTCTCAGGCGTACAAATACGCATTAGGGGTAGTTTTTACACGACCTGGAGCTGTTATATTTAATCACGGTAAAGCTGGCATACTTCAGTTTAATTTAGTGGCTTAGTTGAAACTCTTCCTCGAAATCAGCACACCCTTCTGAAGCCATTCACGTCACTACGTGCAGGCTTATCACTTCCATCTCTGGACACCGAAAGAAGCGAGATACTCGACGGCAGTAATTATAAATGTGGGGAGGGGAGGGGACAAGTCGCCGCCATCATAAAGCGCACGGGAATTGGGCAGGAAGTAACGGAGCGTTCCCAAACCGCTTAAATGGCCCTGGTTTCTCGTCGGCCATTAACAATAAATTTAGAGCGAAGAAGTGAGGGAAGTAAGGTAACTGTGTCCCTAGGAAACATCTAGGACTATGTATTTTGATCTAGTCTCAACTGTGCTCCCCTGACTAGGGCGAAAACGAGGCATCAGACGCAGATAGGTGCATATCTATATACACGTCGGCGATCACAATCATATTAGTCTTATCGAATGCATTTCATTATTCTTAGCCTCACCTTTGCATACGCGGAATGCCTGATGAAATTCCATGGAAGGCTACTTGCCAATCCTTCTGCGAATTGCCCCGCTACAACCTACACCACTTCCTTCAACCTAATTATCCATCCAATGGAACCACGGGTGCCTCAATGCCTCCTCCGCCGATATTCGTTGCTTCGGATCATACACAAACATCTTGCCGAGCAGGTCCTGGAAGTAAGATGCTTCTCCTTCGTTCATTGGTGTGAATAGGTTTTCGAATCCATCTGACTTTATCAGATTCCAAGAATAGCTAGTCTCCGGTGGTGGTGGCTGCCAGAACATAGGCGGTGTGATAGGTGCCTGTGATGCTGGCTCGGTCTTCTTAGAGTCCCGTTCATCAAAGATACTTGACATAAGATCTTTCAAGGGTGTTTCTGGCGTCTTGCAGGCATGAAGAAATTCGGAATTCTCCTCGAAAGTAGGAGGCTCCGACTCCTCGATTGGCCAGCCATCGTCATCGAACTTGACGGCAGCCCATTTTTCAGGGAAGGGTCCCAAGACACTAGTGACGAGAATGAGCGCAGCAGCAGGACTGGTAGAGAGGAAGTCGTGGAATAGGTCATAGCCCGTCCTCATGCGGAAAATCGTGCATGCCAGAGCCCACACATCTGACTTGGGTCCAGGTTGCAAATCGAAAACGGCTTCAGGGGCGAGATATTTCTTCGGCGTCCCAAGCATCTCACTAGGTGGACTGCCGACGAGGAACGATCTGTCAAAGTCGACAATACAGATACAATCCCGCAGGCCCCGCGGCAGGCGTGTGAGATCTACCACATCAACAACATACTTGGGCGCGGTTGGTTCTGGAGACTCGCCGGAATATCGCTCAACCGGTGCCGTCTCAGCGGCACCCAGTATTGTAAGAAGTTCATCCTCTGACAGGTCGTTGAAGCTTGGTAGTTGCGTGAGGACGTTGCTGCTAGTCAGGTCTGCTTAATACGTTAGTTTTACTAAACGGTCAAGGAATATAAGTAACTTACCGCCGTGGCATAAACCCTGTGAATGGAGGTATGCGAGCGCCTGGGTAGTTTGGAATGCCAGTTTTCGAGCAGTCGAAGGCCTCAATCTCCGACTGTCACACGACATTTCTGACATGTTGGGGCCCAGTACAGGCATGATTTCGCAGAGATGGCGGCCATTTGGTCCATCAAAACGAAAACCGCCGAAAGACTTGACGAAATAATTGCCACATGTGTTATCGTCAGGTTCGGGCAAGTGATCCTCGACGGACCTCAAGTCCTGATAATCTTCAGACTCGTCCGCACAAATGAACTTCAAGGCAACGTAGCGACTCTCGTGTGCGTCTCTAGCAAGCCATACTGTGGCGAAGCCGCCGAAGCCCAGCTTGTGGATAATCTTGTATCGTCCTTCGTCATATGTCTCGCCTATGTGCACAGGATGAAGGCCACCGGGCATATACCTCTCCAGATCCTCGCAGTGATCAAATTTTGAGGAGGCGAACTGTAACGAGACCTCAGAGCCCACATCGGAAAAAGGGTCATCCCAGCCAGGGGGATGAGCAAGAGGGGGCGGAAAAGAAGAAGGAAATGGCGTATCAGAGGCCATCGAACAAAATATCAAAGTGATGCAACTCACAACGCGTAAAGTGAAAAAGGAGAGCCAGGTCGCGAAGGGTGTTGAAGAATTTCGGTCCCTGGGAAAAGAGTCTTGCTACCTACAGCCTGCTGTTCACACCCAACAATCTGCCCGCAAGATCACGTGTTTATACGGGTTTCTGTGCAGTTCCTACAATCCTTGATTCACAGAGACATTCCTTTATGAGGTTGAAAGGTTATTAGGTCACTATTGAGACTTCAGGTGAAATTGTAATTTGAGAGTTAAGACTCTAGAGGTGTCTAAAGTTTCAGTGTTTATTGTAAGTCTAAAATCTCCGTGCTTGGGTCTTGTTATTTCCATAAAAGGTGATAATAGCAAGTTTAGACAACCCAACGCGAATACTTTGATAAAGTTCTGAAAGGGCCTGTCTAGAAAGCAAGACGAAGACTCTCAACTTTAAAGAAAAATACAAGCACACTATAGAGTATCTCAGTATTTATACACTGGCAACTACTCGACAAGTTCCGCCCGTTTTTGACTCTTCCAGGTAAGCTTCGAGGCGTGTTGTTCGCGCTTGGACTGAAGCTTACAAGGCCTTACATTTTTAGACGACGGTAGCCTGATAAAGCACGTTCAAGTTTGCGTCCTAGGAGATTATTTCCTCGTCGACAGACTGAAGGCATTTGCAGCCGAGAGATTTGCAGGTCAACTTGAGCTGCTCCCAGCCAGCGAAAGGTATTAGGGCGAGATACTCTAACGAAACAATCTGGTCTCCAACTCCGGTGTGCAGTTGTGAAGTTTGCCTGCAAAAGCTTCAACGAATTATGAGCAAAGAGCTTATTCCAAAAGCTATTTCGCGAAGTCAAAGACTTTGCTGTGGACTTTACAAAGAGAGTGGCTAGGAGATAGGGCGCGGGGAGTAAACCATCGTTCTTATCAGAGGCGGCTGTTCTAGAACGGTTCAGAAGTGGACTGATACCTCTCTGATGATGGAGCCTGGCTAAATGCCAGTTTCTTACCGATACTACACCGCAGTACACAAGACTCCACAGATCATAATCGACGAGAATTCCGATTTAGCTCCCTTGTTTGTTCCTAGAACCTCTCCTTTGCGTCCCACCAATTTTTAATTGTGAGCCCGTCTTGTACTTTTTCTGAACTGGAGAGATTGGTTCTCACCCTTGATATATTAAGCTTTCAATATTTGCTATTTCGGTGTCTACAACAAGCTCGTTCCGTTGGTCAAGACAGCTTGAGGCGACTTTTCTGGATTCATGGTAAGCTATAGGGTAGCTGGTCCAGCGATAATGGAGGCTGGTGCGATAAGGCTTGTGGCTGGTGGGGCCAGCGAAAACCAAAGAGGGCCCCGCAAAAAAGTTGATTGCAACTGGAAACTTTTTGACAGACGCAAGCCGTGACATTTGCAACAGTCGCAACCCAACACCACGACACAAACATGGCGGCCCCGACGACATTACCAGCGCTGCTCACGTCCCTGACGCAGTCGCTGTCCTCCGCCCTCGACGTCACCCCCCGGATCGCCGCCATTGAGCACCAGAAGGATGGCATCTCCCTCCTCGACGTCAAGAACGAGCTGCTGCTCTCCTACCTGCAGAACCTCGTCTTCCTGATCCTGCTCAAGCTCCGGAACTCCAAGTCGGGCGCAGACGGCTCGGACGAGGAGGACTCACAGCTGGATGAGTCTGTCCGGTCAAAACTCGTCGAGATGCGCCTCTACCTCGAGAGAGGCGCCCGCCCGCTGGAGGAGAAGTTGCGCTTCTCCATCGACAGATTCCTGCGGACCGCCGACGACGCCGACCGAGAGAAGAAGGCTCAGGAGATGGGACTGAACGACGTCATCGCTGCCGAGTCTGAGGAAGACGACTCTGACGCGGAGACCGGCGCTGGCCAAGTACCGCGCAAGTCCGGCAAGCTCTCGGCCGCACCCAACTTCGGCACTCTGATCGACGACGCCACCGCAAAGCCCGGGAAGGGCACCGACGAGTCCTCGGGCGTGTACCGCCCGCCGAAGCGCGACCGCACCGTGATGGACCCCAACCAGCGAAACGAGAAGGCCAGCCGCCGGCCCAACAAGTCGCACACCATGGACGAGTTCGTCGAGGCGGAGCTGGCGACGGCACCCATGGCCGAGCCCAGCATCGGCACCACCATCGTCCAGGGCGGCCGCAAGACGAAGACGACAGCCGACCGCAAGGTCGAGTCCGAGCGCCGCGACTACGAGGAGATGAACTTCGTGCGCCTGCCCAAGGAGAGCAAGAAGGACCGCGCCCAGAAGGCCAAGCAGACGGGCCGCAGCAGCCGCATGCAGTTCGGCGGCGAGGAGTGGCACAACCTGGGCCAGGGCGTCGACCGCATCGACCGCCTGACGCAGCGCAAGACGGGCGCCACCGGAGTGCGCGCCCTGCTGGACAAGAGCCGGAAGCGCGGCATCGAGACGACGGACGGGCCACGGGGCAGCGGCCAGGCGGCCGAGATTGGAGAGAGGTTTCAGAAGAGGGTCAAGGTGTTGGAAGGTGGACGACGAGACCGGGGCAAAAACAGGTAGATCACAGGGACATAATAGAACTGATTTCACGGGCAACCCACCCCAATTTGTCACTTCACTTAGGTTTTTGTATGTGGCACATGCTGTGAGAGAAACGGGACTCTTATGGGCCCAAACCCGTATTCCCCGATACGGTCACGACTTTCTGACCCTCATGAACTCATCACCTTACTCTCGGCTTAGTCTGAAAGAATAAGTAGAGTAGTTAAAAAGAAGCCATTCATTTAATGCTATCAGAATTATGAAGATGTTAGGATATAGATAAGGTCGAGCCATGAATCTACTCCCTCACTTCACTATCACCACAATCGACGCCAAAAAATTCCCCAAGACTCCCGGCTCCTACTCATCAAGAGTTGTCACTATGAGAGTCACTCTGCGAGTTTTGCCCAGGAGCGTCCTCGGGAGCCTCTTCATGTTGATTATCATCTTCGGAATGCTCATCCTGGTGGGAACCCCCATCATGATGTGAGTCCTCTGCCGCATGCTCATCTTGCTGGGGATCGTCTTCATGATTGGAACCATCCCCGGTATGTTCATCTTCTGGGAACTGGTCATCATGATGGGGTTCATCGGGAGATTCGCCCTCTCCGTCATGATGGGACTCATCCTGGGCAGGATCCTCCGCAAGAGGTTGAACTCTTTGGCCATCGGCCTCATCATGATGAGGCTCACCTGTGGTCTGTTCATCCTCTTGGAGACCCTTGTCTTGAGGGAGGTCATCCGTCGTATAGTCGCCCTCCTGGGTTTTCTCGTCCTGATGAGAGTCATCCACAGAAGATTCATCTTCTTGAGCATGCTCCTCTTCATGGTGAACCTCATCCTGGGAAGAGTCCCCTGTGGAAGGCTCATTCTCATGAGCATTCTGTTGCTCATGATGAATGTTCTCGGTGGTGTGCTCGTCTTCTTGGATATCCTCAGCCTGGTGAGAGCCATCCGTAGGAGATTCGTCTTTCTGAGCATTCTCCTCGTCATTGTGAGTCTCATCCTGAGGAGGGTCCTCTGCAGGAGGCTGGCTCTTCTGAGAATCTTCTTCGTCATGATGAGATTCATCAATAGTAGGTTCTTCCTTTGGAGAGTCCTCCTTTTGTGCATCCTCCACTGGAGATTTGTCTTCGTGAGAGTCTCCCTCATTCTTGTTACTCTCGCCCTTATGTTTGTCGTCTTCCTTCTTGTCGTCTTCCTTCTTGTCGTCTTCCTTCTTGTCATCTTCCTTCTTGTCATCTCCATTCTTATCGCCTTCTTCCTTCACACCCTTCTTATCACCCTCCTCCTTATTACCCCCCTTCTTGTCATCTCCCTTCTTATCGCCTTCTTCCTTCTCATCATCCTCCTCATCTCCATTCTCAAGATTATGCTTGGAGTCAGTGTGCATGTACGAACCGTCTTCTCCTTCCTCTTCGTCATCTTCCTCTTCTCCCCCGTCCTCCTCCTCCTTTGTAACGTCCCTGAACAGCTCCCTCTCGAACTCCACCGGGCACAGGTCTTCCCACATCAAAGTGTCGCCCTTATCGCTCGGGATACCCTCCACTAGCATCGGCAGCCCCTCATCCAAGCGATTCTCAAACAGCCGTCTCGAATGACCGAACCACCACGTCTTGTTCCATTGCTTCCTGATCTGCGTCTTGTCCATGTTGTTGTGGTGGATTATGACTGGGACAATGCCCAAGCAGATCTCCGTGTACATGGCCAAGGTCCTCCAGTCTTCGCCGGGCACCAGGTCTAGGAGGCCCTCTTGGATTAGGGCATCGATATTCGCTGGCTTGGGCTTGCAATCGAACATGTGTAACGCGCCAACCTGCTCGTTGAACGACATGTTGTTGCGAATGTACCGCACGTCAGCCACGGAATTGACGGTCTGGTGGCCGATCAGTGACCAGTAGTCGATGGCCATGCCGTACTCGTAGGGCTTGTCGGGGAGATATCCCGGATCCCATTCTTGATGGGGAAAAGACGGATTCAGGAGATCATCAACAACAGCACCCATGACCTGGGTCGGGGGAGGCTTGGAACCAGCAAGGTTGGGGATAATGGCGTCGAGGACGTCGTCGATGCGCTTGCGGTGGCGACGACGCATGACCTCGCGATGGAACTCTTGCTCACCAAGGATCTCGGCCCAGATGGATTGATCACTGCCCCCGTAACAGAAACTAACGGTGTCGCTGGCCCCGTTCTTGTTACCATCGTACCAGGCACCACGGCGGGACATGCATTCGTCCATTTTGGCCTGGGCCCGCTGGAGCAGAGGACGGACTTTGCCAACAGGGCCGATCAAGTAGCCTCCGATGAGATAGCGGGTGCGGAAGCTGCTCCAGGAGTTGCGTCCCAACACGGTGTCGGTTGCGCCGCTATGGAGGTCATCCGGGAGAGGAGAATCTGGAATTGGAAAGCAGGCGATGGTTTGACGCTGATTGGGACAGCAACGCTTGCCGCCGGCGAAGATGACCGACGACGTGATGTTCTCGATACTTGCGGCGCGACCCAGGCGGTGGGCGACACGCTCGCTCTCTTCGGCAATGGCCGCATCGTAGCGGGCGACGAGGGTTTCCCAGGGCAGCTGAAACCAGATATCGTAGGAGTCCATGATGAGGATAAGGTCGTCATCGAAGGTGGGATCATGGCGACGTTCCTCGTCCATAACATACTCGAGGCTGCGTGTGATCTTGGCATAGTGCGAGCCACCTCCCTTAAGACCTTTCCGCGAGTCCTCATCACCCCAGCCGACGATACGGGGTTTGGGATAACCCATGATAACCATCGTCAGCAGAGTCTTGCACAAGCCCATGGCGGATTGGGTGGCGGGCATCAACAGGTGGTAGCCCCTCTGGACTGGAGGCGCCTTGGGTGCTTCATCGCCGAGGCTGATGTCGGCCGTATCTGTGGCCCATGGTGCTTGGAAGGAGGTCGAGGGCCGGAAGGGCTGAAATTTTGGTCAGATGGGTCGCTCAGAAGAGTTGGCTGGATTCAAGAGGTGAAGATATTGCCATCTTGTCGACTCACAGAAATAAGAAAGCCCAAGATGACAGTGCTTAGAAGAAATGCGCCGAAAATGAAGGTGGAGGCTCGCCACCTGATTTTGGCCAGCATCTTGGATGTCGTTGCAAAGACCCAGAGTAGAATGGGGCTTGGTATGGGTTAAAGAGAGGTAAGAAGAGAAAAAGAGAGATGGATGGAGAGGAAGGGAACAACGGCAGCACGGAAAAAAGGAGTGACGACGCCCCAGAACCCCAAGACGACCAGAAGGGACGTCGCGAGAAAGAACAACAACAATACTAGCTAAGTACAATACACACACGGGGAGAAAATTGCGACGGGTTGTCACAGCCCGACCCAACAGGACGTCAGACAAGGGAGAGAATGAGACGGGAGGAAGTCGAAAGGGACGAAGCCTGGCGGCTCTAGCCACTGATTAGGGGGCATGCGGCATGCCAGTCACGTTGTGGTCGGCGACGGATGGGCCTAAAATGGAAGAATTGGTCTTACCATACCCGGAGAGGCTTGGTGTCACGACAAGAATGTGTTCAGGGGCAGCAAAGACATAGACTATACTGCATTGTTCTTGAGCCTTGGCTTAACACCTTAGAGGACGAATAGACGATCTCTCTCGTGGCTGACTATCGTGGTGATGGCCCTTGGAAGACGCCTGATCTCAGCATCAATTCCAGTGACCGGCTATTGAATGTACCTAGGGGTAGATACTCGCCACCGCTAGGTCCCCATTATACAAGATTATAGCTCAGCGCCTCGATGTCGCACCTTTGACTGCGTCGCACCCTAAAATATGAGACATTACTGACGCTTGTTGAATTTGAACACAGGGTGAAAGATCACCACTTTGACGAGGAAAAGGCAGTGAACGCATTAGGAGAACCTTTCGTCGTAAAATCAGCCATAACAGCGGGTACAGCGGCAGTTGTAGCGGCGGTAGTAGCGGCGGTGGTAGCGGCGGGCAGCAGAGATCTAGAAGTTCTGAACGTGGAAGCAGTCGCTTTCTGGGATGGTATGTTCAGCCCCTGGTTACAATGCTCACAGCATGCGTTTCGGGTCCACTGTCTCTCCCGGCGTCGGGTGCTTGCCCACTAACACGCCGTCGAAAGGGAATCCCTCGAAAGCCGACTATTGGACATTAGCGCTGAATCAAAACCCCCTTTGGCGGCGATCATTTCCTGGCCATGGAGGCTTGCGCGTCTCTACCGCTAGGTATGTAATCTAGGGAGTTGATGCGTGCATGGCTCCCAGAGCCAGGTGGCCCATCGATGACTCGACAGGCTTTGGCCCTTATTGTGCGAAGGGCGAATAGTTGATCTTGGTGTTTAATGGCCAGGGTGGCCATGTTCCCGCCTCGGTCTCCGCTGTAGGGCTGGTCCCAGAGATCCGGAATGCAGTCCTGGCCAGCAACACAAAGTTACGCAATCAAGCTTCGATTACCTCAATCGAAAACGCAGGGATTTCTCAATTAACCCTTGCTACGGCGTAGCCTGTCCATATGTGGTGGTTGCGATGATAAGCCGTAGAATGGATTGACCTGCTTCCTCTCAACGGCTTGGAGCTGGGACTCTCTCCTCGAGTGCTTGGCAGCTGGGACTCCATGTTTCTCGATAAGATAAGCCCGAAAACGCTAAACTGAGTTCGGTGTCATGCTAGTGGGGATGGGGAATTTTCTCCAGCCCAGCTGTGCACCCCTCGCTCAGTCACAGGCTCAAGCTTCTAGACGATTGAAGGTCGGCGACAACCAGGAAGCCCCAATTCTTCTGCTTATAATCCGCTGAACAGGACCAGCTGATCACAGAAGCCCGCTGGCCGTCATCAGAAATTGTCGACAAAGCCTTCTCGATATCATCGCAAACGCGTATCCCGCCTGCCTGTCCCGCCGCCCGTCCTCCCCGCCGAGTCACCCAGCCCGCCATCCGATCCAGGCGCATCGCGACAACAGATCCCATCGGGGAACCATAGCCCAGAGACCTGGTTTTGAGGCTTTGAGGACTATCTAGATCCCTCACCATAATGGATACGCTCGTTGATCCCGCCCTCGCGGGCCCAATGGACGTCGACGTCGACATCGACATCGACCCCCGCCTCTCCGCAGACACCGTCACCCTCGACGAAGACGACGACCCCGTCACCGCAACCTACCAGGTCTTCCTCAACCCGTCGCTACCCCTCGGTCGCCGCCTCCTCGTCCTGCAGCACCCCAACCGCACCGACGACACCCCGCGCGCGCCGCCGACCGAGCTACGCGTCAAAGCCAACGCCGGCATGGTCGAGGTCGACATGCCCCTCGACAACAGCGTCGCCTACGACCGTGAGAAGGGCCTCAAGTGGGGGCGCACCCTGCACACCTCCATGGCTGCCAAGAACGGCGGCAGCCACGGCCTCGCCGGCGGCTTCGGCTTTGGCACCGTCCAGCGCGGCGCCGCCGGCCGCAAGAAGCCCGAGGCCGAGGACGAGGATGCCCTGGACTGGACCGAGGCCGTGAGGCAGGACAAGGTCCTCCGTACCCAGACCCTGGGTGGCCAGTACCCAGACTACAAGGAAGTGCAGCACATGATCGGCGTCTTCCAAGGCAGTACGTTCTATCTTTACCACCAGCGGGACCCGGAACGATGATCACTGACAAGCAACTCCAGAGGACCTGCACCTGACCCCCGTCTCCTCCCTCGTCCACCTCCGTCCCCAGCTGCACCACATCGACGCCACCATCCAACTCGAGCGCCAGGCCGCCGCATCTGCCTCCAAGGAAGCCGCCCCGACCACCGGTACTGGTGCCGCTCGCGCCATCCACATGACGGTCAAGGCCACCGGCGACGGCGAGACCGTCACCACCGAGACCATGGCCGACCGCCTCCGCGCCGTCCAGTCCGAGCACTGGCGCACCCTGCACTACACCGACGAGAACGAGGAGGCCGCCTGGGAGGTCTATAACGAGAGCCTCTTCCTGCGGCCCGAGAAGGACGACGATGCTGAGATCAACCGGCCTCTCGACGAGACTGTTCCGCACTTCGGTGCCCGGTGGACCGATCAACAGTTGCTCGAAGCCGTTAGCGGAATAGAGAAGCCCGATCCAGAGCCTATTGTGAAGGAGGAGCCCAAGCCCGTTCAGCCCGCGCCAGCGCCGCCCAAGCAACCGGAGCCGACCCCGGAGGAGGCCCGGAAGCCAAAACTTCGACCTCGAGGCGGAGCAGTAGCTGGCGCCGTACGGAGAGGCGGTAGGACCCGGGGGGCAAGTTCTTAGGCGAGATGAGCACTGGTTTTCAGTTAGCCAGGTTCATCTTCGAAGACCAAAAAGAAGAGGGGAGGAAAGCATGTGTTCATGAGATATCAAAATGGGTTTTGCATGGGTCGGCGCACAGGAAAAGTAGACTACCTATACGATACGCGAAGGCGACGCTCGTACGTTACATTACAACGGCAATGCTGATTTTACTACATAAAAGACGCATAAAATTTGAATTTGTGATGTGAGCCCGACGACTCGGTGTAGGAAGATGCCCCCTGCTTCTGCCTTACCGCCAATATCGACCGACAGGTTGTAATGTCGGTACACAAGTGCCTTTGAGCACTCAGAAATGTCGCCCTTGGAATATTCTACACCCGGCAAGCAGCACGATGCCCCCCTGGGCATTCTCCATCCGCAAGTTCAACCGTCTCCTCAGTGCACCATCGCTTCCCAGTTGACCCCATTGCCCAAAACATGCCAGCCCAAATAGCCCAGGAATCACCCAAAGGTAGCATATAGTGCGTCAACAGAGCCTGTCTACTGAAGTAGTTCCACATCTAATCCGATGGAGCGCATGAACAGGTTCACGCTGCTAAGACGGTCGGCCGCCATGGCCGGCGGCAGCGTCTTCGAGAGAGTGACGGTATCCAGAACGCGGTCTTTGACGGCGAGGACCAGCCGCGTTTGCTGGTCGTGGGTTGCACTCACACCCATGGCAGCAAGGAGCTGCCAGACGTAGACGTCTTCTCCAGTATTAACGCTACCAGGGAAAATGTAAGGTAGCGACGGCTCAAGTCTGGTAAACAAAGTTTCAAAAGTGCGATCCCTGGATATTGTCAGTACGTCAGTTTCGGATGAGCCTTAGGTGCGTTCACATACCATTTCTCCCACTGCTCAGGGTTACCAGCGCCAGTCTGCTTCAGAAGCACAGCGCGGCTAAGGATGAGGGTCAACATGGAGACTCCAATCCTGGCTCGAGCAATGAGGTCGACATTGAGCTTGGTGGCAATCAGGTTCAGGACGCCATCAACAATGTCCAATCCAGTATCGTTGAAATATTGCATCAATGACGGCATCACGGTTGAGATGAAGAGCTCGATCTTCTCCCGCATCCTCGCGTTCAGCGTTGTCGTTTCGCCAGGGATGATTGCCGCTCCCTGAACAACATCAAGCTGGTCGAGGTGGTAGATGATCATGGTCAAGATCGTGGTTCGCTGCTCAAACGAAAGATGGGGGAAAAGTCGAGGAATAGCCTTCTCACCCTTTGCGCAAGACAAAAACGCGATGAAGGGGTGAGGAACAGTAGCCCCGATAGGCTCGTGGACCTTCAGCTCGTGCCAGAGCCGGGCATTGTAAGTCTCAAGGATGGTTGCCCACTCCTTGTGCTTGCTCTGCAGCTCCTCGTCTGCTGGGTTGGTAATGGGGGGCGGGATGAGGCGGACGTGATCCTCGATCTGCATCAGCGTCTGGTAAACCTTCTCCACGTTACGCAGGATAGTCTTCCGGTCCAGAGCACTCTTCTTGCCACTGCTGGGTCGCGGAGAATCGTTGTCGGTGCGCTTAATGCTAAGCAGGGGCTTGGGCGTCTTGGCGTTGCTGAAGGAGATCTTTCCCAGGCTGCCTGCAATGACGAGCTGGGGGTTCTTGGGCTTATTCTTGGCGGCCTCGACAGCTCTCTGGACCTGCTGTTCCATACGCTGGAAGTGGTTCTCGGCAGGGCGACCGTGGCGCCGCATTCCACCCTGGCGGCTACCAGTCTGGTAGAGATAGGTCTGGGCGAAGTTGCTAAGAGGCTGGCTGGGGTTCTGGCGCTGGCCAGCTCGAATGTGGCTGTAAACCTGATAGTAGAAATCTTCAGCAATAGATGCGTCCGATCCCTCGACAGGGTTACCCGTGGCGGAGACGAGCTGCTGAAGCTGGATTCGGGTTATGAAGTTCTTGTCCTGGGGGGTCATCAAGCCGTTGTCCTTCGATAGTAGCCAAATCTTGTGGTTGCGCTTAGCTCTCTTGGTCTCCTGGTCCAAGAAGGCAGCTTTCTCATCCTCCGACATCTGCATCATCTGAGGATGCTGCTGCAGCTGGGCCAACTGGGCAATGGCGCCCTGGGAGAGTTTGGTTTGGTGACCAGAGGCTCCAATTCGAGCAGCGTCGCCAGAAAGGCGGTTGGGGTTCTGCAAGATCTGTGTGGGCTGCGCAGACCCTTGTTGCTGTTGCTGAGGTGGTGGCGGAGCGTGCGATCCCTGAGCTGGGGGCGTAGGCTTCGACTGCGTATTCTGGGGCCGCTGCAGGATCTGGACTGGGTGGCCGTGTCCGTGAGGCTGGGCGGGCTGCTGCTGAGGAGTCGGATATCCTCCAGACTGAGCGTATGCCAGCTCGGCAACAGGGGGCTGAGGAGTGGGCTTCTTTGGCTGAGCCCGCATAGCGGCCTCGACCTCCTCAAGACTCATGACCTTGCGGCTAGCTGGCTGCGAGCTTTGAGGAGCAGGAGAGGCTTGCGCGGCTGGCTTGGCAGGCCCGATACCCCAGATGCTTCTGTCGACATGCAGATCGGGAAGCGGCTCGGGGTCCTGGTACTTCTCATAACCGGTGCGCGCAGGTCGTTGAGCTGGCTGGTTTGAGTAGTACGACTGCATGCTGGGGACCGAGGGTTGGACGGCTACAGTTGGCTTCATAGTAGGCTGCTGACGATGATATCGAAGGTATTCCTCGTCAATGGCGTTGGCAACCTTAGCTGTCTGTCCAAAGAAGTCAAAGTCCTTGCCAGTTCGGTTCGTGGCGGGAGCTCCACTGTCGCCGAAGGTGTCGTCGTTGAAGGCATCGCCGGTCTCGTCAAGCTGGTCACCAAGACCATCGTAGGTATCTTCGAAATCGAGAGCGTCGTCGCCTTCACCATCCCTGCCAGAAAGGCCAGCGAAGGGATCATGGGTCTGGGAGAATCCAGGGGCCGTCGTATTGTGACGGCCCGTTGCATCAAAGCCGAAGAAAGACATTTTGCTCGAGTTTCGATCCAGAAAGAATGAGGGTTGGTTGTACTGGGATGAGTATTAGCTTCCGAGGTCACGATTGGCACTAAGCCAGCAAGCAAGTGGTTAGGCTCAGAAACCCCGCTTCGAGGTCCATGCCACGATGCCCGAGTCGTTGCTCAAGGGAGTGAAGTTTGGCGACAGCTCAACCAACACAGCTACCCATCAAAACAGTGCATCCTAAAAGGAGTCGCTTGCTAACTATTCCGATCCATGCTTCCAGTAGCAGCATGTAGAGCAGGTTTGTCGCGCTCTGAGGAAGCGCCTGAGACGAGGATAGCTGGGTTGCTAGTAGGCATCGTGCGACCTCCTTACGTAGCTCTGTCGATATCGAGACCATGATAGCTTTCGTCACGAGCCGCTTTCAACCGTCTTAGGTTTTTGGAGTGTAAGGATTCCAAGGTTCCGCCCATTGTCGTCGTTGTCCCTTCCAGCGAATATCGTCGCATGGATAATATCCATCTCAAGTTGGTGCAATCGCAAGGGCGTGGCAGGTCCGTAGGGAAGAATGTAGAAGCGACAAGCAAGCCAAAATAACACTCACCACTAAGAGAAGGAGATGATTGCAGGGTCGTTCAAAGCGCACAAATCGATCATGATGTCTTCCAAATTCGTCTCAAGATATTCGAGGGGCAAGCCAAGCTCGTGGGAAGCGTGGGGAGCTGGCCAAAGAGTTGTCAAACGGCCCGTTTTGCTCGTGCAAGTCGCTCGGGAGGTCGGTAGATCCAGAAAAGAGCTGGTCGGGAGAGGCGCGCTGTCAAACAGGTGCTCTGGGAAGCTCTGTTCCAACGATGATGCGACGAGAGCCAGCGAAGGTTCTCCGAAGTTGCCTCCCCGCTGTGGGAAATTCCGGTTCCGGGGCACGGGCCTCGTGGGTTGAAGGCTAGGTCACGTGGAAGCGCGTGTAACAGAATGAGCGGCGTTGTTTGGTTCAACATGTTAGGCTCATTGATGATGACTCTGCCAGTCTGTTTGTTATTTTTTCTCCTTGTTTGATACTCTGCTTTCATCCGTCCTGCATTTCTTCATTTGAAGCATATCGCTCGGGATCGCTAGACTAGATTAGACGATGGCTGGTTACTTGCGACAACGAATGTGTTTCGGTTGGTTGCAGCTCCGATTCACAGACAAAGAAGTGTGGATCTGGTTCCCTTGTGTCACATCTGAGCGGTAGCAAGACTACGGCTTTCTGATCTTGGCGGTTGCGAGTGGCACAGTATCTATTCAGATGCTTACGGCTGTAAGACATAAACACATGAAAGTGTCTCTGTTAGAATCAACTAGCAAACAGACTGGAGAGGATGAGTTAATGAACCAGCGTGTAACTGGCTAGCCTGGACCAGTACTTCGTACGTATCCCATATTTCCATTCCCGGTGGTCTATTCGATGCAATAGCAAGACGTAAGCTGAGATGACGTACAGACTAGACTACGTGTCCATCCAACACTTAAATTTGCCCTGCAGCGGTCAAGCTCCGCAATACGGGACATGGACGCCGCTGAAGGACGCATTCAGCCAGTGTGGCACTGCACTGTGGGCGCCGTTATCTGCCCTTGGTATTTATTGCCCAAGTCGGTAAGCCAACAGTCTACGAGTGACTTACGTGGCTCTCCCTATTTTGTAGACCAAGCCAGGCATGCGTCGTAAGCACGGAGCAACTGGTATCAGTTGTAACAGTCGATAGTCGTTTTCCTGCAACGAGGGACAGAGTATGCGTACTTTCGTACTTTCGTACTTCGTACTTTGTACATAATCACATCAGAGGGTGAGCTAATGTTTCCCTGACGCCAAGACATATCTGGGTCCAAAAGCCCCTGTTTTTAGGAAAGGGGTAGCAATACGAGGCCGCAAATCCGGCAGAGCCGTCAAGTCGAGACTTGTGAGGATCCCCTAGCAGTGGAGAAGAGGCTCCCCGTCGCCGCCGCGAGTCCCTGAAATTGCCCCCCTCCTAACCCTCTCTAAACCTGATTCAGAACGAGGACCGGCAAACTTACAGAGACCGATGTGCGGTATGAACCAATCATTGCAATGGTGCTCAGTGCTCGATCGGTCCAGCCAGGCTGAGGCGTTTGAGAGTGGGAAGACGACCACGGCTTCACGATACGAAGTAGCAGTGTACTGCGGCCCCGAAGTTTTTTTCTTCCCCAGCCATCGCTTCCCTGTAACAGCGCCAAAGAACCCCCGTTTCCGGGGATAGTGACCCTGAAGCTTGCCAACAAAGCGCTATCGATGTGTGTTGTAGTGGCGACACTTTCTAGCGGATGTTTCTTGCCCCTGACGTAAGTACCTGCAGATGAACAGTACTTGTAGGTGCTCGTAGAATTTGCTGACTCGCCACCCAAACTTTGCCTAGTGCGCCATGGCGAGCCCTGTAAGGTTTCTGCGTCTCAAGTACCGGCGGCCTAAAGGTACCTGACTCCCACCCCCATCAATGCTCTGGCCTTGTACATTGGCGAGGATCATGGGCCCGTTCTTGCACCTCCCACCTCCCAACTCTCACCTCCCGCCTAACCCCCAGAAGCCCAGGCTCCCAGAACCCGCTCTGTCCTGACCACCTTTCCATCCTTCATTCTTTCATCTTTCCGTGTTCTTCTCCTCCCATCACGGGCTTTTTGTTGTCGCGTGAGTTCACTTTGACATCAATTCCCTGGCAGCGGCTCGTCAGCTCCAGTGCCCTTGAACGCCATGGTCATTTGAGAACCGCCTTCTCCATCCAGTCTCCGCCGCAACTCTTTTTTCTAAGCAGCCAGCACGCCTCCCCCGCCGTCTGCGACACACATCATCATCACCACCGATCCCATCTCTTGCCTGGTATTTCTCTCCGCGGCGCGCCTCGAGTAACTTGCATCCACCATGGCTACCGGTAACGTGCGCTACGTGCGCTACATCGCCGTTGCGTTGTTCGTATGTGGCCTCCATTCATTATCGATGCCCCAACTCGCCACCCACTAACCGCTCCCACCACAGACGCTCACTCTCTTCTACTTTGTCTCGCATTCGAAATATGATACCGTCGCCCTCTCCGGCGATGGAAGCAAATCTTCCAACCCATCCTTCCCAGGCGGCCCGGGTGCCCCCCAGGTTCCTGGCGACTCCACCGGCGGTAGCAAGGCCCCGGCCTTCCCTCAAGGAGAAAATGTCCTGAAGGACGACTCCATCCCTCCTCCTGCTGCCAATGAGGATCTTACCAAGGATGAGATCCCCGCCCAGAAGCCCGCTGTCGACGATACCACCAAGTCTGACGATACCACCAAATCTGACGATACCACCAAGTCCGATGATGCTACCAAGTCTGACGACACCACCAAGTCTCCCAAGGCCAGCAACGCCCCTCTTGCCATGACTCCCAACGACCCAGGCTGGGGTGACCTGCAGGGCATTGCTCCCGGCCCGCGCATGAATGCCACCTTTGTTACCCTTGCCCGAAACAGTGACGTCTGGGAGATTGCCGAGTCCATCCGCCAGGTCGAGGATCGTTTCAACCGCCGCTACGGATACGACTGGGTCTTTCTCAACGACCAGCCCTTCGACGACAACTTCAAGAAGATCACCACCTCACTGGTGTCTGGCACTACGCACTACGGTCTGATCCCTGAGGAGCACTGGTCCTTCCCCGAGTGGATTGACCAGGACAAGGCCAAGAAGGTCCGCGAGGATATGAAGGAGCGAAAGATCATCTACGGCGACTCTATCAGCTACCGCCACATGTGCCGGTTCGAGTCCGGATTCTTCTTCCGTCAGGAACTCATGCTCAACTATGAGTTTTACTGGCGCGTCGAGCCCTCCATCAAGCTTTTCTGTGATATCCACTACGACCCCTTCCGCGTCATTGCTGAGTCTGGCAAGAAGTACAGCTTCGTTCTCAGCCTTTACGAGTACATTGATACCATCCCTACTCTCTGGGCGAGCACCAAGAAGTTTATTGCCAACCATCCCGAGCACATTTCCGATGATAACTCCATGGCCTTCCTCAGTGACGACGGTGGCGAGACCTACAACAAGTGCCATTTCGTACGTTATCCTTCCCCCTGCTTGTCTTACGTATTGAGCTAATAATATTTGCAGTGGTCGAACTTTGAAGTTGGCAGCCTGGAATGGCTGCGAAGCAAGCCTTACATTGACTACTTTGAGGCTCTGGATCGTGATGGTGGCTTCTTCTACGAGCGTTGGGGTGATGCGCCCATTCACTCCATCGCTGCCGGTCTTCTCCTGAAGAAGGATGAGATCCACTTCTTTGACGACATTGCCTACTACCATGTTCCCTTCACCCACTGCCCAACTGGGGAGCAGAAGCGCCTTGACCTTCGCTGCCACTGCGACCCCAAGGAGAACTTTGACTGGAAGGGCTACTCCTGTAAGCATATCTCGACCCCCCCACCCCATTGATGATATACTAACCGGAGATAGGCACGTCGCGATTCTTTGACCTTAACGGCATGACGAAGCCTGAGGGCTATGAGGAGCAGACCTAAACAAACCTAAGTGCTGGGAGATGGCAACGGTGACGTGTACGTTTATCATAGCTCGATTGTAATGCGTGGTAGATGATTTTCCCTGTACTTCGTACTGGACCGCATTCTGTTCGGGCTCATGGGGCGGGGATTTGGAAGGATGTTTAAAGTGGCAACAAAGAGGAAAGGCGTCTGGGTTTGAAACACTTTGGACAGCTTTGGTCATGTAGATGTATATGAATCAAGGGATCTATGACATGTTGCGCTCCTGACATGGTCCAATGTTGTACAGTATGGGTACATGGCCCGTGGCCTATCTTATGTATCTTTCCATGATGAATCCTCCCCTCGACTTGGTAGTCTAATCTTTCAAAATGCAATGCTCAGATTTCCATTATGCCTCAACCAATCGTCGCCTTCTTGGGCTTCTTGGTGCCGTATTTACTCCTACTGGTGGTTCGACTCGCGACACCGCCCTAATTAAACATGTTAGCATATATCCAACTAAGAAGTTCCGAATCGTTTCCGCCGGTTAAAGTTGCGTGGACCTATAGCCAGACCAGAGGCAAAGGAGAAGAACGTACAAGATCCAGGGCTCCTCGGACGAGATGGTACCGCACACCGGGGCAATCTTGGGCACGGCCGCCGCGGACAAGCACGACGCTGTGCTGCTGGATGTTGTGGCCCTCACCGGGGATATAGGCGGTGATGACGGCGCCGGTGGACAGCTTCACACGGGCTGTCTTGCGCTCGCCCGAGTTGGGCTTCTTGGGGCGGACGACGCCGACGCGCAGGCACACGCCCTTGAGGGCCGGGCAGCGGGTGTTGGCCAGGGCCGGGGAGACGGCGTGGCGGTCGCGCTTGCCCTTCCGGATGCCGCGCAGGACCTGGTTCAGCGTCGCCGGGCGGGGCGCGGTGGAGGTGAAGGTGCGGAAGGACGGGACGGCGGCGGCGAGTCGGGGGGTTGCGGTTGCGGTTGCGGCGGCGATGATCGGCCGGCGGGTCGCCGGGGCGAAGAGGTGGCGGAGGATGGAGCCGACCATTGTGGGCGAGGCGGGAGGGCGGAGCAGAGGGCGGATTGAGTGGTGTGGGCGGGTGTGCGGCGGTGGTCTGCTCCCAGGCCTGTCTCGGACTCTCACGGCCGTGAAGCTCTCACGACGAGATACCAAAATCTCAGCCCGGCTCAATTGGGTCACGTGAATGTTGGAGCTGGTCGGAATATCTGACCCTCCGTTTCTCCGTGGGGTAAGCAACGTCACATGCTGAGCTAGCTATCAGAATCCTTGACATCACCCGGTTAATCCCCGGCACTAGTGGATCATCGACGTCTCCCCGCAATTCATGGAGGTACGTACCTCTCCCCCGCTGAAATACCGAACTGGCTTGCGGTTGATGGCGAGGTTATCCTCGGCTGGCTCCGCTTAGACCGAGCAACCCGCGACGACTCCGTGCCGTGGTTTGCGTGGCGACCGGGTATCAGCAGAGCACCTCGCGGCGTGGCTGCGCTTCTGGGACGTCTGTTTGGCTGGGCTCTCTGGACCCTTTGTTTTTTGCTTTCTTTTTTACCTCGTCTGTGTGTCCCTCCCGGGTCGTTATCTATAAGAAGTGTGACCTGCCTCGGCGGTACAGTTTGCAGCTTTGCCCCCCTCCGGTTGCTTGTGATCGTGTCTCTCACCTCGCCCCTCCCTTGTTGCTTTCTCCTCTCCCCTTTCACACGTGTGTACGGATATACTGCAACCCTCAAGACACGCACGCACACGTCTACATACACTGCACACAGCCATGTCGTCGTTCTCTAGGGTCCTGCGGCCTGCATTGCGGGGAGGACGGGGTCTCACACAGCGCGTTGCCGTTGCCCGGACTGTCCCACGGCCACTCTCGAGGGCAACTGTGTAAGCATCCTTCTTCTTCTTCCTCCTCCACCTTGGTTTCCTGTCTCTACCGTCTCAATTGTTCCATTGGCGTGCAATTGATGCTCACACAATCCCAGCAGCAACACTGTCCGATCCCTCTCTACAACCGCCGCCCGCCGCAATGCCGACCACTTCGACATCTCTGAGATCCCGCCCACACCCATCAGCCATCTCTCGGAGGTCGAGGCCGCCATGGCCGAGTCGGTGTCCAAGTTCGCCACCGACGTGATCCTGCCGCGTGCCCGTGACATGGACGAGGCCGAGGCCATGGACCCGGCCGTGGTCGAGCTGCTCTTCGAACAGGGCCTCATGGGCGTCGAGATCCCCGAGGAGTACGGCGGCGCCGGCATGAACTTCACGGCGGCCATCATCGGCATCGAGGAGCTTGCCCGCGCCGACCCCAGCGTCTCCGTGCTTGTCGACGTCCACAACACGCTCTGCAACACCGCCATCATCAAGTACGGTTCCAAGGCCCTCAAGGAGAAGTGGCTGCCGCGCCTTGCCACTAGCACCGTCGCCTCATTCTGTCTCTCCGAGCCCGTCTCCGGCTCCGACGCCTTCGCCATGGCCACCAAGGCTACCGAGACCGCCGACGGCTTCTCCATCTCCGGCGGCAAGATGTGGATCACCAACTCGATCGAGTCGGACCTGTTCATCGTCTTCGCTAACCTCGACCCGTCCAAGGGCTACAAGGGCATCACCGCCTTCCTCGTCGAGAAGGGCACCCCGGGCTTCTCCATCGCCAAGAAGGAGAAGAAGCTCGGCATCCGTGCCAGCAGCACCTGCGTCATCAACCTCGACGACGTGGTCGTCCCCAAGGAGAACCTGCTCGGCGAGCGCGGCCAGGGCTACAAGTACGCCATCTCGCTGCTCAACGAGGGCCGCATCGGTATTGCTGCCCAGATGACAGGCCTCGCCCTGGGCGCCTTCGACAACGCTGTCAAGTACGTTTGGAACGAGCGCCGTCAGTTCGGCCAGCTGGTCGGCGAGTTCCAGGGCATGCAGCACCAGATCGCCCAGTCCTACACCGAGATCGCCGCCGCCCGAGCTCTCGTCTACAACGCCGCCCGCAAGAAGGAAGCCGGCGAGGACTTTGTCAAGGATGCTGCCATGGCCAAGCTCTACGCCTCTCAGGTTGCCGGCCGTGTGAGCGGCCTCGCCATCGAGTGGATGGGCGGCATGGGCTTCGTCCGCGAGGGCCTCGCCGAGAAGTACTGGCGTGACAGTAAGATTGGTGCCATCTACGAGGGCACCAGCAACATCCAGTGAGTCCATTCCTTATTCGTCTCACAACGAATTCAGAGGTAGCACTAAGTATAAAACTAACACGATCGTCAACAGGTTGAACACCATTGCCAAGCTGCTTCAGAAAGAGTACACCCAATAGAAGGCGAGATACCATGGTAGAAAAGTCTCCTAAAAAGGAACAAATAAAAACAAAAGGAAATAAAGAAACGACCGACTTAAAACAAAAAAAGTCACATTTTTATGCATTGAGACCACTGAACGTGATTTGAAGCCATCAGCACTGTGTATCGGGCGGGATTCACAAAACTATAGAGAGCTCTATCAAGTAACCGTCACCACCATAACGGAACTCGGCATCGCGGCGTGCTGAACATGACTTCTAATGGACTAATTTCCAACAACGTCATTATCTTAACTTCTATTAAGCAAGCATGCTCTTCCCCAGTCCATCCCCCATCCCGCCAACCCAGTACTCTACCAAGTTGGCCGGCACCATACATTTTTCTTCAATCGCTGCTTAATAGCAAAAACACGGCTACAACCAAAGTAAAAGCGAATGAAAAACTGCTCCTCCGTGGAAGAGCCCACGTAAGGTTCGCTGCATCAAACATCACCAAACCGCGGTGTCCAGCCATCTAACCATCATCGCTCCTGGGTATCCGATAGGCAAGACAATCCCCCACCGCGGCACCGTCGTCGTCTCGTAGAAATGCAAATAATCGTCCTTCTCACGCGCAGCATAATCGTTTATTCAAAGTCGGCAGTGTACGAAAAGCCTCGGAACTCTTCCTGCATAGCTTGTGACAAGACTGGAGCGTTGTTAGCTTTAAGTAAGATGACGCTGGCATGTAGGGAGACTTACCAGACTGAACTGGGGTGAGGACGGGAGTAACACTGGTGAACTCAGAATCGAAGTTGCTGGTATCCGTCGCGCTCTTGATAGTAGGCATAAACGGAGGCTGTACCCGCTTGTGATAGATGTCGTCCCAGCTGATGTTGCGGAAGAACGGCTGGCTCATCACCTCTTGGGCATCCGTAGGTCCGCTTCCCAGACGTTGATCCGGCTCACGAGTGAGGAGCTTCTGGAGGATAGAGACCGAGTCTCGAGGCATATGAATCGGGTAGAGGGGCTCATCAGCGAGAATGGCGTCGTAAATCTCGTCCTCATCCTCTCCTCGGAAGGGCGACTGCTGCAGGAGCATTTGGTAGATCAACACACCGAACGCCCACCAATCGACAGCTCGCCCATACTTTTTATCGAGCAAAATCTTGGAAGGGTCAGCGAAAGGACGACTCAAAGTCAACCAAAAGAAATGCTTACCTCGGGGGCCATGAACTCGGGGGTACCACAGAAGGTGCTCGTCGTCGAAGCATACCACATGTCTTCCTTGCACAGACCGTAATCAGCAACCTTGAGGTGGCCATCGAGTGTCAACATAATGTTGTCCAGCTTGAGATCACGGTACACGACACCGTTCTCGTGGAAGTACTTCAACGCCAAGCAAACCTCGGCAGCGTAGAACCTGTCTTTTGTTAGTTTGTGTTCGCGGATTTTATTTTCATCACCAGGCATAACTTACTGCGCGCGCTTGGTTCCGAACTGCCCTCGCTGAATGTGCAGCATGAGATCACCACCACTAATGTACTCCATGACGAAATAGACTCGAGTTTCCGTCTGGAAACAGGCGTGTAGGTTGGTCAGGAAGGGATGGCGCTCCCGGTTAGCCACCAAGAACACACGCTTCTCAGACCGTATGCTTTCGACTTCATCGTTTTCGATGATGAACTCCTTCTTGAGGACTTTGATTGCATACAACTTTCTGGACCGCTTCGTCTCAGCCAACATGACCTTTCCAAAGTTACCCTTACCCAACACGGCCAGGAAGTTGAAGTGGTCGAGGCCAATTCGCTGACCAGTTCCGGGATCAGTGGCCAAAGGCAGCGCCTTACGCTGACCACTAGAGCTAGAAGAAGGTTGCAGAGGAGCCATAGGTTCGACAGCTTGAGGCTTGGGTGTAGGTGCTTGCGCCTGGTAAGGGGCCTGCTGCGGCGGCTGTTGTTGGTGCTGAGGGATAGGAGGAAGCTGCTGCTGCGGTGGCGGCTGCTGTTGCTGCTGCGCGGGCCGGCCCTGAGCTGGAGCCTGGCCTCCGTAGCCAGGATCGACGCTGGCATAGTCCGCAGGGTTGTACTTTCGTTGCGGCTGGGAGGTACCGTACTGTCCTCCTTGAGCGTACGGATCTTCCTGCTGCTGATCAAAACCCCCGGTGTACTGTCCGTAATCCGATTGCTGTCGCTGGGGCTGGGGCATTCCAGTCATGGCAGCAGTGGCTGCCGCCGTTGCGGCCGAGCTCGAAGATGCCCTATCGGGGTGTGCCGGCCTTTGCGAGGGCTGGTTGTACGTCGCCTTGGCGGCCTCTGCCGCTTCTGACGAAATCCGGGTCTGTCCAAAGGAGGTGGTGTTCGTGCTCGAGTACGAAGGGGCTTGCGAGTGAGAGCTGACAGTTGGGCTCGGCTTGGCTGGTCGCAGAGTCTTTTCGCTGAGCGAAGTAACCTTGGCCTGTCTCTGCTTCTGAGTCCGGATGCCATCCAAGATCTGGTTGGCCACGGCCATCGACATGCCGCAGAAATCTGGAACCAGATGTACACATTGAGCGTGAGCAGTAAGACCACATTCTAAGAAAGGTTAGCATCATAGGGATCATTACCGGAGGCAAAAGCTTACCTGAGCATTTCCTGCAGTTCTTCTTGCCAAAGGGCAAAATGTAACCACAATGGCAGCACCAGTTCGCCGTGACATTGGAGAAGGGCGTAAACCTGTGGGGGATGCGATGGTTGATCTTCTCCTCGTCCGGATCTGTTTCCGCGTTGCTCTTGCTAATGCATTTGGTGACCACACTAGAATAACACTTGGTATGGCAAGTGTACTTGCAGTCCTCGCACTGCATTCCGGCCGAGTACTTGAGGAAGTCCCCGCAGAGAGCACAGCGCATGATGTTGTAGAACTGGTGCTGCACGAACTTGTGGCCGTACATCTCATGAACCTCCTCCTTGCGCTGGCGGACCGCACCCTTTCGACCAAGTCCCAAGTCGACCTGGCGTCGGTCCTGGTTGGTCTTGACAAAGCTCATCTGGAGCTGAATTTGGCCTGTGGGCTCGAGGTTGAACCATCCGTCGATGGGGCCAGCGTTGACCTGCGGTTGGGGGCCAGGAACTCCGTAGGCCCCTTGGTCTGGGTTCTGG